>JAYESD010000006.1:38454137-39738916 GCA_036927565.1 Tuctoria greenei | reverse complement strand
GGGATTGGAGCCAGCTTAAGATCAGCCATCATTGACAATTTCTGGGACTATCTTGATGCCCCCATCATGTGCTTGTCCTCACAGGATGTGCCGACGCCATATGCTGGAACTCTGGAGGATGCAACGGTTGTGCAGCCTGCCCAGATCGTGGCTGCTGTTGAGCAAATATGCAAATAGTATGACCGTCTTGATATCCAAGTTGTATCCTTGCAGCCATGAAAAGCTCTCTGTTAAATTTGTCCGATAGTTAAAGAGACAATTGTGTTTGAACCACAGTTTTGAAGTTCAATTGTGATCTAGACTCTGATTTTGAAATTTTATGTTTTTACCATTACTTTGCTCACCTGAACCTGCCGTTTACCATAACTTTCTGACACTGTTAGTTGACTTGGAATAAACAAAATAAAAAAAATAAAAAAATAATTTGAAAATTCGAAATGGACCAAAATGCCCCAGTTGTTCCAATCGATTTGATTGCACCCGACTTTCTTCTTCCGAGCAGAGGAGGGTGTGACAGACAAAACCCTAACGCAGGTGGCGGCTGGCGGCGTGGTGCGGAGGCCGACGTGGCGGCTGGCGGTCGGAGGGCGCGGCGCGGCAGCGGTAGTCGGCGCGCGAGCGATTGCGGCAGTTGATTTTCCAGGTCCTGTTGCATGTTCAACTGATTTTCCTTTCTGATATCCATCTCCTTGGCTTCAGGACAATGATGGCATTTACCGTCCTCCAAATTTTATGCCTGCCAGCATGGATGATGAGGATAAGCGCCATAAACAAGCTTCACGGAGGGATAGAGCACTTGCACGAATGGCAACAGAAAATCCTTACCTTAAAAAGATCATCGATGATGCTGCTGATAGATCTGAAGAGGTTTGTTTTTCTTTTTTTGCTTTGAAATTATTAGTAAGTTATATTAGATGTTGATCTTGCAGCATGTTCTGCTTCACGCTGAATGATCTGTGAATGCAATATTACAGTGGAAGGAAACAGTGGGTGATAAAAGCAAGGAATTTATGAGGTATAAGCGACAGAGAGAGCAGCAAGAGAAGCAAGAAGAGGAGCTGTTCACTTGAGCTCCAGTAACCAAACGTGATAAGCAGATTGAAAAACAGATGATGAGACAAATGCATGGGTATGTTATAATTCTCAGACTTTATAAGATTGACCTTATGACACTTTAATCCTTCTGAATACATAGGACTGCCACAAGTATGACACTAAACAACGTGTTTGTTCAAGATTTATCTTTCCTTCTTATCCAACTTAAACAACGAACTCATATCTGGTCTATGAACAGGATACATGGTCTTGCTGATGGTTTTGACCTTGGAATGAACATGCTATTCGATGGAGACAAGGGGCCGCTCTGGATATGAGCAACTAAGCAACTAAGTTGAATGTCTTGTTCGGATTGCACATGTATTGCTTTTTTTGTTGAACATTATTTGAACATGGAAGGGGAGCACTCAATTCCTATGTGTTTCTAATATAATGTGACTTGGTTCTGTTAAATTTAATTGTTGAATATGATTCATGTTGAAATTCTGTAAAAACAATATATCTAAAATCTTACAGTAATGCTGTCAAAATTATGTTAAGTTTTTCAAGATTTTTAAAAGAAATTATGTCCAGATTTTAGAAGTAGGTAAAAGAAAATAATTTTCCCAAATTATATGTAACTTTGTTATACATGTCAAAGCAATGGTACAAAGCAATGGTACAAACGCTTACAAAGGGTAAAATTGTCTTTTTTATCAAAGTTAACACTGTTATGGATACTAAACGGACTTGTGCTAATCTGGACGTTCACTTCAAAAAAGTTGTGTAAAAACGCAAAATTTGAAAATCAGGATCTAGATCATAATTAGACACCAAAACTGTAGTTGCAACACAATTGCTCCGTAGTAAACATCCATTGCAGATTGTGGTACAGGCCTGTAGCAGTTTTTGTATTTGAGATGTAAACTTGGGCTATTGCTGCGTTGATTCTGTCCAGTTGTTCTTTTAATTCTATATTGGCATATAAAATCAGTTTACAAAGAGGGCTATATATAAAGCTTGGAGAGGGCTAGTTGAGTTAGGGACCATGAACAGTTTAGTGGCAAATTGATGTTACATTTTTTCACATCGTTTCAAGATTCCAAGCACATCATGCTTGGAACAAAGACTTGTTTTTTTCTTTTGAAACGGAAGGCTTGTTAGACTCCAAGAATCCAAGCACATGCTGCCACCTTCCACAACCTGTGTGGCAGTGGCACGCCATGGTGCTTCATCAGGTTCACCTCCACTACTCACGTCTCGACTCTTGAGTCTTGACTGCCCTTTTATGATCATAGTTTCGCATGTCAGTGAAGTTGGATTCTTTATAATAACATTTTACCTTTAAATTGAAGAGTGCAATAAAGGCACACTGTTTCAAGCTCATACGCATTATGTGATCTGAGAGAAAAATGAACTTACCTGTGTCAAATAAAAGAAACGGAGGAAATAGTTGCAAAGAAAAAAACAACTCAATTCGGCAAATGATTTAAATATTATGAAACAAAATTGCCATAAACAAGTCATGTATATATAACAGCGGAAGACGATAAACTTGTTCAAGATATAGAAGCATACAACAGATTGCAAGGTTACATCAGTATTATGGAAAGAGACTACTTTGCCAGACTACTACTGGATCCCAACCTGAAACATATTAATGCTTAGATGACTCGTTCACTCTCAACCAAGAATGATATTCCCTCCGTTCTAATGATGTTTAGAATAAAAATCTAGTTCGGTTTCAAGTAAAGTAGCTATCTCAAACGTCATTTAATTTCAGAGTAGATAGAGTAATCATCAGTTCGTCTAATTCTTATGAGCTACTTTCTTCTACAAACAGCCAAACACCTAATCAGCTGGTTTGCAAGGATGAAGCCTAGTTTGGGGCTTTGAAGAAGAAAAAAAGCCACTTGTACGTTTGTTGCACACACTTGCACTGCACTAATGCTCCCCCTCTGTACCAGAAAGAAATCATTTCTACGTTTGATCAGTTTTACCTTAATTTCATCAACGATTTTTATAAACACCACAGGAATCCCGAACAATTACGTCGGCCAGATTAACTTTCATCGGTCGGCCGATGTAATTAAATTAACTTACGCCGGCTCCCTATAACCGACGTAAGTTAACTAACTTACGTCGGCTATCGACCCCCAGCCGACATAAGTTAATAGGCCGACAGTAGTAAACGTTTCTAATGTCGGCTGGGTCCCACGGTCGACGTAAATTAAGCGGTCGTCGGAAATTACATATAACTTACGTCGGCTAAGGGAGCGACCGACGTAAGTCTATTTGGCCGATCTAAGTAATTGAATTTAGCAGACGTAAGTTATGTAATTTAATCTATACCCGCACGCCTTTCTTTTTCCTTCCCCGCGGCCAGAGCCGCCGCCGCCACCATTGCCCGCCGCCGCCGCGCCCAGCCACCGCGCTGCCGCCTCCTCGCCAGGTAAGGCGCCCCCCCCCCCCCCCCCCCCCCCCCCCCCCCCCCACACGCAGGAAGGTCAGTGCCTCCAGTTGCTCTTTTTGGTGTTATTTTGGTGTTAAATCTAGCGCTTCACTGTAATATTTCTTCCATTTCCTCAGTGAGCTCGGTATCATCATATATCTTGTCCTAGCATTGGTGGGGAATATGGGTTGTCAGACTCTGCAGTGGACTAGTCATGAAATCTTATTCTGGGGTAGTCACTGCATGATAATTCCTCATTGTAATTGTAGCATGTAGGCCATCTTTGTAAGTGGCCTGTGTGTAAACTGCCTTGTTTAGTGAACAAGATGATCTTGATGTGCATGGGCTCATTAGGTTCCGTGAATAGAATCTGTCTAGCTTTGTATATTTTTAGTCAAGGGGGACCATAAACTTTCTAGGGTCAAATTAAGCAATGTTACTTTGATTTCCTTCACATTTTATGTCTGGGAAAAGGTTCCATGTATCCTAGCCTCTGTTCATTCATGTTCTTTCTGAGAAATGATAGTGGCTGGGACATGAACCTGAAAATGGGTATGACATGTGCACATAGAAATCAAAAGTGAAACATTCTTAGTCTTTTGTTGTCTTAAGTAAAGAGGAAAAAGATAACCGTAAATTTGTTGGTAAGAGACTAACAGGAATTAATTAACTCGTGAAACTGGTAGTATGGAAAGCAACTAAAAAATCAATTTAAAAGTCTCAAGTGATATGTTTTTCTATTGAAAGTAGATGTAGTTGACATTGCATAGTTTCCTATTGAGTTGGTGGGTATTTTAGACAAATCTTAACCTACTTTATTAGCATGCAAAGATATAATCCCGTAATACTTTTGCTTTTCTATTTAGAAACCAAACATCTTCAAGTAGATTGTAGGATGAATGGTGCAGAATAACGTGTATGATGTTTGATTTGTCCATACATATCAGCAAGAGTTAAATCATACCAAAGGAAGGCTCTTTATAAGTTATTGTCAAGAACGCAGAAGGACCAAAAGATAGATTGCTCTGTGGGTATTTAGCATATTCATTTGTTTAGCTGAAACCACTTCTTTTTTGTGTACATCTGACATTCCCAGAAATCCTAACTAGCACGTTGCCTCCCTACCTACTGTCCCAGGATCTCCTGTGTTACTTTTTTTGCTTTATGGAGATTAACTTTCCGAGCGATAAGTGTTAGTTTAATTATAATTTCCACTATTGAGTTAACGATAGAGTAGGTGACTCCTTTATGTTTCTAGTAACCACAAAAGCATGCAAGCATGAGGAGGTATCTCCCACGCGCAGAGCCCACTAATTATTAGTTGTGGAGATTGAAAGATTAGTGCAAGATTGCACCGGTGTGAGGGAGGTGCAAGATTAGTGCAAGATTGAAAGATTAGTGCAAGATTGCACCGGGGTGACCGGTGTGAGGGAGGTGCGATTGGGGCACCGAGCTCGGGCGCCACGAGGAGGGCGGCGTCGGGGGCGACCGGCTGCCGGGTGCCGCGGCGTCGGGGGTGGCCGGTGGCTAAAGGAGAGCGAGAGGTGTGAGCAGCGTTGTGTGAGGAAGATAAGAGAGGTGGGTCGTGTGGGCCGAAGATTAATTAGTTGGAGACTTGGATTTGCTGGTTAGATGTCCTCGGCGGGGGCATCCTGGTTAGGTCAACCGTGACAGGTGGTAGGCCAAGTTAAGAAGCCAAGGGCCCTGAGCAAAATCCTGCCTACCTCCGCCGTTCTCTGCTCCCAGTCCCAATCTCCCACCTCCCAAAGGGCCGGGAGCAAGGCACAAGGAAGGAGATGCATGGTGAAGGCCATCAGAATCCATGAGGTCGCTCGGTGATGAAAATGAAATGGGAGGGTGTGAACGACTGCATCCCCTTTTTCTTTCTCACCACTGATGGCTGCCATGCCAATGCCGTGGATAAGGAGGAGAGGCGCACGGAAGTCGCCGCCCAACCTCGACGGGCCACTTAGGTTCTGTCGTGGCCCATTTAGTGTGAAGTTAAAGTATGCGACTAAATCACCTGCACGTGTGTATGGCGGACCCCGACGGACCCAGTTCACTGTCTCTCTCATTATTTCCTCTATCGTGCATAAATTAACGAGAAACTGTCCGGCTTTAAATTACAGAGTCAAACATGGGCAAAGACCGTAGTTTGATGTATACTGGTTAGAAAAGCAGAACCGATGGTCACTCAGATGAGTGGTACGTCAAGACAGAAACTTTTGTGGAACGAGCTTTTTCGTTGTCAAATAGCGATAAGGCGCGGTGCCCATGTACAAAATGCCGAAATGGAACATTTTTGGACAAAGTGGAACTTACGATGCACTTGTGTCGTAATGATTACGTGTCACATTATGAGTTGTGGAACCTCCACGACGTGACAGCTTCTCAAGCTGTACAAGAAGTGGAAGTGGACAATGATGATGTCACGAAGGTTGATATGATGGATGAGATGCTAGAAGCTATACGACCAGAGCTTACAGGGGATCCTCAAACAACAGAGGTTAAAGAGTTCTTCAAACTTCTCAAAGATTCAGAAGAGCCGTTGCATGGACACACTAAAATGACAATCCTCAATTTTGTGACTAGACTTGTGTCAATTAAGTCTAAGTTCTTCTTTTCTAATAACTGTTACAACGAGCTCATCAATCTGTTCAACGATGCCCTTCCACATCCCAACAAAGTGCCTAAAGATATGTATAAGTCGAAGAAAATTCTTTCTAGTCTCGGTATGAAGTACGAGAAGATTGATGTGTGTCCGGACAATTGCATGCTTTTCTGGAGAGAGCATGCCAATGAGAACAAATGTTTAAAATGTGGTCAACCGAGGTTTGTCGAAGTTGTTAATAACGATGGTGATACTGTGACGACGGAAGTCACACGTAAGCAGCTTCGTTACTTACCCATGACACCGAGGTTGAAGCGGTTGTTTTTTAAAAAAACAGTCAGACACATGATATGGCACAAAGAAGGTGAGCGTCAGAACAATGGAGTCATGACGCACCCGTCCGATGGTGAGGCATGGAAGATGCTGGACCGATTTGACCCAGAATTCGGTCGTGAAGCGAGAAATAATCGCATCGGGTTGGCGACAAATGAGTTCACACCGTTCAACACAAACGCCACACCATACTCCTGTTAGCCCGTCTGTGTCATTCTGTACAATCTTCCACCGGCTTTTTGCATGAAGAATGAGTTTATATTTCTAAGCCTCATTTTACGTGGGCCAAATCATCCTGGGTCATGTCTCAACGTGATATTGAAACCGTTGATAGAAGAGTTGAAAATGTTATGGACAGGAGTCGAAGTGTACGACTGTTACAAGAAGCAGAAATTCAACCTTTGAGATGCTTATTTGTGGTCCGTCCATGATTTTCCTGCATATGACATGTTTTCTGGAT
This sequence comes from Tuctoria greenei, assembly GCA_036927565.1. Lineage (NCBI taxonomy): Eukaryota > Viridiplantae > Streptophyta > Magnoliopsida > Poales > Poaceae > Tuctoria > Tuctoria greenei. Next base: position 39,732,025 of record JAYESD010000006.1, on the reverse strand, counting down.
GGATCACTCATGGTCGGTTGACGTGTTCGATATGTGCCTCAGATACCGATTGCTTTTGACTTACCCATGGAGGCAAGATATCTTACTTCGATTGTCATAGACGTTAGATGCCTTCGAATTACTTGTTTAGACAATAGAGGAATGTCTTCAGAAAGAACACCGTTGTCACTAAAGGACCACCAAAACATCTTAACGGGTCAGAAATATCTGATATGTTGGACAAATTGGTGCCAGATGAAGGTCGTCTTAGATATTTCGAAGGTTACGAAGACAAACACAATTGGACTCACATATGTGGACTTTGAGAGCTACCGTATGTGAAGTCGTTGATTCTAAGGAACAATATTGATGTCATGCCTCAAGAGCGTAACATGGCCGAATGTATCATAAGCACATGCATGGACATGACGGACAAAATAAAAGATAATTTAAAGGCTCAAAAGGATCTCACCGAGCTTTGTAACAGTCAAACTCTTGAGCTCTCCGAAAATGATGGTAAATCACGCGCTCCTTTCTGTCTTCGACCTAAAGAAAAGAAAGAAGTTCACGAATGGTTACAAAGGTTAAAATTCCTAGATGGTTATGCAACTAGTCTAAGACGAGCCGTGAATGTGAAAACGGGAAAGCTCATTGGGTTGAAGAGTCATGATTATCACATAATCATGGAAAGACTTATGCCTGTTATGTTTCGAGGCTACTTTGACGATGCGGTGTGGAAGGTGTTAGCCGAGCTTAGCCACTTCTATAGGCAACTTTGTGCTAAAGAAATCATGCCAGAGATGATGACTAAGTTGGAGAAGGAGATTCTGATACTTTTGTGTAAGATGGAAATTTTTTTTCTCTAGGATTTTCCAATCCAATGCAACATCTCTTAATTCATCTTCCATTTGAAGTGAAAGTGGGCAGTTTCGTGCAATATAGGTGGATGTATCATATTGAAAGATCACTCAGATATCTGAAACCAATGGTTGGTAACAGAGCAAGGGTTGAAGGTTGCATCGCCGAAGCTTTTACTCTTAAGGAAGTAGGATACTTCTCAAGTGCTTACTTTGCAGAGAAACACAATGTTAATACTTCAGTAATGCGGTACAATATGGATGAGCAACCTCCTTGTAGCGATCTCTCATTGTTTGCAACAAGAGGCTCTACTGTTGGTAGTTACACTTCTACGATGTTAGCAAAAAAGAAAGGAGTGCTGCTTTCTTCTATATGTATGCTAATATGGAAGAAATGGACGAATATTTCAAGTAAGTGTTTCTCCTAAACTTATGCTTTTCACCATCTTTTGCAACAAATTTATTCTAAAAGGTTCTCTTTTCGTGCAGTATGTTCGACAAGCAAAATTGGAGACATAGACATCAACTCACGAGCAAGCAAATAGAACATATTGGACTGGAAGGAATAAACGGGAGATCTAATTTTCTTTCCTAGTTTCAAGATCATGTAACATTTTCTCGTTAACTTATCAATATTAACAATGTTTTCTTATAACTTAAGAATGCTTACGTTTTCTAATAACTTCATATCTTGTACAGTGCAAAAAAGATGCCAACATCTATGAAGATTTGCGACAACTATCCTGTGGAGTGGTTAATGTTAGAAGCTATGGTTGATACGACGTCAACAGCTTTTGATTCCGTACAAATCAATTTGAATCTCTTCGTCCTCTCGCGGCAACATGTAATACCGGAGTTGTGATGAGGGCAATCGATTCGCAAGAACGTGAAACTCATTACTACGGGATTACTAAAAAAATCCTTGAGTTCACTTTTTTCGGAAAAAAGACTGAAAGTGCATCTAGGCACCCCCGTGGGTTTTGGATGATCGATGACGACAATTAAGAGGCTAATGAGCTTAGTTCATCTTAAGAATAGGTACAAGGATTGAAATGAGATGAAAACCCTCAAAAAGGAAAACGAGAAAACGGGCGTCATAGACTCAAGCGTAGAAATTAGGATTTCTATGGTATTGAGCTTATATGAGTCGTATCATGTGTGAGGGTGGTTGTATCATGTGTATTGAGATCATAACAAGGGGCTCAAAGTGGTGGTTTGGAGAAAAACCCAAGTGAGAAGCCTAAAATGAGAAAAACCCTAGGAGGCCGGACTAGTCCGGCCATGGCAGACAAGTCCGTTTTGAGACAGACCAAATGTCTCTGGAGTGAACCTGAGTGAATTTGGAGCTAAGTCCGAGAAGTCCGGACTTGTTCGTTTTTGGACGGACTAAAGCTCTCTGGAGTAGTTCGGACTTGTCCGTTTGGGTACGGACTCTTTCCTTTGAGACTTAGTGTGACAGACTGAGAGAAACCCTAAGGGGCCGGACTAGTCTGCCCCTGTGGCCAGACTAGTTCGGGCCAACCTAGAAAAGTCTGTTTTGGAACGGGACCAAGTGGTTCTATTCCACTTCGGACTAGTCCGTTGTTGACCAGACTAGTCCGTTGTCTAGTTACCGTTTGAATTTGGAAATTTGGCGGGGTAGCATGACGATCGTTGTTCAGTGTGGCAGTTGTCGGGAACTGACCAGCGGTCAGTGGTCCCATAGGGCCGGACTAGTCCGGGGTCTGAGGCCGGACTAGTCCGCCCCTTTCCTGATGTAAGCAAAAGGGGCTCGAGACCTCTATAAAAAGGGGACCCCCGGGCTCATTTGAACAAGTCTTGAACCCTAGCGCCGCCACAAGCATCCTAGAGCCTTCCAAAGCCTTCTACTCATCCTACTAACCCCCTAAGAGCAAATCTTGAGGAGATTAGGGTTTGGGGAGGAGAGTAAAGGAAGATCATCGCGCTTTGGGTCTCGGTTTGATCTCTTGCACATTGTGTTGTGTTGTGTGGCTTGTGTGAGTTGAGCTTCGTGTGCTCCTCTTGTATTGATTTGTGGGAGCCTCAAGTTGTGAGCAGCCCCATCAAACTTGGTGATTACCCATTGATATAGTGGAAACCAAGTCGGCCATCGTGGTGGCTTGGTGAGAGAAGGGTCAAGTGAGACCCGATCCTTGTGTGGACTTCTCAACGTGGAGGTAGGCTTCTTCATGGAGCTGAACCATGGGATAAATCTTGTTTCACTTGCCTCTTGCTTTTCGTGATCACTAGTATTGCTATTAGGGTTCACTTTGCCTCTATTGACTTACACTTTGATCATAATTATGAACTTGCAATCTAAGTGTTTAAACTTCATAATCTGAGCTTCACAAGTTCACTACACATTTCTCATATCTTTTGTGAACTTTAATTCCGCAAATAACTTGTGGAAATCAAGTTTTAGGGTTTCCACCCTGTGTTGAGCGGACTAGTCCGATCCTGTGCAGACTAGTCCGGCCACATGAATTTAATCTTGTTTGATTAAGTGATTTCAGGTATTATTGCATATTCACCCCCCTCTAGGCGACTTTCAAAGACAATTCGAGCAGTATTCTTTGACTACAAATGGTTTGATTCCATTCGTGAAATTCGAGTAAACGAATTTGGCATGGTCGAAGTAAAACACAAGGAATGTTTGAAAGGATTCGATTCATTAGTTCTTGCACACCAAGTAGAGCAAGTGTACTATCTACCTTATCCATGCAATAAATTCAAAGCTTGGTGGGTGGTACATAAGGTGAATCCTCATGAGCGGTTATACGCTCAAGGAGATGATGATTACCATGCGGAAGCTGAGGCTGATGAGGTCTACCAAGACGAAGAGTTGCCAGAATCCTTCTCAGTCGAGCTCGGTGTAGGACTCGATGACTTAGTTGGAGACGCTCAAGATATCGAGACTGGCACAGAAGTGGAAACAGAATCAGAAATTGAAGATATCGATGACTTAGTCGAACCTACTGATTTGCGAAAACGAAAACGATATGCGGAAGAAGAAGATCGATGGGCTGGTTTAAGGAGTAGGGTGCATGACCGTGATGTCGATGAATTTTGAAATTTATGAACTAATGTTTTATTCACTAAGTTAACATTAATTCTGTATATTATCTTTGCATATTAATCATTTATTATTTACAACAGTTTGTTTTTGAAGTGGAAGGGAAGGGGAAGTCAGTGAGAGGGTTTGAGCCGCCACGAGACCCTTGCTCAGGGACCTCGTTACCTTCGAGGCCACGTTCCCTCTTTCTGGCGCACGCTCCACCCTCAACTCGCGGTGCTTTCAGCTGGCGGAGGTAAATTTTAGTTTACAATAAAGCTATTTTATAAATTGAAGTTGTTAGTAATTATTTATTGTCAATCTTTTTTCTGTTGTGCAGTCTTACTCAGAGAATTCTGAGTCTGAGTCAGAGGCTAGGGGGCCACTACAGGAGCCCGCTAGCGCTAGCCTCCCTCTGCAGCTGGCTACCGCTAGACTTCCTTTGGACTCCGGTGGTTCCGTAGAGCCTTCAGGGTCACAGGACGTGGCGGCGTCGCGGCAGAGGCGATGGACGAGGAGGACCCACTTTGCGGCTCCTCCTCCGGTTACTTCTCAACGGATCACGATCCGTCCTGTCGGAGACAGGTAAAAAACTGTATATGGTATATTAAATATCAAATGTTGTTTTCCTTTATTTAATGATTTAATATATTTTCCAGATGTTGGTATGACTTATCGGTTCACAGGGGGCCGAGAAACACCATAGGCAGGTTAACAGTGTCCTGGGTGCTATCATGAAGTTGCACTACCCTAGTGTCATTAACGGTTTCCCTGCCCTGTCATGGGATGACTACGCTCGTGTCTCTCACCCGATCCACGACACAGTTCAGGGAGCTGTGTGGCATGATTTTATGTTAAGTTTAACTATTTCATTTTTTAACTCGTTTGAATTGTTAATGCATATCACTTAAATGTTTGTTTGCTTAAAGCTGAGGTACCAAGTAGAGGAACCGGGCATGGAGAACCACGCGAGACGCGTGTTCCATTACAACGCTCGGAAGCTCGCGACGGCGGCGTTGTTGAACGCCCGGATTCAGGCCGTCAACGCGCACTACAAGCGGCACCCCCCGGGAGCAGGAGCAGGAGCAACAAAGGGGTCCATTTAGGAAGGACTCCGACGCGTACTTGACAGAGGAGCAGTACGCGGAGGTAAGTTTTTAATATTGTTAAATATTTATAATATCTATGTATGTTAACTGCATTGATGAAAAATGAAATATGTGTAGATTAGTATTTCCTGGTTACAGGGTAACACCAAGGCGTACTTAGCTCTCTGTTGGTACTGTGCTAGCAAATCTTTCATCAGTAAGTCTACAAAGGCTAGACAGTGCCGCATGGGGTCCAACGGCAAGCACAACTTTGGCGGCGACTACTACTTGCATTTGGCTAAACGCATGGTAAGTACTTTTTCAATTTATTTATGTGTTTCTAATATATTTATCTCACTAACACGGCTGTACAGGAGTGAGAGATGGGTCAGGAGCCGACCCCGACCCAGGTTTGGAAGAGAAGTCATAAGGGAAGTGACCCTTCTCAGCCAAGGCAGTGTAGTCAGGTCGCAGCCAACCGACTGGTAAGTTTTCAAAATTCATCAATTTCATTATAACTAATACTATTATTGACATGCTTACAAGTTTTTTTGTTTTGTAGGCAAAGTACGCGAAGATACACGGTGCAAATTATGATTGGAAAAACGCGTTGATCGACCCCAAGCCGCATACACGAGCGAAGGCGGGAAGGCACATGGATGATGAGTTGGTCATTTGTTTCATTTGTTTTCAATTTATCTTCTTCTACTTAGTATTTTCATTCTTTTGCAGGTTCACCATTTTTGATGGAGTTGTCGACTCAAGGGCGGCGCGACCTTTGAGAGGTGCTTCATCGACCCAGCCTTCGTCCATTGGGACCTCAAGTGGTTGTCTCTCGCAGACCCAGTTGGAGCTCTTTCGCCTTGAAGGAGACGCTAACGCAGACCCACACAGTGCTGGAGAGGTCGAGGGCGGAGGCAAGGGAGGATCAACGGAGGATGGCCTTAATGCTGGCCCAGATGCAAGCAGCGGTGGCAGTAAGTAATTTAAAGTACCGTAGTTAAATTTCATAGCATTTCAATAACATATATCTTCTAATATTTTGCAATGGCAGACTCTTGCTCGAAACATCGATCAGGATATCGAGATTCCTACGCTTCCGCCGCAGCAGACACCGGAGCAGGTGATAAACTCTTTCTTTAATATTATCATATCCATTTTAGTATTTTACATAGGGATATAAGGAGGTAGAACATAGAGTGGGAGAGAGTGAGATAGAGGTAGACCATAAGATTTCTGGTGTAGGCTGTGGCCAGAAGGTTGGAAGGTTTCTGGTGCGGCCAGGAGGTTGGGAATAGTATTTAGCAAAGCCTAATGTTGAAAATAGTAAAATTGCAATTTTATCTTAGCGCACCTGTATGAATTCATCCGTGTCTCTCAGTAAGCGAGTGTTTAGTTCCCTGGAACATTTAGGAACTAGATTTGCATTTTGTTTTTGTTGCAAAGTCATATTTATTGAAAGTCTGTATGATTTACTAGTGTTTGCTGGTAGAGTTGCAGTTTCACACACATTTGCCAATTTCTGAAGTAGCAAAACATCACATGGGATTGGATTTCCCTCCTTTACAATGTTTTACCTCCACTTGTTGCTTGCATGCATAACTCAAAATCAAAATAACCATAACTTCATATGCAGCAAGTGGAATTTGGTAAAATTTGCTTCATTTCATAGTATGTGATAGTTCATGCTCTAAATGGATCGATTGAAGTATAATATGTTAGCTATTACCCTACCGTTCTAGGATTTTTTACTGGAATCATTCCGGGATTTTTTTTGTACTTATAACTCTATTGTACCAGGCTATTTAAACAACCCCCCCCCCCCCCCCACACCTACAGGGTTGTGCAATTCTTTACAAGGATATTACAGGGAATATATGGTTCTTTTGCAGGGTTCGGGATCGACGACTCAAACTCCTTCGCCACACCTACGGGCACCCAAAAGGACGCGCCGAGAAGATCTCGGCTCCAGAGGTATTGGAAGGGCTAGCGTGTAGCCTGGTGAATGGTTTTGAAACTGCTTTGTGTTATTGTGGATGTTTTGAATGTTTTCTGGACTATTTTGTGATCTGTGTACTTATAAATTGTTTCTGGACTATTTTGTGATCCGTCTGGAGCTCGCAATCCTGCGAGGTAGTCAGTTTCTGTTTTTTAATGAAACCTAACTTACGTCGGCTATGGTAAAGCTAACGTAAGTTAGTCCAGTTTAACTTACATCGATCAGACCATACCGACGTAAGTTATACCACTTAACTTACGTTGGTGTCACGCAACCGACGTAAGTTATACCAATTACTTACGTCGGCCGAGCAGTCGCCGACGTAAGTACTCCGATCCAACCCGCGGCCCATCTCGGTAAATAACTTACGTCGCTTGCAGGATACCGACGTAATTAAGTAACTTACGTTGGCGGCCGACATAAGTTACCTTAATTAGTCCAAACTGTTTCGTCGGCTGGCAACCCACATAATTAAGGAAAAGCCGACGTAATTAAGTAACTTACGTCGGGTTAGGCCTTAATTACGTCGGCCCTGGCTGACGTAATTGATCGGGATTCCTGTAGTGAAATTGATTTTAGCGAGATGAGACTTGTGTTTTTTATTCTTGACAAAAATTATAATATATAATTTACATGTTGCTAAAGATAGATTTACCCAAACCTAAAAATAAAGTCATTTTGACTGATGGAGTAAGAACTGCACGCAAGTGACAAGAAGCCCCCCCCCCCCCCCCCCCCCCCGCAAGACACAAGGTACGACGGCAAAAATTATGGTCTTAAAGAATGCATGGCAGTTTGTGCGTAAAGGAGTGTGGGTACAGTCTCCTGCAGGGGACCTCGCCATCGATCCTCCTGCATGACCCCCGCCTCTTCGTTTTTAACTGTTGAAGCTGAACACAAGAACACATGCATGTTCTCCAGCCGGCAATCTTCGTAATACTCCTGCAGCTTAGGCTATGTTTGGGAACACGGTATTTTTGGAGTTTTAGAGCAATACCGTGGTATTTGAGATTACTATGGTATTTTTTATATGATGGTGTTTGGCAACCAACTCAAAAACTATGTATTGAAAACCACGGTTTTGTCTATACTACGATATTTTTGGGGTATAAAAACTTTTGTCTGAACCAAAATTTCTCTTCTTGCTTGCTCTTGATGCTTGTTACTTTGCTCCGAAACAGTTCTATGTATTGCAAAACCGTGGTATTACAAAACTATAGTATTGAAATACTTTAGTATTGCTATGTCATTTCAAAAACAGTGGTTTCCAAAACTCTAGTATTGAAATACTGTGCTCCCAAACACAGCCTTATTGGTATGTCTGTCTTGGCAAGAGACTAGTTAGCTAGCAGTAGGGATGAAAACGGCCGAAAAAACAACAATATCATTTTTTTTATATTTTTTAAACGGTACGGAAATGAAAACGAAAAATGACGATCGGGATACGGTATCGAGATTGTTGGTTATTCAAAAACGAACAAATCGGAACGAAAATATGTCGATAACGGTCGAAAAACAATTATTAAATCGAGAAGATGATAAAAACAAACTAGCTCACTTAATATAGTCATACATCATACATAGTCCACATCATATTTTATACATCATATTGCATACGTACTCCACATCATGTTCACTACTTCTTCTATTATTTTACCTCAAACCTTGCTCATCACTTATTCCATGAAAACGTACTGTTTGCAAGATTTGCGCATGAAATTGACTCCAGGTAACCAGACAGCATCTGAACAGTCCCTGCTCGTTTCCTGTCATGTACCGTGGCTGCAATTTTGAGCAGAACAACCTTTACGATTAACAGCATGCGATCAACACTACAGTAACCCCTTGCTGGCTCTGTCCCGACAACAATAATAGAACCTGGAGCGTCGAGCGGGAGCAGCGTTGGAGCGGAGCGCGCGGGCGGCGGCAGTGGAGTGGAGCGGGAGCGGACTGCAGGGGACCGGAGATGCAGTTGAGGGAGCGGGTTTCCATGGTGACGGCGGCGGAGCTGTGCCTTCTATCGGCTGCGGCGCGGTGGCTAGGGCAGGGCAGGGCAGGTCGGCGCGGCGGCACCTGCGTCTCGGTTCTTCGGAGGTGGGAGCGACCGAGCGAGGGTCCAACGGTTCGGGACTTCGGGTTGACATGGGCTTACTGGGCTGGCTGGCGGGTCACCTGCGTTAGTCTGTTAGTCTTTTTGTCCAAATACCGAATACAGTAAAAACGGGATCAAAAACGGGATATCCCGAATTAAAACGGGAACCGAAAAAACGGTCGGGAAAACGGCGAAGCCGTTTTCGATTTCGATCCCGATTCACTTCGTCCCGTTTTCGTACCGATTCCGAATAAATTCCGAATAATTCAAAAAAGATTGGAAAAAATTGATATACAGTTCGGATCGAATGGAGATTTCGCGTCCCTTTTTCATCCCTAGCTAGCAGGTCCTTGATGAGTGTGTGGCCCTTACTTAGACCTGTCAACTTGCCGCACTAGTGCTCGTAGTACATTTATTAAGTCTGACGTGTACGTGAGCCACAGTGTTTTGTCCTGGATATTACAAGTAGTGCATGCGGGAGAAGCAGCATGCAGAGTAACATGTGATCTCGCATATGCGTGCGTCGTCGATCGCTCTGCAACTTGCAGGCGACCTATAATGGATGGCGAGACGACCGACGTGGCACGTGCCCTAGGTGGGCCGGCCGGCGCCCCCAGCATGACATGCCAAAACAGACATGATTGCATGTATCGGTATCGGTAGTCGGTACTGGCCGTTGGTAGTTATTTCTGGTGGGAGGAGCGGTTCGTTAGGATGATGCGCGTGGGCTGTCGGGGCATCCGTGATCTCTTGTTTCTGTAGGGCCACATGCTCCGGCAGCCGATCCACGTGGAGTACTCGTGCAGTTGATGATCATCAGAGAAGGCGATAATGATCGCATATCAAATAATGCGATCGGAGAGGGGGTAAGGATCATGCCTTCATGACAACGCCGACCCGTAACGTACCAATGGGCGCGTGGGCCATCAAGCTGCATTGCCAATTGGCAACAATGGCACATGATTGAGAGGGAGACCATACCCTACCTGTAGCAACACAACATTAACACTAACTGTATATATATCGTTGTGATTTTTCCATTATATATATATATATATATATATATATATATATATATATATATATATATATATATCCATGCAGTGATCTTGCAATTGTTTCGTTTTTCTTCTGTATGTGTGTTTCCTTGTATAAATAGAGATAGAAAGGCTGGGATGCTGAGGAATCTTTTTGGATTATATTGATGTAGTGTGTGTTGACTACCCATGATGGCAAACCATTATTGTCTACTGATTTGCAGCAGAGTTTGAGAACCCTTGTAGGTTGTAGCAAACTCAAGCCATCATGAGTGGTTAACAATGATGAGGTTAATACATCTGTTTGTGCAGCCATGTGCACCGAGCCGTCCTAGAATACTGGCCCGGAGATCGCACAAATCTTCCTGCCTAGTACATTGGGACGGCGATCGAGGGAAGAGAGAAGAGCGATGGGTGGCTAGGTCTCATCTCTCATGTGCCGTCGACGACCCCCGCCCGGACGCGCCGGAAGTTGATCGGTCGGTGATCGATTGTGGGCCACGCTGGTCAAACAGTGCGCGTGGGCCCCACTCACACATATTATAGAGAGTAAGTTTGAATCCATGCATATACGCCATCATGGAGCTTGCTCTGGTACATCAGTTGGGATCCGGATCTTCCTGGACCGGCGGGAATGATGTCGTTTCACTGCTACAATAAGCCTCATCACAGGCGGCTCCAAACCTATTATCACAGACGGCTTTTAAAACCGCCTGAAATGAAGAGTCTGTGATAATCCGCAATTTCACAGGCGGAGAAGTGAAACCGCCTGTGAAGACACATTATCATAGGCGGTTCTTCACTTAGGCTAGCCGCCTGTGAAGACAGATTATCATAGGCGGTTCTTTACTTAGGCTAGCCGTCTGTGAAAATACTTTATCACAGACGGGTCGTGCAGCATATATAACCGTCTGTGATAAACATCTTATCACAGACGGTTATTGAAGCATAACTAACCGCCTATGATAATAAGTCTTCACAGGCGGGTATTGAAGCATAACTAACCCTCAATGATAATGTGTCTTCACAGGCGGGTTTTGAAGCATAACTAACCGTCTATGATAATGTATTTTCACAGACGGATTTTGAAGCATAACTAACCGTCTATGATAATGTGTCTTCACAGACGGGAATTGAAGCATAACTAACCGTCAATGTTAATGTTTCTTCACAGACGGTTATTGAAGCATAACTAACCGTCAATGATAATGGTGTTATCACAGACGGAGTTTACCTATATCAGCCGTCTGTGAAGACCCTTTAACGCAGCCGGTTTCTACCATAACAGTCACCGCCTGTGAAAATTTGGTTATCACAGATGTTTCTTTACTTGTATCTAGCCGCCTGTGATAATTGTTTTTCACAGCCATGCCTAGCCGTTGGTTAATAACCGCCTGTGATAAGGTATAACCTATGCAGTACTACTGCTGTTATTTCTAATTTCCAGGTCAATTCAATATAATCACAAAACAAAAACAACAATATCATCACAGAACAAAAGTCAACAATATTATCATCACAGAAGTCAATTTCACTAAAACAATATATATATGTACGAGTTACAAATACAATTCATCTCAAAGTTTACAAGTTTTCACTAAAAACTGCTTAAATTGGCATAGTCGCAAAGTTCTGGCACATCAGCTGCTGCACCATTCTTATCAAAGAACTTCCCTCTCTTGTGCAAAATTTCGCGACGTATGAACTGACAGAGTTCAGAAGCAATCCTGTCGGCTCCTCCATCAGGAATACTTCTACAAACCGGCCATTCTTCATTCAGATTCTTCTTATGCTGCAATATAACACATAACAAGGTTTAGAATGTGTTGGTTTGAACAATCTCAAAGTATAGATCAAAGTGAGAGTATACAGAAATTTAGTTGGTATTTTTGGAGCAGTTGTACTATGAGCAATTGAATTTTGAAGTTGGAATCAAAATATGAAAATAATGTTTCTGGTAATATTGAACAGCAGAGAATATAAGCATTAAACTATGCTAGTTACAATGAAAATGAAACACAAAAGTAAGAAAATAAGGTATCGACATTAAGGATAACTTACATCCTCACGATTGACTCTATATACGGCGGCGGTACGAAGATGCTCGCATACATAATACCCGCATAAGACACTCCCAGTAGGTTGCTTCGGACAAGCATAATACGTTTTAATGTCCAATGCATTCGTATTAGGAGGTCTCTGACCGCCAAGCTCCGCGTAAAACTGCCAAGCGCTGTAATACAAGAAATGTCATATAAAACTTGTCAACACATTCTAAATGTGCGTAAATTAAAATTATTGAATAAACGTACTTTTTCAAAATGGAAAGGAAATATTTGTAATGATCTGGTGGGTAATCGGCCGAGTCCAAGACTGTTGCCATTCCCTGCGTTGGCTTGATGAAGATCATTATGTAGTGATTACTGCAAACATACAAACACACGTGTTAACAATTACCAATAATTGCTATTTCAATGTCATGTGTTGAACTTACTCGAAGTGGTACGGAGCCTTTACGAGGTCATTGCCGTCTCTGACAAAGTTAAACATCGCATGTCCTATGTAAGATGCAACTTCTGTCTTTCTATCCTTCTTAAGTTTTGCAATTGCTCTTTCAAAATCTTTTTTTTTTCATGTGTTTGTACTGGCTTGATTCTCGATTCGCCTGGACGTCGAATAGCGACTTTGCAATCCTAGTAGGGTCAAGGATACCTGTCTTGCGCACCAACTTTTCGTTATCCATGTATTGCATCCTATTGAAGAAGTCCAGAATTGTTATAATCTAAGCAAATACAAAATATTAGAGCACTTACAAGCACCAGACGAGCAGCAGGTTGATATCGAGCATGCCCTGATGGAAAAGGGAAAACATCTCTTCAAATAAAATGACTCGTTTATCTACTCCAGTGCTCCAGAATGCTTCTTTTGGAATACAAAATGTGACGCACTCAAGACCAAATTTTGTGCTGGCAGTGATGTACCACTCATGCATTCTTCTGAGCTGGACGGGTTGTTTGCTAAGTTGTACGGATGTCATGAACGGCTTCCCATTCTCAAATTTAGGAGGAACATCCTCAAGCTTGTATATTGGAACTCCTGGTTTAACTAAAGCCGTCCGCCGATTATACATGACACCGTATTCTTCCCACTCCTCGATATCTTCTAATGCTGGCTCATGAGAAGAACGAGATGCACTCAATTTTCTAATATTTTCCTTCATAGCTTCCAAATACTTTGACACTTCTGATGAAGGTTTCTTATTTTCGTATGAGCTAACTTTGACAGGCACTGATGATCGAGGAGTAGTCGTCGGAAGTTGGACACTGGCTTGTTGTTGAACCTGTTGTTCAACTGATTGCTCTTTACTCCCAGCAGCTGGCTCTAGTACTACTTCAAGCTGTTGCTCAACTAGTTGCTCTTTACTAGCAACAGCTTGCTCTGGTACTGCTTGAAGTTGTTGTCCAACTTGTTGCTCTTGGATATCATCCTTGCTCAGACATAGGGGGAGTGGATCTTCCCGGACTGGGAGTGGATATTCATGCACTTTCGCCTTAGAAGATGGGGTTGCAGTATTTGGAGATGCGACGGGGCTAGAAATTGGCTCATCGTCCAACGCGATATCGCGTCGGTGCCAAAGGATTAATTGGTTGACAGCCTGCCCCAGAGTCGCGATCCCCTCAGGTGTGATGTGGTCTATTTCATAATCTTCATAATAATTATCAATGATCTGAAGAACTTGCACCACAGAATAATATAACGGAAGTGGATTCCCGTTGAAGTCACGATCAGGCTTTGCCATAGCAGTGGCAACCTGTTTGGTTTTGTTCCCTGCTCTACCTATCGGGACAAGAAGACGACAAGATTTGTCGTTAGCAATATCATCGACAGGGAACTTATGGGTTGACCCTGAGCCTGGCACGGAACCAACGCTGCTAGGGTAGGCAGTTGGAGATACTAATTGCTCTTTTTGCACCGGAACCATCATTGTACTCGGTGCCACTAATTGTCCTGATTGTCTAAGTTGTTCCATTATTTCTTGCATATTTTCTTTGACCTTTTGAGCAATCGTTTCATCAAGTGTTTTCTTAAACTTCTCACGTCTTCTATATGTGTCTTTATCTTTAGGGAAACCATCTAGCCAAGACATTTGAGAAGAGACCGCTCGAACCCGTCCGCTGTGTTCAGGGTTTCCTAAGATAGCGGTAAGTTGGTCATTCTCCCTCTTCGGCTTGAAGAGACCCTTCTGTTGCTTTTCAATTACTTCTTTAATTTTATCCTCTACTTCATTCAGAGAGTCAGGATTTTCAAGTTTGCCCTCGCTGGTCAAACCTGACCGAGCAAAGACCCAGCGTTGAGTTCGCTCATCACACCCTTCTAATGGGTGAGGAATGCCCTTACTGATAATTTCGTCTAATATCTTATTCCATTTCTGGACTTTGGGGCCATATCCGGTAGACCCCAAGCGATGATGGTATTTGTTCTTCTTTGCAAGCTCTGACCTAGTTGCACTTAGAGCTTTAGCATCAGGTGTGCTCTTTTGACGAACAAAATCTTGCCACTGAGCTTGTGTGATTTTTCCCATCTTCCTCGGGCTAGGGACCTTATTGGCCTTAACATAAGCATTCATTTCACTCTTCCAGCATCGAAACTTCTTGCCGCAAGAGACCATTGTTGCTTTCTTTATAGCTTCTTCTGTGCCTTTTGGGAACTTGAATTGTTTCTTTATCTTTTCCCACAACTCATTCTTGGTCTGCTCGGGTAATTTCCTCCAATTCTCGGTTGTGATCGGCACAACCTCCCTAACAAGAAAACTGCATGCATTACGGTACTTGGTAACTGAATCCAGTGGTTCTTGGGGAAGCCCACCTGGACCGACCCTTGTTATGTACATGATGCGGTCCAATGCACCCTTATTGGGACCTCGTTGCCCTCGTTTCCGCTTGAGTGAAGCTGAGGATTCATCCATTGGAGAACCTTCTGCGATTTTTCGAGCCGATGTCACCTCATTGTCTTCGAGATTAATCTAGGTAGAAAAAAAATTATAAGACTTCGTATACTTGACAACCAACATTAACTTGAACTGCTGAAGTTAAGATTCGTGATCCATACCTCGTCGGCAGGATCATATTCCGGGTCTAGATCCACTGAAGTCTTTTTAATTTTTATATTCGGAAAAGGATCCGAAGGACTGTGATAGGAGCCTGAACTGCTGGAGTCAGTAAACTCCATATTGTCTTCTTTGTTGTTACTATCAGGACCAGTCTTCTTAGGGCTTTCCATGCTAGATCTAATAAGACAAAAATCTAATAAATGGCATATTAACTCTACATGAAGTGTTGCATGAAGAAAAAGATGGAAGCATTCTAGGATTTGATAAGGCATTCTAGGGTTTAAGGCGACTGACCAAAAGGTTCCTATACATTGCGAGGGTGACAAGCATGTTAAAGTTGCTCACCAATGGCAATTTTATCTTTTTATTCTAAATAGGCTAGCTTCGTTCAGAGTGGCGACCACGTTCTTGAGGTTTACTAGGCAGCGCCTAGCTCCGGACCTATAACTGATCAAGCAAGGGACAAAAAGCAAATCCCCGCACAACTCCTACCTAGCTTAGAGGGCATTATCGTCCCCGCTCTCAAGTTTCCTCTTATTCCCTGTCACTGATTCTTCTACCTACTGAATGAAAAACAACATGCTGATGCATACTTGTGCAGATGCAGTGCCTAGAAGAGACTGATAGCAGCAGCAGCAACTAGCAAGCTCACTTTACACCGACAACCCAAGGCATAACTTAGTCAAAATTAGTCAAGTATAGCTATATCTAATGTAACTTAGCCAAAATTAGCCAAATTTGCTCAACTTAACCAAATATAGCTAAATCTTGCCCAGCATAGTCAAACATGCTTGATTATGCTTCAGTTAGCTAAATTTGGTCATATTTAATACAAATTTTCTGAATTTTGGCTCAATTAAGTAAATTTAGCCAAAACACATTTTTGAAGTTATATAGGTCTTCATATGCTCAGACTCCATCGCCACACCTAGTGGTACCTAGATATGGGCGTGAGGATGCTCCTGGCATCACAAACGAGTTGGCCAGCAACTTGTTTGGCTTCAGAGCTAAATATAGCATAACTTTGGTAGCTCAGATTAGGTACAATTGCTCAAATGAAGCTGATGGAGCCACAAGTGCAGACATCTTTGGTAGCACAAATTATCTACAATTGCTCAAATGAAACTTAGAGAAATAAAAGCAAACTTAGCCAAACTTAGTCTAGCATAGCTAACTCTAAGCAAAAGTAGCCAAATATAGCTAAATATAGCATAACTTAGTCAAAATTAGTCAAGTATAACTATATCTAATGTAACTTAGCCAAAATTAGCCAAATTTGGTGAACTTAACCAAATATAGCTAAATCTTGCCCCTAATAGAGAATTTTGTGGCATATGCAAGGCCGATGACAGAAATAGGGAATATACTGCTGTTACTAGAGTCTAGAATCATGTTTACCACTAATGTGTCAGAACAGTTTCAGACACACAGAACCAACTACCAATTTATCGTGATATAACCATCCACGACGAAGGGAGTAACTCCTATTCATTCGAACTTGACAGTTTTATCTCTGCAAACTACCAGAAGATGAAATGCTACTGATTTCACAGTTTCAGACACACAAAACCAACTACCAATTTATCGTGATATAACCATCCACATAAATCTTGCCCCACCGAACCCTAACCAAAGATGCCACCGAACTTGACAATTTTTCGAATTCCACCGAACCCTAACCAAGGATGCCTACCATTTTCTAATTCCCGAACCCTAACCAAGGATATGCAAGGCGGCAGCGAGGGCGGGGAGGGAGGTGGCACGGCGAAGGAGGATGGAAGGTCGAAGGGTTTAGGGTTTACCTTGAAGCTCGGAGGCGACGACAATGGCTTCGCTCGGCATACCTGGAAGTGAGGAGGGCGAAGCTCGGCGGCGTACCTGGAAGTGACGAGGGCGAACACTTGGTGGCAAACGAAATTTTGGCAGCCTAACAGCGTCTAAGTGTTTCGCCCGGGTTAGGTTTTTCCAATGCTGCCGAGGGGTATATATAGACTTTCATTTTCTCAGGCGGATTTTAAGTACCGACCTCCTAAGAAGATTGTTACCTCAGTCGGATTTTACTTACCAACCGCCTGAGAAGATACAATTATCTCAGGCGGTTGGTTAGTAACACCCGCCTGAGATAAACATGGGCCTGTGAAGATATTTACTTCTTCTTAATTAATATGTGTTCATTATAATTTGATGAAAGCCTACATAAAGACCCCTCACCAACCGTGCGCGACCTTTCTTTTCCCCGAGGCGCGACCTTTCTTTTCACCAACTGCTCCATCTTCCACTCCGCGCGGCCTTAAAGACGCGCTATCGCTCACAAGCGCATCGCTCACTTTGAATCCTCTTGTTTTCTTCGTCTTCCTCCGCTCCGACGACCCAACACCACTATGGCCGACCTTCCGCTGCCAAGCCCTCCGAGGGAGCCACCTTGCAAGAAACTATGTTGCAGCTCCCCCGAGAAGATCAACACCGAGCAGCGCCTCCTCATGGCGCGAGAGGCGTACAACAATACGTCTCACGCCATGAGTGCCTTGGGGCTGGGTACCCTTCCAGAGTATACTGGAATGGGTACCATGGGCCACTACCTCTACGCCCTCACGGGGGTTGCTGATCGTCTCGATATTCTGTTCGCGACGATGGCCCAGGTTCTTGGCCCCGAGGGCCGTAGAACGCTAATGGAGGCGACGGCTAGCAACCTCGGGGTTGCACCGCCGGTGCAGCCAGTGCAGCCGGTGCAGCCGGTGCAGCCGGCCCTGTCTCCTGTTGCACCGGTGTCGGAGTCGCCGCCGGAGGACGAGGAGGAGGAGAAGGAAGAGGAGTAGGAGTAGGATTTAATTAGTTTTTCTTTTTGTTGTTTTTAGTTGCTTCTGTTTTGTAAATATTGTTAATGAATGAAATCTATCTTTGTTCATCTATGTGATTGAATATTACTTGTGTATCTTGTGTGTTCTTGTGTAAATATTGTGCATCTTGTGTGTTCTTCAACTGTGTGAATGAATGAATGTGTAGTGTGTTCATCGTTAATTAGAATTTCACGTCTGAGAAGAAGGTTATCTCAGGCGGTTGTTAAGCAATACCCGCCTGAGATAAATATATTTTCAGGCGGTTGGTAAGTACCAACCGTCAGTGAAGATATTTACTTCTTCTTAATTAATATTCTTGATTAAATGTGGTCCTTTAAAAGGCAAAAATCCACTTTTCTTGTAATATTATTGATAAGTAAAGGTTACCATTAAATTTCACTTCATAAATCCTTTGAAATTGGTCATAACATAAAAAACATACAACAAATGCTATTTTTCATTTTTCTATCTTGATGAATATAATGCTTTTTTCATTTATTTTTTCAGTGGACATTTTTACTCATCATACCAACCTCTACGAATTTTTTCAAATTTTTTAAGTTTTTTTGAATCAATGTGTGTTCATAATTTGATGAATGCCTCATATGTATATGAGCATTTAGTTAGAATGGTGGACAATTTGAATTTTGACATGTTGGAATGCTTTTAAAAAAATTAAAAAAATTCATACATGTATAAATTATACAAATATGTTCATACCAACAATATTGAGTGAAGGAACTTTTTTTATGAGATACACAAATGTGAATAATATGTGAGTAGAAATTAATTTGATATTTACCAAAACATTACAATGTCAGCTATACAAGTTTTAAAACTATTTGGTTCAGGTGGTAGATGTTAATTTTATACAAATGTAGAAGAAAGAATCATCGAATTTGGACACAATTTGCAGAATCTAAACATGTTTGAGTATTTATATTGGAATATAAATAAAAAAGAAGCAAGGGATAAGGAATCTGAAGAATAGTATCGGACATTATCTCAGGCGGTTGTTAAGCAATACCCGTCTGAGATAAATATATTTTCAGGCGGTTGGTAAGTACCAACCGCCTGTGAAAATATTTACTTCTTCTTAATTAATATTCTTGATTAAATGTGGTCCTTTAAAAGGAAAAAATCCACTTTTCTTGTAATATTATTGATAAGTAAAGGTTACCATTAAATTTCACTTCATAAATCCTTTGAAATTGGTCAGAACATAAAAAACATACAACAAATGCTATTTTTCATTTTTCTATCTTGATGAATATAATGCTTTTTTCATTTATTTTTTCAGTGGACATTTTCACGAAAACGTCGAGCCTCTGCATGGCTTGATTCCGACATCGGCAACACTCCTTGTTGGTCCTCTTCATCGCGACGGACCCGACCGCGTTGTCGCCGACATGGGCCTCGCCTTCGACCTGCCGGATATACTTGAGGGCATCGCGGTCCCCGCAGTCGACGTCGTAGCGGAGCATGGCGAGGACGTAGGCCGCCACCTTGTGGCCGTTCGCGACCACCCGGGCAAGGAACTGGGTGCCCCGCTGCGCCTGCGCGCGGCCGTAGTTGAAGACGAGGTCGAACCCGATGACATAGCACGCATGAGGGTTGCCCACGTTGGCCAGGCGCTCCACGAGGGCGTCGTAGCTCCCGTTCCCGTGCCGTTGGAACCACTCCCAGCTGCTCTCCCACTCCAGCGCCACGCGCCTGCCCACGGTGGGATCACGGCACGCCACGTGCATGGCCTTGCAGGTGGCACGCAGACTGGAGAGGTCGTCCATGGGCTGGGTGGAGGTTGCGGCGACCCACCCCGCGATCAGGACCGCAATATCGTGCGGCAAGGGGAACTCCATGGGCTTATCTTAGGCGGTTGGTAAGTAACACCTGTCCCCGAGATAAATATATTCTCGGACGGTTGGTAAGAACCAACCGCCTGAGAAGATGTTAATTAACTGACGCGCCGCACGAGGTCTGCGGAGAAGTTGAGAAGCCGTGGTGCACGGACGCGTGCGACGGAAGGATCTCTGAAGATCGTCTTCCAGAGTGGTTTAATTGTGAGCTGCACGAGGTCTGCAAAGAGTTCAATGCGCAATGAACAAAATATTTTGTTCAGTTGGTAGATGTTAATTTTATACAAATATAGAAGAAAGAATCATCGAATTTGAACACAATTTGCAGAATGTAAACATGTTTGAGTATTTATATTAGAATCTAAATAAAAAAGAAGCAAGGGATAAGGAAACTGAAGAACAGTATCGGGCATTATCGCAGGCGGTTGTTAAGTAATAACCGCCTGAGATAAACATTTTTGAAACTAGAAGATGTTAAGTAACAACAAATGCTATTTTTCTCAGGCGGTTTGTAAGTAATACCCGCTTGAGATAAACATTTTTGAAACTACAATATGTTAATTAACGGCCTGAGAAGTGTTAATTAACTAACGCGCCGCACGAGGTCTGCGGAGAAGTTGAGAAGCCGTGGTGCACGGACGCGTGCGACGGAAGGATATCTGAAGATCGTCTTCCACAGTGGTTTAATTTTGCACTGCACGAGGTCTGCAAAGAGTTCAATGCGCAATGAACAAAATATTTTGTTCAGTTGGTAGATGTTAATTTTATACAAATGTAGAAGAAAGAATCATCGAATTTGAACACAATTTGCAGAATGTAAACATGTTTGAGTATTTATATTGGAATCTAAATAAAAAAGAAGCAAGGGATAAGGAAACTGAAGAACAGTATCGGGCATTATCGCAGGCGGTTGTTAAGTAATAACCGCCTGAGATAAACATTTTTGAAAAAATGCTATTTTTCTCAGGCGGTTTGTAAGTAATACCGGCCTGAGATAAACATTTTTGAAACTACAATATGTTAATTAACGGCCTGAGAAGTGTTAATTAACTGACGCGTCGCACGATGTCTGCGGAGAAGTTGAGAAGCCGTGGTGCAGGGACGCGTGCGACGGAAGGATCTTTGAAGATCGTCTTCCACAGTGGTTTAATTGTGCGCTGCACGAGGTCTGCAAAGAGTTCAATGCGCAGGAAACGAACCGCTCCCTCGTCTACTCCGCACAAACCATATATAAGGCGCGTCGTCGATTATGTACAAGCACAGAACTTTTCCACTCCTTTCTTCTTCTTCCATCGTTCCACCTCTCCTAGCCCGGCGCCGACTAACCACCACAGCCATGGCCAACCTTCCGCCACCTAGCCCGCCGAGGCAGCCACCCTGCAAGCGGATACACTGCAGCTCCCCCGAGAGGGTGAATGACGACCAGCGCATTCCACCACCGGTGCAGCCGGAGCCACCGGTACAGCCGGAGCAATCGGCTCAGCCGGAGCAGCCGACCCTTTCTCCTGCTGCATCGTCGCCGGAGGAGGAGGAGGAGGAGGAGGAGGAGGAGGAGGAGGAGGAGGAGGAGGACTTCGACGACGACGGCGATAATGACGATGATGACGACGAGTCGTCCTCCGACGACGGCGACGACGAGTCGTCCTCTGACGACGGCGACGACGACGACGGCGACCACCACCATGGTGATGACTACGACGACGACGACGACGACGAGTCAGAGGAGGACCGCTTGGCTTGGTTTGAGAAGCTGGCGGAGAGGATGGAGGAGGCGGGGCCGTAGTGTAGTTTTAGGATTTCAATCAAGTGTTCTTGTACATTTTTCTTGTGTTTTGTACATATTTCAATCAAGTGTCAATGAATACTGGTGGATAATTTGAAGTTTGACATGTTGGAGTGCTTTTAAAAAAATTAAAAAAATTCATACATGTATAAATTATACAAATATGTTCGTACCAACAATTTTGAGTGAAGGATCTTTTTTTTATGAGATACACAAATGTGAATAATATGTGAGTAGAAATTAATTTGATATTTACCAAAACATTACAACGTCAGCTATACAAGTTTTAAAAATATTTTGTTCAGTTGGCATTATCTCAGACGGTTGTTAAGTAATACCCATCTGGGATAAAAATCTTCTTAGGCGGTTATTAAGTAACAACAGTCTGTGAAGATATTTACTTCTTAATTAATAAACATCTTCTCAGGCGGTTGGTAAGTAAACCCCGCCTGCGATAAAGTTAAAAACCGCCTGTGAAAAACCGACGTCTATATAAGGACCCCTCACCGCAGTCAAAACGCAACCCTGGAGAATTTATATCGACGCCGCAAGGCTGTTGAATTTCCCCTGCGCCGCGCCGCCGCTCCGCCGCCCAGCCCATACTGCCGCGCCGCCGCTCAACCCCGCACCGCCACTTCTCCACCCAGCCGGCCCACTGTCCTGACGCCTCCCCACCGTGCCGACGCCTCTGCAAGGTAAATGTAGTTTCCTTACTTTTTCTTTGTATATTTTCATTAGCTGATAATCTGTTAGTTTTGTGTGTTCTGGTATATGGATTCTGTCCTTTTGCATGTGTAAGGACTGTATGGATTGTGTTCTGGTATATTGATGTATGGACTATATGGATTGTTTTCTTTTTGTACCTATTATGTGACATGAATATGATGTTTAATTAACAGATGCTATTGTAATATATATAAGATGCATCTGGGCCTGTTTCCCGATATAACGGACCGGATCCCACCCAGACCTAGCCCATGCTGCTAGGCCTGTTTCCCCCTTTGACTCCGTCCGCCTCAAGACGTCGCCCGTCTCCTACATTAGTCGCCCTAATCATACTTGTTATGTCTCTGTAAATTCATTTTATAGAAGACCTTTAGAGAATATTTGTGGCCAAATTTTGTAAATCTGACAAAAATTCTATTATTGAAGCATGGACCGTCGAGCGTGGATGTATAACATGCCAAGACCAGATCCTATGTACATTCGTAATGTTGCAAATTTTATTGAAGCATCCAAGAGACATGCGAAGTTGCAAATGATAGATGACATATTATGTCCATGTATCGACTGCGAAAATAAGATTGCTTGGACGGATACTATAGTAATCCAATCCCATTTGGTGAAAAGAGGTTTCAGAAATAACTACACAATATGGACAGAGCATGGTGAGTTAGATACACATGATGTGGATAAAGATGATGAGAGAGGCTCAGATGATGATAATGTTCATATCGATGATGGTAGTGATAATCAAGCTGGTGATAATGATGATGAGTTCGATTGTGAGGAGATGTTGCGTCACATTGAACCACATGTACTGACTTCTATGGGAGCAGGCAAAGGATTAAGTAAAATGGAGACATTGCAGAATGCGGCGACAGAGCTTTTATATGATGAATCAAACGGTTGTGATAAAGAGTTTACTACATTGCGTGCAGTCTTAGAACTACTAAAGTTGAAAGCTACGCACGGATGGTCCGATTGTAGTTTCTCTGATCTTTTGAATCTTCTGGCAGAAATTCTTCCAAATCCAAATAAACTGCCCAGAAGCACTTATAAAGCGAAGAAACTTCTTTGCCCGATGGCACTAGGTGTGACAAAAATACACGCTTGTGTGAACCATTGTATTCTGTATCGCAAAGAGCATGAGCTCGCAACTAGATGCCCCATTTGTGGTGTCAGTAGATACAAGAAGGACTACAATCACTAGTATGTTACCAACATGAAAAAGACTCAGAAGAATAAGAAGTTTATTATTGGTCCTGAAGGTGACGATGATGATACTTCTGGTGATGCAGACGGGAAGAATAAGAGAAAAATTCCTGCATTGGTGATGTGGTACCTTCCAGTAATTGATCGCTTGAAGCGTTTGTTCTCAAACCCTAGGGAGGCTGAACTTATGCGTTGGCATTCCGAGCAACGCAAGAAGAATGAAAAACATATACGACACCCTGGTGATGCAACGCAGTGGAAATTTGTTGATATTCAATATCCAGAATTTGCGAAGGAAATCAGAAATGTGAGGTTTGCCTTGGGTACAGATGGAATGAATCCGTTTGGTGAAAAAAGGAGCATACACAGCACATGGCCCGTGGTCTTAACTATGTACAACCTACCGACGTGGTTGTGTCACAAAAGGAAATATATCTTATTATCTGTTCTTATCCAAGGTCCGAAACAACCCGGCATCGAAATTGATGTGTTCTTGGAACCTTTAATGGAAGATATGGCGAAATTGTGGAATGTAGGCGTACGTACATGGGATGAGTACAAGCGGGAGTATTTCATGCTAGGAGCAATGATATTCGTTACCGTGCATGATTATCCCAGACTGTTTACATTATCGGGACAAATGAAAGGGAAGAAAGGTTGCGTTAGGTGCGTGGATAGAACTGGATTTCTATACCTCACTTCATCCAGAAAGACGGTGTACATGAGACATCGATGGTTCTTGACAGATACACACAAGTATAGGAAGATGAAAGAACAATTTGATAACAAAATCGAAAATATACTGCACCGAAACCTTACAGTGGAAAACTTGTGTTTGAAATGGTCAAGAACATTCATATTGCTTTCGGTAAGGGAAAAAAGAGTAAAGGAATTAAGAGAAAGAAAAGTACATCTTCGGATGATACAACTGACATGGCTTTCAAGAAACAATCAATTTTTTTCAAGTATCTTCTGTATTGGAAGAATATGGAATTTTGCCATAGTATTGATTTGATGCACGTTACAAAGAATGCATTTGACAGCATCATTGGGACCTTGCTGGACATGCCGAGGAAAACAAAGGACGGATTAAATTCACGTATGGACCTAGTAAATCTTGATTTGAGACCAGAGCTTCATCCAGTAGAAAAGGCGAATGGGAAGCATTACCTTCCCCCAGCCAGCTATAACTTGACGCTAGAAGAGAAAAAAGCAATTTGCAAATGCTTGCGTGGGATCAAAGTGCCCACAAGTTTCTCATCCAATATCCGCAAACTAGTCTCGATGAAAGACTTGTCTTTATTCGGTTATAATTCTCACGACTATCACATGATGATGACAGTTTTCCTTGCCATTGCAATAAGAGTAATCAAACCTGGGCATATAAAAGTTGTCATCACACGTTTGTGTTACTTCTTCAATGCAATATCGCAAAAGGTGATAGCACGTGAAGATTTAGACTATCTGAAAACATACATCGTCGAGACAATGTGCAAGCTTGAGATGTGTTTCCCACCATCCTTTTTTGATATGCAAGTACACCTAATCATACATCTTGTTGATCAGATAAAAGCATTGGGGCCACTATATTTACATCATATGTTTTCGTTGGAGAGATATTTAGGAGTATTAAAAGGTTATGTGCGGAACCGTGCTCACCCAGAGGGTTCAATTATGGAAGGATACACCACTGAAGAAGTGATTGAGGGTTGCGCTGATTACATCAAAGATGGAAAATCGATAGGTGTGCCTATACCGGTACATGAGGGTAGACTACGTGGGAGAGGCAAAGTGGGTAAGAAAACTATTATTGTTCAAGATTATAAGAATGTACACCGTGCACATTTTGGTGTACTACAACAGCTCGCAATAGCTGAGCCGTACATCGAGGAACACCAAATTGAGCTTCGTGATAAAAACCAAGACCGCAAAGAGGACTGGATCATGAAAGAGCACAGAAGATGTTTCACTGAATGGTTAATGGACAAAAATATATCATACAGAAACACTATAGAAGAGGCAACAATGAAGAAGTTAGCTTGTGGCCCATCTGCTTTGGTAACATCATGGTAAGCATATGACATCAATGGTTACACATTTTACACTAAAGAAAAAGACGGTAAGAGTGTTGCACAAAATAGTGGTGTTCGTATTGAGGTTTATGATTCACAAGGGCAGAAGACCACATACTTCGGGTTCATAGAGGAAATATGGGAACTCGATTATGGCGAAAGAATGGTAATGCCCGTATTTAAGTGCCAATGGATCAAACATCCTGATGGTTTGAAAGTGGACAATTACGGGCTGACACTGGTAGACTTGAATAAAGTGGGTTACAAAGATGACCTGTGCGTTCTCGCCGATAATGTTGCACAAGTTTTTTATGTTCAAGATCCAGAAACTGAGAAGTTGCACGTAGTTGTTTCTGGAAAGCAAAATATTGTTGGGGTTGACAATGTGGGAGATAATGAAGAGGAATATAATCAGTATGAAGAGATGTACCTTTTCACCGAACCAGAAAACATCAAGCGCGTAGAGAGAAGCATTAAAAAGAATTTGAAACCCTATATGCGAGAAGATGTCAATGCTGGAAAAAATGTATATAGCAATGCGAGATGATATATATTGTATATATTTGTATCTTCTGAAATCAACTTAGAACAATGTTGGTATATGGATTGTGTCCTTTTGCATTTGTGTACACATATGCGTTTGGACTCAATGATTTGGAAGTTTGGAAGTTTGGTCTTTCAGATAATAATGTCTCGGGCGTGTAGCCGATTGAAGGAGGAGCGCTTGGCGTGGCGCAAGAACCATCCCCATGTATGTACATATGGCACACTAGTCACATGGTTGTATATACATATGTATCTGTAATGGACTAATGAACTTAACTGTAGTTTGTTTTTCTGTCTTGTTTGTTTTTGGTATTTTCAATTTCTCCGCGTAGGGTTTCTCTGCAAAGCCTGAATCGGGAGATTTATTGAAGTGGCAGTGCATCGTACCCGATAAAGAAGGGGTAAGTCATGAAGAACAAGCACAATATGAGTTTAACCATCGCCCTCCTATTAATAAATTTCTTTTGCAGACTGAATGGGAAGATGGTTACTACCCCCTGACAATCTCCTTCTCTGAGGACTATCCCTTGGTGCCTCCAAGATGCACCTTTCCAATTGGGTTCTTCCACCCAAATGTCCATCATTCGGGAGCACTCTGCATCGGGATTCTTGAACAAGAGACTGTAAGATAGACCTATTTTGTTCATGTAATTATTACTTATAATTGTTGTCGAACTTATTTGAACTGGTTTCTTATATTGCTTAAATTATATTTCGTAGGGGTGGTGCAGTGCTTTTACGATCAAAACTATACTACTTCAAGTTCAGCGCTTGCTGCATCAGCCAAATGTGCCTGATGTTGAAAATGATTGCTATAATCTACTTATCAAGGTTAGATGACACTTTGACTTAGTGACCAATGTAGGTTATTCATTCCTCCTTCGACATTTGTTAATTTAAATAATGTCAATATTTTCAGGATCCAGCGGAATATAAGAGACGTGTTCGGGAGCAAGAGGACGGTACAATTTAGATTGATCGATGGGAGCTTCATCGTCGATCTACAATGAATGTAGCATGATTTTTGTTCAGTGTGTAAAGAAATTATCTTTGAACAATTGTAAAGCCTCTAATGGTGTATTATCACAATTAAGCCAGCCTCACTGGTGATCGAGCATTTCCTACAATGCATTACTGTACTAGTATCCGCTCATCTGTATTTTTTCCTGATACAATTTTCCCTACATGATCTTCTCAGACCGTTGTTAACCAAGAACCGTCTATGAAGTTCATTGCATTACACGCAGTTATTAATTAAGAACCGTCAACGAAGATCATGTATTTACCCAGACGGTTGTTTTTTAAAATCCGTCTATGAAGTTCGTTGCATTACAAGCGGTTATTAATTAAGAACCGTCAACGAAGATCATGTATTTACCCAGACGATTGTTTTTTAAAATCCATCTATGAAGTTCATTACATTACAGGCGGTTCTTAATTAAGAACCGTCTATAAAGATCATGTATTTACCCAGACGGTTGTTTCTTAAAATCCGCCTGTGAAGTTCATTGCATTACAAACGGTTCTTAATTAAGAACCGCCTGTGAAGATCATGTATTTACCCAGACGGTTGTACTTTAAAATCCGTCTGTGTTGTTCTGTCATCACAGGCGGTTATTATATCATTCGTCATCACAGTCGCATATTTTTAAGGACCGCCAGTGTTTGAAAATTTGAGGCGTCTGTAAAAATGCTTTTTGTAGTAGTGTTTCTGTTAAGCCGTTGAGATATAGCCATTGACCGTTGGTTGCATACGTCCCCATCGATGCAAATTCTTGATATGCGTGTAACACATCTAAATTCAGTTTGTGCACCCAAGCAACCTCTTTAACATGAAATCTCTGTTGAAAAATACACATAGCATGCAATTAATTTGATGACCCAAAACAGCAAAACGAATAGAAAAGTTCTACTAGCAGTCAAAATAAACAGTGCTAGTACTACACAAACAAAGATTGAAACATATGCGAATAAATCGCTCATCGAATAAATCGAATTAGCCATAGATCGAGTGATCCACTTACAGATCGTCCTGCTGTGAAGTATAGGACGAAACTGATGAACTTGATGAAGATGTAGAGGATACAAGAAGTGCTGCGAGCGATCGTGCGAGAGCACTTCCTAGAAACCTGATTGTCAGCACCCGTGCAGGTCTTCAGATCACCGGCGTTGGCTCGGAGACACCGCTCTCCCTTGATCCGCTGCACGACGGACAAAAGGACGGCAAGGCAAAAACCCGGCAACGCAGAGCAATTAGCGAGGGAGGCGAGTTTCTGTGTTTGTCTTCTCTGGTATACAGGACGTCTCCTTATATACTAGAGTCTATCAACTGCATCAGATTCGATCTACCATAATTCCATGAAACCACCCCCTGGAATTCCTCATCGTGCAACTAATAGGAGCAGTTATGAGCATTCGTGCACATTAAACATGTGCCTGCAGTTATGCCTCAAATTACTCCACACGTTGACGTGACAGTCTACATGTGATGAAATATTCCATTTTACATGAGTGGCTGAAAAAATAACTGCTTAGTAGAACACAACTCGTCACAACACAAACGCGCAACGTCACAAGTCACAAGTCACACGATAAACACGCGTAAAATCGCGAAACGCGCGCGCGTGCGTGCGTGTGTGTTTGTGTCCATAGCAGCAACCTTCATCCCTCATTATTCTCATGTTGAGAACCTGTACAAGGGCCACTATATATATTGGGGAACACTCATATAGGTGGGCAATGTGAGACTAAACATCCCAGCCACCTCTGCACACCACCTTGGCTTTCCACTAGGGGAGTTGGCCCAAATAAATCATCCCATAAATGGATTGCACCTTACAGGTCTGTTGAAGTGTTGCTACGACACTTCTCCCGGTACTACTAAAACATAGTCTATGGAGGTTCGTATTTGGTTGGAGCACGCGTAAGATTATGAACTATACGGTAACACATGATATTTTTACGTGGTTCAGGCCGCCTGAGCGTAAAACCCTACTCCACGGGGTGGTTTTTGATGAACTTGCGTA
This sequence comes from Tuctoria greenei, assembly GCA_036927565.1. NCBI lineage: Eukaryota > Viridiplantae > Streptophyta > Magnoliopsida > Poales > Poaceae > Tuctoria > Tuctoria greenei. The sequence goes on along the minus strand of JAYESD010000006.1, from coordinate 39,702,756 downwards.
GTATGCGTGTTTGCTTGAGTTGGCTTGGTTCCAGTTCGTCCTCTACGATGCGACGCAACCCTTTTATATGCCAAGGGCTGACCGTTACAGGGATTGCTTGGCCCGACATGTGGCCTCGGTGGTATTTAATCACCTAATACACGATCTACATGTATTAAGTATGATTAACCATGTGATAACACGCCTTAATGGTAGCGTTACCGGTACTAAAGGTCCTCTGATCATGTGTCATTAATGCTGAATTAATGACATGTTAATCAGGTCTTGTAACGGTTGTTTTAATAGCCTCTTAAATGTTTGTGCCATTACAGATCTTGTAGTCATTGCTGGTTTAGGTCCGAAGGTGCAACACGTGGCAGCTCCGGAGCTTCCCTCTGCAAGGAGGTAGGTTCGGAGCCACTCGATACGTGGCGGCACCAGAACTTCCCTCTACTGGGGGTTAGGTCCGGGGTTGCTAGAGACGTGGGACCAGAGCTTTCCTGTGAAGGGAGGTAGGTTCGGTGCCGCTGGACACGTGCTAGTACTGGAGCTACCCAAGCAAGGGATGCGAGCCTAGTGCTGTCAGGCATGTGTTGCCTTCGGGGGTCTTCAACTCGGACGTAGGAACTCTTTGGCTTTTCTTGCAGTATCGTGGGGTATCCGGTACGCAGTGTACCCACAGTGGCCCCTGGGCCCACCTTTGGGAGAAACCCTCTGGGTGATGTTTTTCTACCAAAGGTGGGGCCATCTTCGATTCCCACACTACGGCTTCAAAGCTTCTTGGTGGGCGGTTGAGGTGACGACAAAGAGTTACGCCGCCTCCGCGTGGCCCTTTTTCACTCGGCGCGTGGGATCCTGGCGTGCGGATCTCACACAATTGAAGGTCGATGGATCCCAATACGAAAAACATATCGGTTCCGAGCGTAATCTTTGTAACCCTGTCAGGCGGCCCCCCTCGGGCTTCCAACTTCTCATCATGACAACAGTTCGCCTGGGGTAACTTTTAAACAAAGTGGACTCGAACCCCCTTGTCATCAACGAGGTCATCTATGATTCGGGTTGGGAGGTAGTTTCCATCCAAGCGTCGCAGAGGCTTACTAAAGGGGGAAGTCTGCAGAGGGAGAGAACTCTTTACGCCTTCATCTGACATTGCGCTTAGAGCCCTCCGCCCTTGCAATCCTTCTTCCTCCCCTGCTCCACTTTGTGGTGATGGAGTTGGGACTTCCTTGGATCTGGATCAAGAAGGATGAAAACTTGAAGAGAGTCTGCACCTACATGGGTTGGTCGAGCGACTCCTTCAACAACAGGATCTGTACCAGCAAGTTCCCCTTCAAAAAGGAGAACCCCGACAAGATCATTTACCTTCTGTCGTATGCTATGGTGGGGATCATCCCACCATTTTCAAGCTTCCCGCTGATGTTGCTGGACTTCTACGGTCTGCAACTTCACCACCTCGGCCCCCACTCTTTTTTGCTAGTGGCGACCTTCGTCCACTTTTGCGAGATGTGGTGGGAGTGCTGCCCTGCATCGAGCTCTTCTGGACCTTCTTCACGGTCCACGCAACTGGGAAGAGCAACGAGTACCTAGGCTTCTACTACTTCGTGAAGCACAAGAACTCGCTGTTCAAGTACCTGAAGACATTTTCGACCGAGAAGTGGGACAACTGGAAGAAAGATTGGGTGGTGATCACGGTGGAACACCACGACATGCTAAAGCTACCCGAGAGTCTCCCCAACTTCGACACCGACGTCTGGGAGGTGGCTCCGATGTTGTCAGAAGAGTACAACCCCATCCTGACAAGGAGCTGGGAGTGCATCGAGGGAGGGGTGACTCCTCTGATGGTCATCGCCAACTTCTTGACAAACTGGTGGGCTCCGCTGCAGACGAGGGAGTGGCCCGCCTGGGCATTCGGCGGAGAGCACGACCACAACCGGATCGAGACTGTCTTTGGATCCAACCTGAATGAAGGATCTTTGAAGCTCCATCTCCAGAAGTTGCAACACAGAGTTATCCATCCCGATGATCTGTGACACCCGGTTTCGAAAATGAACCAAGTGAACGCATATGTGTGCCCAGGATGTTCTACACACATACACGAGTGCATTCACAAAAGAGTATACATAAAATTACCACATAACAAGATTAATTAACCACTTTTATTATAGAATTCATAATATCCACGAATACAACTAAGCAGCGGAAATAAACTAAAGCAACTAAGCAGCATAAGCAATAGGGTATAGTGCAGCTCCAACACTCCACAGGCAAAGCTGACGGTAGACACGACCTAGCACTCCGCATTATCATCATTAAACTCGCAATCTTGACCTACAACTGTTGGGGGGGGGGGGGTTTGAAAGGGTAAGTACATGTCGTACTCAGCAAGTGTGGAGAGTATGACATGTAGCTGATATAAGTGACGACTATAATAAAGGCCAAGTGTTGAAGAGTACATTAAAACATTTGAAAAGCAACATATTATATGTACATGAAATAATCCCATCATAAACCAAAATTATTAACATAATACAAGTCCATATTCCATATCCATCATCATTATTCCAGATTTCACCATTTCCATTAACCATATCCAATATCATAATTCATAGTACCATCCATAACCATAACCATGTCATTAACCATAATCATTGCCAAACCATAACCATAACCATTACCAAACCAAGTTTCCCCTAATCATGTGAGGGTCCAAGTTGCTCATAACGGGGAGCACAACTATCATGATAGTTTTATTAGACACACTCTGCAGAGGTTGTACCACTTTACCCACGTGTTAGTGATTTAATCACCTTTCAATGACTATAGAATCTCAATTATGCCGTCTCACACTTCCTTAGGTGTATGGCCAAGAGATCACAAAATATCCTTTACAAAGGGATTACTAGCCTATTTAGACCCCACTGAGGTTTCACCGGTGGCGATGCCTCCAACTGAGCACATCTACAACCAAGGGCCCCCTCTTGAGCCATTCGGATCCAAGGGTAGTCTCACCAATCATGAACAAACCCAATCTGACTACCCCTTCCCCGAGCATCCTAAATGATCCAAATAGCACTGGCAAATCCCTAATTAATCAGCTACGCCGCACCCATACTTAGCCTCATGGTGGCACTGTAAATCCTAGATGGTCGCTCCACGAACCGGTCCTTAGATCTAAAGCAAGCAAAACTACCATAACATCCAACCCATCCACATACCATGCTTGCTTAGATCACCCATTACCATATCATATTAACCAGTCATATTAACCATAACTCATTAATGCATAATTAAATGGTATAGTTATTTTCCCATCCCAATTAATTAAGCAAAGCAAAAAGGGTAAAAAGCCCATCCCGACTCCCTACCATAAATTCTAGGTGACAAGGGTGGTTAAACAAAGCTAGTAAACTTCATACCATAGGATTCCCATCAAATTGACTCAAGCATGCAGTTTTGCAAACAAAACATTATTTTTAAAATAGGATCAATACGTTTCAAGGACACTTGCCTTGCTCTTGGGATTGGCTCGGGTCAAAGCCTTCAAACTCTTGGTGCTATAGATCCTCCGCGGCAATCTCTAGCGCAAATCCGTCTAATCCGCACAATAAACATACAAGACAAGAAATACAACTAAAGAGTGCACAAATATTACTCAAGATGACATGACATGCATGATTAATGCAAATGCAAGGTGGGATTTGTTAATGAGTTGCTTTTAATGATCACTAGCTAGTTCTAATGGCTTTTCACAATTTTATACAGGTTTGGAGTTGATTAGATCTAATTTTGGAATTAATTCAACACAATTTAACAAGGAAAATCGGACTAGTCTGCTAGGGAACGGACAAGTCCGCACTGCGCAAGAACAGCAAATTAGGGTTTTCTAGATCAACGTGAATTTGGATATTTGGGGTCGAATTCACATAAGGAAAAGAGAATAGAAGGTATACCAGGTGTTTAGGACTCCAATGAATCAAGGATCTTGGAGATAACACTTGGATCTTGACGATCTAGTGTTGATGAAGAACTTGGAGATGATTTGGTGATTAAGAACGCGAAGTTGATGGAGATCTTTATTCTCTTTCGTTTCCTCCTCTTCTTCTTCTTCTTGCTCTAGGTCTCCTTCTCCCTCCTTGGTGGCGCCTAATCGTGAGCTAGTATTTGGGTGAGGTGGAAAAGTGGCAAATAGATGTCAAGTCAAGGGGTGTGGTTGTTTATATAGAGGTGGAGGCTAGGGTTAGATGGATTTCGAGTTTGAGATGAGTAGAGGCCGGTTTGGAGTCCCACTTGGGCTCTAAAGGAGTTAGGCATGAAGTTCTGAGGCCCACTTAACGTAAAACCTGAGAAACAAGTCGTGAAACAAAAGATCAACTCAGACTCGCGATTTATCGGACAAGTCCGAAAAGGGCTGGACTAGTGTGAAGTTGGACGGAGGGAAATCTGACAAGTCCGAACTGGACATCGAACAAGTCCGAGCTTATCCAAAGGGGAAAAACAGACAAGTCTGGCAAAAAATCGGACAAGTCCAACTTTAGTCAGAGGGAAAAACGGATAAGTCCGCTGGAACACCGGACAAGTTTGGACAAGTCCAGGGACTTAGAGAAATTTCAAGGATTCTTGGAACACCGAACTAGTCCGCACTGGGTCGGACAAGTCCGAAAATGTCCAGAGGGAAAAACAGACTAGTCCTTAGGAAAACGGACAAGTCCGTTCGAAGTCAGAGAGAAATCGGACTAGTCCGCACAAAAATCGGACTAGTCTGCACTTCCCAGAATTCTGAAGTGCGGTTTTGTTTCTAATTCATTTTAAACTTGTTCCTTTTTATGTTGCTCAATGTTAAACTTATATTAGAGTGTATGCAATGCATGATGGATGAAAATGAGGGTGTTACAAACCTACCTCCCTTAAAATGAATCTCGCCCTCGAGATTCGACGCGGTAGAGAAGAGATAGGGAAATTCCTTCTTGAGATCATCCTCCAACTCCCAAGTTGCCTCTGATTTGGTACGATACTTCCATTGAACCTTGCACCATCGAATAACCTTGTTCCTTGTGACCCTTTCCTTGGTTTCCAAGATTTTGATCGATTGCTCGGCATAAGTCAAATCTTCCTCTATTTCCAATTCTTCCATTGGCACTTGTTCTTCCGGTACTCTCAAACACTTCTTGAGCTGGCAAACATGAAACACATCATGTACATCTGAAAGATGAGATGGCATCTCCAACTTATATGCTACTCCTCCTCTTTTGTCCAAAATCTTGAATGGTCCGATATAGCGACGTGCTAGCTTTCCTCTTATGTGAAACCTCTTATGACATCTCATTGGTGACACCTTTAAGATAAACAAAGTCTCCCACTTCAAAGGCTAGTTCCTTCTCTTATTGTCCCTATAGCCTTTTTGCCTTGATTGAGCGGCCCTCAAGTTCTCAGGATAACCTGAACTTGTTTTTCAGCTTCTAGCAACACATCCGGGCCAAATACTTGATTCTCCCCTGTCTCACTCCAAAACAAGTGAGTCCTACACCTACTTCCATATAGTGCTTCGTATGGTGACATCTTTAAACTTGCTTGGTAACTATTGTTGTATGAAAACTCTGCATATGGCAAGCTCTTGTCCCAATTTTTTCCATGTTTTAAAGCACAAGAACTTAACATATCCTCTAAAATCTCATTGGTTCTCTCGATTTGTGTGACACCCGGTTCCGAAAATGAACCAAGTAAGCGCATATGTGTGCCCAGGATGTTCAACACACATACGCGAGTGCATTCACAAAAGAGTATACAGAAAATTACCACAAGACAAGATTAATTAACCAAATTTTATTACACTAACCATATTATCCTCGAATACAGGCTCCAATGAATATGAATGACAAGTTCAACTAATGCAGCGGAAATAAACTAATTAAGCAAACTAAACGGCTAGGCATCATAAGCAATAGGGTATAGCGCAGCTCCATGCAACACCACAGGCAAGCTGACGGTAGACTCGGCCTAGAACTCCGCATTATCGCCATTAAACTCCCAATCCTGACCTGCAACTGTTGGAGGGGGGGATTGCAAGAGTGAGTACATGTCGTACTCAGCAAGTGTGGAAAGTATGACATGTAGCTGATTCAAATGACGAACATAATAATGGTTGAGTGCTGAAAAGTACATAAAAACATTTTAAAAGCAATATATTATATGTATGTGAAGTAAACCCATTATTAACCATATAGTCATCATAATACCAGTCCATATCCGTTACCACCATCAATAATTTCATATTTCACCATTGCTGTCGGTGATTTGGAACCGGCAGATCTCCCTACACTGCTAAAGTGATAGGGGAGTTTGATGTTCGGTATGGGCGCGCGGAGATTCAAGAAGGTGAGTAGGAATTGACACGGGAGACACAAGAGTTTACGTGGTTCGGGCCGCCTGAGCGTAATACCCTACTCCACGGGTGTGTTGGTGTTGTATTAGCTGTTTGAGCTTGTGTTGAGCGTCAATGGCGTGTGTGTGTCTCTAGCCCCTTGAACGTGTCGTCGGCCTGTCCTTTTAGAGTACAAGGGAAGGCCGTTACAAGTTAGCCTGGCCCGACATGTGGCCCTGGCGGTTACTAGTATTGACACTTATTTAACACATTTAATTGCTCTTAATGACCCTGTAACGGGATTTGATAGCACCGTTATTGGTGTTAAGATCGTCTGTTTAAGTGTCATTAATATGGTATTAATGACACTTAATCGGGTCTTGAAGTCCTTGATTCCCCTTTGAAGATCCGGAGCCGTTGTGGGGTCTTCCGGAGGTTAGAGGCTGAAGATCCGACGGTTGGACACGTGGCAGCTCCAGAGCATACTATGGAAACAGGTAGCTCCGGGGCTACCCGACACGTGTCAGGTCTGGAGCTTCTCTCGGTCTGGGGCTATGTCCGGAGGTGCCATTTCGGTACATGGCCCGGAGCTTCCCCCTTGTGGGCGGTAGCTCCGGTTTGGTAGTACACGTGGCGACCCAGGGATTAACCATGTTGGAGAAGCGGGTCCGGTTATGTCTGACATGTGGGCCTTCGAGGGTCTTCAAACCAAGTAGATGATTTTCCTTTGAGATCTTTATAACCTCAAGGGGTGTACGGTTTCTAGGGTACCGACAGTGGCCCCCTGGACCTACCTCCGGGGAAGTCATTCCGCCGGAGGTGGGTCCATCCTCGCGACCTTTGAACTGAGTCTTCAAGGGTCTTTGAGGGTGCCGTTGGCAAGGACTTGGAATTAAATCCTCGCCACGTGGCGTATCCCGCGTGCGGCAGATGAGATCTTTGGCGTGCTGATCTCACGCAATTGAAGGTCGCCGGTTCCCGATACAAAAACCGTATCGGTTCCGCGCGCCTTGTCAGGCCGCCGCCTTTGGGCTTCCCGCCTCTTGATGACAACCGTTCACCTGGGTAAGAACCTCGACTTGATCGTCAGGGTGGTCCCGGGCCCGCTTGTCATCGGCTGGGTGGAATTTTTGGGTGGTACCTTCGACTTCCTTGCGGTTTCCATCCAAGCGTTGCGAGGGCTTACTTAAGAAGGAAAGTGCGCACTGTCGGGAGTTCCTTACGCCTCTCATCTGTTCTTGCGATCAAACTCCCAACTTGTGCTTCGCTTTTCTTCTCTTGCCTAGCTGTGCCGCGATGGAGTTGGGTCTCCGCGAGAGTCGCTTGAAGACTGATGGCGACCTGAAGAAGGTCCGGGCCCTCATGGGATGGTCCTCAGACTTCTTCAACCGCTCGGTCCGTGTCGGTGGAGAGCTCCCGTTCGAGAAGGAGCGCTCCGGCAAAATGGTGTACTTCTCCTCGTACGCCATGGTGGGGTTGATCCCACCTTTTTCTTCCTTTTTCTTGATGCTGCTAGACTTCTATGGTCTGCAGTTGTATCACCTTGGCCCTCACTCCATTCTCCTCGTGTCTATCTTCGTCCACTTCTGTGAGATGTGGGTGGGCATCCCCCCCTGCATCGAGCTCTTCCGGACCTTCTTCACCGTCCACACCACCGGTAGGAGCAATGAGTACCTTGGCTTCTACTACTTCGTGAAGCGCAAGAAGTGCCTATTCAAGTACCTCCAGTCGTTCCCCTCTGGGAAGTGGGATAACTGGAAGAAGGACTAGATAGTCATCTGGGTCGAGGAGCATGAGAAGCTGGAGTTGCCCGAAGGCCTCCCCAACATTGACACAACAATCTGGAGTGATGCTCCGGTGCTGGCGGATGCCTTCGACCCTGTTCTGACCAGGATTTGCCACTGCGTGGAGGGGGGATTAACCCCTCAAGCAGTGTTTTGTAACTTCCTGCTCAATAGGTGGGCACCGCTGAAGAAGAGGGAGAAACTCGCTTGGTCCCTCAACAGCGTGATGGACGACGACCGGGTTGAGACCGGGTTGAAGTCCAACATGGTGGGAAAAACCTTGGAGTTCCACCTCAAGAAGTTTCAGCACGGCATCGATGTCGAAGGTGATGACTTGACTCCGCCATCAGCTTTTCTTCCTCTGAACGTGGAGGTGGAGTTCAGCAGGGAGCTCCGGCGGAAGATGCCCATGCTTGACGACCTTGGTGTCGTCGAGAGAAGACCTACTTCCGGGGTAGCGATCCCCGGAGTACCCAAGGATGGCTCCGGCTCTGCTCCTAAGCCAAGGGGAGAAGTCGTCGGCAAGGGCAAGGAGCTGGCGGATGAAACAGTGAGCCGGAAGAGGAAGTTGCAGTACGCCGACGGAAGGTCCGTCGGGCCCGCTACTTCTGCGTCGGCTCCTTCTCCCCGGAGGGGAAGGTCCTCTGCAGCTGCGGCGACTGTTCCCGTAGTGGGGTCATCCCGGAACGCGACTGTTCCCGCGGTGGGGTCCTCTCGGAGCGCGGCTGTTCCTGTAGTGGGGTCCTCCCGGGGTGTTAGCTCCGGGCGTGCAACTCCAGCTCCTGGGCCGGTGGAGGCCTCCAGGTCCGGGGGTTCTTCCCGATCGAGGGGAGCCTCGACCCGGGAAACACCCGTGGCCGCGACGAGTTCTGGGGGGCCTTCCGGAGCTTCCACGCCGGCTATGGCTAGCCCGGAACGCCCGGGAAAAAGGTTCCGCGCAAGCTGGTGCGGAAGTCTCCAAAGGTAACTTTTGATTTCTACCTTGGATAGTTGTATTAATTGTAGCAACCATTTTTTAATTTTCTCTGTTCATCATCTGCAGCGTCTCCAAGAAGGGAAGTGAGGTTCCACCCTCGGCCACAGTGGCTGAAGCCATGAGAGCGGGAGCTTCTGCTCCTGTCCCGGTGCCACCCCAAGTGGTGGCCGAAGCTGCGACAGCTCTGGCGCCGGCTATCATGGTCATGGACCTCGACTCATCCCCAGAAGTTCCCGTGGTAGCGCCGGACCACGGGAGTGAAGATGTGCCAGCGGCACTTGTCCCGGAGGTTGAAGCTCCGGGTTCTGGTGCTGCGATGATGGAAGCTCTGGCTGTTGAGCCGGAGGAAGCAGTGATCCTGGCCTCTGAGCCGGAAATTGTCGAAACCCCGGCGGTTGAGCCGGAGGTGATTGAAGCTTCGGCGTGTGCGCCGGAAACTGAGGTAATTCCGACAGTTGGGCCGGCTACCTCCGAAGCACCGGCTGCTGAGCTGGTCACTGTTGGAGCTCCGGTCACAGGGCCGGTTGATGTTGAAGATCTTCCGACTCCTGAGCCGGTTGTTGAAGAGGTGACGAAGCTTGAGCTCCCATCGGAAGAGGTGCCCAGGCCGGAGCCAGTAGCGGCTCCTGCTTCGGAAGCAACGACGTCGGAGGTACCTGCGGCCGAGCCGGAGTGCCCCAGCGAAGTCGCTAGCCCCCAGCCTGAGGGGGTGAATGAAGATTTGGCGGCGGGGCCTTCCTCGATGGCGACTGAGGCCATCCCGGAGGATGGCCCTAGTGCCATGGAGACCCAGGGGACCACTCTTGTAGAGTGGGACCCAATTTTTGTATCCGAAGACCCGCTGGAACCAGCGGAGGAGACCCCAGCAGGTCCGGAACCCATCCCATTGTCGCTGTCCATTGACAACGCATGTTCCAGTCTGCGTCAAGTCCAACTGGCCTTCTTCCACGACAGCAAGGCTCTTGAAGAGGAGCGCCAAACCCTTAGGCGGTGGCGTAATCGGCTCTACTTCGAGACCAAGCTGGCGCAGTCGAGGCTAGCGGATGACAAGGAATGAATTAAGCGGGAGAAGATCCGCCTGGAGTACTGGGGCAAGTTACTGGATGACAGGGAGAGTATGACTCGTGCCCTCGACGCTCAATCTCAGGAGATCTACGATCAGGCCAAAGCTGCCAATAATGCGACCGATGCACGCCACGAACAGCTTGAGGCCATTAACACTGCACTCATCAAGCGCCGAGAGGCACTTGAAGAGAGGGAGAAACGGCTCGAGGATGAAGAGCAGAAACTCCTAGAGCTGCGGGATGACGTCCTGAGGAGGGAGGAGGAGCTCACCGAGAAGGTGGCTCTGGCTGACAAGGGTCTCGAGGAGCGCGCCAAGAAATTGGAAGAGCTCTGCCAAGAGGAAGAGGAGAAGACCTGGGTGCGAGGGCAGGAACTCTACGAACAAGAGTGTGCCCTTACTGCCAGGGAGAAGAAAGTGAGGGGTAGAGAGAAGGACCTGGTTGACCGCCGGAACAAGATCCACCACCGGGAGGAGGAGCTCGGAAAACTCGAAAGGCGGGTTGCTGAAAAGATTCAGCAAAACGCCAAAGAAGTTGAGCGCCTTGCCCGTGAGAATTCTGAACTGGTGGCGGCCAGAAGATCCCTGGAAGAGATGAAGGGCTTGAGGGCTGAGGACTCCCTACAGATTTTGGAGTTCTTGAGGAAGGCCAATGATGCACTGACACCGATGGGTTTCAGCCCCGTGCGCCCGGATGATCCGGAGCCGGAGTCGGACCTAGCGCTGCAGGCATTGAGCGCAGCAGGTAGCAAGCTCTCCAAGGTGGGCGATGTCATCGCGGACCAACTGGAGGTTGAGGGGCAATCCCTGGCGAAGAACATCGCAAAGTACGTGCTGACGTGCTACACCAACCGGAACTCCCAATTTCCTCTAGACCCGGTGCTTGAAGGTCCCGTCGAAGGAGAAGGCGAAGCTACCCAAGCTAGCGTATCGGAGGTTGCCCAGAAGGTCGCCCAATTCTTCCATAGGGTCTAGGACCATCTCTGTAGTTCTCACTTGTATTTTCTCTTCTTCTTCCTCAATTTTGTAATCCCTTGTCTCCAGATAAATGAAATCCCCAAATTTTTGTGAATTTTACTTTTTGCCTTCAACACTTTTATCTTCACTTGGCCCCCTGGTAGATGTACACAATTTGATTGTGAACATGTACCAAGAGGATATTGTGCATTGTTGAAGACTCTTTTGCTCCGAACTTGTAGAATTTAGGTTCGAAGTCTTCGATAGTGAAGGCCCCCTGAGGTTGTTGGAGCTTAGAAGCTCCGGCATTGTCTATCGCTGGAGCTTAGTAGCTCCGACAATAGTCTCTATCAACGCGTAGAGCATCGATAGTTAATCCTCCGGGGTGTCGAAGCTTAGTAGCTCCGGCAGTGACCTTTGCCAACACTCAGTTTGTTGGCAGCAGACTCCATTTACAGGGTCTTCTCACCATCTTTTATTCAGCGTCGACGGCTGGCCCCCCTAGGGGAGTCGGAACTTAGTTAGCTCCGGCTTTTCTCCATCAACGTAGATTTTATTTTTCCTGCACACTTAATCCAAGAAAAATAGTAAAATTCATTTCTTGTCTATAATTTCGTCGCGGCTTACGATTCTTAGGAAGACTTTAAGTTAAACACGATTTTAAATACAACTGAATGTGTTGTCTTTTCTTCTAGAGCCAACTGTCCATGGACCCGCCTTACTTCGGCCTGCCGGGGTGTAGGTAGAGTGGTGTACTTAGGGTGCTTTACCAGGCTAAGTCGATAGCACACTCCAGCCCTAGGTTGGCTTGGTGGCTTTCAGGTGAGTTGGCCATGAACAATATTTGAATCCAAGAGAATTTTCAATACAACTCGAATCGTATATAAACCGATTGAACTAAAATTTCTTAAGAATTGCACATCTTTGTTATAGACAAGAAAGAGAAAAATAAAAATATTGAGCCTGTACAAAATAAATGCACGTGGAGTCTATTTCACATGAAGATGTCTTTCATTATAGGTCCGGGGTACAGGGGAAACAAGTACACTCTTAGGGTACGGAACCAGGCTAAGGGTGTTTCATTTCTCGTTTGACCCAGGGTAGTTAGCGTCACTTTTAGTCCTGAGACTGTGACAAGCGTTGCATGAGCTTTGCGGACCTTTCGGGAAAGGTCCGGCTGCTCTCCCGGAGGAACTACCCGACTCTGTACAATGACTCTATAACATACATCTCAAGTTACTCAAGACTCACCTCCGTGGTATTAAGTGTAGAACTTACGGAGGTGCTCGATGTTCCAAGGATTTGGGAGAGGTGTCCCATCCTCGGTAGCCAAGCGAACGCTTCCGGGACGGGATACTTTAATCACTCGAAAGGGTCCCTCCCAGTCGGGGGAGAGTTTGTTTAATCCTTCTCTGGATTGTATTCCTCGTAGCACCAGATCGCCTTCCTCGAGCTGTCGGTTGTGTACATGCCGCTGGTGATAACGCCGTAGAGCTTGGCGATATTGGGCATTCCGAACAGCTGCTTGGCACCTTCCCTCCTCAAGGAGGTCTAGGTCTTCACGCCGGAGCTGGTCCTGCGTGGCTTCGTCGAAGGTCCGGACTCGGAGTGAACCCAAAGTGATTTCCGGAGGAAGGATTGCTTCAGCTCCGTACACCAGAAAGAAGGGTGTCTCTCCGGTTGACCGGTTTGGAGATGTCCTGTTGGCCCATAGAGTGAGCGGAAGCTCTTCAATCCAGTTGGCTCCATGTTTTTTCAAGCGCTCATAGGTGCGCGTTCTAAGTCCTTTAAGGATTTCAGCATTTGCTCTCTCGGCTTGGCCATTGCTGGCTGGGTGAGCTACGGAGGCGTAGCAAACCTGTATGCTGAGGTCTTCGCAATATCCTTGGAATGCGGAGCTTGTGAATTGGGTCCCATTATCAGTGATGATTTTGTTTGGGACTCCAAATCTGCATACAATGGACTGCAAAAAGTTGATAGCAGATTGTTTGTTGATTGTCACAACTGGAGTTGCTTCCGGCCACTTGGTGAACTTGTCAATAGCGACGTACAGGAACTTGTAACCTCTGACGGCTCTTGGGAAAGGTCCCAAGATGTCCATCCCCCACACAGTGAAGGGCCATGTAGGAGGTATCATTTGTAAGGGCTGAGCTGGTGTGTGAATTTGCTTTGCATGAAATTGGCATGCTTCACATTTCTTCACCAGCTCAGTTGCATCCTGGAGTGCTGTAGGCCAGTAGAAGCCATGCCAAAAGGCTTTACCAACCAACGTGCGGGAAGACGCATGGTTCCCACACTCGCCTCCATGGATTTCTGCGAGGAGCTCGCAACCTTCTTCCCTTGTGATGCACCGCATTAGGATGCCGTTGGCACCGCGCCGGTAGAGATCCCCTTCTACCAACGTGTATCTTTTAGCCAATCTGACTACCCGGTCAGCGGATACATCATCATCAGGAAGGATGTTGTCTTTCAAGTAGTTCCGGATCTCCGAGATCCATGCATCGGAACTAACTTGAGCATTTGAGTCTTGCGTGCTGGGTTGCTCGGAGCTTCCGGCAGCACCTACGACCCTTGATGGCTGCCATGGTAACAGGGCCATCGGGACCGTCATCTTAGGGATGCTGATCTCGCCCCCTTCGCTCAGTATGGTAGGCTGAGCTGTGGGTTTCGACAATCTCCGGACAAAAGTTCCGTCAGGAGCCAGAGCTCCGGTTGATGCTTTCGTCGAGAGTTCGTCAGCTTCAGCGTTGTGGGCATGCTGAACATGGTGAAGATCTAGGACTTCAAAGTCCTTCTGAAGCCTCTGGACTTCAAGGAGGTAAGCAGCTAGCTGGAGATTATTGCAGGAGCATTCACCCTTCACCTGCTTAATGATGAGCTGTGAATCTCCCTTGACCAGCAATTGCTTGACACCATATGACAGTGCCACCTTTAGTCCGTAGATGAGTGCTTCATACTCTGCCATGTTGTTGGTTGCCTTGAAGTCAAGGTGTACCATGTATTTCACCTTCTCCCCAGTCAGTGCAAGGAGAAGGATTCCAGCTCTGGCCCCCTGCTTCTGCATGGAGCCATCGAAGTAGAGGGTCCAGTGAGGCTCGGTGAAGGTTGGAGCTTGATGCTCCGTCTTCTGCTCACTGGGGCCCCCAGGGTTTGATGGAGAGGGAGTCCATTCTGCCACAAAATCTGCCAATGCTTGACTCTTGACTGCTTGCCTTGAAATAAATTCAAGATCAAATTCAGCCAATTCCGCTGCCCATTTTGCAATATTCCCAGTTGAATTGGGTTTATGCAAAATTGCTTGAAGTGGGTAAGAGGTCACCACTAAGACTTTGTGAGCTTGGAAGTAATGGCGAATCTTCCTGGAGGCAATAAGAACTGCATAGAGCAGCTTATGCACCTCTAGGTATCGAGTCTTGGCATCATGTAGTACTTCACTAATGAAGTACACTGGGCGCTGAATGGTCCGGACCCTCCCGGAGGGGTCCGGAGCTTCCTCTTCACTGACCCGGATCCTCTCGGAGGAGTCCGGATTTTCTATAGGGACCTCCAGGTTCTGGCTGGAGGAACCCGGAGCTTCCTCAGAAATGACCTGGACCCTCCCGAAGGGGTCTAGGTCTCCTGAAGCGACTTCTTGTGGATTCGAATCTGGGAGCTGGGACCCAGACTCGCTTTCAGGAACCTCCGGACCCTCCTGAAGGGGTCTGGATTCCTGAGTATGGGGTAGTTCTGGTCTCTCCGCAACCAGAACCATACTGACGACTTCGTCAGTAGCTGAAATATAAAGCAACAAAGGCTCACCAGGGTTCGGAGCTACCAGAATTGGTAGGGTGGTGAGGAACTGTTTCAGCTCCTGAAATGCCTTTTCTTCTTCTTCGGACCATTGGAATGGTCCGGACTTCCTCAATAACTTGAAGAAGGGGAGTGCCCGTTCCGCAAGTCTTGAGATGAACCGGCTGAGGGCTGCTAGACATCCAGTTAATTTTTGGACGTCCTTGATGTGGGTTGGTGGCCGCATGTCTTCAATGGCCTTAATCTTCGTCGGATTAGCTTCTATGCCCCGGTGACTTACCAGGAAACCAAGAAGTTTTCCGGAGCTAACCCCGAAGACACACTTGTCTGGGTTTAGCTTTGTGTGGGTGGCCTGTAGCTTGTCGAAGACAGCCTGCAAGGTGTCAAGGAGTGACTCCTTGTTCCTGACCTTGACCACGATGTCATCGACGTACACTCCCACTATGTCTCTAATAAGTTCTTCAAAAGTTTTGTACATAGCTCGTACAAAAGTTGAAGCTACATTCTTGAGATCAAAAGGCATGGCTGTGTAACAATACAATCCATCTACTGTGATGAATGAAGTATGCTCTTCATCTTCCCTAGACATCCTGATTTGATGATATCCAGAATATGCATCTAGGAAACACAGTAATTCACACCCGGAGGTGGAATCCACTATCTGATCTATTCTAGGTAGTGGGAATGGATCTTTTGGACATGCCTTATTTAGTGTGGTGTAGTTGATACACATCCGAAGCTTCCCGCCGGCCTTGGGCACAACGACTGGGTTTGCCAGCCATTTTGGATGGAAGACTTCTCGGATGAATCCGGCTTCGAGCAACTTCTTTACTTCTTGTCGGATGAAGTTCTGTCGCTCTACGGATTGCTTCCGAGGCTTCTGATGCACAGGCCGAGCATCGGGGTAGATCTTCAGATTGTGCTCAATCACTTCCCTGGAGATCCCAGTCATTTGTAACGGTTGCCAAGAAAACACGTCGACGTTAGCCCGGAGGAAAGTAATGAGCGCGAGTTCCTATTTGTCGTTCAATCCTCCCGATATACGGGTGGTCTGAGTGGCATTGGAACCAATTTGGACGACTTTGACGGGAATGTCGATGTCGTCGCTTGGCTGCACTCGTGGTGCAGAAGCCGAGCCTCGTTGGCAAATGCTCGGGGGTTTTGGAGCTTGCTCCTGCCTGGAGTCCTCCTCTTGCGCCGTGGTGAGCGCATGGAGCTCTTCCAGTGCAGTTACTCCGACAGTGCGATCTACGCAGATCCGGAGAACGCCTACTGGTGTTGGCATCTTCAACACCAGATAGCCATAATGAGCAGCCGCCATGAATTTGTACAGGGCAGGTCTACCCAAGATGGCATTGAAGGGTAAGTTGATCTGCGCGACGTCGAAGACCAACTTCTCGGTGCGGTACTTCTCCCGTGTCCCGAAGGTAACAGGGAGAGTAATAGCTCCGAGTGGGGTGATGGCCCCCAGACCTACTCTGGAGAAAGGTCGAGAGGGGTGGAGATCCGAAGGTCGGAGCTGAAGCTTAGTGAAAGCTTCGAAGCTGATGAGGTTAAGCCCTGAACCTCCGTCTACCATGACGTGGTGGAGCTGGATGTTGTTGATGGTAGGAGATACCATCAAGGGTAACTGTCTTGCTCCAACCATGCTCCGGGGACAATCCGAAGCATCAAAAGTGATGGCTGTGTCCATCCACATTCGGTGAGGTTCCGGCCGGACCGTAGGAGCTACAGCGGCCATATCCCGACGCATAGTCTTGATGACGCGACGGGAGGTGATATCCCATGATCCACCAAAAATGGTGTTCATGGTCTTCCGACGCTCATTGTCAGAGACGTCAGAATCATCGTTGACGGAGGTGTAGACGGCCTTCAGGACCTTTTTGGGATCCTGTAACCCCAACTCCCCTTCTGCCGGAGCTTCGTCGACTTTTTGCTTTCCTTCCCTCTGTCGGAAAGGAGATTTCTCCCGGCGCTTGTTGTAGCGCTCGGCAAGGTTTTGGACCTCCCGGCAGTCTTCCAAACTGTGGCTGCCCGTTTTGTGAATGGGACACCACACTTTGGTTTTGCCACCGTCTTCAGAAGACGGTCGAGGTCGCTTCTCGGGGCGTGGCCCCCGGCCACCCGGAGCTGCAGCAGCTGCAATGTTGGATGTGCTGGCTGACGACTTCTTCCTGCCGTTGGTCTTCTTTTTCTTCTTGCCACCCCCGAAGGTAGCGGCTTCTTCTTTGGAGGATTTCTTGTGACCCTCCGAGGTTGGTTTGGAGTGCATCTCACAGCCCTCCGCAGCTCGGGCACATTTGTCAGCCAAGCTGAAGAGTTCCGTGACACTGGTGATCTCCTTGATCGCCAGTTTCTCCAACATCTTCTTGTCCCGTACGCCCTGTCTGAATGCCACAATGACAGAGGCGCTTGAGATAGAAGGGATAGTGTTTCGTACCTGAAAGAACCTCTGGATGAATGACCGCAAGGATTCTCCCCCTTTTTGCACGACCGCAAAAAGGTCTAGTTCAGTGCCTGGTCGGGTGTATGAACTCCCGAAGTTGGCAGTGAACTAATGGCACACCTCCTCCCAACTGTTGATAGAGTTGGGTGGAAGGCTCATAAACCAAGACCTGGCAGTCCCAGTTAAGTCCACTAGAAAGTAATTGGCCATCACGACCTCGTTTCCTCCAGCTGCCAAGATTGCAGTGGAGTATATCTGAAGAAATTCGGCGGGATTGACAGTCCCGTCAAATTTTTTCGGCAGGTGAGGCCGAAACTTCTGTGGCCATCTAACCATGCGCAGGTGCATGGCCAAGGCTGAACAGCCTCCTCCTACTCCTTCAGGAGTAGAAAGGCCCTGAGCTTCCCGTCTTTCACAGGCACGCTCAATATGGACTCGGCCATCCTGCTGGCGGTATCGGAGATCAAGCTCCGCCCGGAGGTCATGAGTCGAAAGCCTGGATACCGTTTGAGTACGTCGTGCCCCGGAGGGAAATGACGTCACTTGTTGTGACGCAGCACGTCTCCTGCTATTGGAGACGTGCGGACCAAGTCTACCAGACAAAGTCCGCCGCTGCGATGGGGCTCGTCCTGAAGGAGGAGGACCCTGGTTGCTGAGGCGTTCGGCTGCTGCTGCAACCAAATGCTCCACATCGGCCCTCCACTGCTCCAGTGCATCCCGGGATGCATCCGGAGGTGGTGGGCGTTGGAGAAGAGCACGCGCTGCATGAAGCGCGTGTTTTGGGTTGTCATGATTTGCCGACGCAGTGATTGATGCTGACGCACCATCACGCTGCCCATCACGATTTGCTGGAGGAGACGGTGGTGGTGGGAGTGTGACTCCTGCTGGTGGCTGCCTATTGGAGGGATTGCCTCCAACAGCCTGAATAGCAGGTTGACCGTTGGATGATCTAGCAGCTGAGTTCACCATTCTCGAAATCTCAGGCCCCCCTACCTGACGCGCCAACTATCGGTGATTTGGAACCGGCAGATCTCCCTACACTGCTAAAGTGATAGGGGAGTTTGATGTTCAGTATGGGCGCGCGAAGATTCAAGAAGGTGAGTAGGAATTGACACGGTAGACACAAGAGTTTACGTGGTTCGGGCCGCCTGAGCGTAATATCCTACTCCACGGGTGCGTTGGTGTTGTATTAGCTGTTTGAGCTTGTGTTGAGCGTCAATGGCGTGTGTGTGTCTCTAGCCCCTTGAACGTGTCGTCGGCCTGTCCTTTTATAGTACAAGGGCAGGCCGTTACAAGTTAGCCTGGCCCGACATGTGGCCCCGGCGGTTACTAGTATTGACACTTATTTAACACATTTAATTGCTCTTAATGACCCTGTAACAGGCTTTGACAACACCGTTATTGGTGTTAAGATCGTCCGTTTAAGTGTCATTAATATGGTATTAATGACACTTAATCGGGTCTTGAAGTCCTTGATTCCCCTTTGAAGATCCGGAGCCGTTGTGGGGTCTTCCGGAGGTTAGAGGCTGAAGATCTGACGGTTGGACACGTGGCAGCTCCGGAGCATACTGTGGAAACAGGTAGCTCCAGGGCTACCCGACACGTGTCAGGTCCGGAGCTTCTCTCGGTCTGGGGCTAAGTCCGGAGGTGCCATTTCGGTACATGGCCCGAAGCTTCCCCCTTGTGGGCGGTAGCTCCGGTTTGGTAGTACACGTGGCGACCCAGGGATTAACCATGTTGGAGAAGCGGGTCCAGTTATGTCTGACATGTGGGCCTTCGAGGGTCTTCAAACCAAGTAGATGATTTTCCTTTGAGATCTTTATAACCTCAAGGGGTGTACGGTTTCTAGGGTACCGACAATTGCCAATAATTATATTCAATAGCATAAATTAATCTATAATGAGCCACAACCATTACTCATCCATAACCATACCATAACCATCCCAAGAACCATTCCAATACCAAGTTTCCTCTAATCATGTGAGAGTCCAGGTTGCTCATAACCGGGAGCACGACTATCATGATAGTTTTAGACACACTCTGCAGAGGTTGTACCGCTTTACCCACGTGTTTGTGATTTCATCACTTTTCGATGACTAGAACCTCTATTATGCCGTCTCACACTTCCGTTGGTGTGTGGCCAAGAGATCACGAAATATCCTTTACCAAGGAATTACTAGCCTATTTAGACCCCACTGAGGTTTCACCGGTGGCGATGTCTCCCACTGAGCACATCTTCAACCAAGGGCCCCCTCTTGAGCCATTTGGATCCCAGGGTAGTCTCACCAATCATCAACAAACCCAATCTGACTACCCCTTCCCTGAGCATCCTTAATGGTCCAAATAGCACTGGCATAGCCCTAATTAATCAGCTACGCCGCACCCATACTTGGCCTCATGGTGGCACTGCAAATCCTGGATGGTCGCTCCACGAACCGATCCTTAGATCTAAAGCAAGCAAACCACCATACATCCAACCCATCCTCATACCAGGCTTGCTTAGATCACCCATTACCATATCATATTTAACCAGTTCATGTCAACCATCATCTCATTAATGCATAATTAAATAGTATGGTTGTTTTCCCATCCCTAGTAATTAAGCGCAACAAAAAGGTAAAAAGCCCTTCCCAACTCTCTACTATATATTCCAGGTGACAAGGGTGGTTAAACAAATCTAGTAAACTTCCTACCATAGGATTTCCCAACAAATTGACACAAGCATGTAGTTTTGCAAACAAAACATTTATTTCAAAACAGGATCAATATGCTTCAAGGACACTTGCCTTGCTCTTGCGGTTGATTAGGGTCAAAGCCTTCAAACTCTTGATGCTGGAGATCCTCCGCAGCACTCTCTAGCGCTAATCCGTCTAATCCGCACAATAAACATACAAGACAAGAAACACAATCAAAGAGTGCACATATATTACTCATTATGACATGACATGCATGATTAATGCAAATGCAAGGTGGAATTTGTTAATGGGTTGCTTTTAATGATCACTAGCTAGTTCTAATAGCTTTTAACAAGTTTATACAGGTTTGGAGTTGATTAGATCAAATTTTAGAATTACTTCAACACAATTTACCCAAGAAAATCGGACTAGTCTGCAGAAGGCTGGACTAGTCCGCACTTCGCAGAACTAGCAAACTATGGTTTTCTAGATTGACGTGAATTTGGAGATTTGGGATTGAATTCACGTAAGAAAAAGAGAATAGAAGGTATACTAGGTGTTTAGAACTCCAATGAATCAAGAAACTTGGAGGTAACACTTGGATCTTGATGATCTAGGGTTGATTATGAACTTGGAGATGAGTTGGTGATGAAGAACGAAAGCTTGGTGGAGATCTTGACCCTCTTTCGTTTCCTGCTCTTCTTCTCCTTGCTTGGGATCTCCTCCTCCCTCCTTGATGGTGGCTCTCCACGAACTAGGGTTTTGGTGGGGGTGGAAAAGTGGCAAATAGAGGTCAAGCCAAGGGGTGGGGTTGTTTATATAGAGGTGGAGGCTAGGGTTAGATGGATTTCCAATTTGAGATGAGTAGAGGCTGGTTTAGAGTCCCACATGGGCTCTAAAAGAGTTAGGCATGACATCCCTAGGCCCACTTAACGTGAACCCCAAGAAACAAGTCGTAAAACAAAAGATCAACTCGGAGTCACAAAATATCGGACAAGTCCGAGTCCGAAGTTAATGAGAAAGAAATCGGACAAGTCTGGCCAAAAATTGGACAAGTCCGACTTTAGTCAGAGAGGAAATCGGACAAGTCCGCTGGGACACCGGACTAGTCCAGACAAGTCCAGGGACTTAGCAAATTTTCAAGGATTCTTGGAATATCGGACTAGTCCACACAAAATCGGATAAGTTCGAAATTGTCCAGAGGCAAAATCAGACTAGTCCGCAGCAAAAATGGACAAGTCTGATTTTAGTCAGAGAGAAATCGGACTAGTCCTCACTAAAATCGGACTATTCCACACTTTTCAGCATTTTAAGTGCGGTTTTGTTCCAAATCAATTTTAAACCTATTCCTCTTTATGTGAGTTAATGTTAAACATGTATATGAATGTATGTAGGACATGATGCATGAAAATTAGGGTGTTACAGTTTGTCCATCCGTTTGAGGGTGGTATGCTGAACTAAAATTTAACCTTGTTCGTAATGCTTCATGCAATTTCTGCCAAAACCTGGAGGTAAATTGAGAACCTCTATCCGATACTACCTTCTTTGGAACTCCATACAAACATACTATTCTTCCCATATACAGTTCTGCCAATTTTTCTCCATTAAAAGTGGTCTGGACGGGAATAAAGTGAGCCAACTTAGTTACCGATCCACAATTACCCTAATTGAGTCGTAACCGGACTGTGTACGCGGTAAACCAACTATGAAGTCCAAACAAATTTCTTCCCACTTCCATTTTGGAATATTCAATGGTTGAAATAATCCGGCTGGCCTTTGGTGTTCTGCCTTAACTCGTTGGCACACATCACACAACTCTACGTATTCAACTATGTCCTTTTTCATGCTAGCCCACCAATAACAAGTCTTCAAGTCTTTGTACATCTTCGTACAACTGGGATGAATTGAGTATGGCGAGTCATGTGCCTCCTTTAGTATTGTCTCCCGAATATGCTTCACTTTAGGCACGACAATCCTTTTTCCAAGCCATAGGGTACCATGTTCATCCTCATCAAATCTGAATTCTCTCCCCTCTTGGGTTATTTCCTTGATTTCTTGGATTTCCTCATCCTTCGTTTGGCCCTCTTGAATTTCTTGCTCCAAAGTCGGATTTAACTCCATCGTTCCCATCTCATTCACAAATTCGAGATCCAACCATTCAAACTCCTTACGTAGCTCGGATGGCATTTCTCGAGCGTGAGTTGATGACTTACTCCTTTTCGGCTCAAGGCATCGACCACTACATTGGCCTTTCCCGGGTGATAATTGATTCCCAAATCATAATTGTCGGTGGTTTGGAACCGGCAGATCTCCCTACACTGCTAAAGTGATAGGGGAGTTTGATGTTCGGTATGGGCACGCGGAGATTCAAGAAGGTGAGTAGGAATTGACAAAGGAGACACAAGAATTTACGTGGTTCGGGCCGCTTGAGCGTAATACCCTACTCCACGGGTGTGTTGGTGTTGTATTAGCTGTTTGAGCTTGTGTTGAGCGTCAATGACGTGTGTGTCTCTAGCGTATGTGTGTGTGTTTTTTTTTTTGTGTGTGTCGTCGGCCTGTCCTTTTATAGTACAAGGGCAGGCCGTTACAAGTTAGCCTGGCCCGACATGTGGCCCAAGCGGTTACTAGTATTGACACTTATTTAACACATTTAATCGCTTTTAATGACCCTGTACGGGCTTTGACAGCACCGTTATTGGTGTTAAGATTGTCCGTTTAAGTGTCATTAATACGGTATTAATGACACTTAATCGGGTCTTGAAGTCCTTGATTCCCCTTTGAAGATCCAGAGCCGTTGTGGGGTCTTCCGGAGGTTAGAGGTTGAAGATCTGGTGGTGGGACACGTGGCAGCTCCGGAGCATACTGTAGAAACAGGTAGCTCCGGGGCTACCCAACACGTGTCAGGCCCGGAGCTTCTCTTGGTCTGGGGCTAAGCCCGGAGGTGCCATTTCGGTACATGGCCCGGAGCTTCCCCCTTGTGGGCGGTAGCTCCGGTTTGGTAGTACACGTGGCGACCCAGGGATTAACCATGTTGGAGAAGCGGGTCCGGTTATGTCTGACATGTGGGCCTTCGAGGGTCTTCAAACCAAGTAGGTGATTTTCCTTTGAGATCTTTATAACCCCAAGGGGTGTACGGTTTCTAGGGTACCGACAGTGGCCCCCTGGACCTACCTCCGGGGAAGTCATTCCGCCGGAGGTGGGTCCATCCTCGCGACCTTTGAATTGAGTCTTCAAGGGAGTTTGAGGGTGCCGTTGGCAAGGACTTGGAACTAAATCCTCGTCACGTGGCGTATCCCGCGTGCGGCAGATGAGATCTTTGGCGTGCGGATCTCACGCAATTGAAGGTCGCCAGTTCCCGATACAAAAACCGTATTGGTTCCGCACGCCTTGTCAGGCCGCCGCCTTTGGGCTTCCCGCCTCTTGATGACAACCGTTCACCTGGGTAAGAACCTCGACTTGATCGTCGGGGTGGTCCCGGGCCCGCTTGTCATCGGCTGGGTGGAATTTTTGGGTGGTACCTTCGACTTCCTTGCGGTTTCCATCCAAGCGTTGCGAGGGCTTACTTAAGAAGGAAAGTGCGCACTGTCAGGAGTTCTTTACGCCTCTCATCTATTCTTGCGATCAAACTCCCAACTTGTGCTTCACTTTTCTTCTCTTGCCTAGCTGTGCCGCGATGGAGTTGGGTCTCCGCGAGAGTCGCTTGAAGACTGATGGCGATTTGAAGAAGGTTCGGGCCCTCATGGGGTGGTCCTCGGACTTCTTCAACCGTTCGGTCCGCGCCGGTGGAGAGCTCCCATTCGAGAAGGAGCACGCCGGCGAAATGGTGTACTTCTCCTCGTACGCCATGGTGGGGTTGATCTCACCTTTTTCTTCCTTTTTCCTGATGCTGCTAGACTTCTATGGTCTGCAGTTATACCACCTTGGCCCTCACTCCATTCTCCTCGCGTCCATCTTCGTCCACTTCTGTGAGATGTGGGTGGGCATCCCCCCTGCATTGAACTCTTCCGGACCTTCTTCACCGTCCACACCACTGGCCGGAGCAATGAGTACCTTGGCTTCTACTACTTTGTGAAGCGCAAGAAGTGCCCGTTCAAGTACCTCCGGTCATTTCCCTCTCGGAAGTGGGATGACTGGAAGAAAGACTGGATAGTCATCAGGGTGGAGGAGCACGAGAGGTTGGAGCTGCCCGATGGTCTTCCCGGCATCGACACAACGATCTGGAGTGAAGCTCCGGTGCTGGCGGAAGCTTTCAACCCTGCTTTGACCAGGATCCGCCAATGTGTGGAGGGAGGATTGACTCCTCAGGCGGTATTTTGCAATTTCTTGGTCAACAGGTGGGCGCCGCTGAAGAGGAGGGAGAAACTCGCTTGGGCCCTCAACAGCGTGATGGACGACGACCGGGTTGAGACCGGGTTGAAGTCCAACATGGTGCGGAAAACCTTGGAGTTCCACCTCAAGAAGTTCCAGCACAGCATCACGTCGACGGCGACGACTTGACTCCGCCATTTGCTTTTCTTCCTCTGAACGTAGAAGTGGAGTTCAGCAGGGAGCTCTGGCGGAAGATGCCCATGCTTGACGACCTTGGTGTCGTCGAGAGAAGACCAACCTCCGGGGTAGCAATCCCCGGAGTACCCAAGGATGGCTCCGGCTCTGCTCCTAAGCCGAGGGGAGAAGTCGTCGGCAAGGGCAAGGAGCTGGCGGATGAACCAGTGAGCTGGAAGAGGAAGTTGCAGTACGCTGACGGAAGGTCCGTCGGGCCTGCTACTTCTGCGTCGGCTCCTTCTCCCCGGAGGGGAAGGTCCTCTAAAGCTGCGGCGACTGTTCCCGTAGTGGGGTCATCCCGGAACACGACTGTTCCCGCGGTGGGGTCCTCTCGGAGCGCGGCTGTCCCCGCAGTAGGGTCCTCCCGGGGTGTTAGCTCCGGGCGTGCAACTCCAGCTCCTGGGCCGGTGGAAGTCTCCAGGTCCGGGGGTTCTTCCCGATCGAGGGGAGCCCCGACCCGGGAAACACCCGTGGCCGCGACGAGTTCCGGGGGGCCTTCCGGAGCTTCCATGCCGGCTATGGCTAGCTCGAAACGCCCGGGAAAAAGGTTCCGCACAAGCTAGTGCGGAAGTCTCCCAAGGTAACTTTTGATTTCTACCTTGGATAGTTGTTTTAATTGTAGCAACCATTTTTTGATTTTCTCCGTTCATCATCTGCAGCATCTCCAAGAAGGGGAGTGAGGCTCCACCATCGGCCACAGTGGCTGAAGCCGTGAGAGCGGGAGCTTCTGCTCCTGTACCGGTGCCGCCCCAAGTGGTGGCCGAAGCTGCAATAGCTCCGGCGCCGGCTGTCGTGGTCATGGACTTCGACTCATCCCCATAAGTTCCCGTGGTAGTGCCGGACCACGGGAGTGAAGATGCGCCAGCGGCACCTGTCCCGGAGGTTGAAGCTCCAGGTTCTGATGCTGCGGTGATGGAAGCTCCGGCTGCTGAGCCGGAGGAAGCAGTAATCCCGGCCTCTGAGCCGGAAATTGTTGAAGCCCCGTCGGTTGAGCCGGAGGTGATTGAAGCTTCGGCGTGCGCGCCGGACACTGAGGTTGTTCCGGCAGTTGGGCCGGCTACCTCCGAAGCACCGGCCGCCGAGCCGGTCATTGTTGGAGCTCCGGCCACAGGGCCGGTCGATGTTGAAGATCTTCCGGCTCCTGAGCCGGTTGTTGAAGAGGTGACAGAGCTTGAGCCCTCAGCGGAAGAGGTGCCCAGACCGGAGCCAGTAGCGGCTCCTGCTCCGGAAGCGACGACGTCAGAGGTACCTACGGCCGAGCCGGAGTGCCCCAGCGAAGTCGCTGGCCCCGAGTCTGAGGGGGTGAACGAAGACCTGGCGGCAGGGCCTTCCTCGATGGCGACTGAGGTCATCCCGGAGGACGGCCCTAGTGCCATGGAGACTCAGGGGACCACTCTTGTAGAGTGGGACCCAATTTTTGTATCTGAAGACCCGCTGGAACCAGCGGAGGAGACCCCAGCAGGTCCGGAACCAATCTCGTTGTCGCTGTCCATTGACAATGCATGTTCCAGTCTGCGTCAAGTCCAACTGGCCTTCTTCCACGACAGCAAGGCTCTTGAAGAGGAGCGCCAAACCCTTAGGCGGTGGCGTAATCGGCTCTACTTCGAGACCAAGCTGGCGCAGTCGAGGCTAGCGGATGACAAAGAGTGGATCAAGCGGGAGAAGATCCGCCTGGAGTACTGGGGCAAGTTACTAGATGACAGGGAGAGTATGACTCGTGCCCTCGACGCTCAATCTCGGGAGATCTACGATCAGGCCAAAGCAGCCAATAACGTGGCCGATGCACGCCACGAGCAGCTTGAGGCCATTAACACTGCACTCATCAAGCGCCAAGAGACACTTGAAGAGAGGGAGAAACGGCTCGAGGATGAAGAGCAGAAACTCCTAGAGCTGCCGGATGACGTCCTTAGGAGGGAGGAGGAGCTCACCGAGAAGGTGGCTCTGGCTGACAAGGGTCTCGAGGAGCGCACCAAGAAATTGGAAGAGCGTTGCCAAGAGGAAGAGGAGAAGACCTGGGTGCGAGGGCAGGAACTCTACGAACAAGAGTGTGCCCTTACTGCCAGGGAGAAGAAAGTGAGGGGTAGAGAGAAGGACCTGGTTGACCGCCAGAACAAGATCCACCTCCGGGAGGAGGAGCTTGGAAAACTCGAAAGGCGGGTTGCTAAAAAGATTCAGCAAAACGCCAAAGAAGTTGAGCGCCTTGCCCGTGAGAATTCTGAATTGGTGGCGGCCAGAAGATCCCTGGAAGAGATGAAGGGCTTGAGGGATGAGGACTCCCTACAGATTTGGGAGTTCTTGAGCAAGGCCAATGATGCACTGACGCCGATGGGTTTCAGCCCCTTGCGCCCGGATGATCCGGAGCCGGAGCTGGACCTAGCGCTGCAGGTGTTGAGCGCAGCAGGCAGTAAGCTCTCCAAGGTGGGCGATGTCATCGCGGACCAACTGGAGGTTGAGGGGCAATCCCTGGCGAAGAACGTCGCAGAGTATGTGTTGACGTGCTACACCAGCCGGAACTCCCAATTTCCTCTGGACCCGGTGCTTGAAGGCCCCGTCGAAGGAGAAGGCGAAGCTACCCGAGCCAGCGTATCAGAGGTTGCCCAGAAGGTCACCCAATTCTTCCATAGGGTCTAGGACCATCTCTATAGTTCTCACTTGTATTTTCTCTTCTTCTTCCTCAATTTTGTAATCCCTTGTTTCCAGATGTAATCCCTTGTCTCCAGATAAATGAAATCGCCAAAATTTTTGTGAATTTCAATTTTTGTCTTCAACACTCTTATCTCCACTTGGCCCCCTGGTAGATGTACACAATTTGATTGTGAACATGTACCAAGAGGATATTGTGCATTGTTGAAGACTCTTTTGCTCCGAACTTGTAGAATTTAGGTTCGAAGTCTTCGATAGTGAAGGCCCCCTGAGGTTGTCGGAGCTTAGAAGCTCCGGCATTGTCTATCGCTGGAGCTTAGTAGCTCCGGCAATAGTCTCTATCAACGCGTAGAGCATCGATAGTTGTTCCTCCGGGGTGTCAGAGCTTAGTAGCTCTGGCAGTGACCTTTGCCAACACTCAGTTGGTTGGCAGCAGACTCCATTTATAGGGTCTTCTCACCATCTTTTATTCAGCATCGACAGCTGGCCCCCTTAGGGGAGTCGGAGCTTAGTTAGCTCTGGCTTTTCTCCATCAACGTAGATTTTATTTTTCCTGCACACTTAAGCCAAGAAAAATAGTAAAATTTGTTTCTTGTCTATAACTTCGTCGCGGCTTATGACTCTCAAGAAGATTTTAAGTCAAACGTGATTCTAAATACAACCGAGTGTGTTGTCTTTTCTTCTAGATCCAACTGTACACGGACCCACCTTACTTCGGCCTGCCGGGGTGTAGGTAGAGTGGCGTACTTAGAGTGCTTGACCAGGCTAAGTCGATAGCACACTCCAGCCCTAGATTGGCTTGGCGGCTTTCATGCGAGTTGGCCATGAACAATATTTGAATCCAAAAGAATTGACAATACAACTCGAATCATATATAAACCGATTGAACTAAAATTTCTTAAGAATTGCACGTCTTTGTTATAGACAAGAAAGAGAAAAATAAAAATATTGAGCCTGTACAAAATAAATGCACGTGGAGTCTATTTCACATGAAGATGTCTTTCATTATAGGTCCGGGGTACAGGGGAAACAAGTACACTCTTAGGGTACGGAACCAGGCTAAGCGTGTTTCATTTCTCGTTTGACCCAGGGTAGTTAGCCACACTTTTAGTCCGGAGACTGTGACAAGTGTTGCATTTTGCGGACCTTTCGGGAAAGGTCCGGCTGCTCTCCCGGAGGAACTACCCGACTCTGTACAATGACTCTATAACATACATCTCAAGTTACTCATGACTCACCTCTGTGGTATTAAGTGTAGAACTTACGGAGGTGCTCGATGTTCCAAGGATTTGGGAGAGGTGTCCCATCCTCGGTAGCCAAGCGAACGCTTCCGGGACGGGATACTTTAATCACTCGGAAGGGTCCCTCCCAGCCGGGGGAGAGTTTGTTTAACCCTTCTCTGGATTGTATTCTCTATAGCACCAGATCGCCTTCCTCGAGCTGTTGGTTGTGTACATGCTGCTGGTGATAACGCCGTAGGGCTTGACGATATCGGGCATTCCGAACAGCTGCTTGGCTCCTTCCCTCCTCAAGGAGGTCTAGGTCTTCACGCCGGAGCTGGTCCTGCGCGGCTTCGTCGAAGGTCCGGACCCGGAGTGAACCCAAGGTGATTTCCGGAGGAAGGATTGCTTCAGCTCCGTACACCAGAAAGAAGGGTGTCTCTCCGGTTGACCGGTTTGGAGATGTCCTGTTGGCCCATAGAGTGGGCGGAAGCTCTTCGATCCAGTTGGCTCCATATTTTTCCAAGCGCTCATAAGTGCGCGTTTTAAGTCCTTTAAGGATTTCAGCATTTGCTCTCTCGGCTTGGCCATTGCTGGCTAGATGAGCTACGGAGGCGTAGCAAACTTGTATGCCGAGGTCTTCGCAATATCCTTGGAATGCGGAGCTTGTGAATTGGGTCCCATTATCAGTGATGATTTTGTTTGGGACTCCAAATCTACATACAATGGACTGCAGGAAGTTGATAGCAGATTGTTTGTTGATTGTCACAACTGGAGTTGCTTCCGACCACTTGGTGAACTTGTCAATGGCGACGTACAGGAACTTGTAACCTCCGACGGCTCTTGGGAAAGGTCCCAAGATGTCCATCCCCCACACAGCGAAGGGCCATGTAGGAGGTATCATTTGTAAGGGCTGAGCCGGAGTGTGAATTTGCTTTGCATGAAATTGACATGCTTTGCATTTTTTCACCAGCTCAGTTGCATCCTGGAGTGCTGTAGGCCAGTAGAAGCCATGCCGAAAGGCTTTACCAACCAGCGTGCGGGAAGACGCGTGATTCCCACACTCGCCTCCATGGATTTCTGTGAGGAGCTCGCAACCTTCTTCCCTTGTGATGCACCGCATTAGGATGCTGTTGGCACCGCGCCGATAGAGATCCCCTTCTACCAACGTGTATCTTTTAGCCAATCTGACTACCCGGTCAGCGGATACATCATCATCAGGAAGGATGTTGTCTTTCAAGTAGTTCTGGATCTCCGAGATCCATGCATCGAAACTAATTTGAGCATTTGAGTCTTGCGTGCTGGGTTGCTCGGAGCTTCCGGCAGCACCTACGACCCTTGATGGCTGCCATGGTAACAGGGCCATCGGGACCGTCAGCTTCGGGATGCTGATCTTGCCCCCTTCGCTCAGTTCGGCAGGCTGAGCTGTGGTTTTTGACAATCTCCGGACAAAAGTTCCGTCAGGAGCCGAAGCTCCAGTTGTCGCTTTCGTCGAGAGTTCGTCGGCTTCAGCGTTGTGGGCACGCTGAACATGGTGGAGATCTAGGACTTCAAAGTCCTTCTGAAGCCTCTGGACTTCAAGGAGGTAAGCAGCTAACTGGAGATTATTGCAGGAGCATTCACCCTTCACCTGCTTAATGATGAGCTGTGAATCTCCCTTGACCAGCAATTGCTTGACACCATATGATAGTGCCACCTTTAGTCCGTAGATGAGTGCTTCATACTCTGCCATGTTGTTGGTTGCCTTGAAGTCAAGGTGTACCATGTATTTCACCTTCTCCCCAGTTGGTGCAAGGAGAAGGATTCCTGCTCTGGCCCCCTGCTTCTGCATGGAGCCGTCGAAGTAGAGGGTCCAGTGAGGCTCGATGAAGGTTGGAGCTTGATGCTCTATCTTCTGCTCACTGGGGCCCCCAGGGTTTGATGGAGAGGGAGTCCATTCTGCCACAAAATCTGCCAATGCTTGACTCTTGACTGCTTGCCTTGAAATAAATTCAAGATCAAATTCAGCCAATTCCGCTGCCCATTTTGCAATATTCCCAGTTGAATTGGGATTATGCAAAATTGCTCGAAGTGGGTAAGAGGTCACCACTGAGACTTTGTGAGCATGGAAGTAATGGCAAAGCTTCCTGGAGACAATAAGAACTGCATAGAGCAGCTTATGCACCTCTAGGTATCGAGTCTTGGCATCATGTAGTACTTCACTAATGAAGTACACTGGGCGCTGAATGGTCCGGACCCTCCCGGAGGGGTCCGGAGCTTCCTCTTCACTGACCCGGATCCTCTCGGAGGAGTCCGGATTTTCTTCAGGGACCTCCGGGTTCTGGCTCGAGGAACCCGGAGCTTCCTCAGAAATGACCTGGACCCTTCCGAAGGGGTCTAGTTTCCTGAAGCGACTTCTTGTGGATTCGAATATGGGAGCTGGGACCCAGACTCGCTTTCAGGAACCTCCGGACCCTCCCGAAGGGGACTGGATTCCTGAGTATGGGGTAGTTCTGGTCTCTCCGCAACCAGAACCATACTGACGACTTCATCAGTAGATGAAATATAAAGCAACAAAGGCTCTCCAGGGTTCGAAGCTACCAGAATTGGTAGGGTGGTGAGGAACTGTTTCAGCTCCTGGAATGCCTTTTCTGCTTCTTCGGACCATTGGAATGGTCCGGACTTCCTCAATAACTTGAAGAAGGGGAGTGCCCGTTCCGCCAGTTTTGAGATGAACCGGCTGAGGGCTGCTAGACATCCAGTTAATTTTTGGACGTCTTTGATGTGGGTTGGTGGCCGCATGTCTTCAATGGCTTTAATCTTCACCGGATTAGCTTCTATGCCCCGGTGACTTACCAGGAAACCAAGAAGTTTTCCGGAGCTAACCCCGAAGACACACTTGTCTGGGTTTAGCTTTGTGCGGGTGGTCCGCAGCTTGTCGAAGACAGCCTGCAAGGTGTAAAGGAGTGACTCCTTGTTCCTGACCTTGACCACGATGTCATCGACGTACACTTCCACTATGTCTCTAATAAGTTCTTCAAAAGTTTTGTACATAGCTCGTACAAAAGTTGAAGCTGCATTCTTGAGACCAAAGGGCATGGCTGTGTAACAATACAATCCATCTACTGTGATGAATGAAGTATGCTCTTCATCTTCCCTAGACATCCTGATTTGATGATATCCGGAATATGCATCTAGGAAACACAGTAATTCACACCCGGAGGTGGAATCCACCATCTGATCTATTCTAGGTAGTGGGAATGGATCTTTTGGACATGCCTTATTTAGTGTGGTGTAGTCGATACACATCCGAAGCTTCCCGCCGGCCTTAGGCACAACGACTGAGTTTGCCAGCCATTTTGGATGGAAGACTTCTCGGATGAATCCGGCTTTGAGTAACTTCTTCACTTCTTGTCGGATGAAGTTCTGTCGCTCTACGGATTGCTTCCGAGGCTTCTGATGCACAGGCCGGGCATCGGGGTAGATCTTCAGATTGTGCTCAATCACTTCCCTGGGGATCTCAGGCATTTGTGACGGTTGCCAAGCAAACACGTCGACGTTAGCCCAGAGGAAAGTGATGAGCGCGAGATCCTATTTGTCGTTCAATCCTCCCAATATACGGGTGGTTTGAGCGGCATCGGAACCAATTTGGACAACTTTGACGGGAATGTCGGTGTCACCGCTTGGCTGCACTCGAGGTGCAGAAGTCGAGCCTCGTTGGCGAATGCTCGGGGGTTTTGGAGCTTGCTCCTGCCTGGAGTCCTCCTCTTGCGCTGTGGTGAGCGCATGGAGTTCTTCCAGTGCAGTTACTCCGGCAGTGCGATCTCCGCGGATACGGAGAACGCCTACTGGCGTTGGCATCTTCAACACCAGATAGCCATAATGAGCAGCTGCCATGAATTTGTACAGGGCAGGTCTACCCAAGATGGCATTGAAGGGTAAGTTGATCTGCGTGACGTCAAAGACCAACTTCTCGATGCGGTACTTCTCCCGTGTCCCGAAGGTAACAGGGAGAGTAATAGCTCCGAGTGGGGTGATGGCCCCCGGACCTACTCCGGAGAAAGGTCGAGAGGGGTGGAGATCCGAAGGTCGGAGCTGAAGCTTAGTGAAAGCTTTGAAGCTGATGAGGTTAAGCCCCGAACCTCCGTCTACCATGACGTGGTGGAGCTGGATGTTGTTGATGGTAGGAGATACCGTCAAGGGTAACTGTCCTGCTCCAACCATGCTCCGGGGACAATCCGAAGCATCAAAAGTGATGGTTGTGTCCATCCACTTTCGGTGAGGTTCCGGCCTAACTGTAGGAGCTACGGCGGCCATATCCCGATGCATAGTCTTGATGACGCGACGGGAGGTGATATCCCATGATCCACCAAAAATGGTGTTCATGGTCTTCCGACGTTCGTTGTCAGAGACGTCAGAATCATCGTCGATGGAGGTGTAGACAGCCTTCAGGACCTTTTTGGGATCCTGGAACCCCAACTCCTCTTCTGCCGGAGCTTCATCGACTTTTTGCTTACCTTCCCTCTGTCGGAAAGGAGATTCCTCCCGGCGTTTGTTGTAGCGCTCGGCAAGGTTTTGGACCTCCCGGCAGTCTTCCAAACTGTGGCTGCCCGTTTTGTGAATGGGACACCACACTTTGGGTTTGCCACTGTCTTCAGAAGACGATCGAGGTCGCTTCTCAGGGCGTGGCCCTCGGCCACCCGGAGCTGCAGCAGCTGCAACGTTGGATGTGCCGGCCGACGGCTTCTTCTTGCCGTTGGTCTTCTTTTTCTTCTTGCCACCCCCGGAGGTAGCGGCTTCTTCTTTGGAGGATTTCTTGTGACCCTCCGAGGTTGGTTTGGAGTGCATCTCACGGCCCTCCGCAGCTCAGACACATTTGTCAGCCAAGCTGAAGAGTTCCGTGACACTGGTGATCTCCTTGATCGCCAGTTTCTCCAACATCTTCTTGTCCCGTACACCCTGTCTGAATGCCACAATGACAGAGGCGCTAGAGATAGAAGGGATAGTGTTTCGTACCTGAGAGAACCTCTTTATGAATGACCGTAAGGATTCTCCCCCTTTTTGCACGACCGCAAAAAGGTCTAGTTCAGTGCTTGGTCGGGTGTATGAACTCCCGAAGTTGGCGGTGAACTGATGGCACAACTCCTCCCAACTGTTGATAGAGTTGGGTGGAAGGCTCATAAACCAGGACCTGGCAGTCCCAGTTAAGGCCACTGGAAAGTAATTGGCCATCACGGCCTCGTTTCTTCCAGCTGCCAAGATTGCAGTGGAGTATATCTGAAGAAATTCGGCGGGATTAACAGTCCTGTCGAATTTTTCCGGCAGGTGAGGCCGAAAATTCTGTGCCCATCTAACCATGCGCACGTGCATGGCCAAGGCTGAACAGCCTCCTCCTACTCCTTCAGGAGTAGAAAGGTCCTGAGCTTCCCGTCTTTCACGGGCACGCTCAATATGGACTCGGCCATCCTGCTGGCGGTATCGGCGATCAAGCTCCGCCCGGAGGTCATGAGTCGAAAGCCTGGATACCGTGTGAGTACGTCGTGCCCTGGAGGGCAATGACATCACTTGTTGGGACGCAGCACATCTCCTACTATTGGATACGTGCGGACCAAGTCTACCAGACAAAGTCCGCCGCTGCGACGGGGCTCTTCCTGAAGGAGGAGGACCCTGGTTGCTGAGGCGTTCGGCTGCTGCTGCAACCAAATGCTCCACGTTGGCCCTCCACTGCTCCAGTGCATCCCGGGATGCATCCGGAGGTGGTGGGCGTTGGAGAAGAGCACGCACTGCATGAAGAGCGTGTTCTGGATTGTCATGATTTGCCGACGCAGTGATTGACGCCGGCACACCATCATGCTGCCCAGCACGATTTGCTGGAGGAGACGGTGGTGGTGGGAGTGTGACTCCTGCTGGTGCTGAGGCTCCTGCTGGTGGCTGCTATTGGAGGGATTGCCTCCAACAGCCTGAGCAGCAGGTTGACCGTTGGATGATCCAGCAGCAGAGTTCACCATTCTCAAAATCTCAGGCGCCCCCTACCTGGCGCGCCAACTGTCAGTGGTTTGGAACTGGCAGATCTCCCTACACTGCTAAAATGATAGGGGAGTTTGATGTTCGGTATGGGTGCGCGGAGATTCAAGAAGGTGAGTAGGAATTGACACAGGAGACACAAGAATTTACGTGGTTCGGGCCGCTTGAGCGTAATACCCTACTCCACGGGTGTGTTGGTGTTGTATTAGCTGTTTGAGCTTGTGTTGAGCGTCAATGACGTGTGTGTCCCTGGCGTATGTGTGTGTGTTTTTTTTTGTGTGTGTCGTCGGCCTGTCCTTTTATAGTACAAGGGCAGGCCGTTACAAGTTAGCCTGGCCCGACATGTGGCCCCGGCGGTTACTAGTATTGACACTTATTTAACACATTTAATCGCTTTTAATGACCCTGTACGGGCTTTGACAGCACCGTTATTGGTGTTAAGATTGTCCGTTTAAGTGTCATTAATTCGGTATTAATGACACTTAATCGGGTCTTGA
Organism: Tuctoria greenei; assembly: GCA_036927565.1. Classification (NCBI taxonomy): domain Eukaryota; kingdom Viridiplantae; phylum Streptophyta; class Magnoliopsida; order Poales; family Poaceae; genus Tuctoria; species Tuctoria greenei. Next base: position 39,667,824 of record JAYESD010000006.1, on the reverse strand, counting down.
AGTCCTTGATTCCCCTTTGAAGATCCGGAGCCGTTGTGGGGTCTTCCGGAGGTTAGAGGTTGAAGATCCGGTGGTGGGACACGTGGCAGCTCCGGATCATACTGTGGAAACAGGTAGCTCCGGGGCTACCCAACACGTGTCAGGCCCGGAGCATCTCTCAGTCTGGGGCTAAATCCGGAGGTGCCATTTCGGTACATGGCCTGGAGCTTCCCCCTTGTGGGCGGTAGCTCCGGTTTGGTAGTACACGTGGCGACCCAGGGATTAACCATGTTGGAGAAGCAGGTCCGATTATGTCTGACATGTGGGCCTTCGAGGGTCTTCAAACCAAGTAGGTGATTTTCCTTTGAGATCTTTATAACCCCAAGGGGTGTACGGTTTCTAGGGTACCGACAATAATCTTTGATAAGCTCCAGCCATCTTCGTTGTCTCAAATTCAGATCCGTTTATGTGAAAATATATTTAAGACTCTTGTGATCCGTATAAATTTAACACCTATACCCAAGGATATAATATTTCCAAATTTTCAATGCTTGTACCACCACTGCAAGTTCCAAATCATGTGTTGGATAGTTCTGCTCATGTTTCTTCAATTGTCTTGATGCATAGGAGACCACTTGACCTTCTTGCATGAGCACACATCCAAGTCCTTGTCTCGATGCATCACAATATATGTCGAAACTCTTGCTTACATCCGGCAAAATCAAAACTTGGGCTATAGTTAACCTCTTCTTTAGCTCCTCAAAACTATTTTGACATGCTTCAATCCATCGGAAAGCCTTTCCCTTCATTAGCAATTCCGTCATTGGCTTGGCTATCTTGGAAAAGTCCTTGATGAACCTACGGTAATATCCAGCCATCCCAAAAAAACTCCAGATCTCTTTTACGTTTTGTGGTGGCTCCCACTTCAACACGTCCCTCGCCTTTCTGGGTTCGACCGAAACACCTCTCAACTAAAACTGACACTTGTTGAACTTGGCATACAATTGATGCTCCCTCAATTTCTGCAACATAAGCCTCAAGTGTTCCTCATGCTCCTTCTCATCCTTCAAGTAGACCATAATGTCATCAATGAAAACCACTACAAACTTGTCCAAGTACTCCATGAAGACCTTATTCATGAGGTACATAAAGTAGGCAGGTGCATTTGTCAATCCAAAGGACATCACGGTGTACTCATATGATCCATACCGTGTCCTAAAAGCTGTCTTGGGTATGTTCGATGGTCTAATCTTCATTTGAAAGTATCCCAACCTCCAATCAATCTTAGAGAAGACACAAGCACCCTTCATCTGATCAAACAAGTCCAATATACGGGGCAAGGTATACTTGTTCTTGATGGTCACCTCGTTGAGAGCTCGATAATCCACACACATCCTTTGCGACCCATCCTTCTTGTCCACAAATAGAACAAGCGCTCCCCAAGGTGAAGAACTGGGGCAAATAAAACCTTTTTCTAGTTGCTCTTGAATCTACTTCTTGAGCTCCGCTAATTCCTTAGGAGGCATCCTATATGACCTCTTAGCTATAGGTGCAGTTCCAGGTATTAAATCAATAACAAACTCAATGTCTCGATCAGGTGGCATACCTGGCAAGTCATCCGGAAACACATCCAAGAATTCACACGCCACTGGAATCTCTTCAATTGCTGAACCATCAATGTGATTCAGCTCCAATAGCTTTAGTGCGGTTTGAGATGCTTCAAATTCTACGGTGATCACTTCCTCATTGGTCAACTTCACCGTCTATAACTTGTTCGTGGCTTATTGTTCTTATTTGAATTTTAGATCCGAAGGAGTTCAACATGATAACAAGTATAGTAATGTAATCTCTTTAGGTCCAAATTCCTTCCGAACCTGCCCTACGGAGACCTGCCAGAATGTAGGTAGAGTGGTGTACTTAGGGTGCTTGACCAGTCAAAGTCGATAGCACACTCCGGACCTTTAATTAACTTTGGTCTTCAGGCGAGTACACCATCTAGCAATACCGAGATCCAAAAGAAGATCGACAATATAACTTGTATACCATATGAATAACCCGGAAAAAATCTCAAAAAGAATTGCACAACTTCATTATAGACAAGAAGGAAAAGATAAAAAGAAACCAGTCTGTACAAAATTAATGCACGGGGAGTCTCTTTTCACACAACAATGTCCTTCATTATAGGTGTAACACCCTCATTTTCATGCATCATGCCCTGCATCCATCATAATACATGGTTAACATTAATCAACATAAAAAGGAATAAGTTTAAAATGAATTAGAAACAAAACCACACTTAAGAATTCTGGGAAGTGCGGACTAGTCCAATTTTGGTGCGGACTAGTCCGATTTCTCTCCGACTTCCTTAGGACTTGTCCGTTTTGCTGCGGACTAGTATGGTTTTCTCTCTGGACACTTTCGAACTTGTCCGGTCCAGTACGGACAAGTCTGGTGTTGCAATTCCTTGGAAATTTCGCTAAGTCCCTAGACTTGTCCGGTATACCAGCAGACTTGTCTGTTTTCCCCTCTGACTAAAGTTGGACTTGTCCGATTTTGGCCAGACTTGTCTGTTTTTCCCCTCTGGATAAGTTCGGACTTGTCCGATGTCTAGTCCGGACTTGTTCGATTTCTCTCTGTCTGAATTCAGACTAGTCCGACCCTTTTCGGACTTGTCCGATAATTCGCGACTCTGAGTTGACATTTTGTTTCACGACTTGTTTCTTGGATTTGACATTAAGTGGGCCTAGGGACGTCGTGCCTAACTCTTTTAGAGCCCATGTGGGACTCTATACCGACCTCTACTCATCTCAAACTCGAAATCCACCCAACCCTAGCCTCCACCTCTATATAAAGAACCCCACCCCTTAGCTTGACATCTATTTCCCACTTTTTCACCTCACCCAAACCCTAGCTCGTGAATAGCCGCCACCAAGGAGGGAGAAGGAGATCTAGAGCAAGGAGAAGAAGAGGAGGAAATGAAATAGGATCAAGATCTCCCTCAACTTCGCGTTCTTCGTCAACAATTCACTATCAAGTTCTTCATCAACCCTAGATCGTCAAGATCCAAGTGTTACCTTCAAGATCCTTGATTCATTGGAGTTCTAAATACCTAGTATACCTTCTACTTCATTTCCTTACGTGAATTCAACACCAAATCTCCGAATTCACGTCGATTTAGAAAACCCTAATTTGCTGTTCCTGCGCAGGGTAGACTAGTCCGGCCTATTGCGGACTTGTCTAATTTTTGCAATCTATTTCCTGTTGAATTAAATCTAAATTGTTTTGAATCAGTTTCAAACCTGTGTAGACTTCTCAATAACCATTGTAATTGATTAATAAACATCATTAATAACCCATTCACTAGTTTTGCTTTGCATTTGCATCAATCATGCATATCATGTCATATTGAGTAATGTTTGTGCACTCTTTGATTGTGTTTCTTGTCTTGTGTGTTTATTGTGCGGATTAGACGGATTTGCGCTAGAGAGTGACGCGGAGGATCTCCAACACCAAGAGTTTGAAGGCTTTGACCCGAACAAATCCCAAGAGCAAGGCAAGTGTCCTTGAACTATATTGATCCTGTTTTTGAAATAAATGTTTTGTTTGCAAACTGCATGTTTGTGTCAATTTGATGGGAACCCTATGATAGGAAGTTTACAAGATTTGTTTGACCACTCTGTCACCTGGAATTCATGGTAGATAGTCGGGATGGGCTTTTACCTTTTTGCTTCGCTTAATTAATTGGGATGGGAAAATAGCTATACCATTAATTATACATTGATGAGATTATGATTAATATGAAATGGTGAATATGATATGGTAATGGGTGATCTGAGAAATCCCGATATGTGGATGGGTTGGATGTTATGGTGGTTCGCTTGCTTTAGATCTATGGACCGGTTCATGCGAGAATAAGCCAGGGCTACAGTGCCACCACGAGGCCAAGTATGGGTGCGGTGTAGCTGATTAATTAGGGCTTTGCCAGTGCTTTTTGGACCATTAAGGATGCTTGGGGAAGGGGTAGTTGAATTGGGTTTTTTGTTGATTGGTGGGACTACCTTGGGATCCGAATGGCTCAAGAGGGGGCCCATGGTTGAAGATGTGCTCAGCTGGAGGCATTGCCAGCGGTGAAACCTCAGTGGGGTCTAAATAGGCTAGTAATCCCTTTGTAAAGGCTATTTTGTGATCTCTTGGACATACACCAAAGGAAGTCTAATTGGCATGAGGGAGGTTCTTTAGTCGCCGATGGGTGATGAAATCACAAACACGTGGGTAAAGTGGTACAAACTCTGCTGAGTCTAATGAAACAATCATGATAGCCGTGCTCCCGGTTATGAGCTTCTGGATGACCTACATGATTAGAGGGAAATCGGAAGTTGGGATGGTTGGTTCGGTACAGGTTATGGTTGGTTATGAACTGAATTATGGCATTGGATATGGTTAATGATAATGATGAAATCTGTTATAACAGTGCTTGATATGGAATATGGACTTGTACTATGTTAATAATAATGGTTTATGATGGGTTTACTTCACATACATGTAATATATTGCTTTTAAAATGTTTTAATATACTTTTCAGCACTTAGCCATTATTATATTCGTCATTTAAATCGGCTACATGTCATACTTTCCACACTTGCTGAGTACGACATGTACTCACTCTTGCAATTCACCCACCAACAGTTGTAGGTCAGGATTGGGAGTTTAACAACGATAATGTGGAATTATAGGTCGTGTCTACCGTCAGCTTGCCTGTGGTGTTGATTGGAGTTGCGCTATCCCTTTTGCTTAGTTGCTTAATTAGTTTATTTCCACTGCATTATTTCAAACTTGTCATTAATATTCATTAGAGCCTGTACTCGACGATAATATGGTTTGTGTAATAAAAGAGCTTAATTAATCTTGTTCTGTGGTAATTGTTTGTATAACGTTTGTGATGCACTTGTGTATGTGTGTTGAACATCCTGGGCACACATATACTGCATTTGGTTCATTTTCGGAACCGGGTGTCACAAATTGGTATCAGAGCCAGGTTGACCGTAGTACGTAACCTAGATAGAATAGACACTTTAGAGCACATAAGAGCACTCAGGAATCGATGTGTTTTTGTTTGGTGTGTTGTTTGCTATATATTGTTTGCTTGTGTGCTTAATAGAGGATTTTAGGATGCTTTAGCATTGCCATGTCCACATAGGCTAGTGTAGGTAGTTGTTTAGTTTCATATACCTTGATGCATATAGTTGGGGCGTCTTCTAAATTCTTATCTCTTTCTTTTCTTCAGATGGTGAGGACTTGCAACTAGAGGGATGACAATGATGAGGAGAACAATGGAGCACCTCAGAACAACAATGGACAAAGACCTGCTCATGGAGCTATCAACATTGAGCAGCTTTTGGCTATGCAAAACTAGCTCATGCAGACCATGGTACAGACTATGGGACAGCTGCAGGCTGGTAACATCAACAATCAACCCCACATGCCTCCACCGCCACCCCCGCCCTCTCATAACCGGTTGGGAGAGTTTATGAGAACTAGGCCGCCAACCTTTGCTCAAGCTGCTAACCCTATGGATGCTGATGATTGGCTCATGTCCGTGGAGAAGAAGCTAGCTATTGTCCAATGCTGCGACCGGGAGAAGGTGCTATTTGCATCTCATCAACTTGTTGGAGCAGCTGCCGATTGGTGGGATTCGCTATGCAATACTCATGAGAAACAGGAGAGGATCACCTGGGCGAAATTCAATGAGAGCTTCTGTTCCCATTATGTGTTGGAAGGTGTCATGATCTTGAAGAGGCAAGAGTTTTAAAACTTGAGGCAAGGAAGATCGAGCGTGGGTGAATATCTCAATAAATTCACTCAACTTTGAAGTTATGCCCCTGAAGATGTTAGTCGGGATAGCCCGAAGCAATATTTGTTTATGAGGGGCCTTAACAATGAGATCCAAGTACAATTGCTCAACTGTGATTATGCTAACTTCCAGAAGCTTGTGGACAAAGCAATTGTGGTTGAGAACAAGGTTTGTGAGATGAAGCAAGACAACAAGAGGAAGGTACCATATCAAGGACATAAACAAGGAAGTAATGTGCGCCCACGCTTTGCACCACCCAATGCGGCATATTTCAGCTCTTCTGCGCCTGCTCATCGCCCCTAGATATGCACCGTGCCCAGCTCAATTTGTGCAGCAGCGCCCTGCCATGGAAGCACCTAGGCCTCCAATGCCCTATGCACCTCATGCCAACTTTCCTGGTGCCATTGCGCAAAATCAAGTCTGTCCAAATTCTGGTGCAGCAAAGAAGTGCTATACTTGTGGAGAAGCTGGACACTTTGCACATCAATGTCCTAAGTCAGGCCTTGGTGAAGGAAGCAATGCGCCAAGGCAAAATCCAAGACCCAATGGAGGACAACCACAAGGGAAATGTGGCCAGCAGAATTTCACTCGTGGCAACGTGAACCATGTCTCTACGGAGGATGCCCAACAAGCGGATGACGTGGTGATTGGTATGTTTCTCGCAAACTCCAAACCGACAACTATGTTATTTGATTCTGGAGCATCGCATTCATTCATTGCATCGAAATATGTTGCCAAATATAGTTTGCCTATCTCTCATATGAAGTTTACTCTATTGGTTAAGTCTCCTGGAGGAGAGATGAGGACAAATATAGTATGTCCAAAAGTAAGCTTTAGAATAAGGGGGTTATACTTCTTTGCCGACCTCATTGTCTTGGATTCCTAAGGATTGGACATTATACTTGGTGTGGACTGGTTGAGGAAGCGCAATGGAGTTATTGAGTGTGCCACGAAGACGGTGAAGTTGACCAATGAAGAAGGGATCACCGTAGAATTTGAAGCATCTCAACACGCACCAAAGCTATTGGAGCTGAATCACATGGACGGTGCTGCAATTGAGGAGATTCTAGTGGTGTGTGAATTTTGGATGTGTTTCCGGATGAGTTGCCAGGTATGCCACCTGATCGAGACATTGAGTTTGTTATTGATTTAATACATGGAACCGTACCTATAGCTAAAAGGCCATATAGGATGTTTCCTAAGGAATTAGCGGAGCTCAAGAAGTAGATTCAAGAGAAACTAGAGAAAGGTTTTATTCGCCCGAGTTCTTCACCTTGGGGAGCGCCCGTTCTATTTGTGGATAAGAAGGATCGATCGCAAAGGATGTGTGTGGATTTTCAAGCTCTCAACGAGGTAACAATCAAGAACAAGTACACCTTGCCACACATAGAATACTTGTTTGATCATATGAAGGGTGCTTGTGTCTTCTCTAAGATTGATTTGAGGTCGAGATACTTTCAAATGAAGATTAGACCATCAAACATACCCAAGACAACTTTTCGGACACGATATGAAAATTATGAGTACACCGTGATGTCCTTTGGATTGACCAATGCACCTGCCTATTTTATGTACCTCGTGAATAAGGTATTCATGGAGTACTTGGATAAGTTTGTAGTGGTGTTCATTGATGACATCATGATCTACTCGAATGATGAGAAGGAACATGAGGAACACTTGAGGCTCACGTTGCGGAAATTGAGGGAGCATCAATTGTACACCAAATTTCAAGTGTCAGTTTTGGTTAAGAGAGGTGTCGTTTTTGGGTCATATCATCTCGGGATGAGGAGTATCGGATGACCTCAGAAAAATGAGGGATTGTTAAAATGGGAGCGCCCGCAGAATGTAAAGGAGATATGGAGTTTTCTTGGAATGGCTGAATATTATCGTCAATTCATCAAGGACTTTTCCAAGATAGCCAAACCAATGACGGAGTTGCTAAGGAAGGGGAAAGCGTTTCTAATGGACCCAAGCTTGTCAAGAAAGTTTTAGGAGTTGAAGAAAAGGTTAACAACAACCCCAGTTTTGATACTGCCGGATGTGAGAAAAAGTTTTGATATCTATTGTGATGTATCAAGACAAGGACTTGGATGTGTATTGATGCAAGAAGGTCAAGTGGTCGCCTATGCATCAAGACAATTGAAGAAACATGAGCAGAATTATCCTACACATGATTTGGAACTTGCAGCCGTGGTACACGCATTGAAAATTTGGAGACACTACATTCTTGGTCATAGGTGTGAAATTTACACGGATCATAAGAGTATCAAGTACATATTCACACAAACGGATCTGAATTTGAGGAAACGACAATGGTTGGTGCTCATCAAGGATTATGATTTGTGAATCACTTATCATACAGGGAAGGCTAATGTGGTGACCGAAGCCTTGAGCTGGAAAGGATTAAGTAACCAACTCACGGTTCGAGAGCTGCCATCCGAGTTATGTAAGGAGTTTGAATGGTGAACCTTGGATTTGTGAATGAGATGGGAATGATGGAGTTAAATCCGACCTTGGAGCAAGAAATTCGAGAGGGTCAAATGAAGGATGAGGAAATCCAATAAATCAAAGAAAGGACCCAAGAAGGAAGAGAATTCAGGTATGTTGAGGACGAACATGACACTCTATGGCTTGGTAAGAGGATTGTCGTGTCTAATGTGAGGCATATTCGGGAGACAATACTAAAGGAGGCACATGACTCACCTTACTCAATTCATCCTGGTTGTACGAAGATGTACAAGGACTTGAAGACATGCTATTGGTGGGCTAGCATGAAGAAGGACATAGTTGAATATGTAGCATTGTGTGACGTGTGCCAACGAGTGAAGGCGGAACACCAAAGGCCAGCCGGATTATTGCAACCATTAAAGATTCCGGAGTGAAAGTGAGAAGAGATCGATATGGACTTTATAGTTAGTTTACCGCGTACCCAGTACGACCATGACTCAATTTGGGTAATTGTGGATCGGTTGACCAAATCAGCCCATTTTATTCCCGTCAAGACCACCTATACCACCGCGGAGCTAGCATAATCGTATGTGGAGCATATTGTGTGCCGACATGGCGTTCCAAAGAGGATAGTGTCGAATAGAGGTTCTTAATTTACCTCCAGGTTTGTAGAAATTGCATGAAGCATTGGGAACAAGGTTAAATTTTAGCTCAGCATATCACCCTCAAACGGATGGACAATCTGAGAGGACCAACCAGATTTTAGAGGATATCTTAAGAGCTTGTGCTTTAAAGCATGGGAAAAGTTGGGACAAAAGCTTGCCATATGCAGAATTTTCGTACAACAAAAGTTACCAAGCAAGTTTGAAGATGTCACCATATGAAGCACTATATGGAAGGAAGTGTAGGACACCTTTATTCTGGAATGAGACAGGAGAAACTCAAGTATTTGGTCCGGATGTGTTACTAGAAGCTGAAAAACAAGTTCAGGTTATTCGCGAGAACTTGAGGGCTGCTCAATCAAGACAAAAAGGCTACGCGGACAATATGAGAAGGAAACTGGCCTTTACTTCGTTTACCTCAAGGTGTCACCAATGAGAGGTCATAAGAGGTTTAACATAATAGGCAAGCTAGCACCCCGATACATTGGGCCATTCAAGATTTTGGACAAAAGGGGAGAAGTAGCGTATAAGTTGGAAATGCCAGCTCATCTTTTAGATGTTCATGATGTGTTTCATGTTTCCCAGCTCAAGAAGTGCTTGAGAGTACTGGAAGAACAAGTACCAATGGAAGAATTGGAACTAGAGGTGGATTTGACTTATGCCGAGAAATCGATCAAAATCTTGGAAACCAAGGAGAGAGTCACAAGGAACAAGACTATTAGATGGTGTAAAGTTCAATGGAAGCAACACACAGAATCAGAGGCAACATGGGAGTTGGAGGATGATCTCAAAAAGGAATTTCCCTATCTCTTCTCTTCCGCTTCGAATCTCGAGGGCGAGATTCATTTTAAGGGGGGTAGGTTTGTAACACCTTCATTTTCAGGCATCATGCCCTGCATCAATCATAATACATGGTTAACATTAATCCACATAAAAAGGAATAAGTTTAAAATGAATTAGAAACAAAACCACACTGAAGAATTCTGGGAAGTGCGGACTAGTCCGATTTTGGTGCAGACTAGTCCGATTTCTCTCTGACTTCCTTCGGACTTGTCCATTTTACTGCGGACTAGTCTGTTTTTCTCTCTAGACACTTTCAGACTTGTTCAGTCCAGTACAGACTTGTCCGGTGTTGCAATTCCTTGGAAATTTTGCTAAGTCCCTGGACTTGTTCGGACTTGTCTGGTATACCAGCGAACTTGTCCATTTTTCCCCCTGACTAAAGTTGCACTTGTACGATTTTGGCCAGACTTGTCTGTTTATCCCCTCTGGATAAGTTCGGACTTGTCCGATGTCCAGTCCGGACTTGTCCGATTTCTCTCCGTCCAAATTCGGACTAGTCCGACCCTTTTTGGACTTGTCCGATAAATCGTGACTCCGAGTTTACCTTCTGTTTCACAACTTGTTCCTTGGGTTTGATTTTAAGTGGGCCTAGGGGCGTCGTGCCTAAATCTTTTAGAGCCCATGTGGGAATCTAAACCGACCTCTACTCATCTCAAACTCGAAATCCGCCCAACCCTAGCCTCCACCTCTATATAAATAACCCCACCCCTTGGCTTGACATCTATTTGCCACTTTTCACCTCACCCAAACCCTAGCTCGTGAATAGCCGCCACCAAGGAGGGAGAAGGAGATCTATAGCAAGGAGAAGAAGAGGAGGAAACAAAAGAGGATCAAAATCTCCATCAACTTCGCGTTCTTCGTCAACAATTCACCATCAAGTTCTTCATCAACCCTAGATCATCAAGATCCAAGTGTTACCTCTAAGATCCTTGATTCATTGGCGTTATAAACACCTAGTATACCTTCTACTTACTTTTCCTTATGTGAATTCAACCCCAAATCTACGAATTCACGTCGATCTAGAAAACCCTAATCTGTTGTTCCTACGCAGTGCGGACTAGTCCGACCTACTACGAACTTGTCCGATTTTTGTAATCTATTTCCTGTTGAATTAAATCTAAATTGTTTCGAATCAGTTTCAAACCTGTGTAGAATTCTCAATAACCATTATAATTGATTAATAAACATCATTAATAACTCATTCACTAGTTTTGCTTTGCATTTTTATCAATCATGCATATCATGTCATATTGAGTAATATTTGTGCACTCTTTGATTGTGTTTCTTGTCTTGTATGTTTATTGTGCGGATTAGACGGATTTGCGCTAGAGAGTGCCACATAGGATCTCCAGCACCAAGAGTTTGAAGGCTTTGACACGAACCAATCCCAAGAGCAAGGCAAGTGTCCTTTAAGCATATTGATCCTGTTTCTGAAATAAATATTTTGTTTACAAACTGCATGCTTGTGTCAATTTGATGGGAACCCTATGATAGAAAGTTTACTAGATTTGTTTGACCAACCATGTCACCTGGAATTCATGGTAGAAAGTCGGAAATGGGCTTTTACCTTTTTGCTTCGCTTAATTAATTGGGATGGGAAAATAGCTATACCATTAATTATACATTGATGAGATTATGGTTAATATGAACTGGTGAATATGATATGGTAATGGGTGATCTAAGAAATCCCGGTATGTGGATGGGTTGGATGTTATGGTGGTTCGCTTGCTTTAGATCTAAGGATCGGTTCTAGCGAGAATAAGCCAGAACTACAGTGCCACCACAAGGCCAAGTATGGGTGCAGCGTAGCTGATTAATTAGAGTTTTGCCAGTGCTATTTGGGCCATTAAGGATGCTCGGGGAAGGGGTAGTCAGATTGGGTTTGTTGTAGATTGGTGGGACTACCCTGGGATCCGAATGGCTCAAGAGGGGGCCCTTGGTTGAAGATGTGCTCAGTTGGAGGCATCGCCACCGGTGAAACCTTGGTGGGGTCTAAATAAGCTAATAATCCCTTTGTAAAGGCTATTTTGTGATCTCTTAGCCATACACCAAAGGAAGTGTAATTGGCATGAGGGATGTTCTTTAGTCGCCGACGGGTGATGAAATCACAAACAGGTGGGTAAAGTGGTACAAACTCTGCAGAGTCTAATGAAACTATCATGATAGCCGTGCTCCCAATTATGAGCGCCTGGATGACCTACACGTTTAGAGGGAAATTGGAATTTGGGATGGTTGTTTCAGTTATGGTTTGGTACAGGTTATGGTTGGTTATGAACTGAATTATGGCATTGGATAAGGTTAATGGTAATGATGAAATCTGTTATAATGGTGATGGATATGGAATATGGACTTGTACTATGTTCATAATTATGGTTTATGATGGGTTTACTTCACGTACATGTAATATATTGCTTTTCAAATGTTTTAATGTACTTTTTAGCACTTAGCCATTACTATATTCGTCATTTGAATCAGCTACATGTCATACTTTCCACACTTGCTAAGTACGACATGTACCCACTCTTGCAATTCCCTCACCAACAGTTGCAGGTCAGGATTGGAATTTTAACAATGATAATGCGAAATTCTAGGCCGTGTCTAACGTCAGCTTGCCTGTGGTGTTGATTGGAGTTGCACTATCCCTTTTGCTTAGTTGCTTAATTAGTTTATTTCCACTGCATTAGTTCAAACTTTTCATTAATATTCACTAGAGCTTGTACTCGAGGATAATATGGTTTAAAAGAGCATAATTAATCTTGTTATGTGGTAATTATCTGTATATCATTTATGATGCACTTGTGTATATGTGTTGAACATCCTGGGCACACATATACTGCACTTGGTTCATTTTCAGAACCGGGTGTCACAATAGGTCCTAATTATAAGAGAGACAAGGACACATTTAGGGTAAGGAACCAGGCTAAGCGTGCTATTCATCTTGTTCTAACCCAGGATATGTAAGCTACACTTAAAGTATCAGGACCAAGTTAAGTGGGCTTGAACTGTCTGAACCCTCCCGGAGGGGTTCGAATGTTCTTCTTGAGGACCTACCCGACTCTGACCATATACTCTATAATTTACATTATGTGTAAGTACAGACTCACCTCCGTGAAACTAAGCATAGAACTTACGGAGGTGCTCGATATTCCATGGATTGGGAAGCGGGGTCCCATCCTCTGTTGCCAAGCAAACGCATCCGGGGCAGGAAACTTTGATAACTCGAAAGGGACCTTCCCAGCTTGGGGAGAGTTTAGTCATCCCTTCTTGAGTAAGTATTCTCCGCAATACCAGATCGCCTTCTTCAAGCTACCGGTTGTGCACGTGCCTTTAATGATAGTGTCGGAGTGCCTGACGGTATCATGCGTTATGAATAGCTACTTGGCACCTTCTCTCATCAACGAGGTCTAGGTCTTCACACTGGAGATTGTCCTGCGCGGCTTCACCGAAGGTCCAGAACCGGAGTGACCCTATGGTGATCTCCGGAGGAAGGACCGCTTCAGCTCTGTACACCAGGAAAAATGGTGTCTCTCCAGTTGACCAGTTAGGTGTTGTCCTGCTTGTCCACAGTGCATACGGAAGCTCCTCGATCCAGTTGGCTCCGTGTTTCTTTAGGTGCTCATATGTGTGCATCTTGTGTCCTTTTTAATATCTCTGCATTTGCTCTCTCAGCTTGGCCATTACTTGTCGGGTGACCTACTGATGCGAAGCTGACTTGTATGCCGAGATCTTCTGTAACACCCTCATTTTCATGCATCATGCATTGCATACATCATTAAATATGTTTAACACTAATCCACATAAAAAGGAACAAGTTTAAAATTAATTAGAAGCAAAACTGTGCTTAAAAAGTCTGAGAAGTGCGGACTTGTTCGATTTGCCCCAGACTAGTTCAAATTTCTCTCTGTACCCATTTCGTACATGTCCGTTTTCCCGCGGAGAAGTCCGTTTTTGTCTCTATACCAGTTTTGGACTTGTCTGGTCCATTGCAGACTAGTCCGGTAATCCCATCTTTGAAAATTTTACTAAGTTCCCAGACTTGTCCGGACTTGTCCATTTTCCTGTCTGACTATGTTTGGACTTGTCTGATTTCGTCCAGACTTATTCGTTTTCCCTCTGACTAATATCGTAGTCCGGTATAGTGCAGACTTCTCCGGTGTTCACGAATCCGAATCAATCTTGTCTTCCACGACTTGTTTTGGGTTTTTACCTTAAGTGGGCCCAATGACGTCGTGTCTAACCTTTTTGGAGCCCATGTGGGACCCACACCGGCCTCCACCAACCCCTGACTCAAAATCCACCCAACCCTAATTCTCCACCCCTATATAAACAAGCCAACAACCCACTTTTACATCTCTTAGACACAATTGGAAGACCACCAAACCCTAGTTCGTGGGAGCCGCCATCAAGAGGAGATCCAACGGCAAGGAGGGGAAGAAGATCACGAAGAAGGATCAAGCAATCAAGATATTCATCGATTTTGCGTTCCTCATCACCAATTCACCCTCAACACTTCGTCACCAACCCTAGATTGTCAACATCCAAGTGTTGCCTTCAACCTCTTGTTCTTTGGAGTTCTAGACACGTGGTATACCTTCTACTTTCTATTTCCCACGCGAATTCAACCCCAATTCTCTAAATTCTCGTGGATCAAGAAAACCCTGACTCGATGGTTCTGCGTAGGGCGAACTAGTCCGGGCCCTAGCGGTCTTGTCTGACCTCTAGATTCTTTAATATTGAATTAATTCCAAATTGATGTAAATTAACTTGAAAACCTGTATAAACCTGTAAGGAACCATTGTAATTGATTAGTAAACATTAAAAGCAACTCATTAACAAGTTTCACTTCCCATTTGCATCAATCATGCATGTCATGTCATATTGAGTAATATATGAGCATTTATTGATTGTAATTACTGTTTTGTATGTTCGTTGCGCGAAATAGAAGGTGCTACGCTAGAGGGTGCTGCCGAGGACCTCTAGTGTCAGAATTTTGAAGTCTTTGACCCTAACCAAGTTCAAGAGTAAGGCAAGTGTCCTTTATCTTATTAATCCTAGTTTTTAAATGTTTTGTTTCCAAACTTGCATGCTTGTGTCAATTTGATGGGACTCCTATGAGAAAGTTCACTAGACTTGTTTAACCACCCTTGTCGCTTGGAACACATAGTAGAGAGTCGGGAAGGGCTTTTTATCTTTTGGCTTCGCTCAAATTAATTGGGATGGGAAAACAACCAAGTTACTTAATTATAAATTATTGATATTATGGATAATGTAGATTGATGACCATGGTTAATGGTAACATGGTAATGGGTGATCTAGGCAAGCATGGTATGTGGATGGGTTGGATGTTAATGGTAACAGGTTGGGAGAGTTCATGAGGACTAGGCCACCAACATTTGCTCAAGCCACCAACCCTATGGACACCGATGATTGGCTCAAGTCTGTGGAAAAGAAGCTATATATTGTCCAATGCAATGACCGGGAGAAAGTTCTATTTGCTTCCCATCAACTAGTTGGAGCAACTACAGATTGGTGGGACTCTTTATGCAACACCCATGAGAATCAGAATAGGATCACTTGAGCTGAATTCAAGGAGAGTTTTCATTCTCATTATGTGATGGAAGGTGTTATGATCATAAATATGCAAGAATTTGAGAACTTGAGGCAAGGAAGATCAAGCGTGAGTGGATATCTTGGTAAATTCACTCAACTTTCAAGGTATGCGCCGGAAGATGTCAGCCGGGACAGCTGGAAGCAATATTTGTTTATGAGGGGCCTTAACGATGAGATCCAAGTGCAATTGCTCAACTATGACTATGCCAACTTTTAGAAGCTTGTGGACAAAGCAATTTTGGTTGAGAACAAAGTTCGTGAGATAGAGCAGGATAATAAGAGGAAGGCACCATATCAAGGACAACCACAAGGAAGCAATGTGTGCCCCTGCTTTGCACCACCCAATGTGTCATACTACAACCACTCTACGCCTACTCATCGCCATGCTTATCCTCTGCGCCCTGCTCAGCCCATGCAGCAGCGCCCCACTATGCAAGCACCTCGTCCTCCAATGCCTCAAGCGCCCCGCGCCAACTTTCCTGCCAATGCCCAAAATCAAGTTTGCCTTTACAATGCTGGTGCAGCAAGGTCGTGCTATACTTGTGGTGAAGCAGGACATTTTGCATTTCAATGTCCTAAGTCAGGCCTTGGTCAAGGAAGCAATGCTCCAAGACAAAACCCAAGACAGAATGGAGGAGCGCCACAAGGAAACTGTGGACAACAGAATTTTGCTCGTGGCAATGTGAACTAGGTCTCTACGGAGGAAGCACAACAAGCGGATGGCGTGGTGATTGGTATGTTTCTCTTAAATTCCAACCCAGCGACTATGTTATTTAATTTTGGAGCATTGCATTCATTCATTGCATCAAAGTATGTTGCCAAGTATAGTTTGCCTATCTCTCATATGAAGTATACTTTATTGGTTAAATCTCCTGGACGAGAGATGAGGGCGAATATAATATGTACAAAATAAGCCTTAGAATAAGGGGGTAGACTTCTTTGCCAACCTCATTGTCTTGGATTCTCAAGGATTGGACATTATACTTGGTATTGACTGGTTAAGGAAGCACAATGAAATTATTCAATGTGCCACAAAGACGGTGAAGTTGACCAATGAGAAAGGGATCACCACAGAATTTGAAGCATCTCAACATACACTGAAGCAATTGGAGCTATATCACATGAACGGTGCCGCAATTGAGGAGATTTCAATGGTGTGCGAGTTTTTAGATGTGTTTCTGGATGAGTTGCCAGGGATGCCACCTGATCTTATTGAGTTAATACCTATAAATGCACCTATAGCTAAGAGTACATATACGATGCCTCCTAAGGAGTTAGCGGAGCTAAAGAAGCAAATTCAAGAGCAACTAGAGAAGGGTTTCATTCGTCCAAGCTCATCACCTTGGGGAGCACCAGTGCTTTTCGTGGACAAGAAGGATGGTCCCAAAGGATGTGTGTTAATTAGTGGGCTCTCAATGAAGTGACGATTTGCGGGATCGAAGAGCACGTGAAAATCTACCAGGGGGGTGAATGGTAGATTTAAAACTTTTTCAGTGGAAGTAATGAAAACCCCTCGGTAGAAAACGATCTGTTAAAGAAACCGTATGTGAGACTAATCTAAATGTGTTTCACCATGACATAAGTGATAGATATCAGAGAGAATCAAGTCACAAAGATGACACAACAAAAATCACTAAAATCCGTTGAGAGAAACTCAAGTTACGATCGAAAGATCGAACAAAGGTCAATCTGTTCTACCGGAGAAAAACATTTCTGGAACACTGCAAAGAAACTCGTGTAGATCAGAAACCACAAATCCAATGACCGTGAAATTTTTACAGGTAATATATAATCAAGTTTTGAAGACAATCCGAAAAGAATCACGTCAATTGGATATGTAAAACTCGAGTTATGATAAAACCACCGAAGAAAGGTAGTGCTGTGCAGAAAACTCAATGAGAAAAACTTGTCTGGAACTAGTCGGACGAACAAGGCACAAAAGTTCCTTTAAACTATTATCTTTATTCAATAGAACATAAGAGGTACAACTCCAAAGTCGTGCACCATGAGCTCTGGCCTCCCTTGCTTATATAACCAGCCCTTAGGCCAACCCAATCTCAACTAGGACTCTAATCCTACTCAAATCACGAATCGAAACTTTCCATAACCGCTTAATACTCTTCTATACACAAATAGAATAAATCTTAAGACTTCCAAATACCTTAGGAATGTATCCCACATTCCTAAAACAAACCAAATTTGTGACCCACACGAAATCCTAACATAACCAGCTCAAATCTTTCCATATTTGAGTCAAATCTGACTCAGCCGCAGCCTAAGTCCATAACCTAGACGATTGGACCTATCCGACCAATTCTTTACGTTCACATCTCTTCATCATGCCTCAGAACTATGTAGCCACGTCCATGCACTCGTTGCACACATGCAAACAACTTCCAACGACGTCTACTATACCTTCATATGCATTGTTCTTGATTCATACATGCTGCGCAACCTCCCGATCAACTCAACCACAATTTGTCCCGAACTTGGTTGTTGAACCTCATCTTTTCCCTAAGACTAGTTCAATGGATCCTGTCACCAGCCATGTCTTGAACTCAAGCAACACCTGCACATGAACAAACAACCAATACTTCCTAGCACAAGTCCTCGACTTGACTCACGTTAGTTCTGAAACTACAACATCTTACGTGAGCACCTCACGTAAGCATGTTGCAAACCATAGCAAAATGATATCAACCATAACCACCAAAAACTAAGCAAATGAATACTAAGCAATCTTTCTAACAATGTAAAGCAAGTTCGAAACATTTCACGGTAAAAGCAGGAACATTGCGATCAAGGTCCGAATCTTGCCAAAGCTAACCGGAGCTTACCAAAGCTAGTACAACCTAGCACCGGAGCTTACCAAAGCTAGTACAACCTAGCACCAGAGCTTATCAAAGCTAGTCGGACCTAGCGCCGGAGCTTACCGAAGCCATTCGGACCTAGACAAAGAAGTCGGACCTAGCCAAAGCAAGTCGGACCTTACGTCGGACCTTGCCGGAGCTACACAAAACAAGCCGGACCTATCGTCGGACCTTGCTAGAGCATGGAACTAGAGTCGGACCTTGCTAAAAAGGGTGTTTTGGCAGAATTTTAGAACTTATATCATCAAAGCCAATGTATTCAGTACAAGTCAATGTATTCAGCACACATAGGCCTCACAATATCCCCCTTGATGAATGCATTGACAACACCACTTAAAATCCGAACATTGGCTTATTTACATGAAAAGTTTTGAAAACAATCCCCCCCTTTGTAAAACAGAAATAAAATGAGAAGAAAAACAAATTCTCCCCTTGAGAATAATCATGCCAAAACAATTGTGAATATGTGCAATGTGTAAGCAATTTCTCCCCATTGCATACTTATCTTTAGAAATTCACATATTATCTATTATCTCTCCCCCTTTGACAATGTATTCAACAAGGTTCAAAAGAGACATTTCAAATGTTATGAGCATATTATAACATATACATATAAACAAAGCTCATCTAAGTCATACTATCAAGTAACTTACACTATCACATCAATGAGATACATAAAGTAGTGTAAGCCATGATAGAGATCAAATGTAATTTTCAATTTAAGAAAGTCATGATCTCACAAACTTAACTATTTCAAAACCTGAAAGCATGACACTTGTTGCTACATTTTATTATTTTTCAAAACACAAATTTAGATCATATGATATTTGTAAGAGATTATATGCGCATCTGCCTTATTCTAACCAACCAAGCCAAGACTATATCATTTGACAATCAGAAGCTTAAGGACATGGTCTTAGTCATACACAACGTCTTCCAAGTTCATATCTAAGTGCAATGATAAGCCATCTCAAAAGAAGAAGTGCGATGCATGCATATTCTCTTGATCTTTTCTCAATTTTTCATTTGATCATAAAAGCTTAATATGTGAGTTGATTACTTGATTATTATTTATGATTAAAAGCACTTGTGAGCATGCAACAAGTTCAAAATAGCAAGAAAGTTCGACCATGACCAAACTTAGTGTAAGTAATTATTCAAATTACCAGACATGGCAAAAACTACAAAATGTATAACACAAGTAATGTAGTAAGAACTTTCAGCATGTAAAAGGAATCACAAAGTCATACATGTATGAAATATTATGCTCATATTTTTAAATTCTGATTCACATATATTGACATTCCAAATTTTAAAACTCCCCCTCAATTTAAGCTATGAGGATGCATAACCCCTATTTCACTACGAATGTAACGAAAACGAGTAAAATCCAGAGGTTTTGTAAAAATGTCAGCCAATTGTTGTTCGGTATCTACAAGGTGAAGCACAATGTTTCTTTTTTCAACATTATCACAGAGAAAGTGATACCTAATATCAATATGCTTAGTTCTAGAATGTTGCACGGGGTTTTTAGCAATGCAAATGGCACTAATGTTATCATAAAACAGTGGTGCACTATCTAGATCAACCCCATAGTCCTTAAGTGTTTGAACAATCCAATGAATTTGTGAGCAAGCACTAGCGGCAGCTACATATTCAGATTCGGCTGTGGATTGTGCAACTGAGTTTTGTTTTCTAGAGGACCAAGCAACAAGAGAATTTTCAAGAAAATGACAAGCACCGGAAGTACTTTTCCTATCAATCCTACAACCCCCAAAACCAACATCCGAAAAAGCTTTCAAAGTAACGGTTGAGGAAGAAGGAAGAAAAATGCCAAATTCTTGAGTTCCATGTAAGTACCTGAGAATTCTTTTGATGGCTTGACGATGTGAAGCACGTGGGGATGCTTGAAACCGTGCACAAAGACATACGCTAAATTGTATGTCCGGTCTTGATGCCGTGAGGTACAAAAGTGATCCGATCATGCTTCTATATTCTTTTTGATCCACGGCTTCACCATCTTCATCAAGTTCAAGTGTCGTTGTTGTTCCCATTGGTGTCCGAAGAGGCTTGCTTTTGTCGATTTTGAAGCGTTTAAGAAGGTCTCTTGTATACTTCATTTGATGCACAAAGGTTCTCTCCTTAGTTTGCTTGATTTGCAGCCCCAAAAAGTATGTGAGTTCTCCCATCATAGCAGCCCCAAAAAGTATGTGAGTTCTCCCATCATACTCATCTCAAATTCTAAACTCATCATAGCTGAAAACTTGGACACAAGATCATGAGAACCACAACCCAAGATAATATCATCCACATACACTTGAACGAATAATAAGTCATTGCCATGCTTAAGCACAAAAAGAGTTTTAACAACCTTGCCCATGGTAAACCCCTTTTCAAGTAAGAATGTTTTTGACCTATCATACCATGCTCTAGGGACTTGTTTGAGACCGTACAAGGCTTTGGACAGTTTGTAAACATGATAGGAAAATCAGGACTTTCAAAACCCGGTGGTTGTTTGACATAAACCTCCTCATCTATGTAGCCATTTAGAAAAGCACTTAACATCCATTTGATATAGCTTAAAACCTTTAGATGCAACAAAACCTAACAAATTCTTATGGCTTCTAATCTAGCAACAAGAGCAAAAGTTTCATCAACATCTAGACCTTCAATTTGTGTGAAACCTTGAGCAACCAACCTAGCCTTATTCCAAACCACAACCCCATCCTCACTTTTTTTTATTTTTAAACATCCATTTAGTTCTAATTAAAGTGTGACCTTGAGGTGGAGGTACAAGTTTCCAAACATTATTTCTTTTAAAATTTTCTAACTCTTCTTGCATGGCAATAATCCAGGATTCATTAGTGAATGCGTGTGATATATCTTTGGATTCAAAATAAGCAACAAAAGCAGAATGAGCATGAGAGTTTGGATTGCAAAACTTGGACCGTGTGACTCGTTCGTGCAAGCTTCCAATAACTTGTTGTGGAGGATGACTTTTGAGAACCTGGAGGGGAGTGGACACTTCACAAGCTTCTTCTTCTTCATGTTCATCACAAATCAATGAGCTTGTGACTTGAGGAGGATCTGGACCAGCAATGCTGGTCGTCGGTGTTGGCTGTGAATCAAAATTAGGAGTTGGAACAATGTCATTAGCTGCTGAATTTTCGGGCAGCAACACCACTTCTTCCTCATCTTTAACGAAAATGCTCCCCCCCTGCGGATATGGATCCGGACCTGCAATGTTTGAGCTAGTACCTGTGCTAGCTTCATCAAAAGACACCTCACAAGTCTCCACAATTTTGTTAGTGTCAAGTAAAAGCACACGGTAGCCTCTAGTATGAGATGGATAACCAAGAAACATGTCATCAATGGATCTAGGTTAAAATTTATCAAGATTACCATGTTTCTTAACAAAGCATTTGCAACCAAAGACCTGAAAATGTGTAACACTAGGCCTATGTCCAAACCGGAGCTCATATGGTGTTTTACCTAGCTTAGCGCGCAAGAAAATACGATTTGAGACATAACAAGCGGTTGCAATCACATCAGCCCAATATTTCCTAGGAGTTTGATATTCATCAAGCATAGTCTTAGCCATCTCAACTAAGGTTATGTTCTTTCTTTCTACAACACCTCTTTGTTGAGGTACATATGGCGAAGAAAATTGATGATCCATTCCATTTCCAGCACAAAAGTGATCAAAAGATTAATTTTTAAATTCGGTTCCGTTATCACTTCTAATTGCTTTTAAAGATCCTGGATGATCAATTGATAATCTAAGAAATAAAGTTCTAAAGTTACTAAAAGCTTCATTCTTAGATGCCATAAAGTAAACCCAAGAGTATCTAGAATAATCATTAACAATCACAAGAACATACCATTTACCTCCCAAGGATTGAACACGTGAAGTTCCTACCGTGTCAAGGTGCAAAAGTTGACCCGGTTCAGTTGTCATGATCATTGTGAGAGAAGTATGTGAACCTGCAACCATCTTAGCATGTCTACAAAAAGAGCACACAATTTCTTTGTCCCCTTTAATCTTAGGCAGCCCACATATGCGATCAAGAGCACTAACACGCGTTAGATGATCAAATCCTATGTGACCAAGTCTACGATGCCAAAAATATAAGTCCTTTGAATCATTAGCAACTAGACACCTATGCTTAGAGCAAGACATATCAAAATCAGCTCTAAAAACTCTTCCAAACCATGACATCTTAAAAATAAGCTCACCGTTTGAATTTGCAACTTTGCAACAATTTTTGGTGAAATAATTTCCAGATTTCCATCTTGCTGTTGTGAAATAGAAAGCAAGTTGTATTTCAAATTTTTAACAAGTGCCACATCCTTCTAAGTGTAGTGATCATTTAATCTAACCGAACCCTTAGCAATTATAGGAGTTGAAGAAGTATCGGTAAAAGTAACATTCTCTACACGTGACACAAAAGAGATGGATGAGAATAATTCTTTGTTACCGGTCATGTGGTGTGAGCAACCTGAATCCTCAATCCAAATGTTCTCCTTTCTCAAGCGTGTAACCTACATAGAAGAACAATACATCGATGACTCAATACTGGGGTTAGTCAAAAGGCATATAGGAATCCAGTACCGAGTCACGATATGTGCAGCAGGAGAAACAAGCGAAAGCTGAGATAAAATAACAGGTTTATGAGCCAAAGCTTGACGATTTTTGTACCCAGCTACTGTCCTACTAGATGTTGCATGTGTAGCAGGAAGAACAGTAGGTTTGGGAGCAAAATTTGCATGTTTTTGACTCATTACAGAAGATTGCATAATCCTATAGATTGGTTTAGCAAGTGCAACAAATTTTGCATAAAAGTTATGAGATCTAGCAATCATTCTTTCTTTTTTCTATTGTTTAGCTAGTCTATAACAAAAATCTATAACATGACCATCTCTACCACAGTAGGTACAATGAAATTTAACTTTGTGTTCATGTCTAGATGAGCAAGCAACATTTTTATTTGAAACTGAATGAGACAACACTCCTGCGGATTTGAAAACCACTTCTTTTTGTTTAGGAACTGTTTGAATCAAATCGCTTCCTAATGACTTTACAATTTTAGGTGGATGTGACTTAGCATGAGCATGAGAATCAAAACCTAAACCAGTTTTATCATTGCAAGACTTGGAAGAATTCAGCAGCAAGTTTAGGTTCTTATTCCCATTACAAAACCGATCTAATGTCCTATGCTTGTCATCAAGTTTATTGGACATATCAAGGCCATTTCACACGAAGTTTTTCCTTTTAATTTGCTATTGGAACAATATTTAACTTCATGAGAATGTAAAGCATTGTTCAATATAGAAATTTCATTCATAGCATCTTGTAGTTTCTTATCAAGATCATTACAAGTAAAATAATGCAAATCAATTGTATAACGGCTAGCATCTTTCAAGTTTTTATCATTAAGTGCAGCAAGCTCTCTGTTCTTTTCGATTTCTAACTCAAGTTTATCAAGTGTGGAGGTGTGCGCACTTCTTAATGAGGACAATTGTTCATATATTAAATCACATGAGGAACAAGAATCATCACTAGGAATCAAGGATTTCAAACGATTAATTTTAGATTCTAGTGACTAAATTTTAACAGCATTGTACCTAAGCTTTTTGTCCTTCTTCTTAACTATAACAATGGCATGAGAAATAGCATCACACATTTCTTTGCAAGTAGGACATACCTCTTCATTGTCGCTGTTGTGTTCAACCTCCTCCATACTTGATCTTGACTTGCCCGCCATGAAGCACAAGTTTGCCAAATCATCTTCATCTTCGTCACTTCCAATGTCCACATCGCTTGAGCCAAGTTCTAAAAGTGCAAAGATAAAACTGTTCACCAATTGACATCCTGTAAAACCCTTATTTTCTTCGTATCTTTTGTAGAGGAGTGCTTCGTCCTTGTTTGCTTTTCATCCCGGGAGGTAGGACCTGAAAGGTTAGGGCAATCTGAACGAAAATGTCCTGTCTTACCACATTCGAAACATCGTTGAGTTCCGGAGCTTCCTCTCCTTCTAGTTCTCACATTTTGCAATGCTTTCAAGAACCTAGTAGAGAGAAGTACTAGCTCCTCCTCTGGAAACTCCTCAATTCGCTCAAGGGTTAGAGAGGACAACAAAGCAAGTGTACCACAAGATGAAGATTGGCCGGAGCTAGACATGTCACGTTGAGAAACAAATGCAAGTGACTTGTTGGGGTTCTTACGTGAGATTATGTCAATTTCATGAGTTTTCAATTTAGAATAAAGAACATCTAATGTAATTGTACTCATGACAATAGATTCACGAATGGATGTGAGTTTCATCTCCCAAATTGACATGTCTAATGCACTTAGTAATTGCCTAGAATTTTCAGCATCTGAAAAATTAACATTGACGCTACGCAAGTTGCTGAGAATTTTATTAAAATGACCAAAGAGGTCATCAAAGGACTCACGGGGTTGCATCTGCGCATGTATTATTTCTTGAACATATCCCGTCTTACCTCCTTGATCGTGTTGGATCCTTCGTGGTAGTCACAAAGTGCTCTCCACACATCATACACCGATCGGAGGTGTGCAACACGGTCGAAGTCGCTTTGAGTTAGTCCCTGAATGATCAAGTTACGGGCTTTGTTGTTGCTGTCAACGTCCCGTAGGTTCGCAGCCATAACTTGATCGTTTGACGGCACTTCGTAAGGCTTGTACACCTTTTCCCATATGGCGAAGCCTTGCGCCTAGATGAAGGCTTCCATACGTGCCTTCCAAACCTGAAAATCAATACCATTAAACACACAAGGTTTGGCGGAGTATTTCTCCATGATGATTAGTAAAAACACGTCAAATCACAAACATTAGAGAACCGTGGCTCTGATACCAATTGTAGGACTGAAGAGCACGTGAAAAGCTACCAGAGGGGGGGTTTGAATGGTAGATTTAAAACTTTTTCAGCGGAAGCAATGAAAACCCCTCGGTAAAAAACGATCTGTTAAAGAAATCGTGTGTGAGACTAATCTAAATGTGTTTCACCGTGACAAAAGTGATAGATATTAGAGAGAATCAAGTCACAAAGATGACACAATAAAAATCACTCAAATCCGTCGAGAGAAACTCAAGTTACGATCGAAAGATCGAACAAAGGTCAATCTGTTCTACCCGAGAAAAACAGTTCTGGAACACTGCAAAGAAACTCGTGTAGATCAGAAAACACAAATCCAATGACCGTGAAATTTTGACAGATGATATATAATCAATTTTTCAAGACATCCAAAAGAAATCAAGTGAATTGGATCTGTAAAACTCGAGTTATGATAAATCCATCGAAGAAAGGTAGTGCTGTGCAGAAAACTCGACGAGAAAAACTTGTCTGGAACAAGTCGGACGAACAAGGCACAAAATTTCCTTTAACTATGATCTTTATTCAATAGAACACAAGAGGAACAACCCCAAAGTCGTGCACCATGAGCTCTGGCCTCCCTTGCTTATATAACCAGCCCTTAGGCCAACCCAATCTCAACTAGGACTCTAATCCTACTCAAATCACGAATCGAAACTTTCCATAACTGCTCAAGACTCTTCTATACGCAGATAGAATCAATCTTAAGACTTCCAAATACCTTAGGAATGTATCCCACATTCCTAAAACAACCCAAATTCGTGACCCACATGAAATCCTAACATAACCAGCTCAAATCTTTCCATATTTGAGTCAAATCGGACTCAGCCGCAGCCTGAATCCATAACCTAGTCGGTTGGACCTTTTCGACAAATTCTTTACGTCCACATCTCTTCATCACGCCTCGGAACCATGTAGCCATGTCCGTGCACTCCTTGCATATGTGCAAACATCTTCCAACAATGTATACGATACCTTCATATGCATTGTTCTTGATTCAAACATGTTGTGCAACCTCCTGATCAACTCAACCACAGTTCCTCCCGAACTTGGTTGTTGAACCTCATCTTCTCCCTAACTAGTTCAACGGATCCCGTCACCAGCCATGTCTTGAACTCAAGCAACACCTGCACATGAATAAACAACCAATACTTCTGAGCACAAGTCCTCGACTTGACTCTTGTTAGTTCCGAAACTACAATATCTTATGTGAGCACCTCACATAAGCATGTTGCAAACCATAGCAAAATGATATCAACCATAACCACCAAAACACACAAGAACTTAGTAAAAGAATACTAAGCAAACTTTCCATGAGTGTAAAACAAGTTCGAAATATTTCAAAGTAAAAGCAGAACCATTGCAATCAAGCTCCGAACCATGCCAAAGCTAACTGGACCTTGAACCGGAGCTTACCAAAGCTAGCTGGACCTAGCGCCGAAACTTACCAAAGCTAGTCGGACCTAGCGCCGGAGCTTACCAAAGCTAGTCGGACCTAGCGCCGGAGCTTACCAAAACTAGTCAGACTTAGACAAAGAAGTCGGACCTAGCCAAAGCAAGTCAGACCTTACGTCGGACCCTGCCGGAGCTACCCAAAAAAAGTCGGACCTATCGTCGGACCTTGATGATAAAGGTGTTTTGGTAGTATTCAAAACTTTTATCGCCATAGCCAATGTATTTAGCACATATAGGTCTCACAATCTCCCCCTTGATGTATGCATTGGCAACACTACTTAAAATCCGAACTTTTGAATGAAAAGTTTTAAAAATAGTTTCCCCCCCATTTTGAAAATCCATAGAAATAAAATTTCTCCCCCTATACATAATTCTCCCCCTGAGAAGAATCGTGCCAAAGACACTTGTGAATATGTGCAATGTGTGATCAATTTCTCCCCTCTTTGACAATGTATTCAGCAAAGTACATAAGAGAAATTTTAATTGTTATGAGCATATTATAACATATACATATAAAACAAAGTTCATCCAAGTCATACTATCAAGTAACTTACACTATCACAACAATTAGATACATAAAGTAGTATAAGCCATGCTAGATATCAAATGTAATTTTCAATTTAAGCAAGTCATGATCTCACAAACTTAACTATTTCAATACCTGAAAGCATGACACTTGTCGCTGCAATTTTTTTAAAGCAAATTTTTTTAACATATGACATTTGCAAGAGATTATATGCCGCATCTGCCTTATTCTAACCAACCAAGCCAAGCCTATGTCATTTGACAATCAGAAGCTAAAGGACATGATTTTAGTCATACA
This sequence comes from Tuctoria greenei, assembly GCA_036927565.1. NCBI lineage: Eukaryota > Viridiplantae > Streptophyta > Magnoliopsida > Poales > Poaceae > Tuctoria > Tuctoria greenei. The sequence continues at coordinate 39,640,390 of JAYESD010000006.1, read as the reverse complement.
CAACTTCTTCTAAGTTCATATCTAAGTGCAATGATAAGCCATCTCAAAAGAAGAAGTGCGATGCATGCATATTCTCTTGATCTTTTCTCAATTTATATTTGTTCATAAAAACTCAACATGTGAGTTGATTACTTGATTAATTCTTTATGATTAAAAGCACTTGTGAGCATGCAACAAGTTCAAAATAGAAAGAAAGTTCGATCATGACCAGATTTAGTGTAAGTAATTATTCCAATTACTAGTCATGGCAAAAACTACAAAATGTATAACATGAGTAATGTAGTAAGAACTTTCAGCATGTAAAAGGAATCACAATGTCATATATGTATGAAATACTATGCTCATATTATTTTAAGTTCAGATTCACACATAGACTTCCCAAGTTTAAAAACTCTCCTTCAATTTAAGTCATGAGAATGCATAACCCCTATTTCACTATGAATGTAACAAAAATGAGTGAAATCCAAAGGTTTTGTAAAAATATCAGCCAATTGTCGTTCAGTATCTACATGGTGAAGCACAATGTTTCCTTTTTTCAACATTATTACGGAGAAAGTGATACCTAATGTCAATGTGCCTAGTTCTAGAATGTTGCACGGTGTTTTTAGAGTGGAACACTATCTAGATCAACCCCATAGTCCTTAAGTGTTTGAACAATCCAAAGAATTTGCGAGTAAGCACTAGCAGTAGCTACATGTTCAGATTCAGCTGTGGATTGTGCAACTGAGTTTTGTTTTCTAGAGGACCAAGCAACAAGTGAATTACCAAGAAAATGACAAGCACCGGAAGTACTTTTCCTATCAATCCTACAACCCCCAAAATCTGCATTCGAAAAAGCTATCAAAGTAATGGTTGAGAAAGAAGGAATAAAATGCCAAATTCCTGAGTTCCATGTAAGTACCTGAGAATCCTTTTGAGGCTTGAAACAGTGCACAAAGACATACGCTGAATTGTATGTCCGGTCTTGATGCCGTGAGGTACAAAAGTGATCCGATCATGCTTCTATATTCTTTTTGATCCACGGGTTCACCATCTTCATCAAGTTCAAGTGTTGTTGCTGTTCCCATTGGTGTCTGAAGAGGCTTGCTTTTGTCCATGTTGAAACGCCTTAGGAGGTCATTTGTATACTTCGTTTGATGCACAAAGGTACCCTCCTTGATTTGCTTGATTTGCAGCCCCAGAAAGTACATGAGTTCCCCCGTCATACTCATCTCAAATTCTGAACTCATCATAGCTGAAAACTTGGACACAAGATCATGAGCAGCACAACCAAAGATAATATCATCAACATACACTTGAACGAATAATGAGTTATTGCCATGCTTAAGCACAAAAAGAGTTTTATCAACCTTGCCCATGGTAAACCCTTTTTCAAGTAAGAATGTTTTTAACCTATCATACCATGCTCTAGGGACTTGTTTGAGACTGTACAAGGCTTCGGACCGTTTGTAAACATGATTAGGAATATCTGGATTCTCCAAACCCGGTGGTTGTTTGACATAAACCTCCTCATCTATGTAGCCATTAAGAAATGTACTTTTAACATCCATTTGATATAGCTTAAAACCTTTAGATGCAGCAAAAGCTAACAAAATTCTTATGGCTTCTAATCTAGCAACAAGAGCAAAAGTTTCATCAAAATCTAGACCTTCAACTTGAGTGAAACCTTGAGCAACCAACCTAGCCTTATTCCTAACCAAAACCCCATCCTCACTTTGTTTATTTTTAAACACCCATTTAGTTCCAATTAAAGTGTGACCTTGAGGTGGAGGTACAAGTTTCCAAACATTATTTCTTTCAAAATTTTCTAACTCTTCTTGCATGGCAATAATCCAAGATTTATTAGTGAGTGCATGTGATATATCTTTGGGTTCAAAAGAAGCAACAAAAGCAGAATGAGCATGAGAGTTTGGATCGCAAAACCTAGACCGTGTGACTCGTTCGTGCAAGCTTCTAATAATTTGTTGCGGAGGATGACTTTTGAGAACCCGGAGGGGAGTGGACACTTCACAAGCTTCTTATTTTTCATGTTCATCCCAAATCAATGAGCTTGTGACTTGAGGATGATCTGGACCAGCAATGGTGGTCTTCGGTGCTGGTTGTGAATCAAAATCAGGAGCTGGAACAATGTCATTAGTTGCTGAATTTTCGGGCAGCAGTACCACTTCTTCCTCATCTTAAACGAAAATGCTCTCTCCCTGAGGATATGGATCCGGACCTGCAATGTTTGAGCTAGTACCTGTGCTAGCTTCATCAAAAGACACTTTACAAGTCTCCACAATTTTGTTAGTGTCAAGTAAAAGCACACGATAGCCTCTAGTATGAGATGGATAACCAAGAAGCATGCCATCAATGGATCTAGGTTCAAATTTATCAAGATTACCATGTTTCTTAACAAAGCATTTGCAGCCAAAGACCCGAAAATGTGTAACACTAGGCCTATGTCCAAACCGGAGCTCATATGGTGTTTTACCTATCTTAGCGCGCAAGAAAACACAATTTGAGACATAACAAGTAGTTGCAATCGCATCAGCCCAAAATTTCCTAGCAGTTTGATATTCATCAAGCATAGTCCTAGCCATTTCAACTAAGATTTTGTTCTTTCTTTCTACAACACCCTTTTGTTGAGGTACATATGGTGAAGGAAATTGATGATCTATTCCATTTTCAGCACAAAAGTGATCAAAAGATTGATTTTTAAATTCGGTTCCGTTATCACTTCTAATTGCTTTTAAAGATCATGGGTGATCAATTGATGATATAAGAAATAAAGTTCTAAAGTGACTAAAAGCTTCATTCTTAGATGTCATAAAGTAAACCCAAGAGTATCTAGAATAATCATCAACAATCACAAGAACATACCATTTACCTCTGAAAGGATTGAACACGTGAAGGTCCTACGGTGTCAAGGTGCAAAAGTTGACCTGGTTCAGTTGTCATGATCATTGTGAGAGGAGTATGTGAACCTGCAACCATCTTAGCATGTCTACAAGAAGGGCACATAATTTCTTTGTCCCCTTTAAGCTTAGGCAGCCCACGTATGCGATCAAGAGCACTAACACGTGTCAGATGATCAAAGCCTACGTGACCAAGTCTACGATGCCAAAAATATAAGTCTTTGGAATCATTAGTAACTAGACACCTATGCTTAGATGAAGACATATCAAAATCAGCTTTAAAAACTCTTCATAACCATGACATATTAAAAATAAGCTCACTGTTTGAATTTACAACTTTGCAGCATTTTTTAGTGAAAATAATTTCCAGATCTTCATCTAGTAGTTGTGAAACAGAAAGCAAGTTGTATTTCAAATTTTTAACAAGTGCCACATCCTTCAAAGTGTAGTGATCATTTACTCTAACCAAACCCTTAGCAATTATAGTATGTGAAGAATTATCGGCAAAAGTAACATTCTCTACAGGTGACACAAAAGAGAGGGAGGAGAACCATTCTTTGTTACCGGTCATGTGGCGTGAGCAACCTGAATCCACAATCCAAATGTTCTCCTTCCTCAAGCATGTAAACTACATAGAAGCACAATATGTCGATGACTCAATACTGGGGTTAGTCAAAAGGCATTTAGGAATCCTGTACTGAGTCACACGACATCCAGCAACAATAATACGCGAAAGATGAGATAAAACAATAGGTTTATGAGCCAAAGCTTGGGGTTTTTTGTATCCTACTACTATCCTACGAGATTTTACATGTGTAGCATGAAAAACAGTAGGTTTGGGAGCAAACTTTCCATGTTTTCGACTCATTACAGCAGATTGCATGTTCCTATCATTCGGTTTAGCAAGTGCAGCAAATTTTTCTTGAAAGTTATGAGATATAGCAATCATTCTTTCCTTTTTCTATTGTTTAGCTAGTCTATAACAAAAATCTATGACATGAACATCTCTACCACAGTAGGTACAATGAAATTTAACTTTGTGTTCATGTCTAGATGAGCAAGTAACATTCTTATTTGAAACCCAATGAGACAACACTCCTGCAGATTTGAAAACCACTTCTTTTTGTTTAGGAACTATTTAAATCAAACCACTTCCTAATTACGTTACAATTTTAGGTGGATGTGCCTTAGCCATGAGTATGAGAATCAAAACCTAAACCAATTTTATCATTGCAAGTCTTGGAAGAATTCAGCAGCAAGTTTATGTTCTTATTCCCATTACAAAACCGATCTAATGTCCTTTGCATGTCATCACGTTTATTGGACAGATCAAGACAATTTTCACATGAAGTTTTTACTTTTAATTTGCAATTGGAACAATATTTAACTTCATGAGAACGTAAAGCATTGTTCAATATAGAAATTTCATTCATAGCATCTTGTAGTTTCGTATCAAGATCATCACAAGTAGAACAATGCAAATCAATTGTAGAACAGCTAGCATCTTTCAAGTTTTTATCATTAAGTGCAGCAAGCTCTCTGTTCTTTTCGATTTCTAACTCAAGTTTATCAAGTGTGCAGGTGTGCACACTTCTTAATGAGGACAATTGTTCATATATTAAATCACATGAGGAACAAGAATTATCACTAGGAATCAAGGATTTCAAACGATTAATTTCAGATTCTAGTGACTCAATTCTAACAGCATTGTCCCTAAGATTTTTTGTCCTTTTTCTTAACTATAACTGTGGCACGAGAAATAGCATCACACATTTCTTTGCAAGTAGGACATACCTCTTCATTGTCGCTGTTGTGTTCTGCATCCTCCATACTTGATCTTGATTTGTCCGCCATGAAACACAAGTTTGTCATATCATCTTCATCTTTGTCACTTCCAATGTCCACATCGCTTGAGCCAAGTTCCTGGAGTGCGGAGATAAAACTGCTCACCAATTGACATCCTATAAAACTCTTCTTTTTCTTCTTATCGTTTGTAGAGGTGTGCTTTGTCCTTGTATGCTTTTCATCCCGGGAAGTAGGACCTGAAAGGTTAGGGCAATCTGAACAAAAATGTCCTGTCTTACCACATTCGAAACATCGTTGAGGTCCAGAGCTTCCTCTCCTTCTAGTTCTCACATTTTGCAATGCTTTTGAGAACTTAGTAGAGATAAGTACTAGATCTTCCTCTGGAAACTCTTCAATCTGTTCAAGGGTTAGATAGGACAACAAAGCAAGTGTACCACAAGATGAAGATTGGCCGGAGTTAGGCATATCACATTGAGAAACAAATGCAAGAGACTTGTTGGGATTCTTATGTGAAATTATATCAATTTCATGAGTTTTCAATTTAGAATAAAGAACACCTAATGTAAGTGTACTCATGACAGTAGATTCACAAATGGATATGACTTTCATCTCCCGAATTGACATGTCTAATGCACTATGCAAGTTGCTGAGAATTTTGTTAAAATGAGCAAAGAAATTGTCAATTGACTCATCGGGTTGCATCTCAAAACGCATGTATTCCTTTTTGAACAAATCTTGTTTTACCTCCTTAATCGAGTTACATCCTTCGTGGTAGTCACAAAGTGCTTTTCACACATCGTATGCAGATCGTAGGTGTGCAACACGATCGAAGTCGCTTTGAGTTAATCTTGTATGATCAAGTTCCGATCCTTGTTATTGTTGTCGACATCTCTCAGATTTGTAGCTGTAACTTGATCATTTGAAGGCACTTCGTAAGGCTTGTACACCTTCTCCCATATTGTGAGGCCTTGAGCCTGGATGAAGGATTTCATACGTGCCTTCCAAACCTGAAAATCAATACCACTAAAGACACAAGGTTTTTCAGAGTATTTCTCCATGATGATTCGTCAAAACACGTGCAAATCACAAATATTATAGCACCGTGGCTCTGATACCAATTATAGGATTGAAGAGCACGTGAAAAGCTACCAGAGGGGGTGAATGGTAGATTAAAACTTTTTCAGCGGAAGCAATGAAAATCCCTCGGCAGAAAAACGATCTGTTAAAGAAATCATGTGTGAGACTAATCTAAACGTGTTTCACCGTGACAAAAGTTATAGATACTAGAGAGAATCAAGTTACAAAGACACAACAAGAATCACTCAAATCCGTCGAGAGAAACTCAAGTTAAGGTCGAAAGATCGAACAAAGGTCAATCTGTTCTACCCGATAAAAACAGTTTTGGAGCACTGCAAATAAACTCGTGTAGATCAGAAACCACAAATCCAATGACCGTGAAATTTTTACAGATGATAGATAATCAAGTTTTGAAGACAAACCAAAAAGAATCACGTCAATTGGATCTGTAAAACTCGAGTTATGATAAAACTACCGAAGAAAGGTAGTGCTATGCAGAAAACTCGACGAGAAAACTTGTCTAGAACAAGTCGGACAAACAAGGCACAAAAGTTCCTTTAAACTACGATCTAATTCAATAGAACACAAGAGGAACAACCCCAAAGTCGTGCACCACGAGCTCTGGCCTCCCTTGCTTATATAACCAGCCCTTAGGCCAACCCAATCTCAACTAGGACTCTAATCTAACTCAAATCACGAATCAAAACTTTCCATAACTGCTCAAGACACTTCTATACGCAGATAGAATCAATCTTAAGACTTCCAAATACCTTAGGAACATATAACACATTCCTAAAACAACCTAAATTTGTGACCCACATGAAATCCCAACGTAACCAGCTTAAATCTTTCCATATTTGAGTCAAACCCGATTCAGCCGCAACCTGAGTCCATAACCTAGTCGGTTGGACCTTTCCGACCAATTCTTTACATCCACATCTCTTCATCACGCCTCGAAACCATGTAGCTACGTCCATGCACTCCTTTCATACGTGCAAACATCTTCTAACGACATCCACGATACCTTCATATGCACTGTTCTTGATTCAAACATGTTGCACAACCTCCCGATCAACTCAACCAAAATTCCTCTTGAACTTGGTTGTTGAACCTCATCTTCTCCCTGAGACTAGTTCAGTGGATCCCGTCACCAGCCATGTCTTGAACTCAAGAAACACCTGCACATGAATAAAAAACCAATACTTCTGAGCACAAGTCCTCGACTTGACTATCGTTAGTTCTGAAACTACAACATCTTACATGAGCACCTCACATAAGCATGTTGCCAACCATAGCAAAATGATATCAACCATAACCACCAAATCACACCAAAAACTTAGTAAAAGAATAATAAGAAAACTTTCCATAAGTGTAAAACAAGTTTGAAATATTTAAAAGTAAAAGCAGAACCATTTCAATCAAGCTCCGAACCTTGCCAAAGCTAACCGGACCTTGAACCAGAGCTTACCAAAGCTAGCAGGATCTAGCACCAGAACTTACCAAAGCTAGTCAGACCTAGCGCTGAAGCTTACTAAAGCTAGTCGGACCTAGCGCCGGAGCTTACCAAAGCTAGTCGGACCTAGCGCCGGAGCTTACCAAAACTAGTCGGACCAAGACAAAGAAGTGGGACCTAGCCAAAGCAAGTCGGGCCTTACATCGAACCTTGCCAGAGCTACCCAATACAATCTGGACCTATCGTCGGACCTTGATGATAAATGTATTTTGGTAGTATTCAAAACTTTTATCGCCATAGTCAATGTATTCAGCACACATAGGTCTCACAAATGATAGATAATCAAGTGGTGAAGACAACCCAAAAAGAATCACGTCAATTGGATCTGTAAAACTTGAGTTATGATAAAACCACCGAAGAAAGGTAGTGCTCTGCAGAAAACTCGACGAGAAAAACTTGTCTGGAACAAGTCAGACGAATAAGGCACAAATGTTCCTTTAAACTACCATCTTTATTCAATAGAACACAAGAGGAACAGACCAAAAGTCGTCTCACACGAGCTCTGGCCTCCCTTGCTTATATAACCAGCCCGAAAGCCAACTCAACTCTAACTAGGATTCTAATCCTACTAAATTCACGAATCGAAACTTTCCATAAGTGCTCAAGACTCTTCTATACGCAGATAGAAGCAATATTAAGACTTCCAAACACCTTAGGAACGTATCCCACATTCCTAAAAACCCCCCAAATTCGTGACCCACATGAAACCCTAACATAACCAGCTCAAATCTTTCCATATTTGAGTCAAACCTGGCTCATCCGCAGCCTGAGTCCATAACCTAGTCGGTTGGACCTTTCCGACCAATTCTTTACGTCCACATCTCTTCATCACGCCTCGTAACCATGTAGCCACGTCCATGCACTCCTTGCACATGTGCAAACATCTTCCAACGACGTCCACGATACCTTCATATGCAGTGTTCTTGATTCATACATGTTACGCGACCTCCCGATCAACTCAACCACAATTTCTTCCGAACTTGGTTGTTAAATCTCATCTTTTCCCTAAGACTAGTTCAATGGATCGCGTCACCATTCATGTCTTGAACTCAAGCAACACCTGCACATGAACAAAGAACCAATACTTCCAAGCACAAGTTCTCGACTTGACTCACGTTAGTTTTGAAACTACAACATCTTATGTGAGCACCTCACGTAAGAATGTTGCAAACCATAGCAAAATGATATCAACCATAACCAACAAAAACTTAGCAAATGAATACTAAGCAATCTTTCCATCAATGTAAAGCAAGTTCGAAACATTTCACAGTAAAAGCAGAAACATTGCGATCAAGCTCTCAATCTTGCCAAAGCTAACCAAGGCTTACCAAAGCTAGTACAACCTAGCGCCGGAGCTTACCAAAGCTAGTACAACCTAGCGCTGGAGCTTGCCAAAGCTAGTCAGACGTAGCGCTGGAGCTTACCAAAGCTAGTTGGACCTAGACAAAGAAGTCGGACCTAGCCAAAGCAAGTCGGACCTTACGTCAGACCTTGCCGGAGCTACCCAAAACAAGCCGGACCTATCGTCGGACCTTGCTGGAGCTCAGAGCTAGAGTCGAACCTTGCTTAAAAGGGTGTTTTGGCAGAATTTTAGATCTTATATCATCAAAGCCAATGTATTCAGTACAAGCCAATGTATTTAGCACACATAGGTCTCACACGATCAAGAATAAGTATACATTGCCCCGTATAGAGGATTTGTTCGACTAGATGAAAAGTGCATGTGTTTTCTCCAAGATCGACTTGAGGTCAGGCTACTTCCAAATGAAGATTAAACTGTCGAATATACCCAAAACGGCTTTTCGAACACGGTACAGATCTTGTGAGTACACCGTTATGTCCTTTGGATTGACGAATGCACCTGTGTACTTTATGCACCTCATGAATAGTGTTTGCATGGAGTACTTGGATAAATTTGTTGTGGTGTTCATTGATGACATTATGATCTACTCGAGAACCGAGGATGAACATAAGGAGCATTTGAGGCTCACGTTGCAAAAACTGAGGGAGCGTCAATTGTACGCCAAATTCAGCAAGTGCCAGTTTTGGTTGAGGGAAGTGTCGTTTTTAGGCCATATCATCTCCGGACGAGGAGTATCGGCTGACCCAGGAAAAGTGAGAGATGTGCTAAAGTGGGAACCACCACAGAATGTAAAGGAGATCCAAAGTTTTCTTAGGATGGCTGGATATTACCGTAGGTTCATCAAGGATTTTTCCAAGATAGCCAAGCCAATGAAAGAATTGCTAATGATGGGGAAATCATTCTAATGGACTCAAGCTTGTCAAGATAGTTTTGAGGAGCTAAAGAAGAGGTTAACCATCATGCCTGTATTAGTTTTGCTAGACGTGAGCAAAAGCTTTAATATTTATTGTGATGCATCGAGCCAGGGACTTGGATGTGTACTCATGTAAGAAGGTCAAGTGGTAGCCTATGCATCAAGACAATTGAAGAAACGTGAGCAAAATTATCCAACGCTCCATCTCGAACTTGCAGCCCATGGTACATGCCTTGAAGATTTGGAGACATTACATTCTTGGTCATAGGTGTGACATTTATACGGATCATAAGAGTCTCAAGTATATATTCATGCAAACAAATTTAAATTTGAGGCAGTGAAGATGGTTGGAGCTTATCAAAGATTATGATGTGGGAATTAATTATCACCCGGGGAAGGCTAACGTAGTGGCTGGCGCTTTGAGTTGGAAAGGAGTAAGGCATCAACTCACAGTTAGAGAGTTGACTTCCGAGTTATGTAAGGAGTTTGAACGGTTGAACCTTGGATTTGTGAATGAGATGGAAATAATGGAGTTAAATCTGACCTTGGAGCAAGAAATTTGGGAAGGTCAGGCAAATGATGAGGAAATTCAAGAAATCAAAGAAAGGACCCAAGAGGGGAGAGAATTCAGATTTTGATGAGGATGAACATGGTACCCTATGGCTCGGAAAAAGAATCGTTGTGCCTAATGTTAAGCATATTCGGAAACGATATTGTAGGAGGCACATGACTCACCTTACTCAATTCATCCCGACTGTACAAAGATGTACAAGGACTTAAAGACATGTTATTGGTGGGATAGCATGAAAAAGGACACAACTGAATATGTAGCGTTGTGTGATTTGTGCCAACGAGTCAAGGCGGAACATCAAAGACCAGCTGAATTATTGCAGCCATTGAAGATTCTGGAATGGAAGTGTGACAAAATTGGTATGGACTTCATAGTTGGATTACCGGGAACCCAGTCCGGCTATGATTCAATATGGGTTATTCTGGATCGGTTGACCCAGCTAGCTCACTTCATCCCTGTCAAGACCAAGTATACCACAATACAACTGGCAGACCTATATATGCAGCATATTGTGTGCCGACATGGAGTTCCAAAGAAAATAGTCTCGGACCGAGGTTCTCAATTCACCTCTAGGTTCTGGCAGAAATTGCATGAAGCATTGGGTACAAGGTTGAATTTTAGTTTTGCATATCACCCTCAACGGATGGACAATTCGAGAGAACAAATCAGATTTTAGAGGACATGTTGATAGCTTGTGCCCTAAAGCATGGAAGAAGTTGGGACAAAAGCTTGCCATATGCGGAATTCTCATATAACAATAGTTACCAAGCAAGTTTGAAGATGTTGCCATATGAAGCATTATATGGAAGGAAGTGTAGCACACCCTTGTTTTGTAACGACACGGGAGAATCCCAAGTTTTTGAACCTGATGTGTTGCAAGAAGCTGGAAAACAAGTTCAAATAATCTGTGAGAATTTGAGGGCCGTCCAATCAAGAAAAAAAAGGATATGCGGATAATAGATGGAGAGACCTAGCCTTTGAAGTGGGAGACTTTGTTTACCTCAAAGTGTCACCAATGCGAGGTCATAAGAGGTTTAATGTTAAAGGCAAGTTAGCACCTCACTATATTGGACCATTCAAGATTTTGGACGAACAAGGAGAGGTAGCATATAAACTGGAGATGCCAACACACCTTTCAGATGTCCATGATGTGTTTCATGTTTCACAGCTCAAGAAGTGACTGAGGGTACTGGAAGAACAAGTACCAATGGAAGAATTGGAATTGGAGGCAGATTTGACTTACGCCAAGCAATCAGTCAAAATCTTGGAAAACAAAGAGAGGGTCACAGGGAAAAGGTCATTAGATGGTGGAGGGTACAATGGAAACATCATACAGAGTTGGAAGCAACTTGGGAGCTAGAAGATGAACTCAAGAAAGAATTTCCCAATCTCTTTCCTTCTACGTCGAATCTCGAGGGCGACATTCATTTTAATGGGGGTAAGTTTGTAACACCCTCATTTTCATGCATCATGCATTGCATATATCATTAAATATGTTTAACATTAATCCACATAAAAAAGAACAAGTTTAAAATGAATTATAAGCAAAATCGTGCTTAAAAAGTCTGAGAAGTGCGGACTTGTCCGATCTGCCCTGGACTAGTCCGAATTCCTCTCTGTACCTGTTTCAGACATGTTTGCTTTCCCGCGGACAAGTCCAATTTTCTCTTTGTACTAGTTTCGGACTTGTTGGGTCCATTGCAGACTAGTCCGGTAATCCCATCTTTGAAAATTTTGCTAAGTCCCCGGACTAGTCCGTTTCCGTCAGACTTGTCTGTTTTCCTCTCTGACTAAGTTCAGACTTGTCTGATTTCGTCCGGACTTATCCTTTTTCCTCTGACTAATATCGAACTAGTGCAGACTTGTTCAGTGTTCGTGACTCCAAATCAATCTTGTCTTCCACGACTTGTTTTAAGTTTTTACCTTAAGTGGGCCCAAGGATGTCGTGTCTAACCTTTTTGGAGCCCATGTGGGACCCCACACCGGCCTCCACCCACCCCTAACTCAAAATCCACCCAACCCTAACCCTCCACCCCTATATAAACAACCCAACACCCCACTTTTACATCTCTTGGCCACAATTGGAAGACCACCAAACCCTAGTTCGTGGGAGCCGCTACCAAGAGGAGATCCAGCAGCAAGGAGGGGAAGGAGATCACGAAGAAGGATTAAGTAATCAAGATCTTCATCAATTTTGCGTTCCTCATCACCAATTCACCCTCAACTCTTTGTCACCAACCCTAGATCGTCAAGGTCCAAGTGTTGCCTCCAACCTCTTGTTCTTTGGAGTTCTAGACATGTGGTATACCTTCTACTTTCTCTTTCCCATGTGAATTCAACCCCAATTCTCTAAATTCTCATAGATCAAGAAAACCCTGACTTACTAGTTCTGCTTAGGGCGAACTAGTCCGGGCCCTAGCGGACTTGTTCGGCCTCTAGATTCGTTTAATGTTGAATTAATTCTAAAGTGATGTAAATTAACTTGAAAACTTGTATAAAGTTGTTAGGAACCATTGTAATTGATAAGTAAACATTAAGAGCAACTCATTAACAAGTTTCACTTTGCATTTGAATTAATCATGCATGTCATGTCATATTGAGTAATATATGAGCATTTATTGATTGTAATTACTGTTTTGTAAGTTTGTTACGCGGAATAGAAGGTGCTACGCTAGAGGGTGCTGCCGAGGACCTCTAGTGCCAGAATTTTGATGTCTTCGACCCTAACCAAGCTCAAGAGCAAGGCAAGTGTCTTTGATCTTATTGATCCTAGTTTTTTAATGTTTTGTTTTGAAACTTGCATGCTTGTGTCAATTTGATAAGAATCCTATGATAGGAAGTTTACTAGACTTGTTTAACTATCCTTGTCGCTTGGAACACATAGTAGAGAGTCGGGAAGGGCTTTTTATATTTTGGCTTTGCTCAAAGTAATTGGGATGGGAAAACAACTAAGTTACTTAATTATAAATTATTTAGATTATGGATAATGTACATTGATGAACATGGTTAATGGTAACATTGTAATGGGTGATCTAGGCAAGCATGGTATGTGGATGGGTTGGATGTTATGGTGGTGTGCTTCACTTAGATCTAAGGACCGATTCATGCGAGGATAGGCCTGGACTATAGTGCCACCACGAGGCCAAGTATGGGTGCGGTGTAGCTGATTAATTAGGGTATTGCTAGTATTGCACGGACCATTTGGAGGAGCGGGAAGGGGAGTCAAATTGGGTTTGTATAAGTGGTGGGACTCCCTGGAATCCGAACGGCACAAGAGGGGGCTCTTGGTTTAGGATGTGCTCAGTTGGAGGCATCGCCACCGGTGAAACCTCAGTGGGTCTGTACATGCTAGTAGTTCCTTTGTAAAGGCTATTTTGTGATCTCTTGGCCACACACCAATGGAAGTGTGAGACGGCATAATAGAGGTTCTTAGTCACTGAAAGGTGTTGAAATCACGAATATGTGGGTAATGTGGTACAATCTATGCAGAGTGTTAAAAAAACTATCATGATAGTCGTGCTCCCGGTTATGAGCACCTGGACAACTTCTATGATTAGAGGAATCTTGGGATTTGGGATGGTTGGTTATGGTTGTGGTTATGATAAATGGTCATGGTTAATGATGATGGTAAGAATATGGAATATGGATGCATAGTAAATGATGGATATGAATTATTGTGTTTATTTGGGATATGATGGGATTACTTCACATAGACATAGTAATATGCTTTTTACACGTTTTAAATGTACTTTTTCAGTAATTAGCCATTGTTTATTATCATGCCTTGTTCAAGCTACATGTCATACTTTCCACACTTGCTGAGTATGATATGTACTCACCCTTGCAATTCCCCCACCAACAGTTGCAGGTCAGGATTGGGAGTATCACGACGTTAATGAGGAGTTATAGGTTGTGTGCTGCCGTCAGCTTTGCCTGTGGTGTTGCTTGGAGCCGTGCTACCCTTATTGCTCAGTTTGCTTAGTTGCTTAACTAGATTATTTCCGCTGCATTAGTATAATCATTAATGAGCATTAGAGTTGTATGTTTAGGATTATCTGAATACTGTAATAAAAGTACTTATTTAATAATTTTAGTTGTGGTAATTGTCTGTTTATCATTTGTGAATCACTTGTGTATGTGTGTTAAACATCCTCAGCACACATATACTACATTTGTTTCATTTTCGGAACCAGGTGTCACATCTTCGTAGTACTCTTGGAATGCTGCACTTGTGGATTGGGTTCCATTGTCAGTGATGACTTTGTTCGGAACTCCAAATCTGCAGACTATGGACTTTAAGAACTTGATAGCAAATTGCTTGTTAATTGTCACAACTGGAGTAGCTTTCAGCCACTTAGTGAACTTGTCGATGGCGATGTATAGGAACCTGTAACCTCCGATGTATTTTGGGAAAGGTCCCAAAATGTCCATCCCCCACACAGCGAATGGTCATGTAGGAGGTATCATTTGCAGCGACTAAGCCAATGCGTGAATTTGTTTCGCGTGGAACTGGCAGGCTTCACACTTTTTTACTAGCTCAACTGCATCCTGGAGTGTTGTAGGCGAGTAAAAGCCATGCCGAAAGGCTTTACCAACCAACGTGCAGGAAGACGCGTGGTTCCCACACTTGCCTCCATGGATTTATGCGAGGAGCTCGCGGCCTTTTTCCCAGGAAATGCACCGCATCAAAATGCCGTTGGCACCATGTCAGTAGAGATCCCCTTCTACCAGCGTGTATCTTTTAGACAATCTGACGATTTGGTCAACGGAAGCACGATCTTCAAGAAGGATGTTGTCTTTCAAGTAGCTCTGGATCTCCGAGATCCATGCATTGGAGCTAAATTGAGCCTCCAGATATTGCACGCTGGGTTGCTCGGAGCTTCCTACAGCGCCTACGATCCTTGGTGGACGCCATAGTAACAGGACCATCGAGACTGCCAGCTTCTGGGTGTTGGTCTCATCCCCATCACTTAGTTCGGCAAGCTGAGCGACAGGACCTGACAACCTCTTGACAAAAACTCTGTCGGGAGCTTGAGCTCTGGTTGAAGCTTTCATCAAGAGTTCATCAGCTTCAGCGTTGTTGAGACGTGGGACATGGCAGAGGTCTAGGTCATCGAAGTCCTTCTACAGCTTCTGGACTTCAAGGAGGTAAGCCGCGAGTTGAGGGTTGTTGCAACTACATTCACCTTTGACTTGCTTGATGATGAGTTGAGAGTCACCCTTCACCATTAATTGCCACGCCATATGATAGCGCCACCTTGAGCCCATAGATGAGAGCTCCATACTCTGCCATGTTGTTGGATTCCTTGAAGTCAATGTGTACCATGTACTTGACCTTCTCCCCGGTTGGAGCGAGTGGAAGGATTCCAGCTCTGGCCCCCTGCTTCTGCATAGAGTCGTCAAAGTAGAGAGTCCAATGAGGCTCGGTGAAGACCGGTACCTTGGGTTTCGGCTTCTGCTCACTGTGGCCCCTTGGATTTGATGAAGAAGGGGTCCACTCTGCCATGAAGTCAGCCAATGCCTTACTCTTGATAGCATGTCAAGGCAAGAATTCGAGATCGAACTCTGCCAATTTCGTTGCCCACTTGGCAATGTTTCCACTAGAGTTTGAAGCACACAATGGATAGGAGGTTACCACTGATATCTTGTGGGCTTGGAAGTAGTGACGTAGCTACCTTGAGGTGATGAGAACTGCATAGAGCAGTTTATGCTCCTCAATGTATCGAGTCTTGGTGTCATGTAGTACTTTGCTGATGAAGTACACTGGTCGCTGGATGGTCTGGACCTTCCCAGAAGGGCCCGAAGCTTCTTCTTCATCAACCTGGACCCTCCCGGAGGGGTCCGAACCTTCTTCTTGAGCCAATTCTCATGAACTAAAGATGGCTCCAGTATTTCTATGACCATGACCATGCTGACAACCTCCGTAGTTGCCGAAATGTAAAGCAAAAGAGGCTCACCAGGATCCGGAGCTACCAAAATTGGTAGTGTGGTGAGGAGTTGCTTAAGCTCCTGGAACACCTTTTCTACTTCTTCAGACCAATGGAATGGCCTGGACTTCCTCAATAGCTTGAAGAAGGGAAGCGCCCGCTATGCGAATCTTGAAATGAACCGACTGAGCATAGCTAGACATCCAGTTAGCTTCTGGACGTCCTTGACGCGGGCTGGGGGCCGCATCTCTTCAATAGCCTTGATCTTTGCCGGATTCTCCTCGATTCCTCGGTGATTCACCAAGAACACAAGGAGTTTCCCGGAGCTAACCCCAAAGACAAATTTGTCCGGGTTTAGCTTGGTGCGCGTTATGTGCAGCTTGTCGAAGACAACTTGCAAGTTGTCAAGGAGTGATTCCTTGTTCTTCACCTTCCTGGCGATGTCATCAACGTAGAACTCCACCAAGTCCCTAATGAGCTCTCCAAATGCTTTGTGCATGGCTCGCACAAAAGTTGAAGCAGCGTTTTTGTGACCGAATGGCATAGCAGTGTAACAATACAACTCATCTACTATTATGAAAGTAGTATGCTCTTCATCTTTCCTAGACATTTGAATATGATGATATCTAGAATATGCATCTAGGAAACACAATAGTTCACACCGGAAGGTGGAATCCACTATCTATTCTATCCTAGGTAGTGGAAATGGGTCTTTTGGACATGCCTTATTTAAAGTGGTGTAGTCGATACACATACAAAGCTTCCCGCTGGCTTTTGGTACAACAACTGGGTTTGCCAGCCACCGTGGGTGGTGAACCTCCTGGATGAAACCAGCTTCGAGCAGCTTCTTGATTTCTTGTCTGATGAAGTTTTGTCGCTCGACTGATTGCTTCCGGGGCTTCTGGTGTGCTGATCGTGCATTGGGATATATCTTCAGGCTGTGCTCAATCATCTCCCTAGGGATCCCAAGCATATGTGACGGTTGCCATGCGAATACGTCGATATTCACCCGGAGGAAAGTGATAAGCGCGAGTTCCTAATTATTGTCCAGACCTCCCGGTATAATGGGTAGCATCAGAACAAATTTGGACAACTTTGACGGGAATGTCGGTGTCGCCACTTAGTTGCACGCATGGTGTAGAGGTTGAGGGCCCCTTTGGCAGAGCTCCACAGAGCTGATTCTCAGGCAGAATCAGGGAAGTTGTGCCAAACATTGTTTTTTAGAAGAAGTGATTCTTAGCTGATTCTGTGAAGTGATTCTCTGAAATGAACTGAGGGGCTGGAAGCTGAAAAAAGTAGCTTCTCCTGATTCTGTGAAGTGATTCTCTGTTCTGATTCTTAAAGTTTATTATAGGAAATCATAGAGAATAATTTTCAAACACAGAATCACTTCACCATAAAATCAGAAGTGAATCCAGAGAATCAACTTTGTGGAGCTGTGCCAAAGGGGGCCTGAGCCTCGCTGGTGAGAGCTTGGAGGTTGAGCAGCATGCTCCTTGCCAGATCTATCTTCTTGGGCTGTTGCAAGCGCGTGGAGTTCTTCCAGCGCGGTGACTTCCGCAGTGCAATCTCCGTGAATCCAAAGAACGCCTGAAGGAGTCAGCATCTTCAACACCAAGTAGCCATAGTGAGCTGCGGCCATAAACCTATACAAGGCTGGCCTGCCTAGGATGGCATTGAAGGGAAGGTTGATGTGCGCTACATCGAAGACAAACTTCTCGGTCATGTAGCTCTCCCAAGTCCCAAAGGTCACCGAGATGTAATCTACCCGAAAGGAGTGATAGCTCCCGGACCTACCGTGGAGAAGGGACGTGAGGGGCGAAGGTCCGAGAGACTGAGCTTGATCTTCACAAACGCTTCATAGCTGAGGAGGTTGAGCGTCGCTGTAACACCCTCATATTCATGTATCATGCCCTGCATACATTCATATATATGTCTAACATTAGTCCACATAAAAGGAACAAGTTTAAAATCAATTTGGAACAAAACCGCACTTAAGAATTCTGGGAAGTGCAGAATAGTCCGATTTTGGTGCGGACTAGTCCGATTTCTCTCTGACCTCGATCGGACTTGTTCGATTTTGCTGCGGACTAGTCTGTTTTTGCCTCTGGACACTTTTGGACTTGTCCGGCTTAGTGCGGACTAGTCCGGTGTTCCAAGAATCCTTGGAAATTTTGCTAAGTCCCTGAACTTGTCCGGACTAGTCGGTATTCCAGCAGATTTGTCCGTTTTCCTCTCTGGATAAGTTTGAACTTGTCTGATGTCCAGTGTGGGCTTGTCCGATTTCTCTCTGACTAACTTCGGACTAGTCCGTCCCTTTTCAGACTTGTCCGACAAATCGCGACTCCAAATTGATCTTTTGTTTTACGACTTATTTCTTGGGTTTCACGTTAAGTGGGCCTAGGGACATTGTGCTTAACTCTTTTAGAGCCCATGTGAGACTCTAAAACCGGCCTCTACTCATCCCAAACTCGAAATCTATCTAACCCTAGCCCTCCACCTCTATATAAACAACCCCACCCCTTGGCTTGACATCTATTTGCCACTTTCCACCCCACCCAAACCCTAGTTCGTGGAGAGCCACCATCAAGGAGGGAGGAGGAGATCCCAAGCAAGAAGAAGAGGAGTAGGAAACAAAATAGGATCAAGATCTCCATCAAGTTTTGTTCTTCATCACCAAATCATCTCCAAGTTCATCATCAACCCTAGATCCTCAAGATTCAAGTGTTGTCTCCAAGTTTCTTGACTTATTGGAGTTCTAAACACCTGGTATACCTTCTATTCTCTTTTCCTTATGTGAATTCAACCCCAAATCTCCAAATTGACGTCGAACTAGGAAACCCTAATCTGTTGTTCTCGCGTAGTGCGGACTTGTCCGGTCCTATGCGTACTAGTCCGATTTTCCTGGTTAAATTGTGTCAAATTAATTCTAAAATTAGATTGAATCAATTCCAAACCTGTATAAACTTGTTAAAAGCTATTAGAACTAGTTAGTGATAATTAAAAGCAACTCATTAATAAGTTCCATCTGGCATTTGCATTAATCATTTGTATCGCATCATATTGAATAATATTTATGCACTCTTTGATTGTGTCTCTTGTCTTGTATGTTTATTGTGCGGATTAGACGGATTTGCACTAGAGAGTGCTACGGAGGATCTCCAACACCAAGAGTTTGAAGGCTTTGACTCAAACAAATCCCAAGACCAAGGCAAGTGTCCTTGAAGCATATTGATCTTGTTTTAAAATAAATGTTTTGTTTGCAAAACTGCATGCTTGTGTCAATTTGATGGGAATCCTATGGTAGGAAGTTTACTAGCTTTGTTCGACCACCCTTGTCACCTGGAATTCATGGTAGAGATTCGGGGTTGGCTTTTTACCTTTTCGCTTCGCTTACTTAGTTGGGATGGAAAACAACTATACCACTTAACTTAATTATGCATTTATGAGATTATGATTAACATGAACTAGTTAATATGATGTGGTAATGGGTGATCTAAGCAAGCATGGTATGTGGATGGGTTGGAAGTTATGGTGGTTTGCTTGCTTTAGATCTAAGGACCGGTTCATGCGTGAATAAGCCAGGATTACAGTGCCACCACAAGGCCAAGTATGGGTGAGGCATAGCTACTTAATTAGGGCTTTGTCAGTGCTATTTGGACCATTAAGGATGCTCGGGGAAGGGGTAGTTGGATTGGGTTTTTTGATGATTGGTGGGACTACCCTGGGATCAGAATAGCTCAAGAGGGGGCCCTTGGTTGAAGATGTGCTCAGTTGGAGGCATTGCCACCGGTGAAACCTCAGTGGGGTCTAAATAGGCTAGTAATCCCTTTGTAAAGGCTATTTTGTGATCTCTTGGCCACACAGCAATGGAAGTGTGTAATGTGACCGATAGGTCATAGGCATAAGGGAGGTTCTTAGTCACCGAAAGGTGATGAATCATGAACACGTGGGTAAAGTGGTACAAACTCTGCAGAGTCTAATAAAACTATCATGATAGTCGTGCTCCCGGTTATGAGCATCTAGATGACCAACATGATTAGAGGGAACTTGGTATTGGGATGGTTTTTGGGAAGGTTATGGTTTGGTACTGGTTATGGGATGGTGTTATGGTTTATGGCAATGGTTAATGGTAATGTGAAATCTGGAATATGGATGATGGTAATGAATATGGATTGGAATTATGATGATTAAATGGTTTATGATGGGTTTACTTAACATACATATAATATATTGCTTTTCAAATGTTTTAATGTACTTTTCAGCACTTAGGCTTTATTATTATCATCATTTGTATCAGCTACATGTCATACTTTTCACACTTGCTGAGTACGACATGTACTCACCCTTGCAATTCCCCCACCAACGATTGCAGGACAGGATTGGGAGTTCAACGATGAAAATGCGGAGTTCTAGGCTGTGTCTACCGTCATCTTGCCTGTGGAGTGTTGGAGTTGCGCTACCCTATTTCTTAAGCTGCTTAGTTTGCTAGGTTGCTTAATTAGTTTATTTCCGCTGCATTAGTTGAACTTGTCATTAATATTTATTAGAGCTTGTATTTGAGGATATTATAAATTGTGTAATAAAAGTAATTAATTAATCTTGTTCTGTGGTAATTATCTGCATATCCTTTTGTGAGTGCACTCGTGTATGTGTGTTGAACGTCCTGGGCACACATATGCGTTCACTTGGTTCATTTTTGGAACCGAGTGTCACAGATTGATATCAGAGCCACAGGTTGACTGTAGGACGCAACCTAGATAGAATGGACACATTAGAGCACATAGGAGCACTCAGGAATCAATGTGTTTTTGCTTGGTATGTTGTTTGCTATATATTGTTGCTTGTGTGTTTAATAGAGGGTTTTGGGATGCTTTAGCATTGCCATGCCCACCTAGGCTAGTATAGCTAGTTGTTTAGTTTCATGTCCCTTGATGCATATAGTTGGGGACGTTTCTAAATTCTTATCTCTTGCTTTTCTTCAGATGGTGAGGACTCGCAACTAGAGGGATGGCAATGATGAGGAGGAGAACAATAGAGCCCCTCAAAATAGCAATGGACGAGGACCTGTTCATGGAGCACTGAGCAGCTATTGGCTATGCAAAACCAGCTCATGCAGACCATGATACAAACTATGTGACAGCTGCAGGCTGGCAACATCAACGATCAACCCCACATGCCTCCACCGTCACCCCGCCTCCTCATAACCGGTTAGAGAGTTTATGAGGACTAGGCCACCAACCTTCGCTCAAGCTGCTGACCCTATGGATATGAATGATTGGCTAGAGTCCGTGGAGAAGAAGCTAGCTATTGTCCAATGCAGTGACTGAGAGAAAGTGCTTTTTGCTTCTCATCAACTAGTTGGAGCAGCTGCAGATTGGTGAGATTCTTTATGCAATGCTCATGAGAACCAAGAGAGAATTACTTGAGCTGAATTCAAAGAGAGCTTCCGTTCTCATTATGTGTCGGAAGGAGTTATGATCTTGAAGAGGCAATAATTTGAGAACTTGAGGCAACGAAGATCGAGCGTTGGTGAATATCTCAATAAATTCACTCAACTCTCAAGGTATGCGCCTGAGGATGTGAGCCGGGACAGCCGGAAACATTACTTGTTCATGAGAGGCCTCAACAATGAAATTCAAGTGCAATTGCTCAATTGTGACTATACCAACTTCCAGAAGCTTGTGGACAAAGCAATTGTGGTAGAGAACAAGGTCCGTGAGATGGAGCAAGACAACAAGAGGAAGGCACCATATCAAGGATAGCAACAAGGAAGTAACGTGCGTCCCCGTTTTGCACTGCCAAATGCGCCTTATTTCAGCTCTTCTGCACCTGCTCATCGCCATGGATTTGCACCGCGCCCAGCTCAGTTTGTGCAGCAGCGCCCTGTTATGCAAGCACCTAGGACTCCAATGCCTTTTGCACCTCGTGCTATTTTTCCTGGTGCAAATGTTTAGAACCAAGCTTGTGCCAATAATTCTGGTGGAGCAAAGAAGTGCTATACTTGTGAAGAAGCTAGACACTTTGCGCATCAATGTCCTAAGTCAGGCCTTGATCAAGGAAGCAATGCGCCGAAGCAAAACTCAAGACCCAATGGAGGACAGCCGCAACAAAGCCGTGGACAGCAAAATTTTGCTCGTGGCAACGTGAACCATGTCTCTACGGAGGATGCTCAACAAGCAGATGACGTGGTCATTGGTATGTTTCTCACAAACTCCAACCTGGCGACTATGTTATTTGATTCTGGAGCATCACATTCATTCATTGCATCGAAATATGTTGCCAAGTATAGTTTGCCTATCTCTCATATGAAGTTTACTCTATTGGTTAAGTCTCCTGGAGGATAGATGAGGACAAATATAGTATGTCCAAAAGTAAGCCTTAGAATAAGGGGAGTAGACTTCTTCGCCAACCTTATAGTCTTGGATTCTCAAGGATTGGACATCATACTTGGTATGGACTGGTTGAGGAAGCACAATGGAGTCATTGAGTGTGCCACGAAGACGGTGAAGTTGAACAATGAGGAAGGGATCACCATAGAATTTGAAGCATCTCAACACGCACCGAAGCAATTAGAGCTGAATCACATGGTCGGCGCCGCAATTGAGGAAATCCCGGTGGTGTGTTAATTTCTAGACGTGTTTCCAGATGAGTTGCCAGTTATGCCACCTGATCGAGACATTGAGTTTGTTATTGATTTAATACGTGGAACCGCACCTATAGCTAAGAGGCCGTATAGGATGCCTCCAATGGAATTAGCGGAGCTCAAGAAGCAGATTCAAGAGCAACTAGAGAAATGTTTTATTTGCCCTAGTTCTTCACCTTGGGGAGCGCCCGTGCTGTTTGTGGACAAGAAGGATGGATCGCAAAGGATGTGTGTGGATTACCGATCTCTCAACAAAGTGAGAATCAAGAACAAGTACACCTTGCCACGCATAGAAGATTTGTTGATCAGATGAAGGGTGCATGTGTTTTCTCCAAGATTGATTTGAGGTCGAGATACTTTCAAATGAAGATCAGACCATCAGACATACCCAAGACAGCTTTTAAGATGCGGTATGGATCTTATGAGTACACTGTGATGTCCTTTGGATTGACCCATGCACCTGCATACTTCATGTACCTCATGAATAAAGTCTTCATGGAGTACTTGGATAAATTTGTCATGGTGTTCATTGATGACATTATGATCTACTCGAAGGATGAGAAGGAGCATGAGGAACACTTGAGGCTTACGTTGCAGAAATTGAGTGAGCATCAATTATATGCCAAGTTCAACAAATGTCAGTTTTGGTTGACAGAAGTATTGTTTTTGGGTCATATCATTTCAGGAGGAGGAGTTTCGGCTGACCCCGAAAAGGTAAGGGATGTGTTGATGTGGGAACCATCGCAAAACATCAAGGAAATAAGGAGTTTTCTTGGAATGGTTGGGTATTACCGTTGATTCATCAAGAACTTTTCCAATATAGCCAAGCCAATGATAGAGTTACTAATGAAGGGGAAAGATTTCCAATGGACTCCAGCTTATCAAGAGAGTTTTGAGGAGTTAAAGAAGAGGTTGACAACAGCCCCAGTTTTGACATTGCCGGATGTGAGCAAAAGTTTCGACATATACTGTGATGCATCAAGATAAGGACTTGGATGCGTGCTTATGCAATAAGGTCAAGTAGTTGCATATGCATCAAGGCAATTGAAGATACACGAGCAGAATTATCCGAAGCATGATTTGGAACTTGCAGCCGTGGTACACGCATTGAAGATTTGGAGACACTATATCCTTGGACATAGGTGTAAAATTTACACAGATCACAAGAGTCTTAAGTATATTTTCACACAAACGGATCTGAATTTGAGGCAATGCAGATGGTTGGAGCTTATCAAGGATTATGAATTAGGAATCAATTATCACCCGGGAAAGTCCAATGTAGTGGCCGATGCCTTGAGTAGAAAAGGAGTAAGTCGCCAATTCACGGTTCGAGAGTTACCATCCGAGCTATGCAAGGAGTTTGAACAGTTGAACCTCGGATTTGTAAATGAGATGGAGATGATGGAGTTAAACCCAACATTGTAGCAAGAAATTCGGGAAGGTCAAACTAAGGATGAGGAAATTCAAGAAATCAAGGAAAGGACCCAAGAGGGGAGAGAATTCATGTTTGATGAGGATGAACATGGTACTCTATGGCTTGGTAAGAGGATTGTCATGCCCAATGTGAAGCATATTCGGGAGACCATATTAAAAGATGCACATGACTCGCCATACTCAATTCATCTCGGTTGTACAAAGTTGTACAAGGACTTGAAGACGTGCTATTGGTGGGCTAGCATGAAAAAGGACATAGCTGAATACGTAGCATTGTGTGATGTGTGCCAACGAGTTAAGGCAGAACATCAAAGGCCAGCCAGATTGTTGCAACCATTGAAGATTCCGGAGTGGAAGTGGGAAGAGATTGGAATGGACTTTATAGTTGGATTATCGTGTACTCAGTCCGGTTATGACTCAATTTGAGTAATTATGGATCGATTGACTAAATCAGCTCATTTTGTTCCTGTGAAGACCACCTATAGCACTGTGAAGCTAGCATAATTGTATATGGATCATATTGTGTGCCGACATGGAGTCCCAAATAAGATAGTCTCGCATAGAGGTTCTCAATTTACCTCCAGATTTTGGCAGAAATTGCATGAAGCATTGGGAATAAGGTTGAATTTTAGTTCGGCATATCACCCTCAAATAGATGGACAAACCGAGAGGACTAATCAGATTTTGGAGTACATGTTAAGAGCTTGTGCCTTGAAGCATGGGAAAAGTTGGGACAAGAGCTTTCCATATGCAGAATTTTCCTATAACAATAGTTATCAAGCAAGTTTGAGGATGTCACCATATGAAGCACTATATGGAAGGAAGTGTAGGACACCTTTGTTCTGGAATGAGACAAGAGAAACTCAAGTATTTGGTCCGGATGTGTTACTAGAAGCTGAAAAGCAAGTTCAGGTAATCCGTGAAAACTTGAAGACCGCTCAATCAAGGCAAAAAGGCTATACGGACAATAGAAGAAGGAAACAAGCCTTTGAAGTAGGAGACTTCGTTTACCTCAAGGTGTCACCAATGAGAGGTCATAAGAGGTTTAACATAAGAGGCAAGCTAGCACCTCGCTATATTGGGCCATTCAAGATTTTGGATACAAGAGGAGAAGTAGCATATAAGTTGGAGATGCCAGCTCATCTTTCAGATGTCCATGATGTGTTTCATGTTTCCTAGCTCAAAAAACGTCTGAGAGTACCGGAAGAACAAGTGCCAATGGAAGAATTGGAACTAGAGGAGGACTTGACTTATGTCGAGCAACCGATCAAAATCTTGGAAACTAAGGAGAGGGTCACAAGGAACAAGGTCATCAGATGGTGCAAGGTTCAATGGAAGCATCATACATAATCAGAGGCAACATGGGAACTGGAGGATGATCTCAAGAAGGAATTTCCCTATCTCTTCTCTTCCGCGTCGAATCTCGAGGGCGAGATTCATTTAAGGGGGGTAGGTTTGTAACACCCTCATTTTCTTGCATCATGCCCTGCATACATTCATATATATGTCTAACATTAATCCACATAAAAAGGAACAAGTTTAAAATCAATTTGGAACAAAACCGCACTTAAAAATTCTAGGAAGTGCGGACTAGTCCGATTTTGGTGTGGACTAGTCTGATTTCTCTCTGACCTCAATTAGACTTGTCCGATTTTGCAGCGGACTAGTCTATTTTTGCCTCTAGACACTTTCGGACTTGTCCGGCTTAGTGCGGACTAGTCCGGTGTTCCAAGAATCCTTGGAAATTTCTCTAAGTCCCTGGACTTATCCGGACTAGTCTGGTATTCCAGCGGACTTGTCCGTTTTCCTCTCTGGATAAGTTCGGACTTGTCCAATGTCCTGTGCAGACTTGTCCGATTTCTCTCTAACTAACTTCGGACTACTCTGGCCCTTTTTGGACTTGTCCGATAAATCGTGACTCTAAATTGATCTTTTGTTTTACGACTTGTTTCTTGGGTTTCACGTTAAGTGGTCCTAGGGACGTCATTCTTAACTCTTTTAGAGCCCACGTGGGACTCTAAAACCGGGCTCTACTCATCCCAAACTCGAAATCTATCTAACCCTAGTTCTCCACCTCTATATAAACAACCCCACCCCTTGGCTTGACATCTATTTGCCACTTTTCCACCCCACCCAAACCCTAGTTAGTGGAGAGCCACCATCAAGGAGGGAGGAGGAGATC
Organism: Tuctoria greenei; assembly: GCA_036927565.1. Classification (NCBI taxonomy): domain Eukaryota; kingdom Viridiplantae; phylum Streptophyta; class Magnoliopsida; order Poales; family Poaceae; genus Tuctoria; species Tuctoria greenei. Next base: position 39,614,061 of record JAYESD010000006.1, on the reverse strand, counting down.
CCAAGCAAGAAGAAGAAGAGGAGGAAACGAAAGAAGATCAAGATCTCCATCAAGTTTTGTTCTTCATCGCCAAATCATCTCCAAGTTCATCATCAACCCTAGATCATCAAAATCCAAGTGTTGTCTCCAAGTTTCTTGACTCATTGGAGTTCTAAACACCTGGTATACCTTCTATTATCTTTTCCTTACGTGAATTCAACCTCAAATCTCTAAATTCATGTCGATCTAGAAAACCCTAATCTACTGTTCTCGCGCAGTGCAGACTTGTCCGGTCCTATGCGGACTAGTCCGATTTTTCTGGTTAAATTGTGTCAAATTAATTCTAAAATTAGATCAAATCAATTCCAAACCTGTATAAACTTGTTAAAAGGTATTAGAACTAGTTAGTGATCATTAAAAGCAACTCATTAATAAGTTCCATCTTGCATTTGCATTAATCATGCGTGTCGCAACATATTGAGTAATATTTGTGCACTCTTTGGTTGTGTCTCTTGTCTTGTATGTTTATTGTGCGGATTAGATGGATTTGCACTAGAGAGTGCCGCGGAGGATCTCCAGCACCAAGAGTTTGAAGGCTTTGACTTGAACCAATCCCAAGACCAAGGCAAGTGTCCTTGAAGCATATTGATCCTATTTTAAAATAAATGTTTTGTTTGCAAAACTGCATGCTTGTGTCAGTTTGATGGGAATCCTATGGTAGGAAGTTTACTAGTTTTGTTTGACCACCCTTGTCACCTGGAATTTATGGTAGAGAGTCGGGAAGGGTTTTTACCTTTTTGCTTCGCTTAAATTAATTGGGATGGAAAACAACACTACACATTTAATTATGTATTAATGATATTCTTGTTAACATGAACTGGTTAAATATGGTATGGTAATGGATGATATAAGCAAGCCTGGTATGTGGATGGGTTGGATGTTATGGTGGTTTGCTTGCTTTAGATCTAAGGACGTTCATGCGAGAATAAGATAGGATTACAGTGCCACCATGAGGCCAAGTATGGGTGCAGCGTAGCTAATTAATTAGGGCTTTGCCAGTGCTATTTCGACCATTATGGATGCTCGGGGAAGGGGTAGTCATATTGGGTTTCTTGATGATTGGTGGGACTACCCTGGGATCTGAATGGCTCAAGAGGGGGCCCTTGATTGAAGATGTGCTCAGTTGGAGGCATTGCCATCGGTGAAACCTCAGTGGGGGTCTAAATAGGCTAGTAATCCCTTTTTAAAGGCTATTATGTGATCTATTGGCCACACACCAACGGAAGTGTGTAATGTGACCGATGGGTCATGGGCATGAGGGAGGTTCTTAGTCACCGAAAGGTGATGAAATCACAAACACGTGGGTAAAGTGGTACAAACTCTGCAGAGTCTAATAAAACTATCATGATAGCTGTGCTCCCAGTTATGAGCGTCTGGATGACCTACATGATTAGAGGGAACTTGGTATTGTGATGGTTTTTGGGACGGTTATGGTTTGGTAATGGTTATGGGATGGTGTTATGGTTTATGGCAATGGTTATGGTTAATGGTAATGTGAAATCTGGAGTATGGATGACGGTAATGAATATGGATTGGAATTATGATGATTACATGGTTTATGATGGGTTTACTTAACATACATATAATATATTGCTTTTAAAATGTTTAAATGTACTTTTTAGCACTTAGCCTTTATTATTGTCGTCATTTGTATCGGCTACATGCCATACTTTCCACACTTGCTGAGTACGACATATGCTCACCTTTGCAATTCCCCACCAACAGTTGCAGGTCAGGATTGGGAGTTTAATGATGAAAATGCGGAGTTCTAGGCCGTGTCTACCGTCAGCTTGCCTGTGGAGTGTTGGAGTTGCGCTACCCTATTGCTTATGTGCTTAGTTTGCTTAGTTGCTTAATTAGTTTATTTCCACTGCATTAGTTGAACTTGTCATTAATATTTATTAGAGCTTGTATTCGAGGATATTATGAGTTGTGTAATAAAAGTACTTAATTAATCTTGTTCTATGGTAATTATCTGTATATCCTTCTATGAGTGCACTCGTGTATGTGTTGAACGTCCTGGGCACACATATGCGTTCATTTGGTTCATTTTCGGAACCGGGTGTCACAGCCGCACCTCCATCCACCAAGACATGATAGAGGTGGACGTTGTTGATGGTAGGAGAAACCATCAATGGTAGTTGACCAGCTCCGATCATGTTTCATGGGCAATCTGAAGAAGCATCAAAAGTGATGGCAGTGTACATCCACTTCGATGGATTTCTGCCTTGGTGGTGGGAGCTGTGGCAGCTATCTCACGATGAATGCTCTTGAGGATGCGCCGAGAGGTAATATCCCACAACCCTCCATATATCATATGGAGAGTCTTCCGACGCTCATTCCTGGAGATGTCCGAATTATCGTCAACCGTGTTGTAGATGGTCTTCAGAACCTTCTTGGGGTCCTGGAAACCTAGCTTTGGATCAGCCGGAGCTTCATCGACATTCTGCTTTCCTTCTCGTTGGTGGAAAGGAGCTTCTTCTTGGCGCTTGTTGAAGCGTTCAACAAGGCACTGAACCTTACGACAATCTTAAAGATTGTGGGTGTCCGTTTTGTGGAACGGAACCACAACTTTTGACCACCACCGTCCTCAGACGATGGTCGAGGATGTTTTTCGGGACGTGGCCCCCAGCCACCCAAAGCTGCAGCTGCAACAGAAGTAGGCGTGACGCCAATGGCTTCTTCTTGTCATTGTACTTTTTCTTCTTTTTTCCACTCCCAGAGGCAGCGGCTTCAGACTTGGAGGAGGGTTTACCAGCCTCCGGAGATGGTTTGGAGTGCATCTCTTGGCCTTCCGCAGCCCTAGCACATTTGTCAGCTAGGCTGAAGAGCTCCGTGACGCTGCTGACTTCTTTCGTTGTCATCTTCTCCAGCATATTCTTATCTCTAAGTCCCTGTCAAAATGCGACAATGACGGAACCGTTAGAGATAGAAGGGATTGTGTTTGGTACATGAGAAAACCGTTGGATGAACAACCGCAGCGACTCTCCCATCTTCTGTTGTACGGAAAATAGGTCCAACTCAGTGCGAGGTCAGGTGTAGGAGCTCCCGAAGTTGGCGATGAATTAGCGGCAAAGCTCTGCCCAGCTGTTGATGGAGTCGAGCGGAAGACTCATGAACCAGGCCTTGGTTGTCCTGGTTAGAGCCATTGGGAAGTAGTTGGCCATGACAACCTCATTGCCTCCAGTTGCGAGGATGGCGATGGAGTAGATCTAGAGGAAATCAACGGGGTTGATAGTCCCATAGTACTTCTCTGGTATATGAGGTCAGAACTTCGGTGGCCAGTCGACCATGCGAAGGTGCAAGACTGGAGCCGAACAGCCGCCCCCTACTCCCAAGGGAGAAGGGTTTTCACGAGCAGCTCACCTCTTGCGAGCACGCTCCATGAGGACGCGGCCATCCTGCCTCATGTACCGATAGTCGAGATCCGACCGGAGATCATGCATCAAGAGCCTTGATGCCGTATGAGTGTGACGTGCCCCGGAGGGCAGTGATGTCACTTGCTGGGAGGGCGCACGCCTTCTGTGGTGTGACGCCTGAGGACCAAGTCTGCCAGTCAAGGTCTTGTTTCTTGAAGGTGCTTGCCCAGCAAGGGCGGGCCTTGGTTACTGATGGCATTGGCTGCAGCTGCAACCAAATGATCCACATCAGTGCGCCATTGCTCCATCGCACCCTGAGGGGCTCCGGATGCAGGAGGACGCTGGAGAAGAGTCTGCGCTGCGTTCAGCGCATTCTCAGGTTTGTTTGTCGATGTAGTGACCGACGCGTACACACCATCTTGCTGCGATGGTGGAGGTGGTGGTGGAATAACACCCGCCGGACAACAGCGTTGGTCGGCTGCTGCATGTTGGAGGGATTTCCTCCAGCAGTTTGCTCAGCGTGGTCGTTGGACGATCCTACGGTAGAATTCACCATCTCAAAATCTAGAGCGCCCCCTACCTGGTGCACCAAATGTCGAAGTGCTGCTATGACACTTTCCCCGGTACTACTAAAACATAGTCCGCGGAGGTTCATATTTGGTTGGGGCGCGCGTAAGATTATGAACAAGACGATGGCACAGGGGTTTTTTACGTGGTTCGGGCCGCCTGAGCGTAATACCCTACTCTACAGGGTGGTTGTTGATGAACTTGCGTAGTATGCGTGTGTGCTTCAGTTGGCATGGTTCCATTTCGTCCTCTACCGTGCGGGCAACCCTATTATATGCCAAGGGCTGACCGTTACAGGGATTGCCTGGCCCGACATGTGGCCCTGGCGGTATTTAATCATCTAATACACGATCTACATGTATTAAGTACGATTAACAGTGTGATAACACACCTTAATGGCGGCGTTACTGGTAATAAATGTCCTCTAATCATATGTCATTAATGTTGAATTAATGACACATTAATCAGGTCTTGTAACAGCTATTTCTATAGCCTCTTGAATGTTCGTGCCGTTGGTGATCCTATAGTCGTTGCTGGTTTAGGTCCGGAGGTGCAACATGTGACAGCTCCGGAGCTTCCCTCTGCGGGGAGGTAGGTCCGGAGCCACTCGATACGTGGCGGCACAGGAGCTTCCCTCTACTGGAGGTTAGAGCCGGGGTTGCTAGACACGTGGCAGGACCAGAGCTTCCCTGTGAAGGGAGGTAGGTCCGGTACGCTGGACACGTGGTAGTACTGGAGCTACCCAAACAAGGGATGCGGGTCCAGTGCTGTCAGACGTGTGTTGCCTTCGGGGGTCTTCAACTCGGATGTAGGAACTCTTTAGCTTTTCTTGCAGTATCGTGGGGTATCCGGTACGCGGGGTACCAACAAGGCAAAATCCCAACAATCCCCAACAAAACACAAGGTCTAAAAGTAACATTTATGCGCTTTAATATACGTGCAGACCCGTTATGAGTTGAGCTGCACCTAGCATTCCATGATTCACATACTCACAACTTTGCAATGGACATAGCCTTGAATTGCTAGTTTTGTGTGAGCAAGTTTCACATGAAAGCATCGCTGATACTAGGACGCCTAAAGCCATGCCTATAGTTGGAGCATTACGGTCCGCTCCCGTGTCTTTTCATGAGTTTATTTGAGATCACCCACATCTCATAGACTGCGATCTCACAGTCAAACTCACATAGGTGTGTTCTTACAAGTATACCCTGCAGGACAATATCTTGCCAAAATAGGCCTCAAAACACATTAAGACATTAAAGTCAACCTTACATGCAGTACTGAGAGTACGCATCTACTAGCAGAAATGAGTAATAAACAAGTACTCTCGAGTTATCCATACAACTTGTTTTCTCCAAGGTCTACTTCACGGGATCTCCGATCAAATAGTTTGGACTACCATTGTTTGATAACAGCACGTGGGTTTCAGACCCATTTCCCTTGATGCTTATTCAATTACAGCACGTGCTAATCCCTTAGTAAAAGGGTCTGCAAGATTTCTTTTAGTATTAATATACTCAACGGAAATCTCTCTCGTATTTCTCAGATGACTCACGGATTTGATTTGTTGTTTCACATGTCTTGAGGATTTCAATTTTTCTTTTGCATTGCCAACAGTTGTGATCACACTTTGATTATCACAATGCAAAAGAATGACCGGTAAAGGTTTATCAACCAATGGAAAGTCCATCAAGAGCTGTTTCAGCCACTCCGGCTCAGTTGTGGCTGTCTCAAGTGCTACATGTTCCGCCTCCATAGTAAACTTTGTCAATATAGTCTGCTTGTGAGACCTCTATGAAACTGCAGCACCACCAATAGTGAAAATGTATCCACTAGTGGCTTTGATCTCATCGGGATCTGAGATCCAATTTGAGTCACTATACCCTTCTAGTATAGTTGGGTACCCCGTATAGTGAGGTCCATATGTTGATGCACCTCTCAAGTATCTCATTCCATGTTCTAGTGCACACTAGTGATATCTTCCAGGATTGGAAGTAAATCTGCTCAATTTGCTTACTGCAAATGATATGTCAGGTCTAGTTGCACCAGCAAGATACATGAGAGAACCAATAATTTGGGAATATCTCAACTGATTAGTCTCTTGTCCTCTGTTCTTTCAAAGCATTAGACCAGGATCATATGGCGTTGGAGAAGATTTAGAATCTGAGTACCCAAAGCGACTCAAAATTTTCTCCACATAATGAGATTGTTTAAAAGTAATATCATTATCGCCCTTAATCAGTTTGATGTTTAGAATAACATCAGCCACTTCCAAATCCTTCATATCAAATTTTTTGGGACAAAAATGATTTCACATCATTTATCACATCGATATTAGTCCCAAAAATTAATATGTTATCGACATATAAGATCAATATGATTCCCTTACCCCCACAAAACTGATAGTACACACATGTGTCAGCGTCATTTACCACAAAGCCTGCTGAGGTCATAGTTCAATCAAACTTCTTATGCCTTTGCTTTGGTGCCTAATTGAGCCCATACAAGGATTTTTGTAACTTACACACTTTGTTCTCTTGCCCAGGCACCACAAAACCATTTGGATGCTTCATAGAGATCTCCTTATCGAGCTCGCCATTTAGGAAAGCCGTCTTCACATCCATTTGATGAATGAGATCATGACACGAAGCAAGTGCAACAAGCACACGAATTGTAGTTATCCTAGCAACAGGTGAATAAGTATCAAAAAAATCCCCACCTTCCTTTTGGATAAATCCCTTGGCTACAAGTCTATCCTTATATTTATCGACTGTACCATCTGGTTTGAGTTTCTTTTTGAATATCCACTTACACCCAATAGGTTTACACCCAACAGGACAGTCACATATTTCCCAAGTCTCATTAGTCAAAATGGACTCTATTTCATTATGTATTGCCTCCTTCCAGCGCTCTGCATCTGGTGATGCATATGCATCTGAAAGTGTTTTGGGTGTATCTTCAACGAGGTAGACAGTAAAATCATCACCAAAGGATTTTTCAATCCTTTGTCTCTTGCTCCTTTGAGGAGCAATATTTGTACTTTCATCCTCAATGAGATTTTGAGTGTAAGAACAAGGTGTGAATATTGGAAAAAGATTAGGTGTAAAACTAGTAGATGCCTCGCTATGACCTACAACTCTATCTTTCATTGGAAAAATATCCTCAAAAAATGTGACATCACGAGATTCAGTCATGGTGTTAACATGCACATCAGGAATCTCAGATTTAATCACTAAAAATCTATAAACCACACTATGTTGTGCGTATCCTAGAAAGACACAGTCCACAGTTTTTGGTTCCAATTTTCGTTTCTTAAATGCAGGCACATTTTTGTCCAAACAGCCCCATGCACGTAAGAAACCGAGAGCAGTCTTTCTTCCTTTCCATCCTTCATATGGGGTTATTTCACCCTTGGATGATGGAACTCGATTCAACACAAAACATGCGGTCAACATGGCTTCCCCCCACTATGAGTTGGATAAACCCGAACTGTCCAACATGGCGTTAACCAAGTCTGTTAGTGTTCGGTTTTTCCTCTCAGCCACCCCATTAGATTGGGGTGAGTAGGGAGTCGTTGTCTCATGGATAATTCCAAGCTCCTCACAATATTCGCCGAAATCATTAGAAAGATACTTTCCTCCGCTATCGGACCTGACACATTTAATTTTTCTTTCTATTTGGTTTTCTACCTCAGCCTTATATATTTTATAATGGTCTAGTGCCTCATCTTTTGATTTGATAAGATAGAGATAACAGTATCTAGTAGCATCATCAATAAAAGATAAAAAATATTTCTTCCCTGCTCTAGTCAAAATTCCATTCATTTCACACAAATCTGAGTGAATAAGATCTAGTGGTGACAAACTCTTCTCTTTCACGCTTTTAAAAGGTGTACATGGTTGTTTAGCTTGCACACACGCATGAAACTTAGATCTTCTTTCAATAGGAATATTCAGAATCAAATTAAGTTTGGACAATTTAATGATGCAATCATAATTAATCTGACAAAGCCGAGAGTGCCAAACAGTAGCCTCTTGTCCATTGCATTCAGAACTAGAAGAAGCAACTGAGTTCACAAGATTATTACAATCTTCAACAACTGAAAGACAGAACAGGTCTCCGCTATCATAACCTTTTCCGATAAATACACCAAACTTTGAAACAATAAATGTGTTCGACTCAAACACTAGCTTATAGCCATCACGACACAATAGAGAGCCACTAATAAGATTCCTATTTATTCTAGGGACGTGCTACACATTCATCAAAGAGAGAGTTTTTCCGGACGTCAACTTCAGATCGACTCTTCCAATTCCATGTACAACAGTCCTAGATCCATTGCCCATCAAGATGGAGCAACTGTTGATAGCCTGATAAGAAGAAAATAAATTGTAGTCAGAACAAACATGCACATTAGCTTCTGTGTCAAACCACCAATCGGTGGAATGACACGCTAGAAGAAATTCTGGAACATACCCTGATCCATATGTTCCTCTGGCCTCGCTAATTGTGACATTCATAGATTTCTGACTGCCACCTTCTTGCCTTTTCTATTGCGACATTTCCTGGCTATGTGGCCAAGCTCGCCGTACACAAAGCTAGTCAGGTCTTCTTTCTTCTTCTTCTTAAAGCTAGTATTTTGTTTGGCCTTTCCTTTCTTGTTGTTATTATTGCCACCACCAAATTTACCTTCTATGACATTGGTATTAGAGGGAGTCTCTTCGTGCGGAACAGAACGAGCCACATCTTTTGATCTTGCCTTCTCCTCAACATCAAGAGTTGAGATCATACTTTCAACAGTCATAACCTCCTTTTTGTGTTTAAGGCCCGTAGAAAAATTTCTCCAAGATGGAGGCAGTTTGGAAATAATTCCACCAACCACGAACTTGTCAAGCAAAAAGGTATCAAAATGTGCAAGTTCCCCCACCAGAAGCTGGATCTCATGAGCCTGTTCCACGATAGATCGGTCATCGACCATCTTATATTCGTGGTACTGTCATTAACATATAGTTCACGTCGAGCATCTGACTCCGCATATTTGCGATCCAGGGCGTCTCATAGTTCCTTTGCCGAGATGTGGTTCATGTAAATATCACAAAGCTGATCTGACAGGAGCGACAATAGGCAACCAAGATACGTGGAGTTGTCCTGATCATAGTCATGGTTCTACTCCTCAGTGAGAAGTAGAACTGGTGAAGTCACCCACCAGATCTTCATCGACATGAGCCAAAACTTGACCCGTGTCTACCATCTCTTAAAATTGTCACCTCCAGCAAATCGCTCGGGTTTCAACGCATCAGAGAGTCCAACCATGTTAATTAAATCTGGTTTCTGGATTGTTGAAAAATACACATGGCATGCAATTAATTTGATGATCCGAAACAGCAAAAGGACTAGAAGATTTCTACTAGCAGTCAAAATAAATAGTGCTAAGTACTACACAAACAAAGATTGTATGTGAATAAATCGCTCATCGAATAAAGCGAGTTAGCCATAGATCGAGTGATCCACTTACAGATCGTCCTGCTGTGAAGTATAGATGAAACTGACGAACTTGATGAAGATGTATAGGATGCAGGAAGTGCTGCGAGCGGTCGTGCGAGAGCACTTCCCAGAAACCTGATCGTCGGCATCCGTGCAGGTCTTCCGATCACCGGCGTCAGCTAGGAGACACCGCTCTCCCTTGATCCGCTGCAAGGCGGACGAAGAGATGACAAGGCAAAAACACGGCAGCGCAGAGCAGTTAGCGAGGGAGGCGAGTTTCTGTGCCTGCCTTCTCTGGTGTACAAGACGTCTCCTTATATACTAGAGTTTGTCAACTGCCTCAGATTCGATCTGCCATAATCCCAGGAAACCGTCCCCTGGAATTCCTCATCGTGCAGCTAATAGGAGCAATTATGGGCATTCGTGCACATTAAACGTGTGCCTGTAGTTATACCTCAAATTTCTCCACACGTTGATGTGGCAGTCTAGATGTGATGAAATATTCCATTTTATATGAGTGGCTGAAAAAATAACTTCTTAGTAGAACACAACTCGTCACGACGCGAACACACAACGTTGCAAGTCACAAGTCACGCGATAAACACACGTAAAATTGTGAAATGCGCGCGCGTGCGTGCGTGTGTGTTTGTGTCCATAGCAGCAGTCTTCATCCCTCATTATTCTCATGTTGAGAACTTGTATAAGAGCCACTATATATATTGGGGAACACCCATCTAGGTGGACAATGTGGGACTAAACATACCAGCCACCTCTGCACACCACGTTGGCTTTTCACCAGGGGAGTTGACCCAAATAAATCATCCCAACAATCTCAACCAAAGTGAACAAGAATGTGCATCCTAGAGAAAATATAAAGAACTGCCACACCATATGGATGGCTATAGCAAAGATTAATCCTCTCTCCGAACTAACCAGCGCCAAATAAAAAGGAACAGAGGGAGTACTCACTCTGATACTAGCTAGTGAAAGATAATTGTTACTAGCTGCGTAGTTGACTAATAATTAGTTGTGTCATTAGCTAGGTCATTTGAAATCACTAGAGGTCACTACTAGAAAATGCATTTTTACAGGCGTTTCCTTATTTTTTTTACAGACGGTTCATTAAAAGTTGCGCTTGTGATGTCAAATGAGTTAATAACTGCCTGTGATAATAGAATATCACTGGCGGTCCATAACAAACAACCGCCTATGAAAATGTATTGATTTTCACAGGCGGTTTGTAACAAAAATCGCCTGTGATAACAGTCATTATCACAGGCGATCCGTAACAAACAACCGCCTGTGAAAAATAATAATTTTCATAGGCGGTCCGTAACAAAAAACCGCCTGTGATAATGATGGCTCCTGATTGGTCTGCTGCTTTATCCCACGGATCGCTCTTGGACTTCATATCTTCGCCTTTCACAACTTATCGATCCAACGACTTATAGAGGGTCATCTCTAATATATGTGTCCATAACAGCAGCAATACCGACACCTCACGTTCTTATCCCCAATCTCTGCCTCTCACCGTTCATCTCCCCAATCTCACCTCTCTTTCTTTCCTCCCCAACCTCGCTCTACCGCAGCTCCGCCTCATCGTTGAAGCGTCAGCAGCCCGCTTCCGCCTCCTCGCCATCCTCCCGTCGCGAAGGCCGCGCTCCTCGCCGACGCAGCAGTCGCGCTCCTCGACTGTCGCGGCAGCCACGCTCCGCATCTGCCGCGGGTGTCTTGCTCGATGCCGAGGATCGCAGATCCAACCTTCAGTCGCAGATCCAGCCGCGATCTTTATTTTTGTTGTAGCCCAGAAGTCGAGCTAGAATGAAGGTGGCGCTACCGAGCTCTGTGGGGAGGCGTTGAAGAGCGGCTGCAACGGCAGCATCCCTGTCTTCATGGCGTTGAGTTGCTGCATGTGGTGCTCTGCATGTGGTGATGTACGTGATGGTTGTGATGGATTGTAATTTCTGCGATGTATTGCGTTGTAATTTCTGTTGTGTTTTTTATTGCATCTCTGCAATGTAATTTTGTCTAAATCTTTTAGTCTTTTGTAGGTCGAATTGTGTTAGCGCAAATTTTATCTAAATGTTATCATTTCTTGCCTTCTAATTACGACTAGTCACGAACACAATGCATACGGAACATTCTAAAAACTGTCTATGATAATGTATTATCACAGGTGGTTGGCAGTAAAAAAACAGTATGTGATAATACATTTTCACAGACGGTTTGCAATGAAAAACCGTCTGTGAAAATATATTTTCACAGGCGGTCAACAATAAAAAACCGCATCTGAAAATGCATTTTCACAGGCGGTCATCAATAAAAAATCGCCTGTGGAAATGCATTTTTACAAGCGGATTTTGCCCTCGCCTGTGCTAATCGATCATTTTCACAGGCTCTTCGTTACAGACGGTTTTTAAAACCGTATGTGATAATATGTTTAGAGTCGACTGCGATGAAGCTTTTTGTAGTAGTGGGTCTAGCTATTATATTTCAAGATGTTTCAATTCAAACAGATTCTAAGTACTCCAAACAAACATTTGCCATAAGAGGTTTTCATTTGATGCAATACTTTCCTCATGGTAACAGACATTCACAGTTGTAGAATTATAAATGGTATGGTATAACCCATCATTTAGAAGTAGACCACTGTACGACTCTGTCGTTGTTAATATGCCTTTTGGCACACATTGTTACTAGCCACGAGTAACTGGGCGGCGATTGGGCGGCTGACTGTCCGTCAACAACGTACACATGCAGATTTCTTGGTTCTGACGAAGAGAGGGGCCAAAGTTAACTACGGAGAGTCCAAGATCAGAGATCCACCGAACAGCAAGTACATATAAAGTAATTATTTTACCACACATGCATGATGGCACCTAGCTACCTACCTAGGCTGCGACCCGCGCAGCTCGCTGCCCACAGTCGCTGCAAACAGATTTATTCCCATTTTAATTCCATGCATAATACTAGTATATATGTATACATATATTCAATTCAACCCCCGTATTCTATTCCAGTGTCCAAGTGGACTCGCACAGACCCGTAGATACACCTGAATCTGGCCTGCATGTCCCCCAAATCCCGATTAATGTATGTTTTAATCATAATAGCCCTGCAGTTAATCAGCATGCATGCCAAGTTGCCCATGTCGACCGCCGGCCGCCGCCGCCGACCGGGACGGTTGTGCGACTGTGCGAGCAGCTTCTGGTCTCCATCCATATAGTAGCATGTGACCTGCTAGCCGTCCACGGTTCGGATCCGGCGCCAGCGACCAGCCGCGATCTGCGTCGGACGGACGGGGCGGCGGTGCAGTGGGCGGCGCGTCCGCGACATGCATGGCCTGATGGCCGGCACGATCGGTCGCGTAATAGTAAACGTCTAACTGGTACTGGTGGCCGCGCGGTCGGTCCTGACGAGATGACCGCATTGCCAATACGCGCAAGTGGTTATCAGACGCACATGCCTACTAGTTTGATTTAAATTCACTGAGAGCATGTGTATCCATTGGTGGTAATTATCATGAAGTTTAAGGAATGAGATACTATTCATGCTAACAAATGTAAGCATATGCGTAAAGATTAAAATGCATGACGCCAGTGTTAAGATTTGATACTTGTGCTGAATTTATTTTAGTAGCAAAAAATAATATTTTAATTCATCTTAACATCTAATAAGAGGTGCTAATGGATAAGGCAGGAGGTGTTAAGAGATAGGTCATGCTATTTAACTCCCCGTAGCACATGAGAGAAGGAGTAACCAATGCACAAGCTCTGACATGTGAGCCCCGCAGTGGCGAAGTCAGAGTACAAAGTAGCCTGGTGCCTGTTGGAATAAATGGGCTTGGTCCATATAATATTCAGAATTAATTCCTAATAAATCTCAAATGCCCATTAGGGCAAGAGGGGGTGGTGCTAAGTGTTTAGTCCCACATGCGAAGTGGAATTGGAGCAACTCCTACATATAAGGGAGGTTGCTCTTCCACTCTTTGAGTGGGAGAGAAGAGAGGAAGAGAGAGGTGGCTCACGCGCGCTCCTCCTCCTCCTCCTCCTCGCTCGCCTTGCCTCGCCCCGCACACGCGCGCGCGCACCCATGTGTTCGTATGAATTCGAGCCTCGAGTCGAGCCCAGATTTTTTATTTTTGCAGAAAAATATAATTGGGCTTTGGGCTTCTGGGCCTCCGAATTTTTGGGGCTACCGAGTCAGAGTCCAAGTCGTTGGAGACGGACGCGTCTACGACTGGGACTCTATAAATATGGGCGTGGTACGGCAGGGCATCCCACGATCAGATCGTTCCCACATTCGCGTTCCTTGCGCCGCCTTCTAGTCTACTCCATCCCGAGCGCCGGCGTGCACCGACGATCGGGAGAGCAGGTCTCCGGAACCGCTCGTCCTTGCGATCCTGCATCGGGAGAGGGCGAATAAGGTTTTTGGGAAGCGCTCCGCGCGACTGCTCGCGTTCTTCACCACGGCTCGTCTACTGAGGAGATCGGGCGCTGCGGCTCAACGTCGTCACCAACGCCTGCAGCGGTTGTTCGTCGTCGGATCTACAGCGGTGCGTTCGACTTGAAATCGGTACGAGTTATTCTCATCCCATCTGTCTGCCTATCGCTCCTGTTTTCTCGTGTTTCCCGGAATTGTTTAGTAAATTGCCTCCTATTTTCCAACAATCCAAAAACCTTATTAGGCAATTTCCTGAGTTGAACATGATGACTCTAGCCGATGCACTGAGGCCGGAGAAATTCTCTGGCGTGCACTTCAAGAGGTGGCAAGTTAAGGCCACGATCTGGCTCCAATTGCTTAAGATCTTCTGGGTAACCGAGGGAAGGCCTCAAGGTCCTTTGTCTGCTGAAGAACAGACAAAGTTCGAGGAAGCCAATTCTGCCCTAAGAGGATGCATCTTAAGTGTTCTTGATAATAAACTCTGTGATGTCTATCTGACATTCACGGATGGGAAGGAGCTCTAGGATGCACTTAACGCTAAGTATGGTGCAGCCGATGCAGGCGGTGACCTGTATATCATGGAGAATTTTCATGACTACAAGATGATTAACAACTGTCCTGTAGTTGAACAAGCTCATGAAATACAGTGCCTTGCGAGAGAGCTCAATCTCCTTAAGTGTCCTTTACCCGACAAGTTTGTGGCTGGGTGCATTATTGCAAAGTTACCTCCATCGTGGAGGAACTTCGCCACAGCCCTCAAACACAACAGACAGGAAATATCAGTTGAAAACCTAATAGCATCTCTTGATGTTGAGGAGAAGGCTCGGGCTAAGGACGCTACTGAGAAAGGAGGCGAGGGTCAAACAAGCGCCAATGCTAATATGGTGCAGAAATCCTATGTCAAGAACAAAGGGAACAAGTCTCTATTCAAGCCAAACAAAACTACTGCTTTTAAGAAGAAGAAGTCAAACAAATCCAATGATGGCTGCTTCTACACCTGTGGGGAGCAGGGACATTTTTCCAAGAACTGTCCTGAGAGGGCAGATCGCAAAGGGAAAAAGAATGTCAACATCGTGACATCTAGCAATGCAGATGGGTACAGTAATTCCTTTACTGTTCTTTCTGTTTCTCAAACACCATCTTGGTGGTTTGATACGGGTGCTAATGTTCATGTATGTTCTGACATGTCCATGTTTACTTCTTACTAGTTCGTCCGGGATTTCGCCGTCCTAATGGGGAATGGGTCACATGCTTCTGTTCGTGGTGTTGGCACGGTCGATCTGAAGTTCACTTTGGGAAAGATTGTCCAGCTGAAGAACGTGCAGCATGTCCCTACTATGATCAAGAATCTTGTTAGCGGTACCCTTCTATGCAGAGATGGGTTTAAAGTAGTTTTAGAGTCCAATAAAATAGTTGTGTCTAAGCATGGACAATTTATTGGTAAAGGCTATGAATGTGGAGGTCTGTTCTGCTTTTCTCTTTCGGAATTTAACAATAAGTTAGTAAACCATATTTGTAGCGGTATTAATGATGATGCAAGTGTTTGGCATTCTCGTTTATGTTACGTTAATTTTGGTTTAATGGATCAGCTATCTAGTCTCAAATTAATTCCAGAATTCACTATTGTGAAAGGTTCTAAGTGCCATAGTTGTGTACAGTCAAAGCAACCTCGAAAGCCTCACAAGGCAGCCGAGGAGAGAAACTTGGGACCATTAGAACTCATACATTCTGATCTATGCGAGATGAATGGTTTGTTGACAAAAGTGGAAAGAAATATTTTATGATATTAATAGACGATTCTACTAGATTCTGCTATGTTTACTTGTTGCAAACTAAAGATGAAGCTTTAGACTACTTTAAAATCTATAAATCTGAAGTAGAAACTCAATTAGAGAGAAAGATTGAACGTCTTAGGTCAGATCGTGGTGGTGAGTATTTTCCCAAAATATTTGATGATTTTTGTGCAAAACATGGTATTATACATGAGAGGACGCCTCCCTATTCACCCCAATCAAACGGGATAGCTGAGAGGAAAAACCGCACACTGTGTGACTTGGTGAATGCCATGTTAGACACATCCGGTTTATCTAAGGCATGGTGGGGGGAGGCTCTATTGACTTCATGTCATGTCCTAAACCGCGTTCCAAACAAGAATAAAGAGAAAACCCCCTATGAGGAGTGGGTTGGGAGAAAACCATCACTATCATACTTGTGTACTTGGGGATGTTTGGCAAAGGTCAATGTTCCAATTACCAAGAAACGCAAGCTGGGACCAAAGACAGTGGATTGTATCTTTCTAGGCTATGCTCATCGGAGCATCGCATATAGATTTTTAGTAGTCAAATCTGAGGTACCTGATATGCATGTTGATACTATTATGAAATCTCGTGATGCAACATTTTTTTAGAATATTTTTCCTATGAAAGATATGCGTAGCACTGTTAGGATCTCTTCTGAAATTTGTTCTGAATCCACCACAACTAGCGAGTTTCTTGATACACCATTTGAGAATGTCCCAGAGGAGGAACACAATGAAATAACTCAGCCAAGTAAGAGATCACGGATTGCAAAATCCTTCGGTGATGATTTTATTGTGTACCTTGTGGATGACACTCCTAGATCCATAACAGAGGCATATGCATCACCTGATGCAGATGACTGGAAAGAAGCAGTTCATAGTGAGATGGGCTCAATTTGGAACCTTGGAGTTAACTGAACGGCCATACGAGTGAAAATCAGTAGGCTACGAGTGGGTGTTCAAGAAGAAGCTCAGGCCTGACGGTTTTATTGAAAAGTACAAGGCAAGACTAGTTGCAAAGGGCTATACTCAAAAGGAAGGTGAAGACTATTTTGACACCTATTCACCTGTCGCCAGAATGACGACAATTCGTGTACTACTTTCTCTGGCTGCCTCTTATGGTCTAATCATCCATCAAATGGATGTGAAGACAGCTTTCCTTAATGGAGAGTTGGAAGAGGAAATTTATATGGAACAGCCTGATGGGTTCGTAGTAAAAGGTGAAGAGACAAAGGTGTGCAAATTGTTGAAATCCTTGTATGGCCTGAAACAAGCACCTAAGCAATGGCATGAGAAGTTCTATAGTACTTTGATGTCTGCGGGCTTTGTCATTAATGAGGCTGATCGGTGTATGTACTATCGCCATGGTGGGGGCGATAGCGTTATATTATGCTTGTATGTGGATGATATACTCATTTGTGGTACGAGCATTAATATAATTTCTGAGGTCAAGTCTTTTCTATCAAAGTGTTTTGATATGAAAGATCTGGGAGAAGCTAATGTTATTTTGAACATTAAGCTGAATAAGGATGAGAGTGAAATTACTTTAAGTCAATCCCACTATGTTGAGAAAATCTTGAGCCGGTTCGGCTTTATGGATAGCAAGATTTGTCCAACGCCTTATGATCCCAGCGTGATACTTAGAAAGAACAAGAAAGAGTCAAGAGATCAACTCAGATATTCTCAGATGATCGGTTCACTCATGTACATAGCTAGCACAACCGGTCCTGATATCTCGTTTGTTGTGAGCAAACTGAGCAGGTTTATGTCAAACCCGGGTACAGATCATTGGCATGCACTTGAAAGGGTTATGCGCTACCTGAGAGGTACAATGAGTTATGGAATTCACTATACTGGGCATCCGGCCGTGCTTGAGGGTTATAGTGATTCGAACTGGATCTCTGATGTTGATAAACTCTATGCCACGAGTGGATATGTGTTCACTCTAGCTGGTGGCACTATATCATGGAGGTCTTGCAAACAGACCATTTTGACGAGGTCAACCATGGAAGCAGAACTCACTGCTTTAGAGACAGCAACTGCAGAGGTAGAATGGCTGCAAGAGCTCTTGATGGATTTGCCTGTAGTTGAGAAACCATTGCCGGCAATCCTTATGAACTGTGACAATCAGACGGTGATTGCCAAAGTGACCAGTTCTAAGGATAATGCAAAATCATCAAGACACGTCAAGAGACGTTTAAAATCTGTCAGGAAAATGAGAAACTCCGTAGTTATTACTGTTTTGTACATATAAACAGACAAAAACCTGGTAGATCCCTTTACGAAGGGTCTATCACTTAATGTGATAGAAAGTGCATCGAGAGAGATGGGTTTGAGACCCATTGACGTGACACCATAGTAATAACCCAACCTATGTGATCGGAGATCCCGTGAATTAGGACATGGGAAAACAAGCTAGTGGTTCACCGAGGAGAGTACTTCTTTTATACCCTCTCTATGTGAAGATGCACACTTGTACTCTCAAACTGTAAGGCAGGTTGACGATTTGCCTTAATGTGTTTCTGTTGGCTATGTGTAGCAAAGATGCCGTCCTACAAGGCAGTCTTGAAGGAAACACACCTATATGAGCTACGACTGTCTAACGTCGCAGTCTGTGAGATTTGGGTGATCTCTAGAAAGCTCATGAAGAGACCAGGGAGTACGACGCATATGCTCCACCCGCGGGGTAGACTACTGATAGTCAAGTACTGGTAATGGTTTTTGGGTGAAGTCAGTTCACACAAAACTTGCAATTCAAGGCGTAGTCCATTGTTCAAGTTGTGACCTGATGAAACTTGAGGATCTAGGCAGAAGTTCAACTTCACAGTCTCTGCCGAAACACTTGACTATCAAACAAGGAACGAGAATGACCTCTCTCCTAATGGTTTTGAGATTTGGTGGGGGATTGTTGGAATAAATGGTGTAAGTGCATCTAGGTCCCTTGTGGGTTTTGGTGGATTGATGATGAACCATTAAAGTGCTGATGAACTTGGTTGAGCATGAGCGCAGATCTGAAGTACGGAATGGAGCTTTGAAGAAAGACGGCAAAAGGAGAAAAGTTGTGGCGAAGAAGAATAGAAATAGGGTTTTCTATTTTCTCCTTGAGTCGTAGGAAAAACCGTACTATTAAGAGGGACACGACGCGTAGACACTTAGTGAGTCATTCGGGTGCTCAACCCCTTAGTAGAAGATTTTAGTAGGGCCTTTGTGGCTTGGACGGACTTGTCTGACTTGTGGTGTCAGACATGTCCGAATTCCCTCTGTTGGAAATCGGACATGTCCGAAACTGTGAGTCAGACATGTCCGAATTGGCACTGGAAGGGTTCCAGTGAGAGTTCCAGTGAAGTTTCGGACTTGTCCGAACCTGGGGGTCGGACATGTCCGAGATGGATCTGTTCCCGGGGACTAAGAAAAATTTTCTAAGTCCCAGAGAGTCAGACTTGTCCGAGTTCTCTCTGCAGAGACATGTTCGAGATTGTGTGTCAGACATGTATGAAGTGACTTTGGTCAGACAAGTCTGAAGTGAAAGGCCTGACCTTTGAGGTCAGACATGTCTGACTCTGTGTCAGACATGTCCGACGTGGGCTATGTCAAACGGCTCTAATGACTTTTTGGAGTATAAATAGTGGGTGGTTTCGACCCACCAACTATGCCTAACACCCCTGAACAGTTCTAAACGCCCATTTGAACTCAAGAACCTCTCTCCACTTGTTCTTCACCTCTAGAGCCCAAATTCGAGTTTTTTGGGAGAGTGAAGAGTGCTTTGTGAGAATCGGGAGAAACGGTTTGTTGAGGGGTTGAGCAACGTGTGATTCGCTAAGTTTCTTCGTGATTGCGTGTTTGTTGCTCTTGGGGTTCTCCCCTAGACGTTTAGTCGTCGCCCCGCGATTTCTTTGTGATCTCTTGTAATCAGGGAGTTTGTAACAATCTTTGTGATAGTGGAAGATCGGGAGTTGGCCCTTGTGGCAACTCGTGAGGGAAAGGCTAGAGAAGGCTTGGTCCCTTGTGGACTCCTCAACGGGGATGTAGGATCCTTTGTGGTTCCGAACCTCGGGATAAAATCGTTTGTCTCTTGTTGTTCTTTCGTTCTCGCAAGTTTTGATTCTAGTGTTTTTCTGCGTGCTATCTCTCCCTCAGCTTTCTTTCTACTCCATACTTCGTGTAGAACTGCTAGGGATTGATATCTCTCACTAGATCGCTTAAAAATTGGATTTTTGATCTGATCGTGCAGGTAATCTCAGACTTATCCGACCCAGGTCAAACTTGTCTGACTTAGGTCAGACAAGTCCGACTAGAAGTCAGACAAGTCCGACTTCTCTGTTTTCATAACTCTGAATTAAGTTTAAATTATCGATTATCGCCTATTCACCCCCCTCTAGGCCGCTTTCAATTGGTATCAGAGCAGGTTTCTCCGAAAGAGACTAACATCTCGGAGAATCGATGGCGGAAGAAAGGAACAAGGATGATACCTCATATGTCGAGGGTGAAGGCTCAAATGACAAGAACTACGACGTTCTTCTTGATGATCCGAAGGATGATGAAGAGACTCGCCAACTCAAAGCGAAGCTTCGGGAGAAGCTAGGGAAACAACCCAAGATCAACAAAGAGAAGGAGAAGAGTAACGATGACTATACTCAAACTCACTTTGATTATGATCGTCTTCATGCTAACAATCACTATTTGTCTATTCCACTTGGCAAACCTCCTCAACTCAATGGAAATGACTATTCAATGTGGAAACACAATATGAAGATTCATTTAATCTTTTTGAATCCTAGTTTGTGGCAGATTGTGCAAACCGGAGTTCATATGCCAAGGAATGAGGAAGACGTCACTCCACAACAAGCTATCCTACTTCATCGCAATGCTCAAGCCGTGGGAGTCATAACCTCATCTTTGACTCGGGATGAATTCAACCGAGTCGAAGGTTTGGAAGTGGCCAAAGATATTTGGGATACAGTCAAGACGGCGCACGAGGGCAACCGAGTCATCTGGGAGGCGAAGATTGAGATGATCGAAGGAGAGCTTGGGAGATTTACCATCATGGATGGTGAGTCGCCCCAAGACATGTACAACCGCCTCAAGGTGCTCGTGAACAAGATTCGTGCCTATGGAAGCACTCGATGGACGAACCATGAAGTGGTGAAGAGGATGCTTCGGGCATTCATGCCTCAAAACATTGCTCTTTGCTCCTTGATCCGTGAAAGCCCAGACTACACCAAGATGACTCCAGAAGAAGTGCTTGGGAGGATAATCAACAATGAGATGATGGAGAAGGAAGCTATGTTCTACAATGATCTCCAAAAGCTTTCCTCATCAAAGAAGAAAGACATAGACCTCAAAGCAACTTCCACATCCTACAATGAAGATGCAAGTGATGATGAGAGCATGGAGTCCGATGAGGAAGAAGCTTTCTTCATCAACAAGTTTAGAAGGATGATGAGAAGGAAGAAGGGAGGCTATCACCAAGAAGGCAAGAGCAAGGAGAAGCTAAAGAAGAAGACTTGCTACAAGTGTGGTGAACATGGGCACTTCATTGCGGATTGCCCATACAATGAAAGCAAGAAGAAGGAGGGCAAGACCCAAGATAAGAAGCTCTTCAAGAAGAAGAAGCCATCGGGACATGCCAACCTTGGAAGAGAATGGGACTCAAATGAAGACTCATCTTCCGACGATGTAGAGAAGGTGGCAACCATTGCCATCAGAAAGAGCTCAAGTGAAAGCAAGCTTTTCCCCAACCTTGATGATTTCAAGTCCACATGTTTCATGGCAAAGGAGGGAAGGAGAAAGGTCAAATCTAAACCCACTCCCTCTATAACTTCTTGTGATGAATATGATAGTGGTAGTGAACTTGAATCCATGCTTAAAGGCTTAAGTAAGAGTGCCATGAGAAAGATGAACTTTTTTATGGATGAAATCTCCGAGAAGGAGGATCTCCTTGAGCGTCAAGAGGACATGCTCATCCAAAAATTGGAGAGATGTCAAGAGCTTGAGGAGCTCCTCGAGCGCGAGAGAGAAAGAAGCAATGCATTGGAGCATGACCTTGCCATGAGCAAGGAAGCATGCTAAAATCTTAAGGACAAGACCGTTGAGCTCAAGGATGAACTTGTTAACTTGACAAAGGTTAACAATATTCTAGATACAAAGGTTGAGTCACTTAAGATCAATGCACCTTCTTCCTCAAAGAGCTCATCTTCTCAAAAGATTTCATCCGAGGAAGTTCACACTTGCATGTGCTCAAGCTTGATCCTAAAACTTAAGGATGAACTTAACTTGGCACAAAACAAACAAGCACCAAAAGGTGGCATCTTTGACAAGGAGAAGGTGGCCTATGCACGTAGTGCATACACCAATGTGAGACCTCCCCATGTCAAGGATAGTCTTGGTTATTCTCGGGAGCGGAGGCAAAATGCCAAAGCCCCCAAGAATAATAAAGACTTGATTGTTTTTGTCAAGGAAGGTTCATCCACCCAAGATAAAGGAAAGAACATTGTCTCAACATCTTATATGCCTAAAAATGAACCTCATCCTTTGTTCCATGACTTTGATGCTTCTTATGTTTTATTGAGGAACAAATTTGGCAAGACTTATGCTAGATATATTGGGCCACTCCGCAAGAGCCCAAAGCCTTGCGTGTGGGTGCCCAAATGTCTTGTGACTAACATCAAAGGACCCAACTCCGTTTGGGTACCTAAAGGAAAGGCATAACTCTTTTTGTAGGCATACTCCTCCGGTGGATCAAAATGGGTGCTTGATAGTGGATGCACTAATCATATGACCGGAGAGAGAGGAAGATGTTTGTAGAGTACAAGGAGAATGAAGATCCTAGTGAAGGAATATTCTTTGGGGGTAATAGCCAAGGGAAAATCATTGGCACCGGTAAAATTGCTATCTCCTCAAAACACACTCTTTCTAATGTGCTTCATGTTGATTCACTTGATTACTACCTCTTGTCTATTTGTCAATTATGTGATAATGGTTATGATTGTCTTTTCACTAACAACGGTGTGACCGTCTCAAGAAGATGCAACAACTCAATCGCCTTTAAGGGCGTACTCAAGGGAAAGCTTTACCTTGTGGATTTCTCCACGGATAAAGCCCAACTTGATACGTTCTTAATGGCGAAAACTAACATGGGATGGATATGGCACCGAAGGCTAGCCCATGTTGGGATCAGAAACTTGCAAAAACTTCTTAAGGGGGATCATAACCGTGGACTAAAAGATGTTGTCTTTGAGAAAGATAGACCATGTAGCGCATGTCAAGCCGGAAAGCAAGTAGGAGCTCAACATCCGTCCAGGAACATCATGACAACCTCAAGACCATTGGAGCTACTACACATGGACCTATTCGGACCCATCACCTACATTAGTATTGGCGGTAACAAATATGGTCTAGTTATTGTTGATGATTTTTCTGGCATCACGTGGGTATTTTTCTTGCATGACAAAGGTGAAACCCAAGGAGTTCTCAAGAAGTTCCTGCGGAGAGCTCAAAACGAGTTCTCCTTAAGAATCAAGAAGATTAGGAGCGACAACGGGACGGAGTTCAAGAACACTCAAGTTGAAGACTTCTTGGATGAAGAAGGAATCAAGCATGAGTTCTCCGCTCCCTACTCCCCTCAACAAAATGGAGTAGTGGAGAGGAAGAATAGGAATCTTATCGAGATGTCAAGGACGACGCTTGATGAGTACAAGACGTCCGACCGGTTTTGGGCGGAAGCGGTTAACACCGCTTGCCATGCCATAAACCGGTTGTATCTTCATCGACTCTTGAAGAAGACCTCGTATGAACTCCTAACCGGTAACAAACCCAACATCTCATACTTTCGTGTTTTTGGGAGCAAGTGCTATATTCTCAACAAGAAGCCTAGGAATTCAAAATTCGCTTCGAAATCCGATGAAGGTTTCTTGCTTGGCTATGACTCAAACACCTACACCTATTGTGTCTTCAACAAGTCCTCCGGGATTTTTGAAGTAGCACATGACGTAGTGTTTTATGAGACTAATGGCTCTCAAGTGGAGCAAGTTGATAAGTGTGTGCTAGATCAAGAGGAGACTCCACAAGAAGCACTTAGAAGAATGGCACTTGGAGATGTGCGACCACATGATCCAAATGATCTTCAAGCAAGCGAAGAAGATGCAAATCCCCCACATGAACAAGATCAAGATCCTCAAGATGAATCTCAACAAGATCAAAATCAAGGAGGAGGCTTGGATCAAGGGGGAGATCAAGAAAATGTTCAAGATGAAGACAATGATCGAGAAGCTCAACCACCACACCCAAGAGTTCATCAAAGCGTTCAACGGGACCATCCTGTTGACAACATAATTGGAGACATCTCCAAAGGGGTAACTACTCGCTCACGTATGACTAACTTTTGTGAACATTACTCTTTTGTTTCCTCTTTAGAGCCACGGAAAGTAGAAGAAGCTCTACAAGACCCGGATTGGGTAATGGCGATGCAAGAAGAGCTCAACAACTTCAAGAGGAACAAGGTGTGGGAACTCGTGAGGAGACCAAATGCAAATGTTGTTGGAACCAAGTGAGTGTTCCGCAACAAACAAGATGAACACGGGGTGGTAACAAGAAACAAGGCAAGACTTGTAGCAAAAGGATACTATCGACTGTTGGAGTCGGCAGATCTCCTGACACTGGTAAAGTGTTGAAGGAGTTTGTGGTTCGGTGTGGGCGCGCGGAGACTCAAGAAGGTGAATTGCAGTTTAACACAGGAGACACAAGGATTTACGTGGTTTGGGCCGCCTGAGCGTAATACCCTACTCCACGCGTGTGTTGGTGTTGTATTAGCTTGTCAAGTATGATCGCTTGTCCACGTCTGTGAACGTCAGTGAACCTCTGTCCCCCGTGTATCGTCGGCCTGTCCTTTTATAGTACAAGGACAGGCCGTTACAAGCTAGCCTGGCCCGACATGTGGCCCCGGCGGTTACTAGTATTGATACACGATTAATTGCTGTTAATGATTCTGTAACGGGCTCCGACAATGCCGTTACTGGTGTTAAGATTGTCTGTTTAAGCGTTATTAATATGGCATTAATGACGTTTAATCGGGTCTTGAAGTCCTTGGCTCTCCTTTGAAGATCCGAAGCCGTTACAAGGTCTTCCGGAGGTTAGAGGCTGTCAGCTCCGACGTTTGGACACGTGGCAGCTCCGGAGCTTGCTGTGGGAAGCAGGTAGCTCCGGGGCTATCTGACACGTGTCAGGTCCGGAGCTTCTCTTGGTCAGGGATTAAGTCTGGAGGTGCCGTTTCGGTACCTGGCCCGGAGCTTCCCCCTTGTGGGCGGTAGCTCCGGTTTGGCAGTACACGTGGCGACCTAGGGATCAACCATGTTGGAGAAGCAGGTCCGGTCATGTCTGACAAGTGGGCCTCCGAGGGTCTTCAATCCAAGTATACGGCCTTCCCTCGAGATCTCTGTAACCTCAAGGGGTGTATAGTTTTTAGGGTACTGACAGTGGCCCCCTGGACCTACCTCCGAGGAAGGTCACTGGGGTGAAGTCATTCCGTCGGAGGTGGGTCCATCCTTTCGACTCTTGAACTGGGTCTTAAAGGGTCTTTGGAGGTGTTGTTGGCAGGGTTTTACAGTTAGATCCCGCCGCGTGGCGCACTTCAGGCGGCAGATGAGATCTTTGACGTGCGGATCTCACGCAATTAAAGGTCGCCGGTTCCCGATACGAAAACCGTATCGGTTCCGCGCGCCCTGTCAGGCCGCCGCCTTTGGGTTTCCCGCCTCGTGATGACAACCGTTCGCCTGGGTAAGAGCTTCGACTTGATCGTCGGGGTGGTCCCGGGCCCTCTTGTCATCGGCTGGGTTGAATTCTTGAGTAGTATCTCCGACTTCCCTGCAATTTCCATCCAAGCGTTGCGAGGGCTTACTTAAGAAGGAAAGCGCGCACCGTCGGGAGTTCTTTACGCCTCTCATCTGATCTTGCGCTCAAACTCCCGACTCGTACTTCGCTCCTCCTTTCTTGCCTAGCTGTGCCGCGATGGAGTTGGGTCTGCGTGAGAGTCGCCTGAAGACTAACAACGATTTGAAGAAGGTCCGGGCCCTCATGGGGTGGTCCTCGGACTTCTTCAACCGCTTGGTCCGTGCCGGCGGAGAGCTCCCCTTTGAGAAGGAGCGCGCTGGCGAGATGGTGTACTTTTCTTTGTACACCATGGTGGGGCTGATCCCATCTTTTTCTTCTTTCTTCTTGATGCTGCTAGACTTCTATGGTCTGCAGCTATACCACCTTGGCCCTCACTCCATTCTTCTCGTGTCCATCTTTGTCCACTTCTGCGAGATGTGGGTGGGCATCCCCCCCTGCGTCGAGCTCTTCCGAACCTTCTTCACCGTTCACACCACCGGCCAGAGCAATGAGTACCTTGGCTTCTACTACTTCGTGAAGCACAATAAGTGTCCTTTCAAGTACCTCCAGTCGTTCCCTTCTGGGAAGTGGGATGACTGGAAGAAAGATTGGATAGTCGTCAGGGTGGAGGAGCATGAGCGGTTGGAGTTGCCAGACGGTCTGCCCGACATCGACACGTCGATATGGAGTGAAGTTCCGGTGCTGGCAGAAGCTTTCGACCCCGTCCTGACCAGGATCCGCCGATGCGTGGAGGGAGGATTGACTCCCCAGGCGGTGTTCTGCAACTTCCTGACCAACAGGTGGGCGCCGCTGAAGAGGAGGGAGAAGCTCGCCTGGGCCCTCAACAGCGTGATGGACGAGGACCGGGTTGAGACCGGGTTGAAGTCCAACATGGTGGGGAAGACCTTGGAGTTCCACCTCAAGAAATTTCAGCATGGCATCGACGTCGACGGAGATTATTTGACTCCGCCGTCAGCCTTTCTCCCTCTGAACGTGGAAGTGGAGTTCAGCAGGGAGCTCCGGCGGACGATGCCCGCGCTTGACGACCTTGGTGTCGTCGAGAGAAGATCAACCACCCGGGTGGCAATCCCCGGGGTGCCCGAAGACGGCTCGGTCCTTGCTCCACAGCCGAGGGTCGAGGTCATCGGCAAGGGCAAGGAGCTGGCGGAGGAGCCGGAGAGTTGGAAGAGGAAGCTACGACATGCCGACGGAAGGTCCATCAGGCCCGCTACTTCCGCCTCGGTTCCTTCTCCCCAGGGGGGAAGATCTTCTGCCGCCGTGGCGACTGTCCCCGTGGTGGGGTCCACCCGAAACGAGACTGTTCCTGCAGTGGGATCCTCCCGTAGCGCGTCTGTCCCCGTGGTGGAGCCCTCCGGGGGTGCTAGCTCCGGGTGCACGACTCTGGCACCTGAAGCGGTGGGAGCCTCCAGGTCCAGGGGTTCCTCCCGATCGAGGAGAGCCTCGACCCGGGAAACGCCCGTGGCTGTGACAAGTTCTGGGGGGCCTCCCGGAGCTCCTACGCCGACCATGGCCACCCCAGAACGTTCGGGAAAAAGGTTCCGCGCAAGCTGGTGCGGAAGCCTTCCAAGGTAATTTTTGATCTTTACCT
Organism: Tuctoria greenei; assembly: GCA_036927565.1. Classification (NCBI taxonomy): domain Eukaryota; kingdom Viridiplantae; phylum Streptophyta; class Magnoliopsida; order Poales; family Poaceae; genus Tuctoria; species Tuctoria greenei. The sequence goes on along the minus strand of JAYESD010000006.1, from coordinate 39,586,898 downwards.
TGGTTAACTTTTTAGTTGTAGCGATTGTTTGTTAATTTTTTTTATCCATCCTCTGCAGCGTCCCCAAGAAGGGGAGTGAAGCTCCACCCTCGGCCACAATTTCTGAGGCCGTGGGAGCTTCTGCTCCTGTCCCAGTGCCGCCCCAGGTGATGGCTGAGGCTGCGACAGCTCCGGCGCCGGCTGTCGTGGTTATGAACCTCGACTCGTCCCGAGAATTTCCCGTGGTAGCGCCGGACCACGGGAGTGAAGACACGCCAGCGGCACTTGTCTTGGAGGTTGAAGCTCCAGGTCCTGGTGCTGCAGTAGTGGAAGCTCCGGCTGTAGAGCCGGAAGAAGTAGTAGTCCCGGCCTCGGAGTCGGAACTTGTCGAAGCCCCGGCGATTGAGCCGGAGGTGACTAAATCTCCGGCATGCGAGCCGGAAGTCGAGGTAGTTCCGGCAGTTGAGCCGGTTACCTACGAAGCACCGGTCGCTGAGCCGGTTATTGTTGGAGCACCGGTCACAGAGCTGGCGGTTGAAGAGGCGAGGGAGCTCGAGCTTCCCTCGGAAGAGGTGTCCCGGTCGGAGCCTGTAGCAGCTCCTGTTCCGGAGGGAGCGACGTTGATGGTACCTGTGGCCGAGCCGGAGTGCCTAAACGAAGTCGCTGGCCCCCTGCCCAAGGGGGCGAATGAAGACTTGGCAGCGGGGCTTTCTTCGATGGCGGCTGAGGCCATCCCGGAGGACGGCCCTAGCGCCTTGGAAGCTCAGGGTTCCGCTCTCGTAGAGTGGGACCCAATTTTTGTATGTGAAGACCCGCTGGAACCAGCGGAGGAGACCCCAGCAGGTCCGGAGCCCATCCCGCTGTCGATGTCTATCGACAACGCCTGCTCTAGTCCGCATCAGGTCCAACTGGCCTTCTTCCACGACAGCAAGGCTCTTGAAGAGGAGCGCCAAACCCTTAGGAGGTGGCGTAATCGGCTCCACTTCGAGACTAAGCTGGCGCAGTCGAGGCTAGCAGACGACAAGGAGTGGATCAAGCGGGAGAAGATCCGCCTGGAATACTGGGATAAGCTGCTGGATGAAAGGGAGAGCATGACTCATGCCCTCGACGCTCAATCCCGGGAGATCCACGATCAGGCCAAGGCTGCCAACGACGCGGCCAATGCTCGGTACGAACAGCTCGAGGCCATCAACGCCGCACTCATCAAGTGCCGAGAGGCACTCGAAGGGAGGGAGAGACGGCTCGAGGACGAAGAGCAAAAACTCCTGGAGCTGCGGGATGACGTCCTGAGGCGGGAAGAAGAGCTCGCCGAGAAAGTAGCTCTGGCTGACAAGGGCCTCGAGGAGCGCACTAAGAAGTTGGAAGAGCGCTGCCTCGAGGAAGAGGAGAAGACCTGGGTGCGAGGGCAGGAACTCTACGAATACGAGTGTGCCCTTGTTGCCCGGGAGAAGAAAGTGGAGGCTAGGGAGAAGAACCTGGTCGATCGTCGGAACAAGATCCACCTCCGGGAGGAGGAGCTCGGAAGACTTGAGAGGCGGGTTGCTGCAAAGATTCAGCAAAACGCCAAAGAAGTTGAGCGCCTCGCCCGTGAGAATTCCGAACTGACGGCGGCCAAGAGATCCCTGGAAGACGTGAAGGGCCTGAGGACGGCGGACTCCCTGTAGATTTGGGAGTTCCTGGGCAAGGCCAATGATGCACTGACGCCGATGGGTTTCAGCCCCGTGCGCCCGGATGATCCGGAGCCGGAGCCGGACCTTGCGCTGCAGGCGTTGAGCGCAGCAGGTAGCAAGCTCTCCAAGGTGGGCGACGTCATCGCAGATCAACTGGAGGTCGAGGGGAAATCCCTGGCGAGGAACGTCACAGAATATGTGTTGACGTGCTACACCAGCCGGAACCCTCAATTTCCTCTGGACCCGGTGCTCGAAGGCCCCGTCGAAGGAGAAGGCGAAGCTACCCGAGCCAGCGTGTCGGAGGTCGCCCAGAAGGTCGCCGAGTTCTTCCATAGGGTCTAGGACCATCTCTTTAGCTCTCACTTGTATTTTCTCTTCTTCTTCCTCAATTTTGTAATCCCTTGTCTCCAGATGTAATCTCCTGTCTCCAGATGAATGAAATCCCCAAATTTTTGTGAATTTCATTTTTTGTCTTCAACATCTTTATCTTCACTTGGCCCCCTGGTAGATGTACACAATTTGATTGTGAACATGTACCAAAAGGATATAGAGTTTTGTTGAAGACGCATTTGCTCCAAACTTGTAGAATTTAGGTACGAAGTCTTCGATAGTGAAGGTCCCCTGAGGTTGTCGGAGCTTAGAAGCTCCGGCATTGTCCATCGCTGGAGCTTGGTAGCTCCGGCAATAGCCTCTATCAACACGTAGAGCGTCGATAGTTAGTCCTCCGAGGTGTCGAAGCTTAGTAGCTCCGGCAGTGACCTTTGCCAACACTTGGTTTGTTGGCAGCAGACTCCATTTACGGGGTCTTCTCACCATCTTTTACTCATCGTCAACGGTTGACCCCCTTGAGGGAGTCAGAGCTTGGTTACCTTCGGCTTTTCTCCATCAACGTAGAGTTTATTTTTCCTGCACACTTAAGCCAAGAAAAATGGTAAAATTCGTTCCTTGTCTATAATTTCATCGCGGCATACGATTCTTAAGAAAATTTTAAGTTGAACACGATTTTAAATACAACCGGATGCGTTGTCTTTTCTCTTAGATCCAATTGTCCATGGACCCGCCTTACTTCGGCCTGCCGGGGTGTAGGTAGAGTGGCGTACTTAGGGTGCTTGACCAGGCTAAGTCGATAGCGCACTCCGGCCCTAGATTGGCTTGGCGGCTTTCAGGCGAGTTGGCCATAAAAGATATTTAAATCCAAAAGATCTGACAATACAACTCGAATCGTATATAAACCGGTCGAACTAAAAATTTCTTAAGAATTGCACGTCTCTGTTATAGACAAGAAAGAGAAAAATAAAAATATCAAGCCTGCACAAAATGATGCACGTGGAGTCTATTTCACATGAAGATGTCTTTCATTATAGGTCCGGGGTACAGGGGAAACAAGTACACTCTTAGGGTACGGAACCAGGCTAAGTGTGTTTGGTTTCTTGTTTGACCCAGGGTAGTTAGCCACACTTTTAGTCCGGAGACTGTGACAAGTGCTGCATGAGCTTTGCGGACCTTTCGGGAAAGGTCCGGCTGCTCTCCCGGAGGAACTACCCGACTCTGTACAATGACTCTATAACATACATAGACTCACCTCCGTGGTATTAAGTGTAGAACTTACGGAGGTGCTCGATGTTCCAAGGATTTGGGAGAGGTGTCCCATCCTCGGTAGCCAAGCGAACGCTTCCGGGACGGGATACTTTGATCACTCGGAAGGGTCCCTCCCAGCCGGGGGAGAGTTTGTTTAACCCTTCTCTGGATAGTATTCTCTGTAGCACCAGATCGCCTTCCTCGAGCTGTCGGTTGTGTACATGCCGTTGGTGATAACGCCGTAGAGCTTGGTGATATCGGGCATTCCGAACAGCTGCTTGGCACCTTCCCTCCTCGAGGAGGTCTAGGTCTTCACGCCGGAGCTGGTCCTGCGCGGCTTCGTCGAAGGTCCGGACCCGGAGCGAACCCAAGGTGATTTCCGGAGGAAGGATTGCTTCAGCTCCGTACACCAGAAAGAAGGGTGTTTCTCCGGTTGACCGGTTTGGAGAAGTCCTGTTGGCCCATAGAGTGGGCGGAAGCTCTTCGATCCAGTTGGCTCCGTGCTTTTTCAAGCGCTCATAGGTGCGCGTTTTGAGTCCTTTAAGGATTTCTGCATTTGCTCTCTCGGCTTGGCCATTGCTGGCTGGATGAGCTACGGAGGCGTAGCAAACTTGCATGTCGAGGTCTTCGCAATATCCTTGGATTGCAGAGCTTATGAATTGAGTCCCATTATCAGTGACGATCTTGTTTGTGACTCCGAATCTGATTACTATGGATTGCAGAAAGTTGATAGCAGATTGCTTGTTGATCGTCACAACTGGAGTTGCTTCCGGCCACTTGGTGAACTTGTCAATGGCTACGTACAGGAACTTGTAACCTCCGACGGCTCTTGGGAAGGGTCCCAAGATGTCCATCCCCCACACAGCGAAGGGCCATGTAGGAGGTATCATTTGTAAGGGCTGAGCAGGTGTATGAATTTGCTTTGCATGAAATTGGCATGCTTCGCATTTCTTCACCAGCTCAGTGGCATCCTGGAGCGCTGTAGGCCAGTAGAAGCCATGCCGAAAGGCTTTTCCGACCAGTGTGCGGGAAGATGCGTGGTTCCCACACTCGCCTCCATGGATTTCTGCGAGGAGCTCGCAGCCTTCTTCCCTGTTGATGCACCGCATTAGGATGTCGTTGGCACCGCGCCGGTAGAGATCCCCTTCTACCAGCGTGTATCTTTTAGCCAATCTGACTACCCGGTCAGCGGATACATCATCGTCAGGAAGAATGTTGTCTTTCAAGTAGTTCCGGATCTCCGAGATCCATGCATTGGAACTGACTTGAGCATTTGACTCTTGCGTGCTGGGTTGCTCGGAGCTTCCGGCAGCACCTACGACCCTTGATGGCTGCCATGGTAACAGGGCCATCGGGACCGTCAGCTTCGGGATGCTGATCTCGCCCCCTTCGTTCAGTTCGGCAGGCTGAACTGTGGGTTTTGACAACCTCCGGACAAAGATTCCGTCAGGAGCTGGAGCTCCAGTTGACGCTTTGGTCGAGAGTTCGTCAGCTTCAGTGTTGTGGGCACGCTGAACATGGTGGAGGTCTAGGACTTCAAAGTCCTTCTGAAGCCTATGGACTTCAAGGAGGTAAGCAGCTAGCTGGAGATTATTGCAGGAGCATTCACCCTTCACCTGCTTGATGATGAGCTGTGAATCTCCTTTGACCAGCAGTTGCTTGACACCGTATGACAGTGCCACCTTTAGTCCGTAGGTGAGTGCTTCATACTCCGCCATGTTGTTGGTTGCCTTGAAGTCAAGGTGCACCATGTATTTCACCTTCTCCCCAGTCGGTGCAAGGAGAAGAATTCCAGCTCCGGCCCCCTGCTTCTGCATGGAGCCATCGAAGTAGAGGGTCCAGTGAGGCTCGGTGAAGGTTGGAACTTGATGCTCCGTCTTCTGCTCGCTGGGGCCCCCAGGGTTTGATGGAGAGGGAGTCCATTCCGCCACGAAATCTGCCAACGCTTGACTCTTGATTGCTTGCCTCGGAATGAATTCGAGATCGAATTCAGCCAATTCTGCTGCCCACTTTGCAATATTCCCAGTTGAATTGGGATTATGCAAGATCGCTCGAAGTGGATAGGAGGTCACCACCGAGACTTTGTGAGCTTGGAAGTAGTGTCGAAGCTTCCTGGAGGCAATAAGAACTGCATGAAGCAGCTTATGCACCTCTAGGTATCGAGTCTTGGCATCATGTAATACTTCACTGATGAAGTATACCGGACGTTGAATGGTCCGGACCCTCCCTGAGGGGTCCGAAGCTTCCTCTTCATTGATTCGGACTCTGCCGGAGGAGTCCAGATTCTCCTCGGGGACCTCCGGGTTCTGGCTGGAGGAACCCGGAGCTTCTTCAGAAATGACCTGGATCCTCTCAGAGGGGTCTGGGTCTTCTGAAGTGACTTCTTGTGGATTTGAGTCTGGGAGCTGGGACCCAGACTCACTTTCAGGAACCTCCAGACCCTCCTAAAGGGGTCTGGATTCCTGAGTATGGGGTAGTTCCGGTCTCTCCGCAACCAGAACCATACTGACGACTTCGTCAGTAGCTGAAATGTAAAGCAATAAAGGCTCACCAGGGTTCGGAGCTACCAGAATTGGTAGGGTGGTGAGGAACTGTTTCAGCTCCTGGAATGCCTTCTCTGCTTCTTCGGACCATTGGAATGGTCCGGACTTCCTCAACAACTTGAAGAATGGAAGTGCCCGTTCCGCCAGTCTTGATATGAACCGACTGAGGGCCGCTAGACACCCAGTTAACTTTTGGACGTCTTTGATGAGGGTTGGTGGCCGCATGTCTTCAATGGCTTTTATCTTCGCCGGATTAGCCTCTATGCCCCGGTGACTTACCAGGAAACCAAGAAGTTTTCCGGAGCTAACCCCGAAGACACACTTGTCTGGGTTTAGCTTCGTGCGGGTGGCCTGCAGCTTGTCGAAGACAGCCTGCAAGGTGTCCAAGAGGGGCTCCTTGTTCTTGACCTTGACCACGATGTCATCGACGTACACTTCCACTATGTATCTGATGAGTTCTTCAAAAGTTTTGTACATAGCTCGTACAAAAGTTGAAGCTGCATTCTTGAGACCAAATGGCATGGCTGTGTAACAATACAATCCATCTACTGTGATGAATGAAGTATGCTCTTCATCCTCCCTGGACATCCTGATTTGATGATATCCAGAATATGCGTCTAGGAAACACAGTAACTCACACCCGGAGGTGGAATCCACTATCTGATCTATTCTAGGTAGTGGGAATGGATCTTTTGGACATGCCTTATTCAGTGTGGTGTAGTCGATGCACATCCGAAGCTTCCCGCCGGCCTTGGGCACAACGACTGGGTTCGCCAGCCATTTTGGATGGAAGACTTCTCGGATGAATCCGGCTTCGAGCAACTTCTTCACTTCTTGTCGGATGAAGTTCTGCCGCTCTACGGATTGCTTCCAAGGCTTCTGATGCACAGGCCAAGCATCGGGGTAAATCTTCAGATTGTGCTCAATCACTTCCCTGGGGATCCCAGGCATTTGTGACGGTTGCCAGGCAAACACGTCAACATTAGCCCGGAGGAAAGTGATGAGCGCGAGTTCCTATTTGTCGGTCAACCCTCCCGATATACGGGTGGTTTGAGCGGCATCGGAACCAATTTGGACGACTTTGACGAGAATGTCGGTGTCGTCGCTTGGCTGCACACGGGGTGCAGAGGTTGAGCCTCGTTGACGAATGCTCGGGGGTTTCAGAGCTTGCTCCTGTCTGGAGTCCTCCTCTTGCGCCGTGGTGAGTGCATGGAGCTCCTCCAGAGCAGTTACTCCGGCGGTGCGATCTCCGCGGATCCGGAGAACGCCTACTGGTGTTGGCATCTTCAACACCAGGTATCCATAATGAGCAGCTGCCATAAATTTGTATAGGGCAGGTCTACCCAAGATGGCGTTGAATGGTAAGTTGATCTGAGCGACGTCGAAGACCAACTTCTCGGTGCGATACTTCTCCCGTGTCCCGAAGGTAACGGGGAGAGTTATAGCTCCGAGTGGGGTAATGGCCCCCGGACCTACTCCGGAGAAAGGTCGAGAGGGCTGGAGATCCGAAGGTCGGAGCTGAAGCTTGGTAAAAGCTTCAAAGCTTATGAGGTTCAGCCCCGAACCTCTGTCCACCATAACATGATGGAGCTGGATGTTATTGATGGTGGGAGATACCATCAAAGGTAACTGTCCAGCTCCGACCATGCTTCGAGGACAATCCGAAGCATCAAAAGTGATGGATGTGTCCATCCACTTTCGATGTGGCTCTGGTCTAGCTGTAGGAGCTACAGCGGCCATATCCCGCCGCATAGTCTTGATGACACGACGGGAGGTGATGTCCCATGATCCACCAAAAATGGTGTTCATGGTTTTCCGACGCTCGTTGTCAGAGACGTCAGAGTCATCGTCGACGGAGGTGTAGACGGCCTTCAGGACCTTTTTGAGATCCTGAAACCCTAACTCCTCTTCAGTCGGAGCTTCGTCGACCTTCTGTTTTCCTTCCCTCTGTCGGAAAGGGGACCCTTCCCGACGCTTGCTGTAGCGCTCGGTAAGGTTTTGGACCTCTTGGCAGTCTTCCAAACCGTGGCTGCCTGTTTTGTGAATGGGACACCACACTTTGGGTTTTCCACCGTCTTCGAAAGACGGTCGAGGTCGCTTCTCGGGGCGTGGCCCCCGGCCACCAGGAGTTGCAGCAGCTGCAACGTTGGATGTGCCGGCCGACGGCTTCTTCTTGCCGTTGGTCTTCTTTTTCTTCTTGCCACTCCTGGAGGTAGCGGCTTCTTCTTTGGAGGATTTCTTGTGATCCTCCGAGGCTGGTTTGGAGTGCATTTCACGGCCCTCCGCAGCTCTGGCACATTTGTCTGCCAGGCTGAAGAGTTCCGTGACGCTGGTGATCTCTTTGATCGCCAGCTTCTCCAACATCTTCTTATCCCGTACGCCCTATCTGAATGCTACAATGACAGAAGCGCTTGAGATAGAAGGGATTGTGTTGCGTACCTGAGAGAACCTCTGGATGAAGGACCGCAAAGATTCTCCCCCTTTTTGCACGACCGCAAAAAGGTCCAGTTCAGTGCCTGGTCGGGTGTATGAACTCCCGAAGTTGGCAGTGAACTGACGGCACAACTCCTCCCAACTGTTGATTGAGTTGGGTGGAAGGCTCATAAACCAGGACCTGGCGGTCCCAGTTAAGGCCACTGGAAAGTAATTGGCCATTACAGCCTCGTTTCCTCCAGCTGCCAAGATTGCAATGGAGTATATCTGAAGGAATTCGGCGGGGTTGACAGTCCCGACGAATTTTTTCGGCAGGTGTGGCCGGAACTTCTGTGGCCATCTAACCATGCGCAGGTGCATGGCTAGGGCTGAACAGCCTCCTCCTACTCCTTCCAGAGTAGAAAGGTCCTGAGCTTCCCGTCTTTCACGAGCGCGCTCGATATGGACACGGCCATCCTGTTGGTGGTATCGGCGATCAAGCTCCGCCCGGAGGTCATGGGTCGAAAGCCTGGATACCGTATGGGTGCGTCGTGCCCCAGTGGGCAACGACGTCACCTACTGTGACGCAGATCGTCTCCTGTTGTTGGAGACGTGCGGACCAAGTCTTCCAGACAAAGTCTGCCGCTGCGACGGGGCCCGTCCTGAAGGAGGAGGACCCTGGTTGTTGAGGCGTTCGGCCGCTGCTGCGACCAAATGCTCCACATCGGCCCTCCACTGCTCCATTGCATCTCGAGATGCATCCGGAGGTGGTGGACGTTGGAGAAGAGCACGCGCTGCATGGAGCTCGTGTTCCGGGTTGTCATGACTTGCCGACGCAGTAAGTGACACCGGCGCACCATCACGTTGCCCAGCACGATTTGCCGGAGAAGATGGTGATGGTGGTGGGAGTGTGGCTCCTGCTGGTGCTGAGGCTCCTGCTGGTGGCTGCCTGTTGGAGGGATTGCCCCCAACAGCCTGAGCAGCAGGTTGTCCGTTGGATGATCCAGCCGCGGAGTTCACCATTCTCGAAAATCTCAGGCGCCCCTACCTGGCGCGCCAACTGTCGACTGTTGGATCTCCTGACACTGGTAAAGTGTTGAAGGAGTTTGTGGTTCGGTGTGGGCGCGCGGAGACTCAAGAAGGTGAATTGCAGTTTAACACAGGAGACACAAGGATTTACGTGGTTTGGGCCGCCTGAGCGTAATACCCTACTCCACGGGTGTGTTGGTGTTGTATTAGCTTGTCAAGTATGATCGCTTGTCCACGTCTGTGAACGTCTGTGAACCTCTGTCCCCCATGTATCGTCGGCCTGTCCTTTTATAGTACAAGGACAGGCCGTTACAAGCTAGCCTGGCCCGACATGTGGCCCCGGCGGTTACTAGTATTGATACACGATTAATTGCTGTTAATGATTCTGTAACGGGCTCCGACAATGCCGTTACTGGTGTTAAGATCGTCCGTTTAAGCGTCATTAATATGGCATTAATGACGTTTAATCGGGTCTTGAAGTCCTTGGCTCTCCTTTGAAGATCCGGAGCCGTTACAAGGTCTTCCGGAGGTTAGAGGCTGCCAGCTCCGACGTTTGGACACGTGGCAGCTCCGGAGCTTGCTGTGGGAAGCAGGTAGCTCCGGGGCTATCTGACACGTGTCAGGTCTGGAGCTTCTCTCGGTCAGGGGTTAAGTCCGGAGGTGCCGTTTCGGTACCTGGCCCGGAGCTTCCCCCTTGTGGGCGGTAGCTCCGGTTTGGCAGTACACGTGGCGACCTAGGGATCAACCATGTTGGAGAAGCAGGTCCGGTCATGTCTGACAAGTGGGCCTCCGAGGGTCTTCAATCCAAGTAGACGGCCTTCCCTCGAGATCTCTGTAACCTCAGGGGGTGTATGGTTTTTAGGGTACCGACAGATACGCTCAAGTCGAAGGTTTGGATTTCGATGAAACCTTTGCTCCCGTAGCTAGGCTTGAATCTATTCGCATATTATTGGCCTTTGCTACTCACCATGATTTCAAGTTATATCAAATGGATGTGAAAAGTGCATTCCTCAACGGTCCAATCAAGGAGGAAGTGTATGTGGAGCAACCGCCCGGATTTGAAGATGAAGAGCATCCCGATCACGTCTACAAGTTGTGTAAGGCTCTCTATGGCCTCAAACAAGCACCTAGAGCTTGGTATGAATGCCTTAGGGATTTTCTCACTCAAAATGGTTTTAAGATTGGGAATGCCGATTATACTCTCTTCACTAAGCATTTTGATAATGACTTGTTCGTATGCCAAATTTATGTTGATGATATCATATTTGGTTCTACTAACAAGACTTTTTGTGATGAGTTTTCCAAAATCATGACGGAGAGATTTGAGATGTCTATGATGGGGGAGTTGAAGTTTTTCCTAGGTTTCCAAGTAAAGCAACTCAAGGAAGGGACCTTCATATGCCAAACCAAGTACACTCATGACATTCTCAAGAAGTTTGGCATGGAGAAGGCGAAGCCCATCAAGACACCTATGGGAACAAACGGGCATCTAGGACTAAACGAAGAAGGAGCGAGCGTGGACCAAAAGGTATACCGTTCTATGATTGGCTCTTTGCTTTATCTTTGTGCTTCTAGACCCGAAATTATTCTTAGTGTGTGCATGTGTGCTCGATTCCAAGCCACTCCAAAAGAGTGTCACTTGACAGCGGTTAAGAGGATCCTTAGGTATTTAGTTCACACTCCTAATCTAGGTCTTTGGTACCCTAAAGGATCCAAGTTTGATCTCGTCGATTATTCCGATGCGGATTATGCGGGATGTAGGGTAGATAGGAAGAGCACATCCGGGACATGCCAATTCCTTGGTAGGTCCTTGGTTGCGTGGTCTTCCAAGAAACAAAACTCCATTACCCTTTCCACAGCCGAAGTGGAGTACGTTGCAGCCGGAAGTTGCTGTGCGCAACTTCTTTGGATGCGACAAACTCTTAGGGATTATGGTTACAATCTGAGCCACATTCCTCTCCTATGTGATAATGAGAGTGCCATCAAGATTGATCACAACCCCGTCGAGCATTCTAGAACCAAACACATAGACATCCGTCACCATTTCCTGCGAGACCACTCTATCAAGGGAGATATCGTTATCTCTCATGTTAGAAGTGAGAAGCAATTGGCGGATATCTTCACCAAACCCCTTGATGAGAGACGCTTTTGTGACCTATGGAGTGAGCTAAATATCTTGGATTCTCGAAACATTGCTTGAGTCGTGCACATCTGATTGCTGTTAGTTTTCAACTTCAAAATGTTGTGTGTTTTCGAAAATCTCATCTATTTGTTCTTGAAAACTATGTTCTAAACTTCTCTTTGGTGAAAATGATCATAGTTTGATTGTTGGTTGCTCACTGATCATTTTTGTCAAAGATATTTGCAAAAACCTATCCAAAATGTCCATATCTATTTATCTTTATATCCCCAAGTGTTTGCACATTGCATACACTCAGGGGGAGTCAGACAAGTCTGACAAAAGTCAGACATGTCCGAAGTGGGTTTTAAGTCTGCAGAGAGAACTCGGACTTGTCCGAAGTAAAATTTCGGACTTGTCCGATGTGGAAATCCGAACCCCTTCAAAGAGGCCGACGGTTTCCTTTCCTTCTCTCTCTCCTCACTTCAAACCCTAACCTCTCTCTCTCTCAAACCTCCCAAGGCGATCCACATTGCTTTTGAGGCTTTTGTGAGGTGTTCTTGAGGGCATATCTTCCTCAAGGGTGGAGGATTCGCATTCCTTTCGGATTCTCTCAACTTTTTCTTCCTCCGAAGGTATTTTCCGCATCTTTCCTCAATTCTAAATCTAGCGGCAAGTTTGCAAATTTATGCCCTTGGAACTGTTCCTAGGCATATTTGCAACCTTGGTGCAAAATTTGGTCGGTAGATAAATTGATTTGCTTAGTTTCCTTAGCAATTAGGGTCAGTTCTGTACAGGTCGGACAAGTCTGACTCTGAAATTCGGACATGTCCGAAATTCCTGAGTCAGACAAGTCTGACTTCCCAGTCAGACATGTCCGATCCTGTATAAATCTGAGACCTAATTTCTATCGAAACTATCAAGTTAATTGCTCTATCTCTCTTGCTTTGACTCTTACCTATCCCTGTATCTCTTCTTCAGCTATGGGTCACGACAAGAGAGGCAAGGAGCCCGCGGATCCCGATTCTTCGGCTCAACCATCAAAGCGACCAAAGAAAGTGACTGTCAAGCGACCCGCAAGCGGTCAGCTCACTATTCACAGTGGTCAGGGGGGCAGCTCGAGCTCCCAAGGGCAGCAAGAGATCAGACCGTTGGTCGTGCACTCTCCAGTTGGTGACACTCGACGCACGGCCGACAGGGTAAACTACCGGAGGAACATCCACGACACCATGCACATGAGAGATGTGCGGTGTTATGACATGCCAAGGGAGAGCAAGGATCCCCGTTTCTGGTGCTTCTTCAACATGGATTACTACCGGTCAGTCCTCACGACCAAGAAGAGCCCAGTAACAGAGATGCAATAGGTTTATTGGAAGGCTGCATTGAAGAAGAAGGACTCCTATCTTCTCTTCAAGGGGGTGCTCGAAGCTTGCGAGCACCACGGAGTCAGCGAGATCATGGGTCTCCAATACCATGGAACAAGGAAGTCATCCTCCAATTTTATGCAACTGTGTTCTATTGGGTTGACAAGCTCGGCTTCACCTGGATGACCAATGGGGTGAAGTACGAAGTCAGCTATGAGGAGTTTTCCCGCATTCTCGAGATGGAGGACAGTCTGCAGCACTCTCTGAAGATCCATGAGATGGATCTAGTGAACCTCCTTGAGATGGAGAGTTTCTATGAGGATGGGTATCCAGCTAACCCTCCTCATATCGACGGCCTCAAGCCATTCCATGCCATGGTGAACCATCTGATAAGGAAGACCCTCTCGCCCAAGGATGGGGATGCCAACAGGATCAATCACAACAGCAGAAATCTGATCCAGCTCTTGGCAGGGGAGCAGCAATTCAACGCCTTTGACTATATCTACGAGGAGATTTACCTCGCCTCGGAGACACTGGCTAGGTCTTGCTGCTACGCCTCGTACCTGATGAAGCTAATTGAGACGGTGTCCGGGCAGAAGTTTGTGAAGGATGTGCCTCATAGGCGCCTTGTGCCTCAGAAGCCTTCCAAGCTTCACCGCCCGATTCGAGCAGCTGCACCGGCACCGGCACCAGCACCAGCAGAGGGAGGACCTAGCTCCTCGAGGAGGAAGTCTGCTCAGCCTCCCAGTTCAGCCTCCGTGCCCCAGCAGCAGCCATCTTGCTCCTCAGGACTGCTCAAGATCCTGAAGTCGATCTTCACCGTCTGCCGGTCGACTCAGCACTTGGCAAAGAGGAACCAGAGGAACCTCACTGCCATCAGGGAGCACCTCCAGCTTCCTTTAGTCGATGACGTCAGCTCGGACGAGGAGCCACCGGAGTTTCCAGAGCTCACCGAGGCGGAGATGGCGTTCTTCACCGGCACCGGCGCCTCTTCCTCAGCACCTCCTGCAGCTCACGGCGACTCCAGCGAGGAGAGCGACTACGAGGAGGAGAGCGACGACGACAATGACGGCGACGACGACGAGGACGACACTGAGTGGACTAGGTCTTAGTGTCCACTTTTCTCCTTTTTGGTGCCTTGATGCCAAAGGGGGAGAAGTATTAGGCTCTAGTGCTTTTTCTTGGACATGGACATGTATCTAGTCATATTTTCTATCGTCGTGTGTCTTGTACTTATTTGTTACTCGTTTATGACTGTTAATGCTTAATGATGTTTATTGATGCCTTATGATGATCATTATGATACTTCATTGATCTCGTGTGCATTTCTTCATTTGTATCACGTTATTGCACACACACGGGCATATAGGCACCCCACGACGATTGAGTGTATATGAGTTGTTTTTATTGTTATTCCAAAAGCTCATATACACTTGAGACTCAAAACTTATATCAAATCTTATTTTTGTCGAAGACTTTAGTTGGTTGTCATCAATCACCAAAAAGGGGGAGATTGTAAGTGCATCTAGGTCCCTTGTGGGTTTTGGTGGATTGATGATGACTATTAAAGTGCTGATGAACTTGGTTGAGCATGAGCGCAGATCCGAAGTACAGAATGGAGCTTTGAAGAAAGACGGCAAAAGGAGAGAAGTTGTGGCGAAGAAGAATAGAAATAGGATTTTCTATTTTCTCCTTGAGTCGTAGGAAAAACCGTACTATTAAGAGGGACACGACGCGTAGACACTTAGTGAGTCATTTGGGTGCTCAACCCCTTAGTAGAAGATTTTAGTAGGACCTTTGTGGCTTGGGCGGACTTGTCTGACTTGTGGTGTCAGACATGTCCGAATTCCCTCTGTTGGAAATCGGACATGTCCGAAACTGTGAGTCAGATATGTCCGAATTGGCACTGGAAGGGTTCCAGTGAGAGTTCCAGTGAAGTTTCGGACTTGTCCGAACCTGGGGTAGGACATGTCCGAGATGGATCTGTTCCCGGGGACTAAGAAAAATTTTCTAAGTCCCAAAGAGTCAGACTTGTCCGAGTTCTCTCTGCAGAACTTCAGACATGTCCGAGATTGTGTGTCAGAGATGTCTGAAGTGACTTTGGTCAGACAAGTCTGAAGTGAAAGGCCTGACCTTTGAGATCAGACATGTCCGACTTTGTATCAGACATGCCTGACGTGGGCTGTGTCAAACGGCTCTAATGACTTTTTGGAGTATAAATAGTGGATGGTTTCGACCCAACAACTATGCCTAACACCTCTGAACAGTTATGAACGCCCATTTGAACTCAAGAACCTCTATCCACTTGTTCTTCACCTCTAGAGCCCAAATTCGAGTTTTTTGGGAGAGTGAAGAGTGCTTTGTGATACTCGGGAGAAACGGTTTGTTGAGGGGTTGAGCAACGTGTGATTCGCTAAGTTTCTTCGTGATTGCGTGTTTGTTGCTCTTGGGGTTCTCCCCTAGACGGTTAGGCGTCTGTCGATACCCTAAAAACCATACACCCCCTGAGGTTACAGAGATCTCGAGGGAAGGCCGTCTACTTGGATTGAAGACCCTCGGAGGCCCACTTGTCAGACATGACCGGACCTGCTTCTCCAACATGGTTGATCCCTAGGTCGCCACGTGTACTGCCAAACCGGAGCTACCGCCCACAAGGGGGAAGCTCCGGGCCAAGTACCGAAACGGCACCTCCGGACTTAACCCCTGACCGAGAGAAGCTCCGGACCTGACATGTGTCAGATAGCCCCGGAGCTACCTGCTTCCCACAGCAAGCTCTGGAGCTGCCACGTGTCCAAACGTCGGAGCTGGCAGCCTCTAACCTCCGGAAGACCTTGTAACGGCTTCGGATCTTCAAAGGATAGCCAAGGACTTCAAGACCCAATTAAATGTCATTAATGCCATATTAATGATGCTTAAACGGATGATCTTAACACCAGTAACGGCATTGTCGGAGCCCATTACAGAATCATTAACAGCAATTAATCGTGTATCAATACCAGTAACCGTCGGGGCCACATGTCGGGCCAGGCTAGCTTGTAACGGCTTGTCCTTGTACTATAAAAGGACAGGCCGACGATACACGGGGGACAGAGGTTCACAGACGTTCATAGACGTGGACAAGCGATCATACTTGACAAGCTAATACAACACCAACACACCCGTGGAGTAGGGTATTACGCTCAGGAGGCCCGAACCACGTAAATCCTTGTGTCTCCTGTGTTAAACTGCAATTCACCTTCTTGAGTCTCCGCGCGCCCACACCGAACCACAAACTCCTTCAACACTTTACCAGTGTCAGGAGATCCAACAGTCGACAGTTGGCGCGCCAGGTAGGGGCGCCTGAGATTTTCGAGAATGGTGAACTCCGCGGCTGGATCATCCAACGGCCAACCTGCTGCTCAGGCTGTTGGGGGAAATCCCTCCAACAGGCAGCCACCAGTAGGAGCCTCAGCACCAGCAGGAGCCACACTCCCACCACCACCATCTTCTCCGGCAAATCGTGCTGGGCAACGTGATGGTGCGCCGGCGTCACTTACTGCGTCGGCAAGTCATGACAACCCGGAACACGCGCTCCATGCAGCGCATGCTCTTCTCCAACGTCCACCACCTCCGGATGCATCTCGAGATGCAATGGAGCAGTGGAGGGCCGATGTGGAGCATTTGGTCGCAGCAGCGGCCGAACGCCTCAACAACCAGGGTCCTCCTCCTTCAGGACGGGCCCCGTCGCAGCGGCGGACTTTGTGTGGAAGACTTGGTCCGCACGTCTCCAACAACAGGAGACGATCTGCGTCACAGCAGGTGACGTCGTTGCCCTCTGGGGCACGACGCACCCATACGGTATCCAGGCTTTCAACTCATGACCTCCGGGCGGAGCTTGATCGCCGATACCGCCAACAGGATGGCCGTGTCCATATCGAGCGCGCTCGTGAAAGACGGGAAGCTCAGGACCTTTCTACTCTAGAAGGAGTAGGAGGAGGATGTTCAGCCCTAGCCATGCACCTGCACATGGTTAGATGGCCACAGAAGTTCCGGCCACACCTGCCGGAAAAATTCGACGGGACTGTCAACCCCGCCGAATTCCTTCAGATATACTCCACTACAATATTGGCAGCTGGAGGAAACGAGGCTGTAATGGCCAATTACTTTCCAGTGGCCTTAACTGGGACCGCCAGGTCCTGGTTTATGAGCCTTCCACCCAACTCAATCAACAGTTGGGAGGAGCTGTGCCGTCAGTTCACTGCCAACTTCGGGAGTTCATACACCCGACCAGGCACTGAACTGGACCTTTTTGCGGTCGTGCAAAAAGGGGGAGAATCTTTGCGGTCCTTCATCCAGAGGTTCTCTCAGGTACGCAACACAATCCCTTCTATCTCAAGCGCTTCTGTCATTGTAGCATTCAGACAGGGCGTACGGGATAAGAAGATGTTGGAGAAGCTGGCGATCAAAGAGATCACGAACGTCACGGAACTCTTCAGCCTGGCAGACAAATGTGCCAGAGCTGCGGAGGGCCGTGAAATGCACTCCAAACCAGCCTCGGAGGATCACAAGAAATCCTCCAAAGAAGAAGTCGCTACCTCCGGGAGTGGCAAGAAGAAAAAGAAGACCAACGGCAAGAAGAAGCCGTCGGCCGGCGCATCCAACGTTGCAGCTGCTGCAACTCCTGGTGGTCGGGGGCCACGCCCCGAGAAGCGACCTCGACCGTCTTCCGAAGACGGTGGCAAACCCAAAGTGTGGTGTCCCATTCACAAAGCGGGCAGCCACGGTTTGGGAGACTGCCGAGAGGTCCAAAACCTTGCCGAGCGCTACAGCAAGCGCCGGGAAGGGTCCCCTTTCCGACAGAGGGAAGGAAAACAGAAGGTCGACAAAGCTCTGGCTGAAGAGGAGTTAGGGTTTCAGGATCCCAAAAAGGTCCTGAAGGCCGTCTACACCTCCGTCGACGATGACTTTGACGTCTCTGACAACGAGCGTCGGAAAACCATGAACACCATTTTTGGTGGATCATGGGACATCACCTCCCGTCGTGTCATCAAGACTATGTGGCGGGATATGGCCGCTGTAGGTCCTACAGCTAGATCGGAGCCACATCGAAAGTGGATTGACACATCCATCACTTTTGATGCTTCAGACTGTCCTCGAAGCATGGTCGGAGCTGGACAGTTACCTTTGATGGTATCTCCCACCATCAATAACATCCAGCTCCATCATGTTATGGTGGACGGAGGTTCGGGGCTGAACCTCATAAGCTTTGAAGCTTTTACCAAGCTTCAGCTCCGACCTTCGGATCTCCAGCCCTCTCGACCTTTCTCCGGAGTAGGTCCGAGGGCCATTACCCCACTCGGAGCTATAACTCTCCCCGTTACCTTCGGGACATGGGAGAAGTATCGCACCGAGAAGTTGGTCTTCGACGTCGCTCAGATCAACTTACCATTCAACGCCATCTTGGGTAGACCTGCCCTATACAAATTTATGGCAGCTGCTCATTATGGATACCTGGTGTTGAAGATGCCAACACCAGTAGGCGTTCTCCGGATCCGCGGAGATCGCACCGCCGGAGTAACTGCTCTGGAGGAGCTCCATGCACTCACCACGGTGCAAGAGGAGGACTCCAGACACGAGCAAGCTCCGAAACCCCCGAGCATTCGTCAACGAGGCTCAACCTCTGCACCCTGTGTGCAGCCAAGCGGCGACACTGACATTCCCGTCAAAGTCGTCCAAATTGGTTCCGATGCCGCTCAAACCACCCGTATATTGGGAGGGTTGAACGACAAATAGGAACTCGCGCTCATCACTTTCCTCCGGGCTAATGTTGACGTGTTTGCCTGGCAACCGTCACAAATGCCTGGGATCCCCAGGGAAGTGATTGAGCACAATCTGAAGATTTACCCCGATGCTCGGCCTGTGCATCAGAAGCCTGAGAAGCAATCCGTAGAGCGGCAGAACTTCATCCGACAAGAAGTGAAGAAGTTGCTCGAAGCCGGATTCATCTGAGAAGTCTTCCATCCAAAATGGCTGGCGAACCCAGTCGTTGTGCCCAAGGCCGGCGGGAAGCTTCGGATGTGCATCGACTACACCACACTGAATAAGGCATGTCCAAAAGATCCATTCCCACTACCTAGAATAGATCAGATAGTGGATTCCACCTCCGAGTGTGAGTTACTGTGTTTCCTAGACGCATATTCTGGATATCATCAAATCAGGATGTCCAGGGAGGATGAAGAGCATACTTCATTCATCACAGTAGATGGATTGTATTGTTACACAGCCATGCCATTTGGTCTCAAGAATGCAGCTTAAACTTTTGTACGAGCTATGTACAAAACTTTTGAAGAACTCATCAGAGACATAGTGGAAGTGTACGTCGATGACATCGTGGTCAAGGTCAAGAACAAGGAGTCCCTCTTGGACACCTTGCAGGCTGTCTTCGACAAGCTGCGGGCCACCCGCACGAAGCTAAACCCAGACAAGTGTGTCTTCGGGGTTAGCTCCGGAAAACTTCTTGGTTTCCTGGTAAGTCACCGGGGCATAGAGGCTAATCCGGCGAAGATAAAAGCCATTGAAGACATGCGGCCACCAACCCGCATCAAAGACGTCCAAAAGTTAACTGGGTGTCTAGCGGCCCTCAGCCGGTTCATATCAAGACTGGCGGAACGGGCACTTCCATTCTTCAAGTTGTTGAGGAAGTCCGGACCATTCCAATGGTCCGAAGAAGAAGAGAAGGCATTCCAGGAGCTGAAATAGTTCCTCACCAACCTACCAATTCTGGTAGCTCCGAACCCTGGTGAGCCTTTGTTGCTTTACATTTCAGCTACTGACGAAGTCGTCAGTATGGTTCTGGTTGCAGAGAGACCGGAACTACCCCATACTCAGGAATCCATACCCCTTCAAGAGGGTCCGGAGGTTCCTGAAAGTGAGTCTGGGTCCCAGCTCCCAGACTCAAATCCACAAGAAGTCACTTCAGAAGACCCAGACCCCTCTGAGAGGGTCCAGGTCATTTCTGAAGAAGCTTCGGGTTCCTCCAGCCAGAACCCGGAGGTCCCCGAGGAGAATCTGGACTCCTCCAGCAGAGTCCGGATCAATGAAGAGGAAGCTTCGGACCCCTCCGGGAGGGTCCGGACCATTCAATGCCCGGTATACTTCATCAGTGAAGTATTACATGATGCCAATACTCGATACCTAGAGGTGCATAAGCTGCTTTATGCAGTTCTTATTGCCTCCAGGAAGCTTCGACACTACTTCCAAGCTCACAAAGTCTCGGTGGTGACCTCCTATCCACTTCGAGCGATCTTGCATAATCCCAATTCAACTGGGAATATTGCAAAGTGGGCAGCAGAATTGGCTGAATTCGATCTCGAATTCATTCCGAGGCAAGCAATCAAGAGTCAAGCGTTGGCAGATTTCGTGGCGGAATGGACTCCCTCTCCATCAAACCCTGGGGGCCCCAGCGAGCAGAAGACGGAGCATCAAGTTCCAACCTTCACCGAGCCTCACTGGACCCTCTACTTCGATGGCTCCATGCAGAAGCAGGGGGCCGGAGCTGGAATTCTTCTCCTTGCACCGACTGGGGAGAAGGTGAAATACATGGTGCACCTTGACTTCAAGGCAACCAACAACATGGCGGAGTATGAAGCACTCATCTACGGACTAAAGGTGGCACTGTCATACGGTGTCAAGCAACTGCTGGTCAAAGGAGATTCACAGCTCATCATCAAGCAGGTGAAGGGTGAATGCTCCTGCAATAATCTCCAGCTAGCTGCTTACCTCCTTGAAGTCCAGAGGCTTCAGAAGGACTTTGAAGTCTTAGACCTCCACCATGTTCAGCGTGCCCACAACACTGAAGCTGACGAACTCTCGACCAAAGCGTCAACTGGAGCTCCGGCTCCTGACGGAATCTTTGTCCGGAGGTTGTCAAAACCCACAGTTCAGCCTGCCGAACTGAACGAAGGGGGCGAGATCAGCATCCCGAAGCTGACGGTCCCGATGGCCCTGTTACCATGGCAGCCATCAAGGGTCGTAGGTGCTGCCGGAAGCTCCGAGCAACCCAGCACGCAAGACTCAAATGCTCAAGTCAGTTTTGATGCATGGATCTCGGAGATCCGGAACTACTTGAAAGACAACATCCTTCCTGACGATGATGTATCCGCTGACCGGGTAGTCAGATTGGCTAAAAGATACACGCTGGTAGAAGGGGATCTCTACCGGCGCGGTGCCAACGGCATCCTAATGCGGTGCATCACAAGGGAAGAAGGTTGTGAGCTCCTCGCAGAAATCCATGGAGGCGAGTGTGGGAACCATGCATCTTCCCGCACGTTGGTCGGAAAAGCCTTTCGGCATGGCTTCTACTGGCCTACAGCGCTCCAGGATGCCACTGAGCTGGTGCAGAAATGCGAAGCATGCCAATTTCATGCAAAGCAAATTCATACACCTGCTCAGCCCTTACAAATGATACCTCCTACATGGCCCTTCGCTGTGTGGGGGATGGACATCTTGGGACCCTTCCCAAGAGTCGTCGGAGGTTACAAGTTCCTGTACGTAGCCATTGACAAGTTCACCAAGTGGCCGGAAGCAACTCCAGTTGTGACGATCAACAAGCAATCTGCTATCAACTTTCTGCAATCCATAGTAAGAAGATTCGGAGTCCCAAACAAGATCATCACTGATAATGGGACTCAATTCACAAGCTCCGCATTCCAAGGATATTGCGAAGACCTCGGCATACAAGTTTGCTACGCCTCCGTAGCTCATCCAGCCAGCAATGGCCAAGCCGAGAGAGCAAATGCAGAAATCCTTAAAGGACTCAAAACGCGCACCTATGAGCGCTTGAAAAAGCACGGAGCCAACTGGATCGAAGAGCTTCCGCCCACTCTATGGGCCAACAGGACTTCTCCAAACCGGTCAACCGGAGAAACACCCTTCTTTCTGGTGTACGGAGCTGAAGCAATCCTTCCTCCGGAAATCACCTTGGGTTCGCTCCGGGTCCGGACCTTCGACAAAGCCGCGCAGGACCAGCTCCGGCGTGAAGACCTAGACCTCCTCGAGGAGGGAAGGTGCCAAGCAGCTGTTCGGGATGCCCGATATCGCCAAGCTCTACGGCGTTATCACCAGCGGCATGTACACAACCGACAGCTCGAGGAAGGCGATCTGGTGCTACGGAGAATACTATCCAGAGAAGGGTTAAACAAACTCTCCCCCGGCTGGGAGGGAACCTTCCGAGTGATCAAAGTATCCCGTCCCGGAAGCGTTCGCTTGGCTACCGATGATGGGACACCTCTCTCAAATCCTTGGAACATCGAGCACCTCCGTAAGTTCTACACTTAATACCACGGAGGTGAGTCTTGAGTAACTTAAGATGTATGTTATAGAGTCATTGTACAGAGTCGGGTAGTTCCTCCGGGAGAGCAGCCGGACCTTTCCCAAAAGGTCCGCAAAGCTCATGCAGCACTTGTCACAGTCTCCGGACTAAAAGTGTGGCTAACTACCCTGGGTCAAACGAGAAACCAAACACACTTAGCCTGGTTCCATACCCTAAGAGTGTACTTGTTTCCCCTGTACCCTGGACTTATAATGAAAGACATCTTCATGTGAAATAGACTCCACGTGCATTCATTTTGTGCAGGCTCGATATTTTTATTTTTCTCTTTCTTGTCTATAACAGAGACGTGCAATTCTTAAGAAATTTTTAGTTCGACCGGTTTATATACGATTCGAGTTGTATTGTCAGATCTTTTGGATTTAAATATCATTTATGGCCAACTCGCCTGAAAGCCGCCAAGCCAATCTAGGGCCGGAGTGCGCTATCGACTTAGCCTGGTCAAGCACCCTAAGTACGCCACTCTACCTACACCCCGGCAGGCCGAAGTAAGGCGGGTCCATGGACAATTGGATCTAAGAGAAAAGACAACGCATCTAGTTGTATTTAAAATCGCGTTCAACTTAAAATTTTCTTGAGAATCGTAAGCCACGACGAAATTATAGACAAGGAACGAATTTTACCATTTTTCTTGGCTTAAGTGTGCAGGAAAAATAAACTCTACGTTGATGGAGAAAAGCCGGAGCTAACCAAGCTCTGACTCCCTCAAGGGGGTCAACCGTCGACGATGAGTAAAAGATGGTGAGAAGACCCCGTAAATGGAGTCTGCTGCCAACAAACCAAGTGTTGGCAAAGGTCACTGCCGGAGCTACTAAGCTCCGACACCTCGGAGGACTAACTATCGACGCTCTACGTGTTGATAGAGGCTATTGCCGGAGCTACCAAGCTCCAGCGATGGACAATGCCGGAGCTTCTAAGCTCCGACAACCTCAGGGGACCTTCACTATCGAAGACTTCGGACCTAAATTCTACAAGTTCGGAGCAAATGCGTCTTCAACAAAACTCGATATCCTTTTGGTACATGTTCACAATCAAATTGTGTACATCTACCAGGGGGCCAAGTGAAGATAAAGATGTTGAAGACAAAAAATGAAATTCACAAAAATTTGGGGATTTCATTCATCTGGAGACAGGAGATTACATCTGGAGACAAGGGATTACAAAATTGAGGAAGAAGAAGAGAAAATACAAGTGAGAGCTAAACAGATGGTCCTAGACCCTATGGAAGAACTCGGCGACCTTCTGGGCGACCTCCGACACGCTGGCTCGGGTAGCTTCGCCTTCTCCTTCGACGGGGCCTTCGAGCACCGGGTCCAGAGGAAATTGAGGGTTCCGGCTGGTGTAGCACGTCAGCACATATCCTGTGACGTTCCTCGCTAGGGATTGCCCCTCGACCTCCAGTTGATCCGCGATGACGTCGCCCACCTTGGAGAGCTTGCTACCTGCTGCGCTCAACGCCTGCAGCGCAAGGTCCGGCTCCGGCTCCGGATCATCCGGGCGCACGGGGCTGAAACCCATCGGCGTCAGTGCATCATTGGCCTTGCCCAGGAACTCCCAAATCTGCAGGGAGTCTGCCGTCCTCAGGCCCTTCACCTCTTCCAGGGATCTCTTGGCCGTCGTCAGTTCGGAATTCTCACGGGCGAGGCGCTCAACTTCTTTGGCGTTTTGCTGAATCTTTGCAGCAACCCGCCTCTCAAGTCTTCCGAGCTCCTCCTCCCGGAGGTGGATCTTGTTCCGACGATCGACCAGGTCCTTCTCCCTAGCCTCCACTTTCTTCTCCCGGGCAACAAGGGCACACTCGTATTCGTAGAGTTTCTGCCCCCGCACCCAGGTCTTCTCCTCTTCCTCGAGGTAGCGCTCTTCCAACTTCTTAGTGCGCTCCTCGAGGCCCTTGTCAGCCAGAGCTACTTTCTCGGCGAGCTCTTCTTCCCGCCTCAGGACGTCATCCCGCAGCTCCAGGGGTTTTTGCTCTTCGTCCTCGAGCCATCTCTCCCTCCCTTCGAGTGCCTCTCGGCGCTTGATGAGTGCGGCGTTGATGGCCTCGAGCTGTTCGTACCGAGCATTGGCCGCGTCGTTGGCAGCCTTGGCCTGATCGTGGATCTCCCGGGATTGAGCGTCGAGGGCATGAGTCATGCTCTCCCTTTCATCCAGCAGCTTATCCCAGTATTCCAGGCGGATCTTCTCCCGCTTGATCCACTCCTTGTCGTCCGCTAGCCTCGACTGCGCCAGCTTAGTCTCGAAGTGGAGCCGATTACGCCACCTCCTAAGGGTTTGGCGCTCCTCTTCAAGAGCCTTGCTGTCGTGGAAGAAGGCCAGTTGGACCTGACGCACACTAGAGCAGGCGTTGTCGATAGACATCGACAGCGGGATGGGCTCCGGACCTGCTGGGGTCTCCTCCGCTGGTTCCAGCGGGTCTTCACATACAAAAATTGGGTCCCACTCTACGAGAGCGGAACCCTAAGCTTCCAAGGCGCTAGGGCCGTCCTCCGGGATGGCCTCAGCCACCATCGAAGAAAGCCCCGCCGCCAAGTCTTCATTCGCCCCCTTGGGCAGGGGGCCAGCGACTTCGTTTAGGCACTCCGGCTCGGCCACAGGTACCATCAACGTCGCCGCCTCCGGAACAGGAGCTGCTACAGGCTCCGACCGGGACACCTCTTCCGAGGGAGGCTCGAGCTCCCTCGCCTCTTCAACCGCCGGCTCTGTGACCGGCGCTCCAACAATAACTGGCTCAGCGACCGGTGCTTCGGAGGTAACCGACTCAACTGCCAGAACTACCTCGACTTCCGGCTCGCATGCCGGAGCTTTAGTCACCTCCGGCTCAATCGCCGGGGCTTCGACAAGTTCCGGCTCCGAGGCCGGGACTACTACTTCTTCCGGCTCTACAGCCAGAGCTTCCACTACTGCAGCACCAGGACCTGGAGCTTCAACCTCCGAGACAAGTGCCGCTGGCGTGTCTTCACTCCCGTGGTCCGGCGCTACCACGGGAAATTCTGGGGACGAGTCAAGGTTCATAACCACGATAGCCGGCGCCGGAGCTGTCGCAGCCTCAGCCATCACCTGGGGCGGCACTGGGACAGGAGCAGAAGCTCCCATGGCCTCAGAAATCGTGGCCGAGGGTGGAGCTTCACTCCCCTTCTTGGGGACGCTGCAGAGGATGGATAAAAAAATTAACAAACAATCGCTACAACTAAAAAGTTAACCAAGGTAAAGATCAAAAATTACCTTGGAAGGCTTCCGCACCAGCTTGCGCGGAACCATTTTCCCGGACGTTCCGGGCTGGCCATGGTCGGCGTAGGAGCTCCGGGAGGCCCCCCAGAACTTGTCACAGCCACGGGCGTTTCCCGGGTCGAGGCTCTCCTCGATCGGGAGGAACCCCTGGACCTGGAGGCTCCCACCGCCCCAGGTGCCGGAGTCGTGCACCCGGAGCTAGCACCCCCGGAGGGCTCCACCACGGGGACAGACGCGCTCTCGGAGGATCCCACTGCAGGAACAGTCTCGTTTTGGGAGGACCCCACCACGGGGACAGTCGCCACGGCGGTAGAAGATCTTCCCCCCTGGGGAGAAGGAACCGAGGCGGAAGTAGCGGGCCTGACGGACCTTCCGTCGGCATGTCGTAGCTTCCTCTTCCGACTCTCCAGCTCCTCCGCCAGCTCCTTGCCCTTGCCGATGACCTCGACCCTCGGCTGTGGAGCAAGGACCGAGCCGTCTTCGGGCACCCCGGGGATTGCCACCCGGGTGGTTGATCTTCTCTCGACGACACCAAGGTCGTCAAGCGCGGGCATCGTCCGCCGGAGCTCCCTGCTGAACTCCACTTCCACGTTCAGAGGGAGAAAGGCCGACGGCGGAGTCAAATAATCTCCGTCGACGTCGATGCCGTGCTGAAATTTCTTGAGGTGGAACTCCAAGGTCTTCCCCACCATGTTGGACTTCAACCCGGTCTCAACCCGGTCCTCGTCCATCACGCTGTTGAGGGCCCAGGCGAGCTTCTCCCTCCTCTTCAGCGGCGCCCACCTGTTGGTCAGGAAGTTGCAGAACACCGCCTGGGGAGTCAATCCTCCCTCCACGCATCGGCGGATCCTGGTCAGGATGGGGTCGAAAGCTTCTGCCAGCACCGGAACTTCACTCCATATCGACGTGTCGATTCCGGGAAGACCGTCTGGCAACTCCAACCGCTCATGCTCCTCCACCCTGACGACTATCCAATCTTTCTTCCAGTCATCCCACTTCCCAGAAGGGAACGACCGGAGGTACTTGAAAGGACACTTCTTGCACTTCACGAAGTAGTAGAAGCCAAGGTACTCATTGCCCCGGCCGGTGGTGTGAACGGTGAAGAAGGTTCGGAAGAGCTCGACGCAGGGGGGGATGCCCACCCACATCTCGCAGAAGTGGACAAAGATGGACACGAGGAGAATGGAGTGAGGGCCAAGGTGGTATAGCTGCAGACCATAGAAGTCTAGCAGCATCAAGAAGAAAGAAGAAAAAGGTGGGATCAGCCCCACCATGGCGTACGAAGAAAAGTACACCATCTCGCCAGCGCGCTCCTTCTCAAAGGGGAGCTCTCCGCCGGTACGGACCAAGCGGTTGAAGAAGTCCGAGGACCACCCCATGAGGGCCCGGACCTTCTTCAAATCGTTGTCAGTCTTCAGGCGACTCTCACGCAGACCCAACTCCATCGTGGCACAGCTAGGCAAGAGAAGAGGAGCGAAGTACGAGTCGGGAGTTTGAGCGCAAGATCAGATGAGAGGCGTAAAGAACTCCCGACGGTGCGCGCTTTCCTTCTTAAGTAAGCCCTCGCAACGCTTGGATGGAAATTGCAGGGAAGTCGGAGATACTACTCAAGAATTCAACCCAGCCGATGACAAGAGGGCCCGGGACCACCCCAACGATCAAGTCGAAGCTCTTACCCAGGCGAACGGTTGTCATCACGAGGCGGGAAACCCAAAGGCGGCAGCCTGACAGGGCGCGCGGAACCGATACGGTTTTCGTATCGGGAATCGGCGACCTTCAATTGCGTGAGATCCGCACGTCAAAGATCTCATCTGCCGCCTGAAGTGCGCCACACGGCGGGATCTAACTGTAAAACCCTGCCAACGGCACCTCCAAAGACCCTTGAAGACCCAGTTCAAGAGTCGCAAGGATGGACCCACCTCCGACGGAACGACTTCACCCCAGTGACCTTCCTCGGAGGTAGGTCCAGGGGGCCACTGTCGGTACCCTAAAAACCATACACCCCCTGAGGTTACAGAGATCTCGAGGGAAGGCCATCTACTTGGATTGAAGACCCTCGGAGGCCCACTTGTCAGACATGACCGGACCTGCTTCTCCAACATGGTTGATCCCTAGGTCGCCACGTGTACTGCCAAACCGGAGCTACCGCCCACAAGGGGGAAGCTCCGGGCCAGGTACCGAAACGGCACCTCCGGACTTAACTCCTGACCGAGAGAAGCTCCGGACCTGACACGTGTCAGATAGCCCCGGAGCTACCTGCTTCCCACAGCAAGCTCCGGAGCTGCCACGTGTCCAAACGTCGGAGCTGGCAGCCTCTAACCTCCGGAAGACCTTGTAACGGCTCCGGATCTTCAAAGGAGAGCCAAGGACTTCAAGACCCGATTAAACGTCATTAATGCCATATTAATGACGCTTAAACGGACGATCTTAACACCAGTAACGGCACTGTCGGAGCCCGTTACAGAATCATTAACAGCAATTAATCGTGTATCAATACTAGTAACCGCCGGGGCCACATGTCGGGCCAGGCTAGCTTGTAACGGCCTATCCTTGTACTATAAAAGGACAGGCCGACGATACACGGGGGACAGAGGTTCACAGACGTTCACAGACGTGGACAAGCGATCATACTTGACAAGCTAATACAACACCAACACACCCGTGGAGTAGGGTATTACGCTCAGGCGGCCCGAACCACGTAAATCCTTGTGTCTCCTGTGTTAAACTGCAATTCACCTTCTTGAGTCTCCGCGCGCCCACACCGAACCACAAACTCCTTCAACACTTTACCAGTGTCAGGAGATCTGCCGACTCCAACAGTCGACAGCGTCGCCCCGCGATTTCTTTGTGATCTCTTGTAATCAAGGAGTTTGTAACAATCTTTGTGATAGTGGAAGATCGGGAGTTGGCCCTTGTGGCAACTCGTGAGGGAAAGGCTAGAGAAGGCCTAGTCCCTTGTGGACTCCTCAACGGGGATGTAGGATCCTTTGTGGTTCCGAACCTCGGGATAAAATCGTTTGTCTCTTGTTGTTCTTTCGTTCTTGCAAGTTTTGATTCTAGTGTTTTTCCGCGTGCTATCTCTCCCTCAGCTTTCTTTCTACTCCATACTTCGTGTAGAACTGCTAGGGATCGATATCTCTCACTAGATCGCTTAAAAATTGGATTTTTGATCTGATCGTGCAGGTAATCTCGGACTTATCCGACCCAGGTCAGACTTGTCCGACTTAGGTCAGACAAGTCCGACTAGAAGTCAGACAAGTCTGACTTCTCTGTTTTCATAACTCTGAATTAAGTTTAAATTATCGAGTATCGCCTATTCACCCCCCTCTAGGCCGCTTTCAAATGGGCTTGACCCATATAATATTCAGAATTAATTCCCAATAGATCTCAAAGGCCCATTAGGGCAAGAGGGGGTGGTGCTAAGTGTTTAGTCCCACATGGGAAGTGGAAGTGGAGCAACTCCTACATATAAGGGAGGTTGCTCTTCCACACTTTGAGTGAGAGAGAAGAGAGGAAGAGAGGGGTGGCTCACGCGCGCTCCTCGTCCTCCTCCTCCCCGCTCGCCTCGCCACGCCCCGCCCCGCACACGCGCGCGCGCGTGTGCTCGTGTGAATTCGAGCCTTGAGCCGAGCCCAGATTTTCTATTTTTGCAGAAAAATATAATTGGGCTTTGGGCTTCTGGGCCTCCGAATTTTTGGGGCTACCGAGTCAGAGTCCAAGTCGTTGGAGACGGACGCGTCTACGACTCGGACTCTATAAATACGGGCGTCCGCGGTACGGCAGGGCATCCCACGATCAGATCGTTCCCACGTTCGCGTTCCTTGCGTCGCATTCTAGTCTACTCCATCCCGAGCGCCGGCGTGCACCGACAATCGGGAGAGCAGGTCTCCGGAACCGCTCTCCCTTGCGATCCTGCACCGGGAGAGAGCGAATAAGGTTTTTGGGAAGCGCTCCGCGCGACTACTCGCGTTCTTCACCACGGCTCGTCTATTGAGGAGATCGGGCGCTGCGGCTCAACATCGTCACCAACGCCTGCAGCGGCTGTTCGTCGTCGGATCTACAGCGGTGCGTTCGACTTCAGTCAATACGCGTTATTCTCGTCGCGTCTGTCTGCCGATCGCTGCTGTTTTCTCGTGTTTCTCGAAATTGTTCAGTAAATTGCCTCCTATTTTCCAACAGTGCCTACCTTTATACAAGCATAATTTTTCAAGTAATTTTCAATTAAGCCTATGATATTAACAAGGAGATGTTGTTTTAGGCCCTGGTGCATGTGCACCAGGGTCCTTGAACCTGGCTACGCCAGTGGAGCCCCGTGCTAATACGACGTTGGGTTAATCTAAAACCAGCATCACCGGCCATTTACGATCGACGACGAGGGATTGTACGCTCTCCTTTTTTCATGTCCTTCTCTCCTCTGCTTCTTGAGGACGATCGACGTCGACGTTGCAGGATCGAGAGGCGCCGGCAGATGGTATGGTACGTACAGCCTACAACGACCGCCTTCATGTGTATCTCTGCGTGTTGTTCCTGTTCTGAATGGAAGAAACCCAGCAGCCAGCTGATGACGGGGGGCCGGTATTGCCGCAAGTGCATATACTCTACTGCCGACTCGATAAAGTGTGAATGCCGAAGCCACTCACACTACCCAGTTGTGTGTATCTACATGGCCCTATGACACTATATGATAGGGTCTTGCACGCACCAACGCCATTATATTACTTTTGCTGATGATATGAATAGGCTAATAGGGCATATATTGCCTCCATCTTTAAAAGCTTGTTGTTTTGTAGTTCAAAAATAAATTACGAAGTGATAAATTTGTAAGGACAGAGGGAGAATACGGTATTGAGTTGAGGTTAATTACCACCGTGTAACTCCCAGTCTCACCGCTCTCGCTCGCAACTTGCAAGAGGCTATTACCTATTAGATGATGTTAAAAAGATGCCAAAACCAACGAGATCCCATTATTGAGGAATCACCCGCTGGACCTGCAGTCTTGCAAGCTTGATGCTAGCCATTTCACTGTACCAATTACTGCATCTATTGTTCTTTTGCACGACGTTAGGACAATAAAATTTAATTTAAAACTAAGCTAGTCCTAACGTCATAAAAAATCAAGAGGAGTATAAACCATGAGCTTCCATTCCTGAGCTGGTTGATGTGTAAAACTTATATAATTCGAGTACTTGCGACCCATCGATCCAGCTTGCCTATCTTTGTGAAGTTTGAATCGGGATTACTCCCTCGTGAGTCATGAGCCCTACTACGGTTCATAGAGGACGAGAGTGCAACCACGCACGCGCGCACATATCCTGCAGAAGTACTGCAGCCCACTATTTCAGGTCAATTCCAAGAGTCGTCATCGGCCAACCAAGTGACCTGACCACGTCCTGGCCACTAAATGTGTCGGTAGAAACTAAATATAATAGTATTATCAACATTAAACTATATCAAAAATTATATTGCATTTAAATACTCAATTTATTTTTATCATATACTCATTATTTTTCTATCATTATTAGTTTTTGTTGACTGTATTTCTAATGAAGTGGTAGATCATTCTTTGATAATGCTAATGGTGAGTAATTTAAAAATGTATAGAGGAATATTGTGTGGTATTATGTTTCCGTAATGATAGTGGTGAGTAATTTATAAACTTAATTAGTTATTTTAATTTATTTTTTTATAAAAAATGGTGATAGTTTTAAAAACATATACAGGATTATTTTTAACTATTATTATAATGGTAACTGTGGTAATTTCTTTAAATTAACGTTAGATTTTCTAGACCTTGAGAGGGAAGAACATGGAGGTTCATTTTGTTGTCTTCTTTTCTCCGATCAAGTGAGAATTTATATACCTTGAGAGTGACGTGAAAGCTCATTTTATTAGTCAATATATATATATATAATAGGTAAAAGGCGATGAGATATACGTTAGTAGAAAGAATACTAACCATATATACAGAAGGCTGGTCTACAAAGTACAAAAGGGTTGAAGAAACAATTGTTCAGGATAGAGGCAGCAGCACCAGGATTGCGGCGAGTTGTCAAAGTGCAACGGAGAGTATGGCTAACATGGCAACGACGAGAGGCATGAATTGAGCGCCACTACTTACAAAAAGACACGTGGCACAAAAATAGAAGCTTGTATTACTTGTGGTGGCCAAACCTACTTTGAAGTTGCATGATAGGCGCAACACGTGTATGGTGTGGCCTTCCAAGGCCCTGCTGCCCACCCCGGATATCGACACTATTAGAACAAATATTTTCAGAGGTGTTTCCTTTTTTTACTCCAACGGTACTTTAAAAAAATATGTTTGTGATGTTCATTCAATTAATAGTCGTCTATGATTATAGAGCATCATAGGCGGCTCGCAATTCTCAACTGCCGGTATAAATATATCACAGGCAGCTGTTTGAAGGCATGTGATCTTCACGGTCAACAGAGATGGATCTCCTGAACTACTGCCTGTAATACTCAACTACTTCGCGCAGTCGGTAGTCGGGCATGTGACCTTTGCGGTTACGAAAGAGAACGCGCAGAGAGCGTGCATGCGTTCTTTGAATTCAATTCGAAGCGTCCCATCACTACGCGTCGAGTGACGAACCGCCGCTAGCCAGATGATGATACAAAGACACACCCGTTCCTCTTCTCCGCACACCATCGATTGTCTTCTCCGCACAACCGTAGTACTACTCTTCCTCTTCTTTCTCCGTCGCGCTGCATCGACCTCCACACCAAATGGCAGACAACAAGATGCCGCCGCCAAGCCCACCGAGGGAGCCAGCTGCTAAGCGGACATGATCCTCCCCCTCCCCCTCGAGCTCCAAGAAAATGGAGGATGTGTGCCGCGACATGACGAGAGATGTATTTAACTGTACATCTCGCTCCATGCGGCGCCTGGATTCTGGTACCCTTCCAGAACATGCTGGAATGGGACCGTGGGCAACTTTGCTCGGGCACACGAAAGTGGTCGGTCGTCTCGACGCTCTGTGCGACACGATGGCTCAAGAGCTCGTGATCGACAATCGCAGGAATCTGGTGGCGGGGGCGGCCAAGAAATTGGGTTTGCCGTTTCTGCCGGAGATGACGTCCTAGGATCCCGAGGAGGAGGAGAAGGTGCAGTAGAATTAGTTGTTTTTCTTTTCTTGTTTTTAGTTGATGTCGTGTTTTTCTTTTCTTGTTATGTATTGTTGTTTTTATGTTAATAAACTTAATGTTATTCATCTATGTGCTATCTGTTGTTCATTGGTGGGCAATCAGTGTGTCGTTAATAAACTTAGTTCTAATCGCTGATCATCGAATGGATGTGTTTCTAATAGTCGATCATCGAATGAATGTGTTATAAACATAAACTAATAGACTATATATTACTATCAACTAATAGAACATATATCGCATCAATTAATGAGTTACACATTAATGATATAAAAAATATTTATGTAGGTATGTATCACATCAGTTGATCACAAAGTGTCATTAGTTTTCACAAGTGATTCTTAACCAAAAGACGCATATGATAATAATATTTATAAATATCCTGGTGCAACTCCTCAGCCTCCCAGGCAGTGTTTAACTAGCCGCCGCTTGAGAAAATTGTATTTATAAATTATTTAAAAAGTTTTCAAAGACGAGCTTTACTGGAAGGGACGCAAGTGATATTAAACTTCTATAAATTAAGCGTTGGCCGCACCTCGCAAATCTAAGTTTGCGAAAATTTTCATTTTACCGCCAATCCCTCCCCCACCGCCGTCACCGTCGAGTGTCGTCCTCACCCTCGTCGTCCTCGCCCGCCCTATCCTCACCCTCGTCGTCCTTGCCCTCGCTGTTGCCGCTCTCGTCGCCATCGCCGCCGAGTGCTGTCCTCGCCCTCGTCGTGGTTGTTCTCGCCGTGGTCGCTCTCGCCACCGAGCGCCGCCCTCACCCTTGTTGTCAAAGTATAGATTTTTTGCTCTGTGTATTTTTACTGTGTATATATTTTCCATATACGCATCAAAGTTATGGTCATATTTGCCTTTATTCATATGGGTTCCATGGTGTTTTTGTGTAATTGTTATTATTGACTTCCCTCAGAATGTTCATATGTGTTATCTCGTAGAGAAGAATATGAAGAATTTTGCAGTCATCCTTGATGGTTATGATAGTGTGGAAGTAGTGTCTTCTCTCTTTGTCCTTCATGGAGAACTCAGATTGCAATTTGGAAAGCTTAGTAAAATAATTGTAGCTCGATCTAGATTAAAGAAACACAACCTTTGGTCACTACTACTTTCCTGGTGTGATTGTCTCAGTAGCTTCAGCTTAGTATTTCATTTGTATGCTTTATATACTGTTTATGAATGGTATTTTGATAGGTTCTTAAAGAAATCAACTATGACTCAGAGCCTATGCTCATGTCATGTGGCATCTCAATAGCTAAAAATTTTACTGTATTTGATGATAGAGTACTGCAGGCCCCTACGATTGGTTATTATTATTTATTTTTAGATATTTTTTCCTATTATACATTGTGGTTGCAAAACATTGATGCTACAAATCTGATTATACCTTCTTTTTAAAACCTAAAGCAGAAAATGGAAAAGATATTTTCCCTCAAAGTGGGAGGTGGAACTTCAACAATAAGGTCAAAATATATAGAGTGTGTATTTACGATTTGGTTGTACGTAGTCCTTCATGGTAGGTAACTTATATTTGGAAACATGTCTTCTAGAGTTTGATCCGACCCAGCACTGTCAAAGACTGTCAAGGACTTAGATTGCAGTTTGGAAAGCTTGGTAAAATGATTGTAGCTCGATCAAAATTAAAGGAACACAATTGTTTCCTATTCACTGTAATGTTAGGAAGAGCAAACTCAACGATACAGTGTATATTCGATGTGAGCCAGAGAGAAACTATGATATGCAATGTATCAACTATAAATTGCTATGTATAAACTATATATTGCAATGTAGAAACTATGATTGGTAATGTATCAATGTATAAACTATGAATTGCATTGAATATATTATGATTGTTGTTATTTCAATTTGATCATGAAATTAGAAATAATGACGTTTAATTAGTTTTGTATATATTCATATCTTATCACAAGTAGACGGTGTATGTAAGAAACCGTCTATGATTATGCTTTATCACATGCGGCACATTATAAGTAAAGAACAGCCTGTGAAAAATCATTATCACAGGCAGTTTGTAGCGATCGCTTGTAAAAGTTTTCGATTTTCACAAACGCTTTGTTACAGAAGATTTTGAAAATCACTTGTGATAATATGTTTAGAGCCGTCTGAGATAAAGCTTTTTGTAGTAGTGTGATCACTTGCTTGGCTCCACAACTTTCATTAGTGGTTTGTGGAGTTTATATTTACAAAGGTAGGATCTAAAAGTGGTGTAAAATCTCAACAATCATCGCAACTGGAACAAGTTAATTTGCATTTCCATGCTATTTTTCATTGTATTGAAGACCAATTTATATTGTCAACTAAGTGTCCTTTTTAACTATTGTTTTTTGATCGGGTGTAGTTAGGTCTGATTTGAATAATATTAATTAGGGTCACCTCCAAGCCTTTTAGCCCCATTAATATGAATGTTTTTAAATAATCCCTCTGTTTATTTTTATTTGATACTGGTAAGTTTATTTTTAAACAGGGAGTAAGTCTTAGGATCACCTAGATACATCTAGGGATGGGCATTCAGTCTACGTGATAATTCGGTCATATTATTTCGATTTCTTTTAAATTTTGGTATTTTTATTCAATACCCAAAATATTATAAAATATCATGTACCCGTACATTTTGGTACTTAAATTTTGGTTCAGTATTCAGTCTTACTCAAAATACTCAAGTTTTAAATTATACCTATCATATAATCTCACAAGAGTCAGCGTAAATCCAATATCATTCGTAAATTTAGTCTTACGGATCAATAAATTATAAGTTCACTATTGATCGATCATACATAAAACGTTTGTTTATACCCTGCATACCAGGTATCCCTTCGTACCAGAAGAAGACGCGTTAAGTTTCACCTTCCAGTATTGTGGACTTCTGGAGGTGTGTCCCGTAGTGTCGGATCTGCCACCCTCCTTAGGGTGGCATCCCGTAGTGCCGGATCTGCCTCCCTCCTTAGGGTGGCTCCGACCCTGCCATGTGTCCCACAATGTCGGACCTGCCTCCCTCCATAGGGTGGCTCCGGCGCTGACACATGTCCAGTAGCGCCGATCCTACCTCCCTGCAAAGGGAAGCTCTAGAGTTGTCACATGTCACATGTCCGGATCTATGTCTACAACGGGAAGACACCGGGATCTCCAACAACGCGGACATTCAAGGGTTATTAATCAGCCATTACAAGACCTGGTTAACACATCATTATGCCATATTAACGCAAGATCTGAACACTATTAGGATTGGTAACACTGCTATTAAGGCACGTTATCACACTATTAACCCCCCTTGACACCCGTATATCATGTATAGGGTGGTTATTACAACCAGGGTCACCTGTCGAGCCACGGCACATACTATAACAGCCAATCCTTTGGCATATAAAAGGAATGCAATGCGCGATAGAAAAAAGGTCATTTAGACTAGATCACCAGCATACTCACTCAAAGCAATCCAATATATAATCACCCCGTGGAGTAGGGTATTACGCTCAGGCGGGCCGAACCATGTAAAAAATCCTTGTGTCACGTCGCTCTTGGATCTTGATTTTGCTCCCTTCCTAAATACGAACCTCCGCGGCGGGGGAAGTGTTGTTGGCACACTTCGACATTTGGCGCGCCAAGTAGGGGGGCGGGGGGGGGGGGGGGGGTCCTTTAAGATGGTCAACTCTATTGCCGCTTCAATCAGACAGGCTCCACAAGCAGTTGATGGAAATCCCTCCAATGCTTAGCAGCTAACCAACGTTGTCCCCGCGAACATCGTTCCACCACCACCACTACCTGCTGCAGTACTGAATGCTGGATAGAAGGATGGTGACTTTACATCGGTCACAGAATCGACCAACAACCCAGAGAATGAGCTGAACGCAGCGCATACTCTTCTTTAGCGTCCTCCAGTGCCGAGAGCACCCCCGACCGCACTGGAACAATGGTATACTGACATTGAGCGTCTGGTTGCAGTCGTAGCCACAACGCTCAACAACCAGGGTCTGCCCAATGTAGGGTAGGTACCTTCCCATAATAGGACCTTGTCTATAAGACTTGGTCCTATGGCATCGCAGCTCAGGAGACGTGCACCCTCTCAGCACACGATGTCTCTACCCTCAGGGGCTCGTCATACTCATACGGCGTTGAGGCTCCCGACTCAAGATCTCCGGTCAGAGATCGACCGCTGGTACATGAGGCAGGATGCTCGCGTCAATATCGAGCGTAGTCACAAGAGGCGACTTTCTCATGAAAACCCTTCTCCTCTGGGAGTTGGAGGCAGTTGTTCGGCCCTTGCCTTACATCTTCGCATGATAGAACGGTCACCCAAGTTCTCATTTGCCAGAGAAGTATGACGGGACAGTCAACCCCATTGAATTTTTTCAAATCTACTCTACTGCTATCCTCGTGGCAGGAGGGAATGAGGCCGTCATGGCCAATTACTTCTCAGGCGCTCTGATCGGGACTGCTAGGTCCCGGTTTATGAGCTTACCTCCTGACTCCATCTACAGTTGGGGGGGGGGGGGGGGTTATGTCTCCAGTTCACCGCCAACTTTGAGAGCTCATACACCCAGCCCGGGCACTGAACTAGACCTCTTTGTCGTACAACAAAAGTCAGGAGAGTCACTGCGATCCTTCATCTTGCGATTCTCTCAGGTATGAAATACCATACCTTTTATCTCCAACGCTTCTATCATTGTTGCATTTCATCAGGGAGTTCGAGATGAGAAGATGCTGGAGAAGCTGGGAACCAAGGATGTCAGCAGTGTCATGGAACTCTTCAGCCTGGCTGACAAATGCGTTAGGGTTGCGAAGGGCCGTGGAATGCACTCCAAACCTGCTGCGGAGGCTAGTCAGTCTGTCTCCAAAGCCGGAGCTACTGCCAATGGTAGTGGCAAAAAGAAAAATAAGTCAAGTGGTAAGAAGAAGTCACTTGCTAGCACACCTACAACTGTTGCAACAACATCTGGTAGCCGGGGACCACGCCCCGACAAGCAACCTCAATCAGCGTTTGAAGATGGTGATAAGATGTGGTGTCCAATCCACAAGTCTACGACCCACAATCTTGAAGACTGTCGCGAGTTTAAGAGGCTTGTTGAGCGCAACAGCAAGCATCAAGATGACACGACTTTTGGCCAGCTGGAAGGAAAACAAAAAAAGTCGATGAAGCTCCATCTTATTAGGAGCTAGGCGTCCAAGACCCCAAGAAGGCGTTAAATGCAATCTACAACACCATTCACGACTCTAACAATGAACGTCGGGAGACTCTCCATATGATGTAATGAGAGTCCTGGGACATTACCTCTCGGTGCATTGTGAAAACTTTGCGTCGGGAGATGCTGCTCCTCCTCCCAGTGCCAAGGAGGAACCCCATCGGAAGTGGTGGACACTCCCATCACGTTCGATGATTCGGACTATCTGAAGAACATGGCAAGAGCTGGAAAATTGCCTTTGATGGTCTCCCAGATTATCAACAATATCCAAATCTTTCATGTCTTGGTGGATGGTGGCGCGACTCTCAATTTGATCAGCTTTGCAGCCTTTGTTAAGCTCCAGCTCAGCCTCTCGGACCTTAGGCCCTGGCGTCTGTTCTCCGGAGTAGGTCCGAGAGCTATAACACCTCTCGGTTGTGTTACTCTCTCGGTGACCTTCAGGACACTGGAGAACTACCGGTCCGAGAAGCTGGTATTTGATGTGGCACACATTAACTTACCCTTCAACGCCATCCTAGGTAAGCCTGCACTGTATAGGTTTATGGTGGTGGCCCACTATGGCTACCTAGTGTTGAAGATGCCAACTCTGTCAAGTGTCCTTCGGATCCGAGGGGACCGCACTGCTGGAGTCATTGCAGTGGAAAAGCTTCATGCGCTCGCAGCAGCACAAGAAGCTGAATCCGGCAAGGAGCAATCTGCTCAGCAACCTCCAAGCTTGCGCCAGCGCGGCTCAACCTCTTCACCTCGTGTGCAGCCAAGCAGCGACACCGACGTTCCCGTCAAAGTCGTCCAAATCGGTTCTGATGCCACTTAGACCACTCGTATATCGGGAGGTCTAGGTGACAAATAGGAACTCACGCTCGTCATTTTCCTCCGAGCAAATGTTGATATGTTTGCATGACAACTGTCATAAATGCTTGGGAGCCCCAGGGAGGTGATCGAGCATCATCTGAAGATCTACCCCGACGCACGGCCTATACAACAGAAGCCCCAGAAGCAATCTGTTGAGCGGCAGAACTTCATTCAAGAAGAAGTCAAGAAGCTACTTGACGATGGATTCATCCGGGAGGTACATTATTCACGATGGCTGGCAAACCCAGCCGTCGTGCCAAAGGCTGGCGAGAAGCTTCGGATGTGCATCGACTACACCACTTTGAATAAGGCATGTCCAAAAGACCCCTTCCACTACCAAGAATAGATCAGATAGTGGATTCTACCCCTGGCTGTGAGCTTTTATGTTTCTTAGACGCATATTCTGATTTCCATCAAATTCCAATATCTAAGGAAGATGAAGAGCACATTGCTTTTACAATTTTAGATGGTCTCTATTGTTACACAACAATGCCTTATTGTATCAAAAATGCACTTTCTACCTTTGTGCGAGCTATGCAAAAAAGCTTTGGGGAGCTCATTCGGGACCGAGTGGAAGTCTACGTCAATGCAATCGTTGTCAAAATGAAGAACAAAGACTCACTGCTGAACAACCTTCAATCCGTCTTTGACAAGCTGCGCTTGACGCACGCGAAGCTCAACCCTCACAAGTGTGTCTTCGGGGTTAACTCTGGAAAGTTTCTTGGTTTCTTGGTGACCCACTGAGGAATTAAGTAAATCCGACCAAGATAAAAGCCATCGAAGTGATGCGGCCTTCGGCCTGCATCAAGGATGTCCAAAAGCTTACTAGATGTTTAGCTTCACTTAGTTCATCTCAAGGCTAGCAAAGCGAGCACTCCCCTTCCTCAAATTATTGAGGAAGTCTGGACCATTCCATTGGTCTGAAGAAACAAAGAAGGCGTTCCAAGTGGTCAAGCAGCTCCTCACCACACTACCAATCATGGTACTCCAGAACCTAGTGAGCCTCTTCTTCTTTATATCGCTGCAACTACGGAGGTTGTCAGCATGGTCTTGGTTGCGGAAAGACCAGAGACATCTTCAACTGAGGAGCTCAGACCCCTTCGGTAGGGTCCGGAGCTACCTAAGGGTGAGTCGGGTCCCATCCCCCAGGCACGTATCTTAAAGGAAAGATGATTGTAGATCAGCCTCTCTCATCTGAGAGAGTATCTACTTCTCAAGAAGAAGATTCGGATTCCTCCAGGAGGGTTAGATGAAGAAAAAAGTTTGGACCCCTCCGGGAGGGTTCGAACTGTCCAGCGGTCAGTATACTTCAACAGTGAAGTACTTCATGACGCCAAGACTCGATACATTGTGGTGCATAAGCTCTTGTACATAGTTCTTATTGCCTGAAGGAAGCTATGTCATTACTTCCAAGCCCACAAGATATCAGTGGTAACATCTTATCCACAACATGCTAATTTGCATAATCCCAACTCAACGAGAAATATCGCTAAGTGGGCTACATAGCTGACAGAGTTTGATCTTGAATTCCTGTCTCAACATGCAATCAAGAGTTAGGCGTTGGCTGACTTCGAAGCAGAGTGGACACCTTCTCCATCAAGTCTAGGGGGCCTCAACGAGCAGAAGACGGAACCTAAGGTCCCAGTCTTCACAAAGTCTCACTGGACTCTCTACTTGCTCTGTGTAGAAGCAGAGGGTCGGAGCTGGAATCCTTCTCCTCGCTCCAATTGGGGAGAAGGTCAAGTACATGGTACGCCTCGACTTCAAGTCGACCAACAACATGGCATGATATGAAGCTCTCATCTTTGGACTCAAGGTGGCGCTATCATATGGCGTTCGACCGCTGCTGGTGAAGGGAGTGTAACACCCTCATTTCCATGTATCATGCTCTGCATCCATCTTTAAATATGGTTAACATAAATTCATATAAAAAGGAACAAGTTTAAAATAAATTAGAAGCAAAACTGTGACACCCGGTTCCGAAAACGAACCAAGTGAATGCATATGTGTGCCCAGGACGTTCAACACACATACACGAGTGCATTCACAAAAGGATATACAGAAAATTACCACAAAACATGATTAATTAACCACTTTTATTACAAATTCACAATATTCTTGAATACAACCTCTAATGATTATTAATGACGAGTTCAACTAATGCAGCGGAAATAAACTAATTAAGCAAACTAAATTGCTAGGCAGCATAGGCAATAGGGTAGCACAGCTCCAATCAACACCACAGGCAAAGCTGACGGTAGACACGGCCTAGAACTCCGCATTATCATCATTATACTCCCAAATCTGACCCGCAACTGTGTGGGGGATTGCAAGAATGAGTACATGTCGTACTCAACATGTGTGGAAAGTATGACATGTAGCTGATTCAAATAACGACAATAATAATGGCTAAGTGCTGAAAAGTATATTAAAACATTTGAAAAGCAATATAATATATGTATATGAAATAAAACCATCATAAGCCATGTAGTTATCATAATACCAGTCCATATTCATTACCATCATCCATATTCCAGGTTTCTCAATGCCAATAACCATATTCAATACCAGAGTTAATCCATAACCAACCATAACCATATTATTAACCATAACCATTACCAAAACAAGAACCCTCTAACCATGGAAGTTGTCCAGGTGCTCATAACTGGGAGCACGACTATCATGATAGTTTTATTTGACACTCTGCAGAGGTCGTACCGCTTTACCCACGTGTTTGTGATTTCATCACCCGTCGGCGACTAGAGAAACTCCCTCACGCCAATTACACTTTCTTTGGTGTATGGCCAAGAGATCACAAAAAAGCCTTTACAAAGGGATTACTAGCCTATTTAGACCCCACTGAGGTTTCACCGGTGGCGATGCCTCCAACTGAGCACATCTTCAACCAAGGGACTCCTCTTGAGCCATTCGGATCCCAGGTTAGTCCCACCAATCAGCAACAAACCCAATCCGACTACCCCTTCCCCGAGCATCCACAATGGTCCAAATACACTGGCAAAGCCCTAATTAATCAGCTACGTCGCACCCATACTTGGCCTTGTGGTGGCACTGTAGTCCTGGCTTATTCTTGCATGAACCGGTCCTTAGCTCTAAAGCAAGCAAACTACCATAACATCCAACCCAAC
The DNA here is from genome assembly GCA_036927565.1 of Tuctoria greenei. Classification (NCBI taxonomy): domain Eukaryota; kingdom Viridiplantae; phylum Streptophyta; class Magnoliopsida; order Poales; family Poaceae; genus Tuctoria; species Tuctoria greenei. The sequence goes on along the minus strand of JAYESD010000006.1, from coordinate 39,545,253 downwards.
CACATACCAGGCTTGCTTAGATCACCCATTACCATATCATATTAGCCAGTTCATGTCAATCATAATCTCATAAATGCATAATTAAGTTAACGGGTATAGTTGTGGTCCCATCCCAATTAATTAAGCGAAGCAAAAAGGTAAAAGCCCTTCCCGACTCTCTACCATGTATTCCAGGTGACCAAGGTGGTTAAACAAAGCTTGTAAACTTCCTATCATAGGATTCCCATCAAATTGACACAAGCCTGCAGTTTTGCAAACAAAATTTTTATTGTCAAAATAGGATCAATATGCTTCAAGGACACTTGCCTTGCTCTTGTGATTGATTCGGGTCAAAGCCTTCAAACTTTTGGTGCTGGAGATCCTCCGCGGCACTCTCTAGCGCAAATCCCTCTAATCCACACAATAAAAATACAAACAAGAAACACAATCAAAGAGTGCACAAATATTACTCAATATGACATGACATGCAGGATTAATGCAAATGCAAGGTAGAACTTGTTAATAGATTGCTTTTAATGATCACTAACTAGTTCTAATAGTTTTTAACAAGTTTACACAGGTTTAGAGTTGATTTGATCAAATTTTAGAATTAATTCAACAGAATTTAACCAGGAAAATCGGACTAGTCCGCTAGGGACCGGACAAGTCCGCACTTTGCGAGATCAGCAGATTTGGGTTTTCTAGATTGACGTGAATTTGGAGATTAGGGGTCGAATTCACGTAAAGAAGAGGAAATAGAAGGTATACCAGGTGTTTAGGACTCCAATAAATCAAGGATCTTGGAGGCAACACTTGGATATTGACGATCTAGGATTGATGAAGAACTTGATGGTGGATTGTTGTTGAAGAACTCGAAGTTGATGGAGACCTTGATCCCCTTTCGTTTCCTCCTCCTCTTCTTCTTTCTTGGGATCTCCTTCCCCACCTTGATGGTGGCTCTCCACGAACTAGGGTTTGGGTGGGGTGGATAAGTGGCAAATAGATGTCAAGCCAAGGGGTGGGGTTGTTTATATAGAGGTGGAGGCTAGGGTTAGATGGATTTCGAGTTTGAGATGAGTAGAGGGCGGTTTAGAGTCCCACATGGGCTCTAAAAGAGTTAGGCACAACGTCCCTAGGCCCACTTATCGTGAAACCCAAGAAACAAGTCATAAACTAAAAGATCAATTCGGAGTCGCGATTTATCGGACAAGTCCGAAAAGGACTGGACTAGTCCGAAGTTGTCCAGAGAGAAACCGGACAACTCTAGCCAAAAATCGGACAAGTCTGACTTTAGTCAGAGAGGAAAACGGACAAGTCTGTTGGAACACCGGACTAGTCCGGACAAGTCCAGGGACTTAGCAAATTTCAAGGATTCTTGGAACACCGGACTAGTCCGCATAAGACCGGACAAGTCTGAAAGTGTCCAAATGCAAAAACAGACTAGTCCGCAGTAAAAATGGACAAGTCTGATCGAGGTCAGAGAGAAATCGAACTAGTCCGCACCAAAATCGGACTAGTCCGCACTTTCCAGAATTTTAAGTGCAGTTTTGTTCCAAATCAATTTTAAACTTATTCCTATTTATGTGGATTAATGTTAAACATGTATATGAATGTATGTAGGGCATGATGCATGAAAATGAGGGTGTTACAAACCTACCCTCCTTAAAATGAATCTCGCCCTCGAGATTCGACGCAGAAGGAAGAGATAGGGAAATTCCTTCTTGAGATCATCCTCCAATTCCCACGTTGCTTCTTTTTCTATGTGGTGCTTCCATTGAACTTTACACCATCTAATAACCTTGTTCCTTGTCACTCTCTCCTTGGTTTCCAAAATTTTGACCGGTTGCTCGGCATAAGTCAAATCTGCCTCTAATTCCAATCCTTACATTGGCACTTGTTCTTCCGGTACTCTCAAGCACTTATTGAGCTGGGAAACATGAAAGACATCATGGACATCCGAAAGATGAGGTGGAATCTCCAACTTATAAGCTACTTCTCCTCTTTTGTCCAAAATCTTGAATGGTCCAATGTAGCGAGGTGCTAGCTTGCCTCTTATGTTAAACCTCTTATGACCTGTCATCAGTGACACCTTGATATAAACAAAATATCCCACTTCAAAGGCTATTTTCCTTCTCCTATTGTCTGCATATCCTTTTTGTCTTGATTGGGCTGCCCTCAAGTTTTCACGAATTATTTGGACTTGCCTTTCGACTTCTTGCAACACATCCGGACCAAATACTTGAGTTTCTCTTGCCTCATTCCAGAATAAAGGTGTCCTACACTTCCTTCCATAAAGCGCTTCATATGGTGACATTTTCAAGCTTGCTTGGTAACTATTGTTGTATGAAAATTTTTCGTATGGCAAGCTTTTGTCCCAACTTTTCCCATGCTTCAAAGCACAAGCTCGTAACATGTCCTCCAAAATTTGATTGGTCCTCTTGGTTTGTCCATCTGTTTGAGGGTGATATGCCAAACTGAAGTTCAACCTTGTTCCCAATGCTTCATGCAATTTTTGCCAAAACCTGGAGGTAAATTGAGAACCTCTATACGAGACTATCTTCTTAGGGACTCCATGTCAGCACACGATATGCTCCATGTATATTTCGGCCAATTGTGCAGCTGTATACTTGGTCTAGACTGGAACAAAATGAGCTGACTTGGTCAATCATCCACAATTACCCAAATTGAGTCATACCCGGACTGGGTACACGGTAAACCAACTATAAAGTCCATTCCGATTTCTTGCCACTTCCATTCCGGAATCTTCCATGCCTGCAATAATCCGGCTGGCCTTTGATGTTCCGCCTTGACTCGTTGGCACACATCACACAATGCTACATATTCAGCTATATCCTTTTTCATGCTATCCCACTAATAGCACGTCTTCAAGTCCCTGTACATCTTTGTACAACCAGGGTGAATTGAGTAAGGCGAGTCATGTGCCTCTTTTAATATTGTCTCCCGAATATGCTTCTCATTAGGCACGACAATCCTCCTACCAAGCCATAGGGTGCCATGTTCATCCTCATCAAACCTGAACTCTCTTCCCTCTTGGGTCCTTTCCTTGATCTCTTGGATTTCCTCGTCCTTTGTTTGGCCCTCTCGAATTTCTTGCTCCAAAGTTGGATTTAACTCCATCGTCCCCATCTCATTCACAAATCCAAGATTCAACAGTTCAAACTCCTTGCATAGCTCGGATGGTAATTCTCGAACCGTGAGTTGGTGACTTACTCCTCTCCGACTTAAAGCATCAACCACTACATTGGCTTTCCCTGGATGATAGTTGATTCCCAAATCATATTCCTTGATAAGCTCCAACCATCTTCGTTGCCTCAAATTCAGATCCGTTTGTGTGAAAATATACTTAAGACTCTTGTGATCCGTATAAATTCCACACCTATGACCAAGGATATAGTGTCTCCAAATCTTCAACGCATGTACCACAACTGCAAGTTCTAGATCATGTGTTGGGTAATTCTGCTCATGTTTCTTCAATTGTCTTGACACATAGGCGACCACTTGACCTTCTTGCATCAATACACATCCAAGTCCTTGTCTTGATGTGTCGCAATAAATATCAAAACTCTTGCTCACGTCCAGCAATATCAAAACTAGGGTTGTTGTCAACCTCTTCTTCAACTCCTCAAAACTATTTTGTCAAGCTTGAGTCCATTGGAAAGCCTTTCCCTTCATTAGCAATTCCTTCATTCACTTGACTATCTTGGAAAAGTCCTTGATGAATCGACTGTAATATCTAGCCATTCCAAGAAAACTCCTGATCTCCTTTACATTCTGCGGGGGCTCCCATTTTAACACGTCCCTCACTTTTCCTGGATCAACTGAAACTCCTCCCCCTGAAATGATATGACCCAAAAAGGATACTTCTCCCAACCAAAACTAACACTTATTGAACTTGGCATACAGTTGATGCTCCCTTAATTTCTGCAGCATAAGCCTCAAGTGTTCCTCATATGCCTTCTCATCCTTCAAGTAGATCATAATGTCATCAATGAACACCACAACGAACTTATCCAAGTACTCCATGAAGACCTTATTCATGAGGTACATAAATTAGGCAGGCACATTGGTCAATCCAAAGGACATCACGGTGTACTCATAAAATCCATACCGTGTCCTAAAAGCTATCTTGGGTATGTCCGATGGTCTAATATTCATTTGAAAGTATCCCGACCTCAAATCAATCTTAGAGAAGACACAAGCACCCTTCATCTGATCAAACAAGTCTTCTATGCGTGGCAAGGTGTACTTATTCTTGATTGTTACCTCGTTGAGGGCTTGGTAATCTATGCACATCCTTTGGGATCCATCCTTCTTGTCCACAACTAGAATGGGCGCTCCCCATGGTGAAGAGCTGGGCCGAATGAAACCCTTCTCTAGTTGCTCTTGAATTTGCTTCTTGAGCTCTACTAATTCCATGGGAGGCATCCTATATGGCCTCTTAGCTATAGGTGCAGTTTCAGGTATTAAATCAATAACAAACTCAATGTCTCGATTAGGTGGCGTACCTGGCAACTCATCCAGGAAAACATCCAAAAATTCACACACCACCGGAATCTCCTCAATTGCAGCACTGTCCATATGATTCAGCTCCAATCGCTTCGGTGCATTTTGAGATGCTTCAAATTCTGCAATGATCCCTTCTTCATTGGTCAACTTCACCGTCTTCGTGGCACACTCAATAACTCCATTGTGCTTCCTCAATTAGTCCATACCGAGTATAATGTCCAATCCTTGGGAGTCCAAAACAATGAGGTTGGCAAAGAAGTCTACCCCCTTGTTCTAAGGCTTACTTTTGTACATACTATATTTGTCCTCATCTCTCCTCCAGGAGACTTAACCAATAGAGTAAACTTCATATGAGAGATAGGCAAATTATACTTGGCAACATATTTCAATGTAGTGAATGAATGTGATGCTCCAGAATCAAACACCATAATCGCGGGGTTGGAGTTGGCGAGAAACATACCAATGACCACATCGTCCGCTTGTTGAGCATCCTCCGTAGAGACATGTTTCACGTTGCCACGAGAAAAATTCTGCTGTCCACGGCTTCCTTGCGGCTTTCCTCCATTGGGTCTTGAGTTTTGCCTTGGTGCATTACTTCATTGACCAAGGCCTGACTTAGGACACTGATGCGCAAAGTGTCTAGCTTCTCCACAAGTATAACACTTCTTAACTCCACCAGAATTATTGGGACGAGCTTGATTTTGAACATGTGCACCAGGAAATTAGCACGAGGTGCAAAAGGCATTGGAGGCCTAGGTGCTTGCATGATGGGGCACTGCTGCACAAACTGGGTTGGGCACGGTGCAAATCCAGGGCGCTGTGCAGGGGCAGAGGAGCTGTAGTATGGTGCATTAGGAGGCGCAAAGCGAGGGCGCATATTACTTCCTTGTTGCTGTCCTTGATATGGTGCCTTCCTCTTGTTGTCTTGCTCCATCTCACGGACCTTATTATCAACCACGATTGCTTTGTCAACAAGCTTCTGGAAGTTGGCGTAGTCGCAATTGAGCAATTGCACTTGAATTTCATTGTTGAGGCCTATCATGAACAAGTATTGTTTCTGGCTGTCCCGACTTACATCCTCAGGCGCATACCTTGAGAGTTGAGTGAATTTATTGAGATATTCACCAACGCTCGATCTTCCTTGCCTCAAGTTCTCAAATTCTTGCCGTTTCAAGATCATAACTCCTTCCGACACATAATGAGAACGGAAGCTCTCTTTGAATTTGGCCCAAGTAATTCTCTCTTGGTTCTCATGAGCATTGCATAAGGAATCCCTCCAATATGCAGTTGCTCCAACTAGTTGATGAGAAGCGAAAAGCACTTTCTCCCGGTCACTGCATTGAACAATAGCAAGTTTCTTCTCCACGGACTTGAGCCAATCATCCCCATCCATAGGGTCAGCGGCTTGAGCAAAGGTTGGCGGCCTAGTCCTCATAAACTCTCCCAACAGGTTATGAGGAGGTGGGGGTGGCGGTGGAGGCATGTGGGGCTGATTGTTGATGTTACTTGCGTGCAGTTGTCCCATAGTTTGTATCATGGTCTGCATGAGGTGGTTTTGCATTGCCAATAGATGCTCAATGTTGATAGCTCCCTGACCAGGTCCTTGTCCACGGTTATTCTGAGGTGATCCATTGTTCTCCTCCTCATCATTGCCATTCCTCTGGTTGCGAGTTCTCACCATCTGGAGAAAAGCAATAGGTAAGAATTAGAAAACGTCCCCAACTATATGCATCAAGGGATATGAAACTAGACAACTAACTAGCCTACGTGGGCATGGCAATGCTGAAGCATCCCAAAATCCTCTATTAAGCACACAAGCAACCAATATATATCGCAAGCATCACACCAAGCAAGAACACATTGATTCCTGAGTGTTTCTATGTGCTCTAAAGTGTCCATTCTATCTATGTTGCGTCCTACAGTCAACCTGTGGCTCTGATACTAATTTGTGACACCCGGTTCCGAAAATGAACCAAGTGAACGCATATGTGTGCCCAGGACGTTCAACACACATACACGAGTGCATTCACAAAAGGATATACAGAAAATTACCACAAAACAAGATTAATTAACCACTTTTAATACAAATTCAGAATATTCTCGAATACACCCTCTAATGATTATTAATAATGAGTTCAACTAATGCAGTGGAAATAAACTAATTAAGCAAACTAAACAGCTAGGCAGCATAAATAATAGGGTAGCGCAGCTCCAATCAACACCACGGGCAAAGCTGATGGTAGACACGGCCTAGAACTCTGCATTATCATCGTTATACTCCCAAATCTGACCTGCAACTGTGTGGGGGATTGCAAGGGTGAGTACATGTCTTACTCAGCAAGTGTGGAAAGTATGACATGTAGTTGATTCAAATAACGACAATAATAATGGCTAAGTGTTGAAAAGTACATTAAAACATTTGAAAAACAATATAATATATGTATATGAAATAAACCCATCATAAGCCATGTAGTTATCATAATACCAGTCCATATTCATTACCATCATCCATATTCCAGATTTCTCATTGCCGATAACCATATTCAATACCACGGTTAATCCATAACCAACCATAACCATATTATTAACCATAACCATTACCAATACCAAAACCCTCTAATCATGGAAGTTGTCCAGGTGCTCATAACCGAGAGCACGGCTATCATGATAGTTTTATTTGACACTCTACGGAGGTTGTACCGCTTTACCCATGTGTTTGTTATTTCATCACCCATCGGCGATTAGGAACCTCCCTCACGCCAATTACACTTCCTTTGGTGTATGGCCAAGAGATCACAAAATAGCCTTTACAAAGGGATTACTAGCCTATTTAGACCCCACTGAGGTTTCACCGATGGCGATGCCTCCAACTGAGCACATCTTCAACCAAGAGCCCCCTCTTGAGCCATTGGAATCCCATGGTAGTCCCACCAATCATCAACAAACCCAATCTGACTACCCCTTCCCCGAGCATCCATAATGGTCCAAATAGCACTGGCAAAGCCCTAATTAATCAGCTATGCCGCACCCATACTTGGCCTCGTGGTGGCACTGTAGTCCTAACTTATTCTCGCATGAACCGGCCTTTAGTTCTAAAGCAAGCAAACCACCGTAACATCCAACCCAACCACATAACAGGCTTGCTTAGATCACCCATTACCATATCATATTAGCCAGTTCATGTCAATCATAATCTCATAAATGCATAATTAAGTTAACTGGTATAGTTGTGGTCTCATCCCAATTAATTAAGCGAAGCAAAAAGGTAAAAGCCCATCCCGACTCTCTACCATCTATTCCAGGTGACCAAGGTGGTTAAACAAAGCTTGTAAACTTCCTATCATAGGATTCCCATCAAATTGACACAAGCCTGCAGTTTTGCAAACAAAATTTTTATTGTCAAAATAGGATCAATATGCTTCAAGGACACTTGCCTTGCTCTTGGGATTGATTCGGGTCAAAGCCTTCAAACTTTCGGTGCTGGAGATCCTCTGCGGCACTCTCTAGCGCAAATCCTTCTAATCCACACAATAAAAATACAAACAAGAAACACAATCAAAGAGTGCACAAATATTACTCAATATGACATGACATGCATGATTAATGCAAATGCAAGGTAGAACTTGTTAATAGATTGCTTTTAATGATCACTAACTAGTTCTAATATTTGTTAACAAGTTTACACAGGTTTAGAGTTGATTTGATCAAATTTTAGAATTAATTCAACAAAATTTAACCAGGAAAATCGGACTAGTCCGCTAGGGGCCGGACAAGTCCGCACTTTGCGAGATCAGCAATTAGGGTTTTCTAGATCGACGTGAATTTGGAGATTAGGGGTCGAATTCACGTAAGGAAAAGGAAATAGAAGGTATACCAGGTGTTTAGGACTCCAATGAATCAAGGATCTTGGAGGCAACACTTGGATCTTGATGATCTAGGGTTGATGAAGAACTTGATGGTGGATTGTTGATGAAGAACTCGAAGTTGATGGAGATCTTGATCCCCTTTCATTTCCTCCTCCTCTTCTTCTTGCTTGGGATCTCCTTCCCCCTCCTTGATGGTGGCTCTCCACGAACTAGGGTTTGGGTGGGCTGGAAAAGTGGCAAATAGATGTCAAGCCAAGGGTTGGGTTTGTTTATATAGAGGTGGAGGCTAGGGTTAGATGGATTTCGAGTTTGAGATGAGTAGAGGACGGTTTAGAGTCCCACATGGGCTCTAAAAGAGTTAGGCACGACATCCCTAGGCCCACTTAACATGAAACCCAAGAAACAAGTCGTAAAACAAAAGATTAATTTGGAGTCGCGATTTATCGGACAAGTCCAAAAAGGACCGAACTAGTCCGAAGTTGTCCAGAAAGAAACCGGAAAACTCTGGCCAAAAACCGGAGAAGTCCAACTTTAGTTGGAGAGGAAAACGGACAAGTCCGCTGGAACACCGGACTAGTCCGGACAAGTCCAGGGACTTAGCAAATTTTCAAGGATTCTTGGAACATCGGACTAGTCCGCATAAAATTGGACAAGTCTGAAAGTGTCCAGAGGCAAAAACAGACTAGTCCGCAGCAAAAATGGACAAGTTCGGTCGAGGTCACAGAGAAATCGGACTAGTCCGCACCAAAATCAGACTAGTCCGCACTTTCCAGAATTTTAAGTGCGGTTTTATTCCAAATCAATTTTAAATTATTCCTCTTTATGTGGATTAATGTTAAACATGTATATGAATGTCATGATGCATGAAACTGAGGGTGTTACAAACTGCGCTTAAAGAGTTTGAGAAGTGCAGACTTGTCCGATTTGCCCCGGACTAGTCCAAATTCCTCTCTGAACCCGTTTTGGACATGTCCGTTTTTGTGCGGGCTAGTCTGGTTTCGTCTCTGTACAACTTCCGGACTTGTCCGGTCCAATGCGGACTAGTGCGGTATTCCGATTCCTTGAAATTTCGCCAAGTCCCTAGATGTGACGCCCGGTTCCGAAAAATGAACCAAGCTAACGCATATGTGTGCCCAGGATGTTCAACACACATACACGAGTGATTCACAAATGATAAACAGATAATTACCACATAACAAGATTAATTATCAAATTTTATTACACAAACCAGATTATCCTCGAATACAAGCTCCAATGAATATTAATGACAAGTTCAACTAATGCAGCGGAAATAAACTAATTAAGCAAACTAAGCAACTATGCAGCATAAGCGACAGGGTATGTATGCGCAGCTCCAATCAACACCATAGGCAAAGCTGACGGTAGACACGGCCTAGAACTCCGCATTATCGCCATTAAACTCCCAATCCAGACCTGCAACTGTTGGGGGGGGATTGCAAGAGTGAGTACATATCGTACTCAGCAAGTGTGGAAAGTATGACATGTGGCTGATTCAAATGACGACAATAATAATGGCAAAGTGCTGAAAAGTATAGTAAAACATTTGAAAAGCAACATAATATATGTATGTTAAGTAAACCCATCATAATCATAAATAATATCATAATACCAGTCCATAATTCACCATCCTTATCAATAATTCCAGATTTCACCATTGCCAATAACCATATTCAATACCAGAAATAACTCCATAACCACCCATAACCATCACCAATACCAAATACCCTCTAATCATGGAAGTTGTCCAGGTGCTCATAACTGGGAGCACGGCTATCAAGATAGTTTTATTTGACTCTGCAGAGTTTGTACCTCTTTACCCACGTGTTCGTGATTTCATCACCTTTTGGCGACTAAGAATCTCCCTTATGCCCATGACCCGTCAGTCATATTACACACTTCCGTTGGTGTGTAGCCAAGAGATCACAAAATAGCCTTTACACAGGGATTACAAGCCTATTTAGACCCCACTGAGGTTTCACCGGTGGCGATGCCTCCAACTGAGCACATCTTCAACCAAGGGCCCCCTCTTGAGCCATTCGGATCCCAGGGTAGTCCCACCAACCATCAACAAACCCAATCCGACTACCCCTTCCCCGAGCATCCACAATGGTCCAAACAGCACTAGCAAAGCCCTAATTAATCAGCTACGCCGCACCCATACTTGGCCTCGTGGTGGCACTGTAGTCCTGGCTTATTCTCGCATGAACCGGTCCTTAGATCTAAAGCAAGCAAACCACCATAACATCCAACCCATCCACATACCAGGCTTTCTTAGATCATCCATTACCATACCATATTTAACCAGTTCATGTTAACAAGAATATCATTAATACATAATTAAACATGTAGTGTTGTTTTCCATCCCAATTAATTTAAGCGAAGCAAAAAGGTAAAAACCCTTCCCGACTCTCTACCATAAATTCCAGGTGACAAGGGTGGTCAAACAAAACTAGTAAACTTCCTACCATAGGATTCCCATCAATTTGACACAAGCATGCAGTTTGCAAACAAAACATTTATTTTAAAAACAGGATCAATATGCTTCAAGGACACTTGCCTTGCTCTTGCTGTTGATTAAGGTCAAAGCCTTCAAGCTCTTGGTGCTGTAGATCCTCCGCGGCACTCTCTAGCGCAAATCCGTCTAATCCACACAATAAACATACAAGACAAGAAACACAATCAAAGAGTGCACAAATATTACTCAATATGACATGACATGCATGATTGATGCAAATGCAAGGTAGTGTTACTAGATTGCTTTTAATGATCACTAATTAGTTCTAATAGCTTTTAACAAGTTTATACAGGTTCGGAGTTGATTAGATCAAATTTTAGAGTCAATTCAACACAATTTAACCAGAAAGATCGGACTAGTCCGCTAGGGACCAGACAAGTCCGCACTTGACGAGATCAGCGGATTAGGGTTTTCAAGATCGACGTGAATTTGGAGATTAGGGGTTGAATTCACGTAAGGAAAAGAGAATAGAAGGTATACCAGGTGTTTAGAACTCCAATGAACCAAGAAACTTGGAGGTAACACTTGGATCTTGATGATCTAGGGTTGGTGATGAACTTGGAGATGAATTGGTGGTGAAGGACGAAACTTGGTGGAGATCTCTATCCTTCTTCGTTTCCTCCTCTTCTTCTTCTTGCTTGGGATCTTCTCCTCCCTCCTTGATGGTGGCTCCCCACGAACTAGGGTTTGGGTGGGTGGAAAAGTGGCAAATAGATGTCAAACCAAGGGGTGGGGCTGTTTATATAGAGGTGGAGGCTAGGGTTAGATGGATTTCGAGTTTTGGGATGAGTAGAGGCCGGTTTAGAGTCCCACATGGGCTCTAAAAGAGTTAGGCATGATGTACCTAGGCCCACTTAACGTGAAACCCAAGAAACAAGTTGTAAAACAAAAGATCAACTCGGAGTCGCGAAATATCGGACAAGTCCGGAAAGGACCGGACTAGTCCGAAGTCATCCAGAGAGAAAATCGGACAAGTCTGGCCAAAATCGGACAAGTCCGAATTTGAACAGAGAGGAAAACGGACAAGTCCGCTGGAACACCGGACTAGTCCGGAAAAGTCCAGGGACTTAGCAAATTTTCAAGGATTCATGGAATACCGGACTAGTCCGCACAAAATCGGACAAGTCCGAATTTTTCCTGAGCCAAAATCAGACTAGTCCGCAGCAAAAACGGACAAGTCTGTTTTTAGACACAGAGAAATCGGACTAGTCCTCAGCAAAACCGGACTAGTCCGCACTTTCCTACATTTTTAAGTGCGGTTTTGCTCCAAATCAATTTTAAACTTGTTCCTCTTGTTATGGGTTAATGTTAAACATGTATATGAGTGTATGTAGGGCATGATGCATGAAAATGAGGGTGTTACACTAGACCTGTCCGGACTTGTCCGATATCTAGCGGACTTGCCCATGTTCCTCCCTAACTAAAATCGGACTTGTTCAATTTTGGCCAGACTCATTCGTTTTTCCTCTGATTAAGTTCGTACTTGTCCAACATAGTCTGGACTTATCTGATTTCTCCCTGACTAGCGATTGGACTAGTCCGGCCTTGTGCGGACTTGTTCGTAGATTGCGATTCCAAGTTGATCTTTTATTCCACGACGTGTTTTTGGGTTTTACCTTAAGTAGGGCCTAAGGACGTCGTGTCTAACCCTTTTGCAGCCCATGTGGTACCCCACACCGTGCTCCACCCTCTCTAAAACTGACCTCCATCAAACCCTAATCCTCCACATCTATATAAACAACTCCACACCTCAACTTTATATCTCTTTGCCACCTTCGAAACACACCCAAACCCTAGTTCGTGGGAGCTGCCACCAAGGAGGAGAAGGATATCCCGAGCAAGAAGAAGAAGAGGAGGAAACGAAAGAGGATCAAGTGAGCAAGATCTCCATCAAGTTTTTGTTCTTCATCAACAAGTCACCTTCAAGTTTCTTGTTCAACCCTAGATCGTCAAGATCCAAGTGTTGCCTCCAAAACTCTTGATTCTTTGGAGCTCTAAACACCTTGTATACCTTCTACTTATTCTTTCTCATGTGAATTCAACCCCGTATATCCAAATTCACGTCGATCTAGAAAACCCTAGCTCACTGGTTCTGCGTAGGGCGTACTAGTCCGGTCCTACAACGTACTTGTTCGGCCTCTAGATCTAACCACTGTTAAATTAATTCTAAATTTAATTGAATGAACTTGAACCTGTTAAAACTTGTTGATAACCATTGTAAATGATTAGTAAATATTAATAGTAACCCATTAACTCGTTTCACTTCGCATTTGCATTAATCATGCATGTCATGTCATATTGAGTAACATATGAGCACCTACTGATTGTGATTCTTGTCTTGTATGTTCGTTGCGCGGATTAGACGGATTTGCGCTAGAGGGTGCTGCAGAAGACCTCCAACACCAGCACTTTGAAGTCTTTGATCCCAATCAAGCCCAAGAGCAAGGCAAGTGTCCTTGAACATATTGAACCTATTTTTAAATGTTTTGTTTGCAAAACTGCATTGCTTGTGTCAAATTGATGGAAAACCCAAGATAGGAGTTTACTAGTCTTGTTTGGCCACCCTTGTTGCTTGGGACACATTGTAGAGAGTCGGGAAGTGCTTTTACCTTTTGGCCTCGCTCAAATTAATTTGGATGGGAAAACAACCAAGTTACATAATTATAGAATATTGAGATGATGGATAATGTGCACTGATGAACATGTTTAATGGTAACATGGTAATGGGTGATCTAAGCAAGCATGGTATGTGGATGGGTTGGATGTTATGGTGGTTTTGCTTGCTTTAGATCCAAGGACTGGTTCGTGGAGCGACCATCCAGGATTTACAGTGCCACCACGAGGCCGAGTATGGGTGCAGCACAGCTGATTCATTAGGGTATTGCTAGTATTGCGCGGATCATTTGGCGCACCGGAGAAGGGGAGTCAGATTGGGTTTGGATTTGTGGCGGGACTCCCTGGGATCCGAATGGCACAAGAGGGGGCCCTTGGTCGAAGATGTGCTCAGTTGGAGGCATCCCCACCGGTGAAACCTCAGTGGGTCCGTACATGCTAGTAATACCTTTGTAAAGGCTATTTTGTGATCTCTTGGCCACACACTAACAGAAGTGTGTAATGTGACCGAAGGGTCACGAGCATAAGGGAGGTTCTTAGTCACCAAAAGGTGATGAAATCATGAACACGTGGGTAAAGTGGTACAAACTCTGCAAAGTCTTAAAAACTATCATGATAGTTGTGCTCCCGGTCATGAGCAACCTAGACCCTCACATGATTAGAGGGAAACTTGGGCTTTGGGATGGTTTGGTTATGTTTTGGTATTGGGATGGTTTGGTACTGGTTATGGTTGATAATATTGTTATGGCTGGTTATGAATTGAATTATGGTATTGGATATGATTAATGGTAATGGTAAAATCTGGTATAATGGTGATGGATATGGAATATGGACTTATACTATGATAATCTTTGTGATATATGACGGGTTTACTTCACATACATATAATATACTGCTTTTCAAATGTTTTAATGTACCTTTCAGCACTTAGCTTTTATTATTATCGTCATTTGTATCAGCTACATGTCATACTTTCCCACACTTGCTGAGTACGACATGTACTCACCCTTGCAATTCCCCCACCAATAGTTGCAGGTGAGGATTGGGAGTATCACTGTGTTAATGAGGAGTTCTAGGTTGTGTGCTGCCGTCAGCTTTGCCTGTGGTGTTGCTTGGAGCCGCGCTACCCTTTATGCTCAATTTGCTTAGTTTGTTTAATTAGGATATTTTCGATGCAGTTATAGTTCAATAATGATCATTAGAATTGTAATATGGGGATTGTTTGAATATTGTAATAAAAGTACTTATTTAATTAACTTGTGTTGTGGTAATTGTTTGTTTATCATTTGTGAATCACTTGTGTATGTGTGTTAAACATCCTGGACACACATATACTGCAATTGGTTCATTTTTTGGAACCGGATGTCACAGGGATATTCGCAACTCATCATCAAACAAGTCAAAGGTCTTGGACCTCTGCCATGTCCAGCGTCTCAACAATATTGAAGCTAATGATCTCTTGACGAAAGCTTCAATCATGGCTCAGGCACCCGATGGAGTTTTTGTCAGGAAATTATCGGCACCCACCGCTCAGCCTGCTGAACTGAGTGATGGGGACGATACCAACACCTCGAAACTAGTGGCCCCACTGGCGCTGTTACCATGGCATCTACTATGGATCATAGGCACTACAAGAAGCTCTGAGCAACCAAGCATGCAAGATCCAGATGCTCAATTCAGTCGTTATGCATGGATATCGAAGGTCTGGGACTACTTGAAAGACAACGTACTTCTTGAAGATGGTGTATCCATTGAGCGAATTATCAGATTGGCTAAAACATACACATTGGTAGAAGGGGATCTCTATCGATGTGGTTCTAGCGGCATTCTAATGCGGTGCATTTCTCAGGAAGAGGGCTGCAAACTTCTCGTAGAGATCCATGGAGGCAAGTGTGGGAATCACACGTCATCCCACACATTAGATGGTAAGGCCTTATGGCATGGTTTTTACTGGCCTACAGCACTCCAGGATGCAGTCGAGCTAGTTCCACGCGAAGAAAATTCATACACTAGCGCAATCACTGCAAATGATTCCTCCCTCATGGCCATTCACTGTGTGGAGGGTGGATATTTTGGGACCTTTCCAAAAAGCCGTCGGAGGGTACCAGTTCTTATACGTCTTCGTCGACAAGTTCACAAAGTGGCCAGAAGCTACTCCAGTTGTGATGATCAACAAGCAATCTGCTATCAAATTCTTGAAGTCCATTGTCTGCAGATTTGGAGTTCCGAACAGAGTCATCACTGATAACAGAACCCAATTCACAAGTGCAGTGTTCCAAGAGTATTGTGAAGACCTCGGCATAACTGTTAGCTACACATTAGCAGCTTATTCGGCAAGCAATGGCCAAGCTGAAAGAGCAAACGCAGAAATTCTCAAGGGACTCAAGACACGCACTTATGAGCGCTTGAAGAAGCATGGTGCCAACTGGATAGAAGAGCTTCCATCCGTATTGTGAGCAAGCCAGACAACACCCAGTCGGGCAACAAGAGAAACACCCTTCTTCATGGTGTACGGAGCCGAAGTTGTCATTCCTCCAAAAATTGCCATAGGGTCTCTCCGAGTCTGAACCTACGATGAAGCCACGCAGGGCCAGCTCTGGCGTGATAACTTAGACCTCGTCGATGAGGCAAGGAGACAAGCAGCTGTCCGAAATGCGCGATACCGCAAGGCGCTCTGGCGCTATGATCAAAGGCATGTGCGCAACCGATAATTGAAAGAAGGCAATCTGGTGTTGCGGCAAATACTCACTCAAGAGGGGATGAACAAACTTTCCCCCAACTGAGAAGGTCGCTTCCGAGTTGTCAAAGTTTCCAGCCTCGGATGCGTTCGCTTGGCAACAGAGGATGGGATACCACTTCCCAACCCTTGGAATATTGAGCATCTCCATAAGTTCTATACTTAGTAGCACGGGAGGTGGGTCTGTATTTGTATAAAATGTATCTCATAGAGTCTATGAACAGAGTCGGGTTGGTCTAAGATGAATAGCACACTTAACTTGGTCTTGTACTTTAAGTGTGTCCTTGCTTTTCCCTGTTATTCGGAACTATAATGAAATATATTTATATGAAAAAAGATTCTACGTGCATTAACTTTGTGCATGCTCATTATTTTCCTTCTTTTACCTTCTTGTCAATAGCAATGTTGTGAAATCCACTTGAAAGTTAGTCTTAGAGATTCATGTGATATATATAAGTTTTATTAGTAATATTCTAGTGGATCTTAGTATTGCTGGATGGACTACTCGTCTGACAACCAATGCCAATGATAGGTCCGGAGTGCGCTATCGACTTAGCTTGGTCAGTACCCTAAGTACGACACTTTATTTATTCTTGTGGGTCTCAATAAGGCGGGTTCAGAAAGCACACGAACCTATGTAAATTTATTAAGTATATTTATATTGTCATAATGAGTTTATTAGGATCTAAAGTTCAAAACAGGATAATAAGCCACAAATAAGCTATAGGCAAGATGACGGATTTTATTACTTTTCTTGTCTCTCATGTGCAGGAAAAAGGAATAATTATCGACGATGGTGGGTGCCGCCATATCACCTAGCTCCGGCAGCGGGCCTGCCATCAACATTTCATATGTTGATAGTGGGCACCGTCAAAGCAACTAAGCTCCAACAACACCCAAGGGGCCCGCCATCGACATTTCATACGTTGATAGTGGGCGCCGTCGAAGCAACTAGGCTCTAACAACTCCCAGGGGCCCCGCTATCGACATTTCATATGTTGATTGTGGGCGTCGTCGAAGCAATTAAGCTCCAACATCACCTAGGGGGCCCGCCGTCGACGTTTCATACTTTGATATTGGGCGCCATCGAAGCAACTAAGCTCTGACAATACCAAGGGGGCCTGCCCTCGACGTTTCATACATTGATAGTGGGTGCCATTGAAGCAACTAGGCTCCGACAACTCCGAGAGGGTCCGTTGTCAACTTCAAGAATGTGGCAAAGGGTTCTTGGAGATTTTGGATGCAGGACTCAGACCTCGGAGCTGTCACAGTAGCTACAAGTTCGGAGCAATAAACAATTCAAGACATTGCCAAATTCCTCATGGTAGATGTACTCAATCAATTAAGCACATCTACTAGGGGCCAACAAGATAAATGCAATGAAAGATTGACGACAAAAATGGAATTTAAAAGGATTTCATTCATTCCAAACTTGGAGATTTACAAGATGAAGGTACAAAAAGGGAAGGATCCTAGCTACTGGAGTTCTGCTGGAAGTACGAAGGAAACTTTTGTGTGGCTTCTTGGATGCTTGCCTTGGCAGCTTCTTCCTCCTCAGCGATGGGTCCGTCAATCATCTGACCTAGAGGCATAGAGGGTTCCCGCCTCCGGAAGTATGTCAGAACATATTTAGCGACATTCTTCACCAAGGATCTCCCCTCGTTCTCGAGATGGTCACTGATCACATCTTCCAAGGCATCTAGATTAGTTCTGGCAGACTTGAGCGACACCAAAGCTTTCTCCATCACTGGCTCTAGGTCAGCCAGTCGGATAGAACTGAATCCCAGTGGCATCAGAGCATCTTCCGCTTGCCCAAGGAAGTCCCAGACCTGTTGGGACACTATTGCCCTCGTACTCTGGAGCTCTGCTCTTCCAGTGACCCTCTTGCAGATGATAGCTCTGCAGAGCCCTCCTTCAAGAACCGCTCGACCTCTTTAGCATGTTGTTGAATCTGTTTAACAACCTGCCTCTCTCGGTCAGGGATATGCTTTTCCCGTGGGTTCAAGCGGTCTTGCTTCTCTGCAAGATCCCTCTCCTTAGCCTTCACCTTGTTTTCCCTAGCAGAGATAGCACTTTTTCGCTTGCTGACTACTTCTCCTACTAGCCATACTTGGTGCTTTACTTTATCGCACCAGGACTTAAATTTCTCAATGCGGTCAGCCAAGTCCTGCTCACCGCGCTCTAACTTCTGGGAGATCTCAGCATCTCTCATATGGAGCTCGTCCTCCTTATTGTCTAATGCATCTCAGCGCTTGAGTAGCTATTCCCTCAAAGCGTTGAGAATCTTTGAGCGATCATCTGCCAATTCACTGAATTTCTTGGCATGCTCGTAGATCTCTCGAGTCTTTTCATCGAGGGCTTTTATTGCAGCCTCTCTTTCATCTAGCGTGTTGCAAATGTGTCTACCGACCTTTCTCGGCCTCCAGCCAATCCCTTAGGTTTGCTAGCCGAGATTGCATCAACTTTGTTTTGAAGTAGAGCAGCTTACGTCAGCGCCTTAGGGTGTCACACTCATCCTCTAGGGCCTTGCGCATGTAATCGAAAGTGAGCTGAACTTGGTGGAGGCTCAAGCAGGTGTTGTCAATCAAAATGTCTAGGGGGATTGGCTCAGGACCTGACAAAGGCTCCTCTGGCTCCTCCGTGTCTTGTGGAATTGTTCTTGGGGCCCATGGCACAAGCATGGACTCCAACAGTTCAACGTCTGCAGCGCTGAGTTCCAGGAGTTCATCGACCTCTGGCACGGACGTAGAACGTCTCGCATCTAGATCTTCAAGTTATGGCTCAGGCATGGCCACCTCTAGCATAGAGACATCAGCCAACGACTCCGGAGCTGGTGCCGGAACTTCCGCCCAAGCTTCCAGAATCTCCGACACTAATGTCGGAACCTCCCATGCGGCTCCGGAGCTGCTGAAGTTTGCTCTGGCGTTTCTTCTTCGTGGTCCAGTGCAATCACGACTTCTTCGGCCGCTAGAGCCAAGGTCATCTCGAGTCAGTTGGTACCAGAACTATCGTGTTGTCCGCTAAGACCATAGGAGAAGCCGTATCAACAGCGGGGGCTCCGATCGGTGCGATCTCTGTGGCCGCGGTGCTGGCAGGTGCTGGCGTAGTAGCTCCTCCTCTCGATACTCTGGAAATAGAGGAATAGAGAATTCAAGGAAAAGCAAAAAACAAAAAGAAAACACAAGTTCAAGTGTCGATCACTACCTGGGAACACTACCACTCCAGTCAGCACAAAAATTTCTTCCTTGGACGGTCGGAGTCAGAACCCACCATCGTCGGTGAGGCAAAAGCTCTGAACTTCATCCCAAAAGTCGTGACAGCCGCTGGCATCGCCACAGCTGGGATCTACGTCGCCTGAGAAGATACTCCATACCCAGAGTCTATCGCTGGCACCGGGACTGGAGTAGACTTGCCGGACCTAGTGGCCGCCATAGGCACTGGGTCCGAAGATGATTCCCTGAGCCCAGAGCTCACTTTTGTTGTTAGAACCGGGGTTGCCGTTCTGTAGGCACAACAAGCACTGACTTGAGGGTCAGGCGAGGCACTGGAATTGCTTGTGTCGGAGCGGATCTGACAGAGCTGCCATCAGTTCGCACCAACTTCCTCTTCCGACTGGAGGCATCGACAAGCTCTTTCCCTTTACCCCGACTTGAGTCAGACTTTTTCTGGCTTGGATCTACAGGAGCCTTGCCCTTTTCGCTTACAGTGCAAAGTCGGACCCTTCATCTGGCCAGGGGGCCGAAGCTCTGGGGATTACAATCCCTGCTGGTGGAGTGCTCCTATGTCGCACCGCAAGACCTGTGTCGTCAAGGAGCAGCATCACCTTCTGCGGTTCCCTCCTGACCTCTGGAACTACACACAGAGGCAAGAACTCTGTCGGAGGTATGAGGTCATCTCTTGATAGAGTTCCACTGTTTAACTTCTGCAGATAGAGCTTCAGGGCATGCTCATTTAACTTGATGCCCCGACCGACCTCAATCCAGAGGAAATCAATTTCTCTGAAGTATGACCAAGCTGCAAATTCCATCTCCTTGAGTGGAGCCCAGCGGTTGGTCAGGAAATTTCCGAGGACCATCAGAGACGTCAATCCTCCGTCGACCATGTTTCGAATTCTTGATAGCGCGGGGTTGTACTCTTCAGTCAGCTTTGGGTGCTCCTCCCAGGAGTCGGACTCTGTTGTTGGGAACACTCCTGGCAGCTCCAGCCGGTCATGAGGGTCCACCCAGATGACTACCCAGTCAGTCTACCAGGTCTCCCACTTTCCAGAAGGAATGGACTTGATGTACTTGTATGGGGGATCCCTACGCCTTACAAAGTAGTAGAATCCCAACAAACTGTTACCTTTGCCTGTCAGCCAGAGAGTGAAGAATGTCCAAAACAGTAGCACACGGGGTGGCACGCTTACCCATATCTTGTAGAAGTGGACGGAGATCGCCACTAGCAAGATAGAATGAGGTCCAAGATGATGCAGTTGGAGCCGCTATGACTCCAGCAGCATCAGCAAGAAGCTGGATACTGGTAGAACCAGCCCAACCATGGCATGCATGGAGAAGTAGACAATGTCGCTGGGGGATTCCTTCTTGAACGGATAGCATTGTTGAAGAAGTCCGATCAGCTTTCGGACTCTTGTCGCCAGCCCATCAGCTTCCGGACTCTTGTGAGATCCCTCTCGCTCACAATCTTGCTAGGGGAAAGTCCGAGTTCCATCTCCGCAAAGTGGAGCAAAAGTGGGAGCGCGATGCAAGGAATCAAGCGGAGAACTGTATGAGAAAGAACAGATTGGTGTGTAAGAGTTTTATTCCCTTGCAACGCCTCTTCCTTTATTAAGCTTCTGCAATGCTTGGATGGCAACTGCATCCGGACCTTAATCACACTCAACAAAGTTACCTCGTCAATGACAAGGGGGCTCGGGTCCACTTCGCCAAAAAAGTCGCACCAAGTGAACCATTGCATTATGAGAAGTTGGAAGCCCGAGGGCGATGGCCTGACAGGGCTATAAAGATTATGTTGGGAACCAATACAAAAATCCTGTCTCACCTACCAAATCAAAAAGAGCCGCGTGTTTCAAAAGGAAAACTGAAGCAACAGCGCCGGAGAGATAATCGCCCCACCTTCGGTATCGAAACCTCACAACCTCACTAGAGGTGGGCCCATGGGCCACTATCCATATAACCTGCATACTAGGTATCCCTTCGTACCAGAAGAAGACGCGTTGAGTTTCACCTTCCAGTATTGTGGACTTTTGAAGGCGTGTCACACTATGCCGGATATGCCTCCCTCCTTAGGGTGGCTTTGGCCCTGCCACGTGTGCCGCAGTGCCGGATCTGCCTCCCTCCTTAGGGTGGCTCTGGCCCTGCCACATGTCCCACAATGTCGGATCTGCCTCCCTCCTTAGAGTGGATTTGGCCCTGCCATGTGTCCCACAGTGTCGGACTTGCCTCCCTCCTTAGGGTGGCTCTGACGCTGACACGTGTCTAGTAGCTCGGTCCTACCTCCCTGCAAAGGGAAGCTCCAGAGCTATCACATGTCACACGTGCGGATCTATGTCTACAACGGGAAGACACTGGATCTCCAACGGCGCGGACATTCAATGGCTATCAATCGGCCATTACAAGACCCGGTTAACGCATCATTAATGCCACATTAATGACGCATGATCAGAACACTATCAAGACCGATAACACTTCTATTAAGGCACGTTATCACACTATTAACCCCCCTTAACACCCGTAGATCGTGTATAGGGTGGTTATTATAGCCGAGGCCACCCGTCGGGCCACGACACATACTGTAACAGCCAGTCCTTTGTCATATAAAAGGATTGCGCTGCTCAGTAGAAAAAAAGGTCATTCAGACTAGCTCACCAGCATACTCGCTCAAAGCAATCCAATACACAATCACCCCATGGAGTAGGGTATTACGCTCAGGCGGCCCGGACCACGTAAAACACCTTATGTCACCTTGCTCTTGGATCTTGATTTTGCTCCCTGCCTAAATACGAACCTCCGCAGACTACTTCTTAGTAGTACCGGGGGAAGTGTCATTGGCACACTTCGACACCATTCAATCTCATAACTTCTCATACCATACCTCATAAATAAAACATCAAATTTTAGAGTGTGCATAGTTCGTATACAGTAATTTAGCATTCAATTTTATGGATTTTTTGATACCCAAAACCAAAATTTATATACTAGTTATTTAAATTTGATACGCGAATATGCACAAGATACCCGATATTCCGATCTTTTTGTTCCGAACTCGATTTTCGGTTTAGGTTTTTTGGTCCCAATTTTTTTGCCCACCCCTAGGTACACCCTTAATCGGGTCGGGTGCTCATCTATATATGGATTACGAAATATATGGCTTCTGTTTAATGAAAAAACAGAGACATCGTCTTTCCCTAAAATGTTATTTTTGCTTTAAACTATTATACATTTGTATGTACTGTTGTTCATCTATCCACACTATTCCACCAGAAGTGTTAGAACTTGTGACACCTGGTTCCAAAAATGAACCAAGTGTGATGCATATGTGTGCCCGGGATGTTTAACACACATACACAAGTGACTTACAAATGATAAACAGAAAATTACCATAGCACAAGTTTATTAAGAAGGTACTTTTATTACAATATTCAAAAAATCCTCAAATTACAAGTCTAATGATCATTATTCATAAGTTTTGAAAACTAATGCAGTGGAAATAATATAATGAAGCAACTAAGCAAACTAAGTAAAAAGGATAGTGCGGCTCCAAGCAACACCACAGGCAAGTCGACGACAGCACACAACCTAGTATTCTGCATTATCCTCAGAATACTCCCAAACATCACCTAAAACTATTGGTGGGGTGGAATTGCAAGGGTGAGCACATGTCGTACTCAGCAAGTGTGGGAAAATAATGACATGTAGCTTAAACAAGGAATTGACAATGAATAATGGCTATTTGCTGAAAATTACATTTAAAACATGTAAAAGGCATACTAAGATCTCTATGTGAATTAATCCCAACATAACCCAAATAATTGCCAAGAACGAGTCCAATACCATCAATTACCATTATGTCACATCCATCAATAATTATCCATCCAAGTACCAAGTTCTTACCATTATCATCGACCATATTCAATTATCACAACTCAACCCATAACCAAAACCAAACCATCCCAAATCCCAAGTTTCCTCTAATCATGGAAGTTGTCAAGGTGCTGGGAGCACGGCTATCATGATAGTTTTTAACACTTTGCAGAGGTTGTAGCACTTTACCCACAAGTTTGTGATGTCGTCGCCCATCGGTGACTAAAGAAACCTCCCTTATTCCAATTACACTTCCTTAGGTGTATGGCCAAGAGATCACAAAATAGCCTTTGCAAAGGGACTACCAGCATATTCAGACCCACTAAGGTTTCACCGGTGGTGATGCCTCCAACTGAGCACATACAACCAAGGGCCCCCCTCTTGTGTCGTTCGGATCCCAGGGTAGTCCCGCCACTATTGCAAACTCAACCGACTCCCATTCTCCGCTCCTCCAAATGATCTGAATCAATGCTGGTAATACCCCTAAATTAGTTGGCTAAGCCGCACCCATACTTGGCCTTGTGGTGGCACTGTTGTCCTGCTCATTAATTCATAGTTAAGCCATTTGGTTGGTTTTCCCATCCAAGTTAACTAGAGCAAAGCAAAAAGGTAAAAGTCCCTTCCTAACACTCTACAATGTATTCCAAGCGATAAGGATGGTCAGACAAGACTAGTAAACTCTTATCTTGGTTTTCCCATCAATTTGACACAAGCATGCAATTTTGGAAACAAAACATTTAAAAACGGGATCAAAATGGTCTGGATCGAAGGTTTTGAAGTTCTGGTGTTGGAGGTCCTCGATAGCACTCTCTAGAGCAAAATCTTCTATTCCGCGCGACAAACATGCAAAACACACATTACAATCAAATAATGCTCATATAGTACTCGATATGCCATGATATGCATGATTAATACAATTATGAGGTAAAACTTGTTAATGAGTTGCTATTAATGTTTACTAACTAGTTACAAAGGTTTCTAACAAGTCTGAGCAGGTTTTGAATTGATTCTAGTCAATTTGGAATTAATTCAGTATCAAACAGATTTAGATATCAGACTAGTTCGGTTTCAGGGGCCAAACTAGTCTGCCCTGATCAGAACTGGAATTTAGGATTTTCTTGATCTGCGAGAATTGGGGTTGAATTGACGTATAAACTTGGATGTAGAGGGTGTACCACGTGTTTAGAGATCCAAAGATCAAGAATTGGGTGCAACACTTGGATCTTGATGATTAGGGCTCGATGAAGATCTTGCTTGATCAATCCTCCTTCGTGTTCTCCTTGTGACGCCCGGTTCCGAAAAACTGAACCAAGCTAACGCATATGTGTGCCCAGGATGTTCATCACACATACACGAGTGCAATCACAAAAGAGTATACATAAAATTACCACAGAACAAGATTAATTAACCAAATTTATTACACAAACCATATTATCCTCGAATACAAGCTCTAATTAATATCAATGACAAGTTCAACTAATGCAGCGGAAATAAACTAATTAAGCAAACTAAGCAACTATGCATCATAAGCGACAGGGTATGCATGCGCAGCTCCAAACAACACCACATGCAAAGCTGACGGTAGACACGGCCTAGAACTCCGCATTATCACCATTAAACTCCCAATCCTGACCTGCAACTGTTGGGGGGGGGGATTGCAAGAGTGAGTACATGTCGTACTCAGCAAGTGTGGAAAGTATGACATGTGGCTGATTCAAATGACGACAATAATAATGGCTAAGTGATGAAAAGTACAGTAAAACATTTGAAAAGCAATATATTACAGGTATGTGAAATAAACCCATCATAATCATAAGTAATACCATAATACCAGTCCACAATTCACCATCCACATCCATAATTCCAGATTTCACCATTGCCAATAACCATATTCAATACCAGAAATAAATCCATAACCATCCATAACCATTACCAAACCATAACCATCCCAATTACCAATTTCCCTCTAATCATGTAGGTCATCCAGGCGCTCATAACCGGGAGCACGGCTATCAAGATAGTTTATTTAGACTCTGCAGAGTTTGTACCTCTTTACCCACGTGTTCGTGATTTTATCACCCGTCGATGACTAAAGAACCTCCCTCATGCCAATTACACTTCCTTTGGTGTATGGCCAAGAGATCACAAAATAGCCTTTACAAAGGGATTACTAGCCTATTTAGACCCCACTGAGGTTTCACCGGTGGCGATATCTCCTGCAGAGCACATCTTCAACCAAGGGCCCCCTCTTGAGCCATTCGGATCCCAGGGTAGTCCCACCAACCATCAACAAACCCAATCCGACTACCCCTTCCCCGAGCATCCATAATGGTCCAAACAGCACTAGCAAAGCCCTAATTAATCAGCTATGCCGCACCCATACTTGGCCTCGTGGTGGCACTGTAGTCCTGGCTTATTCTCGCATGAACCGGTCCTTAGATCTAAAGCAAGCAAACCACCATAACATCCAACCCATCCACATACCAGGCTTGCTTAGATCACCCATTACCATACCATATTTAACCAGTTCATGTTAACCATAATCTCATCCATGCATAATTAAATTGAATGATATAGTTATTCCCATCTCAGTTGATTAAGTGAAGCAGAAGGTAAAAAGTCCATCCCGACTCTCTACAAGATATTTCAGGTGACAAGGGTGGTCAAACAACGCTAGTAAACTTCCTACCATAGGATTCCCATCAATTTGACACAAGCATGCAATTTGCAAACAAAACATTTATTTAAAAATAACAGGATCAATATGCTTCAAGGACACTTGTCTTGCTCTTGCTGTTGATTAGGGTCAAAGCCTTCAAACTCCTGGTGCTGTAGATCCTCCGCGGCACTTTCTAACGCAAATTCGTCTAATCCACACAATAAACATACAAGACAAGAAACACAATCAAAGAGTGCACAAATATTACTCAATATGACATGACATGCATGATTGATGCAAATGCAAGGTAGAACTTGTTACTAGATTGCTTTTAATGATCACTAATTATTTCTAATAGCTTTTAACAAGTTTATACAGGTTTGGAGTTGATTAGATCAAATTTTAGAGTCAATATAACACAATTTAACCAGGAAGATCGGACTAGTCCGCTAGGGACCGGACAAGTCCGCCCTCTGCGAGATCAGCAGATTAGGGTTTTCTAGATCGACGTGAATTGAGAGATTAGGGGTTGAATTCACGTAAGGAAAAGATAATAGAAGGTTTACCAGGTGTTTAGAACTCCAATGAATCAAGAAACTTGGAGGTAGCACTTGGATCTTGATGATCTAGGGTTGGTGATGAACTTGGAGATGAAATGGTGGTGAAGGACGAAACTTTGTGGAGATCTTGATCCTCCTTCGTTTCCTCCTCTTCTTCCTCTTGCTTGGGATCTTCTCCTCCCTCCTTGATGGTGGCTCCCCACGAACTAGGGTTTGGGTGGGTGGAAAAGTGGCAAATAGATGTCAAACCAAGGGGTGGGGTTGTTTATATAGAGGTGGAGGCTAGGGTTAGATGGATTTCGAGTTTGGGATGAGTAGAGGCCGGTTTAGAGTCCCACATGGGCTCTAAAAGAGTTGGTCACGACGTCCCTAGGTCCACTTAACGTGAAACCCAAGAAACAAGTCGTAAAACAAAAGGTCAATCTCGGAGTCGCGAAATATCGAACAAGTCCGGACAGGATCGGACTAGTCCGAAGTTGTCCAGAGAGAAAATCGGACAAGTCTGGCCAAACATCGGACAAGTCCGAATTTGAACAGAGAGGAAAAACGGACAAGTCCGCTGGAACACCGGACTAGTCCGGACAAGTCCAGGGACTTAACAAATTTTCAAGGATTCATGGAATATCGGACTAGTCCGCACAAAATCGGACAAGTCCGAAGTTGTCCAGAGGCAAATATTGGACTAATCCGCAGCAAAAACGGACAAGTCTGTTTTTAGACAGAGAGAAATCGGACTAGTCCTCAGCAAAACCGGACTAGTCCGCACTTTCCTACATTTTTAAGTGCGGTTTTGCTCCAAATCAATTTTAAACTTGTTCCTCTTGTTATGGGTTAATGTTAAACATGTATATGAATGTATGCAAGGCATGATGCATGAAAATGAGGGTGTTACACTCCTCCTCCTCCTTGTTGTTGTATCCTCTCTTGATGGCGGCTCCCACGAACTAGGGTTGAGGGTTTCTTCAATTGTGGTAAAGATATGAAACGTTAGGATGGTGGGGTGTTTATATAGAGGTGGACAGGTAGGATTTGATGGATTTCGAGTCTAAGGGGGGTGGAGGCCGGGGTGGGGTCCACTTGGGCTCCTCTGAGGTTGGGCACGAAGTTCTTGGGCCCAATTAGGGACATTACCCAAAAACCAATTGTGGAGAATTAACAGAACCTGAATTGTTTTTCGAAGGTCGGACTAATCCGCAGTAGGGACCGAACAAGTCCGTTTGGCAATAGTGGAAAAATCAGACAAGTCCGACTGGACAAGTTCGCTCGGCAACGGAGAAGAATTCGAACAAGTCTGGTGTATGAGGCCGGACAAGTCCGGGGTTGCAGAATAAAACACTTTCGGACTAAAATTCTGGATACAATCGGACTAGTCCGCTCGAAATCAGACAAGTCCGGACATCATCAGAGACTTAACCGGACTAGTCCGCACAATTTGCCGGACAAGTACGGACTCTGAAGAATTTGAATTTTTCTGAATGAAAATGGGGACACCGGACTAGTACGGGGTAATGGTCGGACAAGTCCGCACTTCTGAAGAAAACTGAAATTTCTGAAGAGAGAATAGGGATATCGGACTAGTCCGATTCAGAGGCCGAACAAGTCCGCACCCTGATAGACTGAAATTTCCTAATTAAGCCTAAATTCATTTTAATCTTGTTTTTTTACATGGATTAATGTTAAACATGTATGAGAATGTATGCAATGCATTATGCATGAAAATGAGGGTGTTACAAACCTACCACCCTTAGAACGAACTCGCCCTCGAGATTCGACGTAGAAGGAAAGAGATAGTAAATTCTTTCTTGAGATCATCTTCCAACACTCAAGTTGCTTCTGATTCCGCATGATGCTTCCATTGTACTTTGCACCATCGTATCACCTTGTTTCTTATGACTCTCTCCTTCGTTTCTAAGATTTTGACCGGTTGCTTAGCATAAGTCAAATCTGCCTCTAATTCCAATTCTTCCATTGGTACTTGTTCTTTCGATACGCTTAAGCATTTATTGAGATGTGAAACATGAAACACATCATGAACATCAAAAATATGTGCTGGCATCTCCAACTTATATGCCACTTCTCCACGTTTGGCCAAAATCTTCAATGGTCCAATATAGCGAGGTGCCAACTTGCCTCTGACATTAAACCGCTTATGACCTCGCATGGGTGACACTTTGAGATATACGAAGTCTCCTACTTCAAAGGCTAAGTTTCTCCACCTATTATCCGCATAGCCCTTTTGTCTTGTTTGAGCGGCTCTCAAATTCTTGCGGATTATCTGAACTTGCTTTTCGGCTACTTTCAACACATCAGGTCCAAAAACTTGGGTTTCGTCTATCTCTTGCCAAAACAAGGATTTCCTACACTTCCTTCCATATAATGCTTCATATGGCAACATCTTCAAACTTGCTTGGTAACTGCTATTGTAAGAAACTCAGCATACATCAAGCTCTTGTCCACGTCCATGCTTCAGGGCGCAAGCTCTCAAAATGTCTTCCAGTATTTGGTTGGTCCTCTTGGTTTGTCCACCAGTTTGCGGATGATATGCTGAACTGAAATTTAACCTTGTGCCCATAGCTTCGTGCAGTTTCTGCCAGAACCAAGAGGTGAATTGAGAACCTCGGTCAGACACTATTTTCTTGGGTACTTCGTTTTTGCATACAACTTTCTCAGTATACAACTCATCTAATTGTGTAGCAGTATACTTAGTCTTGACAGGAATGAAATGAGTTGATTTGGTCAACCGATCCACAATAACCCATGTTGAGTCATAACCGGACTGGGTTCGAGGTAATCCAACTACGAAGTTCATACCGATTTCTTCCCACTTCCACTCTGGAATCTTCAATGGTTTTAATAATCTAGCTGGTCGTTGATGTTCGGCTTTGACCCGTTAGCACACATCACACAAAGCTACATACCCAACTATGTAATTTTTCATGTTGGCCCACCAATAACAGGTCTTCAAGTCCTTGTACATCTTCATACAGCCAGGATGAATTGAGTAAGGTGAGTCATGTGCCTCCTTTAATATCGTTTCCCAAATATACTTTACATTAGGCACAACAATCCATTTCCCAAGCCATAGAGTACCATGATCATCCTCATCAAATCTGAATTATCTCCCTTCTTGGGTCCTTTCTTTGATTTCTTGAATTTCCTCATCCTTGGTCTGACCTTCTCGAATTTATTGCTCCAAGGTTGGATTTAACTCCATTATCTCCATCCCATTCACAAATCCAAGATTCAACCCTTCAAACTCCTTGCATAGCTCGGATGGCAGCTCTCGAACTGTGAGTTGGTGGCTTACTCCTTTCTGACTCAAAGCATCGGCCACTGCATTAGCCTTCCCTAGATGATAGTTGATTCTGACGTCATAATCCTTTATGAGCTCCAACCATCTTTGTTGCCTCAAATTTAGGTCCGTTTGTGTGAAAATGTACTTGAGGCTCTTATGATCTGTATAAATCTCACACCTGTGACCAAGAACATAGTGACTCCATATCTTCAAAGCATGCAATACAGCTGCAAGTTCGATATCATGCGTAGGATAATTTTGCTCATGTTTCATAAATTGCATTGATGCATAGGATACTACTTGACCTGCTTCCATGAGCACATATCCAAGTCCCTGTCTTGATGCGTCTCAATAGAAATCAAAATTTTTGCTCACATCCGGCAAAACCAACACATGATGTTGTTAACCTCTTCTTAAGCTCCTCAAAAATGTCCTGACAAGCTTGAGCCCATTGGAAAGATTTCCCCTTCATCAGCAACTCAGTCATGGGCTTCATTATCTTGGAAAAGTCCTTGATGAACCGACGGTAATATCCAGTCATTCTGAGAAAGCTCCTAATTTCCTTCACATTCAGTGGCGGTTTCCATTTTAGCACATCCCTCACTTTTCCTCGGTCAACTGATACTCCTCCTCCTTATATGATATGGCCCAAGAATGACACCTCCCTTAACCAAAATTGGCACTTGCTGGATTTGGCATACAATTGGTGCTCCCTCAAGTTCTGCAATGTGAGCCTCAAATGCTCCTCATGCTCCTCTTCACTCTTCGAGTAGATCATGATATCATCAATGAACACTACCATGAACTTCTCCAAATACTCCATGAAGACCTTATTCATGAGATACATGAAGTATGCAGGTGCATTCGTCAATCCAAAAGACATAACAGTGTACTCATAAGACACATACTGTGTCCGGAAAGCTGTTTTGGGTATGTTCGACGGTCTGATCTTCATTTGGAAGTATCTTGACCTCAAGTCAATCTTGGAGAAAACACAGGCGCCCTTCATTTGATCAAACAAATCCTCAATGTGGGGTGATCATCACCTCGTTGAGAGCTCGGTAATCCACGTACATCCTTTGGGAACCATCCTTCTTGTCCATGAAAAAGCACTAGTGCTCCCCAAGGTGAAGAGCTTGGGCGAATGAAACCCTTCTCTAGCTGCTCTTGAATTAGCTTCTTGAGCTCCGCCAACCCCATAGGAGGCATCCTATATGGCCTCTTAGCTATAGGTGCAGTTCCAGGTATCAGCTCAATAACAAACATGATGTCACGATCAGGTGGCATACCTGGCAACTCATCCGGAAACACATCTGAAAATTCACGCACCACTGTAATCTCCTCTATTGCTGCACTATCCATTTGATTCAGCTCCACTTGCTTTGGTGTGTGTTAAGATGCTTCAAATTCTAAGCTGACCCCTTCCTCATTTGTCAACTTCACCATATTTGTGGCACATTGAGTTATCCCATTATGCTTCCTTAACCAGTCCATACCAAGTATTATGTCCAGTCCTTGCGAATCCAAAATGATAAGGTTGGCGAAGAAGTATACCCCCCTTATTCTAAGGCTTACTTTTGGACATACTATATTCGTTCTCATTTTCCCTTCAGGAGACTTAACCAACAAGGTATACTTCATATGAGATATGGGCAAACTATACTTGGAAACATACTTTGATGCAATGAATGAATGCGATGCTCCAGAATTAAATAACATAGTCGCCAGGTTGGAGTTTGCGAGAAACATATCAATCACTACATCATCCACTTGTTGGGCTTCCTTCGTAGAGACATGGTTCACCTTGCCACGAACAAAATTATGTGGTCCAAGATTGCCTTGTGGCACTCCTCCATTCGGTCTTGGGTTCTGTCTTGGAGCACTGTTTCCTTGACCAAGGCCTGACTTAGGACATTGAGATGCAAAGTGCCCTACCTCACCACAAGTATAGCATGACCTTGCTGCACCAGAATTGTTTGGTCGAGCTTGGTTTTGAGCATTAGAAGGAAAATTTGTGTGAGGCGCATGAGGCATTGGAGGGTGAGATGCTTGCATGGCGGGGTGTTGCTGCATTGGTTGAGCTTGGCACGGTGGAATAGCAGCGCGATATGCAGGAGCATAAGGGTTGTAGTATGATGCATTTGGTGGCGCAAAGTGGGGGTGAACATTAAGGATGTCCTTGATATGGCACCTTCCTCTTATTGTCTTGCTCCATCTCACGAACCTTGTTCTCAACCACAATAGCTTTGTCCACAAGCTTCTGGAAATTTGCATAGTCACAATTGAGCAAATGGACTTGAATCTCATTGTTTAGGCCTCTCATGAATAAATATTGCTTGCAGCTGTCCCGATTAACATCTTCCGGAGCATACCTTGGGAGTTGAGTGAATTTATTGAGATACTCACCGACACTTGACTTTTCCTGCCTTAGGTTCTCAAATTCCTGCCTCTTTAGGATCATAATGCCTTTTGGGACAAAGTGAGAACGGAAACTCTACTTGAATTCAGCCCAAGTGATCCTCTCTTGATTTTCATAGGTGTTGCATAGTGAGTCCCACGAATCCGCAGCTGCTCGAAACTAGCTGATGGGAAGCAAAGAGAACCTTCTCCCTATCATTGCACTGGACAATAGCGAGCTTCTCACTACAAGGATTCCGTCCTGTTGCAACGATTATACTGCAAGAATACTAAATCGTTGCAGTAAGCTTGGTCTTTTGCCACGATTAATTAGTTCGTGGCATTGGGATCTATCGCCACAGAACACAATAATTGCATTAGGATATGTTGCCATGAATCACTGGTTCGTGGCGTTAGAGTATTATTTCCATGGAACACAATCGTTTCGTTAGGATATGTTGCCACGAATCAGTAAACAGTTGCATTAGGATCGTAATGCAACAAAACACAATCGTTGTATTAGGATCTATTGCCACGATTGTACTGTTTCATGGTGTCAAGATACTAATGCAACAAAACCCAATCATTGCATTAAGATGTGTTGCAACGATTCACTGGTTCATGGCATTAGTATCTATCGCCACGGACCACAATCGTTGCATTAGGATGTGTTGCCACGATTCACTGGTTCGTGGCGTTAGGATCTATCGCCACATACCACAATTGTTGCATTAGGATGTGTTTCCACGATTCTCTGGTTCGTGGCATTAGTAACTATCACCACAGAACACAATAGTTGCATTAGGATCTGTTGCCACGATTCACATGTTCGTGGAATTAGGATCTATCATCACGGAACACAATCGTTACATTAGGATATGTTGCCACAATTCACAGGTTTGTGGTATTAGGATCTATCGCCATAGAACACAATCGTTGCATTAGGATCTGTTGCCACGATTCACAAGTTCATGGCGTTAGGATCTATCGCCATAGAACACAATCGTTGCATTAGGATCTGTTGCCACAATTCACAAGTTCGTGGTGTTAGGATCTATCGCCATGGAAAACAATTGTCGCATTAGGATCTGTTTCCACGATCCACAAGTTTGTGGTGTTAGGATCTATCGCCACGGAACAAACTCGTTGCATTAGGATCTGTTGCCATGATTCGCAAGTTCATGGCGTTAGGATCTATGGCCGCAGAACATAATAGTTGCATTAGGATCTATTTCCATGATTCGCAAGTTCGTGGCATTAGGATCTATCACCACGGAACACACTCGTTGCATTAGGATCTGTTGCCACGATTCACGAGTTTGTATCATTAGAATCTACCGCCACGGAACACAATTGTTGCATTAAGAACTGTTGCCACGATCCACGAGTTCGTCGCATTAGGATCTACCGCCACAGAACACAATTTTTGCATTAGGAACTTTTGCCAGGATCTACGAGTTCGTCGCGTTAGGATCTATCTCCACGGAACACACTCGTTGCATTAGGATATGTTACCAGGAATCACTAGTTCGTTGCATTTGGAATTTCTGCAGGAGCGTCATTTCAAATTCTGGGTATCTTCTAAAGAGGTGGGATAATTCAATATAGGCTTGCTTCTATAAGCTTGCTGCTAAAATAGAAGAGCGGCTTCTATCTTTTCAAAAAAATCAAATAGTTCACAACTAGCTCACAAAATATTTATATGAAAAAATCATCATCTTCGCTGTTATCCCCCCCCCAATAGTGGAGGTACATGACCATCATTGATATATGTATCATCATTGTCGTCGTCGTCATCTTCATTTTTTAAAGCATCACCGGTTGCTCCCTCAATATCAATCCTAGCCTATGCGGTCGTATCCTCATCTATGTGTGGCCTATTTATATCAGTAAGTCGATCACCAAATGTCTCAGCCTCCATCGTCTCAGTGACATTATTTTCACTGTCTCCAGGGGGCATGGCAAAAAGGTTATATGGCTTTGTTTTAACAACTGTAGCCCATTTAGGTTGCTTCACACTTTGAACGTAAAAAACTTGTTCTGCTTAGGTGGCCAGAATGTAAGGCTCATAGTTAAATTGAGAAAGAGTAGTGTCAACATCTATTATTCTGTATTGATTCTTTTTGTAGCCTCTGCTTTCAGTCAGACCGGAGGAAGGTCGATCAAACCAGTCACATTGAAATAACCGAACCTCTTGGTTTTTCTTCAAAAACAACAGAAAGCATTTTCTTGATTACTCCAAAGCATTCATCATCAACACCAACACCACTGTTTTCCGTCCGTACATATTTTTCCACCTCTGCAATTCGAAAGAAGAAGCCATTTATGAATGATCAACTAAACTAACGTGCCCGACGATCAGGTCCTCTAGATAATGCATACAAATAATCAAATATTTTGCCTTCTTTGTGTAATGTCGTAATCTGTACATATTAGTATAAAAGGGGTCATCGATAATCCAACTTCAGAACACATATTTGTTCAATATTTCATCAAAGTATAAACTTGCATGTACTTACTCGTTTCTAAAACCAATAAATAAACTCATCTTTATGGCGTTTTGAACATCACGAGAATGAATCTGTCAAGGTGTCTAAACTGACACCTCCCCCAGACCTACTCAGGAACAGTCCGCAGAGGTTCGATGTGTTATCGGGGGGCTAGTCCTAGCAAGATCAAGCTCAGAGAATGATGAACACGAGGGATTTACGTGGTTCAGGCTGCCTGGGCGTAATACCCTACTCCACGGTGGTTTGTGTGTTGTATTGCTTGAGTCTGTGAGAACCTGTCTGAATCCGTGGCCGCTCGGTCCTTTTATATCCCAAGGCTGAGCGGCTTACAGGTGGGGTCCAGGGCCCGACAGGTGGCCCCAGGAGTGACCAAATCCATCCTAAGATTTAGGAGTAAATGCTATCCCGTGACAATGGTTTCAATGTGATGCCTGGCCATGCCCTGCTGCAGGACTACAGATAGCCCCTCATCATGGTCGGTCGTGTCTTGTTTGTCTTGTCGCGGCCTCTCATTGGTCCATCGTACATAGTAGTTCGGCTCTGACCAGTCATGATAGGACCGGACACTGTCCTCTCGACTTATGAGTGCGAGCTACAGCCTACCTAGAGAACGTGCGCGTCCTTCTAGCTTAGGTGCACCGAGCACACCTCCCTTTACTGCCCCTTCCGAGGGAAGGCTCAGGCTCAGCGCTGCCTGGCACGTGGCAGCTCCCAGACCTTCCCTCAGCGGGATGATTGGATCCGGGAGGTCGGGTCCAGAGATGTCGGGGACGTGGCAGCATCGGACCCTCTCCCCACGAGGGGAGGTCCGGGGCTACTGACCTAGCGAACATGCCGGACCTTCCCTCGGCAAGGCAGTGGACCCAGTGCTGCAGGCCACATGGTAGCGCCGGACTTTCCCTCGATGGGAGACGCTGTTGCACCGCTTGCCGCACGACACCCTAGGCCCATGTCAGATCTCGCCCCCGTCAGCGATGGGGCCCAGCGTCCTTTCATCCCTGTACCCAGGGATACCCGGTTTGCCAGGCACCGACAGTGGCCCCCGGGCCCATCTTGGGGAGGAACTTCCTTGGTAAGGTGGTTATACCCGATGTGGGACCATTTTGAATATTTGTCTGCGGATATTGCGCATCAACTGGCGCCGGTTCCCGATACAAAATTCGTTTCAGTTCCGCGCGCCCATTAAGTCATCACTCTCGAGCTTTGAACTCTCACCTACGAAAACAGCTATCTTGAGGCGGTTACTCGGCATTTCCGCCGATTCAGGCTCTTAACCCACCAATCATAGCGCGGGTAGCCCCAGTATCTTGGTGCTTGTGGTCTCCTTCCAAATGCCATGGATCTATATTTAAGAAGGAGACTAGCATAGGTCACATATGTAGGATCGAAGAACACGTGAAAAGCTACTATAGGGGGGTGTGAATGGTAGATTTAAAAATCTTACGCGGCGGAAACAATTAAATCCCAACCACTTCGGTAGAAAAATGATCTGTTAGAGAAATCATGTGTGAAACTAATCTAAACGTCTTTCACCATGACAAAAGTGATATATATCAGAGAGAATCAATTCACGAAGAAAACACAAGAAGAATCACTCAAATCCTTTGAGAGAAACTCAAGTTATGATCGAAAGATCGAACAAAGGTCAATCTGTCCTACCCGAGAAAAACAGTTCTGGAACGCTGCAAAGAAACTCGTGTAGATCAGAAACCACAAATCCAATGACCGTGAAATTTTGACAGATGATAGATAATCAAGTTTTGAAGACAACTCAAAAATAATCACGTCAATTGGATCTGTAAAACTTGAGTTATGATAAAACCACCGACAAAAGGTAGTGCTGTCCAGAAACTCGACGAGTAAAACTTGTCTGGAACAAGTCGGACGAACAAGGCACAAAAGTTCCTTCAAACTATGAATTTTATTCAATAGAACACAAGAGGAACAGACCCAAAGTCGTGCACCACGAGCTCTGGCCTCCCTTGCTTATATAACCAGCCCTTAGGCCAACCCAATCTCAACTAGGACTCTAATGCTACTCAAATCATGAATTGAAACATTCCATAACTGCTTAGGACTCTTCTATACGCAGATAGAAGCAATATTAAGACTTCCAAACACATTAGGAACGTATCCCACATTCCTAAAAAAACTCAAATTTGTGACCCACACGAAATCCTATCATAAACAACTCGATACTTTCCATACCGAGCCATAACCGACTCCGCCGCAGCCAAAGTCATCAACCGATACGGTCCGTTCCTTCCAACCAGATCTTTCCATCCATAAACCATCTTCGGAACCATGTTTCCACGTCATGCACCGCATGCATACGTACAAACACCATCCTTTGACGTCCAGTAACCTTCATATGCACTGCCCTTGATTCAATCATCCTGCGCGACCTCCTGACCCGCTCAACCACAATTCCTCCTGAATTTGGTTGTTGGAACCTCAACTCCTCCCTGAGACTAGTCCAAAGGATCCTGTCACCAGCCATGACTTGAACTCAAGAAACACCTGCACATTAATAAACAACCAATCCGTACGAGTCCAAGTCCGCGACTTGACTCAAGTCAGTTCTGAACACAACACCTTATGTGAGCACCTCACATAAGCATGTTGCAAAGCATAGCAAAACGATATCAGCCATATCAACCAAAACGCACCAAATACTTAGCAAATGAATACTAAGCAACCTTTCCATAAGTGTAAAGCAAGTTTGAAACATTTCACATGAAAATTTGGAACATTACGATCAAGCTCCGAACCTTGCCAAAGCTAACCGGAGCTTGAGCCGGAGCATACCAAAGCTAGTACAACCTAGCGCCGGAGCTAACCAAAACTAGTCGGAACATTCTGCTGGTTGCTATCTTCGTCCACTTCTGCGAGATGCGGGTGGGGGTACGACCCAGCTTACAACTCTTCCGGAATGTCTTCACCCTGCAGACCACCGGGAAGGTGAACGAGTTGATTGGGATGTACTACTTTGTGAAGCGGAAGCGGTCCCCTTTCAAGTACTTGGACACCTTTTTCCTTTGGCAAATGGGACGATTGGAAGAAGGAGTGGGTGATCATCACTGTGGACTGGCACGAGAAGCTGGAGCTGCTAGAGAGCCTCCCGAACATGGATACCGACCTCTAGAACGAGCTACCGGAGCTGCCGTCGGCGTACAAGCCCGTTGTGTCAAGGATCAAAGGTTGTGTAGATGGTGGAGTGACCCCCCAGATGGTCTTTGGGAACTTCCTGAGGAACAGGTGGGCACCACTGAAGTTCAGGGAATGGATGTCGTGGACATTCATGCCGCAAGATGCTGATACCCAACTGAAGGATGAAACACTGAAGGAGCTACTGAAGAAGTTCCAGAGCAAGCCCAGTATCTCGCTTGAGTCCCTGGCGCCTCCAGCTTCCTTTCCACCCCTGAACCTGTGTAACACCCTCATTTTCATGCATCATGCCTTGCATACACTCATATACATGTTTAACATTAACCCATAACAAGAGGAACAAGTTTAAAATTGATTTGGAGCAAAACTGCACTTAAAACGCAGGAAAGTGCAGACTAGTCCGATTTTACTGAGGACTAGTCCGATTTCTCTCTGACTAAAAATGGACTTGTCCGTTTTTGCTGCGGACTAGTCCGATTCTGCCCCTGGAAACTTTCGGACTTGTCCGATTTTGTGCGGACTAGTCCGATATTCCATGAATCCTTGGAAATTTGCTAAGTCCCTGGACTTTTCCGGACTAGTCCGGTGTTCCAGCGGACTTGTCCGTTTTCCTCTCTGTTCAAATTCGGACTTGTCCGATTTTTGGCCAGACTTGTCCGATTTTCTCTCTGGACGACTTCGGACTAGTCCGGTCCTGTCCGGACTTGTCCGATATTTCGTGACTCCGAGATTGACCTTTTGTTTTATGACTTGTTTCTTGGGTTTCACGTTAAGTGGGCCTAGGGACGTCGTGCCCAACTCTTTTAGAGCCCATGTGGGACTCTAAACCGGCCTCTACTCATCCCAAACTTGAAATCCATCTAACCCTAGCCTCCACCTCTATATAAACAGCCCCACCCCTTGGTTTGACATCTATTTGCCACTTTTCCACCCACCCAAACCCTAGTTCATGGGGAGCCACCATCAAGGAGGGAGGAGAAGATCCCAAACAAGAAGAAGAAGAGGAGGAAACGAAAGAGGATCAAGATCTCCACCAAGTTTCGTCCTTCACCACCAATTCATCTCCAAGTTCATCACCAACCCTAGATCATCAAGATTCAAGTGTTACCTCCAAGTTTCTTGGTGCATTGGAGTTCTAAACACCTAGTATACCTTCTATTCTTTTTTCCTTACGTTAACTCAACCCCTAATCTCCGAAATTACGTCGATCTAGAAAACCCTAATCTGCCGATCTCGTCAAGTGCGGACTTGTCCGGTCCCTAGCGGACTAGTCTGATCTTCCTGGTTAAATTGTGTTGAATTAATTCTAAAATTTGATCTAATTAACTCCAAACATGTATAAACTTGTTAAAAGCAATTAGAACTAGTTAGTGATCATTAAAAGCAATCTAGTAACAAGATCTACCTTGCATTTGCATCGATCATGCATGTCATGTCATATTGAGTAATATTTGTGCACTCTTTGATTGTGTTTCTTGTCTTGTATGTTTATTATGTGGATTAGACGGATTTGCGCTAGAGAGTGCCGCGGAGGATCTCCAGCACCAAGAGTTTGAAGGCTTTGACCCTAATCAACAGCAAGAGCAAGGCAAGTGTCCTTGAAGCATATTGATCCTGTTTTAAAATAAATGTTTTGTTTGTAAAACTGCATGCTGTGTCAATTTGATGGGAATCCTATGGTAGGAAGTTTACTAGACTTGTTAAACCACCCTTGTCACCTGGAATTCATGGTAGAGCGTCGGGATGGACTTTTTACCTTTTGCTTCGCTTAATCAACTGGGATGGGAATAACTATATCATTTAATTTAATTATGCATGGATGAGATTATGGTTAACATGAACTGGTTAATATGGTATGGTAATGGGTGATCTAAGCAAGCCTGGTATGTGGATGGGTTGGATGTTATGGTGGTTTGCTTGCTTTAGATCTAAGGACCGGTTCATGCGAGAATAAGCCAGGACTACAGTGCCACCACGAGGCCAAGTATGGGTGCGGCGTAGCTGATTAATTAGGGCTTTGCTAGTGTTGTTTGGACCATTGTGGATGCTCGGGGAAGGGGTAGTCGGATTGGGTTTGTTGATGATTGGTGGGACTACCCTGGGATCCGAATGGCTCAAGAGGGGGCCCTTGGTTGAAGATGTGCTCTGCGGGAGACATCGCCACCGGTGAAACCTCAGTGGGGTCTAAATAGGCTAGTAATCCCTTTGTAAAGGCTATTTTGTGATCTCTTGGCCATACACCAAAGGAAGTGTAATTGGCATGAGGGAGGTTCTTTAGTCGCCGACAGGTGATGAAATCACAAACACGTGGGTAAAGAGGTACAAACTCTGCAGAGTCTAAATAAACTATCTTGATAGTCGTGCTCCCGGTTATGAGCGCCTGGATGACCTACATGATTAGAGGAAAATTGGAATTTGGGATGGTCATGATTTGGTAATGGTTATAGATGGTTATGGATGTATTTCTGGTATTGAATATGGTTATTGGCAATGGTGAAATCTGGAATTATGGATGAGGATGGTGAATTGTGGACCGGTATTATGGTATTACTTATGATTATGATGGGTTTATTTCACATACATGTAATATATTGCTTTTCAAATGTTTTACTGTACTTTTCGCCACTTTGCCATTATTATTGTCGTCATTTGAATCAGCCACATGTCATACTTTCCACACTTGCTGAGTACGACATGTACTCACTCTTGCAATCCCCCACCCCAACAGTTGCAGGTCAGGATTGGGAGTTTAATGGCGATAATGCGGAGTTCTAGGCCGTGTCTACCGTCAGCTTTGCCTGTGGTGTCGATTGGAGCTGCGCATACATACCCTGTCGCTTATGCTGGATAGTTGCTTAGTTTGCTTAATTAGTTTATTTCCACTGCATTAGTTGAACTTGTCATTAATATTCATTAGAGCTTGTATTCGAGGATAATCTGGTTTGTGTAATAAAATTTGGTTAATTAATCTTGTTCTGTGGTAATTTTCTATATACTCTTTTGTGATTGCACTCGTGTATGTGTGATGAACATCCTGGGCACACATATGCGTTAGCTTGGTTCAGTTTTTCGGAACCGGGCATCACAGATTGGTATCAGAGCCACAGGTTGACCGTAGGACGCAGCCTAGATAGAATGGACACTTTAGAGCACATAGGAGCACTCAGGAATCGATGTATTTTTGCTTGGAGTGTTGTTTGCTATATATATTGTTTGCTTGTGTGCTTAATAGAGGATTTTGGGATGCTTTAGCATTGCCATATCCACCTAGGCTAGTGTAGCTAGTAGTTTAGTTTCATATCCCTTGATGCATCTAGTTGGAGACATTTTCTAATTCTTACCTACTGCTTTTCTTCAGATGGTGAGGACTCGCAACCAGAGGGATGGCAATGATGAGGAGGAGAACAATGGAGTACCTCAGAACAACATCGGACAAGGATCTACTCAGGGAGCTATCAACATCAAGCAGCTATTGGCCATGCAAAACCAGCTCATGCAGACCATGATACAGACTATGGGACAGCTGCAGGCTGGCAATATCAACAATCAGCCCCACATGCCTCCACCGCCACCCCCACCTCCTCATAACCGATTGGGAGAGTTTATGAGGACTAGGCCGCCAACCTTTGCTCAAGCTGCTGACCCTATGGATGCGGATGATTGGCTCAAGTCCGTGGAGAAGAAGCTAGCTATTGTCCAATGCATTGACCGGGAGAAGGTCTTGTTTGCTTCTCATCAACTAGTTGGAGCAGCTGCGGATTGGTGGGATGCTTATTGCAATGCTCATGAGAACCAAGAAAGAATCACTTGGGCGGAATTCAAGGAGAGTTTCCGTTCTCATTATGTGCCGGAAGGTGTTATGATCTTGAAGAGGCAAGAATTTGAGAACTTGAGACAAGGAAAATCAAGCGTGAGTGAATATCTCAATAAGTTCACTCAACTCTCAAGATATGCGCCTGAGGATGTTAGCCGGGACAGCCAGAAACAATACTTGTTCATGAGAGGCTTGAATAATGAAATCCAAGTGCAACTACTCAACTGCGATTATGTCAATTTCCAGAAGCTTGTGGACAAAGCGATTGTGGTTGAGAACAAGATCCGTGAGATGGAGCAAGAAATCAAGAGGAAGGCGCC
The DNA here is from genome assembly GCA_036927565.1 of Tuctoria greenei. Classification (NCBI taxonomy): domain Eukaryota; kingdom Viridiplantae; phylum Streptophyta; class Magnoliopsida; order Poales; family Poaceae; genus Tuctoria; species Tuctoria greenei. The sequence goes on along the minus strand of JAYESD010000006.1, from coordinate 39,503,193 downwards.
ATATCAAGGACAGCAACAAGGAAGTAATGTGTGCCCTCGCCTTGCGCCTCCTAATGCGCCATACTACAATTCCTCTATTCCTGCTCAGCGCCCTGGTTATGCACCGCGCCCAACTCAGTTTGTGCAGCAGCGCCCTGTTATGCAAGCACCTATGCCTCCAATGCCTTATGAGCCTCGTGCTAATTTTCCTGCTGCAAATGCTCAAAACCAAGCTCGTCCCAACAATTCTGGTGGGGTTAAGAAGTGTTATACTTGTGGAGAAGCTGGACACTTTGCGCATCAATGTCCTAAGTCGGGCCTTGGTCAAGGAAGCAATGCATCGAGGCAAAACCCAAGACCTAATGGAGGACAGCCACAAGGAAGACGTGGACAGCAGAATTTTGCTCGTGGCAACGTGAACCATGTCTCTACAGAGGATGCTCAACAAGCGGATGACGTGGTCATTGGTATGTTTCTCGCCAACTCCAACCCCGCGACTATGTTATTTGATTTTGGAGCATCGCATTCATTCATTGCATCAAAGTATGTTGCCAAGTATAGTTTGCCTATCTCTCATATGAAGTTTACTCTGTTGGTTAAGTCTCCTGGAGGAGAGATGAGGACAAATATAGTATGTCCAAAAATAAGCCTTAGAATAAGGGGGGTAGACTTCTCCGCCAACCTCATTGTTTTGGATTCTCAAGGATTGGACATTATACTTGGTATGGACTGGTTGAGGAAGCACAATGGAGTTATTGAGTGTGCCACAAAGATGGTGAAGTTGACTAATGAGGAAGGGATCACCGTAGAATTTGAAGCATCTCAAACCGCACCGAAGCAATTGGAGCTGAACCATCTGGACGGTGCCGCAATTGAGGAGATTCCGGTAGTGTGTGAATTTTTGGATGTTTTTTCGGACGAGTTGCCAGGTATGCCACCTGATCGAGACATTGAGTTTTTCATTGATTTAATACCTGGAACTGCACCTATAGCAAAGAGGCCGTATAGGATGCCTCCTATGGAATTAGCGGAGCTCAAGAAGCAAATTCAAGAGCAATTAGAAAAGGGTTTTATTCGCCCTAGTTCTTCACCTTGGGGAGCGCCTGTGCTGTTTGTGGACAAGAAGGACGGATCCCAAAGGATGTGCGTGGATTACCGAGCTCTCAACGAGGTGACCATCAAGAACAAGTACACCTTGCCCCGTAGAAGACTTGTTTGATCAGATGAAGGGTGCTTGTGTCTTCTCTAAGATTGATTTGAGGTCAGGTTATTTCCAAATGAAGATTAGACCGTCGGACATACCCAAGACAGCTTTTAGGACACGGTATGGATCTTATGAGTACACTTTGATGTCTTTTGGATTGACAAATGCGCCTGCCTACTTTATGTACCTCATGAATAAAGTCTTCATGGAGTACTTGGACAAGTTCGTTGTGGTTTTTATCGATGACATTATGATCTACTCGAAGGATGAGAAGGAACACGAGGAACACTTGAGGCTTACGTTGCAAAAATTGAGGGAGCATCGATTGTATGCCAAGTTCAACAAGTGTCAGTTTTGGTTGAAAGAGGTGCCATTTTTGGGTCATATCATCTCAGGAGGAGGAGTATCGGTTGACCCTGGTAAAGTGAGGGACGTGTTGAAGTGGGAACCGCCGCAAAATGTCAAGGAAATAAGGAGTTTTCTTGGGATGGCTGGATATTACCGTCGGTTTATCAAGGATTTTTCCAAGATAGCCAAGCCTATGACGGAGTTGCTAATGAAGGGAAAGGCGTTCCAATGGACTGAAGCTTGTCAAAACAGTTTTGAGGAGTTGAAGAAGAGGTTAACAACAGCCCCAGTTTTGGTATTGCCGGATGTAAGCAAGAGTTTCGACATCTATTGTGATGCATCAAGACAAGGACTTGGGTGTGTATTGATGCAAGAAGGTCAAGTGGTCGCCTATGCATCAAGACAATTGAAGAAACATGAGCAGAATTACCCAACACATGATTTAGAACTCGCAGCCGTGGTACATGCATTGAAGATTTGGAGACACTATATTCTTGGACATAGGTGTGAAATTTACACGGATCATAAGAGTTTGAAGTATATTTTCACACAAACGGATCTGAACTTGAGGCAACGAAGATGGTTAGAGCTCATCAAAGATTATGATTTGGGGATCAACTATCATCCGGGAAAAGTCAATGTAGTGGCTGATGCTTTGAGTAGAAAAGGAGTAAGTCATCAACTCACGGTTCGAGAGTTACCATTCGAGTTATGTAACGAGTTTGAACGGTTGAACCTCGGGTTTGTAAATGAGATGGAGATGATGGAGTTAAACCCAACCTTGGAACAAGAAATTCGAGAGGCACAAACCACAAATGACGAGGTCAAGGAAATCAAGGAAAGAACCGAAGAAGGAAGAGAATTCAGATTTGATAAAGACGAACATGGTACCTTATGGCTTGGAAAGAAAATCGTTGTGCCTAATGTAAAGCATATTCGGGAGACAATATTAAAGGAGGCACATGACTCGCCTTACTCGATTCACCCAGGTTGTACGAAGATGTACAAAGACTTGAAGACTTGCTATTGGTGGGATAGCATGAAGAAGGACATAGCCGAATATGTTGCATTGTGTGACGTGTGCCAATGAGTCAAGGCGGAACATCAAAGGCCAGTAGGGTTATTGCAGCCTTTGAAGATTCCAGAGTGGAAGTGGGTATAGATTGGTATGGACTTTATAGTTGGATTACCGCGAACCCAGTATGGCTATGATTCAATATGGGTCATTGTAGATAGGTTGACAAAATCAGCTCACTTCATTCCTGTCAAGACCACATATACCACCGCGAAGCTAGCAGAATTGTATATGGAGCATATTGTGTGCTGACATGGAGTACCGAAGAAGATAGTCTTGGATAGAGGTTCTCAATTTACTTCCAGGTTTTGGCAAAAGTTGCATGAAGCTTTGGGAACGAGGTTGAATTTTAGTTCAGCATATCATCCTCAAACGGATGGACAAACCGAGAGGACCAATCAGATTTTGGAGGACATGTTAAGAGCTTGTGCTTTAAAGCATGGGAAAAGTTGGGACAAAAGCTTGCCATACGCGGAGTTTTCATACAACAATAGTTACCAAGCAAGCTTGAAAATGTCACCATATGAAGCGCTTTATGGGAGGAAGTGTAGGACGCCTTTATTCTGGAATGAGGCAGGAGAAGCTCAAGTATTTGGTCCGGACGTGTTGCAAGAAGCCGAAAAGCAAGTCCAAATAATTCGTGAAAACTTGAGGGCTGCCCAATCAAGGCAAAAAGGCTATGCGGACAATAGGAGAAGGAAATTAGCCTTTGAAATAGGAGATTTTGTTTACCTCAAGGTGTCACCAATGAGGGGTCATAAGAGGTTTAACATAAGGGGCAAGCTCGCACCTCGCTATATTGGACCATTCAAGATTTTGGACAAAAGAGGAGAAGTAGCGTATAAGTTGGAGATGCCACCTCATCTTTCAGACGTGCATGATGTCTTCCATGTTTCCCAGCTCAAGAAGTGTTTGAGAGTACCGGAAGAACAAGTGCCAATCGAAGAATTGGAACTAGAGGAAGATTTGACGTATGCCGAGCAACCGGTCAAAATCTTGGAAACCAAGGAGAGAGTCACAAGGAACAAGGTGATTCGATGGTGTAAAGTTCAATGGAAGCACCATACCGAAAAAGAAGCAACTTGGGAGCTTGAAGATGATCTCAAGAAGGAATTTCCCTATCTCTTCTCTTCCGCGTCGAATCTCGAGGGCGAGATTCATTTTAAGGGGGGTAGGTTTGTAACACCCTCATTTTCATGCATCATGCCTTGCATACACTCATATACATGTTTAACATTAACCCATAACAAGAGGAACAAGTTTAAAATTGATTTGGAGCAAAACCGCACTTAAAACGCAGGAAAGTGCAGACTAGTCCGATTTCTCTCTGACTAAAAACGGACTTGTCCGTTTTTGCTGCGGACTAGTCCGATTCTGCCCCTGGAAACTTTCGGACTTGTCCGATTTTGTGCGGACTAGTCCGATATTGCATGAATCCTTGGAAATTTGCTAAGTCCCTGGACTTTTCCGGACTAGTCCGGTGTTCCAGCGGACTTGTCCGTTTTCCTCTCTATTCAAATTCGGACTTGTCCGATGTTTGGCTAGACTTGTCCGATTTTCTCTCTGGACGACTTCGGACTAGTCCGGTCCTGTCCGGACTTGTCCGATATTTCGTGACTCCGAGATTGACCTTTTGTTTTACGACTTGTTTCTTGGGTTTCACGTTAAGTGGGCCTAGGGACGTCGTGCCCAACTCTTTTAGAGCCCATGTGGGACTCTAAACTGGCCTCTACTCATCCCAAACTCGAAATCCATCTAACCCTAGACTCCACCTCTATATAAACAGCCCCACCCATTGGTTTGACATCTATTTGCCACTTTTCCACCCACCCAAACCCTAGTTCGTGGGGAGCCACCATCAAGGAGGGAGGAGAAGATCCCAAAAAAGAAGAAGAGGAGGAGGAAACGAAAGAGGATCAAGATCTCCACCAAGTTTCGTCCTTCACCACCAATTCATCTCCAAGTTCATCACCAACCCTAGATCATCAAGATTCAAGTGTTACCTCCAAGTTTCTTGGTTCATTAGAGTTCTAAACACCTGGTATACCTTCTATTCTCTTTTCCTTACGTGAACTCAACCCCTAATCTCCGAAATTACATCGATCTAGAAAACCCTAATCTGCCGATCTCGTCAAGTGCGGACTTGTCCGGTCCCTAGCGGACTAGTCCGATCTTCCTGGTTAAATTGTGTTGAATTAATTCTAAAATTTGATCTAATCAACTCCAAACCTGTATAAACTTGTTAAAAGCTATTAGAACTAGTTAGTGATCATTAAAAGCAATCTAGTAACAAGCTCTACCTTGCATTTGCATCGATCATGCATGTCATGTCATATTGAGTAATATTTGTGCACTCTTTGATTGTGTTTCTTGTCTTGTATGTTTATTATGTGGATTAGATGGATTTGCGCTAGAGAGTGCCGCGGAGGATCTCCAGCACCAAGAGTTTGAAGGCTTTGACCCTAATCAACAGCAAGAGAAAGGAAAGTGTCCTTGAAGCATATTGATCCTGTTTTAAAATAAATGTTTTGTTTGTAAAACTGCATGCTGTGTCAATTTGATGGGAATCCTATGGTAGGAAGTTTACTAGACTTGTTAAACCACCCTTGTCACCTGGAATTCATGGTAGAGCGTCGGGATGGACTTTTTACCTTTTGCTTCGCTTAATCAACTGGGATGGGAATAACTATATCATTTAATTTAATTATGCATGGATGAGATTATGGTTAACATGAACTGGTTAATATGGTATAGTAATGGGTGATCTAAGCAAGCCTGGTATGTGGATGGGTTGGATGTTATGGTGGTTTGCTTGCTTTAGATCTAAGGACCGGTTCATGCGAGAATAAGCCAGGACTACAGTGCCACCACGAGGCCAAGTATGGGTGTGGCGTAGCTGATTAATTAGGGCTTTGCTAGTGCTATTTGGACCATTGTGGATGCTCGGGGAAGGGGTAGTCGGATTGGGTTTGTTGATGATTGGTGGGACTACCCTGGGATCCGAATGGCTCAAGAGGGGGCCCTTGGTTGAAGATGTGCTCTGCGGGAGACATCGCCACCGGTGAAACCTCAATGGGGTCTAAATAGGCTAATAATCCCTTTGTAAAGGCTATTTTGTGATCTCTTGGCCATACACCAAAGGAAGTGTAATTGGCATAAGGGAGGTTCTTTAGTCGCCGACGGGTGATGAAATCACAAACACGTGGGTAAAGAGGTACAAACTCTGCAGAGTCTAAATAAACTATCTTGATAGCCGTGCTCCCGGTTATGAGCGCTTGGATGACCTACATGATTAGAGGAAAATTGGAATTTGGGATGGTCATGGTTTGGTAATGGTTATAGATGGTTATGGATTTATTTCTGGTATTGAATATGGTTATTGGCAATGGTGAAATCTGGAATTATGGATGAGGATGGTGAATTGTGGACTGGTATTATGGTATTACTTATGATTATGATGGGTTTATTTCACATACATGTAATATATTGCTTTTCAAATGTTTTACTGTACTTTTCAGCACTTTGCCATTATTATTGTCGTCATTTGAATCAGCCACATGTCATACTTTCCACACTTGCTGAGTACGACATGTACTCACTCTTGCAATCCCCCACCCCAACAGTTGCAGGTCAGGATTGGGAGTTTAATGGCGGTAATGCGGAGTTCTAGGCCGTGTCTACCGTCAGCTTTGCCTGTGGTGTCGATTGGAGTTGCGCATACATACCCTGTCGCTTATGCTGCATAGTTGCTTAGTTTGCTTAATTAGTTTATTTCCGCTGCATTAGTTGAACTTGTCATTAATATTCATTAGAGCTTGTATTCGAGGATAATCTGGTTTGTGTAATAAAATTTGGTTAATTAATCTTGTTCTGTGGTAATTTTCTGTATAGTCTTTTGTGATTGCACTCGTGTATGTGTGATGAACATCCTGGGCACACATATGCGTTAGCTTGGTTCAGTTTTTCAGAACCGGGCATCACAACCTGGCTCCTGAGTTCTGTCGGGAGCTTCGGAAGCTGATGCCAAGGTTGGATGACATCAGAGTCGCGGCGAGGAAGGTTCCTCCGGCAACCATCGCTCCGGGGACCTCTGGGGGATCAGCCCCAGTTCCCCCTAGCCAACGGGATGGAGTCGCTAGCTCTGGCAAGGGTGAGGCTCCGGCGGAACCCTCCAGCCGCAGGAGGAAACTAGTGCGGGGTGATGGAAGTCACATTGGTACCTCCGGAGAGCCACCTCATCCAGCTCTGGGACCTCCGACGGGCATCGGTTCTGGGGGGCACCTCCCACCATGGCACCAAGTACGAGACCAAGCTCTGGAGTTCCCCCTCAAACAAGGGTCGCTCCGTCTAGGGAGGCTCCAGCTCCGGCTCCAGTCCAAGCTCCTAGGAGGCATGAGGCTCCGGCCGCATCGGGTCCTTCAGGCTCTGCCTTCGACCCTGCCCAAAAGTGACTCTCTCTTTGCGGTACTTGGGGCTTCCCAAGGTAAGCAATCGAGCTTCTTGATTTGATCCCTCTTCAGGTCAAGGTCACCATTTAAACGTTTCTATCTTGGTTGTGCAGCGCTTCCAAGAAAGGCGAGACATCCGCCACACCTCCGGCGACACAGGAGGTTGAGTAGGTAGGCGCTTCAGCTTCAACTCCTGCACCTGCCTAGACGAATGCGGAGGCTCCGGTGGTTGACGCGGGGACGACTGGGGCTCTGCTGCCAAAGCCAGTTGCCCCTGTGGCCCCAACGGAGGTGCCAAGCGTCGACCCGGCTTAGGAGTCGACGCTTGGCACCCCGGCTTAGGAGTCGGCGGAAGCTCCACCCCTAGTGCCGAGGGCCACCGAGGGATTGGCTCCCGCACCATCTTCCGAGGAGATTGCGATGCCCCAGCCAGATTAGGAGTCGGTGGTAGCTCCACCCCTGGTGCCAGGGGCCACCGAGGGATCGGCTCCCGCGCCATCCTCCGAGGAGATTCTGGTGCCCCATCCTGACGTAGCTGAGGAGTCGGCCCCCATGCCAGACGCAGAAGGGGCTTCGGTCGGTGAGCCGGGAGTGGTCGAAGAGCCGGCCCCCACACCAACTATTGCAGAGGTTGGGGTGGCGACCCGATGGTCGCCGAAGTACCTGCTCCTGCTCCGATGGTGGTTGAGGCTCCAGTGCCTCAGTCAGCAGCGTCCAGTGCGCCTGTGTACGCGCTTCAAGCCATGGAGGCTCTGGGCACACGTCCCACTTCTCTGACATCGGAGGCTATGGCGGGAGCACTGGGGGCTAGACCGGGAGCGCCTGCAGTTGCACCGGAGGGTCCGGCAGAGGCCCCAGGCGTCTTTAGCCCGCAAGTGCCACCGCCTTCGAGGGGTAGCCCCTCCCATGTGACGGCAGACATCCTGGTGGAGACGGGGGAAGGGGCGCTCCTATCCGGTCCGACGCCCATTCCCTTAGAACTGGCCATCGACAACGCTCGCTCCAGCTTACAGCAGGTTGTCGTGTCCTTCGAGCACAACCTCAAGGCTTTGGAGGAGGAGCGTAGGAGGCTTCGTCAACATGAAGAATGCTCCAAGGGTTAGCAAACCCGGCTGGTCAAGCAAGGTGAGCTTCTCAACGCGAGAGAGGCTACTCTCAAGGCTCTTGACGAGAAGGCGCGGAAGATCTATGAAGAAGCTATGGAATGCCACAAAGCTGCGGACCAGTGCCAAGGTGGTTTAACTGCCGGGCACGAGACCCTCCAGAAGCGCCGCCAGGAGCTCGACTTGGAGGAGTCCGCCCTTGCCGAGAAGCTGGAGGACCTGAGTCAAATAGAGGAGGAGCTCTCACAGAAGATGTCGGCGGGTGAGCAGAGCTTGGCGGACTGCCGCAAACAGTTTGAAGCGTGGTCTAAGCTTGAGGCGGACAGGCTCTGGAAATGGGGGAAAAGCCTCAACGAGCGGGAGACCAACGTCTCTGCCAGGGAAAATACTGTACGGGGCCGGGAGGAAGACTTGGAGGAGCGTCGGAACCGTATCTTTGTCAAGGAGTCATCTCACTGATCGCGAGCGGCAGATAGCCAAGAGCATCCAGCAGCATGCCAAGGAGGTCGAGCGCCTCGCAATGGAGGGTGCGGAACTGGCGGCCACTAGGAGGGCTCTGGAAGAGTTGCAGGGCTCGAGAGTGGTCGAGTCCTAGCGAGTGTGGGACTTCCTGGAGCGAGCGGATGGAGCACTGGCATAGTTTGGCTTCAGCCCTGTACGGCTGGCCCACCCGATGCTAGAGCTACACGACGTGCTGGCGGCTCTTTGCTCTGTTGGTAGCAAGTTCGACACAGTGGTCGACGTTGTTGCGGACCAGGCTGAGGCGGAGGGGAGGTCCTTGACCAAGACTGTTGCAGAATACGTGTTAACATGCTACCGGAGCCGGGACCCCCACTTCCCCCTGAGTCCAGCAGTCGAAGGGCCGATCGAAGCAGAGGTGGACAATGCCCAGGAGAGTGTTCAGGAGGCTGCCGAAGCTGTTTCCTCAGCTATCCGTAGGACTTAGGTCTTTCTTTTCTTGCTCCCCCCTGTATGCCTCCAATTTTGTAAGATAATATTTTAATGAATGAATTCCTCTTGATCTTCAGTTCTGATATTTTTGTGTCATGTTCCCTGGTATATGTACGCAATTCTAATTGTATACATGTACCAAAAGGGACTAGCACTCGCTTTGGGAACATTGGACCCCTAGGGTTGTCGGAGCTCAGGAGTTCCGGCAACATTCGTGGTCTCCATAGGAGACGCCACCGATGGGACCCCTGGGTTTGTCGGACCTTACGAGCACCGGCAATATCCATGGTCTTCTCAGGGGATGCCACTGTCGGCCGCCCTGGGATTGTCGGAGCTTAGGAGCTCCGGCAACGCCCATGACCTTCGTAGGAGACGCCACGCACCGCCTGGCCCCCTGGGGTTGTTGGAGCTTTAGGAGCTTTGGCAACACCCATGATCTCGGTAGGATGTCGACGCCGTGTCTCCTGTAATTGCTGGGGCTCAGGAGCTCCGGTGTCGGCCATTGTTGGTGTATAGGGTGCCGACGATGGGCCCCCAGGCCTACTCTAGGCGGAGTGTCCGTTCACCATCGGAATCACGGGAATGGCTTTATTTAGTGTTGTACCTTAGGAACCTGCGCACATGACAGACAAAAGGTAATTCCGCTCTCCAGTCAATCTTTTGCCTACGCTCTATTAGTGTCGATTGTCTTACAATCCGTTGCCATTGTGGGGGGCTTTGAGCAAGTACCCAAAGTGACCCACCGACAAACGAACAGCAACGCTCCCACTATTGTAGAGATGAAGGAAAGATTGACCGCACCCACGCTAGGTGAAGAGCTAATGGCAAATGCGTGACATCATTCATAAGAACTAAAGATAATTTCAAATGAACAAGGCATTCCAGGGTAGGGCAAACAACTTTTTCATTATAACGCTCATAGGAGAGAACAGACTTTTCAGGAGGAACGACCCAGCCCGGACGACAAGGAGCTGAGTGTACCCTCTCTGGGTACCGGACCGTGCCGAGCAAGGTCAACACTCGGAGCTCATTTCTCTAGCCTTAGTTAACCCAAGTGCTATCTCTAGTCACTATGTCAATTTTATAACAAAGAAAAATATAGTGCCCTTCCACTGGTTATGGATAGAACTTTCGGAGGTGTTTGATATTCCATGGGTTGGGTATCGGTTGCCCATCCTCCGTAGCTAGGTGAACACAGCCTGGGCGACAAACCTCTGTAACCCGGAAGGGGCCCTCCCACTTGGGGGAGAGTTTGTTTGTCCCTTCATAGGAAAGCAGATGTTGCAGGACCAGGTTGTTCACTTTGAGCTCCCTACTGTGCATGGTCCGCTGATGGTAGTGTCGGAGTCCTTGCCTGTACCGTGCGTTCTGGAGGGCAGCTCGTACGCGTCCCTCATCGACGAGGTCCATATCTTCACGCCGGAACTGGTCCTGCGTGGCTTCGTCGTACATCCGGACACGGGGGGAGCCCATGGTGATCTTTGGGGGAAGGACGGCCTCCGCCCCATACACCAAGAAGTAGGGTGTTTCTCCCGTAGACCGGCTTGTTGATGTCCGGCTAGCGCACAGCGCATATGGCAGCTCATCCACCCAGTTTGCACCATGCTTCTCGGGGCTTGAGTATGTACAAGTCCGGAGGCCCTTAAGAATCTCAGCGTTCGCCCTCTCTACCTGCCCATTGCTCTCAGGATGGGCGACGGAGGCATAACAAACTTGGATCCCAAGGTCCTCGCAGTGTTCTTGGAACGCCGCACTCGTGAATTGGGTCCCGTTATCAGTGATGATTCTGTTCGGGACCCTGAACCTGCAGATGATTGACTTGATGAACTTCACTGCGGACTGCTTGTTAATGGTGACGATTGGGGTGGCTTCTGGCCATTTGGTGAACTTATCTACGACGACGTAGAGGTGCCGGAATCCTTCGAAGGCTCTTGGGAAAGGTCCCAAGATGTCCAGTTCCTACACAGCGAATGGCCACGAGGGAGGGATCATCTGCAGCGCTTGAGCTGGTGTGTGGATCTGCTTGGCATGGAACTGGCATGCCTTGCATCTCTTAACCATGTCAGCGGCATCCTGGAGTGTTGTGGGCCAGTAGAAGTTGTGTCGAAAGGCTTTGTCGGCCAGCGTGCAGGCCAATGCGTGGTTCCCGCACTCACCTCCATGCATTTCTGCGAGCAAGTCGCAGCCCTCCTCCCGGGTAATGCAGCGCAGTAGGATGTCGTTGGCACCACGCCGGTAGAGATCCCCCTCTATCAGCATATATCTTTTAGACATCCACACAATCCGTTCTTCCTGGGCATGTTCTTCGGGAAGGTAGTTATCTTTCAAGTAGTCTCGGACCTCCGAGATCCATGCATCTGGACCTCCTTGAGCTTCTGGTTCTTGGGCGCCCAGCTGCTCGGAGCTGCTGGAGGTGCATAGGAACATTGGCGGGCACCATGGCTGTAGGGCTGTCGGGGTTGCTAGCTTCGAGGTGCTAACTTCACCCCCTTCACCCGGTTCGGCAGCTCAAGCGGTTGGTTGCGATAATGTCCTTGCAATGACTCCTTCGTACACTGGTTCCTCTATGGAAGCCTTTGTTGACAGGTCCTCTGCGACTGAGTTGTCAGCTCGGGGTACATGGCACAGATCCAGGACCTCGAAGTCTTTCTCCAGCTTCCTGACGTGCAGCAAGTATGCTGCCAGCTGGGGGTCATTGCAACTGCACTCCCCTTTGACATGCTTGACAACTAGTTGGGAATCACCTTTGGCAACGAGCTGGTGGACGTTGAGGGTCAGTGTTGTCTTCAGCCCGTAGATGAGGGCCTCGTACTCTGGCATGTTGTTGGTGGCTTTGAGGCCAAGATGCACCATATACTTGAACTGCTCCTCCGTCGGGGCTATGAGCACAACTCCGGCCTCGACCCCCTGTTTTCGGGCAGAACCATCGAAGTAAAGTGTCCACGGAGTTTCAATGAAAGTCGGTGCCTCAGACACTGTGCCTCCGCTGACTGGGCTTTTGGGGTTGCCAGACAATGGAGTCCACTCGGCCAGGAAATCGGCGAGGACCTGGCTTTTGACCACATGTCGAGGAAGGAACTCAATCTCGAACTCCGCTAGCTCAGCTGCACACTTGGCGATGTTGCCGATAGCATTAGGACTTTGGAGGACCATTCTCAGTGGAAAGGAGGTGACCACTGAGACCTTATGACCCTCAAAGTAGTGTCAGAGCTTCCTCGATGCTATCAACACAGCGTACAACAGCTTATGTATCTCCTAGTACCTTGTTTTTGCCTCATGGAGGACTTCGCTGATGTAGTAGACCGGCCTTTGAGTGGTCCAGACTCTGTCTGAGAGGTCCGATGCTTCCTGCATTGGATCCAGGTCCTGGGTGTTCTTGGCTCCTAGGACAGGCATCATACGCTGTGGGCTGGGGGCCGGCGACTTCCTGGCTCCCAGAGCCATCCTGAGAGGGTTCCATGGCTTGGTATGGGACCAGAGACTCGGTGCTTGCGTCACAGGCTCCTCCTCGTGTATGTTGCTGATGCGGTTCGGATCGCTCTGCGACTAAGACCATACTGACCACCTCGATTGTTGCAGTAACATACAGCAGCACGGGCTCTCTAGGCTCTGGCGCCACCATAACTAGGAGGGACTTCAGGTGCCTCTTGAGCTCTTGAAATGTTGCTTCCGCTTCTTCCAGGCAAAGGGACCTACCTTCCGCAGAATCTTGAAGAAGGGAAGTGCTCGTTCTGCCAACCTTGAGATGAAGCAGCTAAGGGCCGCTAGGCAACCTATGAGTTTCTGTACATCCTTCATACGCGTCGGGGGACACATCAGCTCTATTGCCTTGATCTTCTTTGGATTTTCTTTGATCCCCCAGTGAGAAACCAGGAATCCAGCAGCTTCCCAGAAGAGACCCCGAAGACATACTTTTTGGGGTTCAGCATCGTGCGCGTAAGGCGCAGCCTGCTAAAGACTTGCGCTAAGTTGTTCAGGAAGGACGTGCGGTCTTTTATTTTGACCAAGATTTCATCGACATACACCTCTACCAGGTCTCTAATGAGGTCCCCAAATGTTTTATGCATCGCACATACAATGGTAGGGAGAGCATTCTTAAGACCATAAGGCATGGAGCATAACAATACAGGCCATCTATTGTTACAAAAGCAGTATGTTCCTCATCATCTCTAGACATAGGTATTTGATGGAAACTAGAATACGTGTCTTGGAAACACAACGATCCTGACATAGAGTCTACAATTTGATCTATCCTGGGGAGCGGGAATGGATCTTTTGGACATGCCTTGTTTAGGTTGGTGTAGTCGATGCACATCCGAAATTTCCTGCCAGCCTTAGGGATGACAACAGGATTGGCCAACCACCGAGGGTGGTGGACCTCCCGGATGAAGCTGGCGTCGAGCAACTTCTTGATCTCCTCTCGGATGAAGTTTTGGCGCTCAACGGACTGTTTCCGGGGCTTCTGTTGTACCGGGAGGGCATCGGGGTAGATCTTCAGATGATGCTCAATCACCTCCCTGGGGATCCTGGGCATCTCTGATGTTTGCCAGGCGAACACATTGACATTGTCCCAGAGGAAGGTGACGAGCGTGAATTCCTATTTGCTGTCCAGATTACCCTCTATGCGGGTCGTCTTGGCAGCCTCGAAGCCGATCCTGACGACCTTTACTGGGACGTCGTCTTCGGTAGGCAGCACACGCGGAGCTGCAGTGGGGGTCCATTGGGGTGGGCCTTGACTTGGTTGGCCTTCCCTTGCATCGTCCAGGTTCGGGGTCTGCCCCGCAGCGACTGCTAGGAGTTCCTCCAAGGCTGACACCGCTACGGTGCGATCCCCCTGGACCCTGAGGACACCGGATGGTGTTGGCATCTTCAGGACTAGATAGCCTTAGTTAGCTACGGCCATGAACTGGTATAGTGTCGGCCTTCCGATGATGGCATTGAAGGGAAGCTCAACATCCGCCACGTTGAATAGGATATTCTCCGTGCGGTAGTTCTCCGGGGTACCAAAGGTAACCGGGAGGAGGATACTACCACTAAGCACAATCCGCCCTGGGCCCACGCCTTAGAACGGGCTCTAAGGCGTGAGTCGAGACATAGGTATCTGCAACTTTCGGATGGCTGCATTGGAGATGAGGTTGAGGCCGGCCCCACCATCGATTAGCACGTAATGTAGCTTCACGTTGGCGATAGTTGGGGCCACGAGCAGTGGGAGCACTCCAGCTCCTGCCATGTTCTTCGGGTGGTCCAAAGCGTCGAAGGTGATAGCCGTGTTCATCCACTTGCCGTGGGGAGCCGGGCTTGGCACCAGGGCCACTTCCGCCACGGCGCGTCGCAGGACTTTCACTGCGTCCCGAGACACAGGGTCCGAGGCCCCCACATAGATGACGTAGAGGATCTTTCGCCGCTCCTGGTCACTGCTAGTGTCCGAGTTAGCACCCGTGAACACTGCTTTCATTGCTCTATGGGGCTCCTGGTACCCCATGTCCTCGTCCTTGTCTTCTGCAGGGTCAATCTTCTGCTTACCCTCCCTCTGGCGGGAGGGCTCGCTCTCTCGATGCTGCTGCTTCTGCCGCTGCTCGCGGAAACGCTCCGCAAGTTTCTTGACTTCCCGGCACTCACTTGCACTGTGACCATTGGTCCGGTGCACCGGGCATCTGAAGTCAGCGTCATCCCTTTCAGGGGACGGGCGCGGGCGCTTATCCTGACGCCAGCTCCGGGCTCTGCCAGGTGCCGCAACTGCCACCATGGGAGCTCTGGGCCTCGGCTTACTCCTAGCGCGGCCCCCGCTCTTCTTCTTCCTGCCCCCACCTCTGATATTGGCCTCCGCTTCAGACTGTGAGCGCTTTCCACTTTCTGAGGAGGGACGGACGTGCCAGTTTCGCCCCTCTGCAGCCTTGGCACATCTGTCTACCAAGGCAAACAGCTCAGAGACATCGTGCACGTCATGCGTGGCGAGCTTCTCGAGCATCTTCTTGTCCCTCACACCCTGTTTAAACGCAACTATGACAGATGCATTCGAGATGTGGGGGATGGTGTTTCGTACCTGGGAGAATCGTGGGATGAAGGCTCGTAGTGGTTCTCCCGATCGCTGTCTAACTGCGTGGAGGTCGGGCTCCGTGCCGGGGTGCTCATACTGTCGGTACCCTATGTACCGGGTACCCCATGATACCTCAACCAGTGCAAGTGAGTTACACCCGTCAGAGTCGAAGGCCCTTGCTGGTCCCACATGTCACGTTGCACCGGACCCGCTCCCCTCACGTGTCTGGCTCCCAGGTTAACACGTGTAACATAAGCCCAGAACAAAACTCCCAACCAAGGGAAGCTCCGGCGATTACACGTGTACAACAGCCCCAGATTTAGCCCCCGTCAGAGAGGAGCTCCGGTACTGACACGTGTATAGCAACCTCGGACCTACTCTCTCGCAAGAGTAAGCTCCGGATCTGCCACATGTGGAGCCTCCGGACCTTCGTCACCAACGGAAATACATGCTGGACAAGACCATTACAAACATTCAAGGATGGTTAAAGCGGAAGTTACAAGATCTGATAATGTGTCGTTAATGCCGTATTAATGACACACGATCAATGTACAGTTACCACTGGTAATGCTGCCATGAAGGCACGATACCACACTATTAACTGTACTTAACACTTTTTGGACAGTGTATTAAGACATTAAGCACGCCAGGGCCACATGTCGGGCCAGGCCAGCTTGTAACAGTCAGTCCTTAGAACTTTAAAAGGGCTGCACCGCATGAACATCAGGGAGATCCAGACTCTTGCGATCTGACCCTAGGGAAGGCACTCGCTCAATACAATTACACAAACCCTGTGGAGTAGGGTGTTACGCTCAGACGGTCCGAACCACGTAAATCTCTAAGGTCACCAACTTGATATCAATCTTGTGCTCCCTAACCACAAAAGAACCTTCGTGGGCTGTTTCTCAATGGGTCCGGGGGAAGTGTCGTATTCCACACTTTGACATTTGGCGCACCAGGTAGGGGAGAGTTTCATCCCAAGATCATAAGATGGTGAATTCAGCTGTTGGATCATCCAATGGCAATCGTGTTGAACAACCTGTTGGAGGCAATCCCTCCAACGTCCAGCAACCAGCAGGTGCCAACGCTCCGGCAGGCACTGCAGCACCATTCGTCCCGGCAAACAATGCCAATCAACAAGATGGGGCATCTGCGTCGATCACCGCATCGGCAAACAACTACCCCGGGCACGCGCTCATTGTTGCGCGAGCTCTTCTGCAACATCCACCACCTCCAAGTGCACCCCAGGGTGCTATGGAACAGTGGAGGGCTGATGTCGACCATCTGGTCGCAGCTGCAGCTGCCGACATCAGCAACCAAGGTCCTCCCCCTTCGGGGCGAGCACCTTCACAACGACGGACCCTTTTAGGTTGGCTTGGTCCACAAGCCTCTTAACAAAGGAGTCGTGCTGCTTCCCAGCAGGTGACCTCGTTGCCCCTCGAGGCGCGACGCACCCATACCATCACCAGGATACCAACCCATGATCTGCGGTCGGAACTAGATCGCTGCTACGGGCAACAGGACGGTCGAGTCCACATCGAGCATGCTCGTGAAAGGCGAGAGGCTCGGGACAACCCAGCTCCTCAGGGAGTAGGAGGAGGTTGTTCTGCTACACTGACATCATGTATGGTCAGGTGGCCACAGAAGTTCCGGCCTCACTTGCGGAAAAATTAGACGGGACAGTCAACCCCGCCGAATTTCTTCAAATCTACTCTACTGCCATATTGGCAGTGGGAGGTGACGAGGCTGTAATGGCCAATTACTTCCCTGTGGCCTTAACCGGGACTGCAAGGTCCTGGTTCATGAGTCCTCCACCTGACTCCATCAATAGCTGGGCGGAACTATGCCAGCAATTCACTGCCAATTTTGGGACTTCTTACACCTGACCCGGCACTGAATTGGACTTGTTTACTGTAAAGCAAATGTCGGGGGAATTGCTACGGTCCTTCATCTAGCGATTCTATCAGGTAAGCAATACCATTCCTTCAATCTCGACCTCCTCTGTTATTGTTGCATTCAGACAGGGTGTTCGATATAAGAAGATGTTGGAGAAGCTGGCTATCAAGGAAGTTACCAGCGTCACGGAACTTTTCAGCCTAGCCGACAAATGCGCTAGAGCTGCGGAGGGTCGTGAGATGCACTACAAACCAGCTCCGGAGGCCAACCAAAAGTCCTCCAAATCTGAAGCTGCTACCTCCGGTAGTGGCAACAAGAAGAAGAAGCCCAACGGTAGAAAGAAGTCGTCGGCCGGCACTCCAGCTGCTACTGCTGTAGCTCCTAGAAGCCGGGGGCCACACCCCGAGAAGCGACCCCGTCCTTCATTAGAGGACGGTAACAATTCCAAAGTATGGTGTGCGATTCACAAGACGAATCGACATATCTTGGAAGAGTGTCGGGAGGTCCAGAACCATGCCGAGCGCTACAACAAGCGCCAGGAAGAGGCTCCTTTCCGTCAAAGGGAAGGAAAGCAAAGAGTCCACGAAGCTCCGACTGAAGAGGAGCTAGGTTTCTAGGACCCTAAAAAGATCTTGAAAGCTGTCTACAACACTGTTGACGACGACTCTGACACCTCTGACAACGAACGTCGGAAAACCCTGAACACCATCTATGGTGGTTCTTGGGATATCACTTCTCGTTGCATCCTCAAGACAATGCGGCGGAACATGGCCACGGTAGCTCCTGCTGCTAAGGCAGAACCACATCGGAAGTGGATGGACACACCCATCATTTTCAATGCTTCAGACTGCCCCTGAAACATGATCGGGGCTAGTCAACTCCCATTAATGGTGTCACCCACCATTAGCAATATCCAAATTCACCATGTGATGGTGTACGGAGGCTCCGGGCTAAACCTCATAAGCTTCGAAGCTTTCGTTAAGCTTCAGCTCCGACCTTCGGACCTTCGCCCATCCCGACCTTTCTTCGGAGTAGGTCCGGGTACCATTAATCCTCTTGATTCTATTACACTCCCGCTAACCTTCGGGACCCGTGATAACTACAGAACCGAGAAGTTGATCTTTGATGTTGCGCAGATTAGTCTGCCATTCAATGCCATATTGGGTAGGCCAGCTTTATACAAGTTTATGGTCGCTGCCCATTATGGTTACTTGGTGTTGAAGATGCCAACACTTACGGGCGTTCTCTGGATCCGCGGAGGTCGTACCGCAGGAGTTACTGCACTGGAAGAACTCTACGCGCTCACCACAGCACAAGAGGAAGCATCCGGTAAGGAGCCAGCTGCGAATCCTCCAAGCATTCGCCATAAAGGCTCTACCTCTGCACCTCGTGTGCAACCAAGTGGCAATGCCAACATTCCCATCGAAGTTGTCCAAATCGGTTCCGAAGCTGCTCAAACTAACCGTATATCGGGGGGTCTTAACAACAAATAGGAACTCGCGCTCATCACTTTCCTCTGGGCTAATATTGACGTGTTTGTCTGGCGACCGTCAAAAATTACTGGGATCCCTAGGGAGGTGATTGAGCACAATCTGAAGATTTACCCAGACGCCAGGCCTGTACACCAGAAGCCCCGGAAGCAGTCAATCGAGCGGCAAAACTTCATCCAACAGGAAATCAAGAAGGTGCTTGAAGCTGGATTCATCCGGGAAGTCTTCCATCCAAAATGGCTGGCAAACCCAGTTGTTGTGCCCTAGGCCGTTGGGAAGCTTCGGATGTGTATCGACTACACCACCTTAATTAAGGCATGTCCAAAAGATCCATTTCCACTACCTAGAATAGATCAAATAGTGGATTCCACCTCCGGGTGTGAACTACTGTGTTTCTTAGGTGCATATTCTGGATATCATCAAATTCAAATGTCTAAGGAAGATGAAGAGCATATTTCCTTCATAACAGTAGATGGATTATATTGTTATACTGTTATGCCATTTGGTCTCAAAAATGCTGCTTCAACATTTGTGCAAGCCATGTACAAAACATTTGGAGAGCTAATCAGAGACTTGGTGGAGGTGTATGTTGATGACACCGTTGTGAAGATCAAAAGGAGTCACTCCTTGACAACTTACAAGCCGTCTTCGACAAGTTGCGTACTACGTGCACCAAGCTGAACCCGGACAAGTGTGTCTTCGGGGTTAGCTCCGAGAAGCTTTTTGGGTTTCTTGGTGACTCGTCGAGGAATCGAAGCAAATCCGATGAAGATCAAAGCTATAGAATAAATGCGGCCCCTGGCCCGCATCAAAGATGTCCAAAAGTTGACTGGATGTCTAGCTGCGCTCAGTAGGTTTATATCAAGACTGGCAGAACGGGCGCTACCCTTCTTCAAACTCTTGAGGAAGTTCGGACCATTTCATTGGTCCGAGGATGCAGAAAAGGCGTTTCAAGAGCTGAAACAGCTCCTCACCACACTACCAATCCTGGTAGCTACGAACCCTGGTGAGCCTTTACTGCTTTATATTTCGGCAACTACAGAGGTTATCAGTATGGTTCTGGTCGCGGAAAGACCGGATCCATCCATAATTTAGGAGTCTAGACCTCTCCGGGAGGGTCCGAAACTACCTGAAGGCGAGTCTGGGGACCAACCCTCAAACACAGATCCTCAAGGCGAGATGCTAGAGGATCAACCTCCTTCAAACGAAGGAGCAACTATTGCTGAACAAAAAGATCTAGACCCCTCTGGGAGGTTCTGGTCACTCCAGAAGAAGCTCTGGGTTCCTTTGGAAGGGACCGGGAAGGTCCGGACCCCTCTGGGAGGGTCCAGGTTGATGAAGAGGAAGCTTTGGGCCCCCCAGGAGGGTCCGGACAGTCCAGCGCCTAGTGTACTTCATCAGTGAAGTATTCCATGATGCCAAGACAAGATACATTGAGGTGCATAAACTGCTTTACGCAGTTCTCATCACTTCAGGAAAGCTTCGTCACTACTTTCAGGCCCACAAAATATCAGTGGTAACTTCTTTCCCACTGCATGCAATTTTGCATAACCCTAATTCTACTGGCAATATTGCAAAGTGGGCAGCATAGCTGGCAGAATTCAATCTAGAATTCGTGTCAATACAAGCAATTAAAAGTCAAGCCTTGGCTGACTTCGTGGCGGAGTAGACTCCCTCTCCAGCAAACCCTGGGGGCCATAGTGAGCAGAAACCAGAGCTCAAAGCTCCGGTATTCACTAAGCCTCACTGGACCCTCTATTTTGATAGCTCCGTGTAGAAGCAAGGGGTCGGAGCTAGCATCCTTCTCCTAGCTCCAACCGGAGAGAAGGTCAAGTATAAGGTGCACCTTGATTTCAAGGTCACCAACAATATGGCGGAGTATGAAGCTCTCATTTATAGACTCAAGGTGGCACTATCTTATGGTGTCAAACAGCTATTGGTGAAGGGAGATCTACAGCTCATCATCAAACAAGTGAAAGGTAAATGCTCCTGCAACAATTCTCAATTAGCTGTTTATCTCCTTGAAGTCCAGAGGCTTCAGAAGGACTTCGAAGTCCTGGACCTCCATCATGTTCAGCGCCTTCATAACTCCGAAGCTGATGAACTCTCGACGAAAGCCTCAACCGGAGCTTCGGCTCTTGACGAAATTTTCGTCCGGAGGTTGCCAAAGCCAATAGCTCAGCCTTCCAACTTTAGTGAAGGGGGCAAGACCAGCACCTCGAAGTTGGCGGTCTCGGTGGCCTTGTTACCATGGCCTTCACCAAGGGTCGTAGGTGCCGTCGGAAGCTCCGAGCAACCCAGCACGCAAGACTTAGATGCTCAAGTTAGCTCCGATGCATGGATCTCAGATATCCGGAGCTACTTGAAAGACAATATCCTTCCTGAAGACAGTGTATCCGCTGACCGGATTATCAGATTGGCTAAAAGATACACGTTGGTAGAAGGAGATCTCTACTGACGCGGTGCCAATGGTATCCTAATGCGTTGCATTGCAAGGGAAGAAGGTCGCGATCTTCTCGTGGAAATTCATGGAGGCGAGTGCGGGAACCACGCGTCTTCTCGTACGCTGGTCGGTAAAGCCTTCCGTCATGGCTTTTACTGGCCTACAGCACTCCAGGATGCGGTCGAGCTAGTGAAGAAATGTGAAGCATGTCAGTTCCATGCAAAACAAATTCACACACCAACTCAATCACTGCAGATGATACCTCCTACATGGCCATTCGTTGTCTGGGGCATGGATATCTTGGGACCTTTCCCAAAGGCCATTGGAGGTTACAGGTTCCTATATGTTGCCATCGACAAGTTCACCAAGTGGCCGGAAGCAACTCCAGTAGCAACAATCAATAAACAATCAACAATCAAGTTCTTGAAGTCCATAATATGCAGATTTGGAGTTACAAACAAAGTCATAACTAACAATGGAACTCAATTCACAAGTGCTACATTCCAAGAATATTGCAAAGACCTCAACATTCAACTTAGCTATGCTTCAGTAGCTCATCCAGCAAGCAATGGCCAAGCCGAGAGAGCAAATGCAGAAATCCTTAAAGGACTCAAGACGTGCACATATGAGCGCTTAAAAAAGCACGGAGCTAACTGGATTGAAGAACTTCCGTCCACATTGTGGGCTAATAGGACAACACCTAACCGCTCAACTGGGGAAACTCCATTCTTCTTGGTGTACGGATCTGAAGCAGTCCTTCCTCCAGAAATCACCTTGGGGTCCTTCCGAGTCCGGACCTTCGACGAAGCCACGCAAGACCAGCTCCGGCGTGAAGACCTTGACCTCGTCGATGAGGGAAGGTGACAAGCAGCTGTTCAGAATGCATGTTATCACCAAGTGCTCCGGCGCTACCATCAAAGGCATGTGTGTGACCGACAGCTTGAAGCAGACGACCTGGTGCTCCGCAAGATACTAACTCGTGAAGGGATGAACAAACTTTCCCCCAGCTGGGAAGGTCCTTTTCGAGTCATTAAAGTATCTCGACCAGGATGCGTTCGCTTGGCGACTGAGGATGGGATCCCACTTCCCAATCCTTGGAACATCGAGCACCTCCGTAAGTTTTACGCTTAGAATCACGGAGGTGAGTCTGTAATTACACACAATGCATGTTGTAGAGTCGTCATACAGAGTCGATCAAGTCCTCCGGGAGAACACCCCGACCCCTCTGTGAGGATCCGGGAAGTTCAAGTAGCACTTGACATAGTCACAACACTAAAAGTGTAACTACTTGCTCTGGGCTAGCACAAGATGTATAGCACATTTAGCAGGGTCTAGCACCCTAAGTGTGTCCTTGTCTCCCCTGTAATCCGGACCTATAATGAAAGGCATTGTTGTGTGAAAACAGACTCCACGTGCATTTACTTTTTGTACAAGGCTCAGTATATTAAACTATTTTTACCCCGCTTGTCTATAATGAAGTTTTGCAAATCTTTTTTTTAGTTTTGTTCCAAAGTAATTCACATGCATTACAAGCCTTATTGATAGTCTTTTTGGGTCTTAACATCGCCACATAGTCTACTTGCCTGAACACCAAGCCAACATAGGTCCAGAGTGCGCTATCGACTTAGCCTGGTCCTGCACCCTAAGTACGCCACTCTACCTACACCCCGGCAGGCCTCAGTAGGGTGAGTACTAAAAAGGCATGTGGATCAAGGAAGATTCTATCAAAATGCTTGTTATCATGTTGAGTTTTTTTGGATCTAAAGATCAAACAAGAATAATAAGCCACAACCAATTTATAGACAAGAGGACGAATTTTACTTTTTATCTTGCCTTTAATGTGCAGGAAAAGCAAAAATTATAGCAATGATGGACGACGCCGGAGCTACCAAGCTCCGACATCTCCCAAGATAGGTCTGCCATCAATATTTAATATGTTGACACGGGAGCTGCCAAGCTCCGACCATTCCAGGGGGCCTGTCATCGATGCTTCAAAAGTGAAGACTTCAACATACTGTCAAAACCTTTGGTACATGTACACACCTCAACTGCACACATGTACCAGGGGGGCAACAAGACACGACACAGTATATTGAAGACAATATGAAATTGAACGCAAAAAGGAGGATTTTATTAATCAGAAGAACTGGATTACAAAATTGATATTACAAGGGACAAAGGGAGAAAAGAGCAAGCTATTGGAAGACCTAAGATATGGGGAAGAATGAAGCAACTTTATGGGCAACTTCTTGGACGCTGGCTTTGGCGGCGTCTTCCTCTTCAGCGACGGGGCCTTTGAGCACCGGGTCTAGTGGGAATTGGGGATCTCCGCTTACATAACATGTCAGCACATATTCTCCGTCGTTTGTAGCCAGAGTTTTCCCCTCCGTCTCCAGCTGATCCTCGATGACGTCGCCCATCGCATCAAGTTTGCCGCAAGCATCGTTGAGGGCCACCAGTGCTCGGTCTAGATCCAGCTCCTGGTTGTCCGGACGTACAAGACTCAAACCCAGCGGTGTCAGCGCGTCATTCGCCCGTCCAAAGAAGTCCCATACTTGAATAGCTTCGGTCTCCTTCAGGCTCCGCAGCTCCTCCCGTGACCTTCGGGCGGCCGCAAGCTCCGAACCTTCACGGGCAAGTCGCTCAGCCAACTTAGCATGTTGTTGCTTGACTTCAGCAACCTGCTTCTCCTGGTCGGCCAGCTCCGTCTCTTGGAGGTGGATGTGGTTCCGCCTCTCAGCAAGGTCCTTCTCCATGCCCTTGACTTTCTCTTCCCTAGCGGCAATGTCAAACTCTCTTTCCGAGAGCTCTTGCCCCACCTTCCAGCTCTTCTTCCTCTCTTCCTCCTTCCATTGATCCAGCTTTTTGCTATGATTCGCCAAATTTTTCTCACCCAGAGCCAACTTCTGGGTGACCTCCGCCTCCCTCCTCACTACATCCTCCTGCTGCCCCAGGAGTTTTTCCTCCCTCGCCTCTCGGTTTGCTCGATGCTTCATGAGAGTTTCATTCAACTCTGCGAGCTTTTCATAATGCTTGTCAGCGGCGTCACGTCTCTCTTTAGCTTTCTCCAGAATTTCCCTGGAGTTAGCATCGAGCGCCCTGATGACAACCTCCTTCTCCTCCATCAACTTGTCCTAGTACTCTAATCGGACCTTCTCCCACTTGATCCATTCCTTCTGGTCAGCTAGCCTCGTCTGAGCAAGCTTGGTTTCAAAATGGAGTCTGCTGCGCTAATGCCTCAAGGTGTTGCGCTCCTCCTCCAAAGCTTTGCTCTCATGGTCGAAGGCGAGCTGGACCTGCCTGAGGCTCGAGCAGGCGTTGTCTATGGAAAACGCCAAGGGGATAGGTTCCGGGCCTGCTGGGACCATTTCCGCAGGCTCAGGCGGGTTCTCCGTAACAAAAATTGGGTCCCACTCTACAATAGTGGTCCCCTGTACTCCTGCAACACTGGGGCCGCTCTCCTGGAGCCCTTCAGTGGTAGCAGAAGAACCCACGGGGGGAACTTCTGCCTCCGGAGCAGGTGAAGGCACCGTTTCCGGGTCCTCAGTCGATGGCTCAGACGTTGAAGGACCGGTCGCCGGTCTAGCAAGATGCTCTGGTTCCGGCCCTGGTACCTCTAAGGCCACCACTTCCAGAGCAGTGACAGAATCTTCAACTGGGGCCTCAACCTCCACTGGTTCAGGCTCCGGTGCGGCGACCACCTCCGACACAGTCGCTGGACTTTCAACCACCTCCGGCATAGCCGCCGGATCCTCTACAACTTCCAGCCCTACCGCCGGATCTTCAACCATTTCCGGCGCAAGGTCCGGAGCCTCGATGATCTCAGGCTCAAGAATTGGGGCTTCAGTTACCTCTGGCTCAACAGCCAGGGCTTCGACAGGTTCCTGCTCGGAAGCCGGAACTTCTGGTGCCGCCAGTACTGGAGCATCAGCCTCCGCAGCCGGGGCACCTCTTCAACTTCCCTCCTACGGTCTGGCGCTACCACAGGAGCTTCAGGTGAGGACTCTGAGTCTAGGCTCACGACAGCTGGCGCCGGAGCTGCCGCTACTTCCACCTCCGCTTGACGATGAAGCTCAACAGTCGAAGCCGAAGCTTCAACAGCTGCAGCCCCAGCCGTTGCAACAGGCGTTGAAGCTCCAGGTCCCTTCTTCGATACCCTAAAAATAAAGGGAAGAGAAGATTAAATACACATCCAAAAGCAAGATTAACATTTCAGAGTGAGCAATCAATGCTTACCTTGGAATGCAACCACCCCAGTCGCCTCAGAACCTTTTCTTCTGAGACCCGGAGCTAGAGCCCACCAAATCTGGTGAGACAACTACTTCGGACCTCAGTTGAGGAACGCTTGCAGCCGTCAGAGTTCTTTCGGCCGGAACTTCCCTTCGGCGGGAAGAACCCCCGGACCCGGAACTTCTAGCCAGCATTGCAGCTGGAGTCGACTGCCCAGAGCTGACGCCTCTTGAAGACGCTTGCACCGAAGCCGGGGTACTAGAAGAAGACCTCCCCCTCCGGGGAGAAGCAGCCGTCGTGGAAGGAGCAGGCCTGACGGACCTCCCGTCAACGTGCTTCAACTTCCTCTTCTGGCTGGAAGGTTCAACTAGCTCTTTGTCCTTGCCTTTGCCAACGTCTTCAGTCCTTCGGCTTGGGGCGGAGACAGGACCACCCTCGGAAGCTCTGGGGATCGCCAA
Organism: Tuctoria greenei; assembly: GCA_036927565.1. Taxonomy (NCBI): domain Eukaryota; kingdom Viridiplantae; phylum Streptophyta; class Magnoliopsida; order Poales; family Poaceae; genus Tuctoria; species Tuctoria greenei. The sequence continues at coordinate 39,477,531 of JAYESD010000006.1, read as the reverse complement.
TCTGGTGGTCAGAAGCCTTTCCACCTCACCAAGATCGTCAAGCGCCGGTATACTCCTCCGGAGCTCCCTGTTGAACTGCGCCTCTATGTTCAGAGGGAGAAAAGCCGCCGACGAAGTTAAGTCGTCGCCTTCGACATCAATTCCACGCTGGAACTTCTTGAGATGAAGCTCCAAAGCTGCACCCTTCAAATTGGATTTCAGACCGATTTCAATCCAGTCTTCATCCATCACACTATTGAGGGCCCACGCAAGCTTCTCCCTCTTCTTCAGCGGAGCCCACCAGTTGACCAGGAAGTTGCAGAAGACCATTTGGTGGGTCACTCCACCTTCCACGCATTCGCATATCCTGGTCAAGGCAGGGTTGAAGGCCTCTGACAGCACCGAAACTACACTCCATTCGTTAGTATCAACATTGGGGAGACCTTCGGGCAGCTCTAACTTCTCATGCTCCTCTGTCGTGACGACCATCCAATCTTTCTTCCAGTCGTCCCACATGCCGGAAGGAAATGACCTCAAGTATTTGTAGGGGCATTTCTTGCGCTTCACAAAATAGTAGAAGCCAAGAAATTCGGACCCCTTCCCGGTGGTGTGGATGGTTAAGAAGGTGTGGAAAAGCTCGACGCAGAGGGAATACCCACCCACATCTCACAGAAGTGGACGAATGTTGACACCAGAAGAAGAGAATGGGGGCCAAGGTGGTACAGCTGCATACCATAGAAGTCCAGCAGCATCAAAAGGAAAGTTGAGAAAGGTGGGATCAGCCCCACCATGGCATACGCAGAGAAGTACACCATGTCACCGTCGCGCTCCTTCTTGAACGGGAGCTTGCCGACGCGGACCAAATGGTTGAAGGAGTCACTGGACCACCCCATATAGGTCCGGACCTTCTTCAGATCATCATCGCTCTTGAGGTGGCTCTTGGGGAGACCCAACTCCATCGCGGCAAAGTGGAGCAAAAGATGGAAAGTTAGGCGGAGATTGGGAGGCTCTGAGTGCAAAGATGATCGAAAGCGTAAAGAGTCCTCAACCCGTGCACCCTTTCCTTCTTAAGTAAGCCACTGTGACGCTTGGATGGAAACCGCAATGAGATCAAGAGTACTTTTCAAAAATCTACCCCATCAATGACGAGTGGGCCTGGGGCCACCCCGACGAAGAGATCGAGGTCCTTTCCCAAGCCAACCATTGCCATGATGAGCGGCGGGAAACCCAAAGTCGGCACTCTGACAGGGCGTGCGGAACCAATACGGTTTTCGTATTGGGAACCGGCGACCTTCAATTGCGTGAGATCCGCACTCAAAGATCTCATCTGCCGTATTCATAACAAGCCACGCATCGAAGGTTCACTCCTGAACCGTCGGCGCATCAGAGGATTTGTTGAAAATCTAAGCGCGGGAATCAAAAATGGCCCCACCTATGGCAGAACAATTTAACCCAGGGGGTTTCTGCCAAAGGTGGGCTCGGGGCCACTGTCGGCATCCTATGTACCGGGTACCCCACGATACCTCAACAAGTGCAAGGGAGTTACACCCGTCAGAGTCAAAGGCCCTTGCTGTTCCCACATGTCACGTTGCACCGGACGCGCTCCCCTCACGTGGCTGGCTCCCAGGTTAACACATGTAACATAAGCCCAGAACAAAACTCCCAACCAAGGGAAGCTCCGACGATTACACGTGTACAACAGCCCCGGATTTAGCCCCCGTCAGAGAGGAGCTCTGGTACTGTCACATGTACAGCAACCCCGGACCTACTCTCTCGCAAGAGTAAGCTCCGGATCTACCACGTGTGGAGCCTCCGGACCTTCGTCACCAACGGAAATACAAGCTGGACAAGACCATTACATACATTCAAGGATGGTTAAAGCGGCAGTTACAAGATCTGATAATGTGTCATTAATGATGTATTAATGACACACGATCAATGTACAGTTAATAGTGGTAACGCTGCCATGAAGGCACGATACCACACTATTAACTATACTTAACACTCTTTATACAGTGTATTAAGACATTAAGCATGCCAGGGTCACATGTCGGGCTAGGTCAGCTTGTAACAGTCAGTTCTTAGAACTATAAAAGGGCGGCACTGCACAGACATCAGGGAGATCCAGGCTCTTGCGATCTAACCCTAGGTAAGGCACTCGTTCAATACAATTACACAAACCCCATGGAGTAGGGTGTTACGCTCAGGCGGCCCGAACCGCATAAATCTCTGAGGTCACCATCTTGATATCAATCGTGTGCTCCCTAACCACAAAAGAACCTCCGCGGGTTGTTTCTCAACGGGTCCGGGGGAAGTGTCGTATTCCACACTTCGACGCATACGAGCTTCCAAAGTTTGCCACGAACTGCCAGCAGAGGTCCTCCTAGAAGGTGATGGATCTCTGAGGCAGGTTCAAGAGCCATGACCGGGCTGGACCGGCCAAAACCATACGGAAGTAGTTGGCCATGATGACCTCGTCGCCCCCAGCAGCCAGGATAGAAGTGGAGTAGATATGCAAGAACTCACTCGGGTTGACACTTCCATCATACTTCTCCAGCGTGTGCGGACGGAACTTGTGGGGCCACACCACCCTTTGCAGGTGGGGAGCTAAGGTTGCGCACCCTCCACCTGTGCTTGCGGCGGCAAGTTTGGTGCTACATGGCCGTAATGACCTGGCTGTGTCGCGTATGCCACCTATTGGGGTATTGCGGCCAGCGCTTGGTGCGGCGGAGGCACACCATATGCCTGCAGCGGGGGAGGTGCAACGTACGCATGGTGCGGAGGAGGCGTCATGTACGCTTGGTGCTGCGCGGGAGGCACCGCGTACGCCTGGCACGGTGGGAGAGCATCGTGCACCTGGGCCCCAGCACCCGGCAGTCTATAGTCAGCTTCAAGGTTGCGGCACCACTCCCGTTGTCGTTCGATGATGACTCGGCAGTCCTCGCCGGCTCTGCGGCAGCGCTGCAACCTCGTCCATATGCCCGCCGACAAAAGCCTAGTTGAGCGGCTATCGACGGTCCACCGGTCGACGGTAGGGGTACGCGACAATGAAACAAATGTTTCTGTCGCTCGCCTTTTGCCTTGCGGAGTCGCCTTGAGTGCAGAGACGACCAGATGGTCGACATCGTTTACCCACTGCTGGGTTGCCCCCTAGGGGGCTCCTGCCGTTGGTGCGTTGCAGAGCAACTCACGCACACTAAGAAGCGCACTCTCTGGGCTTTCCACCGGTGGTGCCGTGACGGCTGTCACTGCAGGGGTCTGCCGTGCCACATTGTGCTGACCTGCAGTCGGTGGGGTGGCTGTTCGGCAATGCGACGGCCTAGATCTTCCCACTCTGGAGCGGGACCCATCTCTGGGGTGGGATGAAGCTTGGTCCTCACGTGCCACCTGCTGACGCGGCTGTGGCCTGGAGGAACTAGCGTTGGAACGGATGTTCACCATACTGCTGGCAAAGATTCTTGCAGGAGAAAGCCCCCTTCCTAGCGCGCCAAATGTCGAGGTGTCTAAACTGACACCTCCCTTGGACCTACTCAGGAACAGTTCGCGGAGGTTCGATGTGTCATCGGGGGGGCTAGTCCTAGCAAGATCAAGCTCAGAGAATGATGAACACGAGGGATTTACGTGGTTCGGGCCGCCTGGGCGTAATACCCTACTCCACGGTGGTTTGTGTGTTGTATTGCTTGAGTCTGTGAGAACCTGTCTGAATTTGTGGCCACTCGATCCTTTTATAGCCCAAGGCCGAGCGGCTTACAAGTGGGGTCCAGGGCCCGATAGGTGGCCCCGGGAGTCACCAAATCCATCCTAAGATTTAGGAGTAAATGTTATTCCCTGACAATGGTTTCAATGTGCCGCCTGGCCATGCCCTGCTGCAGGGCTACAGATAGCCCCTCATCATGGTCGATCGTGTCTTGTCTGTCTTGTCGCGGCCTCTCATTGGTCCGTCGTACACAGTAGTTCGGCTCTGGCCAGTCATGACAGGACCGGCCACTGTCCTCTTGACTTATGAGTGCGAGCTGCAGCCTACCTAGGGAACGTGCACGTCCTTCTAGCTTAGGCGCACTGATCACACCTCCCTTTACTGCCCCTTCTGAGGGAAGGCTCAGGCTCAGCGCTGCCTGGCACGTGGTAGCTCCCGGACCTTCCCTCAGCGAGATGATCGAGTCCGGGAGGTCGGGTCTGGAGCTTCCAGGGATGTGGCAGCATTGGACCCTCTCCCCACGAGGGGGGGGGGGTCCGGGGCCACTAACCTAGCAAACATGCCGTACCTTCTCTCGGCAAGGCGGTGGACCCAGTGCTGCAGGCCACGTTATAGCGCCGGACTTTCCCTCGATGGGAGACGCTGGTGCACCGCTTGCCACGCGGCACACTGGGCCCATGTCAGATCTCGCCCCCGTGGGCGATGGGGCCCAGCGTGCTTTCATCACTGTACCCAAGGATATCCGGTTCGCCAGGCGCTGACAGAATATTTTCCAGTTCTTCAATATGCTCACTGAAAAGGGCACAAAATTAAATTAACCATCTACAATAAGCATGATCCAATATAGTATAGAACATTTGAGTTATATGTACTTGATCCATGGAGCGGCCTCTTAAACATTATTAGGAATAACACACAGTCATTGACACATGCATCGATCTTTTGGTAGTCCAGCCCCAGGTCACGAACAACCTTCTGAACTTTATCAAGTGTATTAGGAAAGCAGTGACCCTCTGGAAGCACATATGAGAATAGTTCAAGGATCAACTCACACGCCTTTTTGCTCAAATCAATTAAACACTTTATCTGGTACAACCTGATAATGAAGGATAATTGCGTACCTTCTCACAACCTTGATACAACTCCTTTTTGGATCATTTAATAAGTCATAGAATGTCTTTTCACACCCAGTTGGCTCCTATTGTTTTATAGCATTTCCTGGAACATCAACATCTGCTGAAGTACCACCATGATCAGTGCCTCTAAGCAGACTAGACAAGATATTTTTATAGCAACATCATCAGAAATTATCTCCTCATTATTTACTGATTGCTCGGCAATATTTTTCTCAACTCGTTTTTCTCCATGGTGTACCAAACAAGTATAATCTGATGACATCCCATTACGAAGCAGGTGAAGATGTACTTTTCCTTGAATGTCCTGTGGCAAATATTATGACATTTCGTGCAAGGACAAGGCATAGTTCCTTTAGGAGTGCGCAGGAATGCAAAATTTAAAAATGACTTCATTCCATCCTGTCACTCCTTCGTACACCTGTTTCTCCCCATCCATGTCTTATCTTCTGTCATCGCTTCCTACAATTCAATCAGCCTATCCATAAGAGGATAGATTTACAATAATATTATGTGAGCAATATTATCTAGCGTTGTTGCTCCTCCACGTGCGCTGGCCGTCGGATGCTCCTCCTCACGTGGTGGCCGGTAGATGCTCCTCCAAGAGTGTGGCAGCCGCCGGATGCTCCTCCAAGAGCGTGGCAGCCGGCGGATGCTCCTCCAAGCGCGTTTCGTACAGTCGGGAGAGGTGTCGTTGGGGATTGTAGAGTACCGTAATAAAAAATTCTTTTCATTTCTTATTTTCCTTCTTGATTCTGCGTGAAAAAAATTGACCACCGCAGGCAGGCTGCCAGGACAAAGCGTACGTGAAGCTATCAGAGTAAGCCCAACACTGCACTGGGCTGCTTGTTATTCGTGGGTTGAAATTGCGCTGGTCACTTTGTATTCGTCGGCCGAAACTACGATGGGACATTTGGTGTTCCTTCCTATGACGTGTGAGCCCATCTACGGGCAAGTTAATGTAGCAATGAGGGTGGTATTCCGATCAAAATAAAGCATACGCATAAAATTTCTGGAGTCGCAGCAACACAGTGATATAAACAAGGACTAAACACTAGATATAAACATCGATGGAACCAAACAGTAATGTTCAATGTAACAATTCCAGACAACAAACTAATCGACAGAACTAGGCATTACATAATCCCCAATAAACACAAAATAAACTAATCGACACATCTAGTCCGCAACAATTCCTTTCAAGCAGTTGTAATAACTTTTGGCCGCGTATAGGAGTAATGGTAATGATGACACCGCGTATAGGGGCACAGGACCAGTAATACGTTGGAGTACTACCTATCTTTTTCTAACATTTTTGTTGTCCTTTCTTTTCTTTTCTCTCTGTTCATTGTCTCAAATTTTCTTTTCAATCATTGCTTCCTGTTGCATTTTCCTGTTACTGGAGTACTGTACTACTACTACAGTACTTTACATACCACTTTGCAGGCCCCGCTATGGACGATCTCCTCTGGCACCTCCAGCAGCTTAAAGTACCGTACCGGTGGTGTGAAGGGTCGTTCATTAACAGAGAATACAGATAGAACAGTTAGTTTACTAAACAAACAGATAGAAAACAAAATAACGGATGAAACTAACAGACGAACAACATTCAGTTCATCAACATAAAACATTACTATAAAACAAGAAAAACGACATCATGAAACAAGAAAAACAACATCGATCACAGCCTTATAAGTATATAGCTCAGACCGTATAACACCCCAAGGCAGAATGTGAAATGCTTGTGCCTAATCCTACAGTATTCACTACAGAATACCCTGCAGCCGCTCCACCGTTGCTTCCCGCAGCCGACAGCCATGCACGAATCCACCTCCTTGTTGGGCAGCAATACCATTGGCGATTTCCAAGGCGGGCGCGGATGCGCCCACGTCAGATTACCGATTTCAGCCAGAGCTTGAATCCGACACCGACTGCACTCATTCTTGGTCCTAATGATGGGGACGAACCCAGCCGCTTTCTCACCAACGTCGACCTCGCCTTCGACCTGCCGGATATATTCAACGGTATCGCGTGTCCAGCGGTCGGCGTCGTAGTGGAGGAGGCCAAGGACGTAGGCCGCCTCCTTGTGGCCTGCCTCGGACACCCGGGCGATAAACTGGGCGCGCGGCTCCGCGTGATCGACCGCGAAGACAAGCTTGAGCCCAGTGGCGTAGCACGCATGAGGGTGGCCGACGATGGCCAGGTTCTCCACGAGAGCTTTGTAGTGCACCGGGTCGTGCCACATCCTCCAGGTCTCCAGCTCCAGCGGCTCGCGCCTGCCCACAATGCCATCCTGGCACGCTGCATGCATGGCCTTGCAGGTGGCACGCAGACTGGAGAGGTCGTCCAAGGGTCGTAGGGAGCTTGTGGCGAGGCGCCCCGCAATCTCGACTACAATATCGTGTGTGAATGACAACTCCATAGGCTTCGGCGTCACCATACTGCGAAGGGAACCAATGAGAGTGCACGCGGCGAAGAGAAAGAGGAAGCTAGAGTACACGCGGAGAAGACGGTGGTGTGTCTTTGGAGTACGCGCAGAGAAGACGATGGAGATGCATACTGATGGGGGTCGCGTACTGCAGGTGCATTAAGGGTGGCTGACATGTGAACAACACAGCCTATGGGACCCATGCCTCTCTCCATGCACTGATGGGATGCACGAAGTAATGGAATCGTTCTGTTTTCAACATCAGCACAAGAATAATATTTTGTCATCAATAGAGATAATATACTATGTTTGACAGGATTAAGGCTTTGTTTGGAAACATAGTATTTCTTGAGTTTTAGAGCAATATTTTGGTATTTGAGATTACCATGGTATTTCTTACAGAATGGTATTTGGCAACCAACTAAAAAACTATGTATTTAAAACTATGGTTTTGTCTATACTACGATACTTTTGGTATATATAGAAAACTTTGGTCCAAACCAAAGTTTTTCTCTGCTTGCTTCCCCTTGATGCTAGCTACTTTGCTCCCAAACAGTCTTAGGCTTTGTTTGGGAACACAGTATTTTTGAAGTTTTAGAGCAATAATTTGGTATTTGAGATTACCATGGTATATATGTTTGACAGAATGGTGTTTGGCAACCAACTCAAAAACTATGTATTTAAAACTATGATTTTGTATATACTACGGTATTTTTGGTGTATAGAAAACTTTGGTCCGAACCAAAGTTTTTCTTTGCTTGCTTCCTCTTGATGTTTGCTACATTGCTCCCAAACAGACTTATGTATTGCAAAACTGCGATATTACAAAACTATGGTATTGAAATACTTTGGTATTGTAATGACATCTTAAAAACTGTAGTTTACAAAAACTTTGATTTTAAAAATTGTGTTCCCAAACACAGCCTATGTATTGCAAAACTGCGGTATTACAAAACTGTGGTATTGAAATACTTTGATATTATCATGACATCTTAAAAACTGTTGTACTTTACAAAAACTTTGATATTAAAAATTGTGTTCCCAAACACAACCTAAGACTGAAGTAATCTGCGCCAAAAATTTCCTATTTTACAGTTTGGTTCTCCACGCTCTTTCACCTTAATTAGTACTACGTACTACCTATCTTTTTCTAACATTTTTCTCATCCTTTCTTTTCTTTTGTCTCTGTACATTGTCTCCACTTTTCTTTCCAGTCATCACTACCTGTCGCGTTTTTCTGTTACTAGTACTACTACTTTACATACCACTTTACAGGCTCCGCTACTGGCGATCTCGTCTGGCACCTCCAGCAGCTAAAGTAACGTACAGGCCACTTTAGAGGCTACCGGCGGTGTTGAGGGTCATTCATTAACAGAGAATACAAATAGAACAGATATTTCACAAAACAAACAGATCATAGATGAAAACAATAAATGAGCTTACTCGAGCTTTTCGAGCTTGAGCTCATCAAGCTCGTAAGATCTTGGCTCGTTTAGAATTGGCACAATACTCAACTTCATCCTTAAACTTCCAATCAAAACTCAGTTTGGTCCTTGATCTTTCAAATGGGTCAATTATTTAGTCCCTCAACTTCATACAACCGTTTTACTTTCATCCTTATTCTGAGTTGGACATCCACATTGGCATGTCACATAAGCTATTATGCCACATCATCTACCCGACCACCACACTTAGAAAAAGATAGTAATTTTATATCATCTTAAAAAATAACTAGCTAATTAATAGGGGTGGATTTACACATTGAATGGGATATACATATTTTTCCTCCATTTTTTTGCAAAACTGTCAAGTGATATATCCTATGTCATAAATATTACAAATTTAAAAATATTGTAAAATATAGAACTTTTAAGCATAGGGAAGAGCAAACAGACAGAAAGAGCAAAATTTTAAGCCTAGGGAATAAAATATAAAACGAACCTACACGGCTGGCCGGGTACACGTACGGTTCGGGTGTGCCGGTGCACCTTAACCCCCGTCATGCGTCCCATTTCAACTCTATTTTTAGGTTTGGTTAAATCTATCTTTGACCAATGAATTATGTCATTTTGATCTGTTTTAACAATACAAAAATTGTAATTTTAGATTCACCATGAAAAATATTTCCACAATATATAAAAATTGTGCCCCATAAAACATTTTTAATAGAATTATATAGTTTAGTTAATCATATGTACGTACATATCATAGATGAAAACAATAAATGAGCTTACTCTAGCTTTTCGAGCTTGAGCTCATCAAGCTCGCAAACTCTTGGCTCATTTAGAATTGGCACAATACTCAACTTCATCCTCAAACTTTCAATCAAAACTCAATCTGGTCCTTGAACTTTCAAATGGGTCAATTATTTAGTCCTTCAACTTCACACAACTGTTTCACTTTCATCCTTAGTCTGAGTTGGACATCCACATTGGCATGCCACATAAGCTATTATGCCACATCATCTACCCCGGCCACCTCACTTAGAAAAAGATAATAATCTTTTATCATCTTAAAAAATAACTAGCTAATTAATTGGGGTGGATTTACGTAGTTGCATGGGATATACATATTTCTCCTCCATTTTTTTGCAAAACTATCAAGTGATATATCCTATGTCATAAAACATATGTAAAAATATTGTAAAATATAAAACTTTTAAGCCTAGAGAAGATCAAACAGAGAGGAAGAGCGAACTTTTAAGCCTATGGAATAAAATATAAAATGAAGCTACACGGCTGGTCAGGTACACGTACAATTCGGGTGTGCCGGTGCGCCTTAACCCCCGTCGTGCGTCCCATGTCAACTATATTTATAGGTTTATTAAAAATCTATCTTTGACCAATGATTTATGTAATTTTGAACTGTTTGAACAATACAAGAATTGTACTTTTAGATTCACCATAAAAAATATTTCCATAATATATAAAAATTATGTCCCATAAAACATTTTTCTTCATTGGCCAGTTCTCGATTCCGTTGATCTCTCCAGCATGCATTCACACTAGCTCCTTTCTGGTGGCTGGACCCAGGGTTTCCCATGGCCCACCCGGCATACCCAGTGGGTGCGCCCCTGAGATTATGGAAATATTTTTCATGATGAATCTAAAAGTACAATTTTTATATTGTTAAAATTTATCAAAATTACATATATCATTGGTCAAAGGTAGATTTTACCAAACTACGAAATAGAGTTCACATGGGACGGAGGTAGTATAACAGAGGAAACAAAAAACACCTCTCGGTTTGACAGGTAACAAGCTATCCAGTGACGAACACTGCTTTTTATATTATTTATATTGTCATTTCAACAAATGAGTACAACACCTTTTATAGTCTTGGAGCACACGAACTCCATGTCCAAAATTTGCTCAGCGATCCGAATGACTTGGCGCTCGGCATGCATGATTCATCATGCGCACAAGCACGACACGGCCAAAAAGATATGTGTTTGGTTGCTTGTCTTGGATTGGATTGACTTGGATTAATTGGATGGTCCAGTCATGTATTATTTGTTTCACGGTCAGACGGACAGGGTGATCCAGGTTCGAGGAATATTCCTTGCAGATGCTGGATGAGATGGTCCAGGAAATTTGGTTGGATGAGTCCATCCACCTTATCTAATTATGCTTCTTAGTAATGTAATTAGTGATAATTAACTTGATTATTGTTGATTAATAATTACAATTATGATATTAACATTAATATTTACTAGAAATATGATAATTAGTATATAATTAATTAATATTATGAAATTATCAACTTAGATGATTCAATAATCCACCCAAGTTTCATCCAACCTACCAAACAAAAAATTGGATCGTCCAGTCCATCCAACCAAACGTTAATTTGGATGATCCAATACATAAAGAAGTGGATGATCCTATATCCAATCCAACTTCGATGTCAAACCAAACGCAATTGATTGACTGAGCACTTTGTCAAATGTCACTAGTGTACACACATACACAGCCTCAACACCGGGTTTAGGGTGCATCGTACGTGTACTAACCACACATGACCTGGCCAAACAGCAAACACTCACGTAATTAGCATACACATGCAAGAGCAACTACCTGGCCGCATCCTTCGCGTACGAAAGGCAACGTCGACCAACTTATATACTTTGTACTACGTACAAAGAATTTTCCTTGTCCATGAGCCAAACAGACTCTTCTGATGCGGCAACTAATAATCAGCATGTGATCAACGAGCCTCCAACCTGACTACAGAATAAAGAAATATATAGCTAGCTACAAAATATATATGTATGTATATATATGACGATCTTTCAACACAAAGAGAGAAAAACACGCATAATGTCATCATACATGATCATCGACGTCTCTCTCACATGCATGTTATAGTTGTTCATGCATGCTACGCCCCAACATATGATCATTGAGCCACAAACTTTATATTATATATATGAAGATATTTCAACGGAAAGAGAGAACTATACATATATATATATATATATATATATATATATATATATATATATATATATACATATACATATATATATATATATATATGATCTTTAAACAAAAAACAGAGAAAACATGTAATGTTTCATCAAACATGATCGCGAGGTTTTCAAGTGCATGTTACTTGTCCATGCTTGCTACGCCCCAAACATGACGATCTTTCAACATAAAAGAGAGAAAACACGCATAACATCATCATAAATGATCGTCGACGTCTCTCTCACGTGCATGTGTTATAGTTGTCCATGCATATATGCTACGATCCAAACATATGATCAATGAGCCTCAATATATATATATATATATATATATATATATATAATGATATTTCAACAAATTAGAAAACACCTAACGTCATCAAACATGCATGATCGAGGTCTTTTGCGTGTAAAACTGAAAAACATGATATATATATATATATATATATAAGTGTTAATGAATGAATGTGTAGTGTGTGTTCATCGTGTTCCTCAGCAATGACAATTCATGAGGAAGGATTTGATTATTTTTTTGACAAATGAATGATTTAGTTACCAAGTGAATGTGCTCTAAGTTCAGTGATGTGTTGTGTCTAAGGAGGAGGAGGAGGATTTAGGTTTTCTTTTGTTGTTTTTCTTTTCTTATGTGTCTTGTACTTTTTCTTGTATTTTGTGACGATCTTTCAACTATATATGACGAACTTTCAATGAAAAGAGAAAACATATAACGTCATGAAACATGATTGAGGTCCTTTGCGTGACAAACTAAAAAACTGGAACTGAAAAACTGAAACACTGAGGGACAAACCTACAAAGTATGCTAGGTGGGCCATTGCATACCCTGAACTTTTTGCGTGTGAAATTAAAAAATTTCCTCTGAAGCCAAGATGGGACGCGTCGAGCCGTTGCGATAAACTAGAGGAGGCAAATCGCGGTTTGGAGTAACTCCGACCCACCCACCAGTACGAAAGCACAGTTTTCGAAGCGTCTGATCATCTCCACTCGCGCGCTTAGACAACGACCCGCTATAAAGGTACACCGTCCTCTTCTGTCTCCGCCACACCACTCCATCGATCGTAGCCTCCAAACTTCTCCTCTTGCTTCTCCGCCACACCACCGTCGACCATCTCTCGCTCTTTCTCCGCACCTCCATCGCCGCACAAATGGGTAGCGCCGCACTGAAGCACTCCAGGCCATCGACGTCCTCCGAACCTCCTTCTTCTCCGTTTCCGTCTCTGCCAATTCCGGTGGAACTGGAGGCGGCGCTCGCACCTCCTCCGTCCCCTTCTCCGTCCGCGCCGCCCGCACCCCCTCATCCCATTTGGGTTGAGGAGACTGTCCGCCTCCTCCAACAACGCATCGATGAACTCGATCGGCGCCTGAAGGAGGCCACTGAGCACCTGTCAGCCGCCGTCGGGCACGCAAAAAAGCTCGACAAATTGGTGTGGTATGTATTTTCTGATACATCTCAATTGTGTGACCATCTGGGTCTTGGTAAGCTTCCCGTATGCACTAGCATGGACACCATCGGCCACTACTGCTTCGGGTTAGGCTTTGTGGTCGGTCGTCTCGACGTCCTCCATGAGACGATCGGGGACGTGGCTAGGGTGGAGAGCCGCCAGCATCTTCTGCAGACTGTCGCCCGAAAGCTTCAGACTCAATTGTCGAAGGAGGTGGCGACAGAGGAGGAGGTGGCAGCGGCGGAGGCGGAGGAGGCGGCAGCGGAGAAGGAGGTGGGGGAGATCTCCTCCGACTCCGAGTAGATTAGTATTTGTAGTTTTTATTTTTCTTGTTTTCTATGTGCTTTCATAATTCTTGTTTGTAATATATGTGTTGTTTTTATGTTAATGAAAATATCTTTTCTGTTCATGAACAATGCGTCCTATGAAATATCAAAAAACAACTCCTTTCTGAAAAAGGGGTGCAATAACTGGTGTTCAATATCTAGCCAAGAATTCGTTGCGTTGTGACAATCGACGACTCTTGGTTGAAACTCCATTGAGATCGTGGTTGAGGCTTCGTTCCTCCTCTTTTGTGTTCTTTCACTCATTTTTTTCATTTGTAGTCGACGGTGAAGACCGATGGTGACCGATTTTACATAATCTTAGCCCGTGATTGATCTGGCGATCAAACTTCACCAAGGCTAAGATTACTGCTACACTTCATAATAAAAGTTCATGGAGAACATACTCATGGATCAACTTTAAGGATGGATGGCCACTTATCAGTTTGGGGTTCGATCTCTGAATCGGGCTCCCGATGTTCTCATCGGGGCATGTCTATAATAAAAATTTAGTTGTTGCCTGTCACGTGTGGAGCCACAAAGTGTGACATCCCTGTCACGCATCGGATTCCAAGGATTTCGATGGTCTCTTCAAGGACGCGATTTCAAGCAGTTGATCGTGTCGACGTATGGTTCTTGGGACCCTTCCCGTCCACACCAGCATGGACTCCACAGCGACGGCCACTACTTTGGGTTAAGCTTTATGGCCGCTCATCTCGACGCCCTCCACGATACGATCGTGAAGGTGGCTGGGGTGGAGGGCCGCCGGCACCTTCTGCACACATCATCGCCCGGAAGCTTTAGACTCAGGTGCCAGATGATGAGGAAGAGGAGGGGGTGGCGGCGGCGGCGGAGGTTGAGGAGACCCATCCTTCGAGTAGGGTAGGATTAGGAGTAGTTTTATCTATTTTTTGTTTTCTATGTGTTTTATTTGTTGTTTGTAATATATGTGTTATTTTTATGTTAATGAAAAATTTCTTTTATGTTCATGAACAATGTGTCCTATGCAGTATCGGAAAATATCTCCTGTTTGTTTGTAATTTGGGACCGTTTATATTGCAGTATCGAAAAGACTCAAATCCGGTAAAAATTCAGGCAACCTTAGGTAACACTAATCCGGTAAAATTTCATAATTGACGAGATTTTTTTCTATAGCTCACACATTGACAAAAATTGTGGCGCATGTGAAAATGTATTTTTAGTAGTAGTATATACTATATGTTATCATTTCATTGTGATTAATGTTACAGAATGTTGATTGTTTGCCATTGTCCTTTCGTGGACTTGGGTGTTCTATATTTTCATATCGTTTGCATTAGCACATATACATTTGGTGATTCATATTTTTGTTTGTATTTTTTGGAATGTCCCACTAGCTAGCAGATGGCTGCTTTTAGATTTTGATCTCCATGCATGGCAACAAAGATGAAGGGGAGTTAGCGGTCGCACGGCGAGCAAGCAGCTAGGCCATACTGTAATTAAGAAGCGAGCAAGTTGTCCGAAGAAGTCTACCCACATTTTGATCTCTCTACCTTTTGTTGAGTGCCCTTACGCACGCACAGTATGGGCCAATGTTGCGGACTGGACTCAGACCATGACTATGCACCCTCAAAATTGGGAGCAGGAAGACCAGGTTGATACTTGGTTTGAGCATTTATCTGGAAGTGAAGACAAACGGAGAAGGAAAGCCGACAGATCTTTGGCGATACAGTGAGCTAGATGCTGTGGAAGGAGAGGAACCGTCGCATTTTTGAAGGCCAAGAGCTAACTCCTGAGCAGGTTACATGCTTGATAAAGGAGGAAGCAGGACAGTGGCAAATGGCAGGGGCAAAGTTATACATTATTTTCCGGCACCATATAGACGATCCTGGATAGGAATAGAGGGATTAGCACATTAGGGGCTTAGAGGAGTTTTTGGAGTTATTGGTTGCGAATATTGTGAACCATGTAAATTTTAAATCATCTTCTTATATCAATATATGTTGGACCATCTGGTCTGGGGCTTTCAAAAAAAAACCTCTAGCTACACGCACCATGTGCAGGAATCGACGCGGCATGACATGTAATTAATCACGATTGCATGCGTGCACAAGGAGACGGCTAGGGCCAAATTTTCCACGCCCGCAAAAAATTTTTCGTTCGTCTTGGCGCGCCACAATTGAGATTTTGACAATTCAATTTTCACTCCCTGCGCCTCCAATTTCAGTCCCGCCTATTGTAACCCTATTTCAGCCACGAAGAGTATAAATGGAAACACTGGCCTCCGTTCTCGACACATCGCTGCCCCTCCCTTCAGGTGATCTCGCAGTACTCCAAATGTGTTGTACTTGCTGGCCTGTGTTCCAAACTTGTATTCCTAAGAAATTCTCGTGCTTTCATTTCCCACAGTTTTTACAATTTTCTCCCCATGGATCTCGTAGTGACGCATTGAAGCTCTTGGTGGTGGTGACTTGTGGGTACAACGCCGGGCTACCAAGTTTGATGGGCCCTACCGAACCTCTTCGTCGCCTACACCTCCCTGCGACATCCCGGACTCCAGTTTTGTGCTAGGTAAGTTCTACACGAACCATGTTGTCTTCTTATAGAGCTATATTGGCTAGGTTCTATACGATATCCATGCAGTTTTTGGCTAGTTAAGTTCTACACGATCCATGTTGATATACGAAGATTAGATAAATTAACAAAGAAGATTTTCTACACGATCCAAACTTGTATTCCTAAGATTATTAGTTCTCTCAGTTTTTACACTTTTTTCTTTCTTGTGGCTTTCTCGGATCGTATGTTTTTGTCCTATTCCTTCATTTGTAATTCCTCTGTTCCAAACAAACACTGTCAGTTTATAAAAACCACACTGTTTGATCCTAAATATGGTCGGTCATGTAATCTGACGTTATCACTGTTATTTGGAATGACTACTTATAATATACTTGTGCTCTTTACTTTAGGAAGAAGATAGCAAATCGTGATGTCGTCTACTAGTATTCATGGTGGCCAACAAGCACCTGGTATAACTATAAATGTGTTTACGATCAAAATTAAAAAAAATAGGAAACATTAATTCATTTGCATGGTATTCAGAGAATATTGCATCACATGATGTTCAAGAACCCCGAGATACTTCATTCCTTGGTACTATGATGCATAAACCAATAGCAAGTACAGATATACAAACCAGAAATACTCCTCCCAGCATAACTTTACTTTTGGAGCTTAAAAATACCACTCCAACTCTATCGGTAGCTTCCAACCACCCTTATCACATCACATATTACTACCTGCTTCTCTCCCGTGCCATGTGTTTTGGCAGAGCGTGTTAATTTTTTACTCCTTTGGCATTGAATTTGGAGCATTTTGATAGACTGTATCCTGTCCTTTAAATGTGTATTTATGATTGGTATCATGGTCATTTGCATTCTTTGCTGAGATGAGTTTGAATCCTAGGAATAGATATGAGTTGGGACGGAGGGAGTATGTATACTAGGCTCTACTAATTGTTTTAGCATACCTTGCGATTCTACTTTCCTAGTCCCAGTTAACAGTTCATCAGCCTGTGTGATGGCGTGATTTTTTGATGCCTCCACGTTGTGCTCTCCCGCTGCCGGCCACTCCGGCCGGCACCAGCGCCCACGCCCTGCTGCTGGTCACTTCAGTGTCCTTCCCAACGCGTATCCCTCGCCCATCGCCACGTCCCATCCTTCGCATGCCATGATGACCCCGCCGCCCGCAAATCTCTGGCCTTTACTCGCCTTGCCACCAGTCCTCCTCGTGAGTTGCTCTGGGTGATCTCGACCAGATCGAGCCCTCGCTTTGTTATAGCGTCGCAAGCTAGGACTATACAGTACTGCACCTGCAGTAGCTGTCACTAAAAAGTGGATTTGATGTATCGTGGGCCCACATGTCAGTGGCAGCTACTGCAAGTGTAGTATTGCAGAGGATTTCAATCCCACAAGTTGCCCGCCTAATCTGTATTGCATTCTCCACCTACTACCGCTGGCGTTCATTACTCTCCCTGCAACAAGTTCTCCTCGAGACGCGCTCCGGCTGATGTCAGTCAAACCGAACTGACAAACCCTATCTTTGTCTAGTCTAGCATGGCCAAATCCTACGCCCAACTTAGTTACGAGAAGGTATGAAAAATACACCATGTAAGACCTATGTGTGCTGAATACATTGGCTTGTAGTGAATACACTTGCTTTGATGATAAAAGTTTTGAATATCACCAAAACACCTTTTTATTAAGGTCCGACTAGTTTTGGTTAGCTCTGGTGAGTTTTTTCTTTAGCTCCAGCGTGTTTTTGCTAAGCTCCGAGTTGATTTTTCTAGCTCCGGCTTTTGGGTTTACTAGTTCCGACTAGTTCTGGTTAGCCCCGGCGCTAGGTCCTACTAGCTTTTGTTAGCTCCGGCTCAAGGTTCGGGTTGCTCTGGCAAGGTCCGAAATTTGACCACAATGCTTCTGTTTTTCATTTGCGATGTTTCGTACCTGCTTTACGTCTCTGGAAAGATTGCTTAGTATTCATTTGCTAAGTCTTTGATGCGTTTTTGGTTGACATGAATGATATCGTGTTACTGTGGTTTTGCAACATGCTTATGTGAGGTTCTCACGTAAGGTGTTGTGTTTGGAACTAACTTGAGTCAAGTCGAGGACTTGGGCTCGTATGGATTGGTTGTTTATTCATGTGCAGGTGTTGCTTGAGTTCAATACATGGTTAGTGATGGGATCCATTGGACTAGTCTCAGGGAGGAGATGAGGTTCCAACAACCAAATTCAGGAGGAATTGTGGTTGAGCTGATCAGGAGGTTGCGCAGCATGATTGAATCAAGAACAATGGATGTGAAGGTATCGTGAACGTCATTGGAAGATGTTTGCACGTGTACAAGGAGTGCATGGACGTGGCTACATGGTTACGAGACGTGATGAAGAGATGTGGACGTAAAGAGTTGGTCGGAAAGGTCCAACCGACTAGGTTATAGACTCAGGCTGCGGCTGAGTCGTGTTTGACTCAAATATGGAAAGATTTGAGTTGGTTATGATAGGATTTCGTGTGGGTCACGAATTTGAGTTGTTTTAAGAATGTGGGATACATTCCTAAGGTGTTTGTAAGTCTTAAGATTGCTTCTATCTGCGTATAGAAGAATCCTAAGCAGTTATGGAAAGTTACGATTCGTGAACAGAGTAGGATTAGGTTCCTTATTTGAGTTGAGTTAGCTTTCGAGCTGGTTATATAAGCAAGGGAGCCCAGAGCTCATGGTGCACAACTTTGGGGCTGTTCCTCTTGTGTTCTATTGAATAAAATTCGTATTTTGAAGGAACTTTTGTGCCTTGTTCGTCGACTTGTTCCAGACAAGTTTTACTCATCGAGTTTCTGGACAGCACTACCTTTTGTCGGTGGTTTTATCATAACTCGAGTTTTACAGATCCAATTGACGTGATTCCTTTTGGGTTGTCTTCACAACTTGATTATATATCATCTGTCAAAATTTCAAGGTCATTGTATTTGTGGTATATGATCTACACGAGTTTCTTTGCAGCGTTCCAGAACTGTTTTTTTCTCGGGTAGGGCAGATTGACCTTTGTTTGATCTTTCGATCATAACTTGAGTTTTTCTCGACGGATTTGAGTGATTCTTGTTGTGCTGTCTTCGTGACTTGATTCTCTCTGATATCTATCACTTTTGTCACAGTTAAACATGTTTAGATTAGTCTCACACACGATTTCTTTAACAGATCGTTTTTCTGCCGAAGGGGTTAGAGTTTAATTGTTTCCGTTGCGTAAGATTTTTAAATCTACCATTCACCCCTCCCCTCTGGTAGCTTTTCACGTGCTCTTCGATCCTAAAATTTGTATCAGAGCAACGGTGCTCTAATCTTTGTGATTTGCACGTGTTTTTGACTAATCATCATGGAGAAGTACTCTGCCAAACCTTGTGTGTTCGCTGGTATTGATTTTCAGGTTTGGAAGGCACGCATAGAGGCTTTCATCCAGGCACAAGGCTTTGCAATATGGGAGAAGGTATACAAACCTTATGAAGTGCCATCAAACGATCAAGTTACAGCTACAAATCTGAGAGATGTCAACAACAACAACAAGGCTCGGAACTTGATCATACAAGGATTAACACAAGGCGACTTCGACCGTGTTGCACACCTCCGATCTGCATACGATGTGTGGAAAGCACTTTGTGAATACCACAAAGGATCCAACACGATCAAAGAGGTAAGGCAAGACATGTTCAAGAAAGAATACATGTGCTTCGTTATGCAACCCGGTGAGTCTATTGATGACCTTTTTGCTCGCTTTAATAAGATTCTCAGCAACTTGCATGGTGTCAATGTTAATTTTTCAGATGCTGAAAATGCAAGGCAATTGTTAAGTGCATTAGACATGTCAATTTGGGAGATGAAAGTTACATCCATTCGTGAATCTACTGTCATGAGTTCACTTACTTTAGACGTGCTATATTTCAAGTTAAAAACTCATGAAATTCACATAATCTCACGTAAGAACCCCAACAAGTCTATTGCTTTTGTTTCTCAACGTGACATGCCTAGCTCCGACCAATCTTCATCTTGTGGTACACTTGCTTTGCTGTCCTCTCTAACCCTTGAACAGATTGAGGACTTTCCAGAGGAGGAGCTAGCGCTCATCTCTACCCGGTTCTCAAAAGCATTGCAAAATGTGAGAATTAGAAGGAGAGGAAGCTCCGGACGTCAACGATGCTTTGAATGTGGTAAGACAGGACATTTTCTTTCAGATTGCCCTAACCTTTTAGGTCCTACTTCCCGGGATGAAAAGAAAACAAGAACGAAGCACTCCTGTGCAAAAGATACTAAGAAAAAGAAGGGTTTTATAGGACGTCAATTGGTGAGCAGTTTTATCTCAGCACTCCAGGAACTTGGCTCAAGCGACGTGGACATTGGAAGTAATGAAGATGAAGATGATTTGGCAAACTTGTGCTTTATGGCGGGCAAGTCAAGATCAAGTATGGAGGAGGCAGAACACAACAGCGACAATGAAGAGGTATGTCCTACTTGCGAAGAAATGTGTGATGCTATTTCTCGTGCCACTATTATTGTTAAGAAAAAGGACAAAAAGCATAGGGATAGTGCTGCTAAGATTGAATCACTAGAATCTGAAATCAACCGTTTAAAAACTTTGATTCCTAGTGATGATGCATGTCCCTCATGTGATTTAATATATGAACAATTGTCCTCATTAAGAAGTGCGCACACCTCCACACTTGATAAACTTGAGTTAGAAATTGAAAAGAACAAAGAGCTTGCTGCACTTAATGATAAAAACTTAAAAGATGCTTCTTGTTCTACAATTGATTTGCATTGTTCTAGTTGTGATGATCTTGATAAGAAACTGCAAGATGCTATGAATGAAATCTCTATATTGAACAATGCTTTACGTTGTCATGAAGTTAAATATTGTTCCAATTGCAAATTAAAAGGAAAAACTTCATGTGAAAATTGCCTTGATCTGTCCAATAAACTTGATAACATGCATAAGACATCAGATCGGTTTTGTAATGGGAATAAGAACCTAAACTTGCTGTTGAATTCTTCCAAGTCTTGCAATGATAAAAATGGTTTAGGTTTTGATTCTCATGATCATGCTAAGGCACATCCACCTAAAATTGTAAAGTCCTTAGGAAGTGGTTTGATTCAAATAGTTCCTAAACAAAAAGAAGTGGTTTTCAAATCTGCAGGAGTATTGTCTCATTCGGTTTTAAATAAAAATGTTGTTTGCTCATCTAGACATGAACACAAAGTTAAATTTCATTGTACCTACTGTGGTAGAGATGGTCATGCCATAGATTTTTGTTATAGACTAGCTAAACAACATAAAAGGGAAAGAATGGTTGCTAGATCTCATAACGTTCATGCAAAATTTGCTGCACATATTGAACCAAATGTACAACCTGCTGTTTTGAGTCAAAAACATTCAAAGTTTACCTCCGAACCTTCTGTTTTTGCCTCTGGAGCTACTGATTTTTTTGCTACACAAGTAACACCTTATAGGTCAGTAGTTAAGAATAAAAAATCTCAAACTTTGACTCATAAACCTGCTGTTTTGTCTCAGCTTTCGCGTGTTTTTCCTGTTGCACGTCGCGTGACTCAGTATTGGATTCCTAAATGCCATTTGACTAAGCCCAGTATTAAGTCATCGACGTATTGTGCTTCTATGTAGGTTACACGTTTGAGGAAGGAGAACATTTGGATTGTGGATTCAGGTTGCTCATGCCACATGACCGGTAACAAAGATTGGTTCTCCTCCCTCTCTTTTGTGTCACGTGTAGAGAATGTTACTTTTGCCGATAATTCTTCAACTCCTATAATTGCTAAGCGTTCAGTTAGAGTAAATGATCACTACACTTTGAAGGATGTGGCACTTGTCAAAAATTTGAAATACAACTTGCTTTC
The DNA here is from genome assembly GCA_036927565.1 of Tuctoria greenei. Classification (NCBI taxonomy): domain Eukaryota; kingdom Viridiplantae; phylum Streptophyta; class Magnoliopsida; order Poales; family Poaceae; genus Tuctoria; species Tuctoria greenei. The sequence goes on along the minus strand of JAYESD010000006.1, from coordinate 39,455,615 downwards.
TGTTTCACAATTGCTAGATGAAAATCTGGAAATTATTTTCAATAAAAACTGCTGCAAAGTTGTAAGTTCAAATAGTGAGCTTATTTTTAACATGTCTCGGTTTGGAAGAGTTTTTAAATCTGATTTTGATATGTCTTCCTCTAAGCATAGGTGTCTAGTTGCTAATGATTCAAAGGACCTATATTTATGGCATCGTAGACTTGGTCACGTAGGCTTTGATCACCTAACGCATGTTAGTGCTCTTGATCGCATACGTGGGCTACCTAAGCTTAAAGGGGACAAAGAAAGTATGTGCTCTTCTTGTAGACATGCTAAGATGGTTGCAGGTTCACATACTCCTCTCACAATGATCATGACAACTGAACCATGTCAACTTTTGCATCTTGACACCGTAGGACCTTCACGTGTTCAATCCTTCAGAGGTAAATGGTATGTTCTTGTGATTGTTGATGATCATTCTATATACTCTTGGGTTTACTTTATGACGTCTAAGAATGAAGCTTTTAGTCACTTTATAACTTTATTTCTTAGATTATCAATTGATCACCCAGGATCTTTAAAAGCAATTAGAAGTAATAATGGAATTGAATTTAAAAATCAATCTTTTGATCACTTTTGTGCTGAAAATAGAATAGATCATCAATTTTCTTCACCATATGTACCTCAACAAAACGGTGTTGTAGAAAGAAAGAACAGAACCTTAGTTGAGATGGCTAGGACTATGCTTGATGAATATCAAACTCCTAGGAAATTTTGGGCTGATGCGTTAGCAACCGCTTGTTATGTCTCAAATCGTGTTTTCTTGCGTGCTAAGCTAGGTAAAACATCATATGAGCTCCGGTTTGGACATAGGCCTAGTGTTACACACTTTCGGGTCTTTGGTTGCAAATGCTTTGTTAAGAAACATGGTAATCTTGATAAATTTGAACCTAGATCCATTGATGGCATGTTTCATGGTTATCCATCTCATACTAGAGGCTACCGTGTGCTTTTACTTGACACTAACAAAATTGTGGAGACTTGTGAAGTGTCTTTTGATGAAGCTAGCCCAGGTACTAGCTCAAATATTGCAGGTCCAGATCCATATCCGCAGGGGGGAGCATTTTCGTTGAAGATGAGGAAGAGGTGGAACTGCTGCCCAAAAATTCAGCAGCTAAAGATTTTGGTTCAGCTCCGGATGTTAATTCTCAACCAGCACCGACAACCATCAATGCTGATTCAAATCATCCTCAAGTCACAAGCTCATCGATTTGTGATGAACATGAAGAAGAAGAAGCTTGTGAGACATCTGTTCCCCTACGGTTTTACAAAGATCATCCCCCACAACAGATGATTGGAAGCTTGCATGAACGAGTCACACGGTCCAGGTTTTGCGATCCAAACTCTTATGCTCATTCTGCTTTTGTTGCTTCTTTTGAACCCAAAGATATATCACACGCACTCACTAATGAATCTTGGATTATTGACATGCAAGAAGAGTTAGAAAATTTTGAAAGAAATAATGTTTGGAAACTTGTACCTCCACCTCAAGATCACACTTTAATTGGAACTAAATGGGTATTTAAAAATAAACAAAGTGAGGATAGGGTTGTGGTTAGGAATAAGGCTAGGTTGGTTGCTCAAGGTTTCACTCAAGTTGAAGGTCTAGATTTTGATGAAACTTTTGCTCCCATTGCTAGATTAGAAGCCATAAGAATTTTGTTAGCCTTTGCTGCATCTAAAGATTTCAAGCTATATCAAATGGATGTTAAAAGTGCTTTTCTTAATGGCTACATAGATGAGGAGGTTTATGTCAAACAACCACCGGGTTTTGAAAATACTGATTTTCCTAATCATGTTTACAAACTGTCCAAAGCCTTGTACGGTCTCAAACAAGCCCCTAGAGCATGGTATGATAGGTTAAAAACATTCTTACTTGAAAAGGGGTTTACCATGGGCAAGATTGATAAAACTCTTTTTGTGCTTAAACATGGCAATGACTCATTATTCGTTCAAGTGTATGTGGATGATATTATCTTTGGTTGTGCTTCTCATGATCTTGTGTCCAAGTTTTCAGCAATGATGAGTTCCAAATTTGAAATGAGTATGATGGGTGAACTCACTTACTTTTTGGGGCTGCAAATCAAGCAAACCAAGGAGGGTACCTTTGTGCATCAGACAAAGTATACAAAAGACCTCCTAAGGCGCTTCAACATGGACAAAAGCAAGCCTCTTCGGACACCAATGGGAACAGCAACAACAATTGAACGTGATGAAGATGGTGAACCCGTGGATCAAAAAGAATATAGAAGCATGATCGGATCACTTTTGTACCTCACGGCATCAAGACCAGACATACAATTCAGCGTATGTCTTTGTGCACGGTTTCAAGCCTCCCCACGTGCTTCACATCGTCAAGCCGTCAAAAGGATTCTCATGTACTTACATGGAACTCAAGAATTTGGAATTTTTCTTCCTTTTTCCTCAACCGTTACTTTGAAAGCTTTTTCGGATGCTGATTTTGGGGGTTGTAGGATTGATAGGAAAAGTACTTCCGGTGCTTGTCATTTTCTTGGTAATTCTCTTGTTGCTTGGTCCTCTAGAAAACAAAATTCAGTTGCACAATCCACAGTTGAATCTGAATATGTAGCTGCTGCTAGTGCTTGCTCACAAATTCTTTGGATTGTTCAAACACTTAAGGACTATGGGGTTGATCTAGATAGTGTTCCACTATTCTGTGATAACACTAGTGTCATTTGCATTGCTAAAAACCTTGTGCAACATTCTAGAACTAAGCACATTGACAATAGGTATCACTTTCTCCGAGATAATGTTGAAAAAGGAAACATTGTGCTTCACCATGTAGATATCGAACAACAATTGGCTGACATTTTTACAAAACCTTTGGATTTCATTCGTTTTTGTTACATTCGTAGTGAAATAGGGGTTGTGCATCCTCATGGCTTAAATTGAGGGGGAGTTTTGAAACTTGGGAAGTCTATGTGTGAATCTGAAATTAAAATAATATGAGCATAGTATTTCATACATATATGACTTTCTGATTCCTTTTACATGCTGAAAGTTCTTACTACATTACTCGTGTTATACATTTTGTAGTTTTTGCCATGTCTAGTAATTGGAATAATTAATTACATTAAAATTGGTCATGGTCGAACTTTCTTGCTGTTTTGAACTTGTTACATGTTCACAAGTGCTTTTAATCATTAAGAATTAATCAAATAATCAACTCACATGTTGAGTTTTTATGAACAAATATAAATTGAGAAAAGATCAAGAGAATATGCATGCATCGCACTTCTTCTTTTGAGATGGCTTATCATTGTACTTAGATATGAACTTGGAAGAAGTTGTGTATGACTAAAACCATGTCCTTAAGCTTCTGATTATCAAATGACATAGGCTTGGCTTGGTTGGTTAGAATAAGGCATATGCGCATATAATCTCTTGCAAATATCATATGATCTAAATTTATGCTTTGAAAAATAATAAAATGCAGCAACTAGTGTCATGATTTCAGGTTTTGAAATAGTTAAGTTTGTGAGATCATGACTTGCTTAAATTGAAAATTACATATGATCTCTAGCATGGCTTACACTACTTTATGTATCTCATTGATGTGATAATGTAAGGTACTTCATAGTATGACTTGGATGAGCTTTGTTTATATGTATATGTTATAATATGCTCATAACAACTAAAGGGGGAGAGATAATTTGTTTATATGCTCATGACTTGCTAAATACATTGTCAAAGGGGGAGAGATAAGCATGAAGAGAAAGAGAATATGTGCATAAGGAGAGATAATATAGGAGGAGAGATAATATGGGATAATTTTTGGATTTTCTTCCCATTTTACTTTTGATTTACAAAGGGGAGAAATTGCCTTCAAAACTTTTATGTGAATAAGCCAACGTTCGGATTTTAAATGGTGTTGCCAATGCATTCATCAAGGGGGAGATTGTAAGACCTATGTGTGCTGAATACATTGGCTTGTAATGAATACACTTGCTTTGATGATAAAAGTTTTGAATATCACCAAAACACCTTTTTATTAAGGTCCGACTAGTTTTGCTTAGCTCCGGTGATTTTTGTCTTTAGCTCCGGCGTGTTTTTGCTAAGCTCCGAGTTGATTTTTCTAGCTCCGGCTTTTGGGTTTACTAGTTCCGACTAGTTCTGGTTAGCCCCGGCGCTAAGTTCTACTAGCTTTTGTTAGCTCCAGCTCAAGGTCCGGGTTGCTCTAGCAAGGTCCGGAACTTGACCGCAATGCTTCTGTTTTTCATTTGCGATGTTTCGTACCTGCTTTACATCTCTAGAAAGATTGCTTAGTATTCATTTGCTATGTCTTTGGTGCGTTTTTGGTTCACATGAATGATATCTTGTTACTGTGGTTTTGCAACATGCTTATGTGAGGTTCTCACGTAAGGTGTTGTGTTCGGAACTAACTTGAGTCAAGTCGAGGACTTGGGCTCGTATGAATTGGTTGTTTATTCATGTGTAGGTGTTGCTTGAGTTCAATACATGGATGGTGATGGGATCCATTGGACAAGTCTCAGGGAGGAGATGAGGTTCCAACAACCAAATTCAGGAGGAATTGTGGTTGAGCTGATCAGAAGGTTGCGCAGCATGATTGAATCAAGAACAATGCATGTGAAGGTATTATGGACGTCATTGGAAGATGTTTGCACGTGTGCAAGGAGTGCATGGACGTGGCTACATGGTTCCGAGACGTGATGAAGAGATGTGGACGTAAAGAGTTGGTCGGAAAGGTCCAACCGGCTAGGTTATGGACTCAGACTGCGGCTGAGTCGTGTTTGACTCAAATATGAAAAGATTTGAGTTGATTATGATAGGATTTCGTGTGGGTCATAAATTTGAGTTGTTTTAGGAATGTGGGATACATTCCTAAGGTGTTTGTAAGTCTTAAGATTTCTTCTTTCTGCGTATAGAAGAATCCTAAGCAGTTATGGAAAGTTACGATTCGTGAACAAAGTAGGATTAGGTTCCTGATTTGAGTTGAGTTAGCTTTCAAGCTGGTTATATAAGCAAGGGAGCCCAGAGCTCATGGTGCAAGACTTTGGAGCTGTTCCTCTTGTGTTCTATTGAATAAAATTCATAGTTTGAACGAACTTTTGTGCCTTGTTTGTCCGACTTGTTCCAAACAAGTTTTACTCGTCGAGTTTCTGGACAGCACTACCTTTTGTCGGTGGTTTTATCATAACTCGAGTTTTACAGATCCAATTGACGTGATTATTTTTGGGTTTGTCTTCACAACTTGATTATCTATCATCTGTCAAAATTTCACAGTCATTGGATTTGTGGTCTAAGACCTACACGAGTTTCTTTGCAGCATTCCAAAACTGTTTTTTTCTCGGGTAGGGCAGATTGACCTTTATTTGATCTTTCGATCATAACTTGAATTTTCCTCGACGGATTTGAGTGATTCTTGTTGTGTTGTCTTTGTGACTTGATTCTCTCTGATATCTATCACTTTTGTCACGGTGAAACACGTTTAAATTAGTCTCACACACGATTTCTTTAACAGATCATTTTTCTATCGAAGGGGTTGGGGTTTAATTGTTTCCGCTGCGTAAGATTTTTAAATCTACTATTCACCCCCCCCCCCCTTCTGGTAGTTTTTCATGTGCTCTTCGATCCTACAACCATGCTTTTACTTTGTGCTGCAATCAATATATATACCTACATGTTGAATTTTACTTGTATTGTATGTAGCGAGACCCAAAGAGAGGAGAAGAACCCGATGACATACAACTGTGGGAGGCAAGCCATTTGAAGAACGGTGAATGGCCAAACAAGCAGGCAGAAGTTGTACATGTGAGTAACACTTCAAACAATCCCCAATACGCATAAATTTTTGCAATGTACCTGTGATTTTTCTTTTCATATATAGAGTTAGGCACTTTCCCAAGTGAACGAAAAGAAAGCTGAGCAGGGAGGACCAATTCCAAATGAGAATAGAAACCACATCTTCTAGTGTTGTTATAGATCCTCAATCGGTTGTGCAAGATCACAGGTTCGGGGGCGCGGTTATATGGCTAACCCTACTGGTCGTGAACGTGAACGTATGCGTATCCAGATGGTTGAACACCTCGACGACCAAGTTCGAAACTTAGAAGAGAGAAATGCAGGCCTTAATCACCAAGTGCAGGAGTTGGAAGGAAGAAATGATAGCTTAAAAACCAGGTGGACTGCATAAACCAGAAGAATGATGAATTACACCTTCAAGTCTAGAACTTAGAAGGTTAGATAGCAGCCTATCGTGCACAGAGGGCTCAGGAAATGCATGACATGCGCCTCTCAATGATGGTTAAAATGTGCCAAATAGTAGTGGATACTCCACGAACAGGTACACAACTAACTACTACTCCACAATAAAAAGGGTGTACAAAAAGGCCAACAAAAGGCACCTGTTCCAATTAGTCTCGGTATTCTTAGGCAAGATGTCAACATCAAGAAATGTCGCGTTAATAATTCTTTAGTGTTGCTATGCGTGTTGCAACAATTGATGAATGTTTATTGCTAAATTCGCCATACCTATCATGTGCGAACAAGTTGATTCTGTTGTCACTATTTTTCAAACCTGATGCATTAGGATTCTACTGCCGCAAATTATAAAATGTGGCATTACAAATTTCCTGTCACGAATGATAAATTATTGCAATATGAAGCTATTGCCACGAAATACAAAATGTTGCAGTATAAACATTTGGCCATGACTCAAACGTTGCACTAGACTTCTATTGCCACCACGCAGAAAATGTTGCATTACAACACTATTACCACAGATGAGAAAATGTTGCATTACACTTCAATCGCTACAAATCATTCAACATTGCATTACAACCATATTGCCACAGATCAGAAAATGCTGCATTACGAACCTATTGTCACAGATCATAAAATGTTGTATTAGAAACCTATTGGCACAGTTCACGAAACGTTGTATTACGAATGTATTGCCACAGATAAGAAATTGTTGCAATACCAAACTACTCATCACGGATGTGAAATCATAGCAGTACATACTATTTCCCTCGAATCTGAAATCATTGCAATGCAATACTATTCGCCACGTTTGTGAACTCGTTGCAATAAAATACTATATGTCACGGATGTGTAATCATTGCAATACCATACTATTTGCCACGAACGTGAAATTGTTGCAAAATCATCATATTTGTTACAGTACGTTAAATCGTCGCGGTACGTTAAATTATTGCAATATCATACTATTTGCAACAGTTGTGAAATCGTTGCATCCACAAATGTGAAATCATTGCAATACCCTGCTATTCGTTGCAATACAGTAAATCATCGTAATACGGTAAATCGTTGCAATACCGTACTATTTGCCACAGCTATGAAATCATTGCAGTAACATACTTTTGCCACGAATGTGAAATCATTGCAATACTTTGCTACTCGTTGCGATACATTAAACTGATGCAATATGTTTAATCATTGCAATAACGTACTATTTGTCACGGCTGTGAAATCGTTGCAATAACATACTATTGCCACGAATGTGAAATCGTTGCAATACACTGCTATTCGTTGCAATACGACAAATCATCGCAATACGCTAAATCGTTGCAATAACATACTGTTTGTCATGAATGTGAAATCTTTGCAATAGCATACTATTACTACAAATGTGAAATCGTTGCAATACCATGCTATTTGTTGCAATATGTTACATGGTCGCAATAAGTTAAATTGTTCCAATATCATACTATTTGTCACCGATGTGAAATTGTTGCAATACCGTACTACTCGTTGCAATACGTTAAATCATTGCAATAAGTGAAATCGTTGCAATAGCTAACTATTCGCCACGGATGTGAAATCGTTGCAGTATCATACTATTTGCCACAGATGTCAAGTCGTCGCAATAACCTATCGCCACGACACTTATTCCGACGATTCATATAAAACTATTGCTACGCTCTTTTTCATTACAACAGTGACCTATTGCAACGAAAAACGACCTATTACGACGATTTTTTTCGTTGCGATAACCCAAAATCCTTATAGTGTCTTCTCCACGAATTTCAGCCAATCGTCAGCTTCCATAGGATCATTGGCTTGAGCAAAAGTAGGTGGTCTGATCCTCATAAACTCTCCCAACCTCTTATGAGATGGTGGGGCTGATTTTGATTATTGGTCTGCAGCTGTCCCAAAGTCTGCATCTTGGTCTGCATAAGCTGATTTTGCATAGCCAACAACTGCTAAAGGTTGACATCCTCAGGTCTAGGTCCGTTGTTGTTATTTTGAGGTGCTCCATTGTTCTCCTCATTCTCATTGGCATCCCTTTGGTTGCAAGACCTCAGCATCTAAAGAAAGAGCAAGAGAGAAGAATTTAGAAAACGTCTCCAACTATATGCATCAAGAGATATGAAACTAAGCAACTACCTATACTAACCTATATCAATGTGGCAAACGCTAAAGCATCCCACAATCCTCTACTAAGCACACAAGCAACCATTACATAGCAATCAGCACACCAAACAACCCACAACGCTTCTTGAGTGCTCCTATGTGCTCTAAAGTGTCCATTCTATCTACGCTGCATCCTACGGTCAACCTGTGGCTCTCATATCAATTTGTGACACCCGATTCCGAAAATGAACCAAACGTGATGCATATGTGTGCCCAGGATGTTTAACACACATACACAAGTGACTCACAAATGACAAACAAAAAATTACCACAGCGCAAGTTAATTAAGAATGTACTTCTATTATAATATTCAAATAATCCTCAAATTACAAGTCTAATGATCATTATTGATAAGTTCTGAAAACTAATGCAGCAGAAATAATCTAATGAAGCAACTAAGAAAACTAAGTAAAAGGGATAGCACGACTTCAAGCAACACCACAGGCAATTCAACGGCAGCACACAGCCTAGTATTCTGCATTATCCTCAGGATACTCCCAAACATCACCTGAAACAGTTGATGGAGAAATTGCAAGGGTGCGCACATGTCGTACTCAGCAAGTCTAAGAAAATAATTACATATAGCTTAAATAAGGAATTAACAATAAATAATGGCTATTTGCCGAAAAGTACATTTAAAACATGTAAAAAGGCATAAGGCATACTAAGATGTCTATGTGAATAATCCCAACATAACCCAAATAATTTTCAATAACGAGTCCAATACCATCAATTGCCATTATGTCACATCCACCAATAATATCCATCCAAGTACCAAGTTCGTACCATTATCATCGACCATATTCAATTATCACAACTCAACCCATAACCAAAACCAAACCATCCCAAATCCCAAGTTTCCTCTAATCATGGAAGTTGTCCATGTACTCATAATCAGGAGCACGGCTATCATGATAGTTTTTAACACTCTGCAGAGGTTGTACCACTTCACCCACAAGTTCATGATTTCGTCACCTGTCGGCGACTAAAGAAACCTCCCTTATGCCAATTACACTTCCTTAGGTGTTTGGCTAAGAGATCACAAAATAGCCTTTACAAAGGGACTACCAGCATATTCAGACCCACTAAGGTTTCACCGGTGGTGACGCCTCCAACTAAGGACATCCAACCAAGGGCCCCCTCTTGTGCCGCTCGGATACCAGGGCAGTCCTGCCACTATTGCAAATCTAACCGACTCCCATTCCCCACTCCTCCAAATGATCTGAATCAATGCTGGTAATACTCCTAATTAGTTGGCTAAGCTACACCCATACTTGGCCTTGTGGTGGCACTGTTGTCCTGGCTTATTCTTGCATGAACCGGTCCTTAGATCGAAGGCAAGCAAACCACCATATTGACGAACCCAATCCACAAACCATGCTTGCTTAGATCTACCAAGTCCCATGTTACCAATTAACCATGTTCATCAATTCTCATCATATGCATGCTCATTAATTCATAGTTAAACATTTAGTAGGTTTTCCCATCCCAGTTAATTAGAGCGAAGCAAAAAGGTAAAAAGTCCTTCCCGACACTCTACAACGTATTCCAAGCGACAAGAATGGTCAAACAAGACTAGTAAACTTAAACCTTGGGTTTCCCATCAATTTGACACAAGCATGCAGTTTTGCAAACAAAATATTTAAAAACAGGATCAAAATGATCAAGGACACTTGCCTTGCTCCTGAGCTTGGTTTGGATCGAAGGCTTCAAAGTGCTGGTGTTGGAGGTCCTTGACAGCACTCTCTAAAGCAAAACCTTCTATTCCACGCGACAAACATGCAAAACACACATTACAATCAAATAATGCTCATATAGTACTCGATATGCCATGATATGCATGATTAATGCAATTATGAGGTAAAACTTATTAATGAGTTGCTATTAATATTTACAACTAATTACAAAGGTTTCTAACAAGTTTGAACAGGTTTTGAATTGATTCAAGTCAATTTGGAATTACTTCAGCATCAAACAGATTCGGATACCAAACTAGTCCGGTTTCAGGGGCCGGACTAGTCCGCTTTGATCAGAACTAGAATTTAGAGTTTTCTTGATCTGCAAGAACTGGGGTTGAATTGATGTAGAAACTTGGATGTAGAGGATGTACCACGTGTTTAGATATTCAAAGATCAAGAATTGGGTACAACACTTGGATCTAGATGATTAGGGCCTGATGAAGATGAGTTGAGGGTATTGGTGATGAAGAACAAAAAGTCGATGAAGATCTTGCTTGAACGATCCTCCTTCGTGTTCTCCTCCTCCTCCATGCTGGTGTATCCTCTCTTGATGATAGCTCCCACGAACTAGGGTTGAGGGTTTCTTCAATTGTGGCAAAGAGATGAAAAGTTGGGATGGTAGGGTGTTTATATAGAGGTGGAGAGGTAGGGTTTGATAGATTTCGAGTCTAAGGTGGGTGGAGGCTGGGGTGGGGTCCACTTGGGCTCCTCTGAGATTGGGCACGAAGTTCTTGTGCCCAATTAAGGCAATTACATAAAAATCAATCATGGAGAATTAACAGAACCCGAATTGGTTTTCGAAGGTCGGACTAGTCTGCAGTAGGGATCAAGACAAGTCCGTTTGGCAACAGAGGAAAAATCAGACAAGTCCGACTGGACAAGTCCGCTCGGCAACAGAGAAGAAATTGGACAAGTCCGGTGTATAAGGTCGTACAAGTCCGGGGTTGCAGAACAAAACACTTTCGGACTAAAATTATGGATACAATCGGACTAGTCCACTCGAAATCAGACAAGTTCGGACATCGTCAGAGACTCAATCAGACTAGTCCGCACATTGTGCCGGACAAGTCCGGACTCTGAAGAATTTGAATTTTTCTGAATGAAAATGGGGACACTGGGCTAGTCCGGGGTAATGGTCGCAAAAGTCCGCATCTTGACAGACTGAAATTTCCTGATTAAACCTAAATTCCTTTTAATCTTGTTCATTTTTACATGACATGATGTTAAACATGTATAAGAATGTATGCAATGCATTATGCATGAAAATGAGGGTGTTACAGAACTTGCTTTCATGTCAATGACTCAATGCTAGCTCCATACCAATTGCATGAATGCAAATGCTCATGATTTTATTTTTCTAAAATTATGGTGTTATGGGTACGTATCTCTGTTTTAAAAATAAATAACGCTGGTTCAAAATTGAACTAAGTATTTTTTTTATTCTAAGTTGGAGTAACTCTGTACATAAACCCAAACTTGTCGGTGCGAACAGCTTCCTCTTTCTTTATTAATTTTTTGTATAGTGCGTACACATGAGTAATTTAATAAGCTCTGTTATCGCTGGAACATTAGTGGTGACATGAAAACGACTCGCCTGGTATATCCTGCTACGCGAAAAGTAAGGGGGAAATATTGCCGACCATCTTGAACTTCCAAAAGTGTCGTCTACGGTTTGTTAGGACAAAAAGGCTTCTTCATTTTAGATTAATGAAAGGCATGAGAAAGATTGAGGGACCTGACACGGGATTGTCAGTGCGTGGTGCTAGCAAATCCCACTTATTTGTTTATGGACTTTTGAATATATAATCGAATAAGCTAAAATAAACACCGTGGATGATCAGGTTAAGTAGTATTCCCTCCATCTCTAAATACTTGTCGTTTTGTAGTTTAAAAATAAACTACAAAGCGACAAATATTTAGCTACGGATGGAGTATGTTTTAACCGATGGAGAGTATGTTTTAACCGTGGAAAGTTGCTGGCAAGTCAAACATGCATTTCCTGTTCAAGTCTCATATGAAAAGGGAAATATGAATTTACTGAAGCTTATGCTAGTTCTTACAAAAAAAAGGAGTTGCTAATTTCCATACGACTATAATTACATTCTCCATCCGACCTACACCTTAAATTGTTGGATCTAAATGGGACGATTATTACTTATAATTCTTTATATAGTTAATACATATTGTTACGGTGATGGGAAAACAAATGGTAATAGAGGTACAAATCTTAAAATAGATTCGATGACTAAGACGTACTCGCTTCGTTCCAAAAAGTTTGTCGTTTTGTAGTGACAAACTTTTAGAGACGGAGAGGGATAGGCTAGAAGAAGATGATAATTTTAGACTGTTGGAAAGTAGCATTCTTGTTATAAAAAAACTTGTTATTTTCCTTTCCCTGAAAGCCTTCGCTACTCATTCCGGAAGTGTTGAAATTGCCCGTTGAAGCGGTCTGAACCGCGTGCGGGAAAGGCACCGGCAGGAGAAAGCGCGGGCGGCGCCATCGCTGTTCCATCCCGGGAGCGTCCAACCAGATCGCGCCACCGAAGCATGGGCACCTGCAACCGCGAGAACTTCCGTGGTGGCCATGCAACTGATGCGACGTTGACTTGCGGGGAGAACGACGTTGCGTTTGCGTTGCATGCATGCTGCACTAGTTCGTGCCACCCATGCCCGAGCTTTGGCTGGCTCGCAAAGGAGGGGGCGACAAATGGAGAGCCGTTAAAACTAAGAGTTGAACAGGTGCAACAGTCCTGATTTTCGTTTGAACATGTTATATATAGTCCCTGGTTTGCCTGTAGGCGAACAGAGATGAGGCGAGTAAATAGTTTGTGGTCACACTGGTTTATTACTCGGTGAACACTGGTGTACGGTCGCTGAGACGCTGATTATGTGTCTCCGTGTCAAGCTCGATCACCGCTTCGTTTCCCGGCAGCTGGTGGGTCACCGGAAATGGCGACGAAGGAACGGCACCAGAGCAGCAGTTTTGGCATGAAAAGCACACCGGCATGGGAAGCGCAAGCGCGGAACAGCCGAGGACGACACGTGGACCCGGCGACGCCATCAATCCGACGGTGACGCTGGTCCACACGGCGCCACCTCATGGGCGCCGTCCAATCAATCTGCTACACGTATGAACGTCCTTTTTCCAAGGGAAAAAAATCTCGGGGCCGCAACAAAAGCATTCGAAAGCTCCTGGTCTAAAGCTTGACGGCTTTAGAGACCAGGTCACAGCAGTTTCGTCTTCGTCTCAGGCTCGTCGCGACAGAGCTGAGCTTTCACGGAGTAAGAGTTTCGGTGGAAAGAAACGGAGGTAAGCTGGGGAGCCAATAGCAGCGCTACACGTGCAGGGGCCAGGTCGTCACCCCCGCCCGCCGTCCCACTCGTGCATGGATCGATGGATGATGCGTCCAAGTCAGCATATCACGTCCAGTACCTTAACAGGTGTCGGGCTCCGAGCTCCCACGGTCGTTCTCGCCATTGTGGGTCCAAGGATCGCTCCAGGAAGCATCCAGGTGGTTGATGGCAACTCTAGCTTCGCCACGTGTTTCGCACTTTCTGAAGTGCATGTTAAGTGACAAAGTGAGCGGCATTGCGCGCGTTTTTTTTTCTTTTTGAGAAAACCGGTGCCCTTCTTTTTTTAGGAAAAAACGGCATATTTTTTGACAAAAACCAGTGCCTTTTTTATTCTTAAGCCATTTTGGTAACCATGAGATCAAAGCTGGTCGTTTGGACAATGCTACGTACATGTCTGACTCCACCGTCCGACCTACGTTACTACGTACGACGAGACCGTAGAAGTATGAAAAAGCCCTTGGCTCGTATTAGGAGATGGTCGACTCACGTACTTGAAACGGGACAGGCAACGTGCATACGTACGTAGAGGTCTGAAACCGACATGACGCCCCCTCTCGTCGGCGATCAATCCCCGCGAGCCGGGGACCGATCGATCAATTCTTCGCCGGCGTTGTGTGTTTGCCTTGCCTTGCCGCCCGCGGCCGCGCGCTGGTCTGTTTGTCTGTCTGTCCAAGTCCACCACACCTTTCCCGTGTAAAAATCATGAAACGTAACAGGAGTCAGAGGGAACAGAGCGCCGCCGCGCCGGGCGGGTGCCAAATGGAAATGGGCGCGCACACGTGGGTTGTCACGTTGCCAGGAGGGGCGGGAGGGCCCCGCGCGTGGCCTCGGCGTGGGCTGTCCGCACCTCGACGCGACGTGGGGTTTACATGCGGCCGCAGCGGCGGAGGCTAGGGCCGAGCCGGCGTACGTGGCGGAGCCACCATCACACCACGTTTCGCACGTACGTAAGACACCCGTCCGCCGCCGCCGTCGGCGCCATGCCGGGGGCGATGCTGTGCCATGCCATGCGCGGCCGAGACACCTGATCCCCATCCCCCCCCCCCCCCCCCCCCCCCCCCTTGTTTTTGCACGCACGGCTGATTACTGGTCAGGTTCATCTTGACTCACTGCACTCAACCTTTGACTGATGATTGTTAAATTGGTTCGGTGTAAGATTCTTTTTTTTTAAAAAAAAAATGCTGTAACATTCTCGACTTCACTACACAATGGCGGATGTAAACAGTAAACCAGGGTGTGCTGGTTCTCTTCTTCGTCCTTATCATTCATGTCATCTCCGTCCTTCGGCTCATCTTTCTTTTCTTCCTCTTATTCTCTTTCAAGAATTAAGGATGAAACTACAAAATGGCACATACGTACAAGAGATACAGAGTAAAAAATGTGTCATTTTAAGGATGCATGTCTCGCACCCTCCGTCCGATCCAGCAACCTCTAAACCATACTCTAAGGCTCCCTTTGGATTGAAGGAATTGGAAAACACATGAATAGGAAAAATATAGGAATTGAAATTGTATGTTTTTGGAATTCTATTGGAATTGAAAATAAAGGAATTGAGATGAGAAGCCCTTTGGCAGCATCATTGGAAAAACAAAGGAACCTGCAACATGAGCCAGGAATGAAAAAAGAGGTTCAAGCTCATGTTAGGTTTCCTACAAAATTTAGCAATGAAATCCATTCCTATGGAAACTACCCTTTGTTTTTTCGTGTGAGCCAAATGGTCATGTAGGGAAAAATCATTTACAAATCCTATCCTTCAAAATTCCTTTGCCATTTCTTCAATCCAAAGGGAGCCTAAAGCTGTGGACCCCACAGATTTTTCAGCGTCCTCTACAGCACCCTCTAAATTTACAGCGTGCTCTCCTGCGCTTATCGTACTCTATAACGACCTCTATATCACTATTTTCTCAACATCAACTACCATCCAAATTTAAACATAAGTTTACATCTCATTTATCTTCATAATATATTATGATGACACTTAGAAATGAAATAGTAATAATTTAGTAATATTATGAACATTAAACATTTTATTATCAAAAATACAATAGTAAATATAACAACAACAAATACAAATATCGTAGAAAATATTATACATTATAGTAATAATTTTCAACAAGTACAAGATGGAAAATATTACAAGCCGTTGTAATGTATATTACAAAAACGGACACGATATAGTACAATTATAATATTAAAATTTATTGTCTTGTAAACATATTTCAGTTGTGTTCAATAAGATCACGTTTAAGCCTAAGAGCCGTCTGTTTATGTCGCCGTGTATGATGAGTTTTAATGGAGCCCAACCTCCCGGTGACACTTCCAAGTGATGGATCCACAAGCTGTTCGGGTTCATTCGTTATGGAGATAAAGTTTGTGTCTATTGAAAGTCCTTTCACTTCGCGATCATCCTCGATTATCATGTTATGTAATATGATACATCCCTCGCGTCTCTTGGAAAGCCCTCCGATCGGTTCATGACAATATCCTCGATCGGCCCCCTAACTTTGTGGTAAGAAAAGTCCACGGCGTCGGTCACGGAAAGCAAAGCTTTCCGAAGCTTATCTGCTTCATCCGACATATTCACAACTAACAGAAAAAGATAAGTGAAGAGTGAAGTCAAGAGAAGAGTTTTTCTCCCTAAATTACAACCTACTGAAGGTCTATACAAGAGAAATGAACATATATGAGACTGCAAACTATATAAATAAGAACAAGCTAGTAGATTTTTAAAAAATGAAACTTGTTATTCACATAGACAGGTTATCGATCACGTGCCAGAATTGAAAGTATAAAAAAATACAAGTCCAATGTAATCACAACTACTGATTTAGATAGAAACAATTGATATTACAGTAATGAGAATCTATAAACAATTACACCATTAATTAGAAACAATTATCCCTAAACATCAATAATTATTATCATCAATACTTGTAAACAATTTGCATCAAATGAACCCTAATGAATAGCAACCCTAATCGAACATAATCCCTTGACTTCCAATCTGACTTTCAAATGAACCCTCACCTCCCGTTGTCGCTTCCTTCCTACGTTGGCCGCTGTCACCGACTTCTTCGTCGGTGTCGAGCCGGCGAGACGCGGCGGCCTACGAGGCCCGACGTCAGTCACTGCCCTCCTTCTACCCTGACGCCCTCCCTCCCGTGGCCTGCTGTCTTGTCAGATTGGAACTTCCGCCGCCGATGACGAAGTCCGAGGACTCGCGTCGCCTTGCCAAGGAAGGGACGGAGGACGAGGGAAAGACCATATGTGCTATGGGGAGCGAATCGACCTGTGACTCCCAGCCAGTGCCTTTTACCGGTCCAGTACCGTATGGTGGTCCACCGCTACGGACAAAGCTCTGGGTCTCACCAGTACAGAATGTGTCCCGTTCGTTTTCCAGGTTGCCAGTGTGGATAGCCTTATGCTGCTCTACGTACACCTGGAGCGCAGTGTCGACCGACCGAACACGAGATCGATCGCGATTGACGAGAGTGGTGCCGCGAATTGAACCGGTCAGCAGATTATGAGCTCCGGCCGTTGGTTTGTCCCTGCATGCTGTCCCCGGGCGAGAACAGAGCAGCCGCCGGTCTGGACCCGTTGGTCAGCTGCAAGCATGCAATTTAGTCATCTGTTTGTCGTCCCAGCTCGCTCGATCAATCGATTGGCAATTGCGCGCACGGATTCACGTTACCACACCACGCGGCGAGAGAGAACTGCAATTTGCCAGCGTCCAATGTAGCTGCTACCACCGCTCCATGGTTCGTCTTAGTACACGATTCCTGCCTGATTATAATGTTCTTCGGCGGTGCAGTATCTTATGTTTTAATTAGGCCCTATTTAGTAGAGCTTGAACTTGTTGAAAAAACAATTTATTTGAAACGTCAGTTAAAATAATCTGTGGTTATATCTGCTTTTATTTCATTCTGAGAAGCATACGGAACAAACAAATCGTTACACAAACCAGCTGTTTGCCCACAATTTCTGCTTATTTATATTAAAAAATTGTGTCAAACATAGTCTAAGTGTTTGCACGGAGGTACAGTGAAGTCTAACGGATGAAATTGGACAAAAGATATTTCAACACGTTAGGTCCACAACAGGAGGTAAAAGGCTAGTACATGTCCAAGGCACAAATCCCCGCGGCCAGCGCTGGCAAGCAGAATGAGGAGAAAGTGAACAAAACAACCTCGGAGTTGCGACTTTGTTGTTGCCCCGAGACAAGACTCGATCGCGAGTCCGTACTCTCCTCGATATAGATTGAATTGAAAAGGAATAAAAAAAATAAACACGCAAACGGAGAGATGCAGGGCGTGTTCAGTGTCCTGCAGCAGCCCCCGTCCAGGATATTTATCGCTCGGACGCGCGTTTGGTTGCTCGCATGCATCATGGAGACAGACGCGGCAGGATAAGGCAAGCTAGAAGCTCGTCAGATATTATTAAGTTCGGCTTATTCAAAGTTCGATTCAAATTAGCTCGAAAGATAAAAGAGCAATCTCGAGTTTCATTTCAAACTCACGGCCAGACGAGCTTAAATCTCGTTTAAATAAATTATATTTTATAAGTATTATTTATTTATTTTTATCTTCTTCAATATTATTAATTTTTATGTTTAAACGAGTTTCACGAGCTCGAACTCGAGGTTCTACGAACTTCAATCGAACTTAACTATTTAAACGAGCTTTATCGAGGCGAATTTGAACTTGACGACTACAATATCGATCAAATTTTAACATCATCTCGAGCTCAATTCAAATTTTTACCAAGTTGCGGCAGATACAAAGCAGCGTGACAAGGCGAGGCTAGTTCGCTGCAAACGCAGAAATCCATCGTTTCTGGTGAGTCAGACTCATTAGTGGTTTCTTTAGATAATGACACATTAGCAGTTTTCTTAGGTAATGACACACACATTAGTAGCTAATACGATTAGCACATATTAAGTGATATTAGAGTACTTTAACATTGAATAAGGTTCCAATGTGTAAGATTAGAGTGTCAAAATATAATTACTCGAAACAATAATTGGGTAATTGTTATTTCTGTACTTTCATCTCATGCAACAAGCAATTGTGCAAGCAACCAAACATCACCTTGGCAGTCGAGATACAAACGACCAAACGGCGGGGGGAAGGGGGCGTGACCGGACATCAAACACAAACAGGCGGAGGCAGCGTCCCCGTCAGCGCACCACGTGCCAATACGTCGCCCAATTCATAGGTTCCCTTGGACGCGCGGCTGTTCAAACCGGCCACGCCCCCCACCCACGCTCCACCACCACCGCCGCGCCGCCCCCGTCTCATTTTCTTTCTGTCTCCGCGTCCACTCGCTTCTCCCTCCGCTGCTCTGCTCACCTTGACCGTCCGACACCGGCAAACTCTATATATACCACAGCTCGCCTGCTTCCATCCAGATCAGACCACAGCCAAAGACGCGCTCACTCCCCAAGTCCCCAGCTCTCTCTCCACGCTGACACGCCAAGCAAAACCCAGCCGATGCAGAGTCTCGCCGCGCCAAGCTCCATCTCCATACACCGGCAATTGCCGGCCAGAAAGAGAGCCCCCAGCTCGGTGACGTTCTCGGCTCGGGCGGCGCTCAGCTCCTCGCACACCGATGCGCGGGCGTATCTGCCCGCGCCGTTAAACCAGTCCACCGCGCCGCTGTCGCCGCCCAAGCCCGCCATTGGAGCGCCGGCCTCGCCACCGCGGAAGGCGGCGGACGACGACAGGAAGCAGTTCAACTTCTTCCAGCGCGCCGCGGCGGCGGCGCTCGACGCGTTCGAGGAAGGGTTCGTTGCCAGCGTCCTTGAGCGGCCCCACGGGCTGCCTAAGACCGCCGACCCGGCCGTGCAGATCGCCGGCAACTTCGCGCCCGTCGGGGAGCGGCCCCCCGTCCGCGAGCTCCCGGTGTCAGGGCGAATCCCGCCCTTCATCAGCGGTGTCTACGCGCGCAACGGCGCCAACCCCTGTTTCGACCCCGTCGCGGGACACCACCTATTCGACGGCGACGGCATGGTACACGCGCTGCGGATCCGCAACGGCGCCGTCGAGACGTACGCGTGCCGCTTCACGGAGACCGCGCGCCTCAGGCAGGAGCGCGCGATCGGGCGCCCCGTATTCCCCAAGGCCATCGGCGAGCTGCACGGCCACTCGGGCATCGCGAGGCTTGCTCTGTTCTACGCGCGCGCGGCGTGCGGCCTCCTCGACCCAACCCACGGCACCGGCGTCGCCAACGCCGGCCTTGTCTACTTCAACGGACACCTCCTCGCCATGTCCGAGGACGATCTCCCGTACCATGTCCGCGTCACTGGCGACGGCGACATCGAGACGGTCGGCCGCTACGACTTCGATGGCCAGCTCGGGTGCGCCATGATCGCGCACCCCAAGCTCGACCCCGTCACCGGCGAGCTCCACGCGCTCAGCTACGACGTCATCAAGAAGCCGTACCTCAAGTACTTCTACTTCAGGCCCGACGGCAGCAAGTCGGACGACGTCGAGATCCCGCTCGACCAGCCCACGATGATCCACGACTTCGCCATCACCGAGAACTTCGTCGTCGTGCCAGACCATCAGGTCGTCTTCAAGCTCCAGGAGATGCTCCGCGGCGGCTCTCCCGTCGTGCTCGACAAGGAGAAGACGTCGCGCTTCGGCGTGCTGCCCAAGCACGCCGCCGACGCGTCGGAGATGCTCTGGGTGGACGTGCCGGACTGCTTCTGCTTCCACCTCTGGAACGCGTGGGAGGAGCCGGAGACAGACGAGGTCATCGTCATCGGCTCCTGCATGACCCCCGCCGACTCCATCTTCAACGAGTCCGACGAGCGCCTCGAGAGCGTGCTCACCGAGATCCGCCTCAACACCCGCACGGGCCAGTCCACGCGCCGCGCCATCCTGCCGCCGTCGCAGCAGGTGAACCTGGAGGTGGGCATGGTGAACCGCAACCTCCTGGGCCGCAAGGCGGGGTACGCCTACCTCGCCGTCGCCGAGCCATGGCCCAAGGTGTCCGGGTTCGCCAAGGTGGACCTCGCCACAGGCGAGCTCAACAAGTTCGAGTACGGCGAGGGCCGGTTCGGTGGCGAGCCCTGCTTCCTGCCCATGGACCCGGCCGCCGCCACGCCCCGCAGCGAGGACGACGGCTACATTCTCACATTCGTGCACGACGAGCGCGCCGGCACGTCGGAGCTCCTCATCGTCAATGCCGCCGACATGCGGCTGGAGGCCACTGTCCAGCTCCCGTCCCGCGTGCCCTTCGGGTTCCACGGCACCTTCATCACGGCAAAGGAGCTCGAGGCCCAGGCCTGATCGAGCTCCCTCCCTCGCGTTCCCCGGCTCCACGTTTCTTGGAGAGGAGCGCGGGGAACAAAGGAGACAACAAGAGATGGAGGGATGAAGTCACCAGAGGGAGCCTCAGGCTGGTCCCCGGAGTCTCTTCCCCCACAGTTACAGTTGGTAGTTGGCCCCTTCTCCAATTCTTTAGCTCGCTCCGTTCACACCAGTGTAATTAGTTGGTAGCAATATATTTTAGCTTCACATTAGATAGAGAGCAGAGAGGGCCCAGCTCGTAGCTTTTGTCTTGGTGCTTGCTTCTACTTCTAGAGAGCAGCCAGAGAGCTCAGCTGGTGGCCTACTAGTACAGTTGATGAGTGTTTGGGATCTTTGTTTACCAGGGCTTTGCCACTGCCACCCAACTGCTGCTGCTGTTGCTGAGGTGATGCTGGTCCGGTATACCTCTCGGTACTGTGTGTACATTTGTTCGTAGTACAATAAAATTGTGATGGTTCCGTCTCAAATTTCATCTTAATCGCACACTTGTGTTCACCGATTCGATCTGTGTCCTCTTGTGGCGTTTATGTTGGCAGCTGCCCGTTATCGGAACCGTAATCCTGTGCAAAGCTCTGTGGACGAGTGAGGATTTAACTGTCTCGACGAAAACACGCGCGTACCGGAGGAACAGATCGTCATACTGTAGCATTGACATTGAACTGCTTTCGGCATGTGTAGTGTTGGGATTTGGCCCATTTAGTGCAGCTTATTTATGGGCTGATTTATTTGTATCAAATCCTTTGGTGGAAAGTAAGGATGGTGTGAAGAGGTGGCTGGGGATAGTCTCACATATCCCACTTAGATGGGTGTTCCTCAATATATATAGTGATCTGTGTACAGGTTCTCAACATGAGAATAATGAAGGGTGAAAGTTGCTGCTATGGATACAAAAACACACACGCACATGCGTTCGTTTCGCAATTTTACGCATGATTATCGCGTGACTTGTGACTTGCGACGTTGTGCATTCGCGTCGTGACTGTTCTTCTAAGCAGTTATTATTTTCTGCCACACATATAAAAGGAAATATTTCATCAACACCTAGACTGTCACGTCAGCATAAGGAGTAATTAGAGGCGTAACTGCAGACGCACATTATCAGTGTGTAATGCCTCATACTGCTCACATTAGTTGCATTTTGAGAGATTTCAAGGGGCAGTTTCCTAAAATTACGTCAGATCGAATCTGAAGCTATTGGAGACTCGAGTATATAAGGAGATGTCCTATATACTGGAGGCAGACACAACATAAAAACTCGCCTCTCTCGCTAACTGTTCTGTGATGCCGTGTTTTTGCCTTGTCGTCCCTTTGTTCGCTGTGCAGTGGGTTGAGGGAGAGCGGTATCTCCGAATCGACGCCGGCGATCTGAAGACCTGCACAGGTGCCGGCGATCAGGTTTTTGAGAAGTGTGTTGCACGGTCGCTCGCTGCACTTCTATCTTCCTCAACAGTTTTATCGTCTACTTCATAGCAGGACGATCTGTAAGTGGATCTCTAGAACTATGAATAGTTCCATTTATTTGATGAGCGATCGCATTTGTTTTAGTTCTTGTTTGTGTAATACTAGCACTGTTCATGTTGACTGGTAGTAGATCTGCTCTAGTCATTTTGCTGTTTCGGATCATCAAATTAATTGCATGTCATGTGTATTTTCCAACAATCCATGATCACATTAACATAGCTAGACTAACTGATGTGCTGAAACTCGAGCGATTTGCCGGGGGTGACAATTTTAAGAGATGACAGACATGGGTCAAGTTCTAGCTCATTTCGATGAACATCTGGTGAGTGATTTCTCCAGTTCTTGAATATGGCCTAGAGGTGGGGGTGAATAGGCCTTTTTGCAAATTATCGGATCCTGCAACACTTAACAACCAATTCAATACCAGAGATAACGGACTAGTCCGGTAAAGTGCGGACTAGTCCGGTGTTCACGAACTAACTGGATTGAGCTTGATCGATTAGATTGTTTCTTTTATGTATGCAGCAGAAATATAGAATCAAATAAATGTTTCAATGTTATAAGCTAGATTATATCACAATTAAATCTTGTGTTTAACAATCCAACGTGAGATAAGCAATTATTATGAAACCCTAGGTTATATTGATGCATTAGAACGATGTAGACCAAACAAAAGACACAAGGATTTATCCCGTGGTTCGGCTCCCACAAAGGCAACCTACATCCACGTTGAGGAGTCCACAAAAGGACTGGGTCTTCTCCAACCCTACCCTCGTCGGATCTCCACGAAGGCCAATCCTCTTCCACTAATCACAAAGGGGTGAATAACCGAATTCAAAGGGGCCTTCTCACACGTTGAGAGCTCCCTTGGATTACAACACGAAATACCACCAAAACACACTCAAAAGATTACAATTGAAACGCAAGAGTGTGTTAGAGAATCAAACCAAGAGCTCAATGGTGTTGAACATGTCTCTCCAATGATCTAGAGTGAATCCTTAAAGGATTGATCGTCATTGCACTTAATTTCGTGGAGAGATGTGGTTTCTGAGGCTCTTGGGAGGTGTGACGGCGCTAGGGTTTGAGAGAGGTAAAAATATGGCCGTACAACTCTATTTATATGAGTTTCTAAAAGTGACCGTTAGGGTTCAGAAAGTTCGGACTAGTCCGTGGTGGTCACCGGACTAGTCCGGTGTGCTGAGTGTAGCAAACCCTAAGTGTCCCGAAATATCGGACTAGTCCGGCTAGGAGCGGACTTGTCCGATTTCGCTACTGGAAATCTTCGGACTATTCCGATAGCGATCGGACTTGTCCGGTTATGTGAAATCCTAAGTGTATAGGATGACAAGTCCGCACTTGGGGGACTTGTCCGATTCAGATCAGAGGGTATTTCGGACTAGTCCGTGCATACATCAGACTTGTCCGATTTGGATCAGAAAGAATATCGGACTAGTCCGGATGTGATCGGACTGTCCGATTTTGTGTGACTTTTGAAGTGTTTTGAGGACTAGTCCGCACTAAGGAGGACTAGTCCGATTCTAGTCAGAAAGGATATCGGACTAGTCCGGTGTCTGTCGGACTAGTCCGGTCCTGTGTAACTTTGTGCAATGTGTGTGTTTAAATGTGGTTGAGCTCTTGGGATGTGTTTCCTTAACACACTCTGAAAGCATCTAGGCCCCCATGAGATATGGTTTCAGTGATTAATGACAACCATTGGATTTTACTAATGAATTTGTGAATGCAAGGTCCCCATAATCACTCAATCAAATGAAATAAATATGTTATTGGAGACCCACATACAATTAATGTATGAGATCAAATCAATTATGTGAAGACAAGAAGTGAAAGCTCTTATGTCAAAGTCACTCAATCAAAATTGAAGACACTTGATGTTTGACAATCATCAGAGATACATGTTCAACAAAGCCTAAGAGGTAATTTGAGCAAGACACAAAAATTCACTTAGAAACAACCCGAAGCAAACAAAATCAACTCACCAGATCAACCGATGATCCCTCAGAATAACACATCGGTCGAGTTGGTTCAGCTGGAGAAGAAGACCACAGAACAAAGTACTCACCAGATCATCCGATGTGAATGGCTCAGTAACATCGGTCCATCAGTACAGTGTGCAAGATCATTGGACCAAGTGTAGCACCGGATCATCCGATGTACAGAGAAGCACACATCGGTCAATTACTCCAGTAAGCATCAAGTTTGCGTCAATCCTGGAGGAAGAGCCACCGGATCATCCGATGAGAAGACAGGATCAACATTGGTCTAACAACGGTCATATCTGACACAATGACGTCAGCTAAAGTAGTTTGACCGATGATAACTAAAGGGGAGACATCAGATCATCCGATGTTCACAGTAAAGTTCTGTCAGCCTACTTTTCCAACGGCTATTTCGGGGAGGCTGGCTATAAATACCCCCTAATCCTTTCATTTTGTCAAGTGTTGATCACCAGACACCATCAACACATCCACAAGCGTTCAAGACCAAGAGCAATAACTTCCACACCATTTCGATCACCTATACACCAAGATTTAGGCTAGAACTAGCTAGAGAGAGAGCTTGTGTGCCTCCATTCTGGGTGAGTGGACTCTCTAGGGTAGTGTGAGAGCCTCAAGGGAGTGCCCTTGGTGTTTGTAACTGTGAGGAGACTTCCGGAGCTTGCCAAGGCGTTTGTGGAAGCCCGGAGGGTCGAAGTTGTACAAGGCTTGAGCTCCACCTTGCCAAGGGAGGCAAACGGAGAGGAATAGTGAAGACCCCTCGTCTCGGTGACTTGGGTGTGGCAAACCCTTTGGTGGGTGCCACAACGTGGATGTAGGAAGATCTTGACGATCTTGCCAAACCACGGGATAAATCCTTGTGTCTCCTCGGGAGTTTGCACCCTTCTCCTTTCCCTTACTTTTATGCATTTTATATTCCGCGAAGTTTCTATCTACTAGAATGCATAGATAGTTTGTGTTGGGAATTGGGCTTTAGAAATTAAGTTTTATTGCTTATAATTTTTGAAAAGAAGCCCAATTCATCCCCCCTCTTGGGCATTCGGTCCTTACACACTCCATACACAATAATCTACTACTCTTCTTCCTTGAGCTCATTTCCACTTTGCTCCTCATTCTTCCTTCTTTTTGGTACTTTGTTCATTTTTCTGTCATAAGCCTGCACTCATCTCAACAAAGAGGTTAGGATCCCAATTGCTTGTCATAAATCATCCAAAACCCACAAGGGAGTCCTAGATGCACTTTCAATCTCCCCCTTTTTGGTGATTGATGACAACCAATTGAGATTTCACAAAATGTGATAAAAATTGAGATTTTCATAAAGTATGCACATATGAATCCAAAATACATCAAGCAGTGAAAAATATTATCCATATGTGCATTCTTTATGGTGGGATGCATGACTAAGTATATTGAAACATTGATAATGATATAATTGACATTAATTACTAAATAGCAAGCATATATGACATTCTAGAGCAAAATCACAGTTTTCATAAATACTACTCAAAGTATTAACTCATTGCATCACAGAACCATAATTTACATAAGATCATTGTGAAAACATCTCCTTATCCATTAAATGGATTTGAAGACGACTTTCCTAAATGGCGAGCTCGATGAGGAGATCTATAAAAAGCAGCCTGATGGTTTTGTGGTGCCTAGGCAAGAGGAAAAAGTGTGTAAGTTACGAAAATCCTTATATGGCCTCAAGCAGGCTCCAAAGTAGTGACATGAGAAGTTCGATAGAACTATGACCTCAACAGACTTTGTGGTAAATGAAGCTGACACTTGTGTGTACTATCGGTTTGGTGGGGGTAAGGGAGTAAAATTGAACTTATATGTTGATGATATATTAATTTTTGGGACTAATATCGATGTGATAAATGATGTAAAATCATTCTTGTCCCAAAATTTTGATATGAATGATTTGGGAGTGACTGATGTTATTATAAACATCAAACTGATTAAGGGTGAGAATAAGATTACTTTAAAACAATCTCATTTTGAGGAGAATATTCTGAGTCAATTTGGTTACTCAGATTCTAAAGCTTCTCCGACGCTATATGATCCCAGTCTAAAGCTTTGCAAGAACAGAGTACAAGGGATTAATCTGTTGAGATATTCTCAGATTATTGGTTCTCTCATGTATCTTGCTGATGCAACCAGACTTGACATCTCATTTGCAGTAAGCAAATTGAGAAGATTTAATTCCAATCCCGTAAGAGATCACTGGTGTGCACTAGAACGTGTAATGAGATACTTGAGAGGTACATCAACATATGAACTTCACTATACGGGGTACCCAGCTGTACTAAAAGTGTATAGTGACTCAAAATGGATCTCAGATGCTGATGAGATCAAAGCCACTAGTGGATACATTTTCGCTATTGGTGGTGCTGCAGTTTCGTGGAGGTCTCATAAACAAACTATATTGATAAAGTCAACTATGGAAGCGGAACTTGTAGCACTTGAGATAGTCACTACTGAGGCAGAGTGGCTGAAACAGCTCTTGATAGACTTGCCACTGGTTGTTAAACATGTGCCGACCATTCTTTTGCATTGTGATAATCAAAGTATGATCACAACTGTAGGCAATGCAAAAGAAAAATTGAAATCCTCAAGACATGTGAAACGGCGAATCAAATCCGTGAGACATTTGAGAAATACGGGAGAGATTGTCATTCAATATATTAATACTAAAAGAAATCTTGCAGACCCTTTTACTAAGGGATTAGCATGTGCTGTAACTGAAGAAGCATAAAAGAAAATGGGTTTGAGACCCACATGATGTTATCATATAATTGTAACTCAAACTATGTGATCGGAGATCCTATGAAGTAGATCTTGAGAAAAATAAGTTGTATGGATAACTGGAGAGTACATATTAATTACTCATTTCTGCTAGTAGATGCGTACTCTCAGTACTGCATGGAAGGTTGATTTAATGTCTTAATGTGTTCTGAGGCCTAAATAGATAAGATACCGTTCTGCAGGGTATACTTGTAAGACCACACCTATATGAGTTTGACTGTTAGGCCGCAGTCTATGAGATGTGGATAATCTCAAATAAACTCATGAATAGACATGAGATAAGACTGTAATGCTCCAACCTAAGGCATGACTTTAGGCGGTCTAGTATCATCGATGCTTTCATGTGAAACTTGCTCACACAAAACTAGTAATTCAAGGCTATGTCCAATGCAAAGTTGTGAGTATGTGAATCGTGGAATGCTAGGTGCAGCTCAACCCGTAACAGGTCTGCCCTGCAAAGCTGGTATATTAAATCGCAGAATTGTTACTCGTAGATCTTGACTTTTTGACGGAAATTGTTGGGATTTGGGTCATTTGATGCAACCCATTTATGGGCTGATTTATTTGGGCCAACCCCCTGTGGAAAGCCAAGGTGGTGTGAAGAGGTGGATGAAGAGTTTAGTCCCACATAGCCCACCTACATGGGTGTTCCCCAATATATATAGCGGCCCTTGTACAGGTTCTCAACATGAGAATAATGAGGGGTGAAGACTGCTACTATGGACACAAAGACACACACACATGTACGCGCGTTTCGCGATTTTACGCATGATTATTGCGTGACTTGTGACTTGCGACGTTGCGCGTTCGCGTCGTGACGAGTTGTGTTCTTCTAAGCAGTTATTATTTTCTACCACACATATAAAAGAGAATATCTTATCAACATCTAAACTGTCACGTCAATATAAGGAGTAATTAAGGCGTAACTGTAGTCACACATTATCAGTGTGTAATGCCTCATAACTGCTCTCATTAGTTGCACGTTGAGGGATTTCAGGGGGTGGTTTTCTGAAATTATGGCAGATCGAATCTGAGGCTATTGGAGACTCGAGTATATATGGAGACCTCCTATATACTAGAGGCAGACACAACACATAAACTCGCCTCTTTCGCTAACTGCTCTGCACTCCGTGTTTTTGCTTTGCCGTCCCTTTGTCTGCCGTGCAGCGGATTGAGGGAGAGCAGTGTCTCCGAACCGACGCCGGCGATCTGAAGACCTGCACGGGTGCCGACGATCAAGTTTTTGGGAAGTGCGTTCGCACGACCGCTCGCTGCACTTCCATCTTTCTCAACAATTTTATCGTCTATTTCATAGCAGGATGATCTGTAAGTGAATCTATCGAACTATGACTAGTTCGATTTATTTGATGAGCGATTTATTCACATTTGTGTAGTTCTTGTTTGTGTAATACTAGCACTGTTCATATTGATTGCTAGTAGATCTGCTCTAGTCGTTTTGCTGTTTCGGATTATCAAATTAATTACATACGTATTTTTCAACATGCAGTGCAGTTGAACCGAAGATTAAGAACAGCGTGACGTTTGAGACTTTATTTTGTCACGGGTTTCTGGTGTCGGCTCGATTTCGCACCCCGCGCGGAAATCGTGGTTCACGCCGGCCGTGAGTGTACTGAAAGGACAGCGTCCACTGTCGCGGAAGAGAGAGAGGACAGCGACAGCGAGGGGCTCGTCCGCGCCGTCCAAAGTCTGTGCTGCACTGCGCAGCAGAAAAGATATGATACCGAGCGCGTCGGGTTGGGTTCCAAACAACTGAATCCCAAATCCCTATCGGATCGAGGTCGTTGCGTCATTATTAGTTATCCCTGCTGATAATCACCGTCAGCTGCGAGCGCACAAGGGAACACCAGTCCCCAGCGGTCTCAGATACTGCACATAAATTCAATAATTTATACAAATTTTTACTCCTTTATTTTTTATTTGTCGCTCGGACAGCTGTACTTAGCTTATTTTTAGTTCATCTTTTTGTCGGAAATGACAAATAGAAATATAAGGAGGGAGTATTTAACAAAATGTTTGTTTGTTTATTATCAAGGCACCCACTCGAGATTCAACTAACGAACCGGCCAGTAGAGTAAGCAGTCAGCCCAGGAAACCACCTGCACTTGCCTTTCTCCAGCACTTGACTGTGTTAGTGTTATCGCGGCGAGACGTCACATCCTCGCTTAAATGATGATGCACCACTTTTCTGTCGCTCCCGGCACGTGTATTACCCAGTCACGCCGACCACGCACATCAACGTGGAGGACAACCGCCCGCTCGTTTGCAATGTGAATTGACGCTCACCGGCAGGCGTGCGAAATTCAGTTGAGCACACGGCGGTCGAAATTTCTACTTCGAGACGCGATGCAGAATCTAGATCGACTGAAATCTTGCCTGTTTTCGATGCGTCCGTCCCAAGTAAGGTCTAAATTACGAGTCCAAATGACCGTGCTGTTATATGCGGTCACCGTGTTTCGCACACCGCTGATAATGACTTGTGAATCGGCCGTTTACTAGCCCTCCTCTGGTTTCCCGCCTTCCCCTGGCCTTGCCGCCGGCTGGTTGCTAGCCCTCTTCTCGCCGTGCTTTGCTTTGCCCGCCTGTCTTGCCCTCCTCGAGCCGCTAGTACACTACGCTCGGTTTGGGTCGGCAGCCACTAGCGCCATTGCCGTGAAGGGAACAACGCCCCTGCAAGCTCCACGGCAGGGAAGGGAGAGGACGTAATATGCAGGAGATGCTAGAGCAGTGCATGTAGAGGCCAGGGAACAAAGAGGACCATGTAGATTCCGTTTCACTTGAACGGTACGGAAGGGACGTAAGCGGCTTCTCTCCTCCCAAATCCTCCTCTTATGCGTACTCCTGCACACCTGATATTTTTATTTGATTCAGCATGAAGGTGTGGACATGCAAATAAAACTAAAACTAATGAGATAATTCCACATATGTGAGAGTACGCATGGGAGCAGGATTTGGGAGGAGGGAATCCGTGTCCGGAAGGGACAAGGACACATTGCATGGGTGTCAAGAATATCAAGCGAGAAGCATATGCACGCGCGTCTGAGTTCGCGTCCGCGAGGCCACACGACATATCTACGCGCGAGATGAGGGGCCAAGCGTAACGACCCTTGGCCACGGAAAGTCAACGCGAGGCCTGAGTACAATATGATCGCTGACGAGATCAGAGAAAACGTGGGGAAGAAGAAGAGGAGAAACATGAGAGGGATTCAGTTGGAGCCTGTTTCTTCACTGGTCGACAACATCTTGGGTTCGTACAGCTTTATGCCCAGGCTTCACTGTTCGTGGGCCACACACACTCCCATAGCCCCAATCGTTAACCATGTTTACTCTTAGTTACAACTTAATGATGAGCTTAAGCCTCCGACGTGTCATCCGCCGTGGCAACAGGCATGAAACCGCGCCCCCCCCCCCTCCCCCAATGAGAACGATCTTGACCCCAAGTCGCTATCTCTGGAAATTGCTTCAGCGCTACATACCAATCTTCTCAAGTTTCATCCTGCATCTCGCCAACAGATCAACGGATGCGAACTTGCGGCATGACTTGTTTACCTTTCTTCACGAGATGACGATCCACAATTACCACAGGCTTGAGAATGTCACTGTGCAGGTTGATCTTGGTTGGGAGGTCATTGAAAACCGGGCTGTAGTTGGGGATGAACGGCTTCAATTGAGAGACATGAAAAATGTCGTGGATCTTCGCTGATCTAGGCAACTGTAGGAGGTATGTGGCTTCGCCAATGCGTTCTAGCACCTTGCAAGGCCCACAAATTTAAAGGCAATCTTAGCACATGGGTGGTTGATGACTGAACTCTGGGCGTAAGGTTGCAGGTGTAGAGGAATTGAATCCCCTGTCTGAAACTCTCGGTCAATTTGGTGCTTGTCAGAGAATTGTTTCATACAGTTCCGAGATTTGGCGAGGGCCTCCTTCAAGATAGTGAACTGTGCAGCTCAGGCAGTCAGGACATCAATGACTGACTGTTCAACATCAGATGGGATAGTAGGAGCAATCAGCAAGTCGGGGTCATAGCCATACAGCGCTTTAAATGGAGAACAACCAAGAGAAGAATGGTGTGAAGAATTGTACCAGAGTTCAGCCATGGCTAACCACTTTTTCCATTGATGAGGCTCCTCATGAGTATAACAGCGTAAGTACATCTCGAGACACTGGTTTAGGTGCTCACTTTTGCCATCCGTTTGTGGATGGTATGCGGTACTGCGAAGAAGCTTCACCCCCTATAAACTGAATAGTTGGCGCCACACCGATCTTGTGAATATTTTGTCGCGATCAGAGAGCAAAGTCTTTGGTAATCAATGAAGTTTAATGATGTGATCAAAGAGAAGCTAGGCTACTACAGGTGTGGTGTAGGGATGTTTCAAGGGTAGAAAGTGTGCATACTTGGACCAACGATCAACAATCACCATGATGATATTATACCCCTCGGATTTAGGGAGGCCTTCCACGAAATCCATCGTGATTTCTTGCCAAGCGTCAGCTGGTATGGGTAAAGGTTGTAGAAGCCCGGTCGGGTGCTGATGATCACCTTTGACATGTTGGCAAATGTCACATTGCTTAACAAAATTCACAACATCCGTCTTAAGACCGCGCCAATAGAATCGTCGTTTCACTCTGTGGTAAGTGGCATGAGCGCCATAGTGTCCTCCAATAGGGTCTGAATGAAGGACTGCTATGATCTTCGTGCGCACAGCAGAGTTTGCTCCCACCACAATTTGATTGCTCTTTCTGATCAGTCCGTTATGCAGTGAAAAGCCTTGTGCATCCGGGCTAACCAGAGACAAGGACCTCTTGTACTCACATAGGTTGTACCTCGGTCACTGAAGGAACATCCATTAGATGAGCTGCTCGGGAGAGCGCATCAGCCGCTTTGTTCTCCTTGCCTTGGCGATAAATGACTTTGAAGTGAAGGCTCATCAGTTTCGCCATCACACGCTTTTGCATGTCGGTGTGCAATTGCTGATCCCCAAGAAAGATTAAGCTCTTATGGTCGGTCTTGATAAAAAATTCACCATGTTGCAAGTACTGACGCCAACGCTCTACGACCATGATCAAGGCAAAAAAATCTTTGTCATTTATCGATAAATGCTGATTCTTGGCAGTCAAGTGTTTGCTCATGAAGGCTATCGGTCTGTCGTTCTGCATCAGTACTGCACCGAGGCCGTTGTCACAGGCATCGGTCTCCACTGTGAAAGGAAGTAAAAAGTCCAGCAAGGCTAGTACCGGTGTGGTGACCATCACTTGTTTCAGTTGGAGAAAAGCCCTAGCAGCCTCGTCAGTGCAATAGAAACTCTTTTTCTTCAACAGTTGCGTTAGAGGATGTGCTATCAATGCCATATCCCCGTACAAACTTGCGGTAGTAACCTGTTAATTCCAGGAAATCTCGTAGCTCCGTTACAGATGTAGGGAGAGGCCAATCTTCCATAGCTTTGGTCTTCAGAGGATCAGTGGCAACCCCATTTCAGGATATGATGTGCCCCAGGTAATTGAGAGAACCCCGAGCAAACATGCACTTAGACAGCTTCAAATAGAATTAATTTTCACGCAGTGTAGTCAATATGACATTGTGAATGTGGCCTAGAGGAAGGGTGAATAGACATTGAAAACTTTTCCTGCAACACTTAACAGATTCATCAAGTACAGAAGGGCCGGACTAGTCTGGTGTAGGTACGGAGTAGTCCGGTATGCTAGTTGTTGACTGTTGTGTACATTTACTATGTTGTGGGATCGTGGATCACCTATTTATTGAGTTTCTAAAAAAGTTACCGTTAGGGATCCCGACAGTCGGACTAGTTCGCTCTGGCGATCGGACTAGTCCGGTGTGCTGTGTAAAGCCTACACGAACTGTGCAACACACTTGAAATCTTAATTTGTGTGAGGTGTACTGGACTTGTCCGTTTTGGAATAGAGAGTTCAACGGACTAGTCCGAGTGATTACAAAAAGTTAATCGGACTAGTCGACAATGGGACAAACTTGTCCGGTGAGCTGAGTTGTGCCTTGTGTAGACAAAGCATTAGAAAATTGAATGGACTTGTCTGGCTAATGTCCGGACTTGTCTGAGCGAGGTCAGTGAGTTGAACGGACTTGTCCAGTGCTGTTTCGGACTTGTCCATGAGAGAACAATACGTTCATCGGACTAGTTCACTGGTGAACGGACTTGTCCGATGCTTCATTGAATTAATTAATTAATTGATTTTAGCCCTTACCCTCTACGCAAAGATATAGGCTCTTGGGATGTGTCTCTCACACACATCCTATACATTGATATCTACTTTGCGCTTCCTTGATCATTTGGGCTTTTCCTTTTCTCACTCCTTATTTTTCACCTGAGTGCATCATAAGTTCTAGTCTTTGTAGACCTACAGTCATCTCAACGAATTTATTAGGATCTCATTTGTTTGTCATCAATCGTCCAAAACCCACAAGAGAATGCCTAGATGCACTTTTAGTCTCCCTCTTTTTGGTGATTGATGACAACTGTCGAAGTGTTTTTGCGACACTTCTCCTGGACCTGCTAAGGAGTAGCCCACAGAGGTTCTTTTTAGGAGGGGCAAATTCTCTGGATCTACAAGCACGATAAACACAGATGATTTTATATGGTTCGGGCCATTGAGAGGCATAATACCCTACATCCACGGGGGTTGTGTTGTATTGCGTGTGCTCGGCTTGTTTGCGTATGAGCGAGAGTTGAGAGAGGTTTTTAAGTCAATGGTCGCGCAATCCTTTTATATGCCAAGGGGCGACATCTTACACTATGACTGGGGCCCTACAGGTGGCCTCGGGTTAATTAGTCATGAAAGCACATTAACGTGCCTTGATGACACATTCATGGATCTTGAAGGTGCACTAACGTGTCCAGATGAAATGTTAATGAGTCTTGATAGTTTTTGATGGTGCAATAAGGTGTCTTGATGACACATTAATGCTGTGTTGATGGCTTGTCAATGCGATCTTGAGTGTACACGTTGCCTTCTAGAGCCGCGAGACGCGTGGCAGCACCGGACCTCTCCTTAGTGGGGAGGCTAGGTCCGAAGTCCTCAGGATGCATGGCAGCACCAGATCTCTCCTCAGCGGGAAGGCTAGGTCTGAAGCCGCGGGACGAGTGGTAGCACCAGACTTCTCCTCAGCAAGGAGGATAGGTCTGGAGTCCTCAGGACACGTGGCAGCATGAAACCTCTCCTCAGCAGGAATGCTAGATCTGGAGCTGCAGGTCATGTGGCTGTGCTGGAGCCCTCCTCGGTAGGGAGGCGAGGTCCGGCCTCACGGAGCACGTGGTAGCCTCTGGGTACCTTCCCTCTCGAGAGGTAGAACCCATCACTTTGCTTCCTTGTATGTGGGGTACCCGGTTTGTAGGGTACTGACAGTATCCCCTGGGCCCACCTTGTGAGAGGCGAGGATCCCGTAGGTGGGGCCACTATCATCAACGTCGACGGCGGGCTTCCTCGGAGGTGCCAGAACTTGGTGAAGGCGTGGGAACGTCCACGATAAATGCTAAGAACATCAACGATGGGCCCTTTTAGAGGTGCCGGTGTCGGAGCTTGAGGTCTAACAGCGGAGCCCAAAGAAGGGTGAACTAGGACCTGCACAAGAATGACAACAGAAAAAAGTAATATTGCTCATTGGTTACAATCTTCCTGTCCTCAGTTTT
Source organism: Tuctoria greenei (assembly GCA_036927565.1). Taxonomy (NCBI): domain Eukaryota; kingdom Viridiplantae; phylum Streptophyta; class Magnoliopsida; order Poales; family Poaceae; genus Tuctoria; species Tuctoria greenei. The sequence goes on along the minus strand of JAYESD010000006.1, from coordinate 39,420,785 downwards.
GTTGTGGCTTACAATCCTTATCCGGGCTACGATGCCTAAGTAATTCAGTGCAATAGTATCCGGGTATTGGTTGTTGCCTCACCCAAGAACGTGTGCTGTCCGGACCTGCCTTACTATGACGCAACACCATAATAGGTAGACTGACATACTTAGGGTGATGGAACAGGCTAAGTCTTTAGCGCACTCCATACCTATCATAGGCATTGGTATTCAGACGAGTAGGCCATTCGGCGGGCATGTGATCCCAAATGAGAAAACTACCAGTAATACCCAAACACATCACAGGTACTTCAAGCTGCCCGTCTACGACAAGATAGCACAATCCTACTATAGGCAATAAGGAAGATGTAGTAGAGCGAAAATGGGACAATATGCATAATATTGAAGCGTAATTATATGAACATGGCGACAATATCCAAATAATGGTTATTGCTTTGTCCAGGAGCATGTGTCTTTCAGTCCCCAGTACTGAACTGCAGTACTGGAGAGGAAGAGTGCGCCGACTTAGGGTCATAGGGCACGACTTTGGGTGCATGGCCAGGCTAAGAAGTCTGCACACTCTTGACCTCCCACTGACATTAGTCTTTCGAGAGACGTTCGGCCCCCAGTACTCAGCCGTAGCATTAGAAAGGTAGAGTGTGCATACTTAGAGTGCAGAAACAGGCTAAGTAGACAACACACTCCGGACCTTCAATTACCTTTTCATGGGAGTTCCCGTTCAACGCCATGAGACTCTGAGCAAAAAAAAATAACCAAGGACACCGTATACGTCACAATTACCTGGTGGCATCATTATTGCCGTAGTGGCAAGTAGTCGTCGTGTGGTGGAATATGTAACCATGAGGCAAAGTGTACATGCTTAGGGTCATAGAGAACATGCTTAGGATGCAAGACCAGGCTAAGCAGGTTGTACACTTTGGAACTCCCACTAGCGATGGTGGCGGTAGAAAGCTGTCGTGTGGTGACAGCAGTAGCCACCGGAACATGGAGCGTGTGTCTGTCGAGTCAGCCTGCTATGGAGCGGGAAGTGGTGCTGTCTCCCCTGCTCCCTTCATGGCGTGAGGGTCCAGAGGATTTGATGATGGACTGAGGGTTCACCATCGTGGCGATGCTCGTAAATCAAAAAACAGTATCCCCTACCCGGCGTGCCAAATGTCGAAGTGTTTTTGCGACATTTCCCTCGAACCTGCTAAGGAGCAGCCCGTAGAGGTTCCTTTTTAGGAGGGGCGAATTCTCTAGATCTACGAGCACGATGAACACGAATGCTTTTATGTGGTTCGGGCCGTCGAGAGGCTTAATCCCCTACATCCATGGGGGGTTGTGTTGTATTGCATGTGCTCGACTTGTTTGCATATGAGCGAGATGTGAGAGAGTCGTCTTTAAGTCGGTGGCCATGCCAAGGGCCGGCAACTTATATTATGACCGGGGCCCGACAGGTGGCCCCGAGTTAATTAGTCATGAAAGCACATTAATGTGCCTTGATGACACGTTAATGGATCTTGATGGTGCACTAATGTGTTCTAATGACACGTTAATGGGTCTTGATAGGTCTTGATGGTGCACTAAGGGTCTTGATGACACATTAATGCTGTGTTGATGGCTCGTTAATGCGGTCTTTAGTGTACACGTTGCCTTCCAGAGCCACGGGACGCGTGGCAGCACCGGACCTCTCCTCAGCGGGGGGGGGGCAGGTCCGGAGTCCTTGAGACACGTGACAGCACCAGACCTCTCCTCAGTGGAAAGGATAGGTCCGAAGCCGCGGGACGCGTAGTAGCACCGGACCCCTCCTCGGCGGGGAGGTTAGGTCCGGAGTCCTCGGGACACATGGCAGCACCGGACCTCTCCTCAGCGGGAAGGCTAGATCAGGAGTTGCAGGTCATGTGGTTGTGTCGGAGCCCTCCTCAGTAGGGAGGCGAGGTCCAGCCTCGCAGAGCACGTGGTAGCCTCTGGGTTCCTCCCCTCTCGAGAGGTAGGACCCATCGCCTTTTCCTCCTTGTATGCGGGGTACCCAGTTTGCAGGGTACCGACAACAACCAATTGAGATCTCACAATTAAGAGTAAAAATTGATTTTTCATAAAGTGTGCATATATGAGAATGACATATGAACAACAAAAAATTCTCACATATATTCACTCTTTATGGTGGGGTTCCTATAAAGTCGTTGTGAGCAACTAATGTGATGTGCAAAATTGAAAGTACAACAATTATAATAACAACCATCACAGGAATATCAAAATGAGCATCACACATTCATATTAAACAAAAATAGGCACATCCAAATAGATATTACAAAAGTTTGAAGCTTAAAACATAAAAGATACATATCCATGATCACCAGTCCTTAAGGCTCATAAATAGACTACTTGTCTCAATCTCTCCCCCTTTGGCATCAAGGCACTAAAAAGGGAAAAAATGAGGGGAATTACTTTCCGTCACTCCCTCTCTCACTATCAATTATGTCTTAATCTTCATCTTCATCTTCAGACTCATGAGCATGCTGAGGGGGAGGAGGAACGGTGAAACCCGCAAGTCCAAAGGAGGCCAACTCTTGTTCTGCGAGAGACACCATCTCTGTGATGTTTCTTCAAAATCTTCTGAAATTTGAGGAGATCCCACTGGCTCAATATCAAGATCCTCACAGATTGCATGTTTGCCTTCATATACCTCTGGTGTCACTTCCTGGCCAAGCTTTCCTCGTGTTGCTTAACCTCCACTTTGCGGCAAGAAGCAAAGATGGAGGAAAGCATCTTTAATACACCACTAGAGGGCTCTTTGGAGGGTGGAGGAGAAGAGGTAGCAGTTGGAGCCCTTGTGCCTTCATTTGCTTGCTTTGATCTTTGTTCTACTATAGGTGAGGCAAGAGCATTGGGAACATTGTAGATTGGTGGCTTCTGGGGCTTGAGGCCAGCATGCTCAACATCTTTGACAAACTCAAGGCTGGTTACCTTCTCAATCATGAACATGATATAAGGTGCATAGCCACGAGACCTATTTGGAGTGATTGAGATGTTCACAATGTCATTATAGATATATTCAAAGACATTGAAGGTCCTTTTCTTGTTTATCACTTTCATCAAGCTCCTTAGAGTTCTTTGAATTGTACCTACATCTCCATCCTCTGGAGCTATGGTCTTCCTCAAAATTCTGTTCAGCACGACAGCGAATGGCTTCAAGTACTTTGTGGTAGGAGGCTTGTATGGTATTCTTGTGTCATAGAGGAAAACTAGCTCATCCTTATCGAAAGGCTTCAAGTTGTGAATTATAAGCTCATTATCCAAAGTGCCTTCGAGGTGGAGTATCCTAGCAAACTCCTCATAAGTGACACTATACTTGGATCCATGGGTCATCCAAGTGATTTCATCCCCATCATCACGGGTGAAGTAGAGAGTAGAGTAAAATTGAGTGATGACTTCATTGTTCCAATTGTATCGGAAGGATATGAGATCCTTTAAGCCATGCCTCTCCAATGCCTCCAAGACTTCATGATATGCTTGAGACTTCTTGGATTGTAGATAAGTCATGTCTACCCATTGACTTGCAACCACTGGATTTCTCATCTTCCTGGAGACATGCTCATAATAATCAGCATGGAAGTGGCTCTAGAATCACGGCTCAGCTGATTGCTTTGGCTGCTCATAGACTTCAACCTTTTGAGCTTGTCAGCCAATTTAGTTCATTTGCCCATGAAATCATCTTCAGAGGGTTTTTTGTTGCATTGTACATGAGACTTCATCTTTAGTGGACCAATGAGTCCACTTGCAAGTCATTTTCCCTTGCTAGTGCTCCTTCTTGGTGCCGTTGAGCTGGCATCAGCAGCATCCTTGATTGATGGTTTCTTCACTATCACCTTCCTCTTTCTTGGGGGCATAGAGTCAGGAGGAGAATCATTTGCATCATGGTCATGGCGCTTCTTGCTTCTTAGCTCTTTTGCCCTGGCCACTCTCTAGCGGTCACGCTCGGCTTCAATGTCAAACATGCTATCATCCGATGCATACGACATCTTGCCTGACATAGAGAGACAAGGTGTGGTAAGAATGGGAATTAGACTTTGTGGAGATAAGAATTTAGAGATTCAAACTATCAAGGGGCCAGACTTGTCCGATCTCAGGGTGCGGACTTGTCCGGTTGACCGAACTTGTCCATACCAAATACCAAACTACTCTAGTTTGGCATATGAACCCTAACGTCTTATTTCAACAAATCCAACCAGAACTGATGTAAAAAGGTAGGAGGACAATAGGAATACATACAACAATGGAATGTATACCCTAGGAACCAAGAAAAGTTAGTAAAATTTGAGGAAAGATGAGAACTAGGATTAGGGTTTGGTTTTTACCAAAATTCGAAGATTGAAGGATGGAGGCGCGGAGTAGAGTCTGGATTAGTCCGGAGGAGAGGTGCTTCACGCCGAGGGGAAGAATTTCCGTGGAGAAATCTTCGATTTTGGTGGCTCAAAGTGGAAATCACTTTGGGAGCTCAAGTTTGAGGAGAGAGAATGCAAAAGCAATTGTGAGAGGAAGAAGATAGACTTTTGGCAGCGGGCTAGGGTTAAGCCCGATAGTAACGGACTAGTCCGCAAGGGATCGTACTAGTTCGGTACACCGAACCAAAGACGGACTAATCTGCAGCAACGGACTAGTCCGATGCTGACCATGGACTAGTCCGAGTCGGCTCGATAGATTAGGATCAGAACAAAGTGATTTTTGGGAATTTGATCTAATAGTGATCTAAAGGACAACATTTCACAAATAATCTTGATGAACATGACTAGTAAGCAATCAACAATCATGCAATAGCCATAGTTCACCAAGATTCAATAATTAAAATAGTTTTCGAGAGAAAATAGAGATAAGGGATGAATTTTTGTAAAAGTAAGTAAACTTTGAAGAATCAATCAGGTATGCAATGTTTCAAGCCACATTATGAGTATCAAGTATATTTAATTCATTTTTGAGATCGCAAAATTCTTTTCATATAGTGGCTTGGCGAATATGTCCGCAATTGTTTTTCAGTTCCAACATGTGTGATTACTATGTCAACTTTTAATGAATGGTCTCTTAGAAAATGATGACGTATATCTATGTGTTTGGTTCTTGAGTGCTCTACTTGATTGTGTGCAATTTTTTGGCACTTTCATTATCACATAGAAGTGGAATATGGTTCAGATTGTACCCTTAGAGTTTGTCACATCCAAAGTAGATGTGCGCAACAACTACCGGCTGCAACATACTCCGCTTAGGCTGTGGAAAGGGCAATGCAATTTTGCATCTTTGAGGACCATGAAACTAAGGATCTGCCAAGAAATTAATAGGTTCATGATGTGCTCTTTCTATTGACTTTGCAACATGCATAGTCAACATCAAAATATCCTATATGGTTAAACTTGGATCCTTTAGGATACCAAAGGCCCAAGTTAGGTGTGTGCATAAGGTATCTTAAAATTCTTTTTACAACTATTAAATAACACTCTTTAGGTGCAGCTTGAAACCTTGTACACATATACACACTAAGCATAATATCAGGCCTAGATGCACATAAATAAAGCAGTGAACCAATCATAGACCGATATACTGTTTGATCCACATCTGGATCGTCTTTGTTGAGTTTGAGATGTCCATTAGTTGCCATGGGGGTCTTGATGGACTTGGCTTTGTCTATATTGAACTTTTTGAGGATGTAATGCGTGTACTTAGTTTGGCAAATGAAAGTGCCTTCTTTCAGTTGCTTCACTTGGAATCCCAAAAAGAACTTCAATTCGTCCATCATTGACATCTCGAATGAGTCTGTTATAATTTTACTAAATTCTTCACAATAAGATTTATTAGTAGAACCAAAAATGATGTTATCAACATAAATCTGACATACGAATAGATGACCATCAAAATGCTTTCTAAACAAAGTATAATCATCTTTTACTATTTTAAAGCCACTTTGAGTGAGAAAGTCCCTAAGGCACTCATACCAAGCTCGAGGAGTTTGTTTGAGGTCATAGAGAGTCTTACGCAGTTTGTACACATGGTTGGGGTACTCTTGATCTTCAAATCCTGGTGGTTGCTCTACGTACACCTCTTCCTTGATAGGACCATTGAGGAATGCACTTTTGACGTCCATTTTATATAGCTTAAAATTGTGGTGAGTAGCATAGGCTAATAAAATATGAATGGACTCAAGTCTAGCTACGGGAGCAAAGATTTTATAGAAATCCAAACCTTTGACTTCTGAGTAACATTTTGCCACAAGTCATGCCTTGTTTCTCGTTATGACTCCGTGTTCATCTTGCTTGTTCTGAAAGACCCATTTGGTGCCGACAATATTGGCTTTTGGTCTTTCCACAAGCTCCCAAACTTCATTTCTTTTGAAGTTGTTCAGCTCCTCTTGCATGGCGGTCACCCAATCTGGATCTTTTAATGCTTCATCAACCTTGTATGGTTCCAGAAACGAGACAAAAGAGTAATGTTCACAAAAATTTGCAATACGAGATCTAATAGTTACTCCTTTTGCAATATCTCCAATGATGTTGTCGACGTGATGATCTCTTTGTATACTCTGATGTACTCTTGAGTGAGGCACTTGTGAGGTCATTTGCTCTTCATTATCGTCATTGTCAGTGTCTCCACCTAGATCATTGCTTCCATGATTGATCTTCTTGATCCAGTTGATGTTGATCTTGTGCAAAAGCTCCCCCTTGATCATTGCTCTCTTGTTGAGTTACATTTTGAGCACTTGAGTCTTGTGATTGCTCTTCAGGTCGAATATCACCAAGTGCCATCCTCCTCAACACTTGACATGGGGCTGCTTCTTGATCTAGCACACACTTATCTACTTGGTCCACTTGGGAGCCATTACTCTCATCAAACACTATGTCACGTGCCACTTCAACAATGCCAGAGACTTTGTTGGAAACACGATAGACATAGGTGTTCGAATCATAACCAAGCAAGAACCCTTCATCAGATTTTGAAGCAAATTTCAAAGTCCTTGGTTTCTTGTTCAAAATAAAGCATTTACTTCCAAATACTCTGAAATATGATACATTTGTTTTGTTACCAGTGAGAAGCTCATATGAAGTTTTCTTCAAAAGTCGGTGAAGATATAGACGGTTCGTGGCGTGACAAGTGGTGTTTACCGCTTCAGCCCAAAATTGGTTCGAAGTCTTGTATTCATCTAGAATTGTCCTCGCCATCTCAATGAGGATCCTGTTCCTCCTTTCGGCCACCCCATTTTGTTGAGGGGAGTAGGGTACCGAAAACTCATGTTTTATTCCTTTTTCATTGAGGTACTACTCAACTTGAGTATTTTTGAACTTCATTCCGTTTTCACTCTTAATATTCTTAACGGTTGAGGAGAATTTATTTTGCGCTCTCTTCAAGAACTTCTTGAGAATCCCTTGGATCTCTGATTTATCATACAAGAAAAATACCCAGGTAAATCTCAAAAATCGTCAACAATGACTAAACCATATTTGTTACCACCGATGCTTATATAAGCAATTGGACTGAAGAGGTCCATATGAAGAAGTTCTAGCGGTCTTGATGTAGTCATCACGTTCTTTGCAGGTGTGGTGTTCCAACTTGTTTTCCTGCCTGGCATGCATGTAGGATTGAATAGCATGTGAAAAGCTACCAGAGGGGGGTGAATGGTAGATTTAAAACTTTTTCAGCGGAAGCAACAAAAACCCCTCGACAGAAAAACAATCTAAAAAAGAAACAATGTGTGCGACTAATCTAAACATGTTCAACTATGACAAAAGCAGTATAGATTGTGAAAAATCAAGTCATGAAAATTTCACAACAAGAATAATGAAAAACCATCGAGAAAAACTCAAGTTATGATCGAAATATTGAACAAGGGTCAATCTGTTCTATCCGAGTAAAAAACCAGATCTGCAACATTGCAAAGAAACTCGTGTAGATCAGAAACCGCAAATCCAATGATCGTGAAATTTTTAAAGATGAAAGACAATCAAGTTCTGAAGGCAATACAAAACTAATCACGTCAATTGGATCTGTAAAACTCGAGTTACAAAAAAAAAACACCAAAGCAACATAGTGTTGTGCAGAAACTCGACGAGAAAAACGTGTCTGAAACAAGTCGGAGGAACAACAAACAAAAGTTCCTTTAAACTACGAATTTTATTAATCAAAACACAAGAGGAACAACCCAAAGTAATCTCACCACGAGCTCTGGCCTCCCTTGCTTTTATAACCAGCCCTAAGGCCAACCCAATTCAAACTAGGACTCCAATCCTACTCAGTTTCAACTGAAACTTTACATAACTGATCAAGACTCTTCTATATGTAGATATAAACAATATTAAGACTTCCAAACACCTTAGGAACGTATAACACACTCCTAAAACAACTCAACTTCGTGACCCACACAAAATCTAACCAAAACAAACTCGAAACTTTCCATAAACGAACCATAACCACCTCAGTCGCAACGTGAGGCATAATCCAGCCGGTTGGACCTTTCCAACCAATTCTTTATGTCCACTTCTCTTCATCACGCCTTGGAACCATGTTTCCACATCCATGCACTCCTTGCACATGTGAAAACACCTTCCAGCAACGTCCACGATACCTTCATATACATTGTTGTTGACCTAAACATGTTGCGTGACCTCGTGATCAACTCAACCACAATTCCTCTCAAACTTGGTTGTTGAACCTCATCTTCTCCATAGGACTAGTTCAATGGATCCCATCACCAGACATGTCTTGACCTCAAGCAACACCTGCACATAAATAAACAACCAATTCTTCCGAGCACAAGTCCTCGACTTGACTCACATTAGTCTGATAATCACAACACCTTATGTGAGCACCTCACATAAGCATGTTGCAAACCATAGCAAAATGATATCATACATAACTACCAAAACACACCAAAAATTTAGTAAGAAAATACTAAGCAAATCTTTCCATAAGTGTAAAGACAGTTTGAAACATTGCAAATGAAAAACATAGCAACCACACAATTATTTCAGCACATAGAAAGTTCAGACAGTCCAAAACAGTCGCAATGCATTATACAAGAAAAGGACATACATTCCAGAATGCAAAACACGTGCAACTCACGTGCAGCAGAAGTTCGGATAGTGCGAAATGTGTTTCTCAAGTATATTCAAAACTTTGCATGAAAAACTACACGTTTAACATAATTACCAATGTATTCAACACATATTGGTCTCACAATCTCCTACTTGATGAATGCATTGACAACACCACTTAAAATTGGAATATTGGGTTATTCACATGAAAAATTTTGAAAACAATTTTCTCACTCTTTTTAAAATCAAATGAGAAAGAAATTTCAAAAACAAATATTTCTCCCCTATACATATTCCCCCCCTTTCACAATGTATTCAGCAAGATTCAAAATAGAAATTTCAATAGTTATGAGCATATTATAATATATACATATAAAACAAATCTCATCCAAGTCATACTTTCAAGTAACTTACACTATCACATTAATGAGATACATAAAGTAGTGTAAGTCATGCTAGAGATCTAGTCGGTTGGACCTTTTCCAACCAATTGTTTACGTCCACATCTCTTCATCACACATTGGAACCATGCAGCCATGTCCATGCACTCCTTGCACATGTGCAAACATTTTCCAATGACATCCACAATACCTTCATATGCATTGTTCTTGATCCAAACATGCTACGCGACCTCCTGACCAACTCAATCACAATTCCTCTCGAACTTGGTTGTTGAACCTCATCTTCTCCCTGAGACTAGTTTAATGGATCTCCTCACCAGCCATGTCTTGAACTGAAGCAACACTTGCACATGAATAAACAACCAATACTTCCGAGCACAAGTCCTCGACTTGACTCTCGTTAGTTCCGAAACCACAACACCTTACATGAGCACCTCACATAAGCATGTTGCAAACCTTAGCAAAAAGATATCAACCATAACCACCAAAACACACCAAAAACTTAGTAAAGGAATAATAAGAAAACTTTCCATGAGTGTAATGCAAGTACGAGACATTGCAAGTTAAAGGTTGAACCACTGCGATTAGGCTTCGAACCTTGGCAAAGCTAACTGTACCTTGAACCGGAGCTTACCAAAGCTAGCAGGACCTAGTGCTGGAGCTAAACAAAGCTAGTAGGACCAAGCGCCAGAGCTTACCAAAGCTTAGTCGGACCTTGCCAAAGCAAGTCGGACCTAGACAAAGAAGTCAGACCTAGCCAAAGTAAGTCGGACCTAGACAAAGAAAGTTGGACCTTACGTCGGACCTTGCCGGAGCTACCCAAAACAAGTCGGACCTATTGTCGGACCTTGCTGGAGCTCGGACCTAGAGTCGAACCATGTTGAAAAAGGTGTTTTGGTGATATTCATAACTTTTTATCGCCATAGCCAATGTATTCAACAAACGTGGGTCTCACAATCTACCCATTGATGAATGCATTGGCAACACCGCTTAGAATTCGAACTTTTGCTGATTTAAACGAAAATTTTTGAAAAGAAAATTCTCCCCTATACATATTTCTCCCCTTTTGTAAATCAGACATAAAATGAGAAGAAAAAAATTTGCCCCCCTGAGAAGAATCATGCCAAAAACACTTGTGAATATGTGCAATGTGTGATCAATTTCTCCCCCTTTGACAATGTATTCAGCAAGGTACAATGTATTCAGCCTAGGGGACATGCGCGTCCTAGCTTTGGCATCCCAGGCACGCCTCCCTTCTCTGAGCCTTTCGTGGGAAAGCTCAGGCTCGGTGCCGCCTGACACGTGGCATCTCCCGGACCTTACCTCAGCGGGATGCCCAGTTCCGGGAGGTTGGGTCCGGAGCTGCCAAAAACTAGCAGCGTCGGACCCTCAGAGGGACGTCCGGGTCCAGGAGGTTGGATCCAGAGCTGCCGGGATTGTGCGCAGTATCGGACCCTCTTCCCAGGAGGGGAGGTCCAGAGCCGCCGTTCTAGTGGCCTCACCGGATCATTCTCCGGTGAGGTGGTGGGCCCAGGGCCATGGTCGGCGTGGAGATGATACTGTGCCACTTGCCACATAGCCCTCTGGGCCCATGTCAGGCCTCGCCCCTGTGGGCAATGGGCCCAGTGTTCATTTATCCCTGTAGCCAGGGATACCCGGTTCGCCAGGCACCGACAGTGGCCCCCAGGCCCACCTCGGGGAGGAACTTCCTTGGAGAGGCAGTTGTACCTGTGGTGGGGCCATTCTGAATCTTCGTGCTGTGGCTTTAAGGACTTCCTTCAATGCGGCGGACAAAATCTTTGTCCGCGGATATTGCTCCACTGACAGGCGCCGGTTCCCGATACGAAATTCGTTTTGGTTCCTCGCGCCCATTAAGTCTTCGCGCTAGAGTTTTGAATTCTCTCCTACGAAAACAGCTACCTTGAGGCGGCCACTTGGCCTTCCCACCGGTTCAGGCTCTTGGTCCACCAGTCATAAGGCGGATAGCCCCAATATCTTGGTGCCAGCGGTTTCCTTCCCAACACCACGGACCCGTACTTAAGCAAGAGACTAGCACAGGTCACATACTCTTCACGCCTCCATTTGCGCCTGCACTTTGAGCGCTTGCTGCCTTCTCACATCCTTCAGCTTCAAACCCTAGCTTTCTGCTCATCCAACCTTTCCGACCTCCATCTTGCCGCCATGGAGTTAGGTCTCCCCTCCAGCAAGATCAAGAATGAGAAGGGACTGAAGAAGTTTTGGGCCCACATGGGATGGTCCCATGAGTCCTTCGACGGCAAGATCCGCACCGGCGAACTCCCTTTTGAGAAGAAGAATGCCGGCAACATGGTGTAAGGATCGAATGCCCAAGAGGGGGGGGGGGGGGGGGTGAATTGGGCTTCTTTTTACAATATAAATCAATAAAAACTCAACTACTAAAGCCCAATTCCCTATGCAAACAACCTATGCATTCAAGTGAATAATAAGTTTGCGGAATATGAAATGCATAAGTATAACAGGAAAGAAAGAGTATGCAAACTCCCGAGAAGACACGAAGACACGGTGATTTATCCCGTGGTTCGGCAAGATCATCAAGACCTTCCTACATACACGTTGTGGCACCCGTCAAGGGTGTAGCCACTCCCAAGTCACCAAGACCAGGGATCTCACTAAAAGTCTCCGTTCGCCATCTCCGGCAAGGTGGAGCTCAAGCATTGTAGAACTTTGATCTTCCGGGCTTCCACAACCGACTTGGCAAGCTCCGGAAGGATCTCTCTGATCACCGACTGATACACGGTGAATGCAATCACAAAGAGACACTCCTTTACAGCTCTCACTATACTAGAGACTCCAATCACCAAGAATGGAAGCACACAAGCATCATCTCTAGTAAGTTCTAGCCTATCTCTTGGTGTACAAGTGGTGTAATTGATGTGGAATTGGTTGCTCAACGTCTTGAATGCTTGACAATGTGTAGAGTAGCTCTAGGCATCAAGACTTGTCCAAATGACTGGTTGAAGGGGTATAAATAGCCAGCTTCTACTAGATAGCCGTTGGAAAGTAGGCTAACATCACTGTTCTGCAAACACCGGATGATCCGATGTTCTCCCTTCAGCTGTCATCGGTCGAATACAAATTAGCTGAGGTCACTGTGTCAAATATGACCGTTGATCGACCGATGTTGTATACACCTGTACATCGGATAATCTGGTGACACTCGGTTCAGGATGGTCCAGAAATAATGCTTACTGGAATGATCGACCGATGTGGCGTATTTGTACATCAGATGGTCCGGTGTTACTTGGTCCAGGGAAATTGCTTACTGAAATGATCGACCGATGTAACACACGCTTCCACATCAGATGATCCACTGTATACCCAAGACTGAGGTCTTTTCTACTGCAGAGCCAACTCGACCGATGTAGTGTTTTCTGGATACATCGGATGATCCGGTGAGTTGATTTTGTCTGCTTCGAGTTGTTCTAAGTGATTCTTTTGGAATTTGTCCGAGTGAACTCTTAGATATTGTTTGAAATGTTCTTCTGATGATGACTAAGTCTCGTGTGCTGTCAATTATGATGGAATAATTTTGACATATATGTTTTTCCTTTCAGTCTTCATGAAAATCGATTGACCTCGTAAAATAGTTTGTTGAGGGGTCTCCAATTGTATCCAATGAGCAGTAGATGATATAAATATAGAGTCCATTAAGTGTGACGAGTTATATGAGAGACCTTGCATCCACAAACTTATTAGTGATATCCAACGGTTGTCATTAATCACCGAAACCATACCTTATGGGGGCCTAGATGCTTTCAATCTCCCCCTTTTTGATGATTGATGACAACACAACAAGTAAAGCATAACAGTAATGAAATTTAGAATACGATACTCAAAAAGATATGTAACAAGTACAAAATCCAGCACATGAAGCTCAGGTTCAAAAATGATCAATAAAACATAAGAGAATTAAGTAGCACATGGATACTCAGGATAGCAAAAGAATATCAAAGCTCCCAAATTACAAAAGCTCCCAAAATACTCCCCCTGCAACTAGGACTCCCCCTAAGACTAAGCTATCCCTCCCCCTGACTATGACTCTTCTCCCCCTTTGGCATCAAGACACCAAAAAGGGAAGCTGAGTGCCTAAGGATCCTGAGCACTTGGGGCGATGACGAACTGGTCGTCGTCGGGGGTGCTAACGTCGGAGCTGCTGCCTGCTGCTGCTGAGGCTGGAGTGGAGGAGACCGGGGCTGTGGGAGCTGCTATCGGTACTGAGGGTGCCTGCTGAGTCGAGACTGCCGGTAGCGAGGCACTGAAAACCGAAGCCGGAGTCTACTGAAAGAGGGTCGTAGCCGGTAGAGGAGAGCGAATCGGTGCGTCTGGGGCAAGCAGTGGTGACATGATGATAGTCGGTATCGGCATGGTCGGCACTAGAGCTGAGCCTGGTGCTAGGACAGGTGGACCTGAAGCTAGACCAGAAAGCTGTGAGGGCGGGGCAATCCCGGTCTGAGTGTAGAGGTTGGTGGTCAACCCCAGGATGCCCATCATAGCTTGCTGCATCTGCTGCTGCTGGTCAAGAGAACGCTGATGCATCTGGTCAATGAGTCCAGTGAGTCTGTCACTGTCCTCTCGCCTCTCGCAGGCTATCTGACGCTGCATCTCCTGCTGCTGCTGCTGGAGCTCCACAAGACGTGCAACCTGCTCAGCTCTGGCCCGCTCAGCTGCAAGCCGATCCTGTCACTACTGCTCAATCATCTGCTGCAGTAGAGAAGTGAGCTCGGATGGCTGAGAGACCTAAGCCTCAGACACCGGAGGTGGGGTAGTCGAGCCTCCAACCTCCGCATCGTGCTACCTGGGTGTGGGAGGAGGTGGGAAGTACGCCTCGACACTGTCACTAGTGTCACTCTCTGACCAGATATGCTGTAGATCCCCTCCCTGAGCCTCAGCCTATGCTAGGATCTCGTCTTCCTTTTCTAAGCCTGCCCAGTCTTCTTCTGAAAGTCGAGCTCGGACCTGACGCTCAACTGGGCGGCCAAGGCGGCGGTCTCCAGGAGCTGGAGCACAATAGTGTCCGAACCGAGTGACGATCTCGTCGGTGAGACGGGGATCGCGGAGCGGCGTCGGTGGAGAGAAGAGAGAGAAAAACGAACGAAAACAAAGAGGCACGCTAAATAGGTGCGGCCTAAACCCTAGCTCGATTTTTAACATCGGATGATCTGACGTCAGTTGAGAGGGTGCATCGGTCGAGTGGTACAGTAAGGTTATTCCAGAGGCACCTTCAGCATCGGATGATCCGACGTGGAAACATTTGTCATCGGTTGAATTTGGCACAACTCCAAAAATATGAATATCGGATGCTCTGATGTTTCTCAGAATGAACTCATCGGTTGATTTGACTTTCTGTCTGAGCTGACCCTTGTACTTAAGCACAAACTGATCCGATGATGCTTCTGCCCTAAGCATCGGATAATCCGATGACTACAAAAGATAAGCAACAGCCCATATATGTCCTTTGACTTAAACAATCAAAGAGAAACACAAGTCTTAGGACTTTTTGGGCAACCCCTAACCCCTCAAAAAACTTTAACGATAGTTGCCAATAACTTGGGTAAGCCCTAAAGCAAATAGAACACTAGAAAAACCAAGGAAAAAATTCAAACAAAATGTAAGGCCCATGCTTTGTGAGCTAGAGGATGAAGACTTCTATCTCTTTAAAGCATGTTCCATTAGGCATTAACACACCTAACACTTTGTTCTTTCCACATCATATGAGTTGAGATATTGCATTTCAAACAAGTCTCTTTCTCATGAAGTGGGTTCCCCTTTGTGACAATCTACCGTATGCAATGCCAAACAATTTTTTAATGCAAGATATTAGACGTGTGTGCAAGTCTATATGGCAGACATCATGCAAGACATAAATTAAATCTATCTTGCCAAATTTGAACCTTTCAAAGGCTTCTTCAGGGAGAGTCATTCTCCAAGTCTTGGGGATACCCAAAAGAACCGCCATCCCAAGCTAACCCTTGCTCGCCCCTATCCTTTGAAAGTTAGACAAGACCTATATGTGATGCATTCTTACATAACCATGGCAACTTACATGACGTTCGATGCATCTAGCACATTTAATTCACTCCTTAGTCTAGAAAAGGTTTTCTCATCAAGTGGTTTAGTGAAGATATCCGCCAATTGTTCTTCGGACCTAACACCTTGCAAGGAGATGTCTCCTTTAGCTTCATGGTCCCGCAAGAAATGATGGCGAATATCAATGTGCTTAGTGCGGGAGTGTTTAACGGGGTTTTTAGCAATCTTAACCGCACTTTCATTGTCACAAAGGAGAGGCATACAACCAAATTTAACACCAAAGTCCAAAAGGGTTTGCTTCATATAAAGGATTTGGGCACACATGCACCAGTCGCTATGTATCCCGCTTCCGCAGTGGACAAGGCAACAAAGTTTTGCTTCTTGCTAGACCAAGATATTAGGGAACGCCCAAGCAAGTGGCACCCTCCGGAGGTACTCTTGTGATCCACACGGCATCCGGCAAAGTCTGAATCCGAGTAACCCAAGAGATGGAATTTAGCACCTTTGGGGTACCACAGGCCTACACTTGGGGTATGCTTGAGATACCGAAGTGTCCTAAAGACCGCCTTCTGATGCGATTCTTTAGGTGCCGCTTGAAAGCGAGCACACAAGGAGACACTAAACATGATATCGGGCCTAGATGCGGTAAGATAAAGCAATTAACCAATCAGGGAACGATAATTAGATTGGTCAACAGGTTTACCGTCCTTATCCACGTCAAGATGACAATTTGTTGCCATTGGAGTACTTCTTGAGCTACAATCTCCCATCTCAAATTTCTTCAAGAGGTCCTTGGTATATTTTTCTTGATAGATGAAGGTCCTCTCTCGAAGTTGCTTGATTTGAAATCCAAGGAATAAGTTAAGCTCTCCAATCATCGACATCTCGAATTCCCTAGACATCATTTTGCCAAACTCATGGCTAAGAACTTCGTTAGTTGAACCAAAAATAATATCATCAACATAAATTTGACAAAAAATAGTTCTCCATCGATGTCTTTGGTGAAGAGTGTAGTGTCCACCCTCCCGATCTTGAATCCTTGCATGATCAAGAAATCCCGTAGTCGTTCATACCATGCTCTAGGTGCTTGCTTGAGCCCGCAGAGCGCCTTGTGCAACCTATACACATGATTAGGATTCCTCGGATCTTCGAACCCGAGAGGTTGTTCAATATATACAAGCTCGTTAGTATAACCATTAAGAAATGCACTTTTCACATCCATTTGATAAAGCTTTATATTATGATGTGATGCAAAAGCAAGAAGTATACAGATGGCTTCTAGTCGAGCGACTGGAGCAAATGTTTCTCCAAAGTCTAGTCCTTCAACTTGCTAGAAACCCTTGGCCACAAGTCTTGCCTTGTTGCGGATCACAACACCGTTCTCGTCTTGTTTGTTGCGGTACACCCACTTTGTCCCGATGACGTTTTTGTCCTTGGGTCGCTCCTCCAACACCCAACTTCATTGCAGACGAAGTTGTTGAGTTCTTCTTGCATGACCATTACCCAATTTGGATCTTGGAGTGCTTCCTCAATGTGAGTGGGTTCTACATATGAAACAAACGAGCAGTGCTCACAAAACGTAGCGAAATGGTGAGAACGTGTACTTACTCTCCTTGATGGACTTCCGATAATTTGATCAATCGGATGCGCCTTGGAGATGCGTTCATGCCTCATAAGTGGTTGTGAAGCACTTGGCAGTGGTGATGTGTGTTGCTCTTCTTGTGGTTGTACTTGATCATGGACTTGTTCTTCTTCTTGATGTTGTGTGGCTTGTGAATCTTGTGTCGGCAATAGATCATCTTTTTCTTCTTCGTGAACTTGAGGTGCCATAGATGTGTTTGTAGGATCGAAGAGCACGTGAAAAGCTGCCAGAGGGGGGGGGGGGTGAATGGTAGATTTAAAAATCTTACACAACGGAAACAATTAAACCCCAAACCCTTTCGGCAGAAAAACGATCTGTTAAAGAAATCGTGTGTTGAGACTAATCTAAATGTGTTTCACCATGACAAAAGTGATATATATCAGAGATAATCAAGTCATGAAGACAACACAAAAAGAATCACTCAAATCCGTCGAGAAAAACTCAAGTTATGATCGAAAGATCAAACAATGGTCAATCTGCCCTACCCGAGAAAAAAAACAGTTCTGGAATGCTGCAAAGAAACTCGTGTAGATCATAGACCACAAATCCAATGACCGTGAAATTTTGACATATGATAGAAAATAAAGTTGTGAAGACAATCCAAAAGGAATCACATCAATTGGATCTGTAAAACTCGAGTTATGATAAAACCACCGACGAAAGGTAGTGCTGTCCAGAAACTCGACGAGTAAAACTTGTCTGGAACAAGTCTGACGAACAAGGCACAAAAGTTCCTTCAAACTACGAATTTTATTCAATAGAACACAAGAGGAACAGCCCCAAAGTCGTGCACCACGAGCTCTGGGCTCCCTTGCTTATATAACCAGCCCTTACGCCAACCCAATATCAACTAGGACTCCAATCCTACTCAGATCACGAATCGTAAATTTCCATAACTGCTCAAGATTCTTCTATACGCAGATACAAGCAATCTTAAGACTTTCAAACACCTTAGGAAAGTATCCCACATTCCTAAACAACTCAATTTCGTGACTCATACGAAATCCTAACATAATCAACTCGATACTTTCCATACCGAGCCATAACCGACTCCGCCGTAGCCGAAGTCATCAACCGATACAATCCGATCCTTCCAACCAGATCTTCCCATCCATAAACCATCTTCGGAACCATGTTGCCACGTCATGCACCACATGCATACGTGCATACACCTTCCTTCGATGTCCAGTAACCTTCATATGCACCGCCCTTGATTCAATCATCCTGCACGACCTCCTGATCAGCTCAACCACAGTTCCTTCCGAACTTGGTTGTTGGAACCTCATCTCCTCCCTAAGACTAGCCCAATGGATCCTGTCACTAGCCATGACTTGAACTCAAGCAACACCTGCACATGAATAAACAACCAATCCATACGAGCCCAAGTCCTCAACTTGACTCAAGTTAGTTCCGAACACAACACCTTACGTGAGAACCTCACATAAGCATGTTGCAAAGCATAGCAAAACGATATCATCCATATCAACCAAAACGCACCAAAAACTTAGCAAATGAATACTAAGCAATCTTTCCAATAATGTAAAGCAAGTACGAAACATTGCAAATGAAAAGCAGAAGCACCGCGGTCAAGTTTCGGACCTTGCCAAAGCAACCCGAAGCTTGAGCCGGAGCTAACAAAACTAGTACAATGAAGCACCTGCCGGAGCTTACCAAAACTAGTACAATGAAGCACCTGCCGGAGCTTACCAAAACTAGTACAATGAAGCACCTGCCGTAGCTTACCAAAACTAGTAGATCCTAGCACCGGAGCTTACAAAACTAGCAGGACCTAGCGCCAGAGCTAACCAGAACTAGTTGGAACTAGTAAACCCAAAAGCTGGAGCTAGAAAAATCAACTCGGAGCTTAGCAAAAACATGTCGGAGCTATCAAAGACATGCCGGAGCTAAAGACAAAGCTCACCGGAGCTGACCAAAGCTAGTCGGACCTAGCATCGAACGTAACCGGAGCTACCCAAACCAAGCTGGACCTACCGTCGGACCTTGCTGTAGCTCAGAGCTAGAGTCAAACCTTAATAAAAAGGTGTTTTGGTGATATGTTAAACTTTTATCATCAAAGCCAAGTGTATTCACCACAAGTCAATGTATTCAGCACACATATGTCTTACAGTGTTGATGTTGGAACTTGAAGCTCCCCCTTGATCATGGCTCTCCTCAACTTTAGGCTTGATGTCTCCAATGGTCATGTTCTTCATAGCTCCTCGTAGAGGCTCATCATCTATTTCATCATGACCAAAACTCTCCTTCTGGGAGCCATTAGTTTCATCAAACTCAACGTCACAACTTTCCTCAACTAAACCGGAGGTTTGGTTGAATACTCGATATGCTTTTGAGTTTGATGCATAACCAAGAAAGATACCAACATCACATCTTCTTTCAAACTTACCGAGCCTTTTCTTGCGGTAGATATAGCACTTGCACCCAAAGACTCGGAAATAGGAGATGTTGGGCTTTCTCCCAATGAGGAGTTCGTACGGGGTCTTTTGAAGTAGTCGATGTAGATAGACCCGATTTGCGGCATGGCATGCCGTGTTGATTGCTTCGTCCCAAAACTTCTCGGACGCGCCATAGTCATCAAGCATTGCTCGTGCAAGAGTGATGAGAGTCTTGTTCTTCCTTTCAACGAAACCATTTTGTTAAGGAGTGTATGTGGCTGAAAATTCATGTTTCATGCCTTCACGATCACACCACTCCCCAATGTTGTAGTTCTTGAATTCGGTGCTGTTGTCACTCCGGACCTTGATGATGGGAAGTTGAAATTCCCTTTGAGCACGTTTAGCGAAGGTCTTGAACACTTCTGGAGTTTCACTCTTGTCACCTAGAAACAATGTCCAAGCATACCGAGAGTAGTCATCAACTATAACAAGACAATGGATATTACCACCAAGACTTTGATATGTGGACGGTCTGAAGAGGTCCATGTGGAGCAACTCAAGTGGCTTGGAGGTTGACACCATTGTATTCATCGGGTGGTGTGAAGCAACTTGTTTCCCGGCTTGACAAGCGCTACAGAGCTTGTTCTTCTCAAATGTGAAATCCTTCACGCCGGTTACCATCCCGAGCTTGAGTGACTTCTTGAGCTTGCTCATTCCAATGTGAGCTATGCGTCGATGCCATAGCCAACCCAAACTCGTCTTGGTGAAAAGACAAGTGGTCAAGCTAGCATCCTTGTCGGAGAAGTCTACTAAGTAGAGGTGTCCATGCCGAAACCCTTTGAAGATTAGTTCTTTGCTTGTTTCACTAGTCACAACAACATCATTCTTGCCAAAGGTGCACGTTAGTCCAAGATCACATAATTGTGCAATAGAAAGCAAATTGAAACTAAGTGACTTAACATACAACACATTGGAAATAGATAAATCATGTGAAATTGCAATCTTACCCAACCCAATTACCTTCCCCTTAGAGTTTTCACCGAAGGTGACTTGTTCATGATTGCCGGGGTTCTCTATGGAGGTGAACATACCATTGTTGCCGGTCATGTGTTGGGTGCACCCGCTGTCGAGTACCCAATGCTTTCCTCCGGCCTTGTAGTTCACCTACACACATGAATTCAGTTTTTGATTTTAGGCACCCAAGCTAACTTAGGTCCTTGTATGTGTGATAGAAGTGTTTTTGGGACCCAAAGTTGCTTGGGAAGCTTCCTCTTCATGTCCTTCATGTCCTTGCCAATGAACCTTGCCTTCACCTTGCCATCTACTTTACTCAAGAGATAATAGTGATCATTAAAGGTGGACTTGTAGTTAGTAGGCAATTTTGGAGAAGGCCGGTTAGGAAGAGGACACTCCCTTGTATGGTGACCGGTGACCTTGCAATGTTGGCAATAAGAACCAACTTCCTTGATGAAGCTTGTTTTAAGCTCCGGTGAGGGCACCTTTCCTTTGTTAGGCACCGGGAAGGATCCAAGTTCTCTCTTGTTGAAGGCATTTGCTTGTTGGAAGAGGATTTCTTTGTGCTTGACTTCTCCCTTAGATAGTCTTGCCACACTAGTGCGGAGACTTTCAATTTCATCCATCAAATCCTTCTCCCTAGCATTCTCTTTCAAGGGCAAATACTTATGCAAGACATTAGTGGCATGAGAGACAATAGATACCTTATCATTAAGGGTTTCTTTCTTTATGGTTTTCAATTCTTGATCAATGACTTCATAAGCAAGGTTAAGTACTTGATGCTCTTGGATTAACTCATTGTGCTTTCCCAAGAGTGCTTTGTGTGCTAAGTCAAGCTCATGATGATCTATCTTGATTTGAGCCTTATATTCCTCAACTTGCTTGACATGAGATTTGAGCGTGTCATGCTCCTTAAGTATGCTTTCATACTTGTCAAGCAAATCAAGGTTAGCACTCTCAAGCTTAGCACGAGCTTGTTCAAGAGCCTTGACCTTACTCTTTTCCCTTTTAATGATATTGTGGTATTCATTTATCATTGAAGCTAAGTCATCGGGGGAAAGCTCATCATTGCTAGATTCATCACATACCTTGGTGTTACCTTTTGCCATGAGGCACATGGGAGGTGGACAAAGATATGAATCATCATTGTTGGCAATGGCAAGGCGGGCCAAGCTCTCTTCTTCAGCTTCACTCTCTTCATCACTAGATTCTTCGTCAGTGATCCATTCGTTTGCCTCACACATGAACACCTTTTGTGGACCTTTTCTCTTCTTTGGAAAGAGTTTTGCCTTTTTTCCTTTGTCATACTTCTTCCTAAAGAATCTTGGCTTGGTCTTGACCTCTTCTTCATCATCCTCACTATCCTCAAGCTTGCGATGCTTGCCCTTGTGATTCTCTCTTCTTTTGTCCGGTTTTGGACAATCATAGGAGATGTGGCCTTGATCACCACAGTTATAGCAGGTCTTTTTGTCATCTTTCCTTGGTAGAAATGCTTTCTTTTTGGGATCAAAGGTGTATCCCTTCTTGGCAATCTTGGAGTTCAAGCGAGAGAATTTTCTCATCATCAATGCAAGCTCATCATCGTCATCTTCACTTGAAGCTTGCTCTTCTTCACTTGAGCTAGGCTCGATCACTTTCTTTTTCTTGAGATTTGTTCTCTTGGTGGAAGCCTCTAGAGCAATTGTCTTTGAAGATGATTCCTCCATCATCCCAAGCACACTCATCTCATGAGCGCGAATCTCTCCAAGAAGTTCAGAAACTTCAATGTGATCAAAAGATTCCTTTTGAAGCATGGAGTTGATGATGTTGTACTTTGGCTTAGGAAGAAGCATAAGAATCTTGTGGTTGATGAGTCCCTTGCCAAGAGAAGCAATATCAAGAGCATTAATTTCCTCAATAAGAACATTCAAGAGAGAAAACATTTCATTGAAATTTTCATGAGGTAGCATTTTGAACTCATCATATTTGGCCTTAAGCATGTGATGCTTTAGTCATTAACAAGAGAAGAACCCTCATGAATTTCAATCAAGCAAGCCCAAATTTCACAATCCTTTTCTTTGCTAGCAATCCTAGCAAACACATCTTGACAAATGCATTCGTAAATAATATTTCTGGCCTTGGCACCCCACTTGATTTGATCACCTATGTTGTTATGCTCACCAAACCCCGCATGAGTCGCTTCCCATACCTCGGGAGCAATAGCATCTAGATAAGCATGCATACGTGCTTTCCAATATGCAAAGTTCTTGCCCTCGAAGATGGGAACCGAACCCCCAATCTTGGCCATTTTGGCTCTCTTGCGGTGAAGCTAGAATGATCCAATGAGCAACCTGGCTTTGATACCAATTGTAAGGATCGAATGCCCAAGAGAGGGGGTGAATTAGGCTTCTTTTTACAATCTAAAGCAATAAAAACTAAACTACTAAAAGCCCAATTCCCTATGCAAACAACCTATGCATTCAAGTGAATAATAAGTTTGCGGAATATGAAATGCATAAGTATAACAGGAAAGGAAGAGTATGCAAACTCCCGAGAAGAAACGAAGACACAGTGATTTACCCCGTGGTTCGGCAAGATCATCAAGACCTTCCTACATCTACGTTGTGGCACCCGTCATGGGTGTAGCCACTCCCAAGTCACCAAGACCAGGGATCTCACTAAAAGTCTCCGTTCGCCATCTTTGGCAAGGTGGATTTCAAGCCTTGTACAACTTTGATCTTCTGGGCTTCCACAACCGACTTGGCATGCTCCGGAAGGATCTCTCCAATCACCGACTGATACACGGTGAATGCAATCACCAAGATACACTCCCTTACAGCTCTCACTAGACTAGAGACTCCAATCACCAAGAATGGAAGCACACAAGCATCATCTCTAGTAAGTTCTAGCCTATCTCTTGGTGTACAAGTGGTGTAAATGATGTGGAAGTGGTTGCTCAACGTCTTGAATGCTTAACAATGTGTAGAGTAGCTCTGGGAATCAAGACTTGTCCAAATGGCTGGTTGAAGGGGTATAAATAGCCAGCTTCCGCTAGATAGCTGTTGGAAAAGTAGGCTGACATCACTATTCTGTAAACACCGGATGATCCGATGTTCTCCCTTCAGCTGTCATCGATCGAATACAAATTAGCTGAGGTTATTGTGTCAGATATGACCGTTGATTGACCGATGTTGTATACACCTGTACATCGGATAATGCGGTGACACTCAGTTCAGGATGGTCCAAAAATAATGCTTACTGGAATGATCGACCGATGTGGCATATTTGTACATCGGATGGTCCGGTGTTACTTGGTCCAGGGAAATTGCTTACTGGAATGATCGACCGATGTAACATATGCTTCCACATCGGATGATCTGGTGTATACCCAAGTCTGAGGTCTTTTTCTGCCGCAGAGCCAACTCGACCGATGTAGTGTTTTCTGGATACATCGGATGATCTGGTGAGTTGATTTTGTCTGCTTCGAGTTGTTCTAAGTGATTCTTTTGGAATTTGTCCGAGTGACCTATTAGATATTGTTTGAAATGTTCTTCTGATGACGACTAAGTCTCGTGTGCTATCAATTATGATGGAATAATTTTGACATATATGTTTTTCCTTTCAGTCTTCATGAAAATTGATTGACCTCGTAAAATAGTTTGTTGAGGGGTCTCCAATTGTATCCAATGTGCAGTAGATGATATAAATATAGAGTCCATTAAGTGTGACGAGTTATATGAGAGACCTTGCCTCCACAAACTTATTAGTGATATCCAACGGTTGTCATTAATCACTGAAACCATACCTTATGGGGGCCTAGATGCTTTCACATGGTCTTCTTCCAGGGGTATGCCATGGTCAACCTGCTTCCCCCCTTTTCATCCTTCTTGATGACCTTGCTGGAGTTCTACGGCATCCAGCTACACTTCCTCGGGCCCCACTCCATCCTTCTGGTCGCTATCTTCGTCCACTTCTGTGAAATGTGGGTGGGGGTACGACCCAGTCTGGAGCTCTTCGGAAATGTCTTCACTCTGCAGACTACCGGGAAGGTGAATGAGTTGATCGGGATGTACTACTTCGTGAAGCGGAAGCGGACCCCTTTCAAGTACTTGGACACCTTTTCCTCCGGTAAATGGGATGAGTGGAAGAATTAGTGGGCGATCATGACCGTGGACTGGCACAAGAAGTTGGAGCTGCCTGAGTGCCTTCCGAACGTGGACATGGACCTCTGGAACGAGGTCCCAGAGCTGCCGTCAGCGTACAAGCCAGTTGTGGCTAGGATCGAAGGCTGTGTAGATGGCGGAGTGACCCCCCAGATGGTCTTCGGGAACTTCCTGAGGAACAGGTGGGCGCCACTGAAGTTCAGGGAGTGGATGGGGTGGACATTCACACCGCGGGATGCAGACACCCAGGTAAAAGACGAATCACTGAAGGACTTGCCGAAGAAGTTCCAGAGCAAGCCCAGTATCTCACTTGAGTCTCTTGAGCCTCCAACATCCTTTCCACCTCTGAACATGGTTCCCGATTTCTGTCGGGAGCTCCAGAAACTGATGCTAAGGCTGGATGACATAGGGGTCGCAGCTAGGAGAGCTCCTCCAGCAACCAGCGCCCCGGGGACCTCCGGGGGTTTGGCCCCAGTTTTCTTTGCCGGGGGGGGGGGGGGGCGGAGTTGTCAGCTCCGGCAAGGGCGAGGCCTCGGTGGAACCTTACAGCCGCAAGAGGAAACTGGTGCGGGGTGACGGAAGTCACGTTGGTACCTCCGGCGAGCTACCCCATCTGGCTCCGGGGCCTCCTGCGGGCGCTGGCTCCGGGGGGCCACCTCCTGCCACGGTGCCAAGTACAAGACCAAGCTCTGGAGGTTCCCTTCAAACAGAGGCTGCTCCGGCCAGAGAGGTCCCAGCTCCGACTCCGGGTCAAGCTCCTGAGAGGCCTGAGGCTCCGGCCACATCGGGTCCTTCAGGCACTGGCTCGGGCCCTGCCCCAAAACGGCTCCGTCTTCACGGCACTTGGGGATTCCAAAGGTAAGCAACCAAACTCCCTGCTTCGGTCCTTCTTCAGGTAGAGGTCTCCCTTTAAACGTTTCTCTCTTGGTTGTGCAGTGCTTCCAAGGATGGTGAGGCAACCGCTGTTCCCCCGTCGTCACAGGGGGTCGAGCAGGTAGGCGCTTCAGCCCCTACTCCTGCACCTGCCCAGGAAACAGCGGTGGCCCCGACCGAGACAAGGGTAGTTCCAACCCTAAGCGCGACTGCGGCCGATCTGGAGGCTTCGGCTGTTGATGTAGTGGCGACCGAAGCTCCAGTGGCAGAGCCAGTGGCCCCCGAGGCTCCTATAGAGGTGGAGGTGCTAAACGTCGGCCCTGCTCAAGAGTTGGCAGAAGCTCCGCTCTCGGTGTCGGGGGCCACCGAGGAGATGGTTCCCGCGCCATCCTCCGAGGGGATTCCGGAGCTCCAGCTGGACCAGGAGTTGTCGGTATCCTAGCCCTTGGTGTTGGGTGCCACTGAGGAGTCAGCTCCCGCGCCATCTCCTGAGGGGGTCCCGACATCTCAGCCAGACGTAGCCGAGGGGCCAGCCCCCTTGTCAGGCGCTGAGGGGGTTCCGGCCAGCGAGTCGGGGGCGGTAGAGGAGCCGACCCCCCTATCTACTGCTGCATCGATTGGGGAGGCTGTCCCGGCGGCGGTCGAAGTATTGGCTCCCACCCCAGTGCCTCAGACAGTGACACCCAGCGTGCTCGTGGATGTGTTTCCAGCCGCGGAGGCTCCTGGCACACGCCTCACTTTTCAGGCATCAGGGGTAGAGCCAGAAGGGTCTGCGGTTGCACCGGAGGGTCTGGCAGAGGCCCCAGGTGTCTTGAGCCTGCAAGTGCCACCGCCTTCTCAAGGTAGTCCCTCCCGATTGACGGTGGACAACTTGGCAGAGACGGGGGCAGGAGTGCCCCTATCCGGTCCAGCGCCCATTCCTCTGGAGCTGGCCATTGACAACACTCGCTCCAGTTTTCATCAAGTCGTCGCGTCTTTCGAGCACAACCTCAAGGCTCTAGAGGAGGAGCGTAGGGGGCTCCGTCAGCGTGAAGAATGGGTCAAGGGTGAGGAAACCTGACTGGACGAACAAAGCGGGCTTCTCAACGCGAGGGAGGCTACCCTCGAGGCTCTCGATCAAAAGGCCCAGAAGATTTATAAGGAAGTTGTGGAATGCCATAGAGCTGCGGACCAGCGCCAAAGTGGTCTAACCGCTTGGCATGAGACCCTCCAGAAGCGCCAGCAGGAGCTCGACTTGGGTGAGTCCAAGCTCGCCGAGGAGCTGGAGGACCTGACTAGGAGAGAAGAGGAGCTCTCCCGGAAGTTGTCGGCGGGCGAGCAGAGCTTGGCGGACCGCCGTGAACAACTTGAAGCGCGGTGCAAGCTCGAGGCAGACAGACTTTGGAAGCGGGGGCAAGGCCTCAACTCGCGGGAGACCGACGTCTCTGCCAGGGAAGCCACTGTCCGGGGCCAGGAGGAAGACTTGGCAGAGCGCCGGAACCGCATCCTTGCCAGAGAATCGGAGCTCACCGATCGCGAGCGGCAACTCGTCAAGAGCATCCAGCAGCATGGCAAGGAGGCCGAGCACCTCGCAAAGGAGGGTGCAGAGCTGGCAGCCACCAGGAGGGCTCTAGAAGAGTTGCAGGGATCAAGGGAATTCGAGTCCCAGCGAGTGTGGGACTTCCTGGAGCGGGCACACGGAGTGCTGGCATAGTTTGGTCTCAACCCTGTATGTCCGGCCCACCCGGCGCTGGAGCTACACAATGCGTTGTCGACTCTTGGCTCTGTTGGCCACAAGCTTGATGCAGTGATCGATGTCGTTGCTGACCAGCTAGAGACAGAGGGGAGGTCCCTGATCAAGACTGTCGCTGAGTACGTGCTAGAGTGCTACCGGAGTCGGGATCCCCACTTCCCCTTGAGTCTAGCGGTCGAAGGTCCAATCGCGGCAGGGTTGGGCACTACCCGGGAGGGCGTTTAGGAGTCCGCCGAGGCTTTCGCCTTAGCTATCCGCAGAACTTAGGTCTCTCCTCTCTCGCTCCCTCTTGTATGCTTCCAACTTTTGTAAGAAAATCTTTTAATTGAATGGAATCATCTTGATCTTTGGTTCTGATATTTTTGTGTCCTGCTCCCTGATATATGCATGCAACTTTGATCATGTACTTGTACCAAGGGGGACTAGGACTTGATTTGGGAACACCGGCCCTCCTGGGGTTGCCAGAGCTTAGGAGCTTGGGCAACATTCGCGGTCTCAATGGGAGGTGCCACTGCCGGCCCCCCTGGGGTTGTCGGAGCTTAGGAGCTTCGACAGGGCCAGACCTTCGTAGGAAATGTGGCACATCGCCTGCCCACCGCTGCCCCCCCCCCCCCCCCCCCCCCCCCCCGGGGGTTGACGGAGCTTAGGAGCTCCGACAGGGCTGGACCTTTGTAGGAGACGTGGCACACCGCCTGGCCCCTTGGGGTTGTCATAGCTTTTAAGGGCTCCGGCAACACCCATGGTATCGGTAGGACGTCGATGCTATGTCCCCGACAACTGGTGGAGCTCAGGAGCTTAGGGGCTGTACCGTAGGGACCTGTGCATATGACAGACAAAAGGTAATTCTGCTCTCGAGTCAATCTTTTACCTACGCTCTATTAGTGTCGCTTGTCTCACGTTCCGCTGCCATTGTGGAGGCTTGAGCAAGTACCCAAATCGGCCTGTCAGCAAATGGATTGCAAAGCTCCCACTATTGTAGAGACGAAGGAAAGATTGACCACACCCACGCTAGGTGAAGAGCTAATGGTAATTGTGTGACACCATTCATAAGAACTAAAAATAATTTCAAATGAACTAGGCATTCCAGGGTACGGCAAACAACTTTTTCATTATAACTTCTCATAGTGAAGAACATACTTTACATGAGGAATGACCCTTGGTTATGGATAGAACTTACGGAGGTGTTCAATATTCCATGGGTTGGGTACCGACTGTCCATCCTCCATAGCTAGGCAGACACACCTTGGGCGACAAACCTCTGTGACCCGGAAGGGACCCTCCCACTTGGGGGAGAGTTTATTTGTCCCTTCACGAGAAAGCAGACGTCGCTGAACCAAGTCGTTCACCTTGAGCTCCCTACTGCGCACGATCCGTTGGTGGTAGCGCCGGAACGCTTGCCTGTACCGTGCATTCCGGAGGGTAGCCCGTACATGTCCCTCGTCGACGAGGTCGATATCTTCACGCTGGAACTGTCCCTGCGCGACTTTGTCGTACATCCGGACACGGGGGGAGCCCATGGTGATCTCTGGGGGAAGGACGGTCTTCGCCCCGTACACAAGGAAGTAGGGCGTTTCTCCCGTAGCCCGACTTGTTGATGTCCATCTAGCCCATAGCGCGCATGGCAGCTCATCCGCCCAGTCCGCACCATGCTTCTCGAGGCTTGAGTATGTACGAGTCCAGAGGCCCTTGAGAATTTCGGCGTTCGCTCTCTCTACCTGCCCATTGCTCTTGGGATGGGCGACAGAGGCATAACAAACTTGGATCCCAAGGTCCTCGCAGTATTCTTTAAATGCCGCACTCGTTAATTGGGTCCCGTTATCGGTGATGATTCTGTTCAGGACTCCAAACCCGCAGATAATCGACTTGATGAACTTCATTGCGGACTGCTTGTTAATGGTGACGACCGGGGTGGCTTCTGGCCATTTGGTGAACTTATCTACGACGACGTAGAGGTGCCGGAATCCTCCGACGGCTCTGGGGAAAGGTCCCAGGATGTCCAGTCCCCACACGGCGAATGGCAAAGAGGGTGGGGTCATCTGCAGCGCTTGAGCTGGTGTGTGGATCTGCTTGGCATGGAACTGGCACGCCTTGCATCTACTAACCATGTCGGCGGCATCCTGGAGTGCTGTGGGCTAGTAGAAGCCATGCCGAAAGGCCTTACCGACCAGTGTACACGCCAATGCGTGGTTCCCGCACTCACCTCCATGGATTTCTACGAGCAAGTCGCAGCCCTCCTCCCAGGTAATGCAGCGCAGTAGGATGTCATTGGCGCCACGTCGGTAGAGATACCCCTCTACCAGTGTGTATCTTTTAGCCATCCGCACAATCTATTCTGCCTGGGCATCCTCTTCGAGAAGGTAGTTGTCCTTCAAGTAGTCCCGGACCTCCGAGATCCATGCATCGGGACCTCCTTGAGCTTCTGGTTCTTGGGTGCCCAGCTGCTCGGAGCTGCTGGAGGCGCATAGGAACCTTGGCGGGCACCATGGCTGTAGTGCCACCGGGGTTGCTAGCTTCGAGGTGCTAACTTCACCCCCTTCGCCCGGTTCGACAAATTGGGCGGTTGGCCGCGATAACGTCCTTGCAAAGACTCCTGAAGGCACTGGTGCCTCTGTAGAAGCCTTTGTTGACAGCTCGTCCTCGACTGAGTTCTCATCTTGGGGCACATGGAATAGGTCCAGGACCTCGAAATCTTTTTCCAGCTTCCTGACATGCAGGAGGTATGCTGCCAGCTGGGGGTCATTGCAACTGCACTCCCCTTTGACCTGCTTGACAACTAACTGGGAATCACCCTTGGCAAGGAGCTGGCGGACGTTGAGGGTCAGTGCCATCTTCAGCCCGCAGATAAGGGCCTCGTACTCTGCCATGTTTTTGGTGGCTTTGAAGCCAAGACACACCATATATCTGAACTGCTCCTCCGTCGGGGCTATGAGCACTACACCGGCCCCGACCCCCTGCCTCCGGGCAGAACCATCGAAGTAAAGTACCCACGGGGTTTCAGTGAAAGCCGGTGCCCTGGATAGTGTATCTCCACTGACTGGGCTTCCAGGGTTGTCGGGCGACGGAGTCCATTCAGCCAGAAAGTCTGCTAGAGTCTGGCTTTTGACCGCATGCCAAGGAAGGAACTTGATTTCGAACTCTGCTAGCTCGGCTGCCCATTTGGCAACATTGCCGGTGGCATTAGGGCTGTGGAGGACCGTCCTCAGTGGGAAGGAGGTGACCACTGAGAACTTATGTCCCTGAAAGTAGTGTCGGAGCTTCCTCGATGCTATCAACATGGCGGACAACAGCTTATGTATCTCTTGGTATCTTGTCTTTGCTTCATGGAGGACTTCGCTGATGTAGTAAACCGGCCTCTGACTGGTCTGGACTCTGTCTGAGAGGTCCGGTAGCTCCTGCATTGGATCCAGGTCTGGGGGTTCCAGGCTCCCGGGGCCTGCATCACATCCCGGGGGCTGGGAGCCAGCGACTTCCTGGCTCTCGGAGCCTACCTGAGAGAGGTGCACGACTTGGTCTGGGACCGGAGGCTCGGCATTGTGGGCTCCTCCTTGTGTATGTTGCTGTTGTGGTTCGGACCGCTCTGCGACTAAGACCATACTGACAACTTCAACTGTTGCAGCAACATATAGCAGTAGGGGCTCTTCGAGCTTTGGCGCCACCATAACCGGGAGGGACGTTAGGTGCCTCTTGAGCTCCTGGAACGCTGCTTCCACTTCTTCCGTCCAAGCAAAGGGACCGGCCTTGCGCAGAATCTTGAAGAAGGGAAGTGCTCGTTCTGCCAACCTTGAGATGAAGCGGCTAAGGGCCGCGAGGCAACCGGCAAGCTTCTGTACATCCTTGATACGTGCCGGGGGTCGCATCAGTTCTATTGCCTTGATCTTTTCTGGATTGGCTTTGATCCCCCGGTGAGAAACCAGAAATCCCAGCAACTTCCCAGAAGAGACCCCGAAGACACACTTTTCGGGGTTCAACATCGTGCGCGTAAGGCGCAACCTGCTGAAGACTTGTGCTAAAATGTCTAGGAAGAAAATGCGGTCTTTGAGTTTGACCACGATGTCATGAACATACACCTCAACCAAGTCTCTAATGAGGTCCCCAAATGTTTTATGCATCGCACGTACAAAGGTAGGGAGAGCATTCTTAAGACCGTAAGGCATGGAGACATAACAATACAAGCCATCTACTGTTACAAAAGCAGTGTGTTCCTCATCATCGCTAGACATAGGTATTTGATGAAAACCGGAATACACGTCGAGGAAACACAGCAGATCATAGCCTGACGTAGAGTCTACAATTTGATCTATCCTGGGGAGCGGGAAAGGATCCTTCGGACATGCCTTGTTTAGGTTGGTGTAGTCGATGCACATTCGAAGTTTCCCGCCAGCCTTGGGGATGGCGACAGGATTGGCCAACCACCGAGGGTGGTGAACTTCCCGGATGAAGCCAGCATCGAGCAACTTCTTGATCTCCTCTCGGATGAAGTTTTGGCGCTCAACGAACTGCTTCCGGGGCTTCTGTTGTATCGGGCGGGCATCAGGGTAGATCATCAAATGGTGCTCAATCACCTCCCTGGGGATCCCAGGCATCTGCGATGGTTGCTAGGCGAACACATCGATATTGTCTTGGAGGAAGGTGATGAGCGCGAATTCCTATTTGCTATCCAGGTTACCCGCTATGCGGGTCATCTGGGCAGCCTCAGAGCCGATCCTGATGACTTTCACTGGGACGTCATCTTCGGCAGGCAGAACGCGCGGGGTTGCGGTGGGGGTTTGTTGAGGTGCCCTCTGACTTGGCTGGCCCTCCCTTGCATCGTCCAGGTTCGGGGTTCGACCCGCAGCGAGTGCTTGGAGCTGCTCTAAGGCTGATACCGCTATGGTGCGATCCCACCAGACCCTGAGAACACCAGAAGGCGTTGGCATCTTCAGGACCAGATAGCTGTAGTGGGCTATGGCCATGAACTGATAGAGCGCCGACCTTCCGATGATAGCATTGAAGGGGATCTCAACATCCGCCACATCGAATAAGATATTCTCCGTGTGATAGTTCTTTGGGGTACCAAAGGTAACCGGGAGGTGGATACTTCCACTGGGCACAATCCGCCTCGGGCCCACACCTTAGAACGGGCTCGAAGGAACGAGTCGGGACATGGGTATCTGTAGCTTCCGGAAAGCTGCAGTGGGGATGAGGTTGAGGCCAGCCCCGCCATCAATCAGCACGTAGTGGAGCTTTACGTTGGCGATAGTTGGGGCCACGAGCAGCGGGAGCACCCCAGCTCCTGGCATGTTCTTCAGGCAGTCTGAAGCATCGAAGCTGATAGCCGTGTTCATCCACTGGCTATGGGGAGCCGGGCTTGGTACCGGAGCCACTGCCGCCACGGCGCGTCGTAGGACTTTCACTGCGTTTTGAGACACGGGGTCCGAGGTGCCCCCGTAGATGACGTAGAGGAGTTTTCGGCGCTCCTGATCACTGCTAGTGTCTGAGTCAGCGCCCGTGAACACTTCTTTCACTGCTTTCACTGCTCTATGGGGCTCCTGGTACCCCATATCGTCGTCCTTCTCTTCCGCCGGGTCAACCTTCTGCTTACCCTCCCTCTGGCGGGGGGGGGGGGGGGTCATTTTCCTGACTCCGCTGTTTCTGCCGTTGTTCACGGAAACGCTCTACGAGTTTCTTGACTTCCCGACACTCGCTTGCACTATGACCATTGGTCCGGTGCATCGGGCATCTGAAGTCAGCATCATCCCTTTCGGGGGACGGGCTCGAGCGCTTATACTGACGTGAGCTCCGGGCTCTGCCAGGTGACGCGACTTCCACCATGGGAACTCCCGACCCCGGCTTACTCCTGCCGCACCCCCGTTCTTCCTCTTGCCCCCTCCTCTGACAACAACCTCCGCTTCAGACTGAACGGGCTCCCTGCTTTCTGAGGAGGCTCGGGCGTGCCAGTTACGCCCTTCTGCAGCCTTGGCACATCTGTCTGCCAGGGCAAACAGCTCAGAGACATCGCGCACGTCATGAGTGGCAAGCTTCTCGAGCATCTTCTTGTCCCTCACACCTTGTATAAATGCAACTATGATAGATGCATTCGAGATGTGGGGAATGGTATTTCGTACCTGGGAGAATCGCTGGATGAAGGCTCGCAGTGGTTCTCCCGATCGCTGCCTAACAGCGTGAAGGTCGAGCTCCGTGCTAGGAAGCTCGTACGAACTTCCAAAGTTTGCAACGAACTGCCGGCACAGCTCCTCCCAGAAGGTAATGGATCCCGTGGGCAAGTTCATGAGCCACAACCGGGCCGGGCCAGCCAGAACCACGGGGAAGTAGTTGTCCATGATGACCTCGTCACCTCCTGCGGCCAGAATGGAGGTGGAGTAGATCTGTAGGAACTCACTCGGGTTGACGCTCCCATCATACTTCTCCGGCGTGTGTGGCCGGAACTTGTGGGGCCAAACCACCCTTCGCAAGTGGGGAGCTAAGGCTTCGCAACCACCTCCTATGCTTGCGGTGGAAAGTTTGGCATTGCATGGCCAAAATGAGCTGGCTGCGCTGCGTATGTCGGTTGCTGGGGTATTACGGTCGGCGCTTGGTGCGGTGGGGGCACACCATACGCTTGCGATGGAGGAGGAGAAACATACACTTGGTGCGGGGGAGGTGTCATGTACGCCTGGTGTTGCTCGGGAGGCGCCACGTGCACCTGACGCGGTGGATGAGCATCGTGCACCTGGGCCCCGACACCCGACAGGTTGTAATCAGCTTCGAGGTTGTGGTGTCGCTCGATGAAGACCCGACAATCCTCGTCGGCTCTGCGGTGATGCTGCAACCTCGTCCGCAGGTCCGCCGACGAAAGCCTAGTTGAACGGCTGTCAGCGGTCCGCCGGTCGACAGTAGGCATGCGTGACAACGAAACAAATGTTGTTGCTGCTCGCCTTCCGCCCTGTGGAGTCGCCTGGAGCGCGGCGATGACCAGATGGTCGACGTCGTTTACCCACTACTGGGTTGCCCCCTGAGGGGCCCCTGTAATTGGTGTGTTGTAGAGCAACTCCCGCGCAGCTAGAAGCGCGCTCTCTGGGCTTGCTGCCAGTGGTACCATGACGGCTGTCGCTGCTGGGGTCCGCCGTTCCCCATCGTGTTGGCCTGCAGTCGATGGGGTGGCTGTTTGGTGGCGCAACAGCCCAGATTTTCCTGCCCTGGAGCGGGACCCGTCTCTGGGGTGAGATGAAGCTTGGTACTCATGCGCCACTTGCTGACGAGGCAGTGGCCTGGAGGAACTGGCATTGGAGCAAGTGTTCACCATACCGCTGGTGAAGATTCTTGCAGGAGAAAGCCCCCTACCTGGCGCGCCAAATGTTGAGGTGTCTAAACTGACACCTCCCCCAGACCTACTCGGGAGCAGTCCGCGGAGGTTCGATGTATATTTGAGGGGCTAGTCCTAGCAAGGTCAAGTGCAGTGGACGATGAACACGAGGGATTTACGTGGTTCAGGCCGCCTGAGCATAATACCCTACTCCACGGTGGTTTGTGTGTTGTATTGATTGATTCTGTCTCTTAGTCTGAGCGAAGTTGTCTAAATCGGTGGCCGCTCGGTCCTTTTATAGTCTAAGGTCGAGCAGCATACAGGTGGGGCCCGAGGCCCGACAAGTGGCCCCAGGTATACCGAATCCTCCCTAAGATCTGGGAGTAAATGTTATCCCCTAACAACGGCTTCAATGTGTCTCCTGCCCATACCCTGCTGTAGGGCTACGAATAGTCCCCACATCATGGTCGGCCATGTCTTGTCTGTCCCGTTGGGGCTTCTCATTGGTCCGCCGTATGTAGTAGTTCGGCTCTAACCAGTTATGACAAGACCGGCCACAGTCCACTTGACTTATGAGTGCGAGCTCCCGCTCGCCTAGGGGACATGCACATCCTAGATTTGGCGACCCGGGCACGCCTCCCTTCTCCGAGCCTTCCGTGGGAAAGCTCAGGCTCGGTGTCGCCTGACATGTGGCACCTCCCGGACCTTACCTCAGCGGGGTGCCCAGTTCCGGGAGGTTGGGTCCAAAGCTGCCAGAAACTAGTAGCGTCGGACCCTCACAGGGACGTCCGGGTCCACGAGGTTGGATCCGGAGCTTTCGGGATTGTCGCAGTATCGGACCCTCTTCCCAGGAGGGGAGGTCCGGAGCCGCCGTTCTAGCAGCCTCGCCGGATCATTCCACGGTGAGGTGGTGGGCCCAGGGCCGCAGTCGGCGTGGAGGTACTGGACTTTCCCTCGACGGGAGATGCTACTGTACCACTTGCCACGTAGCCCTCTGGGCCCATGTCAGGCCTCGCCCCTGTGGGCGGTGGGCCCAATGTTTATTTATCCATGTACCCAGGGATACCCGGTTCGCCAAGCACCGACAGTCATGATCTCACAAACTTAAATATTTCAAAACCTGAAAGCATGACACTTGTTGCTGCATTTTTCATTTTTTATTATCATTTAAAACACATATTTTGATCATATGACATTTGTAAGAGATTATATGTCGCATCAGCCTTATTCCTACCAACCAAGCCAAGTCTATGTCATTTTACACTCAGAAGCTTAAGGACATGATTTTAGTCATATACAACTTCTTCCAAGTTCATATCAAAGTGCAATGATATGCAATCTCAAAAGAGGAAGTGTGATGCATGCATATTCTCTTGATCTTTTCTCATTTTTCTATTTTATCATAAAACCTCAACATATGGATAGTTGATTGATTAATTTTTCATTATTGTGATCATGCAACAAGTTCAAAACAGCAAGTTTGATCATGACCATATTTAGTGCAAGTAATTATTCCAATTACTAGTTATTGCAAAAATACAAAATGTATAACACAAGTAGTGTAGCAAGAACTTTCAGCATGTAAAAAGAATCACAAAGTCATATATTTATGAAAGACTTATGCTCATATTATTTTAAATTCAGATTCACACATAGACTTTCCAAGTTTCAAAAACTCCCCCTCAATTTAAGCCATGAGGATGCATAACCCCTATTTCACTACGAATGAAACAAAAATGAGTGAACTTCAAAGGTTTTGTAAAAATGTTAGCCAATTGTTGTTCGGTATCTACATAGTGAAGCACAATGTTTCCTTTTTCAATATTATCACGGAGAAAGTGATACCTAAAGTCAATGTGCTTTGTTCTAGAATGTTCCACGGGGTTTTTAGCAATGCAAATGAAACTAGTGTTATCACAAAACAGAGGAACACTATCTGGATCAACCCCATAGTCCTTAAGTGTTCGAACAATCCAAAGAATTTGTGAACAAACGCTAGCAGCAGCTACATATTCAGATTCGACCGTGGATTGTGCAACTGAATTTTATTTTCTAGAGGACCAAGCAACAAGTGAATTTACCAAGAAACTGATAAGCACTCGGAGTACTTTTCCTATCAATCCTACAACCCCCAAAATCATCATCCAAAAAAGCTTTCAAAGTAAAGATTGAGGAAGAAGGAAGAAAAATGCCAAATTCTTGAGTTCCATGTAAGTACCTGAGAATTCTTTTGACGGCTTGACGATGCAAAGCACGTGGGGAAGCTTGAAAGCGTGCACAAAGATATACGTTGAATTGTATGTCCGGTTTTGATGCCGTGAGGTACAAAAGTGATTTGATCATGCTTCAATATTCCTTTTGATCCACGGGTTCACCATCTTCATCAAGTTCAAGTGTCATTGATGTTCCCATTGGTGTCCGAAGAGGCTTGCTTTTGTCCATGTTAAAGCGCCTAAGAAGGTCTTTCGTATACTTTGTTTGATGCACAAAAGTACCCTCCTTGGTTTGCTTGATTTGCAGCCACAAAAAGCACGTGAGTTCTCCCATCATACTCATTTCAAATTGTGAACTCATCATAGCAGAAAACTTGGACACAAGATCATGAGAAGCACAACCAAAGATAATATCATCTGCATACACTTGAATGAATAATGAGTCATTGCCATGCTTAAGTACAAAAAGAGGTTTATCAACCTTGCCCATAGTAAAGTGCTTTAGGGGCTTGTTTGAGACCGTACAAGGCTTTGGACAGTCTGTAAATATGATTAGAAAAATCTGAATTTTGAAAACCTGGTGGTTGCTTAACATAAACCTCCTCATCTATGTAGCCGTTAGAAAAGCACTTTTACTATCTATTTGATATAACTTGAATCTTTTAGATGCAGGAAAAGCTAACAACATTCTTATGGCTTCTAATCTAGCAACAGGATAAAACGTTTCATCAAAATCTAGACCTTCAACTTGTGTGAAACCTTGAGCAACCAACCAAGCCTTATTCCTAACCACAACCCCATCCTTACTTTGTTTATTTTTAAACATCCATTTAGTTCCAATTAAAGTGTGACCTTCAGGTGGAGGTATAAGTTTCCAAACATTATTTCTTTCAATTTTTTCTAACTCTCTTGCATGGCAATAATCCAATATTCATTAGTGAGTGTGTGTGATATATCTTTGGGTTCAAAAGAAGCAACAAAAATAGAGTGAGCATGAGAGTTTGGATCGCAAAACCTGGACCGTGTAACTCGTTTGTGCAAGTTTCCAATGATTTGTTGTGGAGGATGACTTTTGAGGACGCGAAGGGGAGTAGACACTTCACAAGCTCCTTCTTCTTCATGTTCATCACAGACTGAAGAACTTGTGGCTTGAGGACGATTTGTACCAATTGCAGTTGTTGTTGGTGCTGGTGGTAGTGCAAAATTAGCAGCCTGATCAACGTAATTTGCTTCTGAATTTTTGGGGAGAAACAACACTTCTTCGTCTTCTTCAATAAAAATACTCTCCCCCTGCGCATATAGATCTGGACCTGCAATATTAGAGCCAGTACCTGGACTAGCTTCATCAAAATAAACCTCACAAGTCTCCACAATTTTGTTAGTGTCAAGTAAAACCACACGGTAGCCTCTAGTATGAGATGAATAACCAAGAAACATGCCATCAACAGATCTAGGTTAAAATTTGTCAAGATTATCATATTTCTTAACAAAACATTTACAACCAAAGACCCGAAAGTGTGTGACACTAGACCTATGTCCAAACCAAAGTTCATATGGTGTTTTTCCTAGCTTAGCACACAAGAAAACACGATTTGAGACATAACAAGTAGTTGCAATTGCATCAGCCAAAAAATTCCTAGGAGTTTGATATTCATCAAGCATAGTCCTAGCCATCTCGACTAAGGTTATGTTCTTTCTGTCTACAACACCATTTTGTTGAGGTACATAGGATGGAGAAAAGTGATGATCTATTCCATTTTTAGAACAAAAGTGATCAAACGATTGATTTATAAATTCGATCCTGTTATCACTTCTAATTGCTTTTAAAGATCTTGCGTGATCAATTGATAATCTAAGAAATAAAGTTCTAAAGTGACTAAAAGATTCATTCTTAGATATCATAAAGTAAACCTAAGAGTATCTAGAATAATCATCAACAATCACAAGAACATATCATTTACCTCCAAAAGATTGAACACATGAAGGACTTACGATGTCAAGGTGCAACAATTGTCCTGATTGAGTTGTCATGGTCATTGTGAGAGGAGCATGTGAACCTGCAACCATCTTATCATGTCTACAAGAGGAGCACACAATTTCTTTGTCCCCTTTAGGCTTAGGCAGCCCAGTATACGATCAAGAGCACTAACACGCGTGAGATGATCAAAGCCTACGTGACCAAGTCTACAATGTCAAAAATATAAGTCTTTCAAATCATTAGCAACTAGACACCTATGCTTAGAGGATGACATATCCAAATCATCTTTAAAAACTCTTCAAAATTGAGACATGTTGAAAATAAGCCCACTATTTGAATCTACAACCTTGCAGCATTTTTTAGTGAAAATAATTTCTAGATTTTCATCTAGCAATTGTGAAACAGAAATCAAGTTGTATTTCAAATTTTTGACAAGCGCCACATCTTTCAAAGTGTAGTGATTATTTACTCTAACCGAACCCTTAACAATTATAAGAGTTGAAGAATTATCGGCAATAGTAACATTCTCTACACGCGAAACAAAAGAGAGGGAGGTGAACCAATCTTTGTTACCGGTCATGTGGCGTGAGCAACCTGAATCCAAAATCCAAATGTTCTCCTTCCTCAAGCGTGTAGCCTACATATAAGCATAATACATCGATAACTCAATACTGAGGTTAGTCAAAAGGCATTTAAGAATCCATTACTGAGTCACATGACGTCCAACAGGAATAACACACGAAAGCTGAGATAAAACAACAAGTTTATGAGCCAAATTTTGAGAATTCTTGTTCCCAACTACTGACCCACGAGGTGTTACATGTGTAGCACTCAAAATAGTAGGTTTGGGAGCAAAACTTTGCATGTTTTGACTCATAACAGCAGGTTGCATATTCCTAACATTCGGTTTAGCATGTACAACAAATTTTGCATGAGAGTTATTGGATCAAGCTTGCATTCTTTTCTTCTTCTGTTATTTAGCTAGTCTATAACAAAAATCTATTATATGACCATCTCTACCAATGTAGGTACAATGAAATTTAACTTTGAGTTCATGTCTAGATGAGCAAACAACATGTTTATTTGAAATCGAATGACACAACACTCCTGCAGATTTGAAAATCACTTCTTTTTGTTTGGGAGTTGTTTGACTCAAAACACTTCCTAACGGCATTACAATTTTAGGTGGATGTGCCTTAGCATGAGCATGGAAATCAAAACCTAAACCAGTTTTATCATTACATGATTTAGAGGAATTCAACAGCAAGTTTAGATTCTTATTCTCATTACAAAATTACTCTAGTGTCCTATTCATGTCATCAAGTTTACTAGACAAGTGTAGGCAGCTTTCACATGAAGTTTTCCTTTTAGTTTGCAATTAGAGCAATATTTAACTTCATGAGAACGTAAAGCATTGTTCAAAACAGGAATCTCATCCATATCATCATGTTGTTTCTTATCAAGATCATCACAAGTAGAACAATGCAAATCAATTGTAGAACAACTAGCATATAGTATATTTTTATCATTAAGTGCAACAAGCTTTTTGTTCTTTTCAATTTCAAGTTCAAGTTCATCAAGTGTGGAGGTGTGCGCACTTCTTAAAGAGGACAATTATTTATATATAAGCTCACATGAGGAACAAGAATCATCACTAGGAATTAAAGTTTTTAAACGATTAATTTTAGATTCTAGTGATTCAATTTTGACAGCGTTGTCCCTATGTTTTTTGTCCCTTTTCCTAAGTATAACAGTGGCACGAGAAATAGCATCACATATTTCATCGCAAGTGGGACATATCTCTTGTCGTCACTGTTGTGTTCTGTCTCCCCCATACTTGATCTTGAGTTACCCATCATGAAGCATGTAGTTGCCAAATTCTCTTCATCTTCA
This sequence comes from Tuctoria greenei, assembly GCA_036927565.1. Lineage (NCBI taxonomy): Eukaryota > Viridiplantae > Streptophyta > Magnoliopsida > Poales > Poaceae > Tuctoria > Tuctoria greenei. The sequence continues at coordinate 39,380,103 of JAYESD010000006.1, read as the reverse complement.
TCACTTCCGATGTCCACATCGCTCGAGCCAAGTTCTTGAAGTGCGAAGATAAAATTGTTTACCAATTGGTGACCTGTAAAACCCGTCTTCTTCTTACTATTTTTTGTAGAGGAGGACTTGAATTTATCTTGATTCTCATTACGGGGAGTAGAAACTGAAAGGTTAGACCAATTTGTACGAAAATGTCCAAACTCACTACATTCGAAGCATCTTGAGAAACACCACTTCCTCTTCTTCGAGTTCTCACATTTTGCAATGATTTTGAGAATCGAGTAGAAAGAGGTGCTAGCTCCTCCTCTGGAAACTCTTCAATTTGTTCAAGGGTTAGAGAGGATAGCAAAACAAGTGTACCAGATGACGAAGATTGACTAGAGCTATTCATGTCACGTTGTGAAACAAATGCAAGAGACTTCTTGGGGTTCTTACGTGATATGATGTCAATTTCATGAGTTTTTAACTAGGAGTATAGCACATCTAATGTAAGTGTACTCATGACAGTGGATTCATGAATAGATGTAACTTTCTTCTCCTAAATTGACATGTCTAATGCACTTAGTAATTGTCTAGCATTCTCAGCATCTGAAAAATTAACATTGACACTACGCAAGTTGCTGAGTATTTTGTTAAAGCGAGCAAAGAGGTCATCGATTGACTCACCGGGTTGCATCTCGAAGTGCATGTTTTCTTTCTTGAACATGTCTTGTCTTACCTCCTTGATAGTGTTGGATCCTTCATGATAATCACATTAAGCTTTCCAAACATCGTACGCCGATCGAAGGTGTGCAACTCGATCAAAGTCGCTTTGAGTCAATCCTTGTATGATCAAGTTTTGTGCCTTGTTATTGTTGTCGACATCTCTCCTTTTCATAACCGTCACTATATCATTTGGCGGCACGTCATAAGGCTTGTACACCTTTTCCCATATTGCCAAGTCTGGCGCCTGGATGAAAGTCTCCATACGTGCCTTCCAAACCTGAAAATCAATGCCACTAAACATACAAGGTTTTGCGGAGTATTTCTCCATGATGATTAGTCAAAACATGTGCAAATCATAAATATTAGAGCATCGTGGCTCTGATACAGATTCTAGGATCGAAGATCACGTGAAAATCTACCAGTGGGCGGGTGAATGGTAGATTTAAAACTTTTTCAGCGCAAGCAACAAAAACCCTTGGACAGAATAACAATCTGATAAAGAAACAATGTGTGTGTCTAATCTAAACGTTTTCAACTGTGACAAAATAGGTATATATTGTGAAGAATCAAGTCACAAAAATGTCACAACAAGAATCATGAAAAACCGTCGAGAAAAACTCAAGTTATGATCCAAAGATTGGGCAAGGGTAAATTTGTTCTATCCGAGTAAAAAACCAGATCTGCAACACTGCAAATAAACTCATGTAGATCAAAAACCACAAATCCAATGATCGTAAAATTTTCACGGATGAAAGATAATCAAGTTTGAAGGAAACCCAAAAAGAATCACGTCAATTGGATCTGTAAAACTGTAGTTATGATAAAGACACCAAAGCAGTGTAGTGCTATGTAGAAACTCGACGAGAAAAACTTGTCTGAAACAAGTCAGACAAACAAGGCATAAAAGTTCCTTTAAACTACAAATTTTAATTATCAAAATACAAGAGGAGCAGCCCAAAGTCATCTCACTATGAGCTCTGGCCTCCCTTGCTTTTCTAACTAGCCTTAAGACCAACCCAATCCAAACTAGGACTCTAATTCTACTCAGTTTCAATCGAAACATTCCATAACTGCTCAAGACTCTTCTATACGAAGATAGAAGCAATCTTAAGACTTCCAAACACCTTAGGAATTTATCCCACATTATAAAACAACTCAACTTCATGACCCATATGAAATTTAACCAAAACAAACTCGAAACTTTCCATAAACGAACCATAACCACCTCAGTCGCAGCCTGAGGCATAATCCAGCCGGTTGGACCTTTCCGACCAATTCTTTAAGTTCACTTCTCTTCATCACGCTTTGGAAACATGTTGCCACGTCCATGCACTCCTTGCACATGTGCAAAAACCTTCCAATAACATCCACGATACCTTCATATGCATTGTTCTTGACCCAAACATGTTGTGTGATCTCCTGATCAACTCAACCACAATTACTCTAGAACTTTGTTGTTGAACCTCATCTTCTCCCTAAGACTAGTTCAATAGATCCCATCACCATCCATGTCTTGACCTCAAGCAACACCTGCACATGAATAAACAACCAATTCTTCCAAGCACAAGTCCTCGAATTGACTCACATTAGTCCAATAACCACAACACCTTACGTGAGCACCTCACATAAGCATGTTGCAAACCATAGCAAAATGATATCAGCCATAACCACCAAAACACACCAAAAACTTAGTAAGAAAATACTAAGCAAATCTTCCCATAAGTGTAAAGCAAGTTTGAAACATTGCAAATGAAAAACATAGCGGCCACACGATTATTTCAGCACATAGAAAGTTCGGACAGTCCAAAACAGTCACTATGAATTATACAAGAAAAGTTTGGACATTCCGTAATGCAAAACACGTGCAGCTCATGTGCAGCAAAAGTTTGGATAATGCAAAGTGTGTTTCTCAAGTATATTCAAAACTTTGCATGAAAAACTACACGTTTGATATAATTGCCAATGTATTCGACACACATAGGTCTTCCAATGCGCTACATCAACTCACCGGATCCACTGATGTTTCCAGAAAACAACACATCGGTCGAGTTGGTTCAGCAGAAGAAGAAGACCTCAGAACTAAGTACTCACCGGATCATCCGATGATAAAGGGCATGTTACATCGGTCCATCAGTACAGTAAGCAATATCCTTGGACCAAGTGTAACACCGGATCATCAGATGTACAACTATAAACACATCGGTCAATCACTTCAGTAAGCATCAAGTCTGAACCAATTCTGGAGGAAGTGCCACCGGGTCATCTGATGAGAGGGCAAGGGTAACATCAGTCTAACAACGGTCATATCTAACACAGTGACATCAGCTAATTTGGATTTGACCGATGATAACTGAAGGGGGAGCATCAGATCATCTGGTGTTTGCAGAACAGTGATGTCAGCCTACTTTTCCAACGGCTATTTCGTGGAGGCTGGCTATTTATACCCCTTCAACCAGTCTATTCGATAAGTATTGACTACCAGACCTACTCTACACATTCTCAAGCATTCAAGACATTGAGCTACCACTTCTACATCATCTACACCACTTACACACCAAGAGATAGGCTAGAACTAGCTAGAGATAGTGCTTGTGTGCTTCCATTCTTGGTGATTGGAATCTGTAGTGTAGTGAGAGCTGTAAGGGAGTGTCCCTTGGTGATTGTAATTGGGAGAGACTTCCGGAGCTTGCTAAGATGGCTGTGGAAGCCCAGAGGATCCAAGTTGTACAAGGCTTGAGCTCCACCTTGCCGAGGTTGGCAAACGGAGAAGAATAGTGAAGATCCCTAGTCTCGGTGACTTGGGTGTGGCTATACCCTTCGGTGGGTGCCACAACGTGGATGTAGGAAGATCTTGACGATCTTGCCGAACCACGGGGTAAATCTTCATGTCTCCTCGGGAGTTTGCGTTCTCTTACTCTCACTTTACACTTATGCATTTCATATACCGCAAAGTTACTAGTCACTTGAATGCATAGGCTGTTTGCGTAGGGAATTGGGCTTTTAGTAATTAAGTGGTATTGCTTTAATTTTTCAAAAGAAGCCCAATTCACCCCCGCCTCTTGGGCATTCGATCCTTACAATTGGTATCAGAGCGTGGTTGCTCATTGGATCATTCTAGCTTCACCGCTAGAGAGCTACAATGGCCAAGATTGGGGGTTCGGTTCCTATCTTCGAGGGCAAGAACTTTGCCTATTGGAAAGCACGCATGCACGCTTATCTAGAGGATATTGCTCCCGAGGTATGGGAAGCGACCCATGCGGGGTTTGGTGAGCACAATTATGTTGGTGATCAAATCAAGTGGGATGCAAAAGCTAGGAATGCAATCTATGAATGTATTAGTCAAGATGTATTTGCTAGGACTGCTAGCAAAGAGAAAGCTTGTGAAATTTGGATGTGCTTGACAGAAATTCATGAGGGTTCTTCTCGTGTCAAAGAACTAAAATATCATATGCTTAAAGCCAAATATGATGAGTTCAAAATGCTACCTCATGAAAATGTCAATGAAATGTTTTCTCGCTTAAATATGCTTATTGAAGAAATTAATGCTCTTGATATTGCTTCTCTTGGCAAGGGACTCATCAACCGCAAGATTCTTATGCTCCTCCCTAAGCCAAAGTACAACATCATCAACTCCATGCTTCAAAAGGAATCCCTTGATCACATTGAAGTTTCGGAACTTATTAGAGAAATTCACGCTCATGAGATGAGTGTACTTGGGATGATGGAGCAATCATCCTCAAAGACAATTGCTCTAAAGGCTTCCACCAAGAAAACAAGTCTCAAGAAAAAGAAAGTGGTTGAGCCTAGCTCAAGAAGAGCAAGCATCAAGTGAAGATGACGATGATGAGCTTGCATTGATGATGAGAAAGTTCTCTCGCTTGAACTCAAAGATTGCCAAGAAGGGATACACCTTTGATCCCAAGAAGAAAGCTTTTCTACCAAGGAGAGATGACCACAAGACTTGCTATAATTGTGGTGATCAAGGCCACATCTCCTATGATTGTCCAAAACCGAACAAAAGGAGAGAGAACCACAAGAGCAAGCATCGCAAGCTTGAAGATAGTGAAGATGATGAAGAAGAGGTCAAACCCAAACAAAGATCATTTGGGAAGAAGAAACATGACAAGGGCAAGAAAGCAAAACTCTTCCCAAAGAAAATAAAAGGACCACAAAAGGTGTTCATGTGTGAGGCAAATGAATGGATCACCTACGAAGAATCAAGTGATGAAGAGAGTGAAGAGGAAGAAGAAAGTTTGGCCAGCCTTGCCATTGCCAACAATGATGACTCATCTCTTCATCCACCTCCCATGTGCCTCATGGCTAAAGTTAACTCCAAGGTATGTGATGATTCTAGCGATGATGAGCTTTCCCCCGATGACTTAACTTCATTAATAAATGAACATCACACTATCATTAAGAGGGAAAAGAGTAAGGTTAAGACTCTTGAAGAAACTCGTGCTAAGCTTGAGAGTGCTAACCTCGATTTGCTTGACAAGTATGAAAGCATACTTAAGGAGCATGACACGCTCAAATCCCATGTCAAGCAAATTGAGGAGGATAAGGCTCAAATCAAGCTAGATCATCATGAGCTTGACTTAGCCCACCAAGCACTCTTGGGTAAGCATAATGAGTTAATCCAAGAGCATCAAATACTTAACCTTGCTTATGAAGTGCTTGATCAAGAATTGAAAAATATAAAGGAACAAACTTTTAATGATAAGGTATCCATTACTTCTCATGTCACTAATATCTTGCACAAGTCTTTGCCTTTGAAAGAGAATGCTAGGGAGAAGGACTTGTTGGAAGAAATTGAAAGTCTTCGCACTGGTGTGGCAAGACTATCAAAAGGAGAAGTCAAGCACAAGGAAATCCTCTTCCAACAAGCAAAGGCCTTCAACAAGGGAGGACTTGGATCCTTCCCGGTGCCTAACAAAGGAAAGGTGCCCTCACTGGAGCTTAGAACAAGCTTCATCAAGGAAGTTGGTTCCTATTGCCAAAATTGTGAGGTCACCGGTCACCATACAAGGGAGTGTCATCTTCCCAACCAACCTTCTCCACAATTGCCTACTAACTACAAGTCTACTTTCAGTGATCATTATTATCTCTTGAGTAAAGTAGACGGCAAAGTGAAGGCAAGGTTCATTGGCAAGGACATAAAGGGCATGAAGGGGAAGCTCCCCAAGCAACTTTGGGTCCCAAAAACACTTGTATCACACATACAAGGACCTAAGTTGGCTTGGGTGCCTAAAGTCAAAAATCGAATTCATGTGTGTAGGTGAACTACAAAGCCGGAGGAAAGCATTGGGTACTCGATAGCGGGTGCACTCAACATATGACCGGCAATGATGGTATGTTAACCACCATAGAAAACCCCAGCAATCATGAACAAGTCACATAACTCTAAAGGGAAGGTAATTGGGTTAGGTAAGATTGCTATTTCAAATGATTTATCTATTTCCAATGTATTGTACGTTAAGTCACTTAGTTTTAATTTACTCTCTATTGCACAACTATGTGATCTTGGACTAACGTGCACCTTTAGCAAAAATGAGGTTGTTGTGACTAATGAAACAAGCCAGGAACTAATCTTCAAAGGATTTTGGCATGGATATCTCTACCTAGTAGACTTCACCAACAAGGATGCTAGCTTGACCACTTGTCTTTTCACTAAGACGAGTTTGGGTTGGCTATGGCATCGACGCATAGCGCACATTGGAATGAGCAAGCTCAAGAAGTCATTCAAGCTTGGGATGGTGACTGGCGTGAAGGATGTCACATTTGAGAAGAATAAGCTTTGTAGCGCTTGTCAAGCCGGGAAGCAAGTTGCTTCACAGCATCCGATGAAGACAATGGAGTCAACCTCCAAGCCACTTGAGCTACTCCACATGGACCTCTTCGGACCGTCCACATATCGAAGTCTTGGCGGTAATCTCTATTGTCTTGTTATAGTTGATGACTACTCTCGCTATGCTTGGACTTTGTTTCTAGGTGACAAAAGTGAAACTCCGGAAGTCTTCAAGACCTTCGCTAACCGTTCCCAAAGGGAATTTCAACTTCCCATTATCAAGGTCCGGAGTGACAATGACACCGAATTCAAGAACTACAACATTGGGGAGTGGTGTGATCGTGAAGGTGTGAAGCATGAGTTTTCGGCCACGTACACTCCTCAACAAAATGGTGTCGTTGAAAGGAAGAACAAGACTCTCATCACTCTTGCACGAGCAATGCTTGATGACTATGGCACGTCCGAGAAGTTTTGGGCCGAAGCAATCAACACGGCGTGCCATGCCGCAAATAGGGTCTACCTTCATCGACTACTTCAAAAGACCCCATACGAACTTCTCATTGGGAGAAAGCCCAACATCTCCTATTTCCGAGTCTTCGGGTGCAAGTGCTACATCTACTACAAAAAAAGGCCCGGTAAGTTTGAAATAAGATGTGATGTTGGTATATTTCTTGGTTATGCATCAAACTCAAAAGCATATCGAGTATTCAACCAAACCTCCGGTTTAGTTGAGGAAAGTTGTGATGTTGAGTTTGATGAAACTAATGGCTCCCAAGAGGAGAGTTTTGGTCATGATGAAATAGATGATGAGCCTCTATGAGAAGGTATGAAGAACATGAACATTGGAGACATCAAGCCTAAAGTTGAGGAGAGCCATGATCAAGGGGGAGCTTCAAGTTCCAACATCAACACATCTATGGTGCCTCAAGTTGACGAAGAAGAGAAGGATGATCCATTGCCGACTTAAGATTCACAAGCCACACAACATCAAGAAGAAGAAGAAGTCCATGATCAAGTCCAACCACAAGAAGAGCAACACGCATCACCACCGCCAAGTGCTTCACAACCACTTATGAGGCATGGACGCATCTCCAAGGCGCATCCGATGGACCAAATTATTGGAAGTCCGTCAAGGGGAGTAAGTACACGTTCTCGCCATTTCGCTTCATTTTGTGAGCACTACTCGTTTGTTTCATGTGTAGAACCCACTCACATTGAGGAAGCACTCCAAGATCCAAACTGGGTGATGGCCATGCAAGAAGAACTCAACAACTTCATCCGCAATGAAGTTTGGGTGTTGGAGGAGCGACCAAAGGACAAGAACGTCATCGAAAAAAAGTGGGTGTACCACAACAAATAAGATGAGAACGGCGTTGTGGTCCGCAACAAGGCAAGACTTGTGGCAAAGGGGTTCTCGCAAGTTGAAGGACTAGATTTTGGGGAGACATTTGCTCCGGTCGCCCGGTTATAAGCCATCCGTATACTCCTTGCCTTTGCATCACATCATAACATAAATCTTTATCAAATGGATGTGAAAAGTGCCTTTCTTAATGATTATATTAACGAGCTAGTCTATGTTGAACAACCTCCCGGGTTTGAAGATCCGAGGAATCCTAATTACGTGTTTAGGTTGCACAAGGCGCTCTACGGGCTCAAGCAAGCACCTAGGGCGTGGTATGAACGACTACGGGATTTCTTAATCATGCAAGGATTCAAGATCGGGAGGGTGGACACTACACTCTTCACCAAAGACATCGACGGAGAATTATTTATTTGTCAAATTTACATTGATGATATTATTTTTGGTTCAACTAACGAAGCTCTTAGCCATGAGTTTGGCAAAATGATGTCTAGGGAATTCGAGATGTCCATGATTGGAGAGCTCAACTTCTTCCTTGGATTCCAAATCAAGCAACTTCAAGAGGGGAGCTTCGTCTATCAAGAGAAGTATACCAAGGACCTCTTGAAGAAATTTGATATGGGAGATTGTAGCTCAAGAAGCACTCCAATGGCAACAAATTGTCATCTCGACGCGGATAAGGACGGTAAACCTATTGATCAATCTAATTACTGCTCTATGATTGGTTCATTGCTTTATCTTACCACATCTATGCCCGATATCATGTTTAGTGTATGTGTGTGTGCTCGCTTTCAAGCGTCACCTAAAGAATCGCATCGAAAGGCGGTCTTTAGGATACTTCGGTATCTTAAGCATACCCCTAGTGTGGGCTTGTGGTACCCTAAAGGTGCAAAATTCCATCTCTTGGGTTACTCGGATTCGGACTTTATCGGATGCCGTGTGGATCACAAGAGTACCTCCGGTGGGTGCCACTTGCTTGGGTGTTCCCTAGTATCTTGGTCTAGCAAGAAGCAAAATTTCATCGCTTTGTCCACGGTGGAAGCGGAATATATTGCGGATGGTGCATGTTGTGCCCAAATTCTTTATATAAAGCAAACCTTTTTGGACTTTGGTATTAAACTTGGTTGTGTGCCTCTCCTTTGTGACAATGAAAGTGCGGTTAAGATAGCTAAAAACCCCGTTCAACACTCCCGCACTAAGCACATTGATATTCGCCATCATTTCTTGTGGGACCATGAAGCTAAGGGAGACATCTCATTGCGAGGTGTTAGGTCCGAAGAACAATTGGCGGATATCTTCACTAAACCACTTGATGAGAAAACTTTTTCTAGAATAAGAAGTGAATTAAATGTGCTAGATGCATTATACGTCATGTAAATTGCCATGATCATGTAAGAATGCATCTCATATAGGTCTTGTCTAACTTTCAAAGGATAGGGGTGAGCAAGGGTTAGCTTGGGATGGAGGTTCTTTTGGTTTTCCCCAAGGATTGGAGAGTGGCTCTTCCTGAAGAAGCCTTTGAAAGGTTCAAATTTGGCAAGATAGATTTACTTTATGTCTTGCATGATGCCTGCCATATAGACTTGCACTCATATTTAAAATTTCTTGCATTATAAATTGTTTGGCATTGCATACGGTAGATTGTCACAAAGGGGAACCCACTTCATGAGAAAGAGACTTGTTTGAAATACAATATCTTAATTCATATGATGTGGAAAGAACAAAATGTTAGGTGCGTTAAAGTCTAAAGGAACATGCTTTAAAGAGATAGAAGTCTTCATCCTCTAGCTCACAAAGCATGGGCCTTACATTTTATTTCGATTTATTCCTTATTTTCTTCGGTGTTCTATTTGCTTTAGGGCTTAGCCAAGTTATTGGCAATTAGTATTTTTGAGGGGTAAGGGGTTGCCCAAAAAGTCCTAAGACATGTGTTTCTTCGTATTTGTGTGTTTAAGTCAAAGGACATATATGGGATGTTGCTGTTTTGTAGTCATCAGATTATCCGATGCATAGGCTAGAAGCTCATCGGATCAGTTTGTGTTCTAATGCTAAGGGTCAGTTCAGTCAGTAAGACAAATCAACCGACGAGTTCACTCTGAGAAACATCGGTGCATTCGATGTTCACATTTCTGGAATTGTGCTAAATTCCACCGATGCAAATTCTTCCATCGTCGTATCATCCGGTGTCGATGGCACTTTTGGAATACCCTTACTGTACCATTCGACCGATGCTCCTATCATCTAATGTCGGTTTATCCGGTGTTAAAATTTGAGCTAGGGTTTGGGCCCCACCTATTTAGCATGCCGCTTCAGTTTTTCTCTCTCTCCCCGACTCTCTCACCGCCACCGACGCCCTCACCTCCGCCGTTGCCGCTCCCTCGCCCTGTCGCCGCCCTCCGAGCCGCCGCCGCCGCCTCCGGCCGCCGCCGCCGCTCACCCTGCATGCCACGCAGCGCCGCCGCCGCTCCATGCAGCGCCACCGCTGTCGCCTCCCACGCACCACCCCCGCCGCCCCAAGCACAGCCGCCGTTCCAGGCATCGCACTCTGCGCCGCCGTGGTGCTTCCCTCCTTTTCGGTCGCCGTCGCTTCACCGCTAGGGTTCCCGGCCGCGACGACCTTTGCGTCGCCGTCCCCGAGCTCGTTTGTTCTGCGTGCTCATCCTCGTCATCATCATGGGCCGTGACAAGAAGGGAAAAGGCAAGGCTATCGAGGAGCCGGCCGCCAAAAAGCAGAAGTTGTTGAAGGAGGCAAAGAAAGCCCTAATGGCCGCTTGCGCCGCCGAGGAGCAAGAGCGTGGCCGAGGAGGATCGTTGAGGATCCGCGAGGCCCGTCAGAGGCAGCCTCCCGTGCCAGAGGAGTCCGAAGAAGAAGAAGAGCCCGAAGTGCTTCTTGTTCACCGGCGCTCAGCCAGGACCCGTGGGGGTCATCCAGCGGCAGTACCATGACCGAGACCGTCAGCTACTGATATTCGAGAGGACAGGGCGGCCCAAAGAGCCGTCTATGAGATGGACACCAACGTCCGTGTTGGTGAAGGTGTCCGGCTGACAGACTATAGGAAATTGAAGGCCAAGTAGCTCAGAAAACTCAGATGGAGCATCTTGCTTGAGGAGTGGTTCCTGCAGCCTAGAGAGGCACTTGTGGATAGCCGCTTTTGGACCTTGACACAGGCATCGCTGTACGAGACGTATAGACATCGGGGTCATAAGATCTTCCAGCACAACTTTCTGGATTGGGATCAGCTTGCACTGGCAGCCGAGACTGAGATACGCCCTTACTTTGAGAGGTATGGAGGGCTGGTGGAGCTGATGTCCTACGAGAGGAGTTCCTTCGTGGAGGATTGGGTCCGTGTTTTCTATGCCACACTCTACGTCTCTGAGGGCCGCAGATCCATAGATTTCATGTTCATGGGCCAGCATCATCACTTGACCAGGCAGACCTTGGGACAGCTGCTAGGAGTGGATCTCCATGACACTTGCCTGCACGAGAGGGTGTATGGACAGGCTGACCCACCGAGGAGGCCGCTCACTGGAGGAGTGGCACCACCGCTGGAGGAGATACACTCACTATTTGCTCAGCCATTCTCTCCAGACCAGCCGAGGGTACCGGCACTGCTCACTCCAGCAGTGTGCACTGTGCACCTTGCCTTGCGCCGCACACTACTGCCGAGGTCCGGATACCTTGAGGGGTTCACTAGCTTGCAGCAGACTCTCCTGTTCTACATCATGAACAGGATGGAGTTCGACATTGTGGACATCCTCATATGTGAGATGGAGGACGTGATCACTGATGGAGTTGGGATGATGAGACAGCTCGTATTTGGTCACTGGATCAGCTACTTGCTCTAGATGGTTGCTCCTGAGGGGTCCGCCATGCGTGACAGTCTCACCGACGAGAATGTAACACGGTTCAGCCACTACCGTGCTCCAGCTCTTGGAGACCGCCGCCTTGGCCGTCCAGTTGAGCGTCAGGTCCGTGCTCGTCTATCCGAGGAAGACTGGTCAGACCTGGAGAAGGAAGACGAGAGACTAGCACAGGCAGAGGCTCAGGGTGAGGACCTTCAGCATATTTGGTCCGAGAGTGACACCAGCGACAGTGTCGAGGAGTACTTCACGCCTCCTCCCTCACCCAGGCAGCACGACGCGGAGGCTGGAGGCTCGACTGTGCCACCCCCTACTCCACCTCCCGTGTCAGAGGCACAGGTCTCTCAACCATCTGAGCTTACCTCCCTACTTCAGCAGATGGTTGAGCAGCAGCGCCTGGACTGGCTTGCAGCTGAGCAGGCTGCACGTCTCTTAGAGCTCCAGCAGTAGCAGTAGAAGATGCAGCATCAGATCGCCCGTGAGAGGCGAGAGGACACCAACAGGTTGATTGGGATGATTGATCAGATGCACCAGCGCTCTCATGACCAGACGCAGCAGGCGATGATGGGCATCATGGGGTTGATCACCAACCTCTACACGCAGACCGGGATTGCCCTATCATCGCAGCTTCCAGGCCTTGCTCCAGGCCCACCTGTTCTGGCTCCAGCTTCAGCACCAGTACCGGCCACGCCGATCCCTATGATCAGCATGTCCCCACTGCTAGCTCCAGGTGCTCCTATCCACTCTCCTCTGCCGGCTACGACGCTTTTCCAGCAGACGCCAGTATCAGTTGTTAGTGCCCCTCTTCCTGCAGTCCAGTCTCAGCAGGCACCGACAGCAGCTCCTACAGCTCCCGTCACCTCTACTCCAGCTTCGGCAGCAGCAGGCAGCAGCTCCGACGACAGCACCCCCGACAGTGACCAGTTCGTCATCGCTCCGAGCGCTCAGGATCCTTAGGCACTCGGCTTCCTTTTTGGTGTCTTGATGCCAAAGGGGGAGAAGAGTCAGGGAAGTCTAGCTTAGCCTCAGGGGGAGTCCTAGCTGTAGGGGGAGTCTATCTTTTTGGAGTTTTTGGAATCCTTTTATAAATTGATGATTTGCTACTTCTTTGCTTTTCATTGAGTAGTCTTGTGACTCTTAATTCTCTCATATGTTATTGATCGTTAAGATTTCAAGTTATTAATCTCTTATGAATCTTCAAGTTTAATGTGCCATATCTTGTACTCATTGCATATCTTCTTGAGTATCGTATGACAACCATTGGATTTTACTAATGAATTTGTGGATGCAAGGTCTCCCATATCACCCATCACACTCAAATGAAATCTATATGAATATCATCTACTGCTCATTGGATATAATTGGAGACCCCTAAACAATCGTTCTATGAGATCAATCAGTGTTTATGAAGATTAGAAGTAAAAGCTCACATGTCAAAACTATTCAACCAAAATTGACAGCACTCAATGCTTGATAATCATCAGAAGAATATTTCCAACCAATGCCTAAGAGGTCAATCGAGCAAATTCCAAAAGAATCACTTAGAACAACTCGAATAAAAAAAATCAACTCACCGGATCCACCGATGTTTCCAGAAAACAACACATCGGTCGAGTTGGTTTAGCAGAAGAAGAAGACCTCGTAACTAAGTACTCACCGGATCATCCGATGATAAAGGGCATGTTACATCGGTCCATCAGTACAGTAAGCAATATCCCTAGACCAAGTGTAACACCGGATCATCCGATGTACAACTATAAACACATCGGTCAATCACTCCAGTAAGCATCAAGTCTGAACCAATTCCGGAGGAAGTGCCACCGGATCATCCGATGAGAGGGCAAGGGTAACATCGGTCTAACAACGGTCATATCTAACACAATGACATCAGCTAATTTGGATTTGACCGATGATAACTGAAGGGGGAGCATCGGATCATCCGGTGTTCGCAGAACAGTGATGTCAACCTACTTTTCCAACGGCTATTTCGTGGAGGCTGGCTATTTATACCCCTTCAACCAGTCATTTAGAGTAGTTTTTATGCCCTGAGCTACACAACACATTGTGCGGCCCAAGTTTCAGTAACACTGCGTATGTTTTATGTGATCAAATAAATTATTTATGTGATAAAATAAATTATTTCAGCAACTCAACGTATCAAATGAAATTGTGTCGGTCATATTCATTGAGCAGGATATTTTCTACCAAGTAGATGAATATGATATACTCAATACATTCATATCATTCAGAAAGTGACGGCTAAATAAATCAAACAAGTAGTAATGTAAGTTTATCTTATGACTAAATTTATATTTTGATTTATTCACTATAGTAATTATCATGTAACTTATTTTTATATCGAATTATGTTACAAAATTTACATCTATTTACTGATTGGTAAATAGTTGTATCGGATCATTTAATTTTTTTGGCATACCCTGTAGTAAAATCCTGGGTCCGCCACTGCCTTCAGGTACTCATGTGAACCTAATTTGCTTTCACCCCTCGGATGAATTGATTCCAAGTTCCCAAACCCCCTGTCACCTTGTGAATTTGCAATCGCCGAGCCACTAATGTATTGCATAAGTCTTTGCCTTTAAAAGGGAATGCTAGGGAGAAGGATTTGATGGATGAAATTGAAAGTCTCCGCACTAGTGTGGCAAGACTATCTAAGGGAGAAGTCAAGCACAAATAAATCCTCTTCCAACAAGCAAGGGCCTTCAGCAAGAGAGGACTTGGATCCTTCCCGGTGCCTAACAAAGGAAAGGTGCCCTCACCGGAGCTTAAAACAAGCTTCATCAAGGAAGTTGGTTCTTATTGACAACATTGCGAGGTCACCGGTCATCATACAAGGGAGTGTCCTCTTCCTAACCGGCCTTCTCCAAAATTGCCTACTAACTACAAGTCCACCTTTGATGATCACTATTATCTCTTGAGTAAAGTAGATGGCTAGGTGAAGGCAAGGTTCATTGGCAAGGACATGAGGGGCAAGAAGGGGAATCTTCCCAAGCAACTTTGGGTCCCAAAAACACTTGTATCACACATACAAGGACCTAAGTTAGCTTGGGTGCCTAAAATCAAAAATTGAATTCATGTGTGTAGGTGAACTACAAAGCCAGAGGAAAGCATTGGGTACTCAATAGCAGGTGCACTCAACACATGACCGGCAACGATGGTATGTTCACCTCCATAGAGAACCCCGACAATCATGAACAAGTCACCTTTGGTGACAACTCTAAAGGGAAGGTAATTGGGTTGGGTAAGATTGCAATTTCACATGATTTATCTATTTCCAATGTGTTGTATGTTAAGTCACTTAGTTTAAATTTGCTTTCTATTGCACAATTATGTGATCTTGGACTAACGTGCACCTTTGGCAAGAATGATGTTGTTGTGACTAGTGAAACAAGCAAAGAACTAATCTTCAAAGGGTTTCGGCATGGACACCTCTACTTAGTAGACTTCTCCGCCAAGGACGCTAGCTTGACCACTTGTCTTTTCACCAAGACGAGTTTGGGTTGGCTATGGCATCGACGCATCGCTCACATTGGAATGAGCAAGCTCAAGAAGTCATTCAACCTTGGGATGGTGACTGGCATGAAGGATGTCACATTTGAGAAGAACAAGCTTTGTAGCACTTGTCAAGCCGGGAAACAAGTTGCTTCACACCACCCGATGAAGACAATGGTGTCAAACTCCAAGCCACTTGAGTTGCTCCACATGGACCTCTTCGGACCGTCCACATATCAAAGTCTTGGTGGTAATCTCTATTGTCTTGTTATAGTTGATGACTACTTTCGGTATGCTTGGACGTTGTTTCTTGGTGACAAGAGTGAAACTCCGGAAGTGTTCAAGACCTTCGCTAAACGTGCTCAAAGGGAATTTCAACTTCCCATCATCAAGGTCCGGAGTGACAACGACACCGAATTCAAGAACTACAACATTGGGGAGTGGTGTGATCGTGAAGGCGTGAAAAATGAATTTTCAGCCACATACACTCCTCAACAAAATGGTGTCGTTGAAAGGAAGAACAAGACTCTCATCACTCTTGCACGAGCAATGCTTGATGACTATGGAACGTCCGAGAAGTTTTTGGGCCGAAGCAATCAACACGGCGTGCCATGCCGCAAATCGGGTCTATCTACATCGACTACTTCAAGAGACCACGTATGAACTCCTCATTGGGAGAAAGCCCAACATCTCCTATTTCCGAGTCTTCGGGTGCAAGTGCTATATCTACCGCAAGAAAAGACTCGATAAGTTTGAAAGAAGATGTGATGTTGGTATCTTTCTTGGTTATGCATCAAACTCAAAAGCATATCGAGTATTCAACCAAACCTCCGGTTTAGTTGAGGAAAGTTGTGATGTTGAGTTTGATGAAACTAATGGCTCCCAAGAGGAGAGTTTTGGTCATGATGAAATAGATGATGAGCCTCCACGAGAAGCTATGAAGAACATGACCATTGGAGACATCAAGCCTAAAGTTGAGGAGAGCCATGATCAAGGGGGAGCTTCAAGTTCCAACATCAACACATCTATGGAACCTCAAGTTGATGAAGAAGAAAAAGAAAATCCATTGCCGAAACAAGATTCACAAGCCACACAACATCAAGAAGAAGAACAAGTCCATGATCAAGTCCAACCACAAGAAGAGCAACACACATCACCACCGCCAAGTGCTTCACAACCACTTATGAGGCATGGACGCATCTCCAAGACGCATTTGATTGATCAAATTATCGGTAGTCCGTCAAGGGGAGTAAGTACACGTTCTCGCCATTTCGCTATGTTTTGTGAGCACTACTCGTTTGTTTCGTGTGTAGAACCCACTCACATTGAGGAAGCACTCCAAGATCCAAATTGGGTAATGGTCATGCAAGAAGAAATCAACAACTTCATCTGCAATGAAGTTTGGGTGTTGGAGGAGCGACCCAAGGACAAGAACATCATCGGGACAAAGTGGGTGTACCGCAACAAACAAGACGAGAACGGTGTTGTGATCCGCAACAAGGCAAGACTTGTGGCCAAGGGTTTCTCGCAAGTTGAAGGACTAGACTTTGGAGAAACATTTGCTCCGGTCGCTCGACTAGAAGCCATTTGTATACTTCTTGCTTTTGCATCACATCATAATATAAAGCTTTATCAAATGGATGTGAAAAGTGCCTTTCTTAATGGTTACATTAACGAGCTTGTCTATGTTGAACAACCTCCCGGGTTCGAAGATCCGAGGAATCCTAATCATGTGTATAGGTTGCACAAGGCGCTCTACGGGCTCAAGTAAGCACCTAGAGCGTGGTATGAACGACTACGGGATTTATTGATCATGCAAGGATTCAAGATCGGGAGGGTGGACACTACACTCTTCACCAAAGACATCGATGGAGAACTATTTGTTTGTCAAATTTATTTCGATGATATTATTTTTGGTTCAACTAACGAAGTTCTTAGCCATGAGTTTGGCAAAATGATGTCTAGGGAATTTGAAATGTCGATGATTGGAGAGCTTAACTTCTTCCTTGGATTTCAAATCAAGCAACTTCGAGAGGGGACCTTCAACTATCAAGAAAAATATACCAAGGACCTCTTGAAGAAATTTGAGATGGGAGATTGTAGCTCAAGAAGTACTCCAATGGCAACAAATTATCATCTCGACGCGGATATGGATGGTAAACCTGTTGACCAATCTAATTACCGTTCCATGATTGGTTCATTGCTTTATCTTACCGCATCTAGGCCCGATATCATGTCTAGTGTATGCTTGTGTGCTCGCTTTCAAGCGGCACCTAAATAATCGCATCGGAAGGCGGTCTTTAGGATACTTCGGTATCTCAAGCATACCCCAAGTGTAGGCATGTGGTACCCCAATGGTGCTAAATTCCATCTCTTTTGTTACTCGGATTCGGACTTTGCCGGATGCCGTGTGGATCGCAAGAGTACCTCCGGAGGGTGCCACTTGCTTGGGCGTTCCCTAGTGTCTTGGTCTAGTAAGAAGCAAAACTATGTTGCCTTTTCCACTGCGGAAGCGGAATATATAGCGGCTGGTGCATGTTGTGCCCAAATCCTATATGAAGCAAACCCTTTTGGACTTTGGTGTTAAATTTGGTTGTGTGCCTCTCCTTTGTGACAATGAAAGTGCGGTTAAGATTGCTAAAAACCCCGTTCAACACTCCCGCACTAAGCACATTGATATTCGCCATCATTTCTTGCGGGACCATGAAGCTAAGGGAGACATCTCCTTGCAAGGTGTTAGGTCCGAAGAACAATTGGCGGATATCTTCACTAAACCACTTGATGAGAAAACCTTTTCTAGACTAAGGAGTGAACTAAATGTGCTAGATGCATCGAATGTCATGTAAGTTGCCATGGTCATGTAAGAATGCATCACATATAGGTCTTGTCTAACTTTCAAAGGATAGGGGCGAGCAAGGGTTAGCTTGGGATGATAGTTTTTTGGGTATCCCCAAGGCTTGCAGAATGGCTCTCCCTGAAGAAGCCTTTGAAAGGTTCAAACTTGGCAAGATAGATTTAATTTATGTCTTGCATGATGCCTGCCATATAGACATGCACTCACATTTAATATCCTGCAGTAAAAATTGTTTGACATTGCATACGGTAGATTGTCACAACGGGGAACCCACTTCATGAGAAAGATACTTGTTTGAAATGCAATATCTCAACTCATATGATGTGGAAAGAACAAAGTGTTAAGTGTGTTAATGCCTAAAGGAACATGTTTTAGAGAGATAGAAGTCATCATCCTCTAGCTCACAAAGCATGGGCCTTACATTTTGTTTGGATTTTTCCTTGGTTTTTCTGGTGTTCTATTTGCTTTAGGGCTTAGCCAATTTATTGGCAACTAGCGTTAAAGTCATTTTGAGGGGTTAGGGGTTGCCCAAAAAGTCATAAGACTTGTGTTTCTCTTTGTTTGTTTAAGTCAAAGGACATATATGGGTTGTTGCTGATCTTTTGTAGTCATCGGATTATACGATGCTTAGGGCAGAAGCATCATCGGATCAGTTTGTGCTTAAGTACAAGGGTCAGCTCAGAAAGAAAGTCAAATCAACCGATGAGTTCATTCTGAGAAACATTGGAGCATCTGATGTTCACATTTCTGGAGTTGTGCCAGATTCAACTGATGATAAACTTTTGCACGTCGGATCATCCGATGCTGAAGGTGCCTCTAGAATAATCTTACTGTACCACTCGACCGATGCACCCTCTCAACTGACGTCGGATCATCCGATGTTAAAAATCGAGCTAGGGTTCGGGTCGTACCTATTTAGCGCGCCTCTCCGTTTTTCTTTCTTTTTTTTCTCTCTCTTCTCTCTGTCGCCGCCGCTCCGCGCCCCTCGCCTTGCCGCCACCCGCCGTCGCGCTCCGGCTGCCGCCGCACTCAGCGCCGCCGCCGCCCTCAGCACCGCCGCTCGTCGCGCCGTCACTCCTCGCGCCCAGCCGCTGCACTCCCCGTTGCGCCGCCGCCCTCCGCGCCGCCACGCCATTCCTCTTCGCTCGGCCGCCACCACTCCTCTTTGCTGCTAGGGTTTGCCCGACCGCATCACCCTCTGAGTTGTTGCCCCTCGCGCCCGGCCGCGTCGTACTTTGCATCGCCTCCTCGTGCGCTCGACATCGTCGCCCAGCGAGACCTCGTGACCTATGCCACTTCCTCGCCGTTCGCCGTCGCACATTCTCCGAATTCGCCGTCGTCAACCCTAGCCCGCGATCTCATCTTTGCCGTTGTCACTCTTCTCATCAAGATGGGTCGTGATAAGAAAGGAAAGGGAAAGGCCATTGAGGAGCCGACAGCTAAGAAGCAAAAGCTGTCGAAAGAGATGAAGAAAGCTAGACAAGCTGAGATGGCCGCTCGCGCCGCTAAGAAGCGTGAGCGTGGTCGAGGAGGATCCCTGAGGATCCGGGAGTCCCGACAGAGGCAGCTACAGCCACGACAGACAGAGGAGACAGAGGAGTCTGAGGAGCCGCTTGTTCGCCGACGCACAGTCAGGACCCGTGAAGGTCATCCAGCTGCAGCCCCGAGTCAGAGACCATCTGCAGCTGAGCTTCGGATGGACAGAGTGGCCGAGAGAGCCGTCTATGAGATGGACACCAATGTACGGGTTGGTGAGGGTGTCCGCCTGACTGACTACGGGAAAATGAAGGCAAAGCAGCTCAGGAAGCTTCGATGGAGAATTTTGCTTGAGGAGTGGTTCCCGCAGCCCCGAGAGCCACTTGTGGACAGCCGCTTCTAGACCTTGACACAGGCATCACTGTATGAGACTTACAGACATCGGGGCCATAAACTCTTCCAGCACAACTTCATTGACTGGGATCAGCTCGCACTTGCAGCCAGCACTGAGATTCGCCCTTTCTTTGAGAGGTACAGAGGGCTAGTGGAGCTGATGTATTTCCAGCGGAGTGCCTACGTGGAGGACTGGGTCCAAGTTTTCTTTGCCACACTCTACGTTTCAGAGGGCCGCAGATCCATTGACTTTATGTTCATGGGCTAGCATCACCATCTGACTAGACAGACCTTGGGACAGCTGCTAGGCATGGATCTCCATGACACCTGCCTACACGAGTTAGTCTATGGACAGGCTGACCCACCGTGGAGGCCGCTCACTAGAGGTGTGGCACCACCTTTTGAGGAGATTCGGTCACTGTTTGCTCAGCGCTTCACACCTGACCAGCCTAGGGTACCTGCTCTACTCACTTCGGTTGCACGTACTGTTCACCTTGCCTTGCGCTGCACGCTACTACCCTAGTCAGGATACCTTGAGGGCTTCACCAGTTTGCAGCAGACCCTCCTGTTCTATGTCATGAACGGGATGCAATTTGACATCGTGGATACCCTCATCTGTGAGATCGAGGATGTCATCACAGATGGAGTTGGGATGATGAGACAGCTCGTGTTTGGCCACTGGATCAGTCACGTGCTCTACCTGTTGGCTCCAGAGGGATCCTCCGTGCATGACAGTCTCACCGACGAGAGCGTCACTCGGTTCGGACACTACCGTGCTCCAGCTCCTGGAGACCGCCGACTTGGCCGCCCAGTTGAGCATCAAGTCTGAGCTCAACTTTCAGAAGAAGACTGGGCAGACTTAGCAAAGGAATACAGGATCCTAGCACAGGCTGAGGCTCAGGGAGGGGATCTACAGCATATTTGGTCAGAGAGTGACACTAGTGACAGTGTCAAGGAGTACTTCTCACCTCCTCCCTCACCCAGGCAGCACGACGCGGAGGCTGGAGGCTCGACTGCACCACCACCTCCTACTCCACCTCTGGTGTCCGAGGCACAGGTCTCTCAGCCATCCGAGCTTACTTCTCTACTACAGCAGATGGTTGAGCAGTAGTGACAGGATCGGCTTGTAGCTGAGCATGCCAGAGCTGAGCAGGTTGCACGTCTTGTGGAGCTCCAGCAGCAGCAGCAGGAGATGCAGCGTTAGATAGCCCGCGAGAGGCGAGAGGACACTGACAGGCTCACTGGACTCATTGACCAGATGCATCAGCGTACTCTTGACCAGCAGGAGCAGACGCAGCAGGCCATGATGGGCATCCTAGGGTTGATCACCAACCTCTACACTCAGACCAGGATCGCCCTACCCTCACAGTTTCCTGGTCTAGCTCCAGGTCCACCTATCCTAGCACCAGTCTCAGCTCCAGTGCCGACCACGCCGATACCGACTATCAGCATGTCACCACTGCTTGCCCCAAGCGCACCGATTCACTCTCCTCTACCGACTACGACCCTCTTTCAGCAGACTCCGTCTTCGGTTGTCAGTGCCCCTCTACCGGCAGTCCCGACTCAGCAGGCACCCTCAGTACCGACAGCGGCTCCCACAGCCCCGGTCTCCTCCACTCCAACCTCAGCAGCAGCAGGCAGTAGCTCCATCTCTCCAGGAGATTGGACCGACGATAGCACCCCCGACGGCGACCAGTTCGTCATCGCCCCAAGCACTCTGGATCCTTAGGCACTCCGCTCCCCTTTTTGGTGTCTTCATGCCAAAGGGGGAGAAGAGTCAGAGTCAGGGGGAGGGATAGCATAGTCTTAGGGGGAGTCCTAGTTGTAGGGGGAGGATTTTTTTTGGAGCTTTTGTAATTTGGGAGCTTTGCTATTCTTTTGCTATCTTTGAGTATCCATGTGCTACTTAATTCTCTTATGTTTTATTGATCGTTTTTGAGCCTTCGAGCTTCGTGTGCTGGATCTTGTACTTGTTACATATATTTTTGAGTATCGTATTCTAAATTTCATTATTGTTATGCTTTACTAGTTGTGTTGTCATTAATCACCAAAAAGGGGGAGATTGAAAGCATCTAGGCCCCCATAAGGTATGGTTTCAGTGATTAATGACAACCGTTGGATATCACTAATAAGTTTGTGGATGCAAGGCCTCTCATATAACTCATCACACTTAATGAACTCTATATTTATATCATATGTTGCTCATTGGATACAATTGGAGACCCCTCAACAAACTATTTTATGAGGTCAATCGATTTTCATGAAGACTGAATGAAAAAACATATATGTCAAAATTATTCCATCAAAATTGGCAGCACACGAGACTTAGTCGTCATCAGAATAACATTTCAAACCAATGTCTAAGAGGTCACTCGGACAAATTCCAAAAGAATCACTTAGAACAACTCGAAGCAGACAAAATCAACTCACTGGATCATCCGATGTATCCAGAAAAAACGACATCGGTCGAGTTAGTTCTACAGTAGAAAAAGACCTCAGTCTTGGGTATACACCGGATCATCCGATGATTGAAGCATGTGTTACATCGGTCGATCATTCCAGTAAGCAATTTCCCTGGACCAAGTAACACCGGACCATCCGATGCACAAATATGCCACATCGGTCAATCATTCCAGTAAGCATTATTTCTGGACCATCCTGGACCAAGTGTCACCGGATTATCCAATGTGCAGGTGTATACAACATCGGTCGATCAACGGTCATATCTGACATAGTGATCTCAGCTAATATGTATTCGACCGATGACAGTTGAAGGGAGAACATCGGATCATCTGATGTTTGCAGAACAGTGATGTCAGCCTACTTTTCCAACGGCTATCTCGTGGAAGCTGGCTATTTGTACCCCTTCAACCAGTCATTTAGAGTAGTTTTGATGCCGTGAGCTACTCAACACATTATCAAGCATTCAAGACGTTGAAAAACCACTTCCACATCATTTACACCACTTGTACACCAAGAGATAGGCTAGAACTTACTAGAGATGATGCTTGTGTGCTTACATTCTTTGTGATTGGAGTCTATAGTCTAGTGAGATCTGTAAGTGAGTGTCTCTTAGTGATTTCATTCACCGTGTATCAGTCGGTGATCGGAGAGATCCTTCCGGAGCTTGCCAAGTCGATTGTGGAAGCCCGGAAGATCAAACATGTACAAGGCTTGAACTCCACCTTGCCGGAGATGGTGAACGGAGACTCTTAGTGAGATCCCTGGTCTTGGTGACTTGGGAGTGGCTACACCCTTGGTGGGTGCCACAACATGGAAGTAGGAAGGTCTTGATGATCTTACCAAACCACGGGGTAAATCACCGTGTCTTCGTGTCTTCTCGGGAGTTTGCATACTCTTCCTTTCCCGTTATACTTATACATTTCATATACCGCAAACTTATTATTCACTGGAATGCATAGGTTGTTTGCATAGGGAATTGGGCTTTTAGTAGTTGAGTTTTTATTGCTTTAGTTTTTAAAAAGAAGCCCAATTAACCCCCGCCCCTATTGGGCATTCGATCCTTACAGCTTGAAGAGACCCTTCTGTTGCTTTTCAATTACTTCTTTCATTGTATCTTCGACTTTATTCACAGAGTCGGACTTTTCAAGTTTGCCCTCGCTGGTCAAACCTGACCGAGCAAAGACCCACCGCTGAGTTCTCTCATTGCAACCTTCTAATGGGTGACGATTGCCCTTACTGGTAATTTCGTCTAATATCTTACTCCATTTCTGGACTTTGGGGGCATATCCGGCAGACCCCAAGCGATGATGGTATTTGTTCTTTTTTGCAAGCTCTGACCTAGTTGCACTTAGAGCTTTAGCATCAGGTGTGGTCTTTTGACAAACAAACTCTTGCCACTGAGCCTGTGTGATTTTTCCCATCTTCCTCGGGCTAGGGACCTTATCGGCCTTAACATAAGCATTCATTTCACTCTTCCAGCCACGAAACTTCTTGCCACAAGAGACCAATGTTGCTTTCTTTATAGCTTCTTCCGTGCCTTTCGGGGAACTTGAATTGTTTCTTTGTTCTTTCCCACAACTCATTCTTGGTCTGCTTAGGTAATTTCCTCCAATTCCCGGTTGTGATCGGCACGAGCTCTCTAACAAGAAAATCGCATGCATTACGGTACTTGGTAACTGAATCCAGTGGTTCTTGGGAAAGCCCACCAGGACCGACCCTTCTTATGTACATGATGCGGTCCAATGGACCCTTATTGGGACCTCATTGCCCTCGTTTCCGCTTGAGTGAAGCTGAGGATTCATCCATTGGAGAACCTTCTGCGGTTTTAGGAGCCGAAGTCACCTCATTGTCTTTGCGATTAATCTAGGTAGAAAAGAATTATAAGACTTCGTATACTTGACAACCAACATTAACTTGAACTGCTAAAGATAAGATTCGTGATCCATACCTCGTCAGTAGGATCATATTCCGAGTCGAGATCCTCTGAAGTCTTTTTAATTTTTATATTAGGAAAAGGTGATGGACTTTGAAAGGAGCCTGAACTGCTAGAGTCAGTAAACTCCATATTTTCTTCTTTATTGTTACTACCAGCACCAGTCTTCTTAGGGCTTTCCATGTTAGAACTAGTAAGACAAAAAATATAATAAATGGCATATTAACTCTACATGAAGTGTTGCATGAAGAAAAAGATGGAAGCATTCTAGGATTTGATAAGGCATTCTAGCGTTTAAGGCGACTGGCCAAAAGGTTCATATACATTGCGAGGGTGACAAGCATGTTAAAGTTGCTCACCAGCAATGGCAATTTTATCTTCTTATTCTAAATAGGCAGTTACTTGTATCTCCGTTTTGAGCACAAGCGATGTTCAACAGCCGTATGCGAGCACATTGCTTTGTTTGGCAAAAGGATAGCGACACCGATCTCGAAGGAGCACAACCTTGTGAGATGAGGTGCGGGCGGCTACACTCTATTTTCAGTATAGATGCTATTATCCACTCATGTTACCACCAAGTTCCCAGATCTTTAACTGAAATTTGGCAGAGCTTCCTTTGTATGTTGCTGATTTTGGGGATGTTTGGTTTGGAGCCACAATTTTCCACACTTTGCCACACCTAAAGTTAGTCAAGTTTGACCACCTTAGTCATGTGTTTGGTTCATAGCCACAATTGTGGCAACATTCCTTGCCACCTAACTGGGTCCCACATGTCAAGGTCTCAAAAAAGTGTGGCAAGATTCCCTTAGGCTTGCCAAGTTTGTGGCTGAAAATTTGAGCACCTAACCATAGTCAAGTTAGGCAAAAATTTGTGGCAAATTATGGCAACCTTAGTATATAAACCAAACAGCCCCTTTGTCCACAATTTTCAAATAGAGAACATTGATATTTGCAGAAACAATATATTGCAAACTTGTTACACACATCCTCAGGATTCCATAAATGTAAATTATGAAGTCTTCTGATGATCCTACTATAAATTACGATCCAAACAGCAACTGAATACATAATTGTCCAGATTCTGGACTGTTATGACACCTTAAACGGTACTTCGATTTAGACCTGGTTATTGCATGTTTTAGCCTTAGCGTTAAATAGGAAATTGATAGAGGACTCTTTAAGCTTTCCAGACATGTATAGATATGCATAGGTTGCTTTTCTAACTTAAGAACTATGGCTTTTCAAATTTAAGAAATTTTCTAGTTGTTTCAGATACCACTGTACACAGGTACTAACTTCAACTCCAGTTTCTAATTAGTTCTAAACCGAATTTGAGGTAATAATGAATAGAAAAGTTGTAGAATAGCTCTTTCCCTTTCAAAAAATGTATCACAATAGACTAGAAGAGCTTTCTACAGATAATTATGGCAAAAACTCAAATGCTTGTTCATGCAGTTTTAGAACGGCAGCTGATTTAGTTACAGAAGATTTTCATCACCTTACAACGGTCTATTGGCTTGAAGGTCAATACAAACTTACAGAATACTTCAAGAGCTTTCCAAAAAGTATGCCTACCCTTTTTGCTACATAAGGCTAACCAAGGATGCTACCCTTTTTGAATTCCCGAACCCTAACCAAGGAAATCTATGCAAGGCATCATTTGACTCGGCCGGCGCCGAGGGCGAGGAGGGAGGCGGCACGGGGACGTTGGAGGGAAGGTCGAAGGGTTTAGGGTTTACCGTGAAACTCGGTGGCGACGGCAATGGCTTCGCTCGGCGTACCTAGAAGTGAAGAGGGCAAAGCAAACGGACAACGACGAAGCTCGGCGGCGACGGCGAAGCTCGGCGGCGACGGCGGCGAACACTTGGCGGCAAATGAAATTTTGGCAGCCTGACGGCGTCTAAGTGTTTCGCCCGGGTTAGGTTTTTCCAACGTAGCCCGAGGGGTATATATAGACGCCTATTTTCTTAGATGAATTTTAAGTACCGACCGCCTGAGAAGAAGGTTATCTCAGGCGGGTTTCACTTAACAACCGCCTGCGAAGATTCAATTATCTCAGGCGATTGGTAAGTAAAACCCGCCTGAGATAAACATCTTCTCAAACGGTTATTAAGTATTAACCGCCTGAGAAGATCTTTACTTCTTCTTAATTAATATTCTTAATTAGATGTGGGGCCCTTAAAAAGGCAAAATTCCACTTTCTTGTAATATTATTGATTAGTAAAGGTTACCATTAAACTTCACTTCATTAATCCTTTGAAATTGGTCAGAACATAATAAACATATAACAATTGATATTTTTCATTTTTCTATCTTGATGAATATAATGATTTTTCATTTATTTTTTCAATGGACATTTTTATTCATCATACCAACCTCTATGTATTTTTTCAGATTTTTTAAATTTTTTTGAATCAATGTGTGTTCATAATTTGATGAATGCCTCATATGTATATGAGTATTTAGTTAGGATGATGGATAATTTGAATTTTGACATGTTGGAATGCTTTAAAAAAATTCATATATATATAAATAATACAAATATGTTCATACAAACAAATTTCAGTGAAGGATCATTTTTTTAGGATATACACAAATGTGAATAATATGTGAGTAGAAATTAATTTGATATTTACCAAAACATTACAATTTCAGCGATACAAGTTTTAAAATATTTAGTTCAGGTGGTAGATGTTAATTTTTGAAAATTATAGAAGAAAGAATCATCGAATTTGGACTCTTGCATAATCTATACATGTTTGAGTATTTATATTGGAATCTAAATAAAAAGAAGTAAGGGAAAATGAAACTGAAGAACAGGCTCAGGCATTATCTCAGACGGTTGGTAAGTAAAACCCGCCTGAGATAAACATCTTCTCAGGCGGTTATTAAGTATTAACCGCCTTAGAAGATCTTTATTTCTTCTTAATTAATATTTTTGATTAAATGTGGGGCCCTTAAAAAGGCAAAATTCCACTTTCTTGTAATATTATTGTTTAGTAAAGGTTACCATTAAATTTCACTTCATTAATCCTTTGAAATTGGTCAGAACATAAAAAACGTATAACAATTGCTATTTTTCATTTTTCTATCTTGATGAATATAATGATTTTTTCAGATTTTTTTTAAATTTTTTTGAATCAATGTGTGTTCATAATTTGATGAATGTCTCATATGTATATGAGCATTTAGTTAGGATGATGGATAATTTGAATTTTGACATGTTGGAATGTTTTTAAAAATTAACAAAATTCATACGTGTATAAATAATACAAATATGTTCAGACAAACAAATTTCAGTGAATGATCCTTTTTTTAGGAGATACACAAATGTGAATAATATGTGAGTAGAATTAATTTGATATTTACCAAAATATTACAATGTCAACTATACAAGTTTTAAAATATTTAGTTTAGGTGGTAGATGTTAATTTTTGAAAATTATAGAAGAAATAATCATCGAATTTAGACTCAATTTGCAGAATCTATACATGTTTGAGTATTTATATTGGAATCTAAATAACAAAAAAACAAGGGAAAAGGAAACTGAAGAACAGGCTCGGGCATTATCTCAGGCGGTTGGTAAGTAAAATCCGCATGAGATAAACATCTTCCCAGACGGTTATTAAGTATTAACTGCCTGAGAAGATCTTTACTTATTATTAATTAATATTCTTGATTAAATGTGGGGCCCTTAAAAAGGCAAAATTCCACTTTCTTGTATATTATTGATTAATAAAGTTTACCATTAAATTTCACTTCATTAATCCTTTGAAATTGGTCAGAACATAAAAAACATATAACAATTGCTATTTTTCATTTTTCTATCTTGATGAATATAATGATTTTCTCATTTATTTTTTCAATAGACATTTTTATTTATCATACCAACCTCTATGTATTTTTTTCAGATTTTTTAAAATTTTTCTGAATCATTGTGTATTCATAATTTGATGAATGCCTCATATGTATATGAGCATTTAGTTAGGATGATGGATAATTTGAATTTTGACATGTTGGAATGATTTAAAAAATTAACAAATTTCATACATGTATAAATAATACAAATATGTTCATACAAACAAATTTCAGTGAAGGATCCTTTTTTTAGGAGATACACAAATGTGAATAATATGTGAGTAGAGATTAATTTGATATTTACCAAAACGTTACAATGATAGCTATACAAGTTTTAAAATATTAGTTCAGGTGGTAGATGTTAATTTTTGAAAATTATAGAAGAAAGAATCATCGAATTTGGACTCGATTTGCATAATCTATGCATGTTTGAGTATTTATATTGGAATCTAAATAAAAAAAGAAGCAAGAGAAAAAGAAATTGAAGAGGTTCGGGCGTTATCTCAGGCGGTTGGTAAGTAAAACCCGTCTGAGATAATCATTTTCTCAGGCAGTTATTAAGTACCAACCGCTTGAGAAAAAGTTAAAAACCGTCTGTGAAAAATGGACGCCTATATAAGGACCCTCATCATAGTCAAAACGTAACCCTGGAGAATTTATATCGACGCTGCAAGGCTGCCGAATTTTCCCTGCGCCGCGCTGCCGCCCAGCCCGTACTGCCACGCCGTTGCTCCGTCGCCCAGCCCGCACAGCCGCGCCGCCGCTCAGCCCGGCACCGCCACGTCTCCACCCAGGTGGCCCACCGTGCTGACGCCTCCCCACTGTGCTGACACCTCTGCACGGTAAATGTAGTTTCCTTACTTTTTCTTTGTATATTTTCATTAGCTGATAAGCAGCTAGTTTTGTGTGTTCTGGTATATGGATTGTGTCCTTTTGCATGTGTAAGGACTGTATGGATTGTGTTCTGGTATATTGATGTATGAACTATATGGATTGTGTTCTTTTTGTGTGTTCTGCTAGTTTGGTCTTTTAGATATTGATGTATAGACTATATTGTAATAACCTTATTGTAGTTTGTACCTATTATATGACATGAATATGATGTTTAATTAATAGATGATATTGTAATATATATAAGATGCATGAAGTTTACCCGAACTTGTAATTGTAGTTTGATGTGTTTTCCTTTTCAATATGTTACTTGTGTGTGCGTACCTCCACCTTGCATAAATTTCGAAGGAGTGATTAGGGCTAGCTTTCTAGGGAGATGGTTTTATAACTCACCCATTTAGTTACCATTGTTGGATGGGATCCAACGTCAAGATATAACGGACCGAATCCTACCCAGACCTAGCCCATGCTATTGGGCCTGTTTGCCCCACGACTTCAATCCTTCACCCCCGCTTGTTGCGCCCGACGACTTCGACTCTATCCCCCTCAAGATGTCGCCCGTCTCCTCTAGACTTCGCTCGACGCCGCCGCCTCCCGTCCGCCATGCTTTCTGTTCTTCGCTGATCTTATAGTCTTATACAAGTTTTAAAATATTTAGTTCAGGTGATAGATGTTAATTTTTGAAAATTATAGAAGAAAGAATCATCAAATTTGGACTCAATTTGCATAATCTATACATGTTTGAGTATTTATATTGGAATTTAAATAAAAATGAAGCAAGAGAAAAGGAAACTGAAGAGGCTCGGGCGTTATCTCAGGCGGTTGGTAAGTAAAACCCGCCTGAGATAATCATTTTCTCAGGCAGTTATTAAGTACCAACCGCTTGAGAAAAAGTTAAAAATCGTCTGTGAAAAATGGACGCCTATATAAGGCCCTCACCATAGTCAAAACGTAACCCTGGAGAATTTATATCGACGCCGCAAGGCTGCCGAATTTTCCCTTGCGCCGCGCTGCCGCCCAGCCCGTACTGCCGCGCCGCCGCTCCGTCGCCCAGCCCGCACAGCCGCTCAGCCCGGCACCGCCACATCTCCACCCAGGCGGCCCACCGTGCTGATGCCTCTCCACTGTGCTGACGCCTTTGCACGGTAAATGTAGTTTCCTTACTTTTTCTTTGTATATTTTTATTAGCTGATAAGCTGCTAGTTTTCTGTGTTCTGGTATATGGATTGTGTCCTTTTACATGTGTAAGTACTGTATGGATTGTGTTCTGGTATATTGATGTATGAACTATATGGATTGTGTCCTTTTTGTGTGTTCTGCTAGTTTGGTCTTTTAGATATTGATGTATAGACTATATTGTAATAAGCTTATTGTAGTTTGTACCTATTATATGACATGACTATGATGTTTAATTAATAGATGATATTGTAATATATATATAAGATGCATGAAGTTTACCCGAACTTGTAATTGTAGTTTTATGTGTTTTCCTTTTCAATATGTTACTTGTGTGTGTGTACCTCCACCTTGCATAAATTTCGAAGGAGTGATTAGGGCTGGCTTTCTAGGGAGATGGTTTTATAACTCACCCATTTAGTTGCCATTGTTGGATGGGATCCAACGTCAAGATATAACAGACCGGATCCCACCCAGAGCTAGCCCATGCTACTGGGCCTGTTTGCCCCACGAATTCAATCCTTCACCCCCGCTTGTTGCACCCGACGACTTCGACTCTATCCCCCCTCAAGACGTCGCCCGTCTCCTCTAGACTCCGCTCGATGCCGCCGCCTCCCATCCGCCATGCTTTCTGTTCGTCGCTGATCTTATAGTCTTATTTGATGTTGATGTCGCTCTCCTACGTGCCACCTCTCTCTACAACTCTGTATCGACTTGGTATTACCGTAAAAACCTTGAGGACGACCGGACATCGATTAGCCATCGACTAGGGTCGATTAGTCACCCTAATGAACAGACCTACATTATACTAGTATTCACTCATATGATACAGTATTTTTATGTCTCTGTAAATTCATTTTATAGAAGACCTTTAGAGAATATTTGTGGCCAAATTTTGTAAATCTGACAAAAATTCTATTATTAAAGCATGGACCGTCGAGCGTGGATGTATAACATGCCAAGACCCGATCCTATGTACATTCATAATGTTGCAAATTTTATTGAAGCATCCAAGAGACATGCGAAGTTGCAAAAGATAGATGACATATTATATCCATGTATCAACTGCGAAAATAAGATTGCTTGGACGGATACTATAGTAATCCAATCTCATTTGGTGAAAAGGGGTTTCAAAAAAATACACAATATGGACAGAGCATGGTGAGTTAGATACACAAGATGTGGATAAAGATGATGAGAGAGGTTTAGATGATGATAATGTTCATATCGATGATGGTAGTGACAATCAAGATGGTGATGATGATGATGAGTTCAATTGTGAGGAGATGTTGCGTCATATTGAACCATATGTATTGACTTCTATGAGAGCAAATAAAGGTTTAAGTAAAATGGAGACATTGCAGAATGCGGCGACTGAGCTTTTATATGATGAATCAAACGATTGTGATAAAGAGTTTACTACATTACGTGCAGTCTTAGAACTACTAAAGTTGAAAGCTATGCACGGATGGTCCGATTGTAGTTTCTCTGATCTTTTGAATCTTATGACATAAATTCTTCCAAATCCAAATAAACTGCCCAGAAGCACTTATAAATCGAAGAAACTTCTTTGCCCGATGGCACTAGGTGTGACAAAAATACACACTTGTGTGAACCATTATATTTTGTATCGCAGAGAGCATAAGCTCGCAACTAGATGCCCCATTTGTGGTGTTAGTAGATATAAGAAGGACTACAATCACCAGTATGTTACCAACATGAAAAAGTCTCAGAAGAATAAGAAGTTTATTATTGGTCCTGAAGATGACGATGATGATACTTCTGGCGATGCAGACGAGGAGAATAAGAGAAAAATTCCTACCTTGGTGATGTGGTACCTTCCGGTAATTGATCGCTTGAAGCGTTTGTTCTCAAACCCTGGGGAGGCTCAACTTATGCGTTGGCATTCCGAGCAATGCAAGAAGAATGAAAAACATATTCGACACCCTAGTGATGCAACACAATGGAAAAATTTTGATATTCAGTATCCAGAATTTGCAAAGGAAATCAGAAATGTGAGGTTTGCCTTGGGTACAGACAGAATGAATCCGTTTGGTGGAAAAAGGAGCATACACACCGACGTGGTTGTGTCACAAAAGGAAATATATCTTGTTATCTGTTCTTATCCAAGGTCCGAAACAACCCGACATCGAAATTGATGTGTTCTTGGAACCTTTAATGGAAGATATGGCGAAATTGTGGAATGAAGGGGTACGTACATGGGATCAGTACAAGCGGGAGTATTTCACGCTAAGTGAAATGATATTCATTACCGTGCATGATTATCCCGTACTATTTACATTATCGGGGCAAATGAAAGGGGAGAAAAGTTGTGTAAGGTGTGTGGATAGAACTGGATTTCTATACCTCACTTCATCCAGAAAGACGGTGTACATGAGACACCGACGGTTCTTGACAGATACACACAAGTATAGGAAGATGAAAGAACAATTTGATAACAAAATCGAAAAAGATACTGCACCAAAATCTTACAGTGGAAAACCCTTGTTCGAAATGGTTAAGAACATTCATATTGCTTTCGATAAGGGAAAAAATGTAAAGGAATTAAGAGAAAGAAAAGTACATCTTCGGATGATACAACTGACATGGCTTTCAAAAAACAATCAATTTTTTTCAAGTATCTTCCGTATTGGAAGAATCTGGAATTTTGCCATAGTATTGATTTGATGCACGTTACAAAGAATGTATTTGACAGCATCTTTGGGACCTTGCTGGACATGCCGAGGAAAACAAAGGACGGATTAAATTCACATATGCACCTAGTAAATCTTGATTTGAGACCAGAGCTTCATCCAGTAAAAAGGTGAACGAAAAGCATTACCTCCCCCCAGCCAGCTACAACTTGACGCTAGAAGAGAAAAAAGCAATTTGTGAATGCTTGCGTGGGATCAAAGTGCCCACGAGTTTCTCATCCAATATCCGCAAACTAGTCTCGATGAAAGATTTGTCTTTATTAGGTTATAATTCTCACGACTGTCACATGATGATGACAGTGTTCCTTGCCATTGCAATAAGAGTCATCAAACGTGAGCATATAAAAGTTGTCATCACACGTTTGTGTTACTTCTTCAATGCAGTATCGCAAAAGGTGATAGCACGTGAAGATTTAGACTATCTGAAAACATACATCGTCGAGACTATGTGCAAGCTTGAGATGTGTTTCCCACCATCTTTTTTCGATATGCAAGTACACCTAATCATACATCTTGTTGATCAGATAAAAGCATTGGGGCCACTATATTTACATCATATGTTTTTATTAGAGAGATATTTAGGAGTATTAAAAGGTTATGTGCAGAACCGTGCTCACCCAGAGGGTTCAATTATGGAAGGATACACCACTGAAGAAGTGATTGAGGGTTGCGCTGATTACATCAAAGATGGAAAATCGATAGGTGTGCCTATACCAGTACATGAGAGTAGACTACGTGGGAGAGGCAAAGTGGGTAAGAAAACTTATATCGTTCAAGATTACAAGAATGTACATCGTGCACATTTTGGTGTACTACAACAGCTCGCAATAGCTGAGTCGTGCATCGAGGAACACCAAATTGAGCTTCGTGATAAAAACCAAGACCGCACAGAGGACTAGATCATGAAAGAGCACAGAAGATGTTTCACTGAATGGTTAATGGACAAAAATATACCATACGGAAACACCATAGAAGAGGCAACAATAAAGAAGTTAGCTTATAGCCCATCTGCTTTGGTGACATCATGGCAAGCATATGACATCATGGTTACACATTTTACACTAAAGAAAAAGATGGTAAGAGTGTTGCACAAAATAGTGGTGTTCGTATTGAGGCTTATGATTCACAAGGGCAAAAGACCACATACTTCGGGTTCATAGAGAAAATATGAGAACTTGATTATAGCGAAAGAATGGTAATGCCCGTATTTAAGTGCCAATGGGTCAAATATCCTGGTGGTGTGAAAGTGGACAATTACGGGCTGACACTGGTAGACTTGAATAAAATGGGTTATAAAGATGATCTGTGGGTTCTCGCCGATAGTGTTTCACAAGTTTTTTATGTTCAAGATCCAGAAACCGAGAAGATGCACGTAGTTATTTCTGGAAAGCAAAATATTGTTGGGGTTGAGAATGTGAGAGATAATGAAGAGAAATATAATCAGTATGAAGAGATGTACCTTTTCACCGAACCATAAAACATCAAGCGCGTAGAGAGAAGCATTAAAAAGAATTTGAAACTCTATATGCGAGAAGATGTCAATGCTGAAAAAAATATATGATATATATTGTATATATTTGTATCTTCTGAAATCAACTTAGAACAATGCTCTATTTCAGCTTTAGATAGCATGTTTCGAACATTATTAAATTTAGCTTCTGTTTCGAATATTATTAAATTCAGTATGTGTATGTAAATTTCTTATGACCTATGATGATCAGGCTTTCCTTCCAACAGCTTGGTTCCAAACAATATCTAGAAGCACAACTCTTGAAGCTCCTGTCAAGCTAATCCCTTCACAAAAAGCTCTTGTAGATGCAAGTAACACCCAAGACTCATCATTTGGATTGTTAAAAGCTTCAATTGAAATCTGGCGATACTTCCCGTCCATTTGAGGGCTTGTTTGGATAGGATTGGATCCACTTCAATATATGTGGTTTGAGGTGGATTGAGGAGAAAATTAGTTCATTCTTCACTTCAATCCAAATAGATTGAGTACACCCAAACAAGCCCTGAAAGATTTCTTTCTCTTCGCTCCATTTTAAAAACTTACGAAGATGCTACTTTATCAGTTCTAATGGCTGAATATATTGACTACAAATCAGTATCATCTCTCTTAGTGCTTCACACAAGCGGTGAAGCGTACAACTTCAATCACAAATCTTGTTTTTACTATTTTCATAGGAATTTGACCTTAATCTTTCAAGCATAGATTTATCAATAATTGAAGCTTTCTCATCAGACATGTTAATGGCAGTTACAAGTGAAGGGTGTGTTGAAGCTAATGAAATCTCAACGGGACTGAAGAAAAAGAGATGTTTCATATGAGTGACAATGTCCAGATTAGACAGCATGAAGCTATGATGGCAGCCTTCAACAACATGAAAATTGATGCTAAGGTTATGCTTGCATCAACCAAGTTTATGCTTGCCCCAACAAGTATTATACCTTCACAACATGTCTTGGTTGATGCAAGCATAACCTTGGCATCACTTTTCATGATGTTGAAGGTTGTCATCATAGCTTCACGCTGTTTAACCTTGACATTGCCGCTCACATGCAGGATCTCTTTCGTTAGATTCGACACATACTTCACTTATAACTGCCATTAACATGTGTGATAAGGAAGCTTCACTTATTTGATAAATCTATGCTTGAAAGATTAAGGTTAAATCCCTATAAAAGTGTAAAAACAAGATTTGTGATTGAAGTCGTTCGCTTACTCGCTTGTGTGAAGCACTAGGAAAGTAGGTATTGATTTCTAGTCAATATATTTAGGCATTAAAACTGAGAAAGAAGCATCTTCTTAAGTTTTCAAATAGACAGGAGGGAAAGAAATGGTTCAAATGGATGGAAAAATCCTCCCAAGGATCGTCAGGCTTCAAATTGATACTTTCAACAATTCAAATGATGAGTCACGGGTGTTACTTGCATCTACAAGAGCCTTGACAGAAGCTTAGCAGCATCACAGGCGATTTTTAAACAACAACCGCCCGTGGAAATCATGTATTTTCTCAGACGTTGGTTAATTAAGAACCGCTTGCGATGTAAGCTATATCACAGGCGCTTCTTAATTAATACCGTCTGAGAATATACATGATTTCCACGGACGGTTGTTGTTTAATAACCGTCTGTGATGTTCTATCATCACAGACATTTATTGTATCATTCGCCATCACAGTCGCATTTTTTACGAACCACTTGTGCTTGAAAAAATCTAGACGCCTGTGAAAATGCTTTCTGTAGTAGTGAATTAAGTTACCTAAATACCCGTGGATCAAGCGACAACACAATGAAAGGGATACATTTAAAAAGACACTTTTTTGCGAGAGATAAAAAGCTATTAATAACATTATTACTCATCGGCAAACATCATCTGCCTTTAATATATGACCATTCAAAAATCTTTAAGGAACCCGTCATCCAGCCACGCTCAATTTTCTAGTGCATGGATATCGTGATATGGGTTACCTAGTGACCTTTGGAGTGAAAAATAAATAAATATAAATAAAGCCGATCAATTGGCCCGATCTGCATGCCCAGCCGATAACGACTTGCATTGTACATAGCTTGACATCCTTCAAATGACGACGTCACTGGCCCGTCCGTACGGTCCAAGTTCTGGCCAAAATGAGACGATTCCTTTGAATTTTAAACCAACGGATTAGAGTGGCTAGAGAGCGACACATGCCTCTCCTTCATGAGTTAGCTACTCCACTCTCTTGCTAGCTAGCTAGATCTTTTAGATTTTCACCTGTCTATTAGCTGGTTCTTCAGATTCTCACCTGTTTATTAGCTGGTTCTTCAGTTAGATGGGACTAGCTAATAGAATAATATAATATTCCATCCGTTTTCAAAAAATTGTCGGTTGGATGATATTTAGTTAGACAGAAAAAGTCTACATACCCCCGTTAAGTATGGTAGAGACTACTTAACTTTCTCAAGTTCTAAACCGGGTATTTAACACTCATAGAGATGACACACTACAGGAAAAGCGATCATTTGCGACGGCTATATTTATTTGCGATGGCCAGCCGTCGCAAATAGAATAAATTGCGACGGCCCGCCTCTGGCCGTCGCAAATAACATAGCCGTCGCAAATCACAGCTTATTTGCGACGGCCAAACCCAGTGCCATCGCAAATAACAACTTATTTGCGATGGCCAACCCTAGTACCATCGCAACTAAGGCAGCTGTCGCAAATAAGTGTTTATTTGCGACGGCTGCTAAAAGGGCCGTTGTAAGTAAAATTAATTGCGACGGCTATATGGTCGGGCCGTCGCAATTTAGAGGACCGTCGCAAATAAGGGCCTTTATCCCGACCCAACACTTCATTCTCGTCCACTCAACAACTCACTAGCCCCGCCGCCTGCCCGCCGCCCTGCCGCGCGCCGTCGCCTGCCCGCCGTCGTCGTGCCGCCGCCGCCCCGCCGCCGCCCCGACTCGTCGTCCCCGGTCCGTCGCGCCCCCGGCCTTGGCTCGTTGCGCCCCTGCTGCCCCGGCCCGCCGCACCCCTGTCCCTGAGCCGCGTCGCTGCCCCGCCCGTGGCGCCGCCCCGCCGCCGGCCCGCCGTCGCCGCCCCACCGCCGGCCCGCCGTAAGTGGCTTCACCAATACTGTGTTTACCTTTCAGTTCTGACATCTCTATTGTTACTGCTTCTTTGTGCATTTTTTGTTCAGTCGTTAGTGTTGTTTTGCTGGGGGAGTAGAACACCTAGCTTGTCGTCACAAACTTTTGACTGGGTAGT
This sequence comes from Tuctoria greenei, assembly GCA_036927565.1. Lineage (NCBI taxonomy): Eukaryota > Viridiplantae > Streptophyta > Magnoliopsida > Poales > Poaceae > Tuctoria > Tuctoria greenei. Next base: position 39,342,386 of record JAYESD010000006.1, on the reverse strand, counting down.
CAGCAATGAAGTGTTCTGCAGTTAGTTTGCGTGGTTCAGTTTTGGTTGTGGCACTGATCTCACCAATAGCTTCAAAATAGTTCCGGTGTAGGTGTACCACTACCAATAGCCGCTCCGTTCTGCCGACGATGCCGCTCGCGCTCACGCTGCCGCCCCGCCACACCCTGCCTCGCCGCCCCCGGCCCCGCCGCCGCGTCGGGTTTCCTGTAGTGGCAACGGGTCGGATTCAGGTCGGGTAGAGCAAAAACCCAACCTGAAATAAAATGTAAGCGGGTAAATTTTTGTACGTGAACCCGTGCCGCGGGTAAAAAGTAGTACCCAAACCCGAATCCGACAGATTTTGGTTGGGTTTCGGGTACCCGCTAGGGTTAAGCCATTCGAATTTCCTACTTTCCTCTTTGATCGAATCTGCGGACGGCGGCGGCGGCGTCCTCACACACACGCTCAGTAAAGGCGGTGACGCACACGCACGGCCTCAGCGGCAGAACGGTCCGTGGGCCGAGCCACGGCGGCGCACACGTTCGGTGATGGCGGCGTCGCACAAGCTCGGAGGGGCAGCACCGCACGAGCAGCGAGCTCGGGTTGGTGGCGTCTCCTCGACGAGCGCCTCGTCCACCTCGAGCCAAGGACGGAGGACGGAGGCAGCACACGGTTGAGGCGGTAGAAGGAGGCAGACGACCAAGTACTGGGGCGGAGGATTGTTGGCGGAGGAGATGCTGTGCTGGAGGGCAGGGGCGGCGACAGACGATCTGAGAGCAGGAGTGCCAGCATCGATGCACAATCTGGGGCCGACACATTCTATATCCTAAGGGCTAGGGGTCGGGAGATTTTGGATAATCGTGGCCTCACGCTCACGAGAAGGCCAAAGGAAAAATCAGGACCTGTGGACGTGGGCCAAAGGAAAAGTCAATGGAGCTATGGACATGGGCCAAAGGAAAAATTAGTAGACCGGGATACAGGAGATTTCTCGATTCTTTTCGGCCGTGCTTTAGATGGTCCATACTTATGTCTCATTATTTTGGGTATCCGACGGGTATCCGCGGGTGAAAAATAAAATTTGCATCCGTAGTCGGAAAACATCGGGTCGGGTACGGATCGTACCCGTGTATAAAAATATCTACCCGTACCCGTCGGGTGCAATATCCGTCGGTACCCGAACCCGCGGGTACAATTGTCATTCCTAAACACTCTAATCTATCTAAAACCAGTTAATTGACCCCATAAGTGGTTTTACAGGGTGGTTTTGCCATGTTGACTGCTGACGTGGCGTTTATTGCATGCTAGTATTGTGGGACCCGCGTGTCAGACACAGAAGACAAACCGCCTCTGCTGTTCTTTCTCGGGATGGCGATGAATCACATGACACGATCGGTAATTCAGGGTTTACTTGGAGACTGCGACGATTCAAAGTAGACGGACCGCATCACGGAGAAAGGAGCACAATCTGCGGCACCTGGGACACGCGATCGGTTGGCCTTGGACGAGCGCTCTACCATCTGCACAGGCAGGCACTCGCTCGATGGTGGCCGCGCGGCGCTCGAGGCATGTAGACTCTCGATGGGTTGCAATCTTGCTGCAGCTGAAGAACAAGTGTAATTAGTTCCTTTGTTCCGTCTTCATCACTGTTCTGAAAAGTTTTTTACAGATGCAATTAACTGTTCACGGTTGATTTTATAGTCACCCTCTGAACGCTCAACATCATAACTCTGGTTAGCGGGCTATATATCAGTAGTTCTTTCAATCTCTGTAACTGAACGAGTACATGCTTTATACAGCATGTGTTATTCGTAACTGGGACAGCACAACTGTGTGTATGCGCTGGGACATAAATTTAATTACAAATTTGTTTCCTTTCGTTCACTATTAACTCCGCTAACTGGACCTGGAAGCATTATCGAATCCAAAAAATAGTAATTAGAGCAGGGCGGGCGAGCACAAGAGCAGACTCATGCTCACTCCAGTAGCTGGAACTGGAAGCATTGCGCCTCTGGCTGCTCGTCCTGGTTACCCTCTACTGGTGCTGACACGCGGGTTCTATAGTACAACTATACAACAAACACCACATCAGCTGCCAATAGGGCGAAACCACTCTAGAAAACCACCTTAGAGGGGTAATTAACTGGTTTTAAATAGATTAGTGTATTAAATACCCTATTTAGAACTTGTGGGAGTTAAGTAGTCTCTAACCCATACTTTAGGAGGGTATGTAGACTTTTTTCTTAGTTAGACCATTAGCAGAGTTTATGGTTTGGTTTGTTATTAATAAGGTGCGCTAATCCTGTTAGGTTTGAGGGCCTGGAAAATATTTTGGTGTGTTTGACCAGCTGCCTAATTGACACAGCGTGCTGACTAACAAAATGTTCTTTCTCCGTTTTCGAATGTTTATCATTTTAAAAATAAACTAAAACATGACAAACTTTTGAAGACGGGTCTAACTACAACATGACCTGACTAATGCAACTGCCACCACGGAATTCGTAGCTTCATTCGGTTGCCGAGCATCGTAACACAGTTTCCGACACGTGTGTTTCCATACAGTATTAGCTCTGGGACGTCGCAAAGTACGGTAACCGAAATAACAATGGACTTAACTAATTAAGTTAACCTAACAACTAGTAATTTCATAAGGTGATGGTGGCCGAACTACGCAATGATTGGTACATGACGATAACTAGTGGCAACGATCATCATGAGCTGCAGAAGCGGAATTAAGTAGCATTTGAGGGTGCGTATGCAGTGATGCCATATTGCCATGGACCAAACAAGAGAATTTGAGACGTGCGTAGCACCATCTGTGGAAGGTTGGAGATGATCTTAATTAGGCACTGCTTTCGACGCAGGGTTTCTATATAAAAACCTATCCGTTGGAAATGGATTAGTCCCTTTTATGACAACCACTTGAAATTCGAATGGGCATCACCGACCAGAAATCGCTCTTAATCACCTACTCCCTCCATTCCACAATAGATGTCTGTCGAGGTGTCTAACTGACACCTCCCTGGAGCTGCTCTCGGAAGCAGCCCGCGGAGGTTCGATGTATTTTAAGGGGAGGGGGCTAGTTTTAGTAAGATCAAACGCAGTAGATGATGATGAACGCAAGGGATTTACATGGTTCGGGCCGTCAGAGCGTAATACCCTACTCCACGGTGGTTTGTATGTGTTGTATTGCTCAAGCGTGTGTCGAGTGTCTCTGGGCTTGACCCGACCAGCGAATATGCACTACCAGAATTCCGGGTTATTGCGACGAAAAAAATCGTTGCAATAGGTCAAAATTCGTCGCGATAGGTTGTTGTTGCAACGAAATAGAACGTCGCAATAGTTTTTCCGACTCGTGGCGATAACAGTCGTGGCAATAGGTTATTGCGACGACTTGACATCTGTGGCAAATAGTATGGTATTGCGACGACTCTACGTTGGTGGCAAATAGTATGGTATTGCAATGGTTTAATGTATTGCGATGATTTAACGTATCACGACGAAAATATAGGTGTTGCAACGATGTCACATTCGTGGCAAAAAGTATGGTACTGCAATGACTCCACGTTCGTTGCAAAAAGTATGGTACTGCAACAGTTTAACGTATTGTGACGATTTAACGTATTGCAATGAAAATAACGGTGTTGCAACGATGCCACATTCGTGGCAAAAAGTATGGTATTGCAACGACTCCACGTTCGTGGCAAATAGTATGGTATTGTAACGTTTTAACGTATTGCGACGATTTAACGTATTGCAACGAAAATAATGGTGTTGCAACGATGCCACATTCGTGGCAAAAAGTATGGTATTGCGACGACTCCACGTTCGTGGCAAATAGTATGGTATTGCAACGGTTTAACGTATTGCGACGATTTAGCGTATTGCAACGAAAATAATGGTGTTGCAACGATGCCATATTCGTGGCAAAAAAGTATGGTATTGCAACGACTCCACGTTCGTGGCAAATAGTATGGTATTGCAACGGTTTAATGTATTGCGACGATTTAACATGTTGCAACAAATAGTACGTTATTTGCGACGATTTCACATATGTGGCGATAAGTACGGTATCGTGACGATTTCATACTCGTGGCGAATAATATGGTATCGCGACGTTTTCACATTCGCAGCGAATAGTACGGTGTTGCAACAATTTCACATCCATAGCGAATAGTACGATATGGCAACATTTTTACATTCGTGGCGAATAGTATGGTGTTGCAACGATTTCACATCCGTGGCGAATAGTACGGTATCGCGACGATTTCACACGCGTGTCGAATAATATGGTATCGCGACGTTTTCACATCCGCGGCTAATAGTACGGTAACGCGACGATTTCACACTCGTGGCGAATAATATCGTATCGCGATGTTTTCACATTCGTGGTGAATACTACGGTGTTGCAACGATTTTACTTCTGTGGCGAATAGTACGGTATCGCGACGATTTCACACTCGTAGTGAATAATATGGTATCGCGACGATTTTACAGCCGTGGCCAATAATACGGTAATGCAACAATTTCACGTTCATGGTGAATAGTATGGTATTGCAACGATTTCAAAACCGTGACAACAGTATTGTATTGCAACGATTTCTGATGTGTGGCAATAAGTTCGTAATGCAACATATTCAAATCTGTTGCAACAGGGTCGTAATGCGACGTTCTCTGGGTGGTGGCAATAGCAGTCTAGTGCAACGCTTTTTTGATTGTAGCCAAATGTTTATAGTGCAACGTTTTATAATTTGTGGCAATAGCTAGCTTCCTATTGCAACAGTTTATTTTCGTCGCAATAATCTGTTAATGCCACGTTTTATAATTAGCGGCACTAGAATCCTAATGCACCAGGTTTGAAAATTAGTGGCAACAGAATCAATTTATTCGCACACGATACGTCTGTCGACTTAACAACAAACATCCAGCAATTGATGCAACGCTCAAGGACCCTTGCGTCCTTGCGAGACGATGTTATTTACAGTTTTTTCAGGTTACAACATTGTACCCATTAAAAGAGCACCGCGACGAGTTGTAGTATTAGGAATAGTTTCTCGAACATCCAACTTCGACTTGGTGCGAGCAGAAGCCTTTTGTGGAGTTGTTGCTAGCCGTTGTTGATTTTGCAAGCTCTCCATCATTCTGCGCATGTCTGCTAGCTCCTTTTCTTGCCGTGCAGAATTGGCTGCCATCTGATCATGTAAAGCCTGGACTTCCTGGTTGAGCTGTTCATTTGCCTGGACGAAGCCATCCATCTGGGAGGTCATATAATCATTTCTTCCTTCCAACTCTTGCACCTAAGAGCTGAGGTCTTCATTTCTATTTTGCAAGGATCGAACTTGCTGGCCGAGCTGGTCAGACATCTGGATACGCAGTCTTTCAGAAACATTAGGTTTAGCCATATAACCACGCCCCCGAAACTGTGATCCTCCAGAACCGGTTGCGGATATATAAGTAAGCTGGAAGATGTTGTTTCTTTCCTCATCTGGGATTGGGACTCCCAGCTCAGCTTCCTTGACGTTGATTTGGGCACGTGCCTGGGTCTATATACAAAAAGAAAGTCACATGTACATTGCAAATATTTATTTAAATGGGGACTGTTTGAAGTGTTTCTCACATGTACAGCTTATGCCTGCTCGTTTGCCCATTGATCGTTCTTCACATGGCTTGCCTCCCACAGTTCTATGTCATCGGGTTCTTTTCTGGTCGCTGGGTCTCGCTACATCAAATACAAGTAAAATTTGATTGAATGATTGCAGTGCAAAGTAAAAGCATGATTTAGTTTTCATACCTTCTCGTAACTAAGTTGGCCGTAGGATTTCGAGCCAAGCAAGTGTTTTATCTTTTGAGTACTTCGATTTCGTGAATTGGTTCTGCTTATTGACTGCAATTTTAAGAATTAATTTTACGAATGGGTGTTATCAAATAGTTTTTGTAGGATATGAAGGTATTAGAAAGCTACCTGACCTTGAATCGCTCGGACCCAAAATAGTCCATAAGCGCCAACCAATCGGAATCTGCTACGTCAACAGGCTTGTTTTGTATACGTTCCTCATCGGTCGAATACTTCTTATAGGTGGCATGCAATGTTGATCGCCACCCCTTGTAGCACTCACCAGCAATCTTCAATATTTTTCTTCTGGTATCATCTGTGTCCTCCAAGTGCCAGACATTCTGTACATTGTATATCACACTGTTATAAACGTACAAGATGGAGGTCGCTAGAAAAAATACTTATGTGGGGTGTCACAACACTAACCAGAATGTCTCTCACTATATCGCTCTTCGAAGTATCGCCAACCTCTGCCCACTTCCTTACACCAGCGAGGGGTGCATTTGTTTTTGTTGTAATAACCACATCATCGACAAAGTGCCGCTGATTAGGACCAACCGCAACACCCAACCTATCGGACCACTGAATATGTAGCTTCTGATTCTGATCATTCATTCTATTTGCAGATGCTAGATAGCGCAATTTAGCAACCCCTCTTCCAAACTTCTTTCCTTCTGTTAGTGTCATTTAAATGGTAAACGTTTAAAGCAAATTAGCAATTGACCAGGCCTAGTATCATGTACAAATAGTGTGAAAGAAGAAGAAGTCTGATGTTTTACCATCTTCAGGATGAGTGCGGCAAATACGAGCTTGGGAACACCGCGTCACAACAGCATTTTGCTCCATATTGGGCGATGCATCGACTTGTTGACTGCTTGTTGCTGTTCATACCCTACAATCAGGCATCAAGCAGTAGTCAGTGGCGCTACAACACCTGTAGTACTGTAGGGGATTTTCAGTCCAGCTGCGAAGCAGGCAAGACAGTAGCTGGCGATGCTAGAGAAAGAGAGGGTTCGTTGGGTGCTCATCCTCTGCAGTACTGCCGGTTCGGTCTGACCGACATCAGCAGGAGCGCGTGTCGAGGCGAATTGGTGGCATGGCGAGTCATGGACATCAGCGGTATTAGCAGGTAGAGGATGCAAGACAGATGAGGCGGGCAGCTTGCAACGTTTAACAAAGCTAGGGTTCGGTCTGGCAGTGCAGTGACCACATTTAAGTCAGAGGATCGACGTCCAGATCACACTGGTGATCTCACGTGACTTACGTTTTTACTGCATGAGATGTAGTAAAGATCCAACGGTGTGATTCCGTTGGATCTTTACTGCATCGCGTGCAGTAAAAATGTATAAGTCAGGTGATCTGCGTCCATTGATATCACCCCGGAGCAAGTCTCGAGGCTAGGAGGACAGTGTGGCAGATCTAGGAATTAAATTTAGGTAGATTGCATACTGATATTTTGCTCTGCATGTTAGCATCTCGCCCTAAAGTGCTACTAGAACGGATACATGAATATAATCTTGCGTAATTACCAGACATCAGCAGGGCATTTGGCAGTGTAAAAAATAGAATTGAGATCATATAAGCAGCAATGAACCCTCATGTACATGCATCTCTAAACTATATGATGCTAACATTTGTTAGTGGACAGGGGTTAATGATATTGGACTATTTTTTCCAGGGTATGCCATGTCATATGGGGCATAGCATGTAGATACGCCGTAATGGCCAGGGGTTTGCGGGCGGCGGGGTCATCATGGCACGCGAACGATGGGACGTGGAGATGGAGGGAGACGCGTCGGGGGGGGGGGGGGGGGGGGGTACAGTGAAGTGACCACCAGTAGGGCGTGGGCGCCGGTCGTTGCCGGAGTGACCGACGGCGACATGGGTTTGCGGGCGGCGGGGTCATCATGACACGCGAAGGATGGGACGTGGCGATGGTCGAGGGAGACGCGTTTCTGAGGACACTGAAGTGAGCAGCGGCAGGGCATGGTCGCCGGTGCCGGAGTGGCAACGGCGAGAGAGCCCAACGTGCGCGTGTAGGCATCAATAAATCACGCCATCACATATACTCACCAGCAGGGCATGGGCGCCGGCCGGTGCCGAAGTGACCGGCGGCGACAGGGGTTTGCGGGCGGCGGGGTCATCATGACACGCGAAGGATGGGACATGGCGATGGTGGAGGGAGACGCGTCGGGGAGGACACTGAAGTGAGCAGCAGCAGGGTGTGGTCGCCGGGGCCGGAGTGGCCGGCGGCGAGAGAGCCCATCGTGCGTGTGTAGGCATCAATAAATCACACCATCACATATACTGATTAACTGTTAATTGGGACTAGGAAGCTACAATCGCAATGCTAAAATATTTAGTAGAGCCCGGTACATATTTATACTCGTAGTACCAGCATGGGATGACGAATCTCGGGGTTCCTGAGCATCAGGTGCTGCAATATTCTCTGCATACGATGCAAAGGAATTAACATGTTATAAATATGTGTATTTTGATAGTAAACACATTTATTGTTATATCAGGTGCTTGTTGCCCATCACGATTACTTGTAGACAACATGACGGTTTGGTGTCTTGTTCCTAAAGTAAAGAGTATATATAGTAAGTAATAGTGATAACGTTAGACTACATGAGGATGTGTATTTTAGATCGGGCGGTGTGGTTGCTATGAACTAAAAATGTTTGTTTTGAACGGAGGAATTAGAAATGAAGGAGTAGGAAAAAAACGTACAATCTAAGAAAGAAAAACGTGTATAAACCGTGGGAACTGAAAATCTTAGGAATACAAGTTTGGAACACAGGAATGAGAGTACAACATTGGGAGTGGTTGATAAGATAACCCTGGCGTCATTTACTTCTAAACCAAGAAATTACATAGTACATGCGGTTTTTTATAGTTATCTTTCCTGACATGGAAATGTACTAGAAATACACTACCATAAACTGTCGGAGCGACATTTATTTCGGGGCAGAGGTGTAGTGTATTTTATATATGAAAAAAAGTAGAATGCAATCAGATGCTAGGGTAAAATAGAAAGATGAATCGACTATAGGATGCAGATCTAATGATTGAGGATAGTTGGTTGCACGATTGCACCATTAATCAGATTTTATACTAGACATTCATGAAACATAAGAGCATATAAGGAGAAGGAGTTGGGACGACAACTAGGAATGAACTGGCTGCAGCTGTTGGGATGACAACTAAAGCGATAAGGAGGGAGTAGCTCTATAAAAAGACGGCATGGATCGTGTAGAACTTACATAGCAAAAAACTGGAGTCCGGGATGTCGCGGGGCGGGGTCGGCGACGAAGAGGTTCGGTAGAGCCCGTCAAACTTGGTCGCTCGACGTTGTACCCACAGTCACCACCACCACTCACACGGGAATTTCTTAGGAATGCAAGTTTGGAACACAGCACTAAGAGGAGAACATGTGTGCCGGGAACGGAAGCCACTGCGGGATTAGAGGGAGACGCACATTTATATTCGTCGTGGCTAGCTACAAATGGGCGGGACTGGAATTTTGGGCGCACGGAGTGAAGTTTCAATTGTGAAAATCTCAATTGTGTGCGCCAAGAAGAACGAAAAATTTTTCGAGGGACCGCTACCTGTCGTTCATCTTTGTTTCCATGGAGATGTAAAAGCAGTCATGTGGTAGTGGGACATTCCAAAAAAAATACGAACAAAAATATGAATCTCCAAATGTATCATTGTGCTAATGCAAACGACATGCAAATACAGAGAACACCCAAGTCCACGAAAGGAGGACGGCAAATCCATGGTCTAGTAAAAGGTAAACAATCAGCATTTTATATATAACATTCGTCGCAGTGACATGATAACATATACATAGTATATACTACTACAAAAAAAACATTTCCCCTGTGATGTTTAATCTTCAGGCCGTCGATCCAAAGCCGCCTGTGATACGAGTATCATATGTACATACGATATATATATCAACAATGTCATCGGATATTAGTTACAACGGATAAAGTACTTTTCATGCACCTGTTGCATCAGACGATGGACTAGTTAGCAATTTAGATGATGTAATTTCCTAATCAAGTTAATTATGCATCATGTCTGTTGTTAGTTCTATTACTTGTAAGGATAATGTTTACCGGATTTCATTCATTCAGCCACAAGAAATATAGACGGTCCCAAGTTACAAACATATAGGAGATGTTTTCGATAAAAGAAGTTTTTTGATACTGCATATATAGAACACAATGTTCATGAACATAAAGAAATATTTCATTAACAAACAAGTAATAGGAAACCACGTAGTAGACATCAAGAATAAGATAAACTACACCTAATACTACTCTACTCAGAGATCACGAAATAGATAAACTACTCCTAATACTACTCTACTGGGAGAAAACCACGTCCTCCTCCTCCGCCGCTGCCGCCTCCTCTACCTCCCCCGCCGGTGCCGCCTCCTCCTCCTCCGCCGCCCCTGTCGCCGCTGCTGCCGCCTCCGCCTCCGCCTCCGCCACCGCGGCCGCCTCCTCCTGCTCCTCCTCCGCCGCTGTCGCCGCCTCCATAGCCGCGTCCACCTCCGCCTCAAGAGACGCCTCCTGCTCTGCCTCCTCCGCTACTGCCGCTGCCCAAGCCGCCTCATACTCCTCAACCTCCGTCACAGTCCGAAGCTTCCTTGCGATGCGGCGCTTAATCTTCAGGAGGCCCTCTACCCCAGCAACCTCCGCGATTGTCTCGTGGAGGGCGTCAAGACGACCGGCCACAGTCATCAACCCGTAGCAGTAGTGGCCTGCGGTGTCCATGCTCGTGTGGAGGGGAAGGGTCCCAAGACCCAGACGGCAACACGAGTGATCTGTGTCAGAAAAGACCTTCCGCGCCACTGCGTTGAGCGCTAGTGCGCTATGAGCGGCGGCGGACTTGGCGTCGGTGGCCACCTTAAGGCGCCGATCGACTTCGTCGATGCGGTCGGGGAGGAGTCTGAGAGTCTGCTCAACCCAACCGGGATGAGGAAGTGCACGCGCAGCGGGCGGAGATGCGGGCGCCGCCATCAGTTCCACCGACATTGCCGACGGCGATGGAAATGGAGAATGAGGTTCGGAGGACATCGATGGCCTAGAGCGCTTCGGCGCGGGGCTACCCATTTGTGTGGCGACGGAGGTGCAGAGAAAGAGCGAGAGGTGGTCGGCGGTGGTGGGGGAAGAAGTTTAAAGGCTAGGATCTAAGGAGGGGTGCGGCGGAGAAGTAAGAGGATGGTGAGCCTTTATAGCGGGTCGTCGTCTAAGCGGGCGTGTCGAGATGATCAGACGCTAGAGGAAATCGCGCTTAATTATGAACCAGTCGGTGGCCCCGGTTTCCTCGAAACCGCGGTTTGCATCCTCTCGGTCCCAACGGCTCGACGCGTCCCATTAGGAGTAAATTTACACGCGGGGAAAAACAATTTTTTCGTTACATAAAAAAAAATCCGTCCGTACACGCCTAAGCTAACTTCGTGACCGCGCGTCCGTGCCAGGGGAAGCCTTGCAGCAAACATGGGCCTAGTCCTGCACGCATTACCGAGGTTTGAGGTATATATATATATATGCATGCATGTTAGTGTTGTTAAACATGACCGAGGTGTTTTAATTCTAGCTATGTCTAACATGCACGGACCGCAAACATGATCAACCAATTACACGACGTAAGAAACCAAAATAGGAGACAACGATGGACGACAGATCGGATGTCCATCGATCACAAAGTGATGCGAGACGCGCTTAAAGTCATTGTTTGTCTCCTTTAGCTTTGCAATTACAAATCGAGACGAGCTTCAAACCCTAAGATCTTTTGTTTTTGTCCAATTTGCTCGGTTCACTTGTGACAGATTAACACATCACTAAACTTAGAGCACATTCACTTGATTGAAATCCAGAAATTCTAACACACCAGTATTCATTGACACGAATGAACACATATATATTACAAAACACAAGAAATATGTACAAGAACAGAATTGAACCTAAACATGTACAAGAACTCCTAAAACTACAAAAGAAATATGTACAAGAACTCCTAAAACTATTGTGCCGGCCCCGCCTCCTCCGCCCTCTCCCCCAACTTCTCAAACCACAACAAGCGGTCCTCCTCATGCTCGTCATCGTCGTCGTCGTCATCGTCGTGGTGGTGGTGGTCGCTGTCGTCGTCGCCGTCGTCATCGTCGTCGTCGTCGTCATCATCGCCGTCATCGTTGTCATCATCATCATCATCGTCGTCGTCGTCCTCCTCCTCCTCCTCCTCCTCCTCCTCCTCCTCTGGCGACGATGCAGCAGGAGAGTGGGCCGGCTGCTCCGGCTGAGCCGATTGCTCCGGCTGCACTGGTGGCTCCGGCTGCACCGGCGGTGGAACCCCGCCGCGACGGAAGTTCCTCTCTGTCGCTGCCACCAGGGCACTACAGCCCTCGGCGCCGAGCTTCTGGGCCATCGTCACGGACAAGATGTCCGGGCGATCGGCCACACCCGTGAGGTCGTAGAGGTAGCGGCCAGTGGTATCCATTCCCGGAAACTCGGGAAGGGTACCAAGTCAAGGCGTCCAAGGCCCGAGACGTACTGTTGTACGCCTCTCGCGCCATAATGAGGCGCTGGTCGTCGTTCACCCTCTCAGGGGAGCTGCAGCATATCCGCTTGCAGGGTGGCTGCCTCGGCGGGCTAGGAGGCGAAAGGTTGGCCTTGGCTGTGGTGGTTCGTCGGCGCCGAGCTAGGAGGTGGAACGATGGAAGAAGAATAAAGGAGTGCAAAATTTTTGTGCTTGTACATAACCGACGACGCGCCTATATGGTCTGTGCGGAATAGATGAGGGAGCGGTTCGTTTCCCGCGCATTGAACTCTTTGCAGACCTCGTGCAACACAATTAAACCACTGTGGAAGACGATCTTCAGAGATCCTTCTGTCTCTCTTGTGGAACCGAATCCCCTGCAGTACTGTAGGTGCATTAGAGGTCACTGACATGTGGGCCCTATGCTCTGTGGGACCCACATGTCAGTGACTTCTAATGCACCTGCAGTACTGCAGGGGATTTCAGTATACATGTGGAACGTCGCGCACGTGTCCCTGCACCACGACTTCTTAACTTCTCTGCAGACCTCGTGCGACGCGTCAGTTACTTGGCGCACTGGAAAGGCCAGCGGCGAGATCTCTGGGCCCGGCGAGCCCCGCCACGGCGGCGCCGCGCGCGCGCCCTCGGCGCGAGGAAGAAAGGGTTTGTGATGTTGGTTTTCTTGTTTCGTGATGTTGTTTTTCTTGTTTTGTAGTAGTATTGTTTTATGTTAATGACCTCAATGTCATTGTTCCTCTATGAAGACCTTTTATTGTAGTCGGTTTCTACCATAACAGTAACCGCCTGAGATAATTAGGTTATCACAGATGGTTCTTTACTTGTATCTAGCCGTCTTTGATAATTGTTTTTCATAGACATGCCTAGCCATTGGTTAATAACCGCATATAATAAGGTACAACCTATGCAGTACTACTGTTGTTATTTCTAATTTCTAGGTCAATTCAATATAATCACAAAACAAAAATCAATAATATCATCACAGAACAAAAGTCAACAATATTATCATCACAGAAGTCAATTTCACTAAAAAAATATACATATGTACAAGTTACAGATACAATTCATCTCAAAGTTTACAAGTTTTCACTAAAAATTGTTTCTATTGGCATAGTCGCAAAGTTCTGGCACATCAGCTGCTGCACCATCCTCATCAAAGAACTCCCCTCTTTTGTGCAAAATTTCGTGACGAATGAATTGACACAGTTCAGCAGCAATCCTGTCGGCTCCTCCGCTAGGAATACTTCTACAAACCGGCCATTCTTCATTCAGATTCTTCGTGTGCTGCAATATAACACATAACAAGGTTTAGAATGTATTGGTTTGAACAATCTCAAAGTATAGATCAAAGTGAGAGTATACAGGAATTTATTTGGTATTTTTGGAGCAGTTGTACTATGAGCCATTGAATTTTGAATTTGGAATCAAAATATTAAAATAATGTTTCTGGTAATATTGAACAGCAGAGAATATAAGTATTAAACTATGCTAGTTACAATGAAAATGAAACACAAAAGTAAGAAAATAAGGTATCGACATTAAGGATAACTTACATCCTCACGCTCTAATATACTCCAGCGGTTCGAAGATCCTCGCATACATAATACACTCCCAGCAGGCTGCTTCGGACAAGCATAATACGTTTTAATGTCCAATGCATTCGTATTGGAAGGTCTCTCACCGCCAAGCCGTTTCGCGTAAAACCACCAAGCGCTGTAATACAAGAAATGTCATATAAAACTTGTCAACACATTCTAAATGTGCATAAATTAAAATTATTGAATAAACGTACGATTTCAAAATGGAAAGGAAATCTTTGTAACGATCTGGTGAGAAATCGGCTGAGTCCAAGACTGTTGCCATTCCCTGCGTTGGCTTGATGAAGATCATTATGTAGTGATTACTGCAAACATACAAACACACGTGTTAACAATTACCAATAATTGCTATTTCAATGTCATGTGTCGAACTTACTCGAAGTGGTACGGAGCCTTTACGAGGTCCTTGCCGTCTCTGACAAAGTTAAACATTGCATGTCCTATGTAAGATACAACTTCTGTCCTTTTATCCTTCTTAAGTTTTGCGATTGCTTTTTCAAAATCTTTTCTTTTCATGTGTTTGAACTGTGCTGAGTCTTGATCCGTCTGGACGTCGAATAGCACCTTTGCAATCCTAGTAGGGTCAAGGATACCTGTCTTGCGCTCCAACTTTTCATTATCCATGTATTGCATCCTATTGAAGAAGTCCAGAATTGTTATAATCTCATGAAATGCGTATGCGTGTAGTAAGAAAAGCAAATACAAAATATTAGAGCACTTACAAGCACCAGATGAGCAGCAGGTTGATTTCGAGCATGCCCCGATGGAAAAGGGCATGCAACTCTTCAAAGAAAATGACTCGTCTATCCACTCCAGTGCTCCAGAATGCTTCTTTTGGAATACGAAATGTGACGCAATTAAGACCATATTTTGTGCTGGCAAGGATGTACCACTCATGCATTCTTCTGAGCTGGACGGGTTGTTTGCTAAGTTGTACATATGTCATGAACGGCTTCCCATTCTTAAATTCAGGAGGAACATCCTCAAGCTTGTATATTAGAACTCCTGGTTTAACTAAAGTCGTCCGCCGATGATACATGACACCGTCTTCTTCCCACTCCTCGATATCTCCTAATGATGGCTCATGAGAAGAATGAGATGCACTCAATTTTATAATATTTTCCTTCATAGTTTCCAAATATTTTGACACTTCTGATGAAGGTTTCTTATTTTCGTATGAGGTAACTTTGATAGGCACTGATGATCAAGGAGTAGTCGTCGGAAGTTGGACACTGGCTTGTTTTTGAACCTGTTGTTCAATTGATTGCTCTTTACTCCCAGCAGTTGGCTCTAGTACTACTTCAAGCTGTTGCTCAACTGGTTGCTCTTTACTAGCAACAGCTTGCTCTAGTACTACTTGAAGCTATTGTCCAACTTGTTACTCTTGGATATCATCCTTGCTGAGACATAGGGGGAGTGGATCTTCCTATACTGGGAGTGGATCTTCATGCACTTTCGCCCTAGAAGATGGGGTTGCAGTATTTGGAGATGCGACGGGGCTAGAAATTGGCTCATTGTCCAACACGATATCGCGTTGGTGCCAAAGGATTAATTGGTTGACAGCCTGCCCCAGAGTCGCGATCCCCTCAGGTGTAACGTTGTCTATTTCATAATCTTCATAATCATTATCAATGATCTGAAGAACTTGCACCATAGCATAATACAACGGAAGTGGATTCCCGTTGAAGTCAAGATCAGGCTTTGCCATAGCAGTGGCAACCTGTTTGGTTTTGTTCCCTGCTCTGCCTATCGAGACATGAAGATGACAAGATTTGTCGTTAGCAATATCATCATCAGGGAACTTATGCGTTGACCCTGAGCCTTGCACGAAACCAACGCTGCTAGGGTAGGCAGTTGGAGATACTAATTGCTCCGTTTGCACCAGAACCATCACTGTACTCGGTGCCACTAATTGTCCCGATTGTCTAAGTTGTTCCATTATTTCTTGCATATTTTCTTTGACCTTTTGAGCAATTGTTTCATCAAGTGTTTTCTTAAACTTCTCACGTCTTCTATACGTGTCTTTATCTTTAGGGAAACCATCTAGCCAAGACATTTGAGAAGAGACCGCTCGAACCCGTCCGCTGTGTTCAGGGTTTCCTAAGATAGCGGTAATTTGGTCATTCTCCCTCTTCGGCTTGAATAGGCCCTTCTGTTGCTTTTCAATTACTTCTTTCATTTTATCCTCTACTTCATTCAGAGAGTCGGGTTTTCAAGTTTGCCCTCGCTGGTCAAACCTGACCGAGCAAAGACCCAGTGTTGAGTTCGCTCATCGCACCCTTCTAATGGGTGAGGATTGCCCTTATTGGTAATTTTGTCTATTATCTTATTCCATTTCTGGACTTTGGGGGCATATCCGATAGACCCCAAGCGATGATGGTATTTGTTCTTTTTTGCAAGCTCTGACCTAGTTTCTCTTAGAGCTTTAGCATCAGGTGTGCTCTTTTGACGAACAAACTCTTGCCACTGAGCTTGTGTGATTTTTCCCATCTTCCTCGGGCTAGGGACCTTATCGGCCTTAACATAAGCATTCATTTCACTCTTCCAGCATCGAAACTTCTTGCCGCAAGAGACCAATGTTGCTTTCTTTACAGCTTCTTTTGTGCCTTTCGGGAACTTGAATTGTTTATTTATCCTTTCTAACAACTCATTCTTGGTCTGCTCGGGTAATTTACTCCAATTCTATGTTGTGATCGGCACAACCTCCCTAACAAGAAAACCGCATGCATTACAGTACTTGGTAACTGAATCCAGTGGTTCTTGGAGAAGCCCACCTGGATCGACCCTTGTTATGTACATGATGTGGTCCAATGGACCCTTATTGGGACCTCATTGCCCTAGTTTCCGCTTGAGTGAAGTTAAGGATTCATCCGTTGGAGAACCTTCTGCGATTTTAAGAGCCGATGTCACCTCATTGTCTTCGCGATTAATCTAGGTAGAAAAAAATTATAAGACTTCGTATACTTGACAACCAACATTAACTTGAACTGCTGAAGTTAAGATTCGTGATCCATACCTCGTCAGCAGGATCATATTCCGGGTCTAGATCCATTGAAGTCTTTTTAATTTTTGTATTCGAAAAAGGATCCGATGGACTGTGATAGGAGCCTGAACCGCTGGAGTCAGTAAACTCCATATTGTCTTCTTTATTGTTACTACCAGGACCAGTCTTCTTAGGACTTTCCATGCTAGAACTAATAAGACAAAAAATCTAATAAATGGCATATTAACTCTACATGAAGTGTTGCATGAAGAAAAAGATTGAAGCATTCTAGGATTTTATAAGGCATTCTAGGGTTTAAGGCGACTGACCAAAATGTTCCTATACATTGCGAGGGTGACAAGCATGTTAAAGTTGCTCACCAGCAATGGCAATTTTATCTTCTTATTCTAAATAGGCTAGCTTCGTTCAGAGTGGTGACCACGTTCTTGAGGTTTACTAGGCGGCACCTAGCTCCGGACCTATAACTCATCAAGCAAGGGACAAAAAGCAAATCCTCCAGCCTTTTTCTAGTATCAAGAATCACAAAGTGTAGCACTTGGATTTGGATGGTGAGGTGAGGCGAGGCGAGGTAGCTGCAGGCGAGAAGAGACACTCTTTTTCAGCGATGAGGGCGTACCTGGAAGTGACTAGGGCGAAGCTCGGCGGCGACGTCGAAGCTCGACGGCCTACCTGGAAGTAACGAGGGCGAACACTTGGCTGCCGAGGGTATATATAAACTCCAATTTTCTCAGGCGGATTTTAAGTACCGACCGTCTAAGAAGATGGTTACCTCAGGCGGGTTTTACTTACCAACCGCCCGAGAAGATAAAATTATCTTAGGCGGTTGGTTAGTAACATCCGAGATAAACATCTTATCAGGCGGTTATTAAGTATCAACCGTTTATGAAGATATTTACTTCTTCTTAATTAATATTCTTGATTAAATGTGGGTTCTTTAAAAAGGCAAAATTCCACTTTCTTGTAATATTATTGATATGTAAAAGTTATCATTAAATTTCACTTCATAAATCATTTGAAATTAGTCAGAACATAAAAAACATACAACAAATGCTATTTTTCATTTTTTTCTACCTTGATGAATATAATTCTTTTTTCATTTATTTTTTTAGTGGACATTTTAACTCATCATACCAACCTCTATTAATTTTTTCAGATTTTTTAAATTTTTTTGAATCAATGTGTGTTCATAATTTGATGAACGCCTACATAAAGACCCCTCACCAACCTCCTGCGAAGACATGTCGACGACCGTGCGCGACCTTTCTTTTCCCCGAGGCGCGACCTTTCAATACGCGGTAAACCAACTGCTCCATCTTCCACTCCGCGCGGCCTTAAAGACGCGCTATCACCCGTTAGTTCTCCACAAGCGTGTCGCTCACTTTGAGTCCTCTTCTTTTCTTTGTCTTCCTCCGCTCCGACGACCCAACACCACTATGGCCGACCTTCCGGCGCCAAGCCCTCCGAAGGAGCCACCTTGCAAGAAACTATGTTGCAGCTCCCCTGAGAGGTTCAACACCCAGCAGCGCGTCCTCATGGCGCGAGAGGCGTACAACAATACGTCTCGCGCCATGACTGCCTTGGGGATGGGTACCCTTCCAGAGTATACTGGAATGGGTACCATCAGCCACTACCTCTACGCCCTCACGGGGGTGGTTGATCGTCTCGACATTCTGTTCGTGACGATGGCCCAGGTTCTTGGTCCCGAGGGCCGCAGAACGCTGGTGGAGGCGACGGCTAGCAACCTTGGGGTTGCACCGCCGGTGCAGCCGGTGCAACCGGCCCCTATTGCACCGGCGCCCGAGGACGAGGAGGAGGAAGAGGAGTAGGAGTAGGAGTTGGATTTAATTAGTTTTTCTTTGTTGTTTTTAGTTGCTTATGTTTTGTAAATATTGTTAATGAATGAAATCTATCTTTGTTCATCTATGTGACTGAATATTACTTGTGTATCTTGTGTTCTTTTGTGAGATGCGTGACTGAATATTGTTAATGAATGAGTATCTTGTGTGTTCTTCAACTGTGTGAATGAATGAATGTGTAGTGTGTTCATCGTGTTCCTCAGACTCGGGTATCATAAGGTAATTATCTTAGGCGGATGGTAATTCAAACTTGTCTAAGAAGAAGATTATCTCAAACGGTTGGTAAGTAATACCCAACTGAGATAAACATCTCAGAAGGTTATTAAGTATCAACCGCCTGTGAAAATATTTACTTCTTCTTATTTAATATTCTTGATTAAATGTGGGTCCTTTAAAAAAGGCAAAATTGCACTTTCTTATAATATTATTGATAAGTAAAGGTTACCATTAAATTTCACTTCATAAATCTTTTGAAATCGGTCAGAACATAAAAAACATACAACAAATGATATTTTTCATTTTTCTATCTTGATGAATATAATGCCTTTTTCATTTATTTTTTCAGTGGCCATTTTTACTCATCATACCAACCGCTATGAATTTTTTCAGATGTTTTTAAATTTTTTTGGATCAATGTGTGTTCATAATTTAATGAATGCCTCATATGTATATGAGCATTTAGTTAGAATGATGGATAATTTGAAGTTTGACATGTTGGAATGCTTTTAAAAAAATAACAAAATTCATACATGTATAAATGATACAAATATGTTCATACAAACAAATTTGAGTGGAGGATCTTTTTTTTTACGAGATACACAAATGTGAATAATATGTGAGTAGAAATTAATTTGATATTTAACAAAACATTACAATGTCAGCTATACAAGTTTTAAATTTTTTTTGTTCAGGTGGTAGATGTTAATTTTATACAAATGTAGAAGAAATAATCATATAATTTGGACACAATTTGCAGAATCTAAACATGTTTGAGTATTTATATTGGAATCTAAATAAAAAAAGAAGCAAGGAATAAGGAAACTGAAGAACAGTATCAGGCATTATCTAAGACGGTTGGTAAGTAATAACCGACTGAGATAAAAATCTTCCTTGACGGTTATTAAGTACCAACCGCCTGTGAAGATATTTACTTCTTCTTAATTAATATTCTTGATTAAATGTGGGTCCTTTAAAAAGCCAAAATTCCACTTTCTTGTAATATTATTGATAAGTAAAGGTTACCATTAAATTTCACTTCATAAATCTTTTGAAATCGGTTAGAACATAAAAAACATACAACAAATGATATTTTTTATTTTTCTATCTTGATGAATATAATGCATTTTTTATTTATTTTTTCAGTGGATATTTTTACTCATCATACCAACCTCTATGAATTTTTTCAGATTTTTTTAAATTTTTTTGAATCAATGTGTGTTCATAATTTGATGAATGCCTCATATGTATATGAGCATTTAGTTAGAATGATGGATAATTTGAAGTTTGACATGTTGGAATGCTTTTAAAAAAAATAACAAAATGCATACATGTATAAATGATACAAATATGTTCATACAAACAAATTTGAGTGAAAGATCTTTTTTTTACGAGATACACAAATGTGAATAATATGTGAGTAGAAATTAATTTGATATTTACCAAAACATTACAATGTCAGCTATACAAGTTTTAAATTTTTTTGTTCAGGTGGTATATGTTAATTTTATACAAATGTAGAAGAAAGAATCATATAATTTGGACACAATTTGCAGAATCTAAACATGTTTGAGTATTTATATTGGAATCTAAATAAAAAAGAAGCAAGGGATAAGGAAACTGAAGAACAGTATCAGACATTATCTCAGGTGGTTGGTAAGTAATACACGTATGAGATAAAAATCTTCTCGGAAGGTTATTAAGTACCAACCGCTTGTGAAGATATTTACTTGGGACGGAGGGAGTATAAGATGGTCACCCGCGCCATCGTCTTTTCCGCACAACTGTTCCAACATCCTCTCTTCTCTCCACCAAACCTAGTCGCGGCTAGTATACAGCAAATGCTTTCGAGCTCGAGCAACCCTTCGCCACCGAGCCCGCCGAGGGACCCGGCCGCCGGTAAGCGGCCGCAGCTGGACCCCCCCTCGTCATCGCGCGTGAAGGATACCCTCCTGTTCAACATGGCCCGAGATGTATTTACGGATACATCTCACTCCATGGAATGCCTTGGGCTCGGTACCCTTCCACAAAGTACTAGAATGGACACCACGGGCCACTACGTCTTCGGCCTCTCGCACGTGGCCTCTCGTCTCGACTCCCTCTGGGAGACGATGGCGGTCGAGCTCGGCGTCGCGGGTCGTCCCAACCTCGTTGTGGCGGCGGCCTTGAGACTGGGTCACCTTCCGCCGCCGGAGCCCGAGGCGCTAGAGGAGGGTCAGGAGCCCGAGGACCCACCGAGGAGGAGGAGGTGGAGGCTGAGTAGAGTAGTATTTAGGTGTTTTCTTTTCATGTTTTTAGTTGTAGTTTTTCGTTTCATGTTTTTAGTTGTAGTTTTTCATTTCATGGTTTTAGTTGTAGTTTATCTTTTCTTGTGTTTGTAATATACTCCCTCCATCCAAAGTGACAAGTATTTTGGGACAGAGATACTCCCTCCATCGAAAGGGACAAGTAGTATTTTGGGACGGAGGGAGTAATGTTTTTAAGTTAAATGTACTTGGTGTTCTTGTTCATGGATGTACTATCTGTGCAAAATTAGTTTGAATTTTCCGATTGCCAAACCCTCCTTGTCCCCAAACCGGTGGAGTTGTCAGGAGATCGCCCGCGGCAGGGCCCGTAAAGCGGTATGTAAAGTAGTAGTAACAGGAAA
Organism: Tuctoria greenei; assembly: GCA_036927565.1. NCBI lineage: Eukaryota > Viridiplantae > Streptophyta > Magnoliopsida > Poales > Poaceae > Tuctoria > Tuctoria greenei. Next base: position 39,320,683 of record JAYESD010000006.1, on the reverse strand, counting down.
ATGCAACAGGCCGGTAGCTAGGACTGGAAAGAAAAAAGTGACGGTTATTAAGTACCAACCGCCTGTGAAGATATTTACTTCTTCTTAATTAATATTCTTGATTAAATGTGGGTCCTTTAAAAAGTCAAAATTCCACTTTCTTGTAATATTATTGATAAGTAAAGGTTACCATTAAATTTCACTTCATAAATCTTTTGAAATTGGTCAGAACATAAAAAACATACAACAAATGCTATTTTTCATTTTTCTATCTTGATGAATATAATGCCTTTATTATTTATTTTTTCAGTGGACATTTTTACTCATCATACCAACCTCTATGAATTTTTTCAGATTTTTTTAAATTTTTTTGAATCAATATGTGTTCATAATTTGATGAATGCCTCATATGTATATGAGCATTTAGTTAGAATGATGGATAATTTGAAGTTTGACATGTTGGAATGCTTTTAAAAAAATTAACAAAATTCATACATGTATAAATGATACAAATATGTTCATACAAACAAATTTGAGTGAAGGATCTTTTTTTATGCGATACACAAATGTGAATAATATGTGAGTAGCAATTAATTTGATATTTACCAAAACATTACAATGTCAGCTATACAAGTTTTAAAATTATTTGTTCATGCGGTAGATGTTGATTTTATACAAATGTAGAAGAAAGAATCATCGAATTTGGACACAATTTGCAGAATCTAAACATGTTTGAGTATTTATATTGGAATCTAAATAAAAAAGAAGCAAGTGATAAGGAAACTGAAGAACAGTATCGGGCATTATCTCAGGCGGTTGGTAAGTAATACACGTATGAGATAAAAATCTTCCTTGACGGTTATTAAGTACCAACCGTCTTTGAAGATATTTACTTTTTCTTAATTAATATTCTTGATTAAATATCTTATCAGACGGTTGGTAAGTAAAACCCGCCTAAGATAAACTTAAAAATTGCCTGTGAAAAACCGACGCCGAAACGGGGACCCCTCACCACACGCCCGCTATTAGACGACGACCCGCTATAAAGGCTCACTGTTCTCTTGCTTCTCTGCCGCATCGCTACTTAGATCCTAGCCTCAAAACTTCTCCCCCCGCCACCGTCCACCACCTCTCGCTCTTTCTCTGCACCTCCGTCGCCACACAAATGGGTAGCTCCCCGCTGAAGCGCTCTAGGCCATCGACGTCCTCCGAACCTCCTTCTCCGTTTCCATCGCCGCCGGCAATGCTGGTGGAACTGATGGCAGCGCCCGCATCTCCTCAGCCTGACTGGTTACAGGAGACTGTCCGCCTCTTTACCACCTGCATCGACGAATTAACGCGCTGAATTAAAGATGTCGAAGACGATGTGTCCTCCGGCGTCGAACATGCAAGAGCGCTGGACACAATGTCGCGGGATGTATTTAACAATACATCTCTCATCTGTCGCCGTCTGGGTCTTGGGAGGCTTCCCCAGCTCCCCAGCATGGACTCCGCTGGCTACTACTTGTTCGGGTTAAGCTTTGTCGCCGCTCGTCTCGATGCCCTCCACGAGACGATCGCGGAGGTTGCTGGGGTACAGGGGCGCTGGAAGATTCTGCATAGTGTCGCCTGTAAGCTCGGTGTGGAGATGGAAGAGGAGTCGTCGCTGCCGTCGGAGGCAGAGGCGGAGCCGCTGGAGGATGCGTCGGTCGCAGTGCGCGCGGCGGCGGAGGTGGACGAGGCCTCTGAGTAGAATAGGATTAGGAGTAGTTTTGTTCTTATTTTTACGTGTTTTTCGTCCATGTTTTCTTTACTCTTGTTTGTAATATATGTGTTGGTAGTATGTTAATGTAATATGTCTTTTATGTTCATGAACAATGTGTCTGATGTATTATCGAAAAATTCTCCTTTTATCGAAAAACATCTCCTTTAACGACGCCAAGTTTTAACCTTTAACCCACTTCGTGCATGAATCGAAAAACATCTCGAGTCGTGATGTTGTGTTTCTCTTGTTTTTTTATATTTTTTCTTTTCACGTTTTGTCATGTTGTTTTCTTTGATGCAAACGGGGCTAAACAAAAGACGAGCGCGCATAGGGGAAACACAACAAGTGCAACATTCATCAGAGACGAGCATGCATATATAGGAGAAACACATCAACATGCCTTATACAAGTCTATTTTATATACAATACTCCTTTTGTTCACTTTTCATTGGCGTTGGGAGAACTAGGGGTAGCGCATCCAAAAGGGAATGGAGGGAATATAACCCATAGAGTACAACACGTTATGGCGGAACAGGTCATACTCGCGGTCAATCCTACAGTTCTCAGTACAGAAGATGGTCCACTTGTACCACCCTCGCCGGCCGCAGCGGGCAGGCCCCTGGTTCCCCCCTGTTGGGCAGCGGCAAAAGTAATCGTCAATTTCGGGCAGCGCCACCGGCAGCGGTCCCGTAGGAGGCCTACGCAGAAACCTCCAGCTCACGAAAACGTCGAGCCTCTGCATGGCTTGATTCCGACACCAGCAGCACTCCGTGTTGGTCCTCTTCATCGCAACGGACCCGGCCGTGTTGTCGCCGACGTGGGCCTCGCCTTCAACCTGCCGGATATACTTGAGGGCGTCGCGGTCCCCGCAGTCGGTGTCGTAGCGGAGCATGGCGAGGACGTAGGCCGCCACCTTGTGGCCGTTCGTGGCCGCCCGGGCAAGGAACTGGGTGCCCCGCTGCGCCTGCGCGCGGTCGTAGTTGAAGACGAGGTCAAACACGGTGACGTAGCACGCATGAGGGTTGCCCACGTTGGCCAGGCGCTCCACAAGGGCGTCGTAGCTCCCGTTCCTGTGCCATTGGAACCACTCCTAGCTACTCTCTCGCTCCAGCGCCACGCGCCTGCCCACGGTGGGATCACGGCACGCAGCGTGCATGGCCTTGCAGGTGGCGCGCGGACTGGAGAGGTCGTCCATGGGCTGGGTGGAGGTTGCGGCGACCCACCCCGCGATCAGGACCGCAATATCGTGCGGCAAGGGGAACTCCATGGGCTTCGAAGGGAACCAATGAGGGCGCGCGCGATGGAGAGGAAGGGTACGCGCGGAGAAGAGGATGGTGTGTGTGGCGAAGTAGAGGATGGTGTGTCGTCTTACTACTCTTTATTAGTACGCGCGGAGAAGACGATGAGACGCCCGATGATTTTTAGTACGCGCGGAGAAGAGGGATGGTGGTGTGTGGGCAGTTATTTCCAGCCAATTTTTTTTTGACCCAGCTCAACTTACTTTCACTGTATGGTCATGTCAGCTGTGTGCTCTGCACATTTTCAGCTACTATCCTTTGTTGCCGTAGCAACTTGCTGGCATTGAATGGAAAGTGGGAGGATATGTATTGATGAAGGGTGTTAGGGTAAGTTTATGTGTTGACTAATGTGCGGTTTGAATCCTAAAAATTAGTTTTTCTTTGTTGTTTTTAGTTGCTTCTGTTTTGTAAATATTGTTTATGAATAAAATCTATCTTTGTTCATCTATGTGACTGAATATTACTTGTGTATCTTGTGTTCTTTTGTGAGATGCGTGATTGAATATTGTTAATGAATGAGTATCTTGTGTGTTCTTCAACTGTGTGAATGAATGAATGTGTAGTGTGTTCATCGTGTTCCTCAGACTCAGGTATCATAAGGTAATTATCTTAGGCGGTTGGTAATTCAAACTCGTCTAAGAAGAAGATTATCTCAGGCGGTTGGTAAGTAATACCCGACTGAGCTAAAAATCTTCCTTGACGGTTATTAAGTACCAACCGTATGTGAAGATATTTACTTCTTCTTAATTAATATTCTTGATTAAATGTGGGTCCTTTAAAAAGGCAAAATTCCACTTTCTTGTAATATTATTGATAAGTAAAGGTTACCATGAAATTTCACTTCATAAATCTTTTGAAATCGGTCGGAACATAAAAAACATACAACAATTGATATTTTTCATTTTTCTATCTTGATGAATATAATGCCTTTTTCATTTACTTTTTTCAGTGGACATTTTTACTCATCATACCAACCTCTATAAATTTTTTTCAGATTTTTTTAATTTTTTTTGAGTCAATGTGTGTTCATAATTTGATGAATGTCTCATATGTATATGAGCATTTAGTTAGAATTATGGATAATTTGAAGTTTGACATGTTGGAATGCTTTTAAAAAAATTAATAAAATTCATACATGTATAAATGATACAAATATGTTCATACAAACAAATTTGAGTGAAGGATATTTTTTTTTACGAGATACACAAATGTGAATAATATGTGTGTAGAAATTAATTTGATATTTACCAAAACATTACAATGTCAGCTATATAAGTTTTAAAATTTTTTGTTCAGGTGGTAGATGTTAATTTTATACAAATATAGAAGAAAGAATCATATAATTTGGACACAATTTGCAGAATCTAAACATGTTTGAGTATTTATATTGGAATCTAAATAAAAAAGAAGCAAGGGATAAGGAAACTGAAGAACAGTATCGGGCATTATCTCAGACGGTTGGTAAGTAACACCCGACGGAGATAAAAATCTTCCTTGACGATTATTAAGTACCAACCGCCTATGAAGATATTTATTTCTTCTTAATTAATATTCTTGATTAAATGTGGGTCCTTTAAAAAGGCAAAATTCCACTTTCTTGTAATATTATTGATAAGTAAAGGTTACCATTAAATTTCACTTCATAAATCTTTTGAAATCGGTCAGAACATAAAAAACATACAACAAATGATATTTTTCATTTTTCTATATTGATGAATATAATGCCTTTTTCATTTATTTTTTCAGTGGACATTTTTACTCATCATACCAACCTCTATGATTTTTTTCAGATTTTTTAAATTTTTTTGAATTAATGTGTGTTCATAATTTGATGAATGTCTCATATGTATATGAGCATTTAGTTAGAATGATGGATAATTTGAAGTTTGACATGTTGGAATGCTTTTAAAAAAATTAACAAAATTCATACATGTATAAATGATACAAATATGTTCATACAAACAAATTTGAGTGAAGGATCTTTTTTTTTACGAGATACACAAATGTGAATAATATGTGAGTAGAAATTAATTTGATATTTACCAAAACATTACAATGTCAGCTATACAAGTTTTAAAATTTTTTGTTCAGGTGGTAGATGTTAATTTTATACAAATGCAGAAGAAAGAATCATATAATTTGGACACAATTAGCAGAATATAAACATGTTTGAGTATTTATATTGGAATCTAAATAAAAAAGAAGCAAGGGATAAGGAAACTGAAGAACAGTATCGGGCATTATCTTAGACGGTTGGTAAGTAATACCCGACTGAGATAAAAATCTTCCTTGACGGTTATTAAGTACCAACCGTCTGTGAAGATATTTACTTCTTCTTAATTAATATTCTTGATTAAATGTGGGTCCTTTAAAAAGGCAAAATTCCTCCTTGTCCCCAAACCGGTGGAGTTGCCAAGAGATCGCCCGCAGCGGGGCCTGCAAAGCGGTCTTTAAAGTAGTAGTAACAGGAAAATGCAACAGGTCGGTAGCTAGGACTGGAAAGAAAAAAGTGAAGACAATACGAGGAAGAAAATGTTTGAAAAAAGGAAGGACAACTGAAATGTTAAACAGGAAATCTTTTCACCGAAATTAATCCAGTTGTAATCCTCTCAAACATAGGCTCCCTTTGAAGGATAGGATTTGTAAAGGATTTTTAGTTTCCATAGGAAACGTAACACATGAGCTAGGACACTTTGGTAGCCATACTAAAAGAGCTGCTTATCCGCCTCATCCACTTCCCCACGCCGCCAGTAGAATCTCTTCGGCCGCGGGAAGGTGTCCCCCGAAGAGTTTGAGGACACCGAGGAGTGTCCGTCAGAAGAGTCGCCTAATGATGAGGAGGTCGGGGAGTTGGGGTGGACCGGCAGCGTATAGTCGAAGTAGTGATCCAGGTGGATGATGAGCTCCGCCGTGAGGCCGCCAGGCCGGACCACTGCGGCATGGTTGAAAGGTTCCGCCAGCGGCCCGCCGTCACTCCCAGTCCGGCCATCACTTCCTGCAAAGAAGGTGGCCATTTTGGCCCGAAGCAGGAGGCTTGAGTCTTTCATCCACCCAACGACCGTGCACAGGTCAGCACGCTCCCGGTGGTAAGTGGAAGCATCAAAGTGATCAAAGAGGAAGACGTCACCCAGAACCTGTCTGATGCCCTCTGCAGACCAGACATGTAGAGGGAGGTTCTCGATGACAACCTGCACGTGGAAGAACCACCCGACGATCAGCACACCAACGCCAAAGATCCATGGCCGGAAGTAGTGGTTATCATCCGGCATGGAGATGATTGGCGTCTCGATGGCGAGCTCCCGATAGTCATCACGGGTGAACCGCACCAGGAACTCACCATCCCCAAACGTGGACACGGTGAAAGCCCAATGCGGGATTTCAAGTTGGTGATGGATGGCCAGGGTGATCTCCATGGGCGTCGCCTCGCTGCGACCTCCTCTGGGTCCTAGAAAAGCTGCTTGGCGGCGCAAATGGATAAACTCTTCGTCATGAGGCAGTTGTTGACCAACGTGCATTGCCCCTCACGAGGGCGCAGGGATGGTGAGCCTGCAGGTACCTGCTCGCGTCTAACATGGTTGCGAGGCATGGCGCTGCGACAACAGAGGCAAAGGACTTCTCAGGCAACACACGGGAGCATGGATGGGAATCAGTCGGGAACTTGAGCCTAGAAGCAATAGGGGGGGGGGGTTAAGAAGGCAAGGATGAAGAGGCCAAACATCGGAACCAGTGTCCCTTGAGGATCTCACAAAAATCCGGTGATAGGACCGGACCTTTCGAGGCCTTTGGCTCTGTGCAAGCGCCATGAATGCACAAAGGCCCAGCTTGAATATAAAGTGAATCAGCGCAGTTTCAGCCCACAAATAACAAGCGACCCAGCTTTTTTGTCCTGCCTACCTGCCTGCCGGCGGCGGGAAATTTTTGTCACGCCGAATGAAGAAGGAAAATAAGAAACGAAAATAATATTTTATTACGGTACCCTTCGACCCGCAATGCCGCCCCCCTCTCCGCAACGTGCTTGTAGGAGCATCCGCCGGCCGCCACGATTTTAGGAGCATCCGCCGGCCGCCACGCTTGTAGGAGAATCCGTGGGCCGCCACGCTTGGAGGAGCATTCGCCAGCTGCCACGCTTGGAGGAGCATCCGTCGGCCGCCACGCTTGGAGGAGCATCTGCCGGCCGCTACGCTTGGAGGAGCATCCGTCGGCCGCCACGCTTGTAGGAGCATCCACTGGCCGCCACTCTTGTAGGAGCATCCGCCGGCTGCCAAGCTTGGAGGACCAACCGTCGGACGCCACACTTGGAGGAGCATCCGCCGGCCGCCACGCTTATAGGAGAATCCGCCGGCCGCAGCGCGTGTAGTAACAATAGCTAGGTAGAATTGCTCACAAAATGTGTTCTTGTACATCTATCCTCTTACGGATAGGCTGATGGCTGATTGAATTGTAGGAAGCGATGTCAGAAGATAAGACATGGATGGGAAAATACAGGCATACGAGGGAGTGGCAGGATGGAATGAAGTCATTTTTAAATTTTGCATTTCAAAGCACTCGTGAAGGAGGAACTATGCCTTGTCCTTGCACGAGATGTCGTAATATTTGCCACAAGACACGCAAGGGAGTTCATTTACACTTGCTCGGAAATGGGATGTTATTGGATTATACTTGTTGGATACACCATGGAGAAATACGAGTTCAGGAAAATATTGCTGAGGAATCAGCAAATAGTGAGGAGATAATTTCTGATGATGGTGCTATGCAAAATATGTTGTCCAATCTACTTAGAGGCACTGATCATGGTGGTACTTCAGCAGATGTTGATGATCAAGAAAATGCTATAAACCAGCAGGAGCCAACTGAGGATGCAAAGAAATTCTATGACTTATTAACTGATGCCAAAAAGGAGTTGTATCCAGGTTGTTCGCAGCTGACCCAATTATCCTACATTGTCAGGTTCTACCAGATAAAGTGTTTAATTGGTATGAGCAAAGTAGCTTGAAAGATGTTTCTTGAACTATTCTCATTTTCGCTTCCAAAGGGCCACTGCATTCCGAATACACTTGATAAACTTCAGAAGGTTGTTCGTGACCTCGGGCTGGACTACCAAAAGATCGATGCATGTGTCAATGACTGTGTGTTATTCCGGAAGGACTATTCTCTGCTGAATAGTTGCCCAAAATGTTGTGAATTAAGATGGAAAAATAGTACTGCTGGGGATGCAAGAGAGGCTTTACCTTGTGGAAAATCCAAGAAGCTTGTAGCACGCAAGGTTCTACGTTACTTCCCTCTTATTCTCCGTCTACAAAGGTTTTATATGGGAGAATCAACGGCATCAAACATGCGCTGGCACAAAGAAGGTCGTACTGATGATGGAATATTACGCCATCCCGCCGATTCGAAAGCATGGAAGCATTTTGATAGCATTCACCCAAATTTCTCATCTGATCCTCGCAACATAAGACTTGGGCTAGCATCTGATGGTTTCAATCCTTTTGGAGTAATGAATGTTTCTTACAGTACATGGCCTGTGATTTTAATCCCTTATAATCTACCACCTTGGTTGTGTATGAAGCAGTCTTATTGGGTGATGTCAATGATAATTCCTGGGCCAAAGTCACCTGGAAACAACATTGATGTGTATCTGCAGCCTTTGATTGATGAGCTACTGAAATTATGGTCTGATGGTGTTGAAACATATGACAGCTTAAGGAAAGAGATATTTGTCATGCGAGCTTCTTTATTGTGGACAATAAATGATTTTCCAGCATATGCAATGCTATGTGGATGGAGCACAAAAGGGAAGCTAGCATGTCCATACTGCCATATAAACACTGACGCCTTCTGGTTGAAATATGGACGAAAGCATTGTTACATACGTCGTCATCGTTTCCTACCTCAGGATCACAGATGGCATCGAAACAAAGGTTCTTTCAATAACAAGGTAGAGAATAGAGAGGCTCCAACATCACTCTCTGGTGACGAAGTACTCCAACAATACGAGTGTTTTGATCAAGTGAGTTTTGGACCGACAAATAATAAGAGAAAGCACACCGAGGAAAATAGATGGCATAATTGGAAGAAGAAAAATATATTTTTCGACCTCCCTTATTGGAAAACATTGCTAATAAGGCATAACTTGGATGTCATGCACATTGAGAAAAACATTTGTGATAGCATATTGGGGACATTGCTTGCTATGGATGGTAAAACAAAAGATAGTCTACAAGCTCGTCTTGATATGAAGGATATAGGTATACGGCCAGATCAACATCCGAAGTTCATAAAGAGCAAGTACACATTCCCACCAGCATTATATACTTTGGGCAAAGATGATAAGACCACCTTGTGCAAGTTTTTGGGGAATGTGAAGGTGCCTGATGGTTATGCCTCAAACATCAAAAGATGTGTGGACATAAAAGCATGTAAGGTATCGGGTCTAAAAACTCATGACTGCCATATTATATTTCAGAAGCTCCTTCCTGTTGCAATACGTAACATATTGCCTGAAAAGGTTGTTGCACCTTTAATTGAGTTTAGCACATTCTTTTCTGGAATTTGTTCTAAAGAATTGGCGGGACCAGATTTGGACAAGATGAGCAAACAAATTCCTGAAACAATTTGTAAGCTTGAGATGTTGTTTCCTCCCGCTTTCTTTGATATCATGGTACATCTTCCAACCCATCTTGCCGAAGAAGCACGGTTGGGTGGACCTGTTTCTTACAGATGGATGTATCCAATTGAGAGGTACCTTGGTACATTGAAGAGGTATGTACGTAACAAAGCTCACCCAAAGGGTTCTATAGCTGAGGGATATATTGCCGAAGAGTGTATGACTTTTTGTAGTCAGTTTTTGGATAACATCAGCACCGAGCGTAATAGGCCAGAACGTCATGAAGCTGCAGCTACAAATGAACCTTCTGTTGATAATTCTAACATATTTACAGAAGTTGATAATTCTAAAAAAGGGTATAAATGGGACCAACTTACTATGGTGGAACTACATAACATCAGGCATTATCTTATTACTAATGTTGAAGAGGCCACTCCATGGATCAAGTAATAACTTATAACTCAGATATTGTATACTATATATATGGCTTATTGTAGATGGCTAATTTAATTTTGTACCCTTTTCAGTGAGCATATTGAAGAGCTAAAAAAGATTCATTCTCGTGATGTTGATAAACGCCATAGAGATGAGTTTGTTGATTGGTTTCAGAAATGAGTAAGTACATGCAAGTTTGCACTTTGATGAAATATTGAACAAATATGTGTTCTGGAATTGGTTTATCGTCGATAACCCCTGTTATACTAATGTGTACAGATTACGACATTACACAAAGAAGGCAAAGCAACCGATTCTCTGTATGCATTATCTAGAGGACGTGATCGTCGGGCACGTTTTATTAGTCGGTTATTCATCAATGGCTTCTTCTTTCGAACTGCAGATGTGGAAAAAGATTTACGGACCCAAAACATTGGTATTGTTGTTTGGGGCACTGATCATGATTGGTTTGGAGTAATCAAGAAAATCATTGCTTTTGATTTTGAAAAAAAAATCAAGAGGTTCTGTTATTTTAGTGTGAATGGTTTGATCGGCCTTTTGGAAGCAGTCAGAACCAAAGCAGAGGCTACAAAAAGGATCAATACGAAATGATAGATGTTGACACTACTCTGTTTCGATTCCAGTATGATCCTTACATTCTAGCCACCCAAGCAGAACAAGTTTTTTATGTTCCAAGTGTGAAGCATCCTAAATGGGATACAGTTGTTAAAACGAAGCCACGGAACCTTTTTGCCATGCCCCCCGGAGACAGTGAAAATAATGTGACTGAGACGATGGAGGCTGAGACATTTCATGATGATCTGCTTACTGATGATATCAATAATGAGGATACGACCGCATGGGCTAGGAATGACATTGAGGGAGCCAGCGGCGATGCTTCCACTCTTATAATGACAACATCAGGTGATCGGTTTGAGGTAGATGGAGTTGCATTAGAAAATGAAGACGACGACGACGACGATACATATACCAATGATGGTCATGTAGCTCCATTGTGGGGGGACGACAGCGAAGATGATGATTTTTAGTATAATTAAGTACGTGACATGTAGCTCCACAATGAACTCATCCGTCCGAACCCGACATTTATTTTTCAGTTATTTATATTTGCTACCCGAAAAGTACCCGATACCCGATATTTCGGTCTTTTCAGTTCCGGTCTCGGTTTTATCGGTTTCGGTTTTTCGGTCTCGGTTTATTTGCCCACCCCTAATTTACGTAGTAGTAGCATATATATGGGATATACAGTATACAACTTTTTCAAAGGGAAGTCTTAGGTTTCGTCAAATCTATCTTTCACATTTACGCAATTTTGATCCGTTTTAACAATACAAGAATTGTACTTTTAGATTCACCATGAAAAATATTTCCATAATATACAATCTAGTACTACATGTTATTGAAGTTAATAAATTCCATATAAATCATTTGTCAAAGGTAATTAGTTCGACCAAGACGGAAATAGAGTTGAGTTGGAGTGAAGGAAGTATTATACGTTGTTGTTTGCCGCATAAGGTTTCGTCCTTCGTTCAAGCCGTAGCCATTTGTACAGGCGGCTGATGCGACCGGGCGCACCGAGCTTACGTGCGCGCCAGTCACCGAGGTGCCTTAGACGCGCGCAGCGCATGCGTTGAAATCACCAGCGGTACTTTTAAATCTGCGCGTTGGTATTCTCCCCCTCATATTTGTTGATGCGTTAATACCTGATGTTTTACATCGTTGAGTATGTTATGGATCATCAGCGTCGTCAGTCCAGCACTGAGTCGTCAGGAGGCAAAAAGTAATGAACATCATTGATCAGCACTGCGCTGAGGAGAACACGAAAATTGTTTGCTGATTCGTGGCAACGGATCCTAATACAACGACTGTGTTCCGTGTCAATAAAGCTGTAACGCCACGAACCAGTATTTCGTGGCAACACATCCTAATGCAACGATTCTATTTCGTTGCATTACGGTCCAAATGCAACTGTTTGCTGATTCGTGGCAACAGATCCTAATGCAACGACTGTGTTCCGTGGCAATAAAGCTGTAATGCCACGAACCAGTAATTCGTGGCAACAGATCCTAATGCAATGACTGTGTTCCGTGGCAATAAAGCTGTAACGCCACTAACCAGTAACTCGTGGCAACAGATCGTAATGCAACAACTGTGTTCCGTGACAATAAAGTTGTAACGTCACGAACCAGTATTTCGTGGCAACACATCCTAATGCAACGATTTTGTTTCGTTGCATTACGGTCCAAATGCAACTGTGTGCTGATTCGTGGCAACAGATCCTAATGCAAAGACTGTGTTCCGTGGCAATAAAGTTGTAACGCCACAAACCAATATTTTGTGGCAACAGATCCTAATGCAATGACTGTGTTCCGTGGCAATAAAGCTCTAACGCCACGAACCAGTAATTCGTGGCAACAGATCCTAATGCAACGATTGTGTTCCGTGTCAATAAAGTTGTAACGCCACGAACCAGTATTTCGTGGCAACACATCCTAATGCAACGATTCTGTTTCGTTGCATTACGGTCCAAATGCAACTGTTTGCTGACTCGTGGCAACAGATCCTAATGCAACGACTGTGTTCCGTGGCAATAAAGCTGCAACGCCATGAACCAGTATTTCGTGGCATTAGATCCTAATGCAACGACTGTGTTCTGTGGCAATAAAGCTGTAACGCCGCTAACCAGTAATTCGTGGCAACAGATTCTAATGCAACGATTGTGTTCCGTGGCAATAAAGTTGTAACGCCACGAACCAGGGTATCGTGGCAACACATCCTAATTCAACGATTGTGTTTCGTTGCATTACGGTCCAAATGCAACTGTTTGCTTATTCGTGGCAACGGATCCTAATGCAACAACTGTGTTTGGTGGCAATAAAGTTGTAACGCCACTAACCAGTAATTCATGGCAACAGATCCTAATGCAATGACTGTGTTCCATGGCAATAAAGCTGTAACGCCACGAACCAGTATTTCGTGGCAACAGATACTAATGCAACGACTGTGTTCCATGGCAATAAAGGTGTAACGTCACGAACCAGTAATTCGTGGCAACAGATCCTAATGCAACGACTGTTTTCCGTGGCAATAAAGGTGTAACGCCACGAACCAGTATTTCGTGGCAACAGATCCTAATGCAACGATTGTGATCCGTTGCATTAGCATCCTGATGCCACGAACTAGTGAATCGTGGCAACAGATCCTAATGCAACGATTGTGATCTGTGGCGATAGATCCTAGTGCCACGAACTAGTGAAACGTGGCAAAAAGCCAAGCTTACTGCAACGATTTAGTATTTGTTGCAATATAATCGTTGCAACAGGTCGGAATCCTTGTAGTGATGTCTAAGTCGGTGGTCGCCCAGTCCTTTTATAGTCCAAGGCCGGACAACTTACAAGTGAGTCCCGGGCCCTGAACGGTGGCCCCGGGGTGATATTATCCTATACAAGATCTAAGGTTTCTTGCATACACTGCTTCTGACCGTGCCTTGAAGACTTGTTGTCTTGCCGCGTCGATCGCTAGCTAGTGGCTAGCCGTAGTCGTTGATGATGGCAGGGAACGTACCATTCGTCTTGTTGTCGTAAGATACCCACTTGGCGGTGTGAGGTAGGCTTGCAGCGCCTTCACTGCGAAGTGATTGGACGCAGTGGTACCTTACAGGGGGCGTGTGCAGCATCGTGCGCCTGGGGAAGGCACGCGCCTTCAATGCACGACTGGACATGATACACCACCCTTTACTCTTCGGGGCCCACGGCTTATTGCAGGTCATGGGACACACTCCAGCTCCGGAGCCCTCCTTGGTGGGAGAGAGGGCCCAATGTCGGAGGTTGCGTAGCAACTCCGAAGCCTTCCTTGGCGGGAGCAAGGGCTCAATGCCAGAGGCCGCGTGGCAGCTCTGGAGCCCTCCTTGGAAGGAGCAAGGGCCCCTAGCTGAAGGACGCGTGGCAGCTCCGGAGCCCTCCTTGGTGGGAGCAAGGGCCCCGAGCTGAAGGACGCGTGGCAGCTCCGTATCCCTCCTCGGTGGGAGCAAGGGCCTGGAGCCACAGGACGTGTGGCAGCTCTGGAGCCCTCCTTGGTGGGAGCAAGGGCCCGGAGCTGAAGGATGCATGGCAGCTCCGGAGCCCACCTCGGTGGGAGTAAGGGTCCGGAGCCTGAGGACGTGCGGCAGCTCCGGAGGACGCCTCAGCGAGAGGCCGGGTCCGGAGCTTCTTCTTGTATGTGAGAGTACCCGATCTTGAGAGTACCGACAGTGGCTCCCGGGCCCACCTCGAGAGAGATGACGATCCCGAAGGTGGGGCCTTCATCTTGTTTTGTAAAAGTGACGCCAGCGGGCCCCTTGGGGGCGCTGGAGCTTTGGAGAAGTGATGCCAGCGGCCCTCTTGGGGAGCGTTGGAGCTCGGAGATGTGACACCGACGGCCCACTTGGGGGCGCCAGAGCTCAGAGAAGTGACGCCGGCGGCCCCCTTTGGTGGCGTCAGAGCTCGGAGGAGTGACGCCAACGGCCCCCTTGGGGGGCGCCGGAGCTTGAAGAAGTGATGCTGGCGGGCCCCTTGGGGACGTTGGAGCTCGGAGAAGTGGCGCATGTGGCCCCCTTGGGGACGCCGAAACTCGGAGAAGTGACGCCAGCGGCCCCCTTGGGACGCCGGAGCTCGAAGAAGTGACGCTGGCGGTCCCCTTGGGGGGCGCCAGAGCTCGGAGAAGTGACGTCGGCGGTCCCCTTGGGGGGCGCCAGAGCTCGGAGAAGTGACGCCAGTGGCCCCCTTGGGTGGCGACGGAGCTCGGAGGAGTGACGCTGACGGCCCCCTTGGGGGGGCACCAGAGCTCGGATAAGCGTCAACGACACTGGTCGCCCTCTTGGAGGGCGCTGAAGCCGAAGAAGCGACGCTGGCGGCTACGATGGATGTGTAGAACGTCGACGAAGGCTCCCTATATGTCCTGCACATATGATAGACAAAAAGTAATTTTGCTCATCGTTCACCACTTCCCTGCTCTTTAGTTTTGTTATGGCTTACAATCCTTAGCTAAGATATGGGCCATGGGTAATTTGGTGCGACAGCATCCAAGGTATGGTCGCTACCTTGCTGAGGGCATGAGTCGTCCGACCCCCTGTACTCAGCTGTTAGCACTGGGAGGCAAGGTGCACATGCTTAGGGTATAGAACCAGGCTAAGCAAGCTGCACACCCTGGACCTCTAGCTTGGCGTTAGTCTTTCAGGAGTTACTCCCTTCCTCCTTTTAGTCTCGTTATATCTAACGGTCCCAAGCGGGGCTTATTGCGTGGGTAATCCAGTGCGATGGTATCCGGGTTATGGTTATCGCTCTGCTCAGGAGTGTGTGTCGTCTGACCCCCTGTACTTAGCCGTTAGCGCTAAAGAGGCAAAGTGTACACGCTTAGAGTGCAGGACCAGGCTAAGCAGGCTGTACACTCTAGACCTCCCAGAGGTGTTGGCTTTTCAGGGGAGTGACCATTCGACGCCACGGGCTCCCGAGCAGGGAAACAACCAAAGAACCCAAACACATCACAGAGACCTCAAGCAGACCTGCTAGCAGCAGGATTGCATAACTCCACTAGGCGCGAGACAGAGAGAGAGTGCCCGGGCATATGATAGAGAATATGCGAGAACGAGCATGATTTGATGATCATAAAATTAATGCGTAATTAAGTGAACATAAACGAAGCATAGGGCTAGACAGTGGTTCTTCTAACTTGGTAATCATAGGAGGATACAGGCTTTACAAGAAGGCAACGACCCGCTCCGGATGACAAGGGAGAAAAATGTACAGGCTTAGGGTATGGAACCATGCTAAGCAGGCTGAACACCCTAGACCGAACCCACCGGAGCTTTGTTGCTTCGAGCGCTGCTTCTAGATGCTATGACACCTTTTTTAGAAAAAAAAACTATCCTACCACTATGCCCAGGGTGAAGCTTTACCGAAGTGGCGCTGGGAGGCAAAGTGTACACGCTTAGGGTGCAGGACCAGACTAAGCAGGATGCATACTCTGGACCTCTCACCATGCCAAAAGTAAAACTTACAGCAGATCTTCGGGTCGAACTTACCGTAACGGCTTGGTGACGTCGCTGTCGACGTGGTGGCGGGAAACCGCTTGACGTCCTGCCCATGAGACCACTTAGAGGCCCCCTGGTATGTGTGGCCAACTGGTTGGGCACGCCTACCACTTAGTCGCAGGATGTCGTCAATGGGTCCCCGGCAGAGCGTGGGAGCATGGATAGTTGACGCTGGTGGCAATGGCAATGAGGTAGCTACTGAATCAAGGCGGCGCCCACCCTCAACGTGTGGAACGTTGACGGCAGGCCCCCTGGGAGGTGATGGAGCTGGATGCTCCGGCGGCGCCCACCATCAACGCTAAGAAACATCGACGGCAGGCCTCCCCTGGGAGGTGCCAAAGCCCCCTACCTGGTGCGCCAAATGTCGAGGCGTCTAACTGACACCTCCCTCAGACCTGCTCGGAAGCAGCCCGCGGAGGTTCGATGTATTTTCGGGGGGGGGGGGGGGGGGGGTAGTCCTAGTAAGATCAAACGCAGTAGATGATGAATGCAAGGGATTTATGTGGTTCGGGTCGCCGGAGCGTAATACCGTACTCCACGGTGGTTTGTATGTGTTGTATTGCTCAAGCGTGTGTCGAGTGTCTCTGGGCTTGACCCGACCAGCGAAGATGTCTAAGTCGGTGGCCGCCCAGTCCTTTTATAGTCTAAGGCCGGACCGCTTACAAGTGGGGCCTAGGGCCCGACAGGTGGCCTCGGGGTGATCTTATCCTATACAAGATCTAAGGTTTCTTGCGAACGCTGCCTCTGACCGCGCCTTGAAGACTTGTTGTCTTGCCGCGTCGGTCGCTAGTGGCTAGGCGTAGTCGTTGGTGATGGCAGGGAATGTCCCATCCGTCTTGTTGTTGTAAGCTACCCACTTGGCGGTGTGGGGTAGGATTGTGGCGCCTTCACTGCGATGTGATTGGACGCAGCGGTACCTGACAAGGGGCATGTGCAACATCGTGCACCTGGGGAAGGCGTGTGCCTTCAATGCGCAACTGGACATGACACACCGCCCTTTACTATTCAGGGCCCACGACTTATTGCAGGTCGTGGAACACACTCTAGCTCCGGAGCCCTCCTTGGTGGGAGCGAGGGCCCGATGCCGGAGGCCGCGTGGCAGCTCTGGAGCCTTTCTTGGCGGGAGCAAGGGCTCGATGCTGAAGACCGCGTGGAAGCTCCGGGGCCCTCCTTGGCGGGAGTAAGGGCCTGGAGCCGAAGGACGCGTGACAGCTCTAGAGCCCTCCTTGGTGGGAGCAAGGGCCCGGAGCCGAAGGACGCATGGTAGCTCCGGAGCCCTCCTCAGTGGGAGCAAGGGTCCGGAGCCAGAGGACGTGTGGCAGCTCCGGAGGAAGCCTCAGCGGGAGGCCGGGTCCGTAGCTTCTTCTTGTATGCGGAGGTATCCGGTTTTGAGGGTACCGACAATGTCGTTTTGGACAAAAAAAAACAACTAAAAAGGAACTATAGATTGATGTCTTAACGACATATATTATGGAAAGGAGGGAGTAACAAGCTACTAGTAGTGATTAGCTCAAGAAAAGGCCTCAACAACCAAACACTATAACAGCACAAACAACTGCGTCCGCGGGTAGCCAGGAGTCCACCAAAAGTCCAACACGAGTCCACTGGAGACTGTGTCCGAGAGGGAACGTTGGTATATAGGTGGCCAGGGCTGAGTCGGCAAAATCCGACGCCCCATGCAAAATATTGAAATTGTTTATAACTTTATAAAAAAATAGTATCATAAATCTATATATTATAATAACATCTTGCATAACAATAGATTATATAGAACATAAATCGTATTGTTTCGATCAAGACTCTAGAGTAGAGACTCGGAGGTCCGAGCGTCGTGTGGCTTGGATCGGCGGCTACTGGATTGCGCTTGGTCGTCTGGCCGATGCACGCTCGAGTGAGACATCTGCCCACGCAGCGATTCCGTCTAGCTTACGCCCAATGCATGGGCACAGCGTGGATGGCTTGATTGATGAATTGATTGATAGACTAGATATATGAACTTTTTTTTAAAAAAATACTCTCGATAATGGTCAGGATCCATTAAGAAGAAAAGTTTATGTGCACCAGAGGTGCCAGGTACAAGAAGGGTTATTATTTCTACTGATAACTACTGAAGGCTACAAAGGATGCTGGTTGGGACCTGTTCAGCAGTTACAGAGGCTAGGTGTTTTGCGCCAGCCATGCACCAAAGCTTCGTCTCATCCTTAAATCGCAATTACAATGCATTACAACAACTGCTCCTGACCATGGAAGACTTTGTTGTTCCTTTCCTTCGGGAGGAAAAAGGGGGCGCCTAGCAAAGGGGAGCCCTGTACGGTGGCACCGGCCGCACGCCCCTCCACCTGGGCCTGTGGGTGGCATGTCACACTGTCACGCGTCTCAACTACTTATATTTCAGATCATGTTGGATATTTCCTCGTGCTAATCGCAGCCCGATATAATAACAGCGGCCCTACGCATTCGTTGAAACAGAAAGTGATTGTTTAGCGTAACGGCAGCTCCTACTCCGTCCTAGCAAAACAAAGGCCACGACAGTATCCAGAGTCCAGAATCAAACCAGTAACAGGCAGCAGGATGGGCGGAGTAGAGTGTCCCCAAGTTGGCCAGCAGCTGATCATCGCCAGTCTCCATGTCACCATGAGGAATCTTGGCCACATGTTGCATTCCAGCACGTGGCTTAACATGGGTTTGGCCAAGCCAAACTAACCTTGGAAACAGGGTTATTAGGCATGGATCTTTGGAACTGAGTTGAAAACATGGATATATCGGTCATGTGTTCGGGTCGAGAGCCACACGAACACAACCTTGAAGATACTACCACTGGGCGTGGATCTTTGGGACCAGAGTATCAGACTTGCCGTGACTCTGGACGACACGAGCGTTAACCTTGAAGATACTTGTCGGAGACTTTGCGGATGACGCAGATCGAAGCGCGCCGTTTCATCCATGCAGGGGGGACAAGCCTCGATATGCCTTGGTCTTGGTGTGGCCAGAGGCATTGGTTTGGTTCTCTGTTCGTGCAGACACTGTGGACGTATCTAGCACTTAACTCTGTCTGGCTGTCTGGTGTTCAGTTCAGTCACGTGCCGCTGCCGGGGAAGCAAGAACAGGGTAGTACTGAGAATGGAGGTCTTTTTAGCTTGCTACATGTCATTGAGCAGCTAAACAATGATCTCATTGCGTCTGCTCAATGGGTGCGGATTTCCATGCAAATGATCCGTGCTTGACAGGAAAGACAAAAACACGCACAGAGTGCAACCGACTTGGAGATTTTCTTGAGAGTACCGATTCAGGAAAAGAGTCAGATTTACAAGATTGAAATCTGGCTTGCCTAACTGGTGAAATGAAGGAAAATGCGCACCACCACCTACTCTCAGCGTATTCGGCAAGACAGTTCAGAGTTACGATGAGAATACAGTTCTTATTGCGAAACAAGTACATCCATCTGCATCGAAGATATAGATACTGTGTAGGGAGCTAAGGCAACATGACTACGTCCAAGATGGTCTTCGTTTCTAGCAAAATACTCTTACCTCGTCGATTAAAACCTGCTTCCGGAACTCCCAAATAAGCATTCGTGATAACGGACAACAAAATGCGCACAAGATTGATATTTTTTTTTCAACGGAAATGCTAAAATACAGGCGCCTGATTTTCAATAAAGTTTCGGGCATGTCCTAGACCGTTGGACGATGAGCTTCAAGATTCGTGCTAGAACTTCTTTCTCTTTAACCCTACTTCCCGATACCCATTCCCGATTCTCTCGGGACAAAAGATGCACAATTCTCTCCGGACAAAAGATGGGGCGGTGGTGCGGGTGTCCACCATGGTGGCGGCAGCGTCCACGACGACGGTGAGGTCGCCTGTGGCCATCCTCGACAACGACATGATCTTGCTTGGGCATCGACGACGGCGGAGTGCCTGAGCGCCGCGGCTGCGCGTGGGTGCTGCGGCAACGCGCTATGCAACTGCGACGGGGCAACGGCGAGCTCGGTTGCCGGCGGCGGCGCTGCCGACTGTGAGGAAGAAGGGGTAGGTTTTTTGTTTATTTTATTGATCGTTAATTCGTAATTTGTAGGGTTATACGTAAAATAATCAACAAAAAATTTGTGATTGATTAACCTATATAATTAAGGATTAATATTTAATTAAGAGATTAATGGTTAATGGTAGTAATTAACTGTTAATTAGCCGGTGCCTGGAAATTTATCCCATTTCAAGTAGACGGACCTTTTCTTTAAAAAGAAACGTACTCCTCTGTTCTGAGATGAATGAAACCTTAGATTAGCTGTTCTAAACATCATATATTTCAGAATTGAGAGAGAACATGCTGTTATTAGTGATCATTCTGGGCTTCCATCCGGCCTCAACCCACTTGGAGGTGAGATCGGTCCAAAATCTGCCCCGAGGCCTAACAGGCTCGCCCACAGAGAGCCTCGATTTTTGCCATCCACCACGGCTAGCGATGCAACCGGCGCTCGGCCGCTGCAACGCCCGCTGGCCCGCTCGTCCCAATATCCCAATAAAAGCCCACATAACGGCCCAGTTAAAAATAACGGGAATTGGCACCCGTTCAGCTATTACCCGCAGCGCCACTACGAACCCGCAAGACAGTGGTTACCGTTGCTGCCTGCTGAGCAAACCCTAGCCGCCGCTGGTGAGCCATGGCCGATGCCCCATGATTGATGCCCGAAGTTCGACGGTCGTTGCTGGTGAGCCATGGCGACACCTCGCCTTCTGCCATCGACAGGGCGCCCTCCAACGCCTCGCCCTCCACCGTCGATAGGGCGACCTTCGACGCTGCACCCTTCGACGCCGCGCCCTGCGTCGTCGACCCTCCTCCACCTCAAGCGACACCACCGCCCATTGCCTTCCATCATCGCCGACGACTTCCTCTCGAGCGAACGACTCTCATCCAGTGAAGGTATTTTTTATTTCGATTCTTGCCCGTGGAGATGATAGATAAACAATCATGGTAGAGTTCAACTTGATAGATAGTAGTGAAATATTAGCACATATGTAGAGTGACATATTCGCATTTTGTTTGTATTTATTTATCCTCTGTTATTGTGCTACTGCTACAACCAGCTACTCTAGATGTGCCCGTATTGTGCTGGAAGAAATAGACCTGAGGAGTGAGGAGGGGGGATGATTAGCTAGGAAGTAATATTGCAATGGTTGCTTACATATCTTATATCATTCATTGTTTGTTTACTCGTTTTCCCTCCCTGCTGTACAAGTTTTAAGGTAGTAACATGTCTAGTTGTACCTAATGTGGGACGTTCGATGAGCACCATAGACTGTTATAGTATTTGTTTAATGAATTTGTGTTCTGTTAAAGGAAATTGTATTTTTTTCTTTCTATTTTTCAAGATCTCAATTCCAGATCACATCTGTAATATTTTATGAATAATCCTATTGTACTAGTCATTTGTATGTGTATGTTATTGACATCTTGATGTGTATGTTATTGATATCTTGCTTCTGAAGTTTAAAATATAAGTGCTTGACTCTGAATTATTTTTTGTTCTCTTGAATGTGTATGCAGCCTCAAGATGGTGAGATGCTATTACAAAGAGGGAAACGAAAGTCTTTAGACGTTACGCGACCAGAGGTACAAATAAGCAAGCGATTCAAATCACCAATGGCACCAATGTGCGTGAGGTCACCAGGAATCAGATTGATGTTATCACCAAGGGTTGCCTCCCCTTCCGCATCATCTCCAAATCTTGTCTCCTCGTCTCTCCCTCAAGGTATTGCCCGTTCTGAAACCTTTTAAAGTAGACATTTTTTATTAGTTCTTATTTTTGCATATTAATGTACATATTCTAGGGTCATCTCATCAACATAAGAAGAGAAAATTAAGGTCTAAAATCTGGTATGACTTCACACCTATATATGAGGATGGGATAATTGTAAAAGCTAAATGCAACCATTGCCACAGAATGTTTAATGTCAATCGAGATTTTGGCACTAGTGGATGTCGCAGACATCTAAAAATTTGTGAAGGAAAGGCAAAAATGGATGATATAGTTAATCAACTGAAAGTTGACAATCAGTCCTCACATGATGATTCTTTAAAAAATTGGAAATTTGATCAAAAAACTTCGTAAGAAGAACTTGTCAAGTTAATTGTTGTGCATGAGCTTCCATTCAGCTTGGTTGAGTACCCAAAGTTCAGAAGTTTTGTTTCTACCCTCAATCCTTGGTTTAAATATATGTTTAGAACTACTATTCAGAAATATTGTGTTGCCACATATGAGAAAGGGATGGAAGAACTACGATATACCATAGAGGGATTGAATTGCAGATTTTCTCTAACAGCTGATCTATGAACATCCAATCAAAATCTAGAGTACTTATGTGTTACTGTTCATTTCATTGATGCTGGTTGGGAAATTCGCAAAAGGATAATTAAGTTCACATCAGTAGAAACACCTCATAATGGGATGAACTTGTTTAATGCTATGTTAAGAACCCTTCAAGATTGGAATATTGAAGACAAAGTTTTTTCTATAACCTTGGATAATGCAACAACAAATGACTCTTTTGTTGGGTCCTTAGAAGACAATCTTCTAGCGAAGTCATTATTGTTGCATGAAGAAAAATTGCTTCACTATCGATGTGCTGCTCATGTTTTGAATTTAATTGCTCAAGAAGGGTTCAAGGCTATGAGTGGGGCTATTGACAATATAAGGGAGAGTGTAAAATATGTGAGGAGCTCACCAGCCCGAAAGGAGCGATTTGAGAAGATTGTGCACCGAGTAGGCATCTCATGTACAAAAGGGCCTACTCTTGATGTTGCTACAAGATGGAATTCTACATATAAAATGCTCTTATTAGCAGCTGATTATAAGAAAGCATTTGAAGGGCTAGCCAAAGAGGATCCTCAATATGTGTATCAACCATCACTTGAGGAATGGGATTTGTCCAAAAAGCTTTGTAACATGTTGAAGGTATTCAATGATGCAACTAAGGCTGTATCGGGTTGTCAATACCCTACCATACACTTATATTTTCATCAACTATGGGAAGTTAAGAAAATGTTGGAAAAGTGGGCACCAAGTCCAGAGGCTGTGATAGTATTGATGGTCAATGAGATGAAGAAAAAATTCAAGAAGTATTGGGATCTATCTTTCTTGAAGATTTGCATGCCTATTATTTTTGATCCTAGATTTAAGATGAGTTTTTTGGACTTTAGAGTAAGGAAAGATTTTGGGAATATGACAACAACTTACCTTTACAAAATAGAGGAGACCTTGAGTGAGCTATTTGATGAGTATTCTTCGTAATCTATTGATTCAATATCCAAGAATCCCGAGTCGATCAACAAGGATGTGATAATTGTTGATGAGAATGATCCATGGGCAGATTGTGGGCAAGTTCAAAATGTGCAGCAAATGAAGACAACCACAGAGCTTGAAGATTACTTGAGTGAAGAAACAGTACCCGTTGGAGGCTCTTTCAATATTCTTGAGTATTGGAAGATATACCCCACCAAATATCCAATTCTTGCTCGGATGGCACGAGATATTCTCGCTATACCCACATCTACTGTAGCATCGGAGTCCGCTTTTTCGACGGGGCAAAGGATCATTAGTGACTACAGGAGCAGGTTAGGCAGTTCTACTGTTGAGGCCTTAGCCCGTCTTCAAGATTGGATAAAGTCCAAAGACACCGACGAGGATAGTATTGCTGTAAATACAGTTGAAGATGACAAATATGAACCTTAAGGTAACCTTTATTACAAAGTATGTTTTAACATAATACTATTTGTTGCCTATCATAAAGCTAGTGTATATGTCTTTCATGTAGGAGCACTGGATCAGGGAGCAGTGAGCTTGCACTTTGACATCAGTGTGTGAAAAATTGTCCATCTAATGCATATTCCTATGTTTTTGTTGTCAATTGATGGAATTACATTTGATTTGGTTTTGCTGATTCCATTTTATTGCAGTTTATTGATTTTATTCAACAGAATCAATTCCACTGAATTGAGGTTCAAAGTCTTTTTTCGTAAGGCCCTCATATTTTAGTTCTCGTGTATGTTTTTGTTGTTCATACTATGAAGTAATGCTATCTGATTTCCTACATGGTAAAATAAATGTGCACATGATTGTTCTTGATTTGATCAGGATGAAGTTCGTTGCTTCCTATCTACTTGCTTTCCCCATTGGCAAACCCAACCCTTCCGCTAAGGATTTGTCTGTCATTCTCGAGTCAGGTAATTTGACTTTACTGGCAACGATAATGAGTCCAATTAATGGTACTTGATACTATTGAAAGTTTTGCTTGGCTTTTTTGGAAAATGCATCAATTTACAAGGTGGATATGTTAACTGAAATGAAAATATGTGTATGCGTGTGCTGGGAAAGTCCATTGGTATTCTTGTGTAAACTTTAATATGTTTACTGTGACCATACTTAAGGTTTGCACCTCTATCTCTGCTTGGATTTAAGTATGAAATTTCCGCTTGGCTTTAAATATCATCAAGTTTGCACCTTTAATGCATTGTTCTTTCTGTAAAATATCAAGTTTGCACCTGCATCTCTGCTTGGCTTTTAATATGAAATTTCTGCTTGGCTTTGATGTTGTTCTTTCTGTAAAATATCAAGTTTGCACCTGCAGTCCTGCACCTATGAAACTCTGAACATATTTTCTTCACAGTACCTCTGAAACTTAACTGAATCATCTAATTTCACTTGGAATAAAACTCAACATATGTAGTTGCATTTGTGTTTTGAGATCTTGTGATGCAAAACAATGCTGCTATGTTATCACCTGCACCATACACCACTGATATATATTTAGAGAAGGAAACAATCATGTCAGATTTTGTGTAAACACTACTAGATATCACTGTTCGTTAGGATTGTTGCTGCATCTCTCAACAAATGTTCAGATTTTAGTTCTCATGCATGCTTTGTAATATATAATAAATGCACAACTATTGGATATTGAACATGTTCCTCCGTTTTCTTGTATTGAAAAGCAAGCTAAAAATGATTAGAATGGAATTACTTCTTGTTAATCTGTTCTATTTATAGCAAAAAATACCAGGCTATATTTTTTGTATTTGTGGTTTTAATTCGTACTTCCAAACTGCTGTATCAATCACTTGTTTACCGGTCGTTTTATGATTTATTAATGCTCAACTTAAATAGGTTGTTTGGTTTATGTATGACTTTATCAGGTTTTGATTTTGAGTGAGCGTTTGCACTCGGTCTCTGGTCGATGCGCTTTCAAGATGCTATTACAGGAGTCATGCCAAGAAAGAAGATTCAAGTCAGAAGTTAAACCTGCTAAGCCATCCAAGTCTAATCTTGTATTAAAATCTGATGTACCCAATCTTAGAGATCATGAATATTTACTGAAACTATGAGAGTTCAAGAAAAACTATTGGATATTGAACATGTTGCTTCATCCCTATGAGGTGTTGAACTTTTTTATGCATGCTTTGGCCTCATGAAAGTGTATGAAAATATTCAAGATGCTATTATAAAATTTATATGAAACATTCGATCATTTTCTAATTATTGATGGTGCTTGTATGTAAATCGAGCGCTAAATTTGTTTATATAATATATGTTTATCTTAAAAATTGTACAAGTAATATAATTACTTTTCATAACATGCAGCTAATTTTAACATATAAGTCTCATCATTATAAACCTAACAAAATTTATCTCATATTTTTTGAAACAATATTCAATATATTATATTTTTTCACAATTTTTAAATAAACTAGTTCTATATACGTATGTGATTGGTGAATGTGCTTGCGGCCAGCTGGGCGCTGAAGGCCTGAAGTGCATCTCGACTCTGGCGGGCCAGCCGGGTGCTGAAGGCCTGAAGTGTGTGTCGACCTGGCGGGACAAAAACGGGCGATGACGAAACACCCGCATAAAAAGTGCGGCTTATGCGGGACTGGAAGAGAATGCCCGCCAGAAATTTTGGGCGAGCGCGGGCGGGACGCGGTCAGTCCCATTTGCATCCCTAACCACGGCGCTTCGCCCTCTCGTCGCTGACAAAGGACGGCAGCGCCGGCCACCTTCCACCGAGGAACGGCTACCAGCGGCTCGGTCTCTTGCGGCCAGAACGGGGCACAAGCCCGCCGCCTCTTCGCCCCCTCCAGGTGAGAGATGGGCTCTCCTCCCCATTCCTCTAACCCCCATTCGCTTCGTAGTTGATATTTTGGCCGGATGTAGCGGGTACGGATCCATCCCTGTGCGGGGGGCGGGATCCCATCAGGGATGGGGATGGGGATTTCATCCTGGAACGGTCGCCCCTCCAAACACTCAAGCTGCAGGCAGCAACGCCACCTGGGGGCCGGAGCTCTCGGAGGAGAGGGGTTCTTTCCGCTGGCACTACGTAGGGCGGCTGACCTACGTCCCGGTCCGCCTCTGGTTGACCCCATTGGCGCTCAGATCCTTTGATCTCGTCTAACTTTTGCCTTGCAATTGCAGGCATCTAGAGCGTTATGGGTTGGCTCACAAAGTTCTTTAGAGGTTCAACCCACAATATCTCGGAAGGCCAGTATAACAGCAGGCCTGCGGAAGAGACAGCATGGAATGAACCCTCTAGTTCTCCTGTTGTAACTGTAAGAACCTAGGCGACATGCCTCCGGGTTTACCATGTTATGTACTTATGTTTTTATGATGGAGTTCCTCGGTACATCTCTGGAATCCGGGATCGAATTGAACTAGAGTTCCATGCAAGTTGACGTTGTTCCCACTCAACAAGCTCTGGTTGTATACATTGCATTTTTGTACCTCAGTTACCTTTTCTTTCTACTACCCTTGTTACAGAGACATGCCAACGTGTATGTACAATATTTTTTTCTTCATTTGGCTTCTGCTCTAGGGGAATTTATTGATATTAATAATACATAATAAATAGTTTCCTTATCCTTAGCAATGGTAACGGGCTCATGAACACTCCGGCCTGGGTTGACTTGCCTGGCTGCTGCCTCCCAGGCCGTCCACCTTCCAGGCTGCATCTGCTGCCACCCAGGCTGCCACAGCTGACCTGCTGGGCTCCATGGCTGGTCACCTAGACGACTAGGTGGGCACCCTGGCATCTAGGCGAGATTTTAAAATACTGCTTATGAATTATGAGACATTTTACTTCAACAATACCCCTGCCAATTTGTAGCAACACTAAGCTACTAATCATGTTTCAATCTGTATTAATTGCTTACAAATATATTGAGCTTATACACAGTTCAGTAGTCTTTCTCTTGTAGCCATAAAGGGAAAGAAAATCCAGTTCTTTTAATCATGTAGCTCATTTATATTCGCATGATGAAATGTAGGACATCCATTCGGAGTTTAACAATGAAGATATTGATCGCGCTATAGCACTCTCTCTATTGGACGAGGAACAAAGAAAGACAAAGGCAATAGGTCAGTACCATTCCCGTTGGCTGCCCCTTTTAGCATTATTAACTTGCTCCATGACATTTTTTCAATGTCCATGTCAGAAAAGTGCATATTGCTTATGTTTACTATATAATTTTTGTGGTGTTGCCTAGGCGTTGTGAGGTTTGTGGGTCACCACAGACGCAACAGCCATTTTAGTTATCCACAACACCTAGGCACAGTGACGGGGTAGGTTGCCAGAACACCACAGAAACCATGGTTTACCTTACGATGCCATGACCTTTGCCAAGGCGCATCATGTAGACGTGGCAATTGTTGTTTCTGGCCTTGTATGATGCTGCTCAAGAAACCCTTTTTTCTTCTCATAATAATGCTGATCGGGTCGCAAAATTATTAATCAATATGGAAATTGTAATTATCACGTGGTTGCTTGTTTGTTGGCAATTACTTCTCAGCAGCGTGGAGTATACTTTTGAAGCAAGGTTGTAAAAACTTATGTCAAATTTCTACTTTTCGAGATTAGCAATCGACTTTCTGAATATTTATCTGGTTGGACCCAAGATAAAATTCTAAAATTCCATCCCTGAAGTGAGTATTACATACAAGAGTATGACAGCTTTCTTTGAACTATTGTAGGTCAATGTACAGTGGTTTTTTTCCTATTTTATTCCAGTTGCTATCATTTCCTAAAAAATTATGCAGTTAACATGTGACGTTTCCTGATTTGATTTGTTTTTCATTCTAGAAAAGGGTATGCATTTGGAGGAGGATGAGCAACTTGCAAGAGCTATCCAGGAAAGTCTGAATGTTGAATCACCCCCTCACAAAAATGTCAGTGCTAGTGGCAGTAATACATATCAACCTCCTTGCCCAAAAGGCAGCGCCAATGGCAGCAATGCATATCAACCACCTCGTGAAGATGGCACCTCCACTGGTGGCCGTACATATCAGCCATTACCATTTATGTTCTCATCTGGATTCAGGTTTCTTTCCATCTTGGTTCCTTTACTTTGCAGAGTTTTGTGCGGGTATGCTAATCTGAGTTTATGATCATGAAGTAGAAAGTAAGTGTATAACACATGTTATGCTGTTCGTTCTGGTGCACTACCAAGTTTGACTTTGGTAATTCATTCCTTATATATCACATGCTGCTTATTGGCTTGGCATATAAATCTCGATGACATAATGTGTCTTGAGAATCTGTACGGTCGTACCATCAGACATTCACTGGGTACATGTTTTTGTATTGACTAGACTACCTAGGAGCAGCAAGGTACTTTGTATTTAAGATGAAAATATGCACCAATCAATCAAAGGCACATCTAATTTGGATTATGGGGGTTTACACCCGCATCTTCCACCTGCTGACCTAGACTCACATAGTCATATTCTTATCCGCGATTTCCAGTTGAGTTTACATCCGGTAAAGAAGTAATACAAATCTCATCTCATAGTTACTATGATCCCACCCAAATATAAGTTTGTTTGGGTTTGTCTAAGTCAACCTTTTCTAAATTTGACTGTCAATTGTTAATAAATCATGTAGATTACCAAATTAAAGTCGATGATATTTTTTTAGTCATGCTTTCTGCCGTCCCTTTCTTAACAAGACGGAAAAACGTTTACAGTTCTGTTACATCAAGATAAAACCTTGGTTTGTCACACCCCTACAGCCCCCCAGACTACAGCTTGTGATAGCCAGCAAAACAATGTCAGTTCTATTATACTACTACATAACCATAGCATCAGTAAGAGAGATCTGTATGCAGTATTCAGAGCTGCGCATCATCATGTAGTTCTCCCCTTGTTCGTACTCCAAGTTGATCTTTTTCAGCTTCAGTTTCCCACTATCATAAATGGTGCATGATCTGGTTCTCCAAGTATTTCCACCAGCTTTTCATCTCCATGAATCTTGAGTCCTTGCATATGAGGCTCAAAATAACCCGCAGAATCATTCTTACATCTTGCCAGACTTGCTTATTAAACACAAAGTCATTTCTCGTCAACCATATCCCTCTAAACACCACAGTCGAGATGGTGTTAACAATATAGTTTCTATCTTTACGCAACCATTCTTTTGCCACAGATTTATGGCATCCCCTATTTTGTGCCTAGGTAATTTCCTCAGCAACTACACAATCAAAAGAGAGATAGTTATCTTCACACAATCTGCACAAAGGTTGTTTGTTCGCGCCTCTTTTGTTAATATTATCAGTAGTCATTAGCTTGTTGTGAGACAACAACCAAAGGGACATCTAAATTTTTGGTGGAGTAACTATATTCCACGCTGCTGAGATGAAAACAGGAGTAAGGAGTTACCCCCTGTAAGTAATCACAGAATAAAAGGAATGTGATGAATAAATTCCTGGATTCTCATACTGCTAAACCAGTGCATCTGTGTCTTCTTTTGACTTAAAATATCCCATTATCATTACTAAATCATACCACAATTGCATCATTTCTACAGAGATGGTTCCCCTAAAAGTAAGTCTTAGTTCATTATCTACCCAAACCCCAGCAATGCTTCTACCTTTCTCACTAACTATGCAACTCTGGATTCAACCTGAAGCATACCCTCATAATGCATAATCATTTCTATTTGAAACAATATATTTAGTAGATGTTATTGGTCGAAGTGTCATATGACTGTGTCCATGTCCAAAGGGACTTATATAGTTATATTTGTGATTGGAGGGAGTATTTAAGCTGTTGCATATGAATATAGAGTTCTTATCTGCATTTGGAAATTTTTTGCTGTTACGCCAATTCAGTTTATGGAGTTCTTTTTGAAACTGTTACAAGCTGTGGTGAACTTTATAGCTGAGATGTAAAGTGAAACATAATCTATTTAAATTATTGTGGCATGTGATGTGATTTTAGGATGCCTTATATGTAAGGGTTGAAGCATGTCAGTTGTCATGTCCTGAATGGTATGTTTGTAATTCTCTAAAGCACAAGCCACAATCACTGTAATATGATGTAATTTTCTGTGTATGATGTACCTAGTACCTAAGGGTTGAAGCATTTAAGTTGTCAAGTCCTGAAAGTTTGTAATTCTCATAAAGCACAATCCAACAAAAAATTGTATGATCTGATACTTCTATTATAACAGAAATATGATGTAATTCTCAAACCACGCTAGGTTGTAGCATTAAATATGCTATTCTGAGATTTTTTCTTCTGTTGACTATTTTTAAAGTGAGGTATATTTCTTTTCTGCAGGACATGTGCAGGATGTCACAGAGAGATCGGTCATGGCCGTTTTCTCAGTTGCATGGGAGCTGTCTGGCATCCAGAATGTTTTTGTTGCCATGCCTGTAGTCAACCAATATATGACTATGAGGTACCTTCTGTGTTGACTTTTTGAGCAATTTCTGTAAAATATATGACCCCATGGAACAATGATGCAGTTCTCCATGTCGGGAAATCATCCGTACCATAAAAATTGCTACAAGGAGCGTTTTCACCCAAAATGCGATGTCTGCAAGCAATTTGTAAGAACCATCTTATTACTCTTATATTATTTGTTTCCATTCGAATGTTCCTTTTGTTCCACTTTCATATAGGAGCCTCTTATTTAAGAAATAAAAAAGCATCAAATTTGCCTCCCAAATCCTAAAGGGTGAAGCTTGCCTCCATTCTCCATGATTGTCATGTTTTAGTCTTGTTAATACCAGAATATATGCATTTTTAAATCATGTTTATTATCACAATTGTCTTACTAGAAAAGCTTGGAAACTTGTTAGTTGTCCTCCAGTTTAGTTAGTTGTTGGTTATATTTTCAGTAGTTGATTTGTGTTGACAGACTTCTATTTTTGGCTTTTATATGTGCCATCTTACAGTTCCTTCTTGTTCAGGTTCCTACAAATATGAATGGCCTTATTGAGTATAGGGCACATCCTTTCTGGTTACAAAAATACTGTCCGTCACATGAGATGGATGGTACTCCAAGGTGCTGTAGTTGTGAAAGAATGGAGGTATGTTCAGTTACAATGTTCTGCTATTATTTTTTTGTTTCAAGTTGTGGCCATACTTCTAGGTTAGATAAGCTGCTGCATGCAAATTTTGGATCAGTTCATTCAAAAATGGTTTGTTTACTTATCAGCCAAAAGAATCAAGATATGTATTGCTGGATGATGGTCGAAAGCTCTGCCTTGAGTGCATAGATTCTGCAGTGATGGATACAAGCGAGTGCCAGCCACTTTATCTCGAAATTCAGGAATTTTATGAAGGTCTGAATATGAAAGTGGAACAGCAGGTTCCTCTGCTTCTAGTAGAGAGACAGGCTTTGAATGAAGCCATGGAAGGAGAGAAGGCTGTATGCTTACCATGCTCAATCCCAGAATATCTCCTTTTTTACCATATTGTTTAGTTGTAACTATTTATTTTTTCTGTGGAAACCAGGGTCACCACCATCTTCCAGAAACAAGAGGACTGTGCTTATCAGAAGAACAGACTGTTAGCACGGTGAGAGCTGTTTGAAACATCAAGTGAATTATTATGTCCTCATTTAAAACCCATACTCTACTCCAATTGTATTGTTTTCTGGACTCTGACTAAGATAAGTGGTTTTTAGATTTTAAGGGGACCAAGAATGGCTGGAAACAAAATTATGGACATGATAACAGAGCCATATAGGCTTACACGGCGATGCGAAGTGACAGCAATTCTCATTTTGTACGGTCTACCAAGGTGAGACATCAATCTTTTATTTTATAATATCATAATCAGCAGCCCCTGACCAAAATATAGTCTCGTATAAATAATTCAGGAAATTAGTTTGGTTTCAATTCCTTCAGAATGTTGATCCTTCTATGCTTGCGACAAAATGATGGCATGGGACTTTAGAAGAAAAGATATTTGGGCAAGGAACTGATTACATAATTAATGATCGAAATAGTTTTCTTGTCTATCGTTACTTTGTCTTCTCCAATGAGCTTTGTTCTCGCAGGTTGTTGACAGGTTCGATTTTAGCTCATGAGATGATGCATGCGTGGTTGCGACTTAAAGGTTACATCTTGTTCTTATGTTTTCTTTACCATCATAGAACTGGGGCATCACAATTGAATACATTTTTTTTTTATTTTGAGACTAGAAAACACATTACATTGTTTCCTTCACTGGATATTTTTCTGAGCATCAGCACGATGGCCATGCTTTGTACGGTAAAACTAATTTATACAAGGCTGATGCTTTACTACCAGACTACCTCAAATAGGAGTTATGGTATTCTTTAAACTATATAGGCAGAGTGGTTGTTTTGAACCAAACATGTACATATGCTGATATCACATTATTTTGGTGATTTATCATAGCATAGCATGAAGAAATTCCCTTCTGAATTTATAAAGGGACTGCATTGCGTTTGTTAGGTGAAAAATACTCACAACACTTGTAATCTTTGTCGAAATGCATTGTCTATTTATTTAGCACAAAATTCCTTAAGTGCTGTGTCTGACTGATGCATATTTCTATCACAAGCAGATGCGTCACTGACTTTTCAAGTAAAATAAATAAAATTAAAGAAGGGGATAATGAGATAGATGGACAGCTGGGCTGCCATTCAGTCCACCCATGTCCATTTTGCCGTACCCGCATCCTACCTGCTGATGATAATTGATGCTGCCATCATCAGTCTCTGCCTCTCCACTACAGCTCTCTACTTTTACTGACTTCAGCAACCACCTGAAATCACTAGCCACAGATCATCTCGCATCAAGGATCCACAAAATGGTATAGCCTGTGTTCGGATATCTCAGGTACTCTTGATTTCTCTGGGTGCCTTCTGTTTTGATCTGACTGCCCCTGCGGATTGCTTTGTGCCCGGCTGGGTAGCTTTCTGTCTCCAGCATTGGTGGCCTCTCCAACCTTTATCCATCGTCTCTTCTCACATCCCTGCTTGACAGCATCTCAGTGCTCTCCAATTTGCCTCACCCTTGCTCTATTGCATCTGTCACTGTCCCATCAGATTTGCGTCTCTGACATGTGTCTCCTGAAATCATCTATGCTCTTCTCCCCTGGTGAAGTGGAATCCTGGAGTATGTCAAGAAAATTGAGAGGGAAGGCTGTGGAGTGGGCATTGACAAGCTTCTGGTGGGCGAGGACGTGAGATAGTGCAACCACCAACTGTTTTTTTACGAGGGTAGATATATTGGTAAACTTATGGTGCTACCATGTAGATTATAGAGATATAATGGATCATAAGCAAACTAGAAATAACTGCACGATCAATACTAACTTTTTTATGAAGAAATGTTTTTGCATTTACTTATCCCTACCTCTTCATTTGTATCCTGTGAAATTGAAAATGTCAACTATTTCATGCTAATGAACATGTCACAGGATACGGCATGCTCAGTCCAGACGTAGAAGAGGGCATATGCCAAGTTCTTGCTCACTTGTGGATTGAGTCAGAGATCATGGCAGGATCAGGAAGTAATGTTGCCTCGACGTCCTCAGCTTCTTCTACATCCACATCGTCAAAAAAGGGGGGACGTTCTCAGTCTGAGCAGAAGCTTGGGGATTTTTTCAAGCATCAGATCGAATCCGATACCTCTATGGCCTACGGAGATGGTTTCAGAGCTGGAAACCGAGCTGTTCTTCAATATGGCCTCAAGCGCACCCTTGAGCATATCCGGCTAACAGGGACCTTCCCATTTTGAAATGGCATGGATTCACATTCTGGCGAAGCTTATATTATATAAGTTTAACATTACATTTACTGGTAAAGAAAGCAATTTGAAATGCGTGACTGTACAAACATTCTTTTCAGGTATATACTGGAAGGGCTAGCTACAGTATTGAATGAGTTGAGATGGCTAGCTTGAGCAATCATTTGTACTATGACAAAACTGTGGAAAGATATAACAGTAATATTTTCATGTGATATGAATCTCAATAAAAAAATATATGCTGTTTTTGCGATGAAAGAAAATATGTTCTTCCGTTTGCCTGTGGGCAAGATAGACACAGTTATGTCAAGAAAAGAAGAGGTCTTTGGCTATCAAGCTGAAATGTCACTTCTCTATAGAAAGAAAGACCTGGAGGCAAGACCGGTCACGTAGATTAAACAAATGATTCGACGACATTCAATTCAAATAGGAGTAGTCAGAGGCTGAGCCGTGCCTTGTGGAAAGCCCGTCTTATTGAACATGTGTATAGGAACCGAGGAAAGGATATGTCACGAAAATTATATGTTATTTTAGTCTTCTACAGATTGTCTAAATTAACTGTTATTTTTGCTTTCAAATGCTTGTTTTATCTTTTCTCAATACATCTCTATCTCTATACTTTCCACATTTCTTTAATTGTCGTGGTCAAAGCTAGAATGACCTATAAATGGGACAAAGGGTACGTCAGAAGGGTGAGAGCCTTCTCTCCGCGTGTTGTTCTAAGGCTATCTGAACTCGTTTTTAAAGAAATATTTTCAATTTCTTCAGCATACTCTTCAGCACACTTCAAAAGATATTATGCTTTTCAGTACGTCCTCTCATCCTGGACGTACTGCATAAACATTTTCTACATCAATTAGACAACAACTAGGACGCAATCAGTGTTACGGTACAATCAGCCATTTTTTATTCATTGGCTTTCTATCTTACGGTTGTTGCATTTTTGCATTTTTTTATTTAACACCCTCCATCTAATGCATTTAGATGAAGGGGGTTAATTGAAAAAAATACACAATCGTAGGATGTAGATCTAATGAATGGAATAACTGATTTCACGATTGTATCGTAACACAAATTGCATTCTAGACGTTGCCCATCAACTATCATCCACTCTTGACTCATTTTTTAATATTTCTTTCAATCATTTTTATTTGGAACCATTGTGTTTCAACCACAATTTTGAAGGCTAATTATGATTTAAACGGCTTTTGAGATTTTGCATTTTTACCACAACTTTTTCACTCCCATGTTGCCATTTACCACGATTTGGCGACTCCTTTAGAGGATGTCGGTAAACAGAACAAGAAAAAAAAAGAAAAAATAACAAAAAAATGGAACTTGACCAAAATACCCCTCCTACTTTTTTCTTCCCTGGCCCGGTATTCAATCCACCGGCGGCAAACCCTAGCAAGGCGACGAACCCCAGCGGCGGCTGGAATCTCTGTGTTGAGGTGGGCGCGGGATGCGGCACGACGCACAGCGGTACTCCCTCCAGCGTCCTTCTTCCTCCCAACTCGGCGCGACGTTAGGCGAGCATGGCACGGCGTCAGGCGAGCGCAGCGCACGGAGGCTAGTGCGGCGCGAGGTGTCCGCGCGACACAAGAAGGCGAGAGTGGCGCGGCGTCAGGCGAGCGCAGCGCACGGAGGCTAGTGCGGCGCGAGGTGTCCGCGCGGCACAAGAAGGCGAGAGTGGCGCGGCGCCAGGTAAGTCATGGCGCGGTGTGCGAGCGCAGCGCACCAGGCCAGTCGCGGTGATGAGTAGGGTTAGGCCCGATCTTCCGAAAGGTATGTCGATTGGGATGGAGAACTCGACGTTGATGATCCGCGACACTCGAGCGGTTCGAGTACCCCTGCAATCACTACACCACGGCTCCGTTGGTTATCAACCGTGCTGCACACGCTTGACCTCGCCAAGAAGGCTAATCCCTGCAAGTGCAATCGAGAACACGAGCAAGAACGTAGAAGACACGATCGGAAATCGCGAAATTGGGGTCTCACAAACCGTAGGACGGCGATTTTATTGATCTAAGCAAAAACCACCGAATATGACCGGCGGCTGCAGTATTTATAGGCTAGGGTTCGACCAAAACACGATTAGACGCGTCCCTAATGGACTCTTACGGGATACAAGGCCCAAAGGCCCGATTCGGTGGCGCAGCACCGGACAGAAATCTGGACTCGACTTGTTTCGACGATTCCCAATGACTCCGGAGGAATTTTGAGGTGGGACCAGAACCATTGGAAAGTTTATCTTCTCCTCTTTCCGTGCATATGTAGAACGTCGAAAACGGAGTCCGTATGCCTCCTGGGCGTCTGTTTTAAGGTGGACTGCTCCTGGACTCTGAGTTGAACTCGAGTCCGAGTTGTAAACTATTTCCATCTACTTGTGGACGTCCCAGGTGGTTGTCCACGCTCCCAAGGCCTCCTTCCTTTACTTGTTGATCTTCTCCATTATTCCTAATAACAATTAAATCATCACATAGCAATCTATTCTCAAACTCACATGCAAAAGAAGTTAAGAACGAATTCACCTGCTGATTTAATAACCGTGCCCGTGCTCTTGTGATTGGTCCTTGCAGTTCAATGCGCGTCTCCGCTGTTGTGATGTCCTCATCATTCTCCCCTTCTTGAACTGGAGTCGTCCTCGACTCAAGTTCATCTTCTTCTCCCAAGTACGGTCGCAAATCTGAAATGTTAAATGTAGGACTAACCCCAAAATCGGGAGGCAATTCAAGCTTATATGCATTATCATTAATCTTTTCAACGATCTTAAAAGGACCAGCAGCTCGTGGCATAAGTTTAGATTTTCTCAAGTCGGGAAATCGCTCTTTTCTCAAATGTAACCACACCAAATCGCCCGGTTCAAGTTTTACTTCTTTTCTACCTTTACTACCTGCAATCCTATACTTCTCATTCATCATTTCAATATTTTTCTTTGTAGTTTCATGCATCTTAAGAATGAATTCAGATCGTTGTGTAGCATCCAAATTTATAGTTTCAGAAGGAGGCAAAGGTAGTAAATCAATAGGAGCACGGGGATTGAAACCATACACTACCTGGAATGGACTTACCTTTGTCGTGGAGTGAACGGATCTGTTGTAAGCAAATTCTATATGTGGTAAACACTCCTCCCACAACTTCAAATTTGTTTTCAAGACAGCCCGTAACATAGTGGATAAAGTACGATTAACTACCTCGGTCTGTCCATCCATTTGTGGGTGACATGTAGTTGAAAACAGCAACTTGGTTCCCAATTTATACCACAAAGTTCTCCAAAAATGACTTAAAAATTTTGCATCACGATCAGAAACAATGGTATTTGGCACACCATGTAAACGAACAATTTCCGTCATAAATAAATCAGCAATGTGTGAGGCATTATCATTCTTATGACAAGGTATAAAGTGTGCCATTTTGGAAAAACGATCAACAACTACAAAAATACTATCCCTCCCCCTCTTAGTCCTAGGCAATCCCAAAACAAAGTCCATAGAAATATCCTCCCAAGGTACACTAGGAACAGGAAGAGGCATATAAAGACCATGTGGGTTAAGACGAGACTTAGCTTTGTTGCAAGTAGTGCATCGTGACACGTAGCGCTCGACATCACGCCTCATCTTTGGCCAAAAGAAGTGTGTGGACAGCACGTCTTCAGTTTTCTTCACTCCAAAATGTCCCATCAAACCTCCTCCATGTGCTTCCTGCAAAAGCAATAGACGAACGGAGCTAGCTGGAACGCATAGCTTGTTAGCACGATAGAGGAGACCCTCTCGCAGCACATATTTATTCCAAGTTCTTCCTTCTCTACAATTTTCAAAAGCAACTTTGAAGTCCAAATCAGTAGGATATAATGCTTTAATTGTTTCCAAACCAAAGATTTTATGATCAAGTTGGGACAGCATGGTATAACGCCTAGATAATGCATCGGCAATGATATTTTCCTTCCCTTTCTTATGCTTAATGATGTATGGAAACGACTCTATGAACTCAATCCATTTAGCATGTCGTTTATTCAGATTGGTTTGACACTTAAGATACTTCAATGATTCATGATCGGAATGTATGACAAACTCCTTAGACCAAAGATAATGTTGCCAAGTTTGTAATACACGGACTAAGGCATACAATTCCTTATCATAAGTGGAATAATTCAGAGAAGGACCATGAAGTTTTTCACTAAAGAAAGCAACGGGTTTACCTCCTTGTATGAGAACGCCTCCAATACCAATGCCGCTTGCATCGCATTCTAGCTCAAAGGTCTTGTCAAAATCAGGAAGTTGTAGTAATGGTGCTTGTGTAAGCTTCGATTTGAGAGCATCAAAAGCTTGTTGCTGCTGTTCGCCCCATCGAAATGGAACTCCCTTCTTCGTTAGCTCATGTAGAGGTGCTGCAATGGTGCTGAAATCCCGCACAAAGCGCCGATAAAATCCTGCAAGACCAAGAAAACTACGAACCTGTGTGACTGTAGTTGGGGCTGGCCAGCTGGTGATTGCTTCAATTTTTGCCTCATCCATCTCAATTCCCTGCGAGGAAACGACATAGCCAAGAAACGAGACTCGATTGGTGCAAAAAACGCACTTTTCGAGGTTACCAAACAAACGTGCATCTCTCAAAACAGTAAAAACAGCACGTAAATGATCAAGATGTTCATCATATGACTTGCTGTAAATGAGGATATCATCGAAGTAAACCACCACAAATTGTCCAATGAAAGCACGTAAAACCTCGTTCATTAATCGCATAAAGGTGCTGGGTGCATTAGTTAAACCAAAAGGCATGACTAACCACTCATAAAGTCCAAACTTGGTTTTAAATGCAGTTTTCCATTCATCTCCTAGTGCCATTCTAATTTGGTGGTAACCACTACGCAAGTCAATTTTTGTGAAGATGATAGCACCACTCAATTCATCAAGCATGTCATCTAATCGAGGAATAGGATAACGATATCGAATGGTGATGTTATTAATCGCTCGACAATCAACACACATGCGCCAACTACCATCTTTCTTAGGAACCAAAAGAACAGGAACGGAACAAGGGCTAAGGCTTTCACGAATGTACCCGCGGTCCAAAAGATCTTGGACTTGTCGCTGAATTTCCTTAGTTTCTTGTGGATTCGCCCTGTAAGCTGCACGATTTGGCAAACTTGCTCCTGGAATCAAATCGATCTTGTGTTCAATGCCTCTCATCGGTGGTAAACCAGGGGGTATCTCGGAGGGAAACACATCCTCAAACTCCTGCAAAAGGTTAGCAACAGCAGG
Organism: Tuctoria greenei; assembly: GCA_036927565.1. Lineage (NCBI taxonomy): Eukaryota > Viridiplantae > Streptophyta > Magnoliopsida > Poales > Poaceae > Tuctoria > Tuctoria greenei. Next base: position 39,281,225 of record JAYESD010000006.1, on the reverse strand, counting down.
GGGCAATGCAATAGACAATTCATGAAGTGAAAACATGGCTTCTTTGCAAACTAAAGCATAGCACATCCCCTTAGCATCGAATAAATCAGCAAGTTCAGATTTAGTTGCGAGCAATGATGGTGATTTTAACTTAATAACTTGCTGTTTTTCAGATTCTAATTTAGTTGCTTTGCCCTCACGAATTTTACTCTTCTCAAAATGCACAATTTCAGCAGGAGTCATGGGGAGCAAAGTGATTTTCTTTCCCTTATGCATGAGAGTATATTTATTGGTTCTACCATGATGAATAGCATCTGTATCAAATTCCCAAGGACGACCCAATAAAAGAGAACAAGCATCCATAGGAACAACATCAAAATCAGCAAAATCATGGTATGAACCAATTGAAAAATGGATTCTCGCTGTTTGTGTTACCCGAACCTTACCGCTGTTGTTGAACCATTGAATGTGGTACGGATGAGGGTGTGCTCTTGTTGTCAAACCAAGTTTCTTGACGACGTCCGTGTTTACCAAGTTATTGCAGCTACCTCCATCAATTATAGTGTGTACACGGCAGTCCTTGACGACGAGAAACATGTGGAAGAGGTTGTGTCGTTGTAGCTTGTCGTCGGTCTCCACTTTGGAGCTCAAGGCACGCTGCACAATGATGCTCCTATAGTTCTCCGTCGCCGCTGCACCAAGTACCTCTTCTTCGGTGTGTTCGTCATTTGGATCTGTAAAGTCAGTAGCAAGAGAATATTCATCTTCAACATCCGAAGTACTATCATACCCGCCATCGTCGCGTGCTATGTATGCTCGTTTGCTCGGGCAATCTCTCATCATATGACCAAGTCCCTGGCAGCGGTGACACTTAATGTCAGAAGTACGACCCGTAGAAGGAGTGGACGACGAAGGCTTGAATGATGTCGCCTTGCTGCCTTCCGGCACGCGAGAAGGTGGAGCAGCAGGTATAGTTCGTTGGCCGCCATTGGGTGGTGTAGTCGCTGCACGGGAGGCCGAAGATGGTGCTGTTTTGGATGGTGTAGTTGCTGCACGCGGCGTGAAGTTGCTCCTCGTGCGTTGTTGCTGTTGTTGTTGGCCCTGCAATTCTTTTTCTGCCAACATAGCAAGCTGAAACAATCTGTTAACAGTATCATATTCTTTGTAATCAACAATGTCCTGAATTTCACGCCTCAACCCCCCATAAAAACGAGCTATTTTATCATCCATGTCCTCTACTACCCCACAACGCAGCATACCCTTTTGTAACTCTTGATAATACTCCTCTACGGACATGTTACCTTGGTCTAAACGCTGCAATTTTTTGCGAAGGTCCCGCTGAAAAGATGGAGGAACAAATCGAACACGCATAGCTTCCTTTAATCTATCCCATGTTGGAGGATCAGTTCTAGTTTTAACAAGTTCATTCCACCATATGATAGCAAAGTCCTTAAACTCACTAGTGGCTTGACGAACTCTATGTTGTTCAGGAACAAGATGGGAATTAAATTTTTGCTCTACTGTCATCTCCCAATCAAGATAAGCCTCAGCATCATAAGCACCAGAAAAAGAGGGTATAGTAAATTTCACTTTAGCAAAAGGATCATCAGGAGGGCGGTTATAATTGTTATGATTATTACCTCCCATACCTTGACGATAAAGTGGCAGTCTTGGCTGATTACTGTGATCTTCCAGTTCATCATAAGCATTGTCTTCTTGTCTTCCAGCGAGAGGCAACCGAGCCTCAAAAGTATTCATCCGAAGAGCAAGGTCATCCAGTTTGCGAGTCAAGTTCGCCAATGACTCCTCCGTTGATGCGTTGTATTTGGCGAACATATCACGTAACTCAACATGTTGAACACATTCGTCATTATTTTCTTCTCCTGCCATTGTTAGTAGGAAACAAAAGACAACAAAAAAATGTTATCCCTATTAACTACAGTGACAATGTGGAAGGTGGAAGAAAACAATCTCTCTCGCTCAAGCGTCTTACCACGCTCTTACAAGTGTTCTTACCGACACAGCAGGTGGTGTGGACGGTGAGATGAACCAATGAAGCGTGGGGTGATTGCAAAGGTACCTGTTATGCTCAAGAGAAAGGTGGAGCTTGGAGGGCACAATATGGTGGCTAATAAGCAGAAAATCGTTAACAGCTAAACAAAGTTGAATAAGTATTCAATGTAGGAAACTGTTGCTGGTCAACTGAGTGCCCTAGATCCTAGCACAACACAAGGAAGTATCAAGGCAAAAGAAAGACAGAATGATATAACCAAACAAACAGCACCAAGTGGTATAGGCCAATTGCTTTAATATGCGTGCTCTTCACTATTTTTTTTCTTTTTTGTAATATTTTTTTGATATTTTTTCTTTTCTCAGTAGCACAAATATAGGAAGCACACAAATTTGCAGCTCAATTGGATGTAATATGCGGCCTATAGAAAATCAAGAAGGTTCTTTAAAATTCGTGCTGAAACTTCGGAGGCCGGATAGCCTATCTTCCGAGGGGAATTTGGGCAATCTAATTTCGCCGAACGCGGCTACGCGGCGGAAAATCGGATGCGAAATTTCGCGTAGATGAATTTGAAAAAAAAATTCGCCCGATTTCGAGTTCGTATGCGAAAGTTATGGCCGTTTTAAGGTAGGCTGTCCGAGTTACGTTTTTTTGGATGTTGATTTCAACTCGGTTTGAGAACAGAACTCGCAAACGGATACGAAAACGATCGGGAATTTGCACAGCAACTAATAGGGTGGTGTTTGATGATTCAAGGATGAATGGCACAAAGATTTGTCACCTAATCTAGGGCTGGCGATGCGGGAGTTCACGCAAGGCGGCTAGCTAGGGCAAACCGATGAACGTGGCGGATCGGTTTGTTATTTAGGGATTGTGGAATAGGTATCGACTAGCAAGAAAACAAGGACGAAACACGATAACTAGGACCAAAAAACACAAAGCTAAACCAGCAACAAGACTCAACCACACGAATGCAAACTCAACAATGCAAACTGAAAAACGAAACTGCAGGCACTATAGTCTGGGAAGCGGTAAAAACGATCTAATTTTTTTGTGGCTTTTTTGTGGACTCTAGGTACGAAACAAAATCGATCTAATGGAAGGAAGGAAAACAAAGATACCTCACGGGCAACCTGGAAATCTGATACCAATTGATGAGTAGGGTTAGGCCCGATCTTCCGAAAGGTATGTCGATTGGGATGGAGAACTCGACGTTGATGATCCGCGGCACTCGAGCGGTTCGAGTACCCCTGCAATCACTACACCACGGCTCCGTTGGTTATCAACCGTGCTGCACACGCTTGACCTCGCCAAGAAGGCTAATCCCTGCAAGTGCAATCGAGAACACGAGCAAGAACGTAGAAGATACGATCGGAAATCGCGAAATTGGGGTCTCACAAACCGTAGGACGGCGATTTTATTGATCTAAGCAAAACCCACCGAATATGACCGGCGGCTGCAGTATTTATAGGCTAGGGTTCGACCAAAACACGATTAGACGCGTCCCTAATGGACTCTTACGGGATACAAGGCCCAAAGGCCCGATTCGGTGGCGCAGCACCGGACAGAAATCTGGACTCGACTTGTTTCGACGATTCCCAATGACACCAGAGGAATTTTGAGGTGGGACCAGAACCATTGGAAAGTTTATCTTCTCCTCTTTCCGTGCATATGTAGAACGTCGAAAACGGAGTCCGTATGCCTCCTGGGCGTCTGTTTTAAGGTGGACTGCTCCTGGACTCTGAGTTGAACTCGAGTCCGAGTTGTAAACTATTTCCATCTACTTGTGGACGTCCCAGGTGGTTGTCCACGCTCCCAAGGCCTCCTTCCTTTACTTGTTGATCTTCTCCATTATTCCTAATAACAATTAAATCATCACATAGCAATCTATTCTCAAACTCACATGCAAAAGAAGTTAAGAACGAATTCACCTGCTGATTTAATAACCGTGCCCGTGCTCTTGTGATTGGTCCTTGCAGTTCAATGCGCGTCTCCGCTGTTGTGATGTCCTCATCACGCGGCGCCAGGTCATAGACATACCCCACCTTCGCTGATTCCTCGTCACGCGGCAAGCAAGGATTCCATAGACACTTCCCTCCTTGGCTGCTCCATCCAGAGACACGCCCCTCCTTCGCTGATTCCTCCCTGTCGCGGCAACTAGGGGTGGGCGTTCGGTCTACAGTTAAATTCGGTTCGGTTATTTCGGTCTTTTTGAATTTCAGTTTTTGAAAATTACTACCCGAAATGTTATACAAATATTAGATATCCGAAATTTTTGGGTACCTAAATTTCGGTTCGGTCTTACGCGAAATACCCGAATTGTACATTATTCTTATTTTATGCTCTCAACAATAAATATAAGTTTAATATCATTCGTAAATTTAATCTCGATAGACAATAAATTATTAGTTCATTAACGATGCATCGTGAATAAATATTTTAATTTAAGGGATAATTGTTTCAGTAACCCCAAATTAAGATCTAATTGTACACTTAACCCTGCTTTTTAGAGTTTCCACGTTTGACCCTGATTTTTCCTAGTGAAATCACTGTTTGACCCTGTGTTTAACGGTTCTGTTAATTTTAAGTAATTTTAGATTATTAAAAAAATATAAAATCAGATTAATAATACAAAGAGACCCAAATACCCTTTCCTAGGGCCAACCCTGGTTCCCTCTGTTCCCTACAGATTCAATCTCAAGACTCAAGTGTACCGTATTCTTACACTTTCACGGCGACCGGCGGCGGTGGCGGCGGCTGGCAGCGTGCGGCGGCGCGCACGCAAAGGCCAGCGGCGGGCAGCGTGCGGCGTGCGGCAGCGCGCGAAGGCCAGGGGCTGCCTTGTGCGAGGGGCGGCGGCGGCCAAGCAGCAAGCGCCCAGAGTGTTCCCGCACCGGCAAGCAGTTTGCCTGCCCTTGTTAATTGAATGAGTGTCCTTGTTAATTGAATTGATACATTTATGCTTCAAGCAGTAACGAATCTCTAGAAGGCTTTCATTCAATCAAAATTATTAAAAACTATTTCAACTAGTGCGAAATTTTATTATAATGACAGGCATAATGATGATTTTTTATGTGTAAAGTAGGGTCATAAATGATATTGCAATTAAAAATAAGGGTCAATTGTGCAAGAGTAAATATGTCATTTTGACATGGAGTTAACACCGTTAAGTGGTCTTAACGGAGCAGGGTCATTTCATTTGCTCATTTTGAAAAAATAAGGTCATATACGCAAACCCTAAAAAGAAGGGTCAACCGTACAATTAAAGTAAAAAATGAGGTCGATTTCGCAAATGGCCCTACGGCGCCGTACAATTAAAGCATGCGGCGGGAGATGAGGATCGGGACGAGGAGCTCGAAGGTGGCGGGCTCCGAGCGGAACCTGACCTGGTGGTAAGGGAAGCGGAAGAACTGGAGCGCGAGGTCACGCGCCCGACGGCAGCGGCGCCAGAGATGACACCATGGACGAGCGGAACTCCGAGGGTGGGTGAGAGCAGGCGGATGGAGTTCTGGAGGCACGTCTTGTAGACGTATGTGTACAACATCGTCTCGTGAAGGGGTTCCTCGAGACGGGGCGGGTTGGGGCTCGCTGGCGGCGACGATGCAGCGCGCCCGCTCCATGGTCTCATCTGCGGCTTCGACGGTGGAGGTTGTTGTTTCGTGATTAGAGGAGTATAAGGCACGACGAGAGAGGTGTGTGGGGACAACGGGCTGGCAGGAGAGAAGCAGGAGGGGGAGGAGAGGTGGCTGCGCGCCATGGCCGCCGGTGCGCACACCTGTTTTTTTTATGTTTTTTCTTCAGTGCGCGGTAGTTACGATGGGAGGGGCAGATCGGACGCCTATGTTTAGGCTACCGAGAGGAGCGCCCCTTGAATGGGCTTTGTGTTTAGGCTAACAGTTGGAAGGTGTTTTAATACCTAAATAAGGTTTAGGCTTTCTAATAGAATATCTGTTGGAGACAGTCTTAGGAGCACTTAATGGACTTATGCTAATGTTGCGCTTCATCTGAAAAAAGTTGTGGCTAAAACACAAAATTTTAAAAATGAGGTCTATATCACAATTAGCCTCTAAATCTGTGGTTAATACACAATTGACCCTTTTTATTTTTATTTTCTTTCCGTATTTTCTCTCTTCTTTTCCCCATATTTTTCTTTCCCATTCCTCTCTTCATTTCTTAATTTTCTTTCCCTTTTCTCTTTCAATTTCATTATATTTGTATTTCCTTTTTTCTCTTTATCTCATTCTACTTTATTTCTTTCTCTTTCCTCTCCCATTTTCCTTTAGAGAAGCTTCTCCATTCTCAATATATTCCACTTCCCAGCGTTCCCGTGGCCGATTCTAGAGTCCTCCCAATTCGCTTCCCAACGACTGTGGTGCATCCCGAACCTTCTCTGACTCTCCCTTCCCTGGCCGTCGCCACCGTGGCACGCAGATGCCGCGCACCGCGCCATCCTCCTCCCCCACGGTGCGGCCTTCCTGCCCTCCTCCACATCGTGCAACCGTCTTCCACGCCGGCTTCTCCCACATCGGAGGAGGGGGATGCGCGCGCGGGGCGCTGTGGCTCAAGCTCATCGTCGTGGCTTCCATCCTGGCCACCGGCGCCGCGGGGTCCTGGTCCCCATCCTGGGCCGCTCGCCCGCCGTGCTGTGGCCAGAAGAATGCACCTTGCCTCCAACCTCCTGCCTCAGACATCATCTTCTCGCTCCGCGCCGCTAACCTCGTAAATCGTAATCCGACTCCCGGTGATCCTTCCATCCGCAGCGACGACGACGTGCAGGAGCAGCTGGCCTGGCGCAGAGCTCGACGGCAGCGGCGGCACTCCTCGGTCACCTCCATCGTGCTGCCCACCTTCTTCCTTGCCTCGTTCCTCAGCCCTCCTTCACGTCGGCGCGCCACTGTCCACCCCCGTCGAGCGCGCGCGAGCAACGACAGGCGAAGGGGCTCATATGAAAACGGTCCGAAACGGAAGGAAAAATGATGAAATCATTTTCATATAAAATTTTCAAAAACGAAATCGTAAATGGTATCATTGAAAACGGTCATGCTATTTGAAATTTTGGAAACGGATATATCGGATCGGAAGTATGTCTATGTCGGAACGGTTCTAAATTTTATTCGAAAACAACGCATGAAAATATTATTCATCTATAACATCAACAACTTAAGTATAAAATATGAGACAACAACTTTTAGTTTCATTTTATAAAAAATTTTCAATATGAAACAAAATCATTTTAGAAATACATTTTAAAGTAAATAAATATTTGCACGTAATTAAAATTAACTCATTATCCAAACTAATGTTTGAATACAAAATTTAAACAATTGAGTTTATTACATGTCACCCCATTAGACCTAACCTACTATTTGGAAATTATTTGGTTATTATTTGGAAATTTTTCATTAAAATACGGTATTCCGACAATTCAGTTGGAAATCAGTCCTAATCATTTTCGATCCGTTTACCAAATTTTAATGTCCAATAAAAACGGTAATCGGATCGAAAATTTCGGAAATTGTCAAAAATGATAATCGCATCATAAATTTTTGAAAATAACGTCGGATGATTCAAAAATTTACCATACTATTTTCATACCTACTCACACATGAGGAGGATGGCGGACGCGCGCGGCCTTCAGAGTTGGCGGTTGACTGTAGCACCCTTCGGTAGCGTTCATTGCTACGAGCGACTTTTTCGCTCTGTCCACCACCCATGGTGTAGCAGACCGGGTGCCGTAAACCGGTACGAACAACCTAAATATCTGATTATGGACAATCCATGACAAATGAGATATGCGTAGGGTTTTCTGCAAGTTCAAGCGACGTCTTCTAAATTGTCAATCTATTTTTTGAGAACAACTGCTGTGCAATCTCCTGTTTTGTGCAAGCATGCAATCTTCATATTTCAACCGTTCTCTATCAATTGCACCGAGAACAACATGAGTCATCCACCTTGTGCTGTGATCGACACCACCAGCAGCCCGAACTTTGGCTCACCGTGCCTAGCAGCATGAGGAGCCCAACACCACATCCACACACATGGGTGGGAGTGTCTTTTGGCGTGACGCCCAGGCAGACGTGCCCTCAACCATAAGGCATCAGGCGCAACTTGCGTTCAGAAAATCGATGGTTCACGGGATTATGCAATTCACACCAGGTATCGCATTTTGCTACGTTATTCATCGATGCGAGAGCCAAGATATCCATTGCCGAGAGTCATGTGTATTAACATAGCATCGCTGCACGAGGTGCGTCCGACAAGCCAGTCGTATCCCCGAGCAAGGCAATATTTGTGATCCTTGATGCCATACGGCGCCGTGGGTTCTTTTTTAGCCACTAACCTCCATCAGAAGTTTAGTGACCTGTACCGAGAAACAGGTGCATGCCCCATATCTCGGTGGAATTGATGACACATTCATGGTCTGTTTTGGTTAGGATAACGACAATGATCCTTCCGCAGGTTCACCTACGAAAACCTTGTTACGACTTCTCTTTCCTCTAAATGATAAGGTTCAATGGACTTCTCGCGACATCGGGGGCGGCGAACCACCTCCGTCCGCGATTCGAACACTTAAAGGTAGGTGCACTCAAGGTTATTTTTGCATATTGTCAATAGCACCATGTGGGAGAATTTAAGTTCTAAAAGTGCAGTACCTTTGGATCGGTAGGGAACAGTTAAGATGTGGAGATTGCACACTTGCATAAAACATGATATTGTGTGAAACCTATATGTGCTGAATATATTGGCTTGTACTGAATACATTGGCTTTGATGATATAAGTTCTAAAATTCTTCCAAAACACCCTTTTTAGCAAGGTCCGACTCTAGGTCCAAGCTCGAGCAAGGTCCGACGATAGGTCCGACTTGTTTTGGGTACCTCCGGTGAGCATTGTCTTTAGCTTCGACATGTCTTTGATAGCTCCGACATGTCTTTGTTAAGCTCTGATATGTTTTTGCTAGGTCCGACTTATGTTGGTTAGCCCCGACATGTTTTTCTAGCTCCGACTTTTGGGTTGACTAGTTTCGACTAGCTTTGGCAAGCTCCGGTGCTAGGTTGTACTAGCTTTGATATGCTCCGGCGCTAGGTTGTACTAGCTTTGGTAAGCTCCGGCGCTAGGTTGTACTAGCTTTGGTAAGCTTCGGCTCAAGCTCCGGTTAGCTTTGGCAATGTTCAGAGCTAGTTCGCAATGTTCCTGCTTTTATTGTGAAATATTTCGAACTTGCTTTACATTATTGGAAAGATTGCTTAGTATTCTTTTACTAAGTGTTTGGTGTGTTTTGGTTGATATGCTTAATATCATTTTGCTATGGTTTGCAACATGCTTATGTGAAGTGCTCATGTAAGATGTTGTAGTTTTGGAACTAACGAGAGTCAAGTTGAGGACTTGTGCTCGGAAGTATTCATTGTTTGTTTATGTGCAGGTGTTGCTTGAGTTCAAGACATGGCTGGTGACGGGATCCATTGAACTAGTCTTAGGGAGAAGATGAGGTTCAACAACCAAGTTCGGAGGAATTGTGGTTGAGTTGATCGGGAGGTTGCGCAACATGTTTGAATCCAGAACAATGCATATGAAGGTATCGTGGACGTCGTTGGAAGATGTTTGCACGTATGCAAGGAGTGCATGGACGTGGCTACATGATCCCGAGGCGTGATGAAGAGAAGTGGACGTAAATAATTGGTCGGAAAGGTCCAACCGACTTGGTTATGGACTCAGGCTGCGGCTGAGTCGTGTTTGACTCAAATATGGAAAGTTTTGAGCACACTTGTGGTACACTTGCTTTGTTGTCCTCTCTAACCCTTGAACAGATTGAGGAGTTTCCAGAGGAGGAGCTAGCACTTTTCTCTACTAGGTTCTCAAAAGCATTGCAAAATGTGAGAACTAGAAGGAGAGGAAGCTCTGTACCTCAACGATGCATCAAATGTGGTATGACATGACACTTTCGTACAGATTTTCCTAACATTTCAGGTCCTACTTCCCGAGAAGAAAAACAATTAAGGATGAAGCACTCATCAACAAATGATAAGAAGAAGAAGAAGGGTTTTATAGATCGCCAACTGGTGAGCAGTTTTATCTCTGCACTTCAGGAACTTGGCTCAAGCGACGTGGACATTGGAAGTTATGAAGATGAAGATGATTTGGCAAACTTGTGCTTCATGGCGGGCAAGTCAAGATCAAGTATGGAGGAGGCAGAACACAACAACGACAATGAAGAGGTATATCCTACTTGCGAAGAAATGTGTGATGCTATTTCTCTTACCACTGTTATTGTTAAGAAAAATGACAAAAAGCTTAGGGACAATGCTGTTAAAATTGAGTCACTAGAATCTGAAATTAATCGTTTGAAATCCTTGATTCCTAGTGATGATTCTTGTTCCTCATGTGACTTAATATATGAACAACTGTCTTCCCTAAGAAGTGCGCACAGCTCCACACTTGATAAACTTGAGTTAGAAATTGAAAAGAACAGAGAGCTTGATACACTTAATAATAAAAACTAGAAAAATGCTACACTTAATGATAAGCTTGCTACACTTGATTTGCATTGTTCTACTTGTGAGGATCTTGATAAGAAACTACAAGATGCTATGAATGAAATTTCTATATTGAACAATGCTTTACGTTCTCATGAAGTTAAATATTGTTCCAATTGCAAATGAAAAGGAAAAACTTCATGTGAAAATTGCCTTGATCTGTCCAATAAACTTGATGATATGCATAGTACATTAGATTGGTTTTGTAATGGGAATAAGAACCTAAATTCGCTGCTGAATTCTTCCAAGTCTTGCAATGATAAAACTGGTTTAGGTTTTGATTCTCATGCTTATGCTAAGGCTCATCCACCTAAAATTGTAAAGTTATTAGGAAGTGGTTTGATTCAAACAGTTCCTAAACAAAAAGAAGTGGTTTTCAAATCTGCAGGAGTGTTGTCTCATTCGGTTTCAAATAAAAATGTTGTTTGCTCATCTAGACATGAACACAAAGTTAAATTTCATTGTACCTACTGTGGTAGAGATGGTCATGTCATAGATTTTTGTTATAGACTAGCTAAACAACAGAAAAAGGAAAGAATGATTGCTTGATCTCATATGCAAAATTTGCTGCACTTGCTAAATCAAATGATAGGAACACACAATCTGCTTAATGAGTTGAAAACATGTAAAGGTTGATCCCAAACCTACTGTTTTTTGTGCTACACATGTAACATCTCGTAGGACAATAGTTGGGTACAAAAATCCTCAAGCTTTGGCTCATAAACCTGCTGTTTTATCTCAGCTTTTGCGTGTTATTCTTGCTGGACGTCGTGTGACTCAATACTGGATTCCTAAATGCCTTTTGACTAACCCCAGTGTTGAGTCATCGACGTATTTGTCTTCTATGTAGGTTACACGCTTGAGGAAGGAGAACATTTGAATTGTGGATTCAGGTTGCTCACGCCACATGACCGGTAACAAAGAATGGTTCTCCCCCCCTCTCTTTTGTGTCACGTGTAGAGAATGTTACCTTTGCCGATAATTATTCAACTCCTTAATTGCTAAGGGTTCGGTTAGAGTAAATAATCACTACACTTTGAAGGATGTGGCACTTGTTAAAAATTTGAAATACAACATTCTTTCTGTTTCACAACTGCTAGATGAAAATCTGGAAATTATTTTCACTAAAAATTGCTGCAAAGTTGTAAATTCAAATAGTGAGCTTATTTTTAACATGTCTCGGTTTGGAAGAGTTTTAAAAGCTGATTTTGATATGTCTTCCTCTAAGCATAGGTGTCTAGTTGCTAATGATTCAAATGACTTATATTTTTGGCATCGTAGACTTGGTCACGTAGGCTTTGATCATCAAACACATGTTAATGCTCTTGATTGCATATGTGGGCTGCCTAAGCTTAAAGGGGACAAAGAAATTGTGTGCTCTTCTTGTAGACATGCTAATATGGTTGCAGGTTCACATACTCCTCTCACAATGATCATTACAACTGAACCGGATCAACTTTTGCACCTTGACATCGTAGGACCTTCACGCGTTCAATCCTTCGGAGGTAAATGGTATGTTCTTGTGATTGTTGATGATTATTCTAGATACTCTTGGATTTACATTATGACATCTAAGAATGAATCTTTTAGTCACTTTAGAACTTTATTTCTTAGATTATCAATTGATCACCCAAGATCTTTAAAAGCAATTAGAAGTGATAACAGAACCAAATTTAAAAATCAATCTTTTGATCACTTTTGTGCTGAAAATGGAATAGATCATCAATTTTCTTCACCATATGTACCTCAACAAAATGGTGTTGTAGAAAGAAAGAACAGAACCTTAGTTGAGATGGCTAGGACTATGCTTGATGAATATCAAACTCCTAGGAAATTTTGGGCTGATGCGATTGCAACTGCTTGTTATGTCTCAAATCGTGTTTTCTTGCGCGCTAAGCTAGGTAAAACACCATATGAGCTATGGTTTAGATATAGGCCTAGTGTTACACACTTTCGGGTCTTTGGTTGCAAATGCTTTGTTAAGAAACATGGTAATATTGATAAATTTGAACCTAGATCTGTTGATGGCATGTTTCTTTGTTATCCATCTCATACTAGAGGCTACCGTGTACTTTTACTTGACACTAACAAAATTGTGGAGACTTGTGATGTGTCTTTTGATGAAGCTAGCCCAGGTAATAGCTCAAACATTGCAGGTACAGATCCATATCCGCAGGGGGAGAGCATTTTCGTTGAAGATGAGGAAGAGGTGGAGCTGCTGCCCGAAAATTCAGCAGCTAATGACATTGTTCCAACTCCTGATTTTGATTCACAGCCAGCACCGATGACCACCATTGTTGGTCCAGATCCTCCTCAAGTCACAAGCTCACCGATTTGTGATGAACATGAAGAAGAAGAAGAATCTTGTGAAGTGTCCACTCCCCTCCGAGTTCTCAAAATTCATCCTCCACAACAAATTATTGGAAGCTTGTATGAACAAGTCACACGATTCAGGTTTTGCCATCCAAACTCTCATGCTCATTCTGCTTTTGTTGCTTCTTTTGAACCCAAAGATATATCACACACACTCACTAATGAATCTTGGATTATTGCCATGCAAGAAGAGTTAGAAAATTTTGAAAGAAATAATGTTTGGAAACTTGTACCTCCACCTCAAGGTCACACTTAAATTGGAACTAAATGGGTGTTTAAAAATAAACAAAGTGAGGATGGGGTTGTGGTTAGGAATAAGGCTAGGTTGGTTGCTCAAGGTTTCACTCAAGTTGAAGGTCTAGATTTTGATGAAACTTGTGCTCCTATTGCTAGATTAGAAGCCATAAGAATTTTGTTAGCTTTTGCTGCATCTAAAGATTTCAAGTTATATCAAATGGATGTTAAAAGTGCTTTTCTTAATGGCTATATAGATGAGGAGGTTTATGTTAAGCAACCACCTGGTTTTGAAAATCCATATTTTCCTAATCATGTTTACAAACTATCCAAAGCCTTGTACAATCTCAAACAAGCCCCTAGAGCATGGTATGATAGGTTAAAAACATTCTTACTTGAAAAGGGATTTACCATGGGCAAGGTTGATAAAACTCTTTTTGTACTTAAGTATGACAATGACTCATTATTCGTTCAAGTGTATGTGGATGATATTATCTTTGGTTGTGCTTCTCATGATCTTGTGTCCAAGTTTTCAGCTATGATGAGTTCAGAATTTGAGATGACTATGATGGGAGAATTCACATACTTTTTGAGGCTGCAAATCAAGCAAACTAAGGAGGGTACCTTTGTGCATCAAACGAAGTATACAAAATACCTCCTAAGGTGCTTCAACATGGAAAAAAGCAAGCCTCTTCGGACACCAATAGGGACAACAACAACACTTGAACTTGATGAAGATGGTGAAACCGTGGATAAGAATATAGAAGCATGATCAAATCACTTTTGTACCTCACGACATCAAGACCGGACATACAATTCAGCGTATGTCTTTGTGCACGGTTTCAAGCCTCCCCACGCGCTTCACATCGTCAAGCCGTCAAAAGGATTCTCAGGTACTTACACGGAACTCAAGAATTTGGCATTTTTCTTCCTTCTTCCTCAATCGTTACTTTGAAAGCTTTTTCCGATGCTTATTTTGGGGGTTGTAGGATTGATAGGAAAAGTACTTCAGGTGCTTGTCATTTTCTTGGTAATTCACTTGTTGCTTGGTCCTCTAGAAAACAAAACTCAGTTCCATAATACACAGCTGAATCTGAATATGTAGCCGCTGCTAGTGCTTGCTCACAAATTCTTTGGATTGTTCAAACACTTAAGGACTATGAGGTTGATCTAGATAGTGTTCCACTATTTTGTGATAACACTAGTGTGATTTGCATTGCTAAAAACCCCGTGCAATATTATAGAATTAAGCACATTGACATTAGGTATCACTTTCTTCGTGATTATGTTGAAAAAGGAAACATTGTTCTTCACTATGTAGATACCGAACAACAATTGGCTGACATTTTTACAAAATCTTTGGATTTCACTCGTTTTTGTTTCATTCGTAGTGAAATAGGGTTTATGCATCCTCATGTCTTAAATTGAGGGGGACTTTTCAAACTTGAGAAGTCTATGTGTGAATCTGAAATTAAAATAATATGAGCATAGTAGTTCATACATATATGACTTTGTGATTCTTCTTACATGCTGAAAGTTCTTACTACATTACTCGTGTTATACATTTTGTAGTTTTTGCCATGTTTAGTAATTGGAATAATTACTTACACTAAGTCTGGTCATGGTCGAACTTTCTTGCTGTTTTGAACTTGTTGCATGCTCACAAGTGCTTTTATTCATAAAGAATTAATCAAGTAATTAACTGACATGTTGAGCTTTTATGGTCAAATATAAATTGAAAAAATATCAAGAGAATATGCATGCATCACACTTCTTCTTTTGAGATGGCTTATCATTGCACTTAGATATGAACTTGGAAGAAGTTGTGTATGACTAAAACCACTCCTTAAGCTTCTGATTGTCAAATGACATAGGCTTGGCTTGGTTGGTTAGAATAAGGCAGATGCGCATAAAATCTCTTGCAAATATCATATGATCTAAATATGTGCTTTGAAAAATAATAAAATGCAGCAACAAGTGTCATGCTTTCAGGTTTTGAAATAGTTATGTTTGTGAGATCATGACTTGCTAAATTGAAATTACATTTGATTTCTAGCATGGCTTACACTACTTTATGTATTTCATTGATGTGGTAGTGTAAGTTACTTGATTGTATGACTTGGATGAGCTTTGTTTTATATGTATATGTTATAATATGCTCATAACAATTAAAATTTGTCTTTTGAACCTTGCTGAATACATTGTCAAAGGGAGAGAGATAATAGACAATATGTGAATTTTTAAAGATAAGTATGCAAGAGGGATAAATTGATTACACATTGCACATATTCACAATTGTTTTTGGCACGATTCTTCGCAGGGGGAGAATTTTTTTTCTCATTTTATTTCTGTTTTACAAAGGGGAAGAAATTGTTTTCAAAACTTTTAATGTGAATAAGCCAATGTTCGGATTTTAAATGGTGTTGCCAATGCATTCATCAAGGGGGAGATTGTGAGACCTATGTGTGCTGAATACATTGGCTTGTACTGAATACATTGGCTTTGATGATATAAGTTCTAAAATTCTGCCAAAACACCCTTTTTAGCAAGGTCCGACTCTAGGTCCAAGCTCGAGCAAGGTCCGACGATAGGTCTGACTTGTTTTGGGTAGCTCTGGTGAGCATTGTCTTTAGCTCCGACATGTCTTTGATAGATCCAGCATGTCTTTGTTAAGCTCCAATATGTTTTTGCTAGGTCTGACTTATCTTGGTTAGCTCTGACATGTTTTTCTAGCTCCGGCTTTTGGGTTGACTAGTTTCGACTAGTTTTGGCAAGCTCCAGCGCTAGGTTGTACTAAGTTTGATAAGCTCCAGTGCTAGGTTGTACTAGCTTTGGTAAGCTCCAGCGCTAGGTTGTACTAGCTTTGGTAAGCTCCGGCTCAAGCTCCGGTTAGCTTTGGCAAGGTCCGGAGCTAGTTCGCAATTTTCCTGCTTTTACTGTGAAATGTTTTGAACTTGCTTTACATTGTTGGAATGATTGCTTAGTATTATTTTGCTAAGTGTTTAGTGTGTTTTGGTTGATATGGTTGATATCATTTTGCTATGGTTTGCAACATGCTTATGTGAAGTGCTCACGTAAGATGTTGTAGTTTTGAAACTAATGAGAGTCAAGTCGAGGACTTGTGCTCGGAAGTATTGGTTATTTGTTCATGTGCAGGTGTTGCTTGAGTTTAAGACATGGCTGTTGACGGGATCCATTGAAATAGTCTTAGGGAGATAATGAGGTTCAACAACCAAGTTTGAGAGGAATTGTGGTTGAGTTGATCGGGAGGTTGCACATCATGTTTGAATGAAGAACAATGCATATGAAGGTATCGTGGACGTCGTTGGAAGATGTTTGCATGTATGCAAGGAGTGCATGAATGTGGCTACATGGTTCCGAGGCATGATGAAGAGACGTGGACGTAAAGAATTGGTCGGAAAGGTCCAACCAACTAGGTTATAGACTCAGGCTGCGGCTGAGTCGTGTTTGACTCAAATATGGAAAGTTTTGAGTTGGTTATGATAGGATTTCGTATGGGTCACGAATTTGAGTTGTTTTAGTAATGTGGGATATGTTCCTAAGATGTTTGTAAGTCTTAATATTGCTTCTATATGCGTATAGAAGAGTCCTAAGTAGTTATGGAAAGTTTCAATTCGTGATTTGAGTAGGATTAGAGTCCTAGTTGAGATTGGGTTGGCCTAAGGGCTGGTTATATAAGCAAGGGAGGCCAGAGCTCGTGGTAGACGACTTTAGGGTTGTTCCTCTTGTGTTCTATTGAATAAAATTCGTATTTGAAAGGAACTTTTGTGCCTTGTTCGTCCGACTTGTTCCAGACAAGTTTTTCTCGTCGAGTTTTCTGCACAACATTACCTTTCTTTGGTGGTTTTATCATAACTCAAGTTTAACAGATCCAATTGATGTGATTCTTTTTGGGTTGTCTTTACAACTTGATTATCTATCATCTATCAAAATTTTACTGTAATTGGATTTGTGGGTTTTGATCTACACGAGTTTCTTTGCAGTATTGCATATTTGTTTTTCACTCGGTAGAATAGATTAACCTTTGTTCGGTCTTTCGATCGTAACTTGAGTTTCTCTCGACGGATTTGAGTGATTCTTGTTGTGTCGTCTTCATGACTCTATTATCTCTGATATTTATCACTTTTGTCATGGTAAAACATGTTCAGATTAGTCTCACACATGATTCCTTTAACAGATCATTTTTCTGCTGAAGAGGTTGGAATTTAATTGTTTCCGTTGCGTAAGATTTTTTAATCTACCATTCACCCCCTCCCCCTGTGGTATATTTTCACGTGCTCTTCGATCCTACATATTGCACAACAGTTGTTCTTCTATTTTTTAAAGAGCCAATTGTTATTATGGATCTCTAGAGAAGTGGTTTCGACGGAACGACACTTATACCGTGTGCTTCATTTTCAACATGTGCACACAATTGTAATGACATTATCATATATTTTAGGTCTTTTTATTTTTAACATGTGCACAACGTCCATTTCTAACACTATTAAATCTGGTTAGAATCAATGATTTTAAAAAAAATTAAATAAAGAATTGAGAATTAAAAAAGGACATAACTATCCTTCTTTGTGCTAATTTATCCAAATAAATATTTTTGGAACATAAAAAATATCAGAACGTTGTTGAAAAAGCAAAATTACGGAATTTTGGAAAATTTGAATTCAAATCCAAAGATTTTTCAGAAATTTTAAAACAAACAAATTTAAGTGAAAATCAAATAAATTCAAAAAATCAATGATATTCATAATTTTCCAAATTATAATTTAAATTTTCAAAAATTAAGTTCCAATTTCCAAAATTTCATTATTTCTATTTTAATTTTTTTGGAATTTCAAATATAAAAAATTAAAATGAATGCAATTCAAATATATTTACCAAATTATAAATTTCACATTCAAATATATTACTAAATACATCTTTAATATGTTAACATGATAAGGGTAATTCTCATATTTAATACCGTTAACTGTCTTTTACGGAGTAGGTGTATACTTTTGTTTCATTTCAAAAAAAACAGGGGTAAAATCAAAAACTCTAAATTTGAAGGGTAAAATCACAATTAGGCTTACAAATAGGGGTATAAACACAATAACCCCTATTTATTTACCCGTGTTATACATATTACTCACACACACCTACGTGCACTCATTAAAGCATTCTAGTCTAATCGTGTTCTTTGAGAGATCAATAGAATCTATTAGAGTGTGATGTCTTAAATATTATTCTAGAATAAATCTTGATAAGACAACCGTAACTTCGACAATCGAACATGAGCAGAATGGGATGGAAACACAACAATCCCACCACTGGGCAGAGCGCACATTTCATCCTGAATCTACTGTGCATTTGCATTTCTCTAGTTGCCCTCAAAAAACAAATAATCTATAGCCAAAATTTGAAGGAGCCAAGAAATGTTATGTTGCATGCGACACAGATAATCCATGTTACTCGGAACGAGAAGCAAAATTGCCAATATTAATGGCTTGTTTGATAGAGCTTACCTGGAAGTGATTCTATGTGAGAATAGATTCTACGATTGAAAGTGATTCTTCACGATTCTCTAGAATAAGCTTTTACAATAGAGAATCGCTTCACAGAATCTGGAGAAATTATAAATTTTCAACTCTAACTTCTTAGTTCATTTCATAGAATCATTTAACAAAATTAGTCTAGAATCACTTATCTTGAAAAACAGTGTTTGACACAGACTACGTAAGAAAGATTCATCCGAGACGAGCCCCAACGAAGAAGAGAGACGAACAAACTGTACGTCTCCATCGTCGCGTATCGCATTACGTTGTCATTAGAGACGAGCGGTTGATGCGTTGCCGATCATCCTAAGTGCGAGACACGCTCAAAGGAAGCGTGTCTCCTTTCTTCCTGTCATAACATACGTTCTTTACAGGGTCATTAAAGACGTGAGTGGTGCGCGTCGCCCATCAGCATACATGCGAGAACACTAACAAAGCGCGTTGCAGATTTATTGGCTGATCCGAGACGTGTTTTATTGTAGTCTGTTGCAGATTTGTTTACTGATCTGAGACATGCTTTATGGAAGCCTGTCTCCTTTATTTAGATAACCCGAGACGGTTCTCTTGTTATAGCTCGTCGCGGATTGTTTACAAGCAGGATCTCCTATTAGGTGCCCCCACCCCTTATTATCCTGATTGCCAGCTGCATCCTGGAGCTAGCCAGGATTTGGCAGCCGCACTGCCAGTATCAACAACATACACATACATGAACATATGTATAGCTAAAAAGATCACACCTTAAATTATATTTATCAATCAAATATTAACAAAGTGTTCATCTTGATTACAATGTAACTAATTACACATATCATAAGAGTCATCATCTAATCCTGTATACCGTAATGAAAATTCTCCCAATCAATGACTTTATTAACGATGAGCCTTCATAGCCTCCAATGCTCCGACTGAGACATCCTCAAATTCAATAAAATCACTGAAATCATATAAAACATTATCAAACTACAGTCACATTCGCTTAAACAGTCACATAAGGTAGCAAATATCTGAAGGCTTAGGAACAAATTGGTATACAATCGTAATAAACATAGGAACTGTTAGTGAATAGAGAACCGAGCTTACTTATAGCACAGACAGTTGGTGAGTATCTGCAAGGCATCAGCAAAGAAATATTTCTCATGGTAAAGAACATGGTACCGAGTTGGTGTGCTCGTCCCCTAAAAAAACAAACAATTTACAATCCACTGATGCTTTTATAGCCTGATATCAAAAACTCGTGAGAGAAACACCAATTATCGTGTAGGTACCTTGATTCTAGCATGGCTACAGAGGTTGAAATCAAACTCACTGGGATGGCAAATGCTAGTGTCAACTACAATTCCTGCAGTTTTAAGGGTTTGCGAATCAGAATTCATTATATATAACATTACTTCTGCATTGGACATAAACAAGGAAGATGAATGTATACCGTAATGAAAATTCTCCCTTTGGATTAATAACTTCATTAACGATGAGCCTTCATTGGACATCCTCAAATTCAATAAAATCACTAAAATGCACGCTCTGAGGGCAGGGTCGAGGCGGCGGCGTGCTCCGCGGATAGGGATGAGGTGGCGGCATGCTTCGGGACGAGCTGGCGGAGGCAACAGAGCGGCGGTTCCTAAACTCTCTGATGACAGCAGGATGACGTGCTTCGGGGACAGGGCGGACATTTCTACTTATGTGAAGGCGGCGGCATGCTCATACCGATTATTGAGGTCGGGGTGGAGGCGGTGACGTGCTTCGACAACAGGAGACGAGGCGACGTGCTCCAGCGTGCTCAACTCTCTGATGACGAAGCTCGGGGTCGACGGCAAGGTCGGGGTCGATGGCGGCATCGCAATAATCATGTAGAGCAAGTTGAGGAAGAGGGATGACAGCGACATGCTCAGGAGCTACGGTTTTCTAGGTCGAGAGAGCGCGCGAGAGCTAAATTTTTTTTTGCCAAGTATTGGTAGAGAGCGCGAGAGAGATAAAAATAGCAAAATTCGGAGACGAGCCTCGATAACACCCGTCTCTCATTTTAGCGTCTCCCTTTGGTCGAGAGAGCGCGAGTAAGTTTTCTGTGAAAACTTTCGCCAGAGAGCACGCGAGTGCTAAAATTAGGTCAATAATCAGAGATGGACATATATAACGCGCATCTTGCATTATTTTGTGGCCGAACGGGCATGCCGTATGTCAAATATGCGCCATGGTGTAATTGAGTCAAGAACAACATCTTTGGCATCCGGGCATGTCCAACTGGAAACTGTGCGCAATGCTTTATATGATCGTTTCCACGCGCTCAACTTTTCGTGGTAGGACAAAAGATCTTCGGCATGAATCCGAGACGAGCTAGAGTAACGCCCGTCTCACATTATTTTTTGGCCGAACGGGCACGCAACATGCGAAATATGTTGTTCGTGGGGTGCGATGCCATCTTTCGCATTCTGGCATGTCAAACTAGCAACTGTGCGAAATGGCCTTATATGATCGTTGCAACGCACACAACTTTCCAAGGTGGGACAAAAATCTTTGGTAGGAATCGGAGACGCACGCATCATAAGGCGCATCTCGCATTATGTTTTGGCCCTACGGGCAAGCCGCATTCGACAGCTGTTGTCCCGCGAACAACAGCTGTCACATGCAGACTTGTCCAACTGGAAACTGTGCGCAATGACTTATATGATAGTTGCATCACGCTCAAATTTTCGAGGTGGGACAAAAGGTCTCCAGAAAGAATCAGAGACTAAAGCGAGATGCGCGGTAGACTAAAGTGAGATGCGTTATATGAAAGCGCATCTTCTATTATTGAAAGATAGACGCGTGGCACGAGGACTGCGGGGAAATTAATTTCGGCGGCGATGGTGCAGAGGTGCGTGCGACCGACGTGCGCGACCTTTCGTTTCCCCGAAGTGGTATTGATGTGTCCCATCATTCCATCAATGCACGGGAAACCAATCGCTCTATCATTGACTCCGTGCATACCTTATTTAAGACGCGCCATCACACGTCAGTTCTCCACAAGCGTCTCACTCATTTTGAATCCATTTCTTCTTCTTCTTCACCTTCTTCGCGCCGATGACCCACCACCACCATGGCCGACCTTCTGCCATCAAGTCCACTGAGGGAGCCACCGTGCAAGAAACTGTGCTGCAGCTCCCCCGAGAGGTTCAACACCGAGCAGTGCCTCCTTATGGCACAAGAAGAGTACAACAATACGTCTCACGCCATGAGTTCCTTGGGTTTGGGTACCCTTCCACAGTTTACCAGAATGGGTACCATCAGCCGCTACCTCTTCGCCCTCACGGGGGTGGCCAATCATCTCGACATTTTGTTCAAGGGATGGCCCACGTGCTCAATGCTGAGGGTCGTAGAAACCTGGTGGAGGCGACAGAGAGCAACCTCAGTCTTGGGGTTGCATCGCCAGCGCATCCGATGCAGCTGGCCCAGATTACTGTTGCATCGGCGCCGGAGTCGCCGCCGGAGGAGGGGGATCCGGAGGAGGAGGAGGAGGGGGAGGAGTGTGATTTAGTTTTTCTTTGTTGTTTTTAGTTTCTTGTACTTTTTTCTTGTGTTTTGTAATATATTGTGTTAATGAATGAAATCTATTTTTGTTCATCTATGTGAATGAATATTATCTTGTGTGTTCAACAACTGTGTGAATGAATATATTACAAAATGTTGGCCACTGTGTGAATGAATGAATGTGTGGTCTGTTCATCGTGTTCCTTAGGAATCATAAAGAAGGATTTGATTATTTTCTGGACAAGAGAATGATTTTTTTATCAAGTGAATGTGCTCTAAGTTCAGTGATTTGTGATATCAATAGTGAACCAAAGCAAAATGGAGAAAATCACGAAGCTAAAGGAGACGCGCTTTACGCAAGAGTGTGTCTCCCTTATTAATCTTTGTGATGAATATTTTGTGTGTTCATGTCTGTCTGTAAGCGAAGACAAAGGAGACATGCTTTGTGTAAGGTACATCTCATTTCTTTCGCTAATAGGAGACGAGCTTTGTTAGAAGTTGAAAGTGCACCTAGGCATCCCTTGTGGGTTTTGGTTGATTTATGACAAACAAATGAGATCCTAACAAAATTGTTGAGATGAGCGCAGGTTTTAATGAAATTATGAAGAAAACGCAAAAGGAAAGGAGAATGAGGAATCCATATGGAAAAGAGCTCAAGAGCTGAATAGAATACTTTGTTGTGTATGGAGTGTGTTGGAGAAACACACCCCAAGAGCTCAAGCAAAAGAAATCACCCTCACTGCACAAAATGTCACAAGTCCGGACTAGTCCGATATTCTCTGGACTAGTCCGATATCTCTCTGACTAAGATCGGACTAGTCCCCGTGGTGCGGACTAGTCCTCAACACTTCACATCTGTACAAAAAAGGACTAGTCCGATATCATCACGGACTAGTCCGATATCTTTCTAACTAAAAACGGACAAGTCCGCCCCAGTGCAGACTTGTCCTCAGGACCTCACACTTTACATAGAACCGGACAAGTCCGATATCACCACAGACTAGTCCGAAAACTCCATGACTAAAATCGGACAAGTCCTCCCACTGCGAACTTGTCCTAAATTATACATGAGGTTCACCACACCGGACTAGTACGATATGTGCCGGACTAGTCTGAACACTTCTAGAGCCCAAATCGTACTAGTCCGCCCTTTGCCGGACAAGTCCGATATATGAGAACACTTTGGGTTTCCCACACGCTGCACACCAGACTAGTCTGGAGTCCACCACGGACTAGTCCGGACATCGCAAACCCTAACAGTAACTTTTGGAAACCCTAGTATAAATAGAGGTGTACGGCCCTACAACCAATGCTCTCGATTCCTTGCACCGTCACACCTCCCAAGATCCCTAAAAACACATCTCTCTACACATTCTAACGAAAAGAAGATCAAATCTTTGAGGATTAGCATTGATCAAAAGGAGATACTTGTTTCACACATCTTGAGCTCTTGGGTTTGATTCTCTCACACACTCTTGTTATTTACTGCATATATTTCGAATGTGTTTGGTGGTGTTCATATTTGTAAACCTTGGGGAGTCCTCAACTTGTGAAAAGGCCCCTTGAATTCGGTTATTTGCCCCTTTGTGATTAGTGGAAGAGAATCAACCTCCGTGGCGATTCAACGAGGGTAGGGTTGGTGAAGACCCGGTCCTCTGTGGACTCCTAAACGTGGATGTAGGTTTCCTTCGTGGGAATCAAACCACGGTATAAAATCACGTCTTGTGCACTTTTGTTTTTATTGTTCATCTCATTCTAGAGTTTACTCAATCTTGGATAACTTATGTTAAAACATTGAAATCAAAGTTAATTTGTGCCATACATAGTTTCATTGTCGTGATACATCCAATTTACAACTTACTTTTCACTGCATAGAGTACTTGATGTGAATTCTTCGATCAAACTTGATCATTCTAGTCCGCACATACCGGATTAGTCCGCACCATACCAGACTAGTCTGATTTCTTTGTATTTGATCAAGTTTGTTAAGTGTTTCAGGATCCAACAAAATTTCGAAAAGCCTATTCACCCCCCTCTGGGCTGCATTCAATTGGTATCAGAGTAGGACTCTTCAAAAGAGACTGACCGCTTGAAGAGAAGATGTCAGACATTAAGGATGTACACAAGAACTTCAACCAAGAGAAGGTTGACGATGAAAAGACTCAGAAGCTGGGGAAACTCCTTGACGCCATCCAAGACTGCGAGGATGATGATGAGGAGATGCTAGGACTAAAGGCACTCCTAAGGAAGAAGGCACTATCCTCAAAAGGGAAGATGAAGATCGAGGATGAAAATAATAAGAAGGAGAGTAGTCACATCGACTACCCCCGATATCCTTTTAAATATGATCGTCTGAATTCTAACAATAACCATTACTTATCAATTCCTCTAGGAAAAGCCCCATACTTTGATGGCAATGATTATTCAATGTGGAGGCAAAATATGAAAATGCATCTCATATCACTTAACCCTAGCTTGTGGCATATAGTGTGTACAGGGATAGATACCCCGGATGACGATGAAGAGCTCACACCAAGTCAAGAACAAGCTATTCATCAGAATGCTCAAGCTACAGCTGTCATAACATCGTCACTGAGCCGAGACGAGTTCACCAAGGTGGATGAACTCAAAATAGCTAAGGAGATATGAGACACTTTACAAACTGCACATGAAGGTGATCGTCATGTGCAAGAAGCCAAGATTGAAATGATTGAAGGCAAATTGGAAAGATCCGCTATAGAAGAAGATGAGTCACCGCAAGACATGTACAATCGATTGAAGAATCTCATCAACAAAGTTCGAGCATATGGAAGCAAGAAGTGAAATGATCACGAGGTCGTGAAGCTAATTCTTGGATCTTTCATGCCTTGCAGCGCAACCCAATGCTCAATGATTAGAAAAAGCCCCGGGTATTGAAAAATGACCCTGGACGAGCTTCTTGGGAAGATTATCAACTTTGAAATGATGGAGAAGCAATCCAAGCACGTTAAAGTGATTACCGACCTTACCTCAGCAAAGAAGAAATGAGTTGCTTTGAAGTCCTCTTGTAAACTTATATCAAAGGAAGCTCGAGAAGCTCAAGAGGAAATGACTGGGACGATGAGAGGAGTGATACAGATGAAGAAGATACGATCCTATTCATGAAGAAATTCAAGAAAATGATGAGAAAAAGACAAGGTTGTAGACCAAGTGAAGGAAGACAAAGGGACAAGACAGGACCAAAAATGAGGCATGCTTGCTATAACTGTAGAGAGTACGACCATTTCATAGTAGACTGTCCACATGAAGAAAGTAAGAGGAAGACCAAGGACAACAAGCCTCAACCTAAGAAAACTTTCAAGAAAAGAAACAATATGGTCAAGCACACTTGGGGAAGGAGTGAGACTCTAATGATGATTCCTCATCCGAAGAAGAAGAGGAAATGGCTACCATAGCCGTCATGAAGCCTACCAAGAAATCCACCCTCTTTCCAACCATCGGTGCAAGGAAAGACACCGATCATACGTGTTTAACGGCCAAGGAAGGTAAAAGGAAGGTAACAACTAAATCTTCTTCCTCGGATCCTTTTAATAGTGACAGTGATAACTCTAGTGATGATGAAGATAAGCTTGTTGGTTTAGATAAGAAAACTGCTGCTAAGATGAAATTTTTAATGGATAATGTCGGTGGTTTTGATCCGGCAGATCTCCCGACACTACTAAAGTGTTAAAGGAGTTTGAGGTTCAGTGTGGGCGCGCGGAGATTCAAGAAGGTGAAGTGTTAAGTGACACAAGAGACACGAAGATTTACGTGGTTCGGGCCGCCTGAGCGTAATACCCTACTCCACGGGCTATGTTGGTGTTGTATTGGATGTATGAGCTCAATGTAAGTCGAGAGTCTAGAGTGAGCGCGTCGGGTCCTCCCTTCTATGTATCGTCGGCCTGTCCTTTTATAGTACAAGGGAAGGCCGTTACAAGTTAGCCATGCCCGACATGTGGCCCCGGCGATTACTAATATTGATATACATTCAACATGATTAATTGCCCTTAATGACCGAGTTACGAGCTTTGATAGCATCGTTACTGGTAATTAAGGTCGTCTGATCGTGTGTCATTAATATAGTATTAATGACACTTAATCGGGTCTTGAAGTCCTTGATTCCCCTTTGAAGATCCGGAGCCGTTGTGGAGTCTTCCGGAGGTTAGAGGCTAAAGATCCGTCGGTTGGACACGTGGCAGCTCCGGAGCATACTGTGGGGAACAGATAGGTCCGGAGCTACCTGACACGTGTTAGTTCCGGAGCTTCCCTCGGTCTGGGGTTAGGTCCGGGGGTGCCATTTCGGTACATAGCCCGGAGCTTCCCCCTTGTGGACGGTAGCTCCGATTTGATAGTACACGTGGCGACCCTGGGACTAACCATGTTGGGGAAGCGAGCCCGGTTATGCCTGACATGTGGGCCTCCGAAGATCTTCAAATCAAGTAGATGACATTCCCTTGAGATCTTTGCAATCTCAAGAGGTATACGGTTCCCAGGGTACCGACAGTGGCCCCCTGGGCCCACCTCTAGGGAAGATCCCTTGGGTGAGGTCATTCCACCGGAGGTGGGTCCATCCTTTGACTTTTGAACTTCAAAGGTCTTCGGATGTGCCGTTGGCGATAGTTTGGAGTTAAATCCTCGCCGTGTGGCATATCCTGTGTGCGGCAAATAAGATCTTTGGCGTGCGGATCTCACGCAATTGAAGGTCGCCGGTTCCCGATACGAAAATCATATTGGTTCCGCGCGCCTTGTCAGGCTGCCGCCTTCGGGCTTCCCGCCTCATGATGACAACCGTTCGCCTGGGTAAGAACCTCGACTTGATCGTCGGGGTGGTCCCGGGCCCTCTTGTCATCGGCTGGGTGGAATTTTTGAGTAGTATCTTCGACTTCCTTGCGGTTTCCATCCAAGCGTTGCAAGGGCTTACTTAAGAAGGAAAGCGCACATCGTCTGGGGTTCTTTACGCCTCTCATTTGATCTTGCGCTCAAACTCCCAACTTGTGCTTGCTTTTCCTCTCTTGCCTCGCTGTGCCGCGATGGAGTTGGGTCTCCGCGAGAGCCGTTTGAAGACCAAAGGTGACCTGAAGAAGGTCCGGACCCTCATGGGATGGTCCCCGGACTTCTTCAACCGCCTGGTCCGCGCCGGGGGAGAGCTCCCGTTTGAGAAGGAGCACGCCGACGAGATGGTGTACTTCTCTTCGTACGCCATGATGGGGTTGATCCCACCTTTTTCCTCCTTTTTCTTGATGCTGCTAGACTTCTATGGTCTGCAGCTGTATCACCCATGCCCCCACTCCATTCTTCTTGTGTCTATCTTCGTCCACTTCTGTGAAATGTGGGTGGGCATCCCCCCTGCATTGAACTTTTCCGGACCTTCTTCACCGTCCATACCACCGGTAGGAGTAATGAGTACCTTGGCTTCTACTACTTCGTGAAGCGCAAGACGTGCCCATTCAAGTACCTCCGGTCATTTCCCTCTGGAAAGTGGGATGACTGGAAGAAGGACTGGATAGTCATCCGGGTGGAGGAGCACGAGAAGCTGGAGCTGCCCGAAGGCCTCCCCAACATCGACACTGCAGTCTGGAGTGAAGCTCCGGTGCTGTCGGATGCTTTCAACCCTGATCTGACCAGGATCCTCCAGTGCATGGAGGGAGGATTAACTCCTCAGGCGGTATTTTGCAATTTCCTAGTCAACAGGTGGGCATCGCTGAAGGGGAGAGAAAACTCTCTTGGGCCCTCAACAGCGTGATGGACGATGACCGGGTCGAGACCGGGCTGAAGTCCAACATGGCGGGAGCAACCTTGGAGTTTCATCTCAAGAAGTTCCAGCACGGCATCGACGTCGCGGGTGATGACTTTACCCCGCCACCAGTTTTTCTCCCTCTGAATGTGGAAGTAGAGTTCAACAGGGAGCTCCAGCGGACGATGCCGGTGCTTGACGACCTTGGTGTCGTCGAGAGAAGATCAACCTCCCGGGTGGTGATCCCTGGGGCTTTCGAAGGTGGCTCTGACCCTGCCCCGAAGCCAAAGATCGAAGTCGTCGGCAAGGGCAAGGAGCCGGTGGAAGAACCCTTGAGCCGGAAGAGGAAGCTGCAGCATGCAGACGGAAGGTTCGTCAGGCCTGCAACCTCTGCATCAGCTCCTTCTCCCCGGAGGGGGAGGTCTTCTACAACTGCAGCGACTGTACCCGCAGCGGCGTCTTCCCGGGGTGCTAGCTCCGGGAATGCGACTCCAGCACCAGGGCCATTTGAGGCCTCTAGGTCCGGAGGTCCTTCTCGGTCGAGGAGGGCCTCGACTAAGGAAATGTCCGTGGCTGCAACGAGTTCCGGGGGGCCTTCCGGAGCTTCCACGCCGGCGGCGGCTATGGTTAGCCCAGAACACCCGGGAAAGCGGTTTCGCGCAAGCTGGTGCGGAAGCCTCCCGAGGTAATTTTTAATCTTTACCTCAGACAGTTGTTTTATTGTAGTAATTTTTTTTAAGTTTCTTCATCCATCATCTCCAGCGTTCCCAAGAAGAGGAGTGAGGCTCCACCCTCAGCCATAGCAGCTGAAGCTGTGAGGGCGGAAGCTTCTGCTCCTGTCCCGGTGCCGCCCCAAGTGGTGGCTGAAGCTGCGGCAGCTCCGGCGTGAGCTGTCGTGGTCATGGACCTCGACTCATCCCCCGAGACTCCCGTGGTAGCATCGGACCACGGGAGAGAAGATGCGCCAGTGGCACCTGTCCCGGAGGTTGAAGCTCCGGGTCTTGGTGCTGAGATGATGGAAGCTTCGACCGTTGAGCTAGAGGAAGCAATAATTTCGGCCCCAAAGCCAGAAATTATCGAAGCCCCGACGGTTGAGTTGGAGGTTATTGAAGTCCCGGTAAGTGAGCCGGATGTGGAGGAAGCTCCGGCGGTTGAGCCGGCTACCTCCGAAGCTCCGGCCTTAGAGCCAGTTGTAGTTGAAGACCTTCCGGCGCCCGAGCCGGTTAAGGTTGAAGCTCCGGCCGCAGGGCTGGTTGTTGCAGAGGCATCGGCACTCGAACCAATGATGGTCAAGGCGTCAACACCCGAGCCACCAGCGGAGGAGGAGTCCAGGCCGGAGCCTGAAGTTGCCCCTGCTCTGGAAGTGAAGATGGCGGAGGTGCCTGCTGCTGAGCCGGAGTACCCGGATGAAGTTGCTGGCCCCCTGCCTGAGGGGGCAAATGAAGACCTGGCGGCAGGGCCTTCGAAACCACTTCCGGAGGTCGGAACTTCTTCCGCGGGACCCTCCTCGGTGGCAACTGAGGCTATCCCGGAGGACGGCCCTAATGCCGTGGAGGCTCAGGGGTCCACTCTTGTGGAGTGGGACCCAATTTTTGTAAGCGAGAACCCGCTGGAGCCAGTAGAGGAGACCCTAGCAAGTTCGGAACCCATTCCCCTGTCGTTGTCCATTGACAACACTTGCTCCAGCCTGCGTCAAGTTCAGCTGGCATTCTACCACGACAGCAAGGCTCTTGAAGAGGAGCGCCAAACCCTTAGGCGGTGCCGTAACCGGCTCTACTTCGAGACCAAGATGGCGCAGTCGAGGATGGCATATGACAAAGAATGGATCAAGCAGGAGAAGGTCCGCCTGGAATACTAGGGCAAATTATTGGATGACAGGGAGAGCTTGACTCGCGCCCTCGACGCTCAATCCCGGGCCATTTATGAGCAGACCAAGGCAGCTAATAGTGCGACTGATGAACGCCAAGAAAGGCTTGAAGCCATTAACACTACTCTCATCAAGCGCCGGGAGGCACTTGAGGAGAGGAAGAAGAGGCTCGAAGATGAAGAGCAAAAACTTCTAGAGCTGCAGGATGACGTCTTGAGGAGGGAGGAGGAGCTCGCCGAAAAGGTAGCTCTGGTTGACAAGGGTCTCGAGGAACGCACCAAGAAGTTGGAGGAGCGTTGCCTTGAGGAGGAGGAGAAGGCTTGGGTGCGAGGGCAGGAACTCTACTAGCAAGAGTGTGCCCTCGCTGCCAGGGAGAAGAAAGTTAGGGGCCGGGAGAAGGACCTAGTCGGCCGTCGGAACAAGATCTACCTCCGGGAGGAGGAGCTCGGCAAACTCGAGAAGCAGGTTGCTGAAAAGATTAAGCAAAATGCCAAAGAGGTTGAGCGCCTTGCTCGCGAGAATTCTGAACTGGCGGCGGCCAAAAGATCCTTGGAGGAACTGAAGAGCTTGAGGACTGCGGACTCCGTACAAGTTTGGGAGTTCCTGAGCAAAGCCAACGACGCGCTGACACCGATGGGCTTCAGTCCCGTGCGTCCGGATGATCCAGAGCCGGAGCCGGACCTGGTGTTGCAAGCGTTGAGCTCAGCAGGTAGCAAACTCTCCAAGGTGGGCGACGTCATCGCGGACCAGTTGGAGGTTGAGGGGCAATCCCTGGTGAAGAATGTCACAGAGTATATGCTGACGTGCTACACCAGCCGGGATCCCCAATTCCCTCTGGACCTGGTGCTTGAAGGTCCCGTCGAAGGAGAAGGTGAAGCCACCCGAGCCAACGTGTCGGAGGTTGCTCAGAAGGTCGCCCAGTTCTTCCATAGGGTCTAGGACCATCTCTGTAGCTCCCACTTGTATTCTCTCTTTTTCTTCCCCAATTTTGTAATCCCTTCTCTCCAGATGAATGAAATCCAAATTTTTGCGAATTTCATTTTTTGTCTTCAACACTTTTGTCTTCACTTGGCCCCCTGGTAGATGTACACAATTTAATTGTGAACATGTACCAAGAGGATATTGTGTTTTGTTGAAGACTCATTTGCTTCGAACTTGTAGAGTGTAGGTCCGAAGTCTTCGATAGTGAAGGCCCCCTGAGGTTGTCGGAGCTTAGAAGCTCCGGCATTTACTATCGTCGGAGCTTAGTAGCTCCGGCAATAGTCCCTATCAATGCGTAGAGCATCGATAGTTAGCCCTCCAGGGTGTCAGAGCTTAGTAGCTCCGGCAGTGACCTTTACCAACGCGTCGTTTGTCGGCAACAGACTCCGCTTGTGGGGTCTTTTCACCATCTTTTATTTTGCGTCGACGGCTAGCCCCCCTAGCTTTACCGGAGCTTGATTGCTCCGGTGATGCTCGTTTTCAATGTTTAACATCGATTACAAGACACCTAGGAGGAGTCGAAGCTTTGTTAGCTCCGGCTTTTCTCCATCAACGTGGATTTTTTATTTTTCCTACACACTAAAGCCAAGATAAATAGTAAAATTCGTTCCTTGCCTATAACTTCGTCACGACTTACGATTCCCAAGAAAGTTTTAGGTCAAACGCGATTTTGAATACAACCGAAAGTGTTGTCTTTTCTTCCATATCCAATTGTACTTGGACCCACCTTACTTCGGCCTGCCGGGGTGTAGGTAGAGTGGCGTACTTAGGGTGCTTGACCAGGCTAAGTCGATAGCACACTCCGGCCCTAGATTGGCTTGGCGGCATTCAGGCGAGTGGGCCATGAACAATATTTGAATCCAAAAGAATTGACAATACAACTCGAATTGTACACGAACTGGTCGAACTAAGATTTCTTAAGAATTGCACAACTTTGTTATAGACAAGAAAGAGAAAAATAAAAAATGTTGAGCCTGTACAAAATAAATGCATGTGGAGTCTATTTCACATGAACATGTCTTTCATTATAGGTCCGGGGTACAGGGCAAACGAGTACACTCTTAGGGTACGGAACCAGGCTAAGCGTGTTTCATTTCTCGTTTGACCCAGGGTAGCTAGCTACACTTTTAGTCCTGAGACTGTGACAAGTGTTGCATGAACTTCGCGGACCTTCCGGGAAATGTCCGGCTGTTCTCCCGGAGGAACTACCCAACTCTGTACAATGACTCTATAACATACACCTCAAGTTACTACAGACTCACCTCCATGATATTAAGTGTAGAACTTACGGAGGTGCTCAATGTTCCAAGGATTTGGGAGAGGTGTCCCATCCTCGGTAGCCAAGCGAACGCTTCCGGGACGGGATACTTTAATCACTGGGAAGGGTCCCTCCCAGCTGGGGGAGATTTTGTTTAACCCTTCTATGGATTGTATTCTCCGTAGCACCAGATCGCCTTCCTCGAGCTATCGGTTGTGTACATGCCGCTGATGATAGCGCCGAAGGGCTTGGCGGTATCGGGCATTCCGAACAGCTGCTTGGCACCTTCCCTCCTCAAGGAGGTCTAGGTATTCACACCGGAGTTGGTCCTGCGTGGATTCGTCGAAGGTCCAGACCCGGAGTGACCCCAAGGTGATCTCCGGAGGAAGGATTGCTTCAGCTCGGTACACCAGGAAGAAAGGTGTCTCTCCAGTCGACCATTTTGAAGTTGTCCTGTTGGCCCATAGAGTGGGCGGAAGCTCTTCAATCCAGTTGGCTCCATGTTTTTTCAAATGCTCATAGGTGCGCGTTTTGAGACCTTTAAGGATTTCAGCATTTGCTCTCTCAGCCCGGCCATTACTTGCCGGGTGAGCTACGGAGGCGTAGAAAACTTGAATGCCGAGGTCTTTGCAATATCCTTGAAATGCAGAGCTTGTGAATTGGGTCCCATTATCAGTGATGATTTTGTTTGGGACTCCAAATCTGCATACAATGGACTGCAAAAAGTTGATAGCAGACTGCTTGTTGATTGTCACAACTGGAGTTGCTTCCGGCCACTTGGTGAACTTGTCAATGGCAATGTACAGGAACTTGTAACCTCCGACGGCTCTTGGGAAAGGTCCCAAGATGTCCACCCCCCACACAGCGAAGGTCCATGTAGGAGGTATCATTTGTAGAGGCTGAGCCGATGTGTGAATTTGCTTTGCATGAAATTGGCATGCTTCGCATTTCTTCACCAGCTCAGTTGCATCCTGGAGTGCTGTAGGCCAGTAGAAGCCATGCCGAAAGGCTTTACCGACCAGCATGCGGGAAGATGCGTGGTTCCCACACTCGCCTCCATGGATTTCTGCGAGGAGCTCACAACCTTCTTCCCTTGTGATGCACCGCATTAGGATGCCGTTGACACCGCGCCGGTAGAGATCCCCTTCTACCAACGTGTATCTTTTAGCCAATCTGACTATCCGGTTAGCGGATACATCATCGTTAGGAAGGATGTTGTCTTTCATGTAGCTTCGGATCTCCGAGATCCATGCATCGGAGCTAACTTGAGCATTTGAGTCTTGCGTGCTGGGTTGCTCGGAGCTTCCGGCAGCACCTACGACCCTTGATGGCTGCAATGGTAACAGGTCCATCGGGACCGTCAGCTTCGGGATGCTGATCTCGCCCCCTTCGCTCAGTTCGGCAGGCTGAGCTGTGGGTTTTGACAACCTCCGGACAAAAGTTCCGTCAGGAGCCGGAGCTCCAGTTGACGCTTTCGTCGAGAGTTCGTCAGCTTCAGCATTGTGGGCACGTTGAACATGGTGGAGGTCTAGGACTTCAAAGTCCTTTTGAAGCCTCTGGACTTCAAGAAGGTAAGCAGCTAGCTGGAGATTGTTGCAGGAGCATTCACCCTTCACTTGCTTAATGATGAGCTGTGAATCTCCCTTAACCAGCAGCTGCTTAACACCGTATGACAGTGCCACCTTTAGTCCGTAGATGAGTGCTTCGTACTCCGCCATGTTGTTGGTCGCCTTGAAGTCAAGGTGTACCATGTATTTTACCTTCTCCCCGGTTGGTGCGAGGAGAAGGATTCCAGCTCTGGCCCCTGCTTTTGCATGGAGCCGTCGAAGTAGAGGGTCCAGTGAGGCTCGGTGAAGACCGGAGCCTTGTGTTCCAGCTTCTGCTCACTGTGGCCCCCAGGGTTTGATGGAGAGGGAGTCCATTCCGCCACGAAATCCGCCAATGCTTGACTCTTGATTGCTTGCCTTGAAATAAATTCAAGATCGAATTCGGCCAATTCTGCTGCCCACTTTGCAATATTCCCAGTTGAATTGGGATTATGCAAGATTACTCGAAGTGGGTAAGAAGTCACACTGAGATCTTGTGAGCTTGGAAGTAATGGCGAAGCTTCCTGGAGGCAATAAGGACTGCATAGAGCAGCTTATGCACCTCTAGGTATCGAGTCTTGGCGTCATGAAGTACTTCACTAATGAAGTACACTGGGCGCTGGATGGTCCGGACCCTCCCAGAGGGGCCCGGAGCTTCCTCTTCATTGATCCGGATCCTCCCGGAGGGATCCGGACTTTCTTCGGGGACCTCCGGGTCCTTGCTGGAGGAACCCGGAGCTTTTTCAGAAGCGACCTGGACCCTCCCGGAGGGTCTGGGTCTTCTGAAGTAACTTCTTGTGGAATGAAGTCTGGGAGCTGGGACCCAGACTCGCTTTCAGGAACCTCTGGACCCTCCCGAAGGGGTCTGGATTCCTGAGTATGGGATAGTTCTGGTCTCTTCGCAACCAGGACCATGCTGACGACTTCGTCAGTAGCTGAAATGTAAAGCAGCAAAGGCTCACCAGGGTTCGGAGCTACCAGAGTTGGTAGGGTAGTGAGGAGCTGTTTTAGCTCCTGGAACTCCTTTTCTGCTTCTTCAGACCATTGGAATGGTCCGGACTTCCTCAATAACTTGAAGAAGGGAAGTACCCGTTCCGCTAGTCTTGAAATGAACCGGCTGAGGGCTGCTAGACATCCAGTCAGCTTTTGGACATCTTTGATGCGGGCTGGTGGTCGCATGTCTTCAATGGCTTTGATCTTCGCCGGATTAGCTTCTATGCCCCGGTGACTTACCAGGAAACTAAGAAGTTTTCCGGAGCTAACCCCTAAGACACACTTGTCTGGGTTTAGTTTTGTGCGGGTGACTCGCAGCTTGTCGAAGACATCCTGCAAGGTGTCAAGGAGTGACTCCTTGTTCTTGACCTTGACCACGATGTCATCGACATACACTTCCACTATGTCTCTAATGAGTTCTTCAAAGGTTTTGTACATAGCTCGTACAAAGGTTGAAGCTGCATTCTTGAGACCAAATGGCATGGCTGTATAATAGTACAATCCATCTACTGTGATGAAAGAGGTATGCTCTTCATCTTCCCTAGACATTCTGATTTGATGAAACCCAAAATATGCATCTAGGAAACACAGTAATTCACACCTGGAGGTGGAATCCACTATCTGATCTATTCTAGGTAGTGGGAATGGATCTCTTGGACATGCCTTATTTAGCGTTGTGTAGTCAATACACATCCGAAGCTTCCTGCTGGCCTTGGGCACAACAACTGGGTTTGCCAGCCATTTTGGATGGAAGACTTCTCGGATGAATCCATCTTCGAGCAACTTCTTCACTTCTTGTCGAATGAAGTTCTGTCGCTCCACTGATTGCTTACGAGGCTTCTGATGCACGGGCCGTGCGTCGGGGTAGATCTTCAGATTGTGCTCAGTCACTTCCCTGGGGATCCCAGGCATTTGTGACGGTTGCCAGGCAAACACATCGACATTAGCCTGGAGGAAAGCGATGAGCGCGAGTTCCTATTGGTCATTCAATCCTCCTGATGTACGGGTGGTCTGAGCGGCATCAGAACCGATTTGGACGACTTTGACAGGAATGTTGGTGTCGCCGCTTGGCTGCACACGAGGTGCAGAAGTCGAGCCTCGCTGCCGAATGCTCGGAGGTTTTGGAGCTTGCCCATGTCTGGAGTCCTCCTCTTGCACCGTAGTAAGCGCATGGAGTTCTTCTAGAGCAGTTACTCTGGCAGTGCGATCTCCGTGGATTCGAAGAACGCCTACTGGTGTTGGCATCTTTGACACCAGGTAACCATAATGAGCAGCTGCCATGAATTTGTACAAGGCAGGTCTACCCAAGATGGCATTGAAGGGTAAGTTGATCTGAGCAACGTCAAAGACCAACTTCTCGGTGCGATACTTCTCCCGGGTCCCAAAGGTAACGGGGAGGGTAATAGCACCGAGTGGGGTAATGGCTCCCGGACCTACTCCGGAGAAAGGTCGGGAGGGGTGAAGATCCGAAGGTCGGAGCTGAAGCTTAGTAAAAGCTTTGAAGCTTATGAGGTTGAGCCCCGAACCTCCGTCTACCATAACATGGTGGAGTTTGATGTTATTGATGGTAGGAGATACCATCAAAGGTAACTGACCTGCTCCAACCATGCTTCGAGGGCAGTCTGAAGCATCAAAAGTGATGGCTGTGTCCATCCACTTTCGATGAGGCTCCGCCCTGGCTGTAGGAGCTACAACAGCCATGTCCCGACGCATAGTCTTGATGACGCGACGGGAGGTGATGTCCCATGATCCACCAAAAATGGTGTTCATGGTTTTCCGACGCTTGTTGTCAGAGACGTCAGAATCGTTGTCGACGGAGGTGTAGACGGCCTTCAGGACCTTTTTGGGATCCTAAAAACCTAACTCCTCTTCAACCGGAGCTTCGTCAACCTTTTGTTTTCCTTCCCTCTGTCGGAAAGGAGCTTCTTCCCGATGCTTGTTGTAGCGCTTGCAAGGTTTTGGACCTCCCAACAGTCTTCCGAACTGTGGCTGTCCGTTTTGTGAATTGGACACCACACCTTGGGTTTGCCACCGTCTTCAGAAGACGGTCGAGGTCGCTTCTCGGGGCGTGGCCCCCGGCCACCCGGGGCTGCAGCAGCTGCAGCATTGGATGCACCGGCCGACGGCTTCTTCTTGCCGTTGGTCTTTTTCTTCTTCTTGCCACTCCCGGAGGTAGTGGCTTCTCCTTTGGAGGATTTCTTGTGATCCTCCGGAGGTGGTTTGGAATGCATTTCACGGCCCTCCGCAGCTCTGGCACATTTGTCAGCCAAGCTGAAGAGTTCTGTGACACTGGTAATCTCCTTGATCGCCAGTTTCTCCAGCATCTTCTTATCCCGCACACCCTGTCTAAATGCCACGATGACAGAGGCGCTAGAGATAGAAGGGATAGTGTTTAGTACTTGAGATAATCTCTGGATGAATGATCGCAGGGATTCTCCTCCTTTTTGCACGACTGCAAAAAGGTCCAGTTCGGTGCCTGGTCGGGTGTATGAACTCCCGAAGTTGGCGGTGAACTGCCGGCACAACTCCTCCCAACTGTTGATGGAGTTGGGTGGAAGGCTCATAAACCAAAACCTGGCGGTCCCAGTTAAAGCCACCAGAAAATAATTGGCCATTACGGCCTCATTTCCTCCAGCTGCCAGGATAGCAGTGGAGTAAATCTGAAGAAATTCGACGGGATTAACAGTCCCGTCAAACTTCTCCGGCAGGTGAGGCCGGAATTTCTGTGGCCACCTGACCATACGCAGATGCATGGCCAGGGCTGAACAGCCTCCTCCTACTCCTTCAGGAGCAGGAATGTCCTAAGCTTCTCGTCTTTCACGAGCACGCTCAATATGGACTCGGCCGTCTTGTTGGCGGTATCGGCGATCAAGCTCCGCCCGGAGGTCATGAGTTGAAAGCCTTGATACCGTGTGAGTGCGTCGTGCCCCGGAGGGCAACGACGTCACCTGCTATGACGCAACACGTCTCCTGCTGTTGGAAACGTGCGGACCAAGTCTGCCAGACAAGTTCCGTCGCTGCAACGGGGCCCGTCCTTAAGGAGGAGGACCCTGGTTGCTGATGCGGTCGGCTGCTACTGCAACCAAGTGTTCCACATAGGCCCTCCATTGCTCCAGTGCATCCCGGGATGCATCCAGAGGTGGTGGGCGTTGAAGAAGAGCACGTGCTACATGGAGCGCGTGTTCCGGGTTGTCAAGATTCGCCGACGCAGTGATTGACGTCGGTGCACCATCGCGCTGCCCAGCTTGATTTGCTGGTGGAGGCGGCGGTGGTGGAAGTGTGACTCCTGCTGGAACCGTGGTTCCTACTGGTGGCTGCATATTGAAGGGATTGCCCCCAACAACTTGAACAGTGGGATGACCATTTGATGATCCAGCGGCTGAGTTGACCATTCTTGAAATCTCAGGCACCCCCTACCTGGCGCGCCAACTATCGGTGGTTTTGATCTGGCAGATCTCCCGACACTACTAAAGTGTTAAAGGAGTTTGAGGTTCGGTGTGGGCGCACGGAGATTCAAGAAGGTGAAGTGTTAAGTGACACAAGAGACACGAATATTTACGTGGTTCGGGCCGCCTGAGCGTAATACCCTACTCCACAGGGTATGTTGGTGTTGTATTGGATGTATGAGCTCAATGTAAGTCGAGTGATGAGGACATCACTTATATGGATACAAACAACACTCTACTGAATATACAAGATGCAATGAATAGAGTTCATACATAACAATTAATTTCAGAGGTGAACTCGTTCTTATATATTTCCTTATATGTTTTTGAGCATAGATTGC
The DNA here is from genome assembly GCA_036927565.1 of Tuctoria greenei. Taxonomy (NCBI): domain Eukaryota; kingdom Viridiplantae; phylum Streptophyta; class Magnoliopsida; order Poales; family Poaceae; genus Tuctoria; species Tuctoria greenei. Next base: position 39,242,816 of record JAYESD010000006.1, on the reverse strand, counting down.
TACTTAATGATTTATTTGTGATTAGGATCCATGGAGAGGTTCAAGGAGTACTTGGAGGGAGTATTAGGGACGTGGAAGACCAGAGAATTCGTTCAAAGAAGATGGAAACCGAACCAAACTCCAAATCGTAACCAACTCGGAGTCCAGGAGCAGTATGCACTAAAACGGACGCCCAGGACGCATACGAACTCCGTTTTGGACGTTCTACATATGCACGGAAAGGGGAGAGGATAACCTTTCCAATGGCACCGGTCCCATGTCAAAATTCCTTCGGAGTCGACGGGAATCGTCAAAACAAAATCAAGTACAGAATCTGTCAGGGTGCTGCGCCACCGTATTGGGCCATTGGGCCTTGTATCAAGTCTAAGTCCATTATTTTCGTGTCTTAGGGTTAGGTCACGACCCTAACACCCCCTTGGACGTCCTCCCACCTATATATACTCCATGGTAGCCGCCATAGACAATGGGGTTTTGCATAGATTAATAATATCGCTGTTCTACAGTTTGTGAAACCCCAACTTCGCAATTTCAGATTGTGTCTTCTACGTTCTTGCTTGTGTTCTCGGTTGCACTTGCAGGGATTAGCCTTCTTGGCGAGGTCAATCGTGTGAAGCACGGTTGATAACCAACGGAGCGGTGGTGTAGTGATTGCAGGGGCTGTTCGTGTTCTACTCGAGAGCCTCGGATCATCAACGTCGAGATCTCCATCAATTGACTTACCCATTACCTTTCGGAAGATCGGGACTCATCAATTTTCCTATCAATTGGTATCAGATTTCCAGGTTGTCCGTTAGGTAATTCATCTATCCATTACATTAGTTTTGTTTTTCATACCTAGAGTCCACAAAAAAGTCACAAAAAAACTTGCAGTTTAGTAGATCTGTTCATTACTTTGTCCAAACCACATTGAGCCTTTGCAACTTTGTTATTCAGTTTGGTTTTGTTGAGTTTGTGTCCGTGGTTGAGTCATATTGCTGGTTTAGAAAGTGTTTTTGGTCTTAGTTTGAGTTTTGCATTGTGTGATTCATCCTTTTGAGTCACGTCATCACGTCTAGATTAGATTTGCCTCTGTCCAGTTAGGTATTTTCATCATATCTCGCTCATACGAACTCGGATTTTAGAGTTCTTGTACTTTCTGGAAAGATTAAGAAGTTTTCCTATTCATCATTCTCCCCGAAAATATAGTTATTGATGTCGAAATTGCATTAGATCTGAATCTGTTATTGATCTAGAAATTCTGAACAGTCTGTATTTCAGGGGCAATATCTCCCATTATTCTTATCCAAAATAGGTCTTCCATATATTGAAATTAAAGAGGAGAGATATATCTACAATCTTGCTGTTCTAAGTTTTCCAATTTAGAGCCTATAAGTGTGCCTATTTCTCCTTGGAAGATTGAGCAGAAAATCAGCGACAGACACACGAGATATCTTGGATTGATTTTCATTGTGTTCTTCCCTTGCAGCACATTCTGAAAAAAAAAAGGAAGAAAAAAGAAAAAGGCAAGTGCAAAACAAGAAACAAAAGCCGCACAAAAAAAGAAAAAAAACCACAAAAAAAACAGAAGTGCTTGCATTCTTTGTGTCATCTAGTTTTGTCTCATGTCTTGCTAGCTTGAACTACTAGGAACACATTTAGGCCAGCAACTTTGACAAATACTTTGGATACTTATTCAACTTTACTATCTGATTTCATTGTTGCTAATCCTTGCTACAAATAAAGTGCCATCCAAGCTACACCTTACTCTTGAGCAGAATCGATACACCTTTGCAATCATCCCACGCTTCATTGGTTTCTTCATACCGGCCACCGTTTGCCACCTGCAGTGTAGGTAAGAACACTTGTAAGAGCGTGGTAAGACACTTGAGAGTGTGTGATTCCACTTCCACTTTGCCATTATCCTTTGTAGTTGATAGGGATAACATATTTTTTGTGTTGTCTTCTTTTTGCTACTAACAATGTCAGGTAAAAGCAAGAATCATGCATTATATGCTGAGATGATGGACATGATGAAGACGACGATGAAGTTGCTCACTAAAAATCAAACATCAACCAAGGATTCACATGACATTCGGACCACCTTTACAACACCTTCCACAAGAAGTAATTACATTCTCCCATCTCTTCCTTCTTATGATGGTTTTGGTTACGATGAATATATTGCTTGGGAAATAGAGTTGGATAAAATTTTTGGAAAATGTCATATGTGTGAGAGGAGGAAGATTAGAAATGTTGCAAGTGCATTAGTAGGTTGTGCATTAACTTGGTGGAACAATTTAAATGATTTAGAAAAACCTCGAACATGGAAAGATATGAAAATTCTTATGCGAGAAACATTTACTAGTGTATCCAATTGCAAAGATGAAATACATGAGCTTGAGAAGAATTTTCTTGTTGTACCTCCTCCTTTGCCTAACCTTTTGCAGGAACATGAACAAATAAATGGAGATGCAAATGAGAGTGAGGTGTTGAACAACTCTTCTGAATTTTTTGATGAATCAACTCATAATGCATTTGAATTTATTGCTGAAAATGAGAGTAGTGTTAATGGACAATGCTCTACAGTTAACCACGGTATGACATTTTCAGATGTGCTGAATTTTGCTACCAATCATACTATCGATGAGCAGCAACAAGATGAACCTTTTCATAATACACCTTTACCATTAGTTGATTTTCCTACTGACTCTTACAACAAAAATGAGTTGTGTGCTGATAATTATATTGTTCCTATGCTAGAACAACCAAATGAATTTGATACTTTATCACTCACTTGTGCTGAAATTAAGCATTTGATCACAACTACATGTGAAAGGGATGAGCTGAAATTGTTATCTTCTCTAAATACTTTGGGTTATATTGAATTTGACACTCTTTGTGATCTAGATATCGTAGAGAAGAGAATATTTTCCCAATCTGAATTGCCTTTGTTAAGTAGAAATATTTTTCATGCAGTAGGCAAATATGAACATAGTGGTGTGTTTATGGTGCATAAAGTTTACGTTTGTTCAAATGAGAAAACTCCTTTTGTGCTGCAACAACATCCTAAAGTAAATGAATGCACTAACGCTAATAATGTTTTGTCAAGCTTTTCTAGTATTTTTTTCTTGCAGCAGGGACAAAAAATAAAAGAGAAGTATTGTTCGCTGCAGTCGTGCAATATGGACAGTGTTCATTGTACCCCCAAAGCAATCCTTTTTCCTGGAGATACGAGCAAGCCGAGGACGGCTTGTCATAAAGAAGGGGAGAATGACGAGATCATGCACATTATCATTGCACCTACAAATATGGTACAAAGTTTATTTGTTTGGGATCCTGGCTCAAGTGAATGTGCGCTCTTGTTTGGACAAGATCAAGATGGTGCGCTATGTCGTCCGCCACCTTGGCCTCCTCCTTTCATGCTTACAAGAAGATTTGCTGGTGTTGCACATATGGACCCACACATGATAGAAGATGAACTTGAGTCGAGGACGACTCCAATTCAAGGAGGGGAGGATGATGAGGACATCACTTATATGGATACAAACAACACTCTACTGAATATACAAGATGCAATGAATAGAGTTCATACACAACAATTAATTTCAGAGGTGAACTCGTTCTTATATATTTCCTTATATGTTTTTGAGCATAGATTGCTACTTAATGATTTATTTGTGATTAGGATCCATGGAGAGGTTCAAGGAGTACTTGGAGGGAGTATTAGGGACGTGGAAGACCAGAGAATTCGTTCAAAGAAGATGGAAACCGAACCAAACTCCAAATCGTAACCAACTCGGAGTCCAGGAGCAGTACGCACTAAAACGGACGCCCAGGACGCATACGAACTCCGTTTTGGACGTTCTACATATGCACGGAAAGGGGAGATGAATCTCTTTTCCAATGGCACCGGTCCCATGTCAAAATTCCTCCGGAGTCGACGGGAATCGTCAAAACAAAATCAAGTACAGAATCTGTCAGGGTGCTGCGCCACCGTATTGGGCCATTGGGCCTTGTATCAAGTCTAAGTCCATTATTTTCGTGTCTTAGGGTTAGGTCACGACCCTAACACCCCCTTGGACGTCCTCCCACCTATATATACTCCATGGTAGCCGCCATAGACAATGGGGTTTTGCATAGATTAATAATATCGCTGTTCTACAGTTTGTGAAACCCCAACTTCGCAATTTCAGATTGTGTCTTCTACGTTCTTGCTTGTGTTCTCGGTTGCACTTGCAGGGATTAGCCTTCTTGGCGAGGTCAATCGTGTGAAGCACGGTTGATAACCAACGGAGCGGTGGTGTAGTGATTGCAGGGGCTGTTCGTGTTCTACTCGAGAGCCTCGGATCATCAACGTCGAGATCTCCATCAATTGACTTACCCATTACCTTTCGGAAGATCGGGACTCATCTTTTTCCTATCATCGAGAGTCTAGAGTGAGCGCGTCGGGTCCTCCCTTCTATGTATCGTCGGCCTATCCTTTTATAGTACAAGGGCAGGCCGTTACAAGTTAGCTTGGCCCGACATGTGGCCCCAGCGGTTACTAATATTGATACACATTCAAGACGATTATTTGCCCTTAATGACCGAGTTACGGGCTTTGACAACATCGTTACTGGTAATTAAGGTCGTTCGATCGTGTGTCATTAATATAGTATTAATGACACTTAATCGGGTCTTGAAGTCCTTGATTCCCCTTTGAAGATCCGGAGCCGTTGTTGAGTCTTCCGGAGGTTAGAGGCTGAAGATTCGTCGGTTGGACACGTGGCAGCTCTGGAGCATACTGTGGGGAACAGATAGGTCCGAAGCCACCTGACACGTGTCATTTCCGGAGCTTCCCTCGGTCTGGGGTTAGGTCCGGGGGTGCCATTTCGGTACATAGCCCGGAGCTTCCCCCTTGTGGGCGGTAGCTCCGGTTTGATAGTACACGTGGCGACCCTGGGACTAACCATGTCGGGGAAGCAGGCCCGGTTATGCCTGACATGTGGGCCTCCGAAGATCTTCAAATCAAGTAGATGACATTCCCTTGAGATCTTTGCAATCTCAAGGGGTATACGGTTCCCAGGGTACCGACAGATAAGCTTGTTGATATGGAGGAGCTAGTTGATTGTCAAAAAGATATGCTCATCCTCCAAAAGGAAGAATATCTTAAGATCAAAAAGTTCCTCAAGCATGAAAAGGAGCGAAGCAACTCACTGGAACTTGAGTTAGCTTCAAGCAAGGAAGCTTGTTTGAAGCTAGAAGACTCAAACATGGCTATCAAGGATGAACTTGCTAACTTAACCAAAGTTAACAAGATTCTTAAGGTACAAGTTGAGTCACTCAAGTCAAGCAGTTCTTCATCCTCTTCAAGCTCACCTTCTCAACTTATAAAGTATGAAACTACTATTGCTTGTGAATGTGCTAAAATTGACACTAACTTGAAGGAGAAGTCCAACTTGACAAAGGACAAGCATCCTTCCCGAAGTGGCATATTTGACAAGGAGAAGGTCAAGTATGCGCGCAGTGCATACTTGGTCACAAGACCTTCTAATGTCAAATATGGCATTGGGTATTCTTATGGTGAAAAGAAAAATACTAGAAACCACAAGAATAACATGGAACACATTGCTTTTGTCAAGGGAAACACCTCTCAAGTTAGAAAACTTAATAATTTTGATAAAAGTAACATTGTTAACACATATGAGCAACAACTCTTGTTTAGAACTTTTGATGCATCATATGTTCTTATGAAAAGTAATTTTGGTAGAGTTTATGCTAAACATGTTGGGCCACGCCATGGGAACACCAAGTCTCATGTGTGGGTGCCCAAATCACTTGTGACTAACCTCAAAGGACCCAAGCAAGCTTGGATACCTAAGACCAAGGCATAATTTGTGTTTTGCAGGCCTATTCATCCGGTGGAGCTAAATGGGTGTTAGATAGTGGATGCACCAATCACATGACCGCAGAAAGAAGGATGTTCGTTGAATATGAAGAAAATGAAGATCCAAGCGAATGCATTTATTTTGGCGATAACAGTCAAGGAAGGGTGCTCGATACTGGTAAAATATCAATTTCATCACAACATACTCTTTCTCATGTTTTACACGTTGATTCCTTGGATTATAACCTTTTGTACATATCTCAATTATGTGATAAAGGTTATTATTGTTTGTTCACTACTGAAGGTGTGGCCATCTTTAGAAAGAATGATAACTCGGGTGCATTCAAGGGTGTGTTAAAGGGAAAACTTTATCTAGTCGACTTCAACAAAGATAAAGCCGAACTTGATACATGCTTGATTGCAAAGACCAACATGGGTTGGCTGTGGCATAGACGGCTAGCACATGTTAGTATGAGGAATATTCAAAAACTTTTGAAAGGCGATCACATCCGTGGTTTAAAGAATGTTGTTTTTGAGAAAGACAGGCCTTGTTGCGCGTGCCAAGCCGGGAAGCAAGTAGGAGCACCCCATCCCACGAAGAACGTCATGACTACAACAAGACCGCTCGAGCTCCTTCACATGAATCTATTTGGTCCAATTGCTTACATAAGCATCATCGGTAACAAATACGGTTTAGTAATTGTTGATGATTTTTCGTGCTTCAAAAGGGTTTTATTTTTGCATGATAAGACAGAAACTCAAGGAACCCTCAAGAAGTTTCTCAAGCAATCTCAAAATGAATTTTCGTTGACAATCAAGAACATACGAAGTGACAATGGAACGGAGTTCAAGAATACCCAAGTTGAGGAGTATCTAGACGAAGAAGGGATAAAGCACGAGTTTTCAACACCTTATTCTCCTCAACAAAACATAGTAGTCGAAAGGAAGAATCAAACACTCATTGATATGGCGAGGACAATGCTCGATGAATACAAGACTTCAGATCGGTTTTGGGCCAAAGCGGTCAACACCGCGTGTCACGCCATAAACCGACTCTATCTTCATCGCCTACTCAAGAAAACATCGTATGAACTACTCACGGGTAACAAGCCGAATATTTCATACTTTCGAGTTTTTGATTCTAAATGTTATATTTTGAACAAGAAGCCTAGGACTTCAAAGTTCACTTCGAAGTCCGATGAAGGTTTCTTACTTGGATATGATACGAACTCCTACGCCAATCGTGTCTTCAACAAGGTCTCCAGACTTGCTGAAGTAGCACGTGATGTGGTGTTCGATGAAACTGACGGCTCTCAAGGAGAGCAACTTGATCAATGTGTGCTAGATAGAGAAGAAGCTCCATGTCAAGTGTTGAGAAGAATGGCGTTGGGCGATGTTCGACCACAAGCGCCACCTCCAAATGCGAATGAAGAAGATGAACCACAAGTGGAGGAGGATGATCAAGGGGAGCTTCCACACAAGATCAACCTCAAGGAGACCAAGATGATAAACACATCAATGAAGGCAACCATCCAGGGGGAGAAGAAGATGATGACAATGAAGACTCAAGACCACAAGTGCCACACCAACAGTACATCAATGCATCCAAAGAAATCACCCCGTCGACAACATAATCGGTGACATCCAGAAGGGAGTAACAACTCGATCTCGTATAGCTAATTTTTGTGAACATTACTCGTTTGTATCCTCTTTGGAACAACACAGGGTTGAAGATGCATTAAAGGATTTGGATTGGGTGGTGGCGATGCAAGAAGAATTGAACAACTTCAAAAGGAATGAGGTGTGGGAACTTGTTGATAGACCAAAGTTCAATGTCGTTGGCACTAAATGGGTCTTCCGCAACAAGCAAGACGAACACGGGGTGGTGACAAGGAACAAGGCGCGACTTGTGGCCAAAGTGTATTCACAAGTTGAAGGTTTGGATTTTGATGAGACTTTTACTCCCGTAGCTAGGCTTGAACCGATTCAAATATTACTTGCATATGCAAATTACCATGATTTCAAGCTCTATCAAATGGATGTGAAAAGTGCCTTCGTCAATAGACCGATCAAGGAGGAGGTGTACGTGGAGCAACCCCCCAGGTTCGAAGATCAAGAGCTCCCCGACCATGTGTTCAAACTGCGTAAGGCTCTCTATGGCCTCAAACAAGCTCCTAGAGCTTGGTATGAGTGCCTTAAAGATTTTTTGATTGAAAATGGATTTAATGGGAAAGCTCATTACACGTTGTTTGCTAAACATTTTGATAATGATCTATTTATCTGTCAAATTTATGTTGATGATATTATATTTGGTTCAACTAACAAATCTTTTTGTCAAGAATTTATTAAGATCATGACAAATAGATTTGAGATGTCCATGATGGGAGAATTGAGATATTTCTTGGGATTCCAAGTGAGGCAACAAAAAAGGGACGTTCATAAGCCAAACAAAGTAAAGTCAAGACATACTTAAGAAGTTCATAATGGACAAAGCAAAACCTATAAAGACTCCCATGGCGAAAGGTATATCGCTCCATGATTGGCTCCCTACTTTATTTATGTGCATCTAGGCCTAATATTATGTTGAGTGTATGTTTGTGTGCACGATTTCAAGCCGATCCTAAGAAATGTCATTTGACAGCCGTAAAGAGGATCTTGCGATACTTAGTTCATACACCTAACCTAGGCCTTTGGTATCCTAAAGGTTCAAAGTTCAATCTCATTGGATACTCCGATGCAGATTATGCCGGATGCAAAGTACATAGAAAAAGTACCTCCGGTACTTGCCAATTCCTAGATAGATCCCTAGTTTCTTGGTCCTCCAAGAAATAAAACTCCATTGCCTTATCCATGGCCGAAGCGGAGTATGTTGCAGCTGGGAGTTGTTGTGCACAACTCCTTTGGATGTGACAAACTCTAAGGGATTACAGTTACAACATGAGCCATATTCCACTCCTTTATGACAATGAGAGTGCAATTAAAATTGCCCATAATCCCGTTAGGCACTCTAGAACCAAACACATAGACATCCGACATCACTTTTTGAGAGATCATTCAATGAAAGGCGACATAACCATTTCCCATGTCAATACCGAAAAACAACTAGCCGATATCTTTACCAAGCCACTTGATGAGAAACGTTTTTATGAACTCTGAAATGAACTAAATATCCTTGATGCTTCGAACGTGGCTTGAAAACTTGCATACCTGTATGACATCTTCAAAATCACATTGACTGTGTTATGAAAATCATCTCTCTCTATTTTTATTCAAAAACTATGTTAATTACTTGATCTTGGAGAATTATGGTCATAGCTTGATTGTTGTATGTTTACTGATCATATTCATCAAGATTATTTGTGTGTTCTGCCCCTTATTTTCTTAGCAAGCACCTTCAAATATATACGAATGGTCTAACTGGTTCTGTTCTGGTGACCACATATTAGTCCATGGTTACCCGGACTAGTCCGCACAATGCAGACTAGTCCGCAGAGTTCCGGTAGTCCGGACTAGTCCGATTTTTCGACTCTATAACCCCAGGGCCGCCAAAATCTAATCTTATTCATACTAACAATGTACCTCACATTCTCTCTCCTCACTCAAGTTCCCCCAAGGTGATTTGGCGAGTTCTCCACCAAATCTCCTCAAATCTCCGTGGGAAATGATCTTCATCGCAAGGGGATCGAGGACCCCAGACTTGTCCGCGTCAAAAACTCCTCCAACTCCGCGAATCAAAGGATTTGGTAAAGTTTCTCTCCAAACCCTAGAACCTTCGATGTCTCTTGTTTTTGCTCAAATAGCTTAGTTCCTCCTATTAATACATGATTTCTTGTTGTATTACAACTGCGTTGAGCCACTTTTGCATTGAGAAACACCATTGCTCTGCTAGTTAGGGTTCATATGGCTGAATATCGGACTAGTTCGTTTTCAGTGCGGACAAGTCTGGTACTCCAGACTAGTCCGCACTTGAGCACTTGACAAGTCCGATTTTTGACTGGACAAAACCCTAATTTCCTTCTACTCAATGCATTCCCTTGCCATCAATCCTTATCTATGTCATGTATAACCTCCTTGTAAGGACAATGTCGAATGAAAACATCTCCGACTTTGAAGATGAGATGGATCAAGATGTGTTGTCACGAGTCTCAGAGTCTCGCGCTAACAAAAGGCACGAGCGTGCTGTCGAGCCTTCGCCCACTCCACCTAGGATGCGGCGGAAGGTTGCGGACAAGAAGCCAGCTTCGAAAGCTCAAAATATGGCTGGTTCTAGCTCAGCGCCTCATCGCCAATCCAAAGGGAAAGGCAAAGGGATTGCCTCTGGCCTGATTGGTCCTCTCAAATTTACAGCTCCAAGACAAGGGAATAGAGACCCCTCGGAAGAAAAATTCAATGGCAAGGGGAGTGATGTGGCTTGGAAGCTAAGGAAAGTTGATACTTATGGCAGTGCTAAGAAGGTAGTTGATCCAAGGTTTTGGAGCAACTTTCACGTGGATTACTACAGTTCCGTGTACCTATAAATGAAGACTCCAGTAGTCTGCAACCAATGGATTGACTGGAGCCACTTTGAAAGAAAAAGTTGTGGTGCTTTTGATGAAGTGGTACAACCTGCAGAGAGGCATGGACTCAAGGACTTGTTTGCTTTCAGATACAACTGGAATGATGAGGTCATAGCACAGTTCTTTGCAACTTGCTTCTTTGCTAGTGATGAAGAAGAGCGAGTGACTTGGATGACACATGGATCCAAGTACTATGTGACATATGATGAGTTTGCTAGGCTGCTACACCTTGGCGACACCGGCAACAATGAAGTGATTATTCACAACATTGGAATTTTAGAGAAGGACAAGATGGACTTTCTCTATGATACCTGTCTCAAGTACAGTCCTCCCTTAACCAAGAACCTGAAGCCCTTCTTCATAGTTCTCAACAGGGTTCTTAGGAAGACAATTGCTCCAAAAGATGGAGATGCAGAGAGTGTCCAAGGCTACCTGAGGACATTGATGAAGGTGATTAGCAAGAGCAGGAAATTTGACATCTTCGACTACATCTGGAACGACATGGTGAACATTTCCTGCACCCCTAACCGTTCCTGTGGCTATGCGCCTTATATCATGTTCGTGATAGAGAAGGTCACAGGAATCGAGTTCGTGAAAGATGTTGAGCACACAGCCTTGAGGCCTCAGAAGCCACCTCAAACTGTCCTTCCCACTGCTCCATCTCCTGTGTCAAGTGAAGAGGCTCCCAGGAGGGCCCAAGGAGATGCAAGGCCTTCCTCTAACACTAGAGCCCCTCCTCACAAAGGGTCTCCTAGTGACATTATGAAGTACCTGACTTCTATTTTTGGCTCTTGCCAGAAAGCTGAAGTGAATATCCACAAGTTGAACAAGGCAAGGAAAGAGGACATGAGGTACATAAAGCAAAATTTCAAAGCCATATGCCAGAAGCTGGAGATTGAGCCTATTGGATCTCAAGTTATCTCCGAGGACTCTCCTTCTGACTATTTGGAACTTCCACCTTTTTCTCCTTCTGAACTTGCCTATTTTGGCATTGGGGACTCGACGAGTGGTTCTCATCCTCATCCTCCTGAGGCTGCCAACGATGAAGACGATGAAAGGACGGACAACGAGGAGTGAGTCGGCGACGCCTAGTAGATCCCACTTCTCCTTCTTTTTGGTGCCTTGATGCCAAAGGGGGGGGAGATTGAGGGAGAGTCATTAGGTTGTAACAGTAGATAAGAGATGAGAGCTCTATTTGTATCTTTTGCTCTTTGTTATGCTTTTGATGCTATAAGACTGCTTTTGGTGTTGTAAAACTCTTATTATGTTTCGAGTCATGTTTATGAAGTTTGTGATGATGTTGTGATATGATCTATGTTTATGCTCTGAAATTGGCATACATGCTTAATGTTGATATTATTATGTCATTTACCTCATTCTCATCACAATTATTGCTCACACACATATAGTTTTGCATCCCACCATAAAGAGTGCACATATGTCTTATGTCTTCATTGCTTAATTTATTCCAAGCTTATATGTGCACACTTTATGAAAATCTAGATTTTTATCATATTTGTATAAATCTCAATTGGTTGTCATCAATCACCAAAAAGAGGGAGATTGAAAGTGCATCTAGGCATCCCTTGTGGGTTTTGGTTGATTTATGACAAACAATGAGATTCTAACAAAATTATTGAGATGAGCGCATGTTTTAATGAAATTATGAAGAAAGCACAAAAAGAAAGGAGAATGGGGAATCCATATGGAAAAGAGCTCAAGAGCTGAATAGAATACTTTGTTGTGTATGGAGTGTGTTGGAGAAACACACCCCAAGAACTCAAGCAAAAGAAATCACCCTCACTGCACAAAATTTCACAAGTCCAGACTAGTCCAATATTCTCTGGACTAGTCCAATATCTCTCTGACTAAGATTGGACTAGTACCCCTAGTGCGGACTCGTCCTCAACACTTCACATCTGTACATAAATGAACTAGTCCGATATCACCACGGACTAGTACGATATCTTTCTGACTAAAACGGACAAGTCCACCCCAGTGCAGACTTGTCCTCAGGACCTCACACTTTACACAGAAAACGGACAAGTCCGATATCACCACGGACTAGTCCAAAAACTCTCTGACTAAAATCGGACAAGTCCTCCCACTGCGGACTTGTCCTAAATTCTACATGAGGTTCACCACACCGGACTAGTCCGAACACTTCCATAGCCCAAATTGGACTAGTCTGCCCTTTGCCGGACAAGTCCAATATATCAGAACACTTAGGGTTTCCATACGCCGCACACCGGACTACTCCGGAGTCCAACACGGACTAGTCCGGACATCACAAACCCTAACGGTAACTTTTGGAAACCCTAGTATAAATAGAGGTGTACGGCCCTACAACCAATTCTCTCGATTCCCTGCGCTGGCAGACCTCCCAAGAGCCCTAAAAACACATCTCTCCACACATTCTAACCAAAAGAAGATCAAATCTTTGAGGATTAGCATTGATCAAAAGGAGAGACTTGTTTCACACGTCTTGAGCTCTTGGGTTTGATTCTCTCGCACACTCTTGTTGTTTACTACATATATTTTGAGTGTGTTTGGTGGTGTTCATCTTTGTAAATCTTGGGGAGCCCTCAACTTGTGAGAATTCCTCTTGAATTCGATTATTTGCCCCTTTGTGATTAGTGGAAGAGAATTAGCCTCTGTGGCAATTCGACGAGGATAGGATTGGTGAAGACCCGATCCTCCGTGGACTCCTCGACGTGGATGTAGGTTTCCTTCATGGGAATCGAACCACGGGATAAAATCACGTCTTGTGCACTTCTGTTCTTATTGTTCATCTCATTCTAGGGATTACTCAATCTTGGATAACTTACGTTAAAACATTGAAATCAAAGTTAATTTGTGCCATACATAGTTTCATTGTCGTGATACATCCAATTTACAACTTACTTTCCACTACATAGAGTACTTGACAGGAATTCTTGACTTGTCCGTACCATACCGGACTAGTCTGATTCTCTGTATTTGATCAAGTTTGTTAAGTGTTTCAGGATCCGACAAAATTTCAAAAAGCCTATTCACCCTCCCTCTAAGCTACATTCAGAAGCCTTTCTCCCATTCGTCAGAGAGAAGTCGCATCTCGGATACCTACTTAACTGAGATGTGCTGTGTTGTAACGCGTCTCCTTGAACGTTCAGTTGTGCCATGTTAGGTCCTCGTTGAAGCGGGCTCATCTCGCTTAACCTTATCAGAGACGTTCGCCTTTGAGTGCGTCACCCATCTTTGTCTCCTATTTCAGTTTCTTACGTAGTGACAGCTTAACAATCAGCTCCGTGTAGCTCTATCAAGAGGGCCTAAGTGTCTCTTTTCGTGGTATTAATTCAAAAATGGCAGAATCGAAACAGAAGTATGACAAATCTATAATCTGATATACTATGGTTTTGTTTGGCACAACTTGGCAATTTCTTTTCAAAAAAAAAATCAGGGATGTGCCAAACAGCAGGCTTCTAAAATAACTTATTAGCTTAGCTGCTTCTCAAAATGAACTAGAAACATAATATAAGTACAAGGTTTTTACCATCTTTTTAAACAAGCTGTTTTTTTAATAAATTCAAGCTGTGTCAAGTAGGACATACGTAATATTTAATTATTGAAATGATATAAATTTGTAAATGGTGAGGTAATAAGCTTCTATCAGTATACACAGGCAGTCACAGAATCACTAAAAGCTACAATAAGATGGTTACACAGGTACAACTGCCAGCATTGGGGTTAGTAAATCAGAAGAATGGATAAGAAAAAAGCGAAGACCTTTGGTGTTTCTGACGCAAATATTTATAATCAGAATAGTGTATTAACCATCTCCTAGAGATGTTCTAACACAATCATGAATATATAGATGAATGTTCCTCTTTGTCCTCATTAATCTTCCATCTCTTATCAAGATTTACAGGGCAACTTTTCAGAGTATTTGTTTACATAATGGTCATTACCTGCTAAAATTCTCTTGGTTTTGTAACCCCTTAATCTTTATGTCTGACTGAAAGAAGGCTTATATAAATTTAGACAGGTGGCGCTAATGGAAAAGGAGGTTTTCGTTTTACAGAGAAAAAATAAATTTGCTCAACAAGAAGTTTATGCACATTCTGAACAGAGGACGGCACTAACACTCAGTTCGATTTTCTTTTGGCAACTCTCAAAGTACTGGACTTGGCTCTACTATGCTTGTCTCGCCTACATCTTGGATACTCAATGCCGTATCGCTGTATGGAAACGTAGACGAATAAATGCTGTTTTCTTAAATGACTACTTCGGGTTTCACCAAAGACCAATTAAGCCAGGTATCTGTTCTTCTCGTTGTTTTTTCTTGTGTTTATAATCCTATTTTATCTGTCTATGAGAAGAAAACTTCCAAAAGAGGTGGCCCGTTATATCATTCATTTTAAAACAAAATAGAATAGGGTCAAACGTACAATGGGGTTGGAGGCGTAATTGCCCCAACAAAATAGCACTTACTAAGTACTGAAGCATTAGATTGAAACGTGATATTTTACGAATTTTTTGTATACCTTTTAAAAATAATTTAATATAAATAATTTACGATTTTGATAATTTTCAAAAATAATGCAGGTTCGTAGGTGCCTCTTACGAAATGTCACATAAGCAACATATTTTGTACATGTCTCTTACGATATGTGGCGTGGCAGCCACGCGGCAAACAGAATCCCGAGGCTGGAGGGCTCACGGGAAATCTCGCATGCGGCACATACGAAATTCGCATACCTGGCAAATTTCGTATACGGCACATACGATATTCGCTGAACCATGAGGCTCACGTGAAACGTCGTATACGTCACATGCGAAATGGAGCGTTGTTAAAGCGCGGTCTCCTTCTTCCTGACGCGGCGCCTCCTCACGCTCAATCCGCCGCCACGCTCCTCCCGCCGCCGCCTCCGGCGCTCTCGCCGCGTTCCCTTCCCTCCTCCTCTTTTGATAATTTCTTTTCCCTATTTCGTGGTAAATATGATTTTTGTTTCATATATTGTCAATGTGCTACTTATGCCAATGTGCTAAGATATGATTTTTGTTTCATATATTGTCAATGTGCTACTTATTTCGTGCTAAGATATGATTTTCCCTCCGCCTCATGTCAATGTGCTACTTATTGTAAGCAATAATTTTTGTTTCATATATTGTAGTACTTAAATTTTGAATGTTTTGTACAATTTTAGATACTATATTATGAACGTTTTGTTCTTCAAATATATTAAGTAGTGATGTAATGATATTAGTCGATTTTTTTTGAAAATACGCATGTTAATGTACAGTTTATAGAAAATTATATATTATTATGAAATAATACTTATGAGAGTATATAAAAAATAATATATCATGCAATTACTTTCGTTTTGGTAGTAATAGCATGTGATAAATATGTTTTTCTTAATTCCAATAGGAATGTCGAAGAAGTTAATATTTCATATATTCTACGTTGAAGACACGATTGTGTATGGTTCAAATAGGGTTGATTTGTCTGGGTTCATGTCTTGTGAGAGAGGGATAACTTGGGTAAACTATGCTCAGCGTTCAACTCAACTAAGGCATGTTAGGATTAGATCGACGCAAAATGCGTTGTACACACCTTGGAACAATGTAGCCACATCCATGCACCCTTTGCAAACGTGCAAACACTTTCCAAAACGTCCATGATACCTTTATATGCATTGTTCTTGACTCAAACATGTTGCGTGACCTCCCGATCAACTCAACCACAATTCCATACGAACTTGCTTGTTGAACCTCGTCTTCTCCCTAAGACTAGTTCAATAGATCCCGTCACCAGCCTTGTCTTTACCTCAAGTAACACCTGCACATGAACAAACAACCAAATCTTCTGAGCACAAGTCCTCGACTTGACTCACATTAGTCCGATAACCACAACACCTTATGTGAGCACCTCACATAAGCATATTGCTAACATAGCAAGAAAATATCCACTATGTTCAGCCATAACATATCGAAAACTTAGACCAAAAGTACTAAGAAAATCTTCCCATAAGCCAAAATAAAATTCAAAACATTGCAAGTTAAAACAGAGCAACCGAACTCAATATGAAAACTTTGCAGACTAACTGTTACTCTTGATATGAATAATGAAAGTTTGGACAATCCAAAATCAGCAAGGGTAACGTTACTCCTAAAGATACATTGAAAAGTTTGGACTGTCCAAAACCATCGGCAGTAACGACGTTACTCCCAATGCACTAAGACAAGTTCGTACAATCCTAACCAAGTAAAGAGTAAATGTTACTCCCAAAAACACATTTGTAAAGATCGACCGTGTTGACTCACATGCAGCTCACATGTAACACCCTCATTTTCATACATCATGCATTGCATAAGTTCATATACATGTTTAACATTAATCCACATGAAAAGGAATGAGTTTAAAATGAATTTAAAGCAAAACCGCACTCAAAAGTTCTAAGGAGTGCGTACTAGTCCATTTTTGCTGCGGACTAGTTCGATTTCTCTCTAACCTTCTTCGGACATGTCCGTTTTTGCTGCGAACTAGTCCATTTTTCTCTTTGTACAATTTTCGGACTTGTTCGGCCCATAGCGGACTAGTCAGGTATTCCAATTCCTTGAAATTTCTCCAAGTCCCTAGACTTGTCCGAACTTGTCCGACATCTAGCGAACTTCTCCGTTTTCCCCTTTGACTAAAATCGGACTTGTCCCGTTTTTGCCAGACTTGTCTGCTTTCCTCTCTGACTAAGTTCGAACTTGTCTGATTTAGTCCGGACTTGTCTGATATCTCTCTGACTAACTTCAGACTAGTCCGGCCCTTTTTCGGACTTGTCCGTTGATCGCGATTCCGTGTTGATGTGTTTTTGGGTTTACCTTAAGTGGGCCTAAGGACGTTGTTTCTAACACTTTTTGGAGCCCATGTGGGACCCCACATTGGCCTCCACCCCCCCAAACTCGAAATCCATGAAACCTTAGCCCTCCACCCTTATATAAACAACCTTACCCCTTGACTTTACATCCTTTTGCCTCAATTGAAAGACCACAAACTCTAGTTCGTGGACAGCCGCCATCGAGGAGGAAGAAGGAGATCCCGAGCAAGAAGAAGAGGAGGAGGAAACGAAAGAGGATCAACCAAGCAAGATCTCCATCAAGTTTTTGTTCTTCATCAACAATTCACCTTCAAATTCTTCATCAACCCTATATCGTCAAGATCCAAGTGTTGCCTCCAAAACCCTTGATTCATTAGAGTTCTAAACACCTGGTATACCCTCTACTTCCTATTTCTTACGTGAATTCAACCCTGTTTCTCCAAATTCAGGTCGATTTAGAAAACCCTAGTTCGCTGTTTCTGCGAAGGGTGGACTAGTCCGGCCCTACAGCGGACTAGTCTGATCTGGCTGACTGTTTTCTGATGAATTAATTCT
This sequence comes from Tuctoria greenei, assembly GCA_036927565.1. Classification (NCBI taxonomy): domain Eukaryota; kingdom Viridiplantae; phylum Streptophyta; class Magnoliopsida; order Poales; family Poaceae; genus Tuctoria; species Tuctoria greenei. The sequence continues at coordinate 39,225,009 of JAYESD010000006.1, read as the reverse complement.
AAATTAATTTAAATCAATTCCAAACCTGTCCAAACTTGTTAATAACTATTAGAACTAGTTAGTAAACATCATTAACAACTCATTAACTAGTTTTGCTTCGCATTTGCATTAATCATGCATGTGAGGACATATTGAGTAATATATATGCACTTATTGATTGTAATTCTTGTCTTGTATGTTTATTGCGCTGTTTTGACAGATTTGCACTCGAGAGTGCTGTGGAGGACCTCCAGCACAAAGAGTTTGAAGTCTTTGATCCTAATCAATCCCAAGAGCAAGGCAAGTGTCCTTGAACATATTGATCCTATTTTTACAATAAATGCTTGGTTTTCAAAACTGCATGCTTGCGTCAATTTGATGGGAATCCTATGATAGGAAGTTTACTTGATTTGTTTAACCACACTTGTCACCTGGAATACATGGTAGAGAGTCGGGAACAGCTTCTTACCTTTTTGCTTCACTTACTAATTGGAATGGGAAGACAACTATACCATTTAATTATGCATTAATGAGATTATGGTTAATATGAACTGGTCAATATGATATGGTAATTGGTGATCTAAGCAAGCCTGGTATGTGGAGGGGTTGGAATACATGGTGGTTGCTTGCCTTGGATCTATGGACCGATTCACGCGATAATAGGCCATGACAACAGTGCCACCACGAGGTCAAGTATGGGTGCGGCGTAGCTGATTAATTAGGGTATTGCTAGTTTTGCATGGATCATTTGGCGCACCGGAGAAGGGGAGTCGGATTGGATTTGGATTTTAGGCTGGACTCCTTTGGATCCGAATGGCACAAGAGGGGGCCCTTGTTTGAAGATGTGCTCAGTTGGAAGCATCGCCATCGGAGAAACCTCAGTGGGTCCGTACATGCTAGTAGTCCCTTTGTAAAGGCTATTTTGTGATCTCTTGGCCATACACCTACGGAAGTGTAATTGGCATAAGAGAGGTTTCTTTGTTGCCGACGGGTGACGAAATCACATACATGTGGGTAAAGTGGTACAAACTCTGCAGAGTATTAAAACTATCATAATAGCCGTGCTCCCAATTAAGAGCACCTGGATGACCTACATGATTAGAGGGAACCTAGGATTGGGACGGTTTGGTACTGGTTATGGGATGGTATTATGGTTTATGGCAATGGATATGGTTAATGGTAATGAGCAATCTGGAATATGGACGATGGTAACGAAATATGGACTGTCATTATGATAACTACATGGTTTATGATGGGTTTATTTCACATACATATAATATATTGCTTTTCAAATGTTTTAATGTACTTTTCAGCACTTAGCCTTTATTATATTCGTCATTTGAATCAGCATCATATCATACTTTCCACACTTGTTGAGTACGACATGTACTCATCCTTGCAATTCCCCCACCAACAGTTGCAGGTCAGGATTAGGAGTTCTAGGCCGTGTGTGCCGTCAGCTTTGCCTGTGGTGTTGATTGGAGCTGCGCCATATACGCTTTGCTTTGTTTTCTTATTTCGTTTAGCTCATATTTAGTTTATTTCCGCTGCATTAGTTCAAGCTTGTCCTTAATTTTCATTAGAGCTGTAATTTGAGGATTACTCTTAATTGTGTAATAAAAGTGCTTAATTAATCCTATTTTGTGGTAATTTTCTGTATATCCTTTTGTGAATGCACTCGTGTATGTGTGTTGAACGTCCTGGGCACACATATGCTTTCACTTGGTTTATTTTCGGAACCGGGTGTCACAAACTGGTATCAGAGCCACGAGTTGACCGTAGGACGCAGTCTAGATAGAATGGACACTTTAGAGCACATAGGAGCACTCAAGAATTGATGTGTTTTTGCTTGGTGTGTTGTTTGCTATGTGTTGTTGCTTGTGTTCTTAGTAGAGGATTTTGGGATGTTTAGCATTGCCATGTGCACATAGGCTAGTATAGGTAGTTGCTTAGTTTCATATCCCTTGATGCATATAGTTGGGGACGTTTTTGAAATTCTTTTCTCTTGCTTTCTTCAAATGGTGAGGACTCACAACCACAGGGATGACAATGATGAGGAGGAGAACAATGGGGCACCTCAAAACAACAATGGACAAGGACCTGCCCAGGGAGCTATCAACCTTGAGCAGCTATTGGCCATGCAAAATCAGCTCATGCAGACCATGATACACACTATGGGACAGCTGCACGCTGGCAACAACAATAATCAGCCTCACATGCCTCCACCGCCACCCCCACCTCGTAACCGATTGGGGGAGTTCATGAGAACCATGCCGCTGACCTTTGCTCAAGTTGCTGACCCTATGGATGCTGATGATTGGCTCAAGTCCATGGAGAAGAAACTTGCAATAGTCCAATGCAGTGACCGGGAGAAGGTGCTATTTGCATCTCATCAACTTGTTGGAGCAGTTGCGGATTGGTGGGATTTTTTATGCAATGCCCATGAGAATCAAAAGAGGACTACTTGGGCTGAATTCAAGGAGAGCTTCCGTTCTCATTATGTGCCAGAAGGTGTTATGATCTTGAAGAGGCAATACTTTGAGAACTTGAGACAAGGAAGATCGAGTGTGGGTGAATATCTCTATAAATTCACTGAGCTCTCAAGATATGCGCCTGAGGATGTGAGCCAGGACAGCCAGAAGCAATACTTATTCATGAGATGCTTGAACAATGAGATCCAAGTACAATTGCTAAATTGTGATTATGCCAACTTCCAGAAGCTAGTGGACAAAGCAATTGTGGTTGAGAATAAAGCCCGTGAGATGAAGCTAGATAACAAGAGGAAGGCGCCATATCAGGGACAACAACAAGGAAAAAATGTGCGCCCTCACTTTGCACCACCTAATGCGCCTTATTACAGATCTTCTGCTCCTATACAACGCCCTGGATATGAACCACGCCCAACTCAGTTTGTGCAGCAGTGCCTAGTCATGCAAGCACCTAGGCCTCCAATGCCTTTTGAACCTTGTGCCAACCTTCCTGGTGCTAATGTTCAGAATCAAGTTCGTCCCAATAATTCTGGCGCGGTAAGGAAGTGGGAAGTGCTATACGTGTGAAGAGGCAGGACATTTTGCACATCAATGCCCTAAGTCACGACTTGGTCAAGGAAGCAATGCTCAAAGACAAAACCCAAGACCGAATGGAGGAGCGCCACAAGGCAACCGTGGACAGCAGAATTTTGTTTGTGGCAACGTGAACTATGTCTCTACGGAGGAAGCTCAACAAGCAGATGACGTGGTTATTGGTATGTTTCTCGCAAACTCCACCCCGACGACTATGTTATTTGATTCTGGAGCATCACATTAATTCATTGCATCACTATATGTTGCCAAGTATAGTTTGCCTATCTCTCATATGAAGTATACTCTATTGGTTAAGTCTCCTGGAGGAGAGATGAGGACAAATATAATATGTCCAAAAGTAAGCCTTAGAATAAGGGGGTAGACTTCTTTGCGAACCTCATTGTTTTGGATTCTCAAGGATTGGACAATATACTTGGTATGGACTGTTGAGGAAGCACAATGGACCTGGACCTCAGACTATCAACCTTGAGCAGCTATGGGCTATGCAAAACCAGCTCATGCAGACAATAATACAGACTATGAGACAACTGCAAGCTGTCAACAAAAATCAGCCCCACATGCCTCCACCGTGTAGGATCGAAGAGCACATGAAAAGCTACCAGAGGGGGGGGGGTGAATGGTAGATTTAAAAATCTTACGCAGCGGAAACAATTAAACCTTAAACCCTTTCGGCAGAAAAATGATCTGTTAAAGAAATCGTGTGTGAGACTAATCTAAACGTGTTTCACCATGATAAAAGTGATAGATATAAGATAGAATCATGTCACGAAGACAACACAAAAAGAATCACTCAAATCCATCGAGAAAAACTCAAGTTATGATTGAAAGATCAAACAATGGTCAATCTGCCCTACCCGAGAAAAACAGTTCTGGAACGCTGCAAAGAAACTCGTGTAGGTCATAGACCACAAATCCAATGACCGTGAAATTTTGACATATGATAGAAAATCAAGTTGTGAAGACAACCCAAAAATAATCACGCCAATTGGATCTGTAAAACTCGAGTTATGATAAAACGACCGACGAAAAGTAGTGCTGTCCAGAAACTCAACGAGTAAAACTTGTCTGGAACAAGTCGGACGAACAAGGCACAAAGGTTCCTTCAAACTACGAATTTTATTCAATAGAACACAAGAGGAACAGCCCCAAAGTCGTGCACCACGAGCTCTGGGCTCCCTTGCTTATATAGCCAGCCCTTAGGCCAACCCAATATCAACTAGGACTCCAATCCTACTCAGATCACAAATTGTAACTTTACATAACTGCTCAAGATTCTTCTATACGCAGATAGAAGTAATATTAAGACTTCCAAACACCTTAGGAACGTATCCCACATTACTAAACAACTCAAATTCGTGACCCACACGAAATCCTTTCATAACCAACTCAAAACTTTCCATATTTGAGTCAAACCCGACTCAGCCGCAGCCTAAGTCCATAACCTAGTCGGTTGGACCTTTCCGACCAATTCTTTACGTCCACATCTCTTCATCACGTCTTGGAACCATGTAGCCATGTCCATGCACTCCTTGCACACGTACAAACATCTTCCAATGACATCCACGATACCTTCATATGCATTGTTCTTGATTCAATCATGCTGCGCAACCTCCTGATCAGCTCAACCACAATTCCTCCTGAATTTGGTTGTTGGAACCTCATCTCCTCCCTGAGACTAGTCCAATGAATCCCGTCACCAGCCATGTCTTGAACTCAAGCAACACCTGCACATGAATAAACAACCAATCTATACGAGCCCAAGTCCTCGACTTGACTCAAGTTAGTTCCGAACACAACACCTTACATGAGAACCTCACATAAGCATGTTGCAAAACCACAGTAACACGATATCATCCATATAAACCAAAACACACCAAAAACTTAGCAAATGAATACTAAGCAATCTTTACAACAATGTAAAGCAAGTACGAAACATTGCAAATGAAAAGCAGAAGCACTACGGTCAAGTTCCGGACCTTGCCAGAGCAACCCGGACCTTGAGCCAGAGCTAACAAAAGCTAGTAGAACCTAGCGCCGGAACTTACCAGAACTAGTATAACCAAGCTCCCGCCGGAGCTTACAAAACTAGCAGGACCTAGCGCTAGAGCTAACCAGAACTAGTCGGAACTAGTAACCCCAAAAGCCGGAGCTAAAAAAATCAACTTCGAAGCTTAGCAAAAACATGCCGGAGCTATCAAAGACATGTCGGAGCTAACAAAAACATGCCGGAGCTAAAGACAAAACTTCACCGGAGCTGACCAAAGCTAGTCGAACTTTGCTGTAGCTCGGAGCTAGAGTCGGACCTTGATAAAAAGGTGTTTTGGTGATATTCAAAACTTTTATCATCAAGACCAAGTGTATTCACGACAAGCCAATGTATTCAACACACATAGGTCTTACAATCTCCCCCTTGATGAATGCATTGGCAACACCATTTAAAATCCGAACATTGGCTTATTCACATAAAAGTTTTGAAGACAATTTCTCCCCTTTTGTAAATCAAAAGTAAAATGAGAACAAAAATTCCCATATTATCTCCCCCCCTTTATTATCTCTCCTTATGCACATATTCCCTCTCTCTTTATGCTTATCTCTCCCCCTCTGACAATGTATTCAGCAAGTCATGAACATATAAACAAATTATCTCTCCCCCTTTAGTTGTTATGAGCATATTATAACATATACATATAAACAAAGCTCATCCAAGTCATACTATCAAGTACCTTACATTATAACATCAATGAAATACATAAAGTAGTGTAAGCCATGCTAGAGGTCAAATGTAATTTTCAATTTAAGCAAGTCATGATCTCACAAACTTAACTATTTCAAAACCTGAAAGCATGACACTAGTTGCTGCATTTTATTATTTTTCAAAGCATAAATTTAGATCATATGATATTTGCAAGAGATTATATGCGCATCTGCCTTATTCTAACCAACCAAGCCAAGCCTATGTCATTTGACAATCAGAAGCTTAAGGACATGGTTTTAGTCATACACAACTTCTTCCAAGTTCATATCTAAGTGCAATCACAAGCCATCTCAAAAGAAGAAGTGCGATGCATGCATATTCTCTTGATATTTTCTCAATTTATATTTGTTCATAAAAACTCAACATGTGAGTTGATTACTTGATTTATTCTTTATGATTAAAAGCACTTGTGAACATGTAACAAGTTCAAAACATCAAGAAAGTTCGACCATGACCAGTTTTAGTGTAAGTAATTATTCCAATTACTAGACATGGCAAAAACTACAAAATGTATAAGACGAGTAATGTAGTAAGAACTTTCAGCATGTAAAAGGAATCACAAAGTCATATATGTATAAAATATTATGCTCATATTATTTTAATTTCAGATTCACACATAGAGTTCCCAAGTTTCAAAAACTCCCCCTCAATTTAAGCCATGAGGATGCATAACCCCTATTTCACTACGAATGTAACAAAAACGAGTGAAATCCAAAGATTTTGTAAAATTGTCAGCCAATTGTTGTTCAGTATCTACATGGTGAAGCACAATGTTTCCTTTTTCAACGTTATCTCGGAGAAAGTGATACCTAATGTCAATGTGCTTAGTTCTAGAATGTTGCACATGGTTTTTAGCAATGCAAATGGCACTAGTGTTAGCACAGAATAGTAGAACACTATCTAGATCAACCCCATAGTCCTGAAGTGTTTGAACAATCCAAAGAATTTGTGAGCAAACACTAGCAGCAGCTACATATTCAGATTTGGCTGTGGATTGAGCAACTGAATTTTGTTTTCTAGAGGACCAAGCAACAAGAGAATTACCAAGAAAATAACAAGCACCAGAAGTACTTTTCCTATCAATCCTACAACCCCCAAAATCAGCATCCTAAAAAGCTTTCAAAGTAACAGTTGAGGAAGAAGGAAGAAAAATGCCAAATTCTTGAGTTCCATGTAAGTACCTGAGAATCCTTTTGATGGCTTGACGATGTGAAGCACATGGGGAGGCTTGAAACCGTGCACAAAGACATACGCTGAATTGTATGTCCGGTCTTGATGTCGTGAGGTACAAATGTGATCCGATCATGCTTCTATATTCTTTTTGATCCACGGATTCACCATCTTCATCAAGTTCAAGTGTTGTTGCTGTTCCCATTGGTGTCCGAAGAGGCTTGCTTTTGTCCATGTTGAAGCGCCTTAGGAGGTCTTTGGTATACTTCATTTGATGCACAAAGGTACCCTCCTTGGTTTGCTTGATTTGCAGCCCCAAAAAGTAAGTGAGTTCACCCATCATACTCATTTTAAATTCGGAACTCATCATTGCTGAAAACTTAGACACAAGATCATGAGAAGCACAACCAAAGATAATATCATCCACATAAACTTGAACGAATAATGAGTCATTGCCATGTTTAAGCACAAAAAGAGTTTTATCAACCTTGCTCATGGTAAACCCCTTTTCAAGTAAGAATGTTTTTAACCTATCATACCATGCTCTAAGGGCTTGTTTGAGACCGTATAAGGCTTTGGACAGTTTGTAAACATGATTAGGAAAATCTGGATTTTCAAAACCCGGTGGTTGTTTGACATAAACCTCCTCATCTATGTAGCCATTAAGAAAAGCACTTTTAACATCCATTTCAAATAGCTTAAAACCTTTAGATGCTGCAAAAGCTAACAAAATTCTTATGGCTTCTAATCTAGCGACAGGAGCAAAAGTTTCATCAAAATCTAGACCTTCAATTTGAGTGAAACCTTGAGCAACCAACCTAGCCTTATTCCTAACCACAACCCCATCCTCACTTTGTTTATTTTTAAATACCCATTTAGTTCCAATTAAAGTGTGACCTTGAGGTGGAGGTACAAGTTTCCAAACATTATTTCTTTCAAAATTTTCTAACTCTTCTTGCATGGCAATAATCCAAGATTCATTAGTGAGTGCGTGTGATATATCTTTGGGTTCAAAAGAAGCAACAAAAGCAGAATGAGCATGAGAGTCTGGATCGCAAAACCTGGACCGTGTGACTCGTTCGTGCAAGCTTCCAATCATCTGTTGTGGGGGATGATCTTTGTAAAAATGTCGGGGAACAGATGTTTCACAAACTTCTTCTTCATTAGGTTCATCGTAGATTGATGATCTTGTGACTTGTGGACAATCAGGACCAGCATAGGTGATAGCCGGAGCTTGTTCAATGTCCGGAGCTGGACACGTGTCAACTTCGGAACTACCAGGCAGTATCACCGGTTCTTCTTCATCTTTGAAAATACCCTCCCCCTGAGGATACGGATCTGGTTCTGCAACACCAGAGCTAGTACCTGGGCTAGCTTCATCAAAAGACACTTCACAAGTCTCCACAATTTTGTTAGTACCAAGTAAAAGCACACGGTAGCCTCTAGTATGAGATGGATAACCAAGAAACATGCCATCAATGGATCGAGGTTCAAACTTATCAAGATTACCATGTTTCTTAACAAAGCATTTGCAACCAAACACCCGAAAGTGTGTAACAGAAGGCCTATGTCCAAATCGAAGCTCATATGGTGTTTTACCTAGCTTAGCACGCAAGAAAACACGATTTGAGACATAACAAGCGGTTGCTAACGCATCAGCCCAAAATTTCCTAGGAGTTTGATATTCATCAAGCATAGTCCTAGCCATCTCAACTAAAGTTCTGTTCTTTCTTTCTACAACACCGTTTTGTTGAGGTACATATGGTGAAGAGAATTGATGATCTATTCTATTTTCAGCACAAAAGTGATCAAAAGATTTATTTTTAAATTCAGTTCCATTATCACTTCTAATTGCTTTTAAAGATCCTGGGTAATCAATTGATAATCTAAGAAATAAAGTTCTAAAGTGACTAAAAACTTCATTCTTAGACGCCATAAAGTAAACCCAAGAGTATCTAGAATAATCATCAACAATCACAAGCACATACCATTTTCCTCCGAAGGATTGAACTCGTGAAGGTCCTACGGTGTCAAGATGCAAAAGTTGACATGGTTCAGTTGTCATGATCATTGTGAGAGGAGTATGTGAACCTGCAACCATCTTAGCATGTCTACAAGAAGAGCACACAATTTCTTTATCCCCTTTAATCTTAGGCAGCCCACGTATGCGATCAAGAGCACTAACACGCGTTAGGTGATCAAAGCCTACGTGACCAAGTCTACGATGCCAAAAATATAGGTCCTTTTAATCATTAGCAACTAGACACCTATGCTTAGAGGAAGACATATCAAAATCAGCTTTAAAAACTCTTCCAAACCGAGACATGTTAAAAATTAGCTCACTATTTGAACCTACAACTTTGCAGCAGTTTTCATTGAAAATAATTTCTTGATTTTCATCTAGCAATTGTGTAACAGAAAGCAAGTTGTATTTCAAATTTTTGACAAGTGCCACATCCTTCAAAGTGTAGTGATCATTTACTCTAACCGAACCCTTAGCAATTATAGGAGTTGAAGAATTATCGGCAAAAGTAACATTCTCTACACGTGACACAAAAGAGAGGGAGGAGAACCAATCTTTGTTACCGGTCATGTGGCGTGAGCAACCTGAATCCACAATCCAAATGTTCTTCTTCCTCAAACGTGTAACCTACATAAAATCACAATACGTCGATGACTCAATACTGGGGTTAGTCAAAAGGCATTTAGGAATCCAGTACTGAGTCACGCGACGTGCAGCAGGAAAAACACGCGAAAGCTGAGACAAAACAGCAGGTTTATGAGTCAAAGTTTGAGATTTTTTATTCTTGACTACTGACCTATAAGGTGTTACTTGTGTAGCAAAAAAATCAGTAGCTCCAGAGGCAAAAAACAGAAGGTCCGGAGGTAAACTTTGAATGTTTTTGACTCAGAACAGGAGGTTGTACATTCTGTTCAATGTGTGCAGCAAATTTTGCATGAAAGTTATGAGATCTAGCAACCATTCTTTCCCTTTTCTGTTGTTTAGCTAGTCTATAACAAAAATCTATGACATGATCATCTTTACCACAGAAGGTACAATGAAATTTAACTTTGTGTTCATGTCTAGATGAGCAAGCAATATTTTTATTTGAAACCGAATGAGACAACACTCCTGCAGATTTGAAACCCAATCCTTTTTGTTTAGGAACTGTTTGAATCAAACCACTTTCTAATGACTTTACAATTTTAGGTGGATGTGCCTTAGCATGAGCATGAGAATCAAAACCTAAACCAGTTTTATCATTGCAAGACTTGGAAGAATTCAGGAGTAAGTTTAGGTTCTTATTCCCATTACAAAACCGATCTAATGTCCTATGCATGTCATCAAGTTTATTGGACAGATCAAGGCAATTTTCACATGAATTTTTTCCTTTTAGTTTGCAATTGGAACAAAATTTAACTTCATGAGAACGTAAAGCATTGTTCAATATAGAAGTTTCATTCATAGCATCCTGTAGTTTCTTATCAAGATCATCACAAGTAGAACAATGCAAATCAATTGTAGAACAGCTAGCATCTTTCAAGTTTTTATCATTAAGTGCAGCAAGCTCTTTGTTCTTTTCAATTTCTAACTCAAGTTTATCAAGTGTGGAGGTGTGCGCACTTCTTAATGAGGACAATTGTTCATATATTAAATCACATGAGGAACATGCATCATCACTAGGAATCAAAGTTTTTAAACGGTTGATTTCAGATTCTAGTGATTCAATTTTAGCAGCACTATCCCTAAGCTTTTTGTCCTTTTTCTTAATAATAATAGTGGCACGAGAAATAGTATCACACATTTCTTCGCAAGTAGGACATACCTCTTCATTGTCGTTGTTGTGTTCTGCCTCCTCCATACTTAATCTTGACTTGCCCGCCATGAAGCACAAGTTTGCCAAATCATCTTCATCTTCATCACTTCCAATGTCCACGTCGCTTGAACTGAACTCTTGAAGCGCGGTGATGAAACTGTTGATCATCTTGCGTCCTATGGTACCTTTCTTTTTCTTGTTGGAATTTCCAGAGGAGGTCCGAACCTTGCTTTGTTTTTCTTCCCGGTTGGTCGGACCTGAAAGTTTAGGGCATTCTGTACGAACGTGTCCTATTTTACCACATTCAAAATAGCGTTGAGGTCCGGAGCTTCCTCTCCTTCTAGTTCTCACATTTTGCAATGCTTTCGAGAATCTAGTAGAGATGAGTGCCAACTCCTCTTTTGGAAATTCTTCGATCTGTTCCAGGGTTAGTGAGGACAACAAAGTAAGAGTATTGCAAGATGATGATTGGCCAGAGCTAGACACATGACGTTGTGAGATAAATGCAATAGACTTGTTTGGGTTCTTACGTGCTATGATGTCAATTTCATGAGTTTTTAGTTTAGAATAAAGTACATCTAATGTAAGAGAACTCATGACAATTGATTCACGAATAGATGTTACTTTCATATCCCAAATTGACATATCTAATGCACTTAGCAATTGCCTAGCATTTTCAGCATCTGAAAAATTAACATTGACACTACGCAAGTTGCTGAGAATCTTATTAAAGCGAGCAAAAAGGTCATCAATAGACTCACCGGGTTGCATCTTGAAGCGCATGTATTCTTTCTTGAACATGTCTTGCCTTACCTCTTTGATCGTGTTGGATCCTTCGTGGTAGTCACAAAGTGCTGTCCACACATCGTATGCAGATCGGAGGTGTGCAACACGGTCGAAGTCGCTTTGTGTTAATCTTTGTATGATCAAGTTCCGAGCCTTGTTGTTGTTGTCGACATCTCTCAGATTTGTAGCTATAACTTGATAGTTTGATGGCACTTCGTAAGGCTTTTATACCTTCTCCCATATTGCAAAGCCTTGTACCTGGATGAAAGCCTCCATGCGTGCCTTCCAAACCTAAAAATCAATACCAGCAAACACACACGGTTTGGCGAAGTACTTCTCCATGATGATTAGTCAAAAACACGTGCAAATCACAAAGATTAGAGCACCGTGGCTCTGATACCAATTGTAGGATCGAAGAGCACGTGAAAAGCTACTAGAGGGGGGGGGGTGAATGGTAGATTTAAAAATCTTACACAGCGGAAACAATTTAACCCCAAACCCTTTCGGCAGAAAAATGATCTGTTAAAGAAATCATGTGTGAGACTAATATAAACGTGTTTCACCATAATAAAAGTTATAGATATCAGAGAGAATCATGTCACGAAGACAACACAAAAAGAATCACTCAAATCCGTCGAGAAAAACTCAAGTTATGATCGAAAGATCAAACAATGGTCAATCTGCCCTACCCGAGAAAAATAGTTCCGGAACGCTGCAAAGAAACTCGTGTAGATCATAGACCACAAATCCAATGACCGTGACATTTTTACATATGATAGAAAATCAAGTTGTGAATACAACCCAAAAAGAATTACGTCAATTGGATCTGTAAAACTCGAGTTATGATAAAACAACCGACGAAAGGTAGTGCTGTCCAGAAACTCAACGAGTAAAACTTGTCTGGAACAAGTCGGACGAACAAGGCACAAAAGTTCCTTCAAACTACGAATTTTATTCAATAGAACACAAGAGGAACAGCCCCAAAGTCGTGCACCACGAGCTATGGGCTCCCTTGCTTATATAACCAGCCCTTAGGCCAACCCAATATCAACTAGGACTCCAATCCTACTCAGATAACAAATCGTAACTTTCCATAACTGCTCAAGATTCTTCTATACGCAGATAGAAGCAATCTTAAGACTTCCAAACACCTTAGTAACGTATCCCACATTCCTAAACAACTCAAATTCGTGACCCACACGAAATCCTATCATAACCAACTCAAAACTTTCCATATTTGAGTCAAACCCGACTCAGCCGCAGCCTAAGTCCATAACCTAGTCGGTTGGACCTTTCCGACCAATTCTTTACATCCACATCTCTTCATCATGTCTTGGAACCATGTAGACACGTCCATGCACTCCTTGCACACATGCAAACATCTTCCAATGACGTCCACGATACCTTCATATGCATTGTTCTTGATTCAATCATGCTGCGCAACCTCCTGATCAGCTCAACCACAATTCCTCCTGAATTTGGTTGTTGGAACCTCATCTCCTCCCTGAGACTAGTCCAATGGATCCCGTCACCAGCCATGTCTTGAACTCAAGCAACACCTGCACATGAATAAACAACCAATCCATACAAGCCCAAGTCCTCGACTTGACTCAAGTTAGTTCCGAACACAACACCTTACGTGAGAACCTCACATAAGCATGTTGCAAAACCACAGTAACACGATATCATCCATATCAACTAAAACGCACCAAAAACTTAGCAAATGAATACTAAGCAATCTTTCCAACAATGTAAAGCAAGTACGAAACATTGCAAATGAAAAGCAGAAGCACTAAGGTCAAGTTCCGGACCTTGCCAGAGCAACCCGGACCTTGAGCCGGAGCTAACAAAAGCTAGTCGAACCTAGCACCGGAACTTACCAGAACTAGTATAACCAAGCTCCCGCTGGAGCTTACAAAACTAGCAGGACCTAGCGCCGGAGCTAACCAGAACTAGTCAGAACTAGTAATCCCAAAAGCCGGAGCTAGAAAAATCAACTTCGAAGCTTAGCAAAAACAAGCCGGAGCTATCAAAGACATGTCGGAGCTAACAAAAACATGCCGTAGCTAAAGACAAAACTTCACCGGAGCTGACCATAGCTAGTCAGACTTTGCTGTAGCTCGGAGCTAGAGTCGGACCTTGATAAAAAGGTATTTTGGTGATATTCAAAACTTTTATCATCAAGACCAAGTGTATTCATGACAAGCCAATGTATTCATCACACATAGGTCTTACACACCGCCACCACCCCCACCACCTCATAACCAGTTGAGAGAGTTTATAAGGACCATGACACCCACCTTTGCTCAAGCTATTGATCCTATGTAGGCGGATGATTTATTGAAGTCAGTGGAGAAGAAGCTTGATATTTTCCAATGCAACGACCGGGAGAAGGTCCTATTTGCTTGTCATCAACTAGTTGAAGCAGCTGCGGATCGGTGGGATTCTTTATACAACGCCCATGAGAATTAGGAGAGGATAACTTGGGATGAATTCAAGGAGAGCTTTCATTCTCATTATGTGCCGGAAGGTGTTATAATCCTAAAGAGGCAAGAAATTGAGAACTTGAGGCAAGGAAAGTCAAGTGTGAGTGAGTACCTAAATAAATTCATTCAACTCTCGAGGTATGCGTCGGAAGATGTCAGCCGGGACAGCCGGAAGCAATATTTGTTTATGAGGGGCCTGAATAATGAGATCCAAGTGCAATTGCTCAACTGTGATTATGCCAACTTTCAGAAGCTTGTGGACAAAGCTATTGTGATTGAGAACAAGGTTCACGAGATGGAGCAAGATAACAAGAGGAAGGCGCCATATCAAGGACAGCCGCAAGGAAGCAATGTTCGGCCCCGCTTTGCACCACCCAATGCGCCATATTACAGCCCCTCAGCTCCTGCGTATCGTGCTGCTATTCCACCGTGCCCAGCTCTGCCCATGCAGCAATGCCCCGCTATGCAAGCACCTCATCCTCCAATCCCCATGCGCTCCGCACCAACTTTCCTGCCAATGCCCAAAATCAAGTTCGCCCTAACAATACTTGTGCAACAAGGTCGTGCTATACTTGTGGTGAGGTAGGACACTTTGCATCTCAATGTCCCAAGTCAGGCCTTGGTCAAGGGAGCAAAGCTCCAAGACAGAACCCAAGATTGAATGGAGGAGCGCCACGAGGCAACTGTGGACAGCAGAATTTTGGTCGTGGCAATGTGAATCATGTCTCTACGGATGAAGTGCAACAAGCGGATGACGTGGTGATTGGTATGTTTCTCGCAAACTCCAACCCGACGACTATGCTATTTGATTCTGGAGCATCGCATTCATTCATTGCATCGAAATATTTTGCCAAGTATAGTTTGCCTATCTCTCATATGAAGTTTACTCTATTGGTTAAGTCTCCTGGAGGAGAGATAAGTATAAATATAGTATGTCCAAAAGAAGCCTTAGGATAAGGGGGTAGACTTGTTTGCCAACCTCATTGTTTTGGATCTCAAGGATTAGACATTATACTTGGTATGGACTGGTTGAGGAAGCACAATGGAGTCATTGAATGTGTCACAAAGACGGTGAAATTGACCACCGAGGAAGGGATCACCATAGAATTTTAAGCATCTCAACACGCATCAAAGCAATTGGAGCTGAACCTCATGGACGGAACCACAATTGAGGAGATTCCAGTGGTGTCCGAATTTTTGGATGTGTTTCCGGATGAGTTGCCAGGTATGCCACCTGGTCGCGACATTGAATTTGTTACGGAATTAATATCTGGAGCTGCACCTATTGCTAAGAGGCCATATAGGATTCCTCCTAAGGAGATAGCGGAGCTCAAGAAGCAAATTCAAGAGCAAGTAGAGAAGAGTTTCATTCGCTGAAGTTCTTCACCTTAGGGAGCGCCCATTCTTTTCGTGGATAAGAAGGATGAATCACAAAGGATGTGTGTAGATTACCGAGTTCTCAATGAGGTGACCATCAAGAACAAGTACACCTTGCCACGCATAGAAGACTTGTTTGATGAGATGAAGGGTGCTTGTGTTTTCTCCAAGATTGATTTGAGGTGGTGATACTTCCAAATGAAGGTTAAACCATCAGACATACCCAATACATATTTTCGGACACGGTATGGATCTTATGAGTACACCGTGATGTCCTTTGGATTGACAAATTCACCTGCGTATTTTCTGTACCTCATGAATAGGGTCTTCATGGAGTACTTGGATAAGTTTGTTGTGGTGTTCATTGATGACATTATGATCTACTTGAAGGATGAGAAGGAACATGATGAACACTTAAGGCTTACGTTGCAGAAATTGAGGGAGCATCAATTGTACGCCAAGTTTAGCAAGTGCCAGTTTTTGTTGAAAGAGGAGTCATTTTTGGGTCATATCATCTCGGGAGGAGGAGTATCGGTAGACCCGACAAAGGTGAGAGACGTGTTGAAATGGGAACCCCCACATAATCTAAAGGAGATCCGGAGTTTTCTTGGAATGGCTGAATATTACCATTGCTTCATCAAGGACTTCTCCAAAATAGCCAAACCCATGACAGAATTGTTAATGAAGGGGAAAGCTTTCCAATGGACTCAAGCTTGTCAAGAAAGTTTTGAGGAGTTGAAGAAAAGGATAACAACAACCCAATTTTAATATTGCCAGATGTGAGCAAGAGTTTTGATATTTATTGTGATGCCTCGAGACAAGGACTTGGATGTGTGCTCATGCAAGATAGTCAATGTGGGGACCAGAGTCTCGACATCCAGGGATATCATTGGGTGGTATCGTACGATTCAACACCCAATAGTATACAAGAAAAGAACAAGAATGAAATACAATACCAAGTCTTTTATTTATAAACACAGCGGAAGTTTTACAATATATAATGTAGGAAAGAAGTCTATACATGATACTATGCTCTCAGCACTAGCTATGTATGACTAAAGTTGTCCATGCCCTCGGATGCTTTACACTAGCAACACTCACAGATATCAGCGGCGTGCAGGGCTTCCACTCAGCCGTGAACCCTAAAGGGGTAAGGCGTTGTTGTTAGGCCCTTCATCAATGATATAACCTGCAAAAACTCGTTAACTGCAAACGTGAGCACAAGGCTTAGCAAGATTGACCCGTCCCACTAGACATATGCAAGGTAAAGTCTAACCATAGGTAAGGAATATCATAAGTAGACTTGCCTACAAGTAGATCCTTATAATCATGTTTTAAGTAGCAAATGACATTCTTCAGGCACGGCACATCATAGACTTCACAATCAAACAAGAAACGCTTTACCGATGATATGACATGCCCAAGGCACATAATGCTATTACAGGATAAGTATTTGGAAACTGTAAACTTTTAATTGTGCTATATCTAAGTCACACAAGGTTGCAAAGCAATTATAATTCAATACATCGTATTCTTCTGGCTTCTTAAGTATTTACTATGTCATGACACAGTGAACAAGTGGTACTCTATTACCGCAAGGGACGGTGATTGCAATCAGAACACACCCGGGTACATGACACGCACAACCGCGTGGGAGACACATACGTGCTCTCCTCCCCGCGTCATACGTGGCCACCTTTCACCCAAGACCCCAATGTCGACAAACCTCTTCATCCCGAGCAAAAGGTCCCCTATACGGACACGTCGAAGTTGCTCGCTAGAAGATTTACACCTTTATGCCTTCGCATCTCCATTCAAGGACAACTGAGGAGTCTCCACACTACAATCTGGAGTTACATCAGTTTATTGGGCCCATATCCCATTATGCAATCGTTACAGTTCAAGCTTACCCAACGGTGCCGCATACGACACGGTCCTCAAGCGACACAGGCAGGGCTATGCGCCCGAGACTCCATCTTGTCGACTCCTATTCCCCCTGCCTGGTCTCGTATTCATCTCATAAGCCATTCTTTCATCTTTCACCCTCATATGAACTATTATTCCTATCTTGCGAGTAGATTCCAACTACTCGACTTCTACCAGTATATCTACAATATTAGCATTGGCATTTCTACACGTCAAGCTATAAACCTTTCCAACCCTCCCATAGGATTTGTGGATATGCAAGTGGAGTATCAAACACCTTATACGTAATGCACAATATCAACTGAAGATGTAAGTGAATAAAACTGGAAAACTTTAAAAAGCTCTTAAATGCAAACTGGGGCTTGCCTTAGTTTGCGACTCGCTTAAATGTCAATTGTTAGTGGTCCTCCCCTGAAGACTCTGCCAAGGACTTAAAGTGGACACCCTGGCCTTCTCTTCCAAGCGACACTACTCGTCAATCTCGATCACTACATGACATGCATATAGAACATATATGAATGCTAGTGAAATTATAATGCATATATAGTTCATAAGCTTCTAATGACGGTTATGGTGATAGAATTATCTTAATTGGCTTTGGAACTTTTATGATAGATACTAGGGACCATAATGGAGACTCTTGCAAAGAATAGGAGATGATCAAGGAAGCTTGTTGTCTCTAAAATTATGGCAAGCAATAACCTTGCCAGAATTTTAGAGGGGAAACTGTAGCTTTAACATAGCCACCAGTTGACTATCAAGATAGAGGGGTTTGTACTGGTTCTAGCAAAATTGGTTTTATAATTTTCTAAGCATATATGAGTGATATATTGAATTTCAAAGTTGCTAAAAATTCCTGGAAGTATTTTATAATTGAAATTAGACTTTCAGTTATTTTCTAGGTTTGAAACTGAATTTGGATTAGAATATTATGTCAATTAAATCTGAAACTTTTACTGGAGTTGGTAAATGTCTAAAAGAATGTTTAGGTCAAATTTGGGACATAACAAGGAAACTGAACATCTGTAATAGTTCAATGATTGAAAAGGGCAATTGAATTATACAGAAAGTTATACAGGTTTGTATACCAAACCACTTGTACAACTTGAAAGTTTAGAGCATAGGAGTCATTCAGGATTTTACTTGAGCGTTTTAGAGCAAGGCTACTAGGAGAAATCAAATTTAGAAGTTTGAATCTATTTATGGTTACAGTTGTGTTATATAAATGAACAGCAGAAAAGTATTTGAAATTTGTTTAATTTATACAGGATCAATGGCTCCCAAATCTTTTCTGGTAACCAAGAACAGGACAAACTACTTTATATGAATTTTGGGGATTTTTCTAGGGGAAGGATTTTCTGTGAAAATTCCAGGAATGTTTGCAGAAAAATAATTGTCCATAAATGAAAAACGATTCTCATGGACATAAATTGGTACTAACAGAAACTAGAGCTCAAGGGCATTCAAACAAAATTTGTTTGAAGATTTTTTGATAATACTACAGAGAGTTATGGAGTTTTGAAGTGGGGACCAAATTCTGGAATTTAATTCCAATGGGAAACATTTGAATAAAGGGCTGGGCCCACAGATTTCAAATGGGCCAATCGGGTTGAAGCAACACAGATACCACGGGGTCAACCCACGCAGCCACACGCGATCCACGGCCGCAGCTGATCCGAGCGACGCTTTTCTCTCTCTAGCAAACGGGCCCCATGGGCTTTTCTTCTACCTCGAGCCAGCAGCGTTCGAGCGCAGCGCACGGCGGCGCGCTTCGGCGATCCTCGCCGGAACCGAGTTCCCGGCCACCGCAGTGCCTGGTTTTGAGCGCCTAACCTTAAAATCATGTGCTGAGCATGATGGTAGAGTCGGTGAAGCTTGACGACGGCCGGAAATGGCGGCGCATCGGCGGCGGCGGCTAGGGTTCCGGCCATGTCGGAACCGCCGCCCCGTGGCTCAAACTCTTCGGAAAAGGCTTGGGAAGTCTCCTGGGACCATGAGGGAGGCGATAGGGAGGTGCAATCGTCATGTAACGACCGGCAAACAACCGTCGATGGCGACAGAGGCGGTTTTTCAATGGCGGAGGGAAGAACTCATGATTCTAGAGCTCTGGTTGATCATTTTTGGTGATTCCAGTTCGAGAGGGTGCACAAGGAAGTGAAGAAACTATTATCTAGCAATTGTGAAGAATAATTTCGTGTGCACACCGAATTGAAACGGGAACCTAAAGAGTGCATATGCTTCGGCCGAGAGTAAAACGTTAATTGTTTGCTCGATACTCACGTAAATAAGGAACGACTTCCACCGTCGTGTAGAGCGTGTCCAGACACACCACTTTGCTGTTGTGGTCGAGAGATGATGTGGCCTGAGTTGGGGGCATGACGGTGGAACAGAGAGGTGACGGTGAGTCCTTCCCGAGGTCCACCGGCGGAACTGCAAAATCATCGTCGATGGTTGAGGAAACAACACCAAAGTTTCACTGGTTGATAGAGAAGAGGGTGGCGCATCACTTCACTGTTGAGATCTCAGCGAGAGAGGCTTCCGGTTGGCCGGCAACGGCCGCGCAGTGCCGGCGGTCGGAAAATCGCGCGCGGGAGCAAACTGGAGCAGGGCTTCGATGAGGGAGAAAGAAACTACTCGGTTGTGGTAGGGAAACAGAGAGGAGGGGATTTGCTCGAATTGAAGGCCAACCACTTGCGGTGAGCTGTGATCAAGGATGAATCTTTCCTCAGCGGTCGGCACCGTATACGTCAAAGAACAGAGACGATATGCTCTAGAGCTGCTGACTGGTGGGTCCCACAATGCAGCCACACACTTGCAGCCAGCTTTGAAATTCGATTTAAAATAGTAAATGAGCTCTAAAAATTGTGAAACTTCATGGATAAGTCAAGAAAGTCATGCTTATCATGATGGTGTGTTCAAAACTTATGTTCAAATAAGTTTGAACAGAATTCAAAATTTTGAATTTGAATTTGAGTTGAATTCAATGAAGCTATTGAATTAAATAGCAAACTTGCTTCAAAAATTATGAAACTTTGCAGGGATACTATTTGGAATATTTGGAATCCATTGGTAAACTCAAATATTTAATGTGGCAAGGTTTAATCAGGAGCTAAATTTTAATTTTTGTCTTCCTTATTAAGGTTTAAATCGGTTTGATTTCTCATTTCCCAGTTTAATTTCTTTTTATCTTTCAAAATTTTTAGTCCTAACTGAAATTTTGCATTATAGAAATTTGGGCTTTTACAATCAAGTGGTTGCATATGCATTGAGACAATTGAAGAAACATGAGCAGAATTATCCAACGCATGATTTGGAACTTGCAGCCGTGATACACGCATTGAAGATTTGGAGACACTATATCTGTCGGTACCCCGTGTACCGGACACCCTTTGGAACTGCAAAGAGTGCAAAGGAACTCCACCTAGCAGAGTTGAAGACCTCCGAAAGCCCCACGTGTCACTCGGAACCGGACCTGCCTCCCTTCTACGGTTAGTCCCAGTGCCGCCACGTGTATCATAAAACCAGAGCTACATTCCATACATGGGAAAGCTCCGGACTAGATACCTGTGTGGCACCCCCGGACCTAACCCCCGACAGAGGGGAGCTCCGGTACTGACACGTGTACAACAGCACTGGACCTACTCGTCCAAGACTATAAGCTCCGGAGCCGCCACGTGTCCAACCGCCAGACCTTCAACTTCAACAGGCAGATTGGTGGACCTCCAACAGCTCGGACCTTCAGGGGACATTAAAGACTTCAAGACCTGATTATGTGTCATTAATGCTATCTTAATGACACACGATCGGATGACCCTTAATACCAGTAACGCCACCATCAAGGGGCATTACCATGCTGTTAAGGTGAATTAAGTACATTAACTGTGTATTAAACATTAGTAACCGCCAGGGCCACATGTCAGGCCAGGATGATGATGCGATCAGTCCTTGTACTATAAAAGGACTGGCCGAGCGATACACAGGAGAGACTTCAACACTCTGGTTTGACTCACACGCGCTACACACGTACGCTCAATACAACAACACACACCTGTGGAGTAGGGTATTACGCTCAGGCGACCCGAACCACGTAAATCCCCATGTCAAATCACCATCTTTTTCTGAGTCTCTACGCACCCCAACCGAACTACAAAACACCGCGGGCTACGAACGGTAGTACCAGGAGAATTGACAGAATAACACTCCGACAGTTGGCGCGCCAGGTAGGGGCAGTGCCCGAGATTCAAATATGGTGAATTTTGCTGCTCGATCATCCAACGGTAACCATGCTGTGCAACCCGCTGGAGGCAATCCCTCTAACATGCAGCAGCCAGTAGGTGCTGTGGCTCTAGCAGGAGTCATGCCACCACCGCCACCATCCGCTACGGCGAATCAAGCTGGACGACGAGATGGGGCGTCCGCGTCAGTCACTGCATCGGCGAACCACAACCCTGAACACGCAATTAATGCTGCGCATGCTTTTCTCCAACGTCCACCGCCTCCAGGAGCACCCCAGGGTGCGATTGAGAAGTGGAGAGTTGATGTGGAACATCTGGATGCAGCAGCAGCCGATGGCATCAGCAATCAAGGTCCTGCGCCCTTAAGGCGGGCCCCATCTCAGCATCGGACCTTGTCGGGTAGACTTGGTCTGCACGCTTCGCAGCACAGGAGGCGTGTTGCGTCTCAACAGGCGACGTTGCTGCCTTTCGGGGCGTGATGTACTCACACGATAACGATGCTTTCGACTCATGACCTCCGGGCGGAGCTCGATCGTCGTTACCGTCAACAGGACAGCCGCGTCCACATTGAGCGTGCTCACGAGAGGCGAGAGGCTCGGGACAGTCCTGCTCCTGAGGGGGAGGAGGAGACTGTTCTGCCTTAGCCATGCACCTACGCATGGTCAGATGGCCGCAGAAGTTCCGGCCACACTTGCCGAAGAAGTTTGACGGGACTGTTAACCCTGCTGAATTTCTCCAAATTTATTCCACTGCAATCCTTGCGGCTAGGGGAAATGAGGCCGTGATGGCCAATTATTTCCCTGTGTCTTTAACTAGGACCGCCAGGTCTTGGTTCATGAGCCTTCCGCCTGACTCTATCAACAGTTGGGCGGAGTTGTGCAGACAGTTCACTGCCAATTTCGGGAGCTCATACACTCGACGAGGCACGAAACTGAACCTTTTTGCTGTCAAGCAAAAAGGGGGAGAGTCCTTGCGATCTTTCATCCAAAGGTTCTCCCAGGTACGAAATACCATTCCTTCTATCTCAAGTGCTTCTGTTATTATGGCATTCAGACAGGGCGTTCGAGACAAGAAGATGCTAGAGAAGCTGGCGGCCAAGGAAGTCACAAGTGTCACAGAACTCTTTAGCTTGGCAGACAAGTGCGCCAAAGCTGTGGAGGGTCGTGAAATGCACTCCCAACCACCCCCGGAGGCCAACAAAAAATCCTCCAAGGGTGAAGCCACCACCTCCGGGAGTGGCAAGAAGAAGAAAAAGTCCAACGACATGAAGAAGCTGTCGACCGGTACACCTACTGCCGCAACTGCTGCAGCTCTGGGTGGCCGGGGGCCACGCCCCGAGAAACGACCTCGGCCGTCATCTAAAGACGGTGGCAGCTCCAAGATGTGGTGTCCCATACACAAGACGGACGGGCACAACTTGGAAAACTATCGAGAAGTCCAGAACCTCGCCGAGCTCTACAACAAGCGCCATGAAGAAGCTCCTTTCCGTCAAAGGGAAGGAAAACAAAAAGTCGATGAAGCTCCGGCTGAAGAGGAGTTAGGCTTTCAGGACCCCAAAAAGGTCTTGAAGGCTGTTTACACCTCTGTTGACGACGATTCCGACGTCTCCGACAATGAGCGTTGGAAGACCATGAACACCATCTTTGGTGGTTCGTGGGACATCACCTCCCGTCGTGTCCTCAAGACAATGCAGCGGGGCATGGCCTCTGTAGCTCCCACCACCAGGGCGGAGCCTCATCGGAAGTGGATGGATACTGCCATCACCTTTGATGCTTCGGACTGCCCTCGGAACATGATCGGAGCTGGCCAACTCCCACTGATGGTATCTCCAACCATCAATAACATCCAGCTCCACCATGTGATGGTGGATGGAGGTTCGGAGATGAACCTCATAAGCTTCAAAGCCTTCGTCAAGCTTCAGCTCCGACCTTCAGATCTTCACCCCTATCGACCTTTCTCAGGAGTAGGTCTAGGGGCCATAACTCTACTCGGTGCCATTACTCTCCTGGTGACCTTCGGAACCCGGGAGAATTACAAGACCGAGAAGTTGGTCTTCAACATGGCGCAGATCAACTTACCATTCAACGCCATCTTGGGCAGGCCAGCTTTGTACAAATTCATGGTTGCTACTCATTATGGCTACCTGGTGTTGAAGATGCCAATACCCTCAGGCGTTCTCAGGATCCGTGGAGATCGTACCGCCGGAGTTACTGCTCTGAAAGAACTCCACGTGCTTGCTACAACGCAGGAGGAAGAATCCGGAAAGGAGCAAGCTCCGAAGCCTCCAAGCATTTGTCATCGAGGCTCAACCTCCGCACCTCGTGTGCAACCAAGCGGCGACACCAACATTCCCATCAAAGTCGTCCAAATTTGTTCCAACGCTGCTCAAACCACCCGTATATCGGGGGGTCTGAATGACAAATAGGAACTCGCTCTCATCACTTTCCTCCGGGCTAATGTCGACGTGTTTGCCTGGCAACCGTCACAAATGACTGGAATCCCTAGGGAAGTGATCAAGCACAATCTGAAGATTTATCCCGGCGCTCGGCCTGTACATCAGAAGCCTCAAAAGCAATCAGTCGAGCGACAAAACTTCATACGTCAAGAAGTGAAGAAGTTGCTCGAAGCTGGATTCATCCGGGAAGTCTTCCACCCAAAATGGTTGGCAAACCCAGTCGTTGTACCCAAGGCCGGCGGGAAGCTTCGGATGTGTATCGACTACACAACACTGAATAAGGCATGTCCAAAGAATCCATTTCCACTACCTATAATAGATCAGATAGTGGATTCCACATCCGGGTTTGAATTACTGTGTTTACTAGACGCATATTCTGGGTATCATGAAATCAGAATGTCTAGGGAAGATGAAGAGCATACTGCCTTTATCACAGTAGATGGATTATATTGTTATACTGCCATGC
The DNA here is from genome assembly GCA_036927565.1 of Tuctoria greenei. Lineage (NCBI taxonomy): Eukaryota > Viridiplantae > Streptophyta > Magnoliopsida > Poales > Poaceae > Tuctoria > Tuctoria greenei. The sequence continues at coordinate 39,200,473 of JAYESD010000006.1, read as the reverse complement.
CATTCGGTCTCAAAAATGCTGCTTCAACGTTTGTGCGAGCTATGTACAAAACTTTTGGAGAGCTCATTAGAGATGTAGTGGAAGTGTACGTCGATGACATCATCGTCAAGATCAAGAAAAATGAGTCATTTCTTGACACCTTGCAAGCCGTCTTTGACAAGTTGCGAATCACACGCACAAAGCTAAACCCATAAAAGTGTGTCTTTGGGGTTAGCTCCAGAAAGCTTCTTGGATTCTTGGAGAACTGTAACACCCTAAATTTTCGCATCCTGCATTGCATACATGATCATGCATTAAATATTAGTGGGATAAAAGAAAAATAATAAAACATAAAAAGATGGAGCATATATATATATACAAATGTATGTAGCAAAAGAAGAAATAGAAAATAATAATTATATCCTAAAACCTGTAATAGGGAATAAGTATAAAAATAATAATAATAACATATAAAAAGAAATATATAAATAAAATATATAATAATAAATATATATAATAAATGTATAAAAGATATAAATGAATAATATATATATAATAAGAAATATATATAAAAAGTAAATGAATAAAATAAATAAGATAAATAATAATAATAATAAAAAGTAAAATAAATAAATATAAATTATAAAATAATAATAATACTAAATGAAAAAAAAGAAAAGAAAAAAAAACCAAAAGGGAACCGCTGGCCAGGCGGCCGAGCCAGCCCAGCCAGCCGGCCCCGACCCCCGCTAGGCACGCGCCCGCCGCCCGGCATGGGCCCCACCCCGCCCCAGCGCGCCGTACCGCGCCAGCCGCGAGGCGTCCGGGCCCCGGTCCCCCCCCCCCCCCTGACGCGACGCGACGCCCGCCGCCTGACCCCGCTCCCACGTCGCCTCGATCGCCCCCCCCCCCCCCCCCCCAGCCGCCTGGCGCGCGCCCACCCCGCCGCCTTGGCCCCCGCGCCGCACGGCTCCCGCCTCCACGCGCGCCACCCCCGCCGAACCGCGCCGCGCCTCCACGCGCTCCCACCCGACCCCGCGTCCCACCCCGCTGCCTGCTCCCGGGCCCCACGCCAGCTCCGCGCCGAGCGCGCCCCGATGCTGCCTGACCGCGCAGCGCGCGCTGCCCCTCTGGGCCCCGCTTCGCGCGCGCCCGGCCCGCTCCTGCCGCTCCCGCGTGGCTCGCCCGACGCCCCGGACCCCACCGGCCTGGCCCGCCGAACCACGCACCGCCGAAAAACTCCGCTCCCGCCCGATTTTCCGGCTACGCTCCCGCCCCGCCCGATTTCCCAGAATCCCGCGCCGATCCCACGCCAGCCGGCCCTAGCGCCCTACCGCGTGGCCTCCACCCTATAAAAAGGACCGTAGGTCCCTAGGTTTTTCCCTAGCCGCCGGTTGCAGTAGGAAAAAGCGCACCAGAGAGCAGCGCCGCCGCCAGGGGAAGGAAAGCCACGCCGCCAGGAAGAAAAGAAATAGAAAAGCACCAGAGCCGCCGCCGCCAGGGGAAGAAAAAGAAGAAAAAAAAAGAGGAGAAGAAGAGGAGGAAAAAGAGGAGGGTGCCACCGTCCGCCGGAGATCGTCGCCGTCGTCGTGCCGCCGAGGGACTGTTGCACCATCTACTTCGTCTACGCGTCGCATTTGTTCCGCGACCGTCAAGCCGTCAGATCTATGGTAGGATTTGTTCCCGATGCGAATTTTGGCGATCATATTGAATCTAATAGGCGTAAATTGATTTTAGTTGCACCATAATTTTATTTTCAGCAGCATTAATCCACTCTAAAACCCCCATAAACTCGTATGAACACGTATGAACTAGTTGCATCTAATTAATAGACAACCGTAGTTAATTAATTATTGTACCTTGCATGCATGCATATCATCGCATGTTGATTAATGTGTGTGCATCATGTTGATTTGTATATTCTTGTATGTGTGGTCACGAGTAGAGGGAAGTGCTCAAGAGATCGTGTACGAGGATTTTCAGAATCAAGATTTCGAAGCGGTTGAGCAACCCCATCCGCCGGAGCAAGGCAAGTGTCCTTGAAGCATATTGATCCTGTTTTAAATTAAATGTTTTGTTTGCAAAACTGCATGCTGTGTCAAATTGATGAGAAATCCTATGGTAGGAAGTTTACTAGACTTGTTAAACCACCCTTGTCACCTGGAATTTATGGTAGAGAGTCGGGAAGGTTTTTATCTTTTGCTTCACTTAATTAATTGGGATGGCAAACAACACTACACATTTAATTATGCATCAATGACATTCTAGTTAATGTGAATTGGTCAATACGATGGGTGATCTAAGCAAGTCTGGTATGTGGATGGGTTGGATGTTATGGTGGTTTGCTTGCTTTAGATCTAAGGACCGGTTCATGCGAGCATAAGCCAGGACTACAGTGCCACCACGAGGCCAAGTATGGGTGTGGCGTAGCTGATTAATTAGGGCTTTGCTAGTGCTATTTGGACCATTGTGGATGCTCGGGGAAGGGGTAGTCGGATTGGGTTTGTTGATGATTGGTGGGACTACCCTGGGATCCGAATGGCTCAAGAGGGGGCCCTTGGTTGAAGATGTGCTCAGTTGGAGGCATCGCCACCGGTGAAACCTCAGTGGGGTCTGAATAGTCTAGTAATCCCTTTGTAAAGGCTATTTTGTGATCTCTTGGCCATACACCAAAGGAAGTGTAATTGGCAATAAGGAGGTTCTTTAGTCACCGACGGGTGATGAAATCACAAACACGTGGGTAAAGTGGTACAAACTCTGTAGAGTATTAAAACTATCATGATAGTCGTGCTCCCGGTTAAGAGCGCTTGGATGACCTACATGATTAGAGGATTTGGTATTGGGATGGTTGGATTATGGTTATGGGTTGGTAATGGTTATGGTTTATGGATTATGGTCATGGGTATGAATTTGAGTTATGGTAATTGGACATGGATAATGGTGATGTTGGCAATAATTGGATATGGTTTATATTATGTTAATATGATGGTTATGATGGGATTGTTTCACATAGACCTAGTGTAATGCTTTTCAAATGTTTTACTGTACTTTTCAGCACTTAGCCATTATTACATTCGTCATTTGAATCAGCCACATGTCATACTTTCCACACTTGCTGAGTACGACATGTACTCACTCTTGCAATCCCCCACCCCAACAGTTGCAGGTCAGAATTATGAGTTTAATGGCGATAATGTGGAGATCTAGGCCGTGTCTACCGTCAACTTTGCCTGTGGTGTTGCATGGAGCTGCGCTATCCCTTTTGCTTAGTTTGCTTAGTTGCTTAGTCAGTTTATTTCCGCTGCATTAGTTGAACTTATCATTAATATTCATTAGAGCTTGTATTCGAGGATTTAATGAATTATGTAATAAGAGTACTTATTTAATAATTTGAGCTGTGGTTATTATCTATTTATCATTTGTGAATCACTCGTGTATGTGTGTTGAACATCCTGGGCACACATATGCGCTAGCTTGGTTCATTTTCGGAACCGGGCATCACAGATTGGTATCAGAGCCACAGGTTTGACCGTAGGATGCAGCCTAGATAGAATGGACACTTTAGAGCACATAAGAGCACCCAGGAATCGATGTGTTTTGTGGGTGTGCTGTTTGATATATATATTGTTTGTTTGTGTGCTTAATAGAATATTTTGGGATGCCTTAGCATTGCCATGTCCACCTAGGCTAGTGTAGCTAGCTGTTTAGTTTCATATCCCTTGATGCATATAGTTGGGGATGTTTCTAAATTCTTACCTATTGCTTTTCTCTAGATGGTGAGGACTCGCAACCAGAGGGATGCTAATGATGAGGAGGAGAACCATGGAGCGCCTCAGAACAACATCGGACAAGGATCTACTCAGGGAACTATCAACATCGAGCAGCTATTGGCCATGTAAAACCAGCTCATGCAGACCATGATACAAACTATGGGACAGCTGCAGGCTGGCAATATCAACAATCAGCCCCACATGCCTCCACCACCACCCCCGCCTCCTCATGACCGATTGGGAGAGTTTATGAGGACTAGGCCGCCAACCTTTGCTCAAGCTGCTGACCCTATGGATGCTGATGATTGGCTCAAGTCCGTGGAGAAAAAACTTGCTATTGTCCAGTGCAATGACCGGGAGAAGGTTCTTTTTGCTTCTCATCAACTCGTTGGAGCAGCTGCCGATTGGTGGGATGCTTATTGCAATGCTCATGAGAATCAAGAGAGGGTCACCTGGGCGGAATTCAAGGAGAACTTCCGTTCTCATTATGTGCCGGAAGGTGTTATGATACTGAGAAGACAAGATTTCGAAAATCTCAGGCAAGGAAGGATGAGTGTGAGTGAGTATCTCAACAAATTCACTCAATTATCAAGATATGCTCCAGAAGACATCAAAACTGATAGTAGGAAGCAATATTTGTTCATGAGAGGCCTCAACAATGAGATCCAAGTGCAACTACTCAACTGAGATTATGCCAATTTTCAGAAGCTTGTGGACAAAGCAATTGTGGTTGAGAATAAGATCCATGAGATGGAGCAAGAGATTAAGAGGAAGGCGCCGTATCAAGGACAGCAACAAGGAAGTAGTGTGCGCTCTCGCCTTGCACCACCCAATGCACCCCATTACAGCTCCCCTATTCCTGCTCAGCGCCCTGGTTATGCACCACACCCAACTATGTTTGTGCAGCAGCGCCCTGTTATGCAAGCAATGCCTTATGCGCCTCGTGCTGATTTTTCTGGAACCAATGTTCAAAACCAAGCTCGTCCCAATAATTTCGGTGGAGTTAAGAGGTGCTATACTTGTGGAGAAGCTGGACACTTTGCGAATCAATGTCCTAAGTCTGGCCTTGGTCAAAGAAGCAATGCGCCGAGGCAAAACCCAAGACCCGATGGAGGACAACCACAAGGAAGCCGTGGACATCAAAATTTTGCTCGCGGCAACGTGAACCATGTCTCCACGAAGGATGCTCAACAAGCGAATGACGTGGTCATTGGTATGTTTCTTGCTAACTCCAACCCCGCGACTATGTTATTTGATTCTGGAGCATCGCATTTATTCATTGCATCGAAGTATGTTACCAAGTATAGTTTGCCTATCTCTCATATGAAGTCTACTCTATTGGTTAAGTCTCCTGGAGGAGAGATGAGGACAAATATAGTATGTCCAAAAGTAAGCCTTAAAATAAGGGGGGTAGACTTCTCCGCCAACCCCATCGTTTTGGATTCACAAGGAATAAGAGGATCCGTTGGTGCAAGGTGCAATGGAACCACCATACGGAAGTCGAAGCTACGTGGGAACGTGAAGAAGACCTGAAGGCAGAATTCCCTCACCTTTTCTCCACGCTATCGAATCTCGAGGGCGAGATTCATTTTAAGGGGGGTAGAATTGTAACACCCTAAATTTTCGCATCCTGCATTGCATACATGATCATGCATTAAATATTAGTGGGATAAAAGAAAAATAATAAAACATAAAAAGATGGAGCATATATATATACAAATGTATGTAGCAAAGAAGAAATAGAAAATAATAATTATATCCTAAAACCTGTAATAGGGAATAAGTATAAAAATAATAATAATAATATATAAAAAGAAATATATAAATAAAATATATAATAATAAATATATATAATAAATGTATAAAAGATATAAATGAATAATATATATATAATAAGAAATATATATAAAAAGTAAATGAATAAGATAAATAAATAATAATAATAAAAAAGTAAAATAAATAAATATAAATTATAAAATAATAATAATAATACTAAATGAAAAAAAAGAAAAGAAAAAAAACCAAAAGGGAACCGCTGGCCAGGCGGCCGAGCCAGCCCAGCCAGCCGGCCCCGACCCCCGCTGGGCACGCGCCCGCCGCCCGGCATGGGCCCCACCCCGCCCCAGCGCGCCGTACCGCGCCAGCCGCGAGGCGTCCGGGCCCCGGTCCCCCCCCTGACGCGACGCGACGCCCGCCGCCTGACCCCGCTCCCACGCTGCCTCGATCGCCCCCCCAGCCGCCTGGCGCGCGCCCACCCCGCCGCCTTGGCCCCCGCGCCGCACGGCTCCCGCCTCCACGCGCGCCACCCCGCCGAACCGCGCCGCGCCTCCACGCGCTCCCACCCGACCCCGCGTCCCACCCCGCCGCCTGCTCCCGGGCCCCACGCCAGCTCCGCGCCGAGCGTGCCCCGATGCCGCCTGACCGCGCCGCCTGCCGCTGCAGCGCGCAGCGCGCGCTGCCCCGCTGGGCCCCGCTTCGCGCGCGCCCGGCCCGCTCCCGCGTGGCTCGCCCGACGCCCCGGACCCCACCCGCCTGGCCCGCCGAACCACGCACCGCCGAAAAACTCCGCTCCCGGCCGATTTTCTGGCTACGCTCCCGCCCCGCCCAATTTCCCGGAATCCCGCGCCGATCCCACGCCAGTCGGCCCTAGCGCCCTACCGCGTGGCCTCCACCCTATAAAAAGGACCGTAGGTCCCTAGGTTTTTCCCTAGCCGCCGGTTGCAGTAGGAAAAAGCGCACCAGAGAGCAGCGCCGCCGCCAGGGGAAGGAAAGCCACGCCGCCAGGAAGAAAAGAAATAGAAAAGCACCAGAGCCGCCGCCGCCAGGGGAAGAAAAAGAAGAAAAAAAAAGAGGAGAAGAAGAGGAGGAAAAAGAGGAGGGTGCCACCGTCCGCCGGAGATTGTCGCCGTCGTCATGCCGCCGAGGGACTATTGCACCATCTACTTCGTCTACGCGTCGCATTTGTTCCGCGACCGTCAAGCCGTCAGATCTACGGTAGGATTTGTTCCCGATGCGAATTTTGGTGATCATATTGAATCTAATAGGCGTAAATTGATTTTAGTTGCACCATAATTTTATTTTCAGCAGCATTAATCCACTCTAAAACCCCCATAAACTCGTATGAACACGTATGAACTAGTTGCATCTAATTAATAGACAACCGTAGTTAATTAATTATTGTACCTTGCATGCATGCATATCATCGCATGTTGATTAATGTTTGTGCATCATGTTGATTTGTATATTCTTGTATGTGTGGTCACGAGTAGAGGGAAGTGCTCAAGAGATCGTGTACGAGGATTTTCAGAATCAAGATTTCGAAGCGGTTGAGCAACCCCATCCGCCGGAGCAAGGCAAGTGTCCTTGAAGCATATTGATCCTGTTTTAAATTAAATGTTTTGTTTGCAAAACTGCATGCTGTGTCAAATTGATGGGAAATCCTATGGTAGGAAGTTTACTAGACTTGTTAAACCACCCTTGTCACCTGGAATTTATGGTAGAGAGTCGGGAAGGTTTTGATCTTTTGCTTCGCTTAATTAATTGGGATGGCAAACAACACTACACATTTAATTATGCATCAATGACATTCTAGTTAATGTGAATTGGTCAATACGATGGGTGATCTAAGCAAGTCTGGTATGTGGATGGGTTGGATGTTATGGTGGTTTGCTTGCTTTAGATCTAAGGACCGGTTCATGCGAGAATAAGCCAGGACTACACTGCCACCACGAGGCCAAGTATGGGTGCGGCGTAGCTGATTAATTAGGGCTTTGCTAGTGCTGTTTGGACCATTGTGGATGCTCGGGGAAGGGGTAGTCGGATTGGGTTTGTTGATGATTGGTGGGACTACCCTGGGATCCGAATGGCTCAAGAGGGGGCCCTTGGTTGAAGATGTGCTCAGTTGGAGGCATCACCACCGGTGAAACCTCAGTGGGGTCTGAATAGGCTAGTAATCCCTTTGTAAAGGCTATTTTGTGATCTCTTGGCCATACACCAAAGGAAGTGTAATTGGCAATAAGGAGGTTCTTTAGTCGCCGACGGGTGATGAAATCACAAACACGTGGGTAAAGTGGTACAAACTCTGCAGAGTATTAAAACTATCATGATAGTCGTGCTCCCGGTTAAGAGCGCCTGGATGACCTACATGATTAGAGGATTTGGTATTGGGATGGTTGGATTATGGTTATGGGTTGGTAATGGTTATGGTTTATGGATTATGGTCATGGGTATGAATTTGAGTTATGGTAATTGGACATGGATAATGGTGATGTTGGCAATAATTGGATATGGTTTATATTATGTTAATATGATGGTTATGATGGGATTGTTCACATAGACCTAGTGTAATGCTTTTCAAATGTTTTACTGTACTTTTCAGCACTTAGCCATTATTACATTCGTCATTTGAATCAGCCACATGTCATACTTTCCACACTTGCTGAGTACGACATGTACTCACTCTTGCAATCCCCCACCCCAACAGTTGCAGGTCAGAATTATGAGTTTAATGGCGATAATGTGGAGATCTAGGCCGTGTCTACCGTCAACTTTGCCTGTGGTGTTGCATGGAGCTGCGCTATCCCTTTTGCTTAGTTTGCTTAGTTGCTTAGTCAGTTTATTTCCGCTGCATTAGTTGAACTTATCATTAATATTCATTAGAGCTTGTATTCGAGGATTTAATGAATTATGTAATAAGAGTACTTATTTAATAATTTGAGCCGTGGTTATTATCTGTTTATTATTTGTGAATCACTCGTGTATGTGTGTTGAACATCCTGGGCACACATATGCGCTAGCTTGGTTCATTTTCGGAACCGGGCGTCACAAGAACCACCGAGGAATAAAAGCAAATCAGGCGAAGATTAAAGCTATTGAAAACATGCGGCCACCAGCTCGCATCAAGGATGTCCAGAAGCTCACTGGATGTCTAGCTGCCCTCAGCCAGTTCATCTCAAGACTGTCAGAACGGGCGCTACCCTTCTTCAAATTATTGAGGAAGTCCGGACCATTCCAATGGTTTGAAGAAGTAGAAAAAACATTCCAAGAGCAGAAGCAGCTCCTCCCCACTCTACCAACTTTGGTAGCTCCAAACCCTGGTGAGCCACTTCTGCTTTATATTTCAGCAACTAATGAAGTTGTTAGCATGGTACTGGTTGTGGAAAGACCAGAACTATCCCCAGTTCAGAAATCCAGACCCCTCCGGGAAGGTCTGGAGCTACCTGAAGGTGATTCTGGGTCCCGACCCCCAGACCTGGATCCACGAGGTGAGACGCCAGAGGATCAACCTCCTTCATATGAAGGAGTTACTGTTGCTGAGCAAGAAGATCCGGACCCTTCAAGGAAGGTTCGGGTCACTTCAGAAGAAGCTCCGGGTTTCTCTAGCAAGAACCTGGAGGTCCCCGAAGAAGGTCCGGACCCCTCCGGGAGGGTCCGGGTTGATGAGGAGGAAGCTCCGGGCCCCTCCGGGAGGGTCCGAACAGTCCAGCGCCCAGTGTATTTTATCAGCGAAGTAGTCCATGATGCCAATATTCGATACCTAGAGGTGCATAAGCTGCTCTACACAGTTCTTATCGCCTCTAGGAAGCTTCTTCACTACTTCCAAGCTCACAAGATTTCAGTGGTAACCTCTTATCCACTACGAGTAATCTTGCATAACCCCAACTCTACTAGGAACATTGCAAAGTGGGCAGCGGAATCAGCCGAGTTCGATCTTGAATTCATCCCATGACAAGCGATCAAGAGTCAAGCATTGGCTGACTTTGTGGTGGAATGGACCCCCTCTCCATCAAATCTTGGGGGCCCCACTGAGCAGAAGCCGGAACCCAAGGTTCCGATCTTCACTGAGCCTCACTGGACTCTCTACTTCAAAGGCTCCATGCAGAAGCAGGGGCCAGAGATGGAATCTTTCTCCTCGCTCCGATCGGGGAAAAGGTCAAATACATGGTTCACCTTGACTTCAAGGCGACAAACAACATGGCGGAGTAGGAAGCACTAATCTATGGGCTCAAGGTGGCACTGTCATATGGTGTCAATCAGCTGTTGGTAAAGGGTGATTCGCAGCTTATAATAAATCAAGTGAAAGGTGAATGCTGCTACAACAACCCTCAACTAGCTGCATATCTACTTGAAGTCCAGAAGCTTCAGAAGGACTTTGAAGTCCTGGATCTTTGCCATGTCTAGCGTCTCAACAACGCAGAAGCTGACGAACTCTTGACGAAAGCTTCAACCAGAGCTCCAGTTTCCGACGGAACCTTCGTCCGGAGATTTTCAAGACCAACAGCTCAGCCTGCCGAACTGAGCGAAAGGGGCGAGACCAGCACCTTGAAGCTGGCAGTCCTGATGGCCCTGTTACCATGGCGTCCATCAAGGGTCGTAGGTGCTGCAGGAAGCTCCAAGCAACCCATCATGCAAGACTCAGAAGCTCATGTTAGCTCCGATGCATGGATCTCGGAGATCCGGAGCTACTTGAAAGACAACATCCTTCCTGAAGACAATGTATCTGCTGACCGGATAGTCAGATTGGCTAAAAGATAAACACTGGTAGAACGGGATCTCTATCGGCGTGGTGCCAACGGCGTCGTAATGCGGTGCATTACAAGGGAAGAAGGCCGCGAGCTCCTCGCGGAAATCCATGGAGGCGAGTGTGGGTACCACACGTCTTCCCGCATGTTGGTCGGTAAATCCTTCCGTCATGGTTTTTACTGGCCTACAACACTCCAGGATGCAACCGAGCTAGTGAAGAAATGTGAAGCATGCCACTTCCATGCGAAGCAAATTCACACACTAGCTCAACCACTACAGATGATACATCTGACATGGCCGTTTGCAGTGTGGGGTATGGATATATTGGGACCTTTCCCAAGAGCCGTCAAAGGTTACAAGTTCCTGTATGTCGCCATCGACAAGTTCAACAAATGGCCGGAAGCAACTCTAGTTGTGACAATAAACAAGCAATCAGCTATCAATTTCTTCCAGTCCATAGTATGCAGATTTGGAGTCTCAAACAAGATCATAACTGACAATGGGACCCAATTCACAAGTTATGCATTCCAAGGATATTGCAAAGACCTCGACATTCAAGTTGGCTACGCTTCCATAGCTCACCTGGCAAGCAATGGCCAAGCTGAGAGAGAAAATGTAGAAATCCTAAAAGGACTCAAGACGTGCACATATGAGCGTCTGAAAAAACATGGAGCCAACTGGATTGAAGAGCTTCTGCCCACCTTGTGGGCAAACAGGACAACTTCGAACCGGTCAACTGGAGAGACACCCTTCTTCCTGGTGTACGGAGCTGAAGCAGTCCTTCCTCTGGAAATCACCTTGGGGTCGCTCCGGGTCTGGACCTTCAACGAAGCCACGTAGGACCAGCTCCAACGTGAAGACCTTGACATCGTCAAAGAGGGAAGGTGCCCAGCAGCTGTTCGAAATGCATGATATTGCCAAGTGCTCCGGCGCTATCACCAAAGGCATGTGCATAACCGACAGCTTGAGGAAGGCGATCTGGTTCTACAGAGAATACAAACTCGATAAGGGTTAAACAAACTTTCCCCCAGCTGGGAAGGACCCTTCCGAGTAATCAAAGTATCCCGTCCCGGATGCGTTCGCTTGGCAACCGAGGATGGGACACCACTCCCTAATCCTTGGAACATTGAGCACCTCCGTAAGTTCTATGCTTAATATCACGGAGGTGAGTCTGTAATTACATGTGATGTATGTTATAGCGTCATTGTACATAGTCAGGTAGCTCCTCCCAGAGAACAGTCGAACCTTCCCCAGAAGGTCCGCAAAGTTCAAGTAACACTTGACACAGTCTCAGAACTAAAAGTGTAGCTAGTTACCCTGGGTCAAACAGAAATGCAACACACTTAGCCTGGTTCCGCCCCCTAAGAGTGTACTTGTCGGTGGTTTGGAACCGGTAGATCTCCCGACACTACTAAAGTGTTAGAGGAGTTTGATGTTCGGTGTGGGCGCGCAGAGATTCAAGAAGGTGAATTGTAAATGACGCAGGAGACACAAGAGTTTACGTGGTTCGGGCTGCCTGAGCGTAATACCCTACTCCACGGGATGTGTTGATGTTGTATTGGATGTATCAAGTGTGTCAGTGTGTCTGAACGTCTCTCGAGCGTGTCTCAACGTCTGTCCAGCCCCGTGTAAACGTCGTTGGCCTGTCCTTTTATAGTACAAGGGCAGGCCGTTACAAATTAGCCTGGCCCGACATGTGGCCCCGGCGTTTACTAGTGTTGATACCTATTCAACATGTTTAATTGCCCTTAATGACCGTGTAATGGGCTTTGACAGCACCGTTACTGGTATTAAGGTCGTCCGATTAAGTGTCATTAATATGGTATTAATGACACTTAATGGGGCCTTGAAGTCCTCGATTCCCCTTTGAAGATCCGGAGCCATTGCGGGGTCTTATGGAGGTTAGAGGGTGAAGATCCGACGGTTGGACACATGGCAGCACAGTAGCACGCTGTGGAGAACAGATAGTTCCGGTGTTAGCCGACACATGTCAGCACCGGAGCTTCCCTCGGTCTGGGGTTAGGTCCGGAGATGCCACTTCGGTACATAGTTCGGAGCTTCCTCCCTTGCGGGCGGTAGCTCCGGTTTGATAGTACACGTGGCGACCCTGGGGCTAACCATGTTGGAGAAGCGGGTCCTGACATGTCTGACATATGGGCCTCCGAAGGTCTTCAAATCAAGTGGGTGACTTTCCCTTGATATCTTTGCAATCCCAAGGGGTATATGGTACCCAGGGTACCGACAGTGGCCCCCTGGGCCCACCTCCGGGGAAGACCCCTTGGATGAAGTTGTCCCGCCGGAGGTGGGTCCATCCTTCGACTTTTGAACTGAGTCTTCAAAGGTCTTCGGATGTGCCGTTGGCGATGGTCCGGAGTTAAATCTTCGCTGCGTGGCATATCCCGTTCGAGGCAGGTGAGATCTTCGTCGTGCGAATCTCACGCAATTGAAGGTCGCCGATTCCCGATACGAAAATCGTATCGGTTCCACGTGCCTTGTTAGGCCGCCCCCTTCGGGCTTCCCGCTTCATGATGGCAACCGTTCGCCTGGGTAAGAACCTCGACTTGATCGTCGGGGTAGTCCCGGGCCCTCTTGTCATCGGCTGGGTGGAATTTTTGAGTGGTATCTTTGACTTCTCTGCGGTTTCCATCCAAGCGTCGCGAGGGTTTACTTAAGAAGGAAAGCGCGCACCGTTTGGGGCTCTTGACGCCTCCCATCTGATCTTGCGCTCAAACTCCCAACTTGTGCTTCGCTTTTCTTCTCTTGCCTAGCCGTGCCACGATGGAGTTGGGTCTCCGCGAGAGTCGCTTGAAGACCTACGGCGACCTGAAGAAGGTCCGGGCCCTCATGGGATGGTCCTCGGACTTCTTCAACCGCTCGGTCTGCGCTGGTGGAGAGCTCCCATTTGAGAAGGAGCACGCTGGCAAAATGGTGTACTTCTCCTCGTACACCATGGTGGGGTTGATCCCACCTTTTTCTTCCTTTTTCTTGATGCTGCTAGACTTCTATGGTCTGCAGTTGTATCATCTTGGCCCCCACTCCATTCTTCTTGTGTCCATTTTCGTCCACTTCTGTGAGATGTGGGTGGGCATCCCCCCTGCATTGAACTCTTCCGGACCTTCTTCACCGTCCATACCACCGGCAGGAGCAATGAGTACCTTGGCTTCTACTACTTTGTGAAGCGCAAGAAGTGCCCATTCAAGTACCTCCGGTCATTTCCCTCTGGGAAGTGGGATGACTGGAAGAAGGACTGGATAGTCGTATAGGTGGAGGAGCACGAGAGGCTGGAGCTGCCCGAAGGCCTTCCCAGCATCGACACGACAATCTGGAGTGAAGCTCCGATGCTGGTGGAAGCCTTCAACCCTGCTTTGACCAGGATCCGCCAATGCGTGGAGGGAGGATTGACTCCTCAGGCGGTGTTTTGCAACTTCTTGGTCAACAGGTGGGCGCCGCTGAAGAGGAGAGAGAAACTCGCATGGGCCCTCAACAGCGTGATGGACGACGACCGGGTCGAGACCGGGCTGAAGTCCAACATGGTGGGGAAAACCTTGGAGTTCCACCTCAAGAAGTTCCAGCACGGCATCGACGTCGATGGCGACGACTTGACTACGCCATCAACTTTTCTTCCTCTGAACGTGGAAGTGGAGTTCAGCAGGGAGCTCCGGCGGAAGATGCCCGTGCTTGACGACCTTGGGGTCGTCGAGAGAAGATCAACAACCAGGGTAGCGATCCCCGGAATGCCCGAGGATGGCTCCGACCCTGCTCCGAAGCCGAGGGAAGAGGTCATTGGCAAGGGCAAGGAGCTGGCGGATGAACCCGTGAGCCGGAAGAGGAAGCTGCAGTACGCCGACGGAAGGTCCGTCAGGCCTGCTACTTCTGCGTCGACTCCTTATCCCCGGAGGGGAAGGTCTTCTACAACTGCGGCGACTGTTCCCGTAGTGGGGTCCTCCCGAGGCGCGACTGTTCCCGCAGTGGGGTCCTCCCGGGGTGTTAGCTCCGGGCATGCGACTCTAGCACCTGGGCCGGTGGAGGCCTCTAGGTATGGGGGTTCTTCCTGATCGAGGGGGGCCTCGACTCGGGAAACACCCGTGGCCGCGACGAGTTCCGGGGGGCCTTCCGGAGCTTCCATGCAGGCTATGACCAGCCCAGAACGCCCGGGAAAAAGGTTCCGCGCAAGCTGGTGCGGAAGCCTCCCAAGGTAATTTTTAATCTTTACCTTGGATAGTTGTTTTAGTTATAGTAACTATTTTTTATGTTTCTTCGTTCATCATCTGCAGCGTCCCCAAGAAGGGGAGTGAGGCTCCACCCTCAGCCACAGCGGCTGAAGCTGTGAGGGTGGAAGCTTCTGCTCCTGTCCCGGTGCCGCCCCAAGTGGTGGCTGAAGCTGCGACAGCTCCGGTGCCGGCTGTCGTGGTCATGGACCTCGACTCATCCCCAGAGGCTCCCGTGGTAGCGCCGGACCGCGGGAGAGAAGATGCGCCAGAGGCACCTGTCCTGGAGGTTGAAGCTCTGGGTCCTGGTGCTGAGATGATGGAAGCTCCGGCCATTGAGCCGGAAGAATCTGTGATTCCGGCCCTGGAGCCGGAAAGTGTCGAAGCTCCGGCGGTCGAGCCGGAGGTGATTGAAGTCTCGGCGTGCGCGCCGGATGTTGAGGAAGTCCTGGCGGTTGGGACGGCTACCTCAGAAGCACCGGCCGCAGAGCCGGTAGTTGTTGGAGCTCCGGCTGCAGGGCTGATTGAAGATGAAGATCTTACGGCTCCCGAGCCGGTTGATACAGAAGTGTCGGAGCTCGAGCCCCCATCGGAGGAGGTGCCAAGGCCGGAGCCAGAAGCGGCCCCTGCTCCGGAAGTGATGACGTCGGAGGTACCCACGGCTGAGCCGGAGTGCCCTGGTGAAGTCGCTGGCCCCCTGTCTGAGGGGGTGAATGAAGACCTGGTGGCGGGGCCCTCCTCGATGGCGAATGAGGCCATCCCGGAGGATGGCCCTAGTGCCATGGAGACACAGGGGACCACTCTTATGGAGTGGAACCCAATTTTTGTATCTGAAAACCCACTGGAACCAGCGGAGGAGACCCCAGCAGGTCCGGAACCAATCCCGTTGTCACTGTCCATTGACAACGCATGTTCCAGTCTGCGTCAAGTTCAACTGGCCTTCTTCCATGACAGCAAGGCTCTTGAAGAGGAGCACCAAACCCTTAGGAGGTGGCGTAACCGGCTCTACTTCGAGACCAAGCTGGCGCAGTCAAGGCTAGAGGATGACAAAGAGTGGATCAAGCGGGAGAAGGTCCGCCTGGAGTATTGGGGTAAATTATTGGATGACAGGGAGAGTATGACTCGCGCCCTCGACGCTCAATCTCGGGAGATCTATGATCAGGCCGAAGCAGCCAATAGTGCGGCCGATGAACGCCACGAAAGGCTTGAGGCCATTAACACTACACTCATCAAGCGCCGAGAGGCACTTGAAGAGAGGGAGAAACGGCTCGAAGATGAAGAGCAGAAACTCCTAGAGCTGCGGGATGACGTCCTGAGGAGGGAGGAGGAGCTCTCCGAGAAGGTGGCTCTGGCTGACAAGGGCCTTGAGGAGTGCGCCAAGAAATTGGAAGAGCGCTGTGTAGAGGAGGAGAAGAAGGCCTGGGTGCGAGGGTAGAAGCTCCATGAACGGGAGTGTACCCTCGTTGCCAGGGAAAAGAAAGTGAGGGGCAGGGAGAAGGACCTGGTCGACCGCCAGAACAAGATCCACCTCCGGGAGGAGGAGCTCGGAAAACTCGAGAAGCGGGTTGTTGAGAAGATTCAGCAGAACACCAAAGAAGTTGAGCGCCTCGCCCGTGAGAATTCCGAACTGGTGGCGGCCAGAAGATCTTTGGAAGAATTGAAAGGCTTGAGGACCGCAGACTCCCTACAAATTTGGGATTTCCTGGGCAAGGCCAACGATGCGCTGACACCAATGGGCTTCAGTCCCGTGCGCCCGATGATCCGGAGCCGGAGCCGGACCTAGCGCTGCAGGCATTGAGCTCGGCAGGTAGCAAGCTCTCCAAGGTGGGCGATGTCATCGCGGACCAATTGGAGGTTGAGGGGCAATCCCTGGTGAAGAAAGTCGCAGAGTACGTGCTGACGTGCTACACCAGCCGGAACTCCCAATTTCCTCTGGACCCGGTGCTTGAAGGTCCCGTCGAAGGAGAAGGGGAAGCTGCCCGAGCCAACGTGTCAGAGGTTGCCCAGAAAGTCGCTCAATTCTTCCATAGGGTCTAGGACCATTTCCGTAGTTCCCACTTTATCCTCTCTTCTTCTTCCTCAATTTTGTAATCCCTTGTCTCCAGATGAATGAAATCCCCAA
This sequence comes from Tuctoria greenei, assembly GCA_036927565.1. Taxonomy (NCBI): domain Eukaryota; kingdom Viridiplantae; phylum Streptophyta; class Magnoliopsida; order Poales; family Poaceae; genus Tuctoria; species Tuctoria greenei. The sequence continues at coordinate 39,183,872 of JAYESD010000006.1, read as the reverse complement.
ATTTTTGTGAATTTCACTTTTTGTCGTCAACACTTTTGTCTTCACTTGGCCCCCTAGTAAATGTACACAATTTGATTGTGAACATGTACCAAGAGGATATTATGTTTTGTTGAAGACTCATTTTCTTCGAACTTGTAGAGCGTATGTCCGAAGTCTTTGATGGTGAAGGCCCCCTGAGATCAAACTGACTACCTTCAGAGCTTAGTAGCATCGGGAATAGTCCCTATCAACGCATAGGGCATCGACAGTTAGTCCTCCGGGGTGTCGGAGCTTAGTAGCTCTGGCACTGACCTTTGCCAACACGTAACTTGTCGACAGCAGACTCCACTTGTGGGGTCTTCTCACCATCTTTTATGTCAACGGCTGGCCCCCCTAGCTTTACCGGGGCTTGGTTGCTCCGTTGATGCTTGTTAACGTCGATTACAAGCCATCTAGAGGAGTCAGAGCTTTGTTAGCTCCGGCTTTTCTCCATCAATGTGTATTTTATTTTTCCTGCACACTGAAGTCAAGAAAAATAGTAAAATTCGTTTCTTGCCTATAACTTCGTCGCGGCTTACGATTCTCGAGAAAGTTTTAGGTCAAACGCGATTCTAAACACAATCGAATGCGTTGCCTTTTCTTCCGGATTCAATTGTATTTGGACTCGCCTTACTTCGGCCTGCCGGGGTGTAGGTAGAGTGGCGTACTTAGGGTGCTTGACCAGGCTAAGTCGATAGCACACTCTGGCCCTAGATTGGCTTGGTAGCATTCAGGCGAGTGAGCCATGAACAATATTTGAATTCAAAAGAATAGACAATACAACTCGAATCGTATATGAACCGGTCGAACTAAATTTTTTTTAAGAATTGCACGTTTTTATTATAGACAAGAAAGAGAAAAATAAAAAATGTTGAGCCTGTACAAAATGAATGTGCATGGAGTCTGTTTCACCTGAAGATGTCTTTCATTATAGATCCGGGGTACAAGGGAAACAAGTACACTCTTAGGGTACGGAACCAAGCTAAGCGTGTTTAATTTCTTGTTTGTCCCAGGGTAGCTAGCCACACTTTTAGTTTCGAGACTGTGACAAGTGTTGCATGAACTTTGTGGACCTTCTGGGGAAGGTCCGGCTGTTCTCCCGGAGGAACTACCCGACTTTGTACAATGACTCTATAACATACACTTCAAGTTACTCAAGACTCACCTCCGTGGTATTAAGTGTAGAACTTACGGAGGTGCTCGATGTTCCAAGGATTTGGGAGAGGTGTCCCATCCTCGGTAGCCAAGCGTACGCTTCCGGGTCGGGATACTTTAATCACTCGGAAGGGTCCCTCCCAGCCGGGGGAGAGTTTGTTTAACCCTTCTCTGGATTGTATTCTCCGTAGCACCAGATCACCTTCCTCGAGCTGTCGGTTGTGTACATGTCGCTGATGATAACGCCGTAGGGCTTGGCGATATCGGGCATTCCAGACAGCTGCTTGGCACCTTCCCTCCTCAAGGAGGTCTAGGTCTTCACGCCGGAGCTGGTCCTGCGCGGCTTCGTCGAAGGTCCGGACCCGGAGTGAACCCAAGGTGATTTCCGGAGGAAGGATTGCTTCAGCTCCGTACACCAGAAAGAAGGGTGTCTCTCCAGTTGACCGGTTTGGAGATGTCCTGTTGGCCCATAAAGTGGGCGGAAGCTCTTCAATCCAGTTAGCTCCATGTTTTTTTAAGCGCTCATATTTGCTCTCTCAGCTTGGCCATTGCTTGCTGGGTGAGCTATGGAGGCGTAGCAAACTTGTATGCCGAGGTCTTCGCAATATCCTTGGAATGCAGAGCTTGTGAATTGGGTCCCATTATCAGTGATGATTTTGTTTGGGACTCCATATCTGCATTCAATGGACTGCAAAAAGTTGATAGTAGATTGCTTGTTGATTGTCACAACTGGAGTTGCTTCCGGCCACTTGGTGAACTTATCATTGGCGACGTACAGGAACTTGTAACCTTTGACGGCTCTTGGGAAAGGTCCCAAGATGTCCATCCCCCACACAGCGAAGGGCCATGTAGGAGGTATCATTTGTAGGGGCTGAGCTGGTGTGTGAATTTGCTTTGCATGGAATTGACATGCTTCACATTTCTTCACCAGCTCAGTTGCATCCTGAAGTGCTGTAGGCCAGTAGAAACCATGCCGAAAGGCTTTACCAACCAGCGTGCGGGAAGACGCGTGGTTCCCACACTCGCCTCCATGGATTTCTGCGAGGAGTTCGCAGCCTTCTTCCGTTGTGATGCACCGCATTAGGATGCCACTGGCACCATGCCGGTAGAGATCCCCTTCTACTAGCGTGTATCTTTTAGCTAATCTGACTACCCGGTCAGCGGATACATCATCGTCAGAAAGGATGTTGTCTTTCAAGTAGTTCCGGATCTCCGAGATCCATGCATCGGAACTAGCTTGAGCTTTTGAGTCTTGCGTGCTGGGTTGCTCGGAGCTCCCGGCAGCACCTACGACCCTTGATGGCTACCATGGTAACAGGGCCATCGGGACCGTCAGCTTCGGGATGCTGATCTCGCACCCTTCGCTCAGTTCAGCTGGCTGAGCTGTTGGTTTTGAAAACCTCCAGACAAAAATTCCGTCAGGAGCCGGAGCTCCGGTTGACGCTTTCGTCGAGAGTTTGTCAGCTTCAACGTTATGGGCACGCTGAACATGGTGGAGATCTAGGACTTCGAAATCCTTCTGAAGCCTCTGGACTTCAAGGAGGTAAGCAACTAGTTGGAGATTATTGCAGGAACATTCACCCCTCACTTGCTTAATGATGAGCTGCAAATCTCCCTTGACCAGCAGTTGCTTGACACCATATGACAGTGCCACCTTTAGTCCGTAGATGAGCGCTTCGTACTCTGCCATGTTGTTGGTCGCCTTGAAGTCAAGGTGTACCATGTATTTCACCTTCTCCTCGGTCGGTGCAAGGAGAAGGATTCCAGCTCCGGCCCCCTGCTTCTGCATGGAGCCGTCGAAGTAGAGGGTCCAGTGAGGCTCGGTGAAGGCTGGAGCTTGATGCTCCTTCTTCTGCTCACTGGGGCCCCCAGGGTTTGATGGAGAGGGAGTCCATTCCGCCACAAAATCTGCCAATGCTTGACTCTTGACTGCTTGCCTTGAAATGAATTCAAGATCAAATTCAGCCAATTCCGTTGCCCACTTTGCAATATTCCCAGTTGAATTGGGATTATGCAAGATTGCTCGAAGTGGGTAAGAGGTCACCACTGAGACTTTGTGAGCTTGGAAGTAATGGCGAAGCTTCCTGGAGGCAATAAGGACTGCATAGAGGAGCTTATGCACCTCTAGGTATCGAGTCTTGGCATCATGTAGTACTTCACTAATGAAGTACACCGGGCGCTGAATGGTCCGGACCCTCCCGGAGGGGTCCGGAGCTTCCTCTTCACTGACCCGGATCCTCCCGAAGGAATCCGGATTTTCTTCGGGGACCTCCAGGTCTTGGCTGGAGGAACCTGGGTCTTCTTCAGAAGCGACCTAGACCCTCCCGGAGGGGTCTGGGTCTCCTGAAGTGACATCTTGTGGATTTGAGTCTGGGAGCTGGGACCCAGACTCGCTTTCAGGTACCTCCGGACCCTCCCGAAGGGGTATGGATTCCTGAGTATGAGGTAGCTCTGGTCTCTCTGCAACCAGAACCATACTGACGACTTTGTCAGTTGCTGAAATGTAAAGCAACAAAGGCTCACCAGGGTTCGGAGCTACCAGAATTGGTAGGGTGGTGAGGAACTGTTTCAGCTCATGGAATGCCTTCTCTGCTTCTTCGGACCATTGGAATGGTCCGGACTTCCTCAATAACTTGAAGAAGGGGAGTGCCCGTTCCGCCAGTCTTGAAATGAACCGGTTGAGGGCTGCTAGACATCCAGTTAACTTTTGGATGTCTTTGATGCGGGTTGGTGGCCGCATGTCTTCAATGGCCTTAATCTTCACCGGATTAGCTTCTATGCCCCGGTGACTTACTAGGAAACCGAGAAGTTTTCCGGAGCTAACCCCGAAGACACACTTGTCTGGGTTTAGCTTTGTGCGGGTGGCCCGCAGCTTGTCGAAGACAGCCTGTAAGGTGTGACTCCTTGTTCCTGACCTTGACCACGATGTCATCGACGTACACTTCCACTATGTCTCTAATGAGTTCTTCAAAAGTTTTGTACATAGCTCGTACAAAAGTTGAAGCTGCATTCTTGAGACCAAAGGGCATGGCTGTATAACAGTACAATCCATCTACTGTGATGAATGAGGTATGCTCTTCATCTTCCCTAGACATCTTGATTTGATGATACCCGGAATATGCGTCTAGGAAACACAGTAATTCACACCCGGAGGTGGAATCCACTATCTGATCTATTCTAGGTAGTGGGAATGGATCTTTTGTACATGCCTTATTTAGTGTGGTGTAGTCGATGCACATCCGAAGTTTCCCGCCGGCCTTGGGCACAACGACTGGGTTTGCCAGCCATTTTGGATGGAAGACTTCTCGGATGAATCCAGCTTTGAGTAACTTCTTCACTTCTTGTCGGATGAAATTCTATCGCTCTACGGATTGCTTCCGAGGCTTCTGATGCACAGGCCGGGCGTCGGGGTAGATCTTCAGATTGTGCTCAATCACTTCCCTGGGGATCCCAGGCATTTGTGACGGTTGCCAGGCAAACACATCGACGTTAGCCCGGAGGAAAGTGATGAGCACGAGTTCCTATTTGTCGTTCAATCCCCCCGATATACGGGTGGTCTGAGCGGCATTGGAACCAATTTGGACGAATTTGACGGGAATGTCGGTGTCGCCGCTTGGCTGCACACGAGGTGCAGAAGTCAAGCCTCGTTGACGAATGCTCGGGGGTTTTGGAGCTTGCTCCTGCCTGGAGTCCTCCTCTTGCGCCGTGGTGAGTGCATGGAGTTCTTCCAGAGCAGTTACTCCGGCAGTATGATCTCCGGGGATCCGGAGAACGCCTACTGGCGTTGGCATCTTCAACACCAGATAACCATAATGAGCAGCTGCCATGAATTTGTACAGGGCAGGCCTACCCAAGATGGCATTGAAGGGTAAGTTGATCTGAGCGACGTCGAAGAGCATCTTCTCGGTGCAGTACTTTTCCCGTGTTCCGAAGGTAACGGGGAGAGTAATAGCTCCGAGTGGGGTAATGGCCCCCGGACCTACTTTGGAGAAAGATCGAGAGGGGTGGAGATCCGAAGGTTGGAGTTAAAGCTTAGTAAAAGCTTCGAAGCTTATGAGGTTAAGCCCCGAACCTCCGTCTACCATGACGTGGTGGAGCTGGATGTTGTTGATGGTAGGAGATACCATCAAAGGTAACTGACCTGCTCCAACCATGCTCCGAGGGCAGTCCAAAGCATCAAAAGTGATGGCTGTGTCCATCCACTTCCGATGAGGTTCCGGCCTGACTGTAGGAGCTACAGCAGCCATATCCCGACGCATAGTCTTGATGACGCGACGGGAGGTGATGTCCCATGATCCACCAAAAATGGTGTTCATGGTCTTCCGACGCTCGTTGTCAGAGACGTCAGAATCATCGTCGACGGAGGTGTAAACGGCCTTCAGGACCTTTTTGGGATCCTGAAAACCTAACTCCTCGTCAGCCAGAGCTTCATCGACTTTTTGCTTTCCTTCCCTCTGTCGGAAAGGAGATTCTTCCCGGCGCTTGTTGTAGCGCTCGACAAGGTTTTGGACCTCCCGTCAGTCTTCCAAACTGTGTCTGCCCGTTTTGTGAATTGGACACCACACCTTGGGCTTGCTACCGTCTTCAGAAGATGGTCGAGGTCACTTTTCGGGGCGTGGCCCCCAGCCACCCGGAGCTGCAGCAGTTGCAACATTGGATGTACCGGTCGATGGCTTCTTCTTGCCGTTGGTCTTTTTCTTCTTCTTGCCGTTCCCGGAGGTAGCGGCTTCTTCTTTGGAGGATTTCTTGTGACCCTCCGGGGTTGGTTTGGAGTGCATTTCAAGGCCCTCCGCATCTCTGGCACATTTGTCAGCCAAGCTGAAGAGTTCCATGACGCTGGTGATCTCCTTGATCGCCAGTTTCTCCAACATCTTCTTGTCCCGTACACCCTGTCTAAATGCCACAATGACAGAGGCGCTAGAGATAGAAGGGATAGTGTTTCATACCTGAGAGAACCTCTGGATGAATGATCGCAGGGATTCTCCCCCTTTTTGCATGACTGCAAAAAGGTCCAGTTCAGTGCCTGGTCGGGTGTATGAACTCCCGAAGTTGGCGGTGAACTGCCGGCACAGCTCCTCCCAACAGTTGATAGAGTTGGGTGGAAGGCCCATAAACTAGGACCTGGCGGTCCCAGTTAAGGCCACTGGAAAATAATTGGCCATCACGGCCTCGTTTCCTCCAGCTGCCAAGATTGCAGTGGAGTAGATCTGAAGAAATTCGGCGGGATTGACAGTCCCGTCGAATTTTTCCGGCAGGTGAGGCCGGAACTTCTGTGGCCACCTGACCATACACAGATGTATGGTTAGAGCTGAACAACCTCCTCCTACTCCTTCAGGAGCAGAAAGGTCCTGAGCTTCCCGTCTTTCACGAGCACACTCAATATGGACTCAGCCGTCTTGTTGGCGGTATCGACGATCAAGCTCCGCCCGGAGGTCATGAGTTGAGAGCCTGGATACCGTGTGAGTGCGTCGTGCCCCAGAGGGCAATGACGTCACTTGTTGTGAGGCAGCACGTCTCCTGCTATTGGAAATGTGCGGACCAAGTCTACCAGACAAAGTCCGCCGCTGCGACGGGGCTCGTCCTAAAGGAGGAGGACCCTGGTTGCTGAGGCGTTAGGCTGCTGCTGCAACCAAATGTTCCACATCGGCCCTCCACTGTTCCAGTGCATCCCGGGATGCATCCGGAGGTGGTGGGCATTGGAGAAGAGCACGCGCAGCATGGAGCACGTGTTCCGGGTTGTCATGATTTGCCGACGCAGTGATTGACGCCGGCGCACCATCGCGTTGCTCAGCTTGATTTGCTGGTGGAGGCGGTGGTGGTGGGAGTGTGACTCCTGCTAGTGCTGAGGCTCCTGCGGGTGGCTGCATATTGGAGGGATTGCCCCCAACAGCCTGAGCAGCAGGTTGACCGTTGGATGATCCAGCAGCTGAGTTCACCATTCTCAAAATCTCAGGCGCCCCTACTTGGTGCGCCAACTGTCGGTGGTTTGGAACCGGCAGATCTCCCGACACTACTAAAGTGTTAGAGGAGTTTGATGTTCGGTGTGGGCGCGCGGAGATTCAAGAAGGTGAATTGTAAATGACGCAGGAGACACAAGAATTTACGTGGTTCGGGCCGCCTGAGCGTAATACCCTACTCCACGGGATGTGTTGATGTTGTATTGGATGTATCAAGTGTGTCAGTGTGTCTGAACGTCTCTCGAGCGTGTCTCAACGTCTGTCCAGCCCCGTGTAAACGTCGTTGGCCTGTCCTTTTATAGTACAAGGGCAGGCCGTTACAAATTAGCCTGGCCCGACATGTGGCCCCGACGTTTACTAGTGTTGATACCTCTTCAACACGTTTAATTGCCCTTAATGACCATGTAATGGGCTTTGACAGCACCGTTACTGGTATTAAGGTCATCCAATTAAGTGTCATTAATATGGTATTAATGACACTTAATCGGGTCTTGAAGTCCTCGATTCCCCTTTGAAGATCCGGAGCCGTTGCGGGGTCTTATGGAGGTTAGAGGGTGAAGATCCGACGGTTGGACATGTGGCAGCACAGTAGCACGCTGTGGAGAACAGATAGTTCCGGTGTTAGCCGACACGTGTCAGCACTGGAGCTTCCCTCGGTCTGGGGTTAGGTCCGGGGATGCCACTTCGGTACATAGTTCGGAGCTTCCTCCCTTGCGGTCGGTAGCTCCAGTTTGATAGTACATGTGGCGACCCTGGGGCTAACCAGGTTGGAGAAGCGGGTCCGGACATGTCTGACATGTGGGCCTCTGAAGGTCTTCAAATCAAGTGGGTAACTTTCCCTTGATATCTTTGCAATCCCAAGGGGTATATGGTACCCAGGGTACCGACAGTACTTGTTTCTCCTGTACCCCGAACCTATAATGAAAGACATCATTATGTGAAAAACAGACTCCACATGCATTTATTTTGTACAGGCTCATTATTTTTTATTTTTCTCTTTCTTGTATATAACAAAGTTGTGCAATTGTCAAGAAACTTTAGCTCGAACAATTCATGTATAATTCAAGTTGCATTGCTAATTCTTTTGAGTCTTAACATTGTTGAATGGCCTACTCGCCTGAACGCCAAGCCAATCTAGGTCCGGAGTGTGCTATCGACTTAGCCTGGTCCTGCACCCAAAGTATGCCACTCTACCTACACCCCGGCAGGCCTGAGTAAGGTGAGTCCAGGAAATGATCGGACCTGGAGAAAATAAAAAAAATGCACTAAATTGTGTATAGAATTATTGTCGACCTAAAAATTTCTTCCGGGAATAGTAAGTCGCAAATGAGTTATAGATAAGGAACGAATTTTACTATTTTTGTTGACCTCAGTGTGCAGGAAAAATAAAAATCTCATGATGATGGTGGATGATGTTGGAGCTGTCAGAGCTTCGAGATCACCTAAGGTGGCCCGCTGTCGATGTTTTAAACATTGATAGTAGGCGTCACCGGAGCTATCAAGTTTTAGCAAATCCAGGGGGCCAACCGTCAACATGAAGAAAAGATGGTAGAAGGACATCCCAATGAGGTCTGCTGTCGACGCTCTATGTGTTCACAGTGGTCGCTACCGGAGCTACTAAGCTCCGACATCCTCAGGGGGCCCTTGCTGTCAACGACTTCGGACCTACACTCTACAAGTTCGAAGCACTCAAGTCTTCAACAAAATGCTACATCCTTTTGGTACATGTTCACAATCAAATTGTATACATCTACCAGGGGGCCAAGTGAGACAAAGGTTGAAGACAAAAAATGAAATTCATAAAATTCTTGGATTTCATTCATCTGATGACAAGAGATTACAAAATTGAGGAAAAGAAGAGAAGATACAGGTGGGAGATACAAAGATAAAGTCCTAAATCCTATGGAAGAACGAGGCGACCTTCTGGGCAACCTCCGACACGCTGGCCTTGGCAGCATCTCCCTCTCCATCGATGGGACCTTCAAGCACCGGATCTAGCGGGAAATGAGGATCCCGGCTTGTGTAGCACGTCACCATGTATTCCGCGACGTTCTGCGCAAGGGATTTTCCTTCAGTTTCCAACTGATCCGCGATGACATCACCCATTTTGTTGAGTTTGTTGCCAGCCGAGCTCAACGCCTTCAGTGCATTGTCCAGCTCCAGCTCCGGATCATCCGAACGCACGGGACTAAAGCCCAGCGGTGTCAGCGCGTCATTGGCTTTGCCCAAGAAGTCCCATACTTGTTCGGACTCCGCAGCCCTTGAGCCTCGCATCTCTTCCAAGGACCTCTTGGTCGCCGCAAGCTCCGAACCCTCCGGGGCCAGGCGCTCGACCTCTTTGGCATGCTGCTGAATCCTTTCAGCAACTTTCCTTTAAAGGTTGGCAAGCTCTTGTTCCCGGACGTGGATCTTGTTCCGGCGGTCAACCAGGTCTCTCTCCTAGCCACGCACCTTCTTCTCCCTGGCAGCGACTTTGTTCTCCCTCTTGGTGAGGTCCTGTCCCCGCTGCCAGGCCTCCTTTTCCTCACTTTCGCAGAGCTCTTCCAACTTCTTGGTGTCCTCTGCAAAGATCTTGTCACCCAGAGCTAGCCTTTGGGCGAGCTCCACCTCCCTCTTCATGAGGTCATCCCACAACTCTAGGAGTTTTTGCTATTCATCTTCCAGCTTTTTCTCCCGCTCCTCAAGAGCCACCCAGCGCTTGACGCGGCTGTCATGGATGGCACTGAGCTTCTCCTGGCAATCATTCGCTTCTTCATTAGCAGCCTGGGACTGGTTGTCGAGGGATCGCACCGTGCTTTCCCTCTCATCCAGCAGCTGGCCCCAGTACTCCATCCGGGCCTTCTCCCTTTTGACCCACTCCTTGTCGTTGGCCAGCCTTGTCTTCGCCAGCTTGGTCTCGAATTGGAGCCGGTTGCGCCACCTCCTAAGGGTTTGGTGCTCCTCCTAGAGGGCCTTGCTGTTGTGATAAAATGCCAGCTGGACCTGACGAAGGCTGGAGCAGGCGTTGTCGACGGACAGCGACCGGGGGATCGGCTCCGGACCTACTGGGGTCTTTTCCGCTGACTCCAGCGGGTTCTCCATAACAAAAATTGGGTCCCACTCTACAAGAGTGGTCCCTTGAGCTTCCACGGCACTAGGGCCGCCCTCCGGGATAGCCTCGGTTGCTGCCGAGGAAGGTCCTGCAACAGAAGTTTCTACCTCCGGAGTCAGCTCCAAAGGTCCCGCCGCCAGATCGTCAACAATTGGTCCCTCAGGCAGAGGACCGACCGCTTCATCTTGGCACCCTGGCTCAGGTGCGGGTACCTCTGGAACTACCACCTCCGAAGCAGGCGTTGAAGATTTGACTAGAGCTGAGGCCACTTCCGGCTCTGACGCTGGTGCCTCCTCCACCGCCGGTTCAGGCGCCGCTGCTTCGACCTCCACCGGTTCGGGTGCCAGCACCTCTGCGACAACTGGCTCGGGCGCCGGAACTTCATCAACCACCGGCTCTGCCGCCGGGGCTTCAGTAACATCTGGCTCTAAGGCCGGAACTGCAGCTACCTCCGGCTCTGAGGCCGGAGCGTCCGTCATCACAGCATCCAAAACCAGAGCTTCAACCTCCGAAACTAGTGCTGTTGGTACATCTTCATTCCCGTGGTTCAGCACTACCACGGGTGCATCGGGAGATGAGTCGAGGTCAAGAACCACGACAGCCGGCGCTGGGGCTGCCACGACCTCAGCCACCACCTAGGGCGGTGCTGGGATTGGAGCCGGAGCCTCTGCCTGTACAGCATCAGCCGCTGTCATAGGAACCGAAGCTTCAGCCCTTTTTTTGGAGACCCTATGAATGAAGGACGAAGAAACTCAAAATATGATTACAACAAAAATAATCAACTGAGGTAAAAAATCAAATTTACCTTGGGAGATTTCCGCTCCAGCTAGCGCGGAACCTCTTGCCTGGACGTTCAGAGCCCGACCCAGGCGCAACTGGTGAAGTCACTCCGGAGCTTACTACTGCCGTTAGCAACGTCTCAGTGGGGCCCCCCTCGACTGGGAAGGACCCTCGGACCTAGAGCCCTTAGCTGTCCCTGGTGCCGGAGTCGCATGGCCAGAGTTGGCTTCCTGGGAAGACGCCGATGCTGGAGCTGCTGTCGCCATTGAAGACCTCCTCCGCCAAGAAGAAAAAGCTGTTGTGGAAGGAGCAGGTCTGACGGACCTCCCGTCAGAGTGCTTCAACTTCCTCTTTCGGCTGGAGGGCTCAGCCAACTCTTTGCCCTTCCCTACGACTTCAGCTCTCTGTCTTGGAGTAGGAGCAGGACAACCTTCGGAAGCTCCGGGAATCGCCAACCTGGTGGTCGAACGCCTCTCTACCTCGCCGAGGTCATCAAGCATCGGCATCTTCCTCCGGAGCTCCCTGCTGAACTCCGCCTCCATGTTTAGAGGGAGGAAAGCCGCGGCGGAGTTAAGTTGTCGCCCTCAACATCGATGTCGTGCTGAAACTTCTTGAGATGAAGCTCGAAAGAAGCGCCTTCCAAATTGGACTTCAGACTGGTATCAATCCGGTCATCATCCATCACAATGTTGAGGGCCCAGGCGAGCTTCTCCCTCTTCTTCAGCGGAGCCCACCTGTTGACCAGGAAGTTGCAGAAGACCGTCTGGGGGGTCACCCCCCCTTCCACACACCGGCGGATCCTGGTCAAGGAAGGGTTGAAGGCCTCCGATAGCACCGGGACCTCACTTCATGCTTCCGTGTCAACATTGGGAAGACCCTCAGGCAGCTCCAGTCTCTCATGCTCCTCCGTCATGACGATAATCCAATCCTTCTTCCAGTTGTCCCACTTGCCAGAAGGAAACGACCTCAAGTACTTGTGGGGACACTTCTTGCGCTTCACAAAATAGTAGAAGCCAAGGTACTCGTCACTCTTGCCGGTAGTGGGGATGGTGAAGATGGTGCGGAAAAGCTCGACGCAGGGGGGAATACCCACCCACATCTCGTAGAAGTGGACAAATGTGGACACAAGAAGAATGGAGTGAGGGCCAAGGTGGTATAACTGCAGACCATAGAATTCTAACAACATCAAGAAGAAAGTGGAGAAAGGTGGGATCAGTCCCACCATGGCGTACGCAGAAAAGTACACCATGTCGCCGGCGCGCTTCTTCTTGAATGAGAGCTTGCCGGTGCGGACCTGGTGGTTGAAGGAGTCGCTGGACCATCCCATGTAGGTCCGGACCTTCTTCAAATCATCATCGGTCGTGAGACGGCTCTTGCGGAGACCCAACTCCATCGCAGCACGGCGGGTCAAGAGAGGAAAAGCAAGCGAAAGTTTGGAGGATTCGAGCACAAGTTCAAATGAAGGCGTAAGGAATCCCCAAACAGTGTGTGCTTTCCTTCTTAAGTAAGCCCCCACAACGCTTGGGTGGAAACCGCAGAAGGGCCAAAGATACAGTTCAAGAATTACACCCTGCCAATGACAAGGGGGTCCGGGGCCACCCAGACGATAAAGTCGAGGTCCTTACTCCAGGCGAACCATTGTCATGATGAGAGGTGGGAAACCCGAGGGCGGCGGCCTCACAGGACGAGCGGAACCGATACGATTTTTTATTGGGAACCGGCGACCTTCAATTGTGTGAGATCCGCACGCGCAGATCCCACCTGTCACATCCTGGGGATGCCACGCGGCGATGGTTTAACTGCAAACCACCACGGTCCAGATGGGTTCAACACAAAATTCTTTCAGGCATGCTGGCACATCATTAAGGAAGACATTTATCTGCTATGCTCCGACTTCTTTAATGGCAACATCAGTATCCAGCCCCTGAACAGTTCCTTAATCACTCTCATCCCGAAGATCAATAATCCCCACAGAGTTAAAGATTACAGGCCCATATCACTGCTGAATTCCACTATCAAACTGATTACTAAGATACTCTCAATTAGATTACAGGAAGTCATCCCAACCATTATCCACAAAAATCAATATGGTTTCATCAAAAAAAGAACCATTCAGGACTGCATGGCTTGGGTCTATGAGTACCTTTATCAATGCAAAAAAACCAACACTGGTGTTATAGTACTCAAACTGGACTTCGAAAAAGCCTTTGACAAGGTGGAACATGACTTCATTATACACATGCTGAGAGTTTTGGGTTTTCCTGAACAGTGGATCACATGGGTAACAGATATCCTATCTACTGCCACCTCCTCAGTTCTTCTCAATGGAGTGCCAGGTAAGACTTTTCACTGCAGAAGAGGTGTTCGGCAGGGGGACCTGTTACCCCCTGCTATTTGTACTGGCAGCAGATCTTCTACAAATTTTAATCAACAAAGCAGTGGAGCTGGGACTTCTATCCCTACCACTGCATCAAGAAATGAATGAGGATTTCCCGGTAGTACAATATGCAGATGACACTATTCTAATCCTCAAAGCCAACCAAAGACAGCTCTTCTTTCTGAAAAACTTACTACAATCCTTCGGGGGAGCTATAGGGCTGAGAGTGAACTGGGCAAAATCAAGCTTAACAGCAATAAACACTGATGAAGAGGAGGCCACAGTTCTAGCAGCCACACTGGGTTGCATTATTGGCTCATTCTCATTTACTTACTTAGGTCTGCCGATGAGCCTCGACAGACCCAAAGCGGATGCCTTTGAAGGGCTTGTCTTAAGGGTGCAAAAAACGCTAACTGGAGCAGCAACATGGTTGTCAATGGCTGGACGATGCACACTTATCAACAGCGTTCTGTCCGCCATCCCAATTTATGCGATGTGTACCATCAAATTGAGACAGTCAGTCATTCAAGCTATTGACAAAGCCAGGAAACAATGCCTATGGAGAGGCTCGGACATTGCTGACAAAGGCAGGCCCCTGGTGGCCTGGAACCAAGTTACAACACCAAAGGAAAATTGAGGGCTGGGTCTGAAAAGCCTCGCTGCAATGAATGGAACCTTGCTCATGAAATTCCTCTGGAAAATCTATAACAAAGCAGACATCCCCTGGGTTCACCTCATCAACCAGCGCTATTGCAGCAACGGTAAACCCGCACATAGCACAAAAGGAAAAGGATCCTTCTGGTGGAGGGATGTTGTGAGCTTATCTGATTCTTTTCTCAGGAATTTTGAAGTCAAAATTGCCACATGGGACACAATTCGACAATGGCAGGATTAGTGGGAAGATCACCTACTCAGAAGGGACATACCCCATTTATACTCCTTCGCAAAAAGAACCAACATCTCAATGGCCCAATACCTCAGCAACTCAGACCATGGCAATCACTTTTTTCAACCACTGTCGGAGGAAGCACTGTTGGAACTGGCCAATCTGGAGGCCATGCTGGAAGAAATCTCACACAGGGAAGCTTCACAGGATGAGTGGACTCCAATCGGGGGAACAAGAACTTTCAGCTCCAAGATTATTTACAACAACTATTACAAACACATCAACCCACCAACACCCTTTAGCTGGATTTGGGCCTCAAAGGTGCTAAAGAAAATAAAGATCTTCATGTGGCTGATGTTTCGGGACCGGCTCAACTCACGCAACCTCCTGAAGAGAAAAACATCACGATTGACGGGAACGACAACACCTGCGTACTCTGTGCTGACAATGTGGAGGAACTCACGTACCATCTCTTCTTCAACTGCTCCTTCAGCATGGCATGCTGGAATGTCCTTGGGATTCACTGGGACCACAACATCCCCTTCTTTCATACCCTGCAAAAAGCCAAGCTCAGCTGGGGTCGTAGCGCCTTCATGTAAACCTTCTCCATAGCGGCCTGGGAGATTTGGATTGCTCGTAACAATGTCATTTTCAGAAACTCTACTCCCTCTGTAAATGCTTGGAAATGATCCTTCATTGCTTCTACAAGGCTTCAGGCCTGCCGTTTCAAGCCGGAGGATAGGGCTAGTGTGCTCGTGTGGCTTCAGGGTTTGTAAAGGACGTTCCTCCCTCTCGAACACCTACTCAAGCTCTGCTGAGCTACTGTAAATCGCTGTTTCCTTGTCTCTTTTAATATATGTTTTATGGCTGTCGGGGTTCTCGCTTGCAGTTTTTCACCGATCAAAAAAAAAACTGCAAACCATCACCCCAACGGCACATCCAAAAACCCTTGAAGACACGGTGTAGAAATCGAAAGATGGGCCCACCTCCAGCAGAATGACTTAATCCAAAAGGTCTTTCCTAGAGTTGGGCCCAGGGGCCATTGTCAGTACCCCGCGTACCGGATACCCCTTGGAATTGCGAAGAGTGCAAAGGAACTCCACCTAGTAGAGTTGAAGACCTCCAAAAGCCCCACGTGTCACTCGGAACCAGACCTGCCTCCCTTCTACAGTTAGTCCCAGCGCCGCCATGTGTATCATAAAACCAGAGCTACATTCCATACATGGGAAAACTCCGGACTAGATACCTGTGTGGCACCCCCGGACCTAACCCCCAACAGAGGGGAGCTCCGGTACTGTGACGCTCGGTTCCGAAAAACGAACCAAGCTAACGCATATGTGTGCCCAGGATGTTCATCACACATACACGAGTGCAATCACAAAAGAGTATACAGAAAATTACCACAGAACAAGATTAATTATCAGATTTATTACACAAACCATATGATCCTCGAATACAAGCTCTAATGAATATTAATGACAAGTTCAACTAATGCAGCGGAAATAAACTAATTAAGCAAACTAAGCAACTATGCAGCATAAGCGATAGGGTATGTATATGCGCAGCTCCAATCAACACCACAGGCAAAGCTGACGGTAGACACGGCCTAGAACTCCGCATTATCGCCATTAAACTCATGATTCTGACATGCAACTGTTGGGGTGGGGGATTGCAAGAGTGAGTACATGTCGTACTCAGCAAGTGTGGAAAGTATGACATGTGGCTGATTCAAATGACGAGAATAATAATGGCAAAGTGCTGAAAAGTACAATAAAACATTTGAAAAGCAATATATTATATGTATGTGAAGTAATCCCATCAATATCACGAGTAATACCACAATACCAAACTGAATTCATTACCATCATCAATAAGTCCAGTTTTCACCAGTGCCAATAACCATATTCAATACCAGAAATAAATCCATGACCAACCATAACCATTACCAAACCATAACCATCCAAATACCATCCCAATACCAAGTACCTTCTAATCATGGAAGTTGTCCAGGTGCTCATAACCGGGAGCACGACTATCATGATAGTTTTAATTAACTCTGTAGAGTTTGTACCTCTTTACCCAGGTGTTCGTGATTTCATCACCTTTCGGTGACTAAGAATCTCCCTTATGCCCATGACCCGTCGGTCACATTACACACTTCCGTTGGTGTGTGGCCAAGAGATCACAAAATAGCCTTTACAAAGGGATTACTAGCCTATTTAGACCCCACTGAGGTTTCACCGGTGGCGATGTCTCCCGCAGAGCACATCTTCAACCAAGGGCCCCCTCTTGAGCCATTCGGATCCCAGGGTAGTCCCGCCAATCATCAACAAACCCAATCCGACTACCCCTTCCCCGAGCATCCATAATGGTCCAAACAGCACGAGCAAAGCCCTAATTAATCAGCTACGCCGCACCCATACTTGGCCTCATGGTGGCATTGTAGTCCTAGCTTATTCTCGCATGAACCGGTCCTTAGATCTAAAGCAAGCAAACCACCATAACATCCAACCCATCCACATACCAGACTTGCTTAGATCACCCATTACCATACCGTATCGACCAGTTCACATTAACAAGAATATCATTAATACATAATTAAATGTGTAGTATTGTTTTTCCATCCCAATTAATTAAGCGAAGCAAAAAGGTAAAAAGTCCTTCCCGACTCTCTACCATATATTCCGGGTGACAAGGGTGGTTTAACAATTCTAGTAAACTTCCTACCATAGGATTCCCATCAAATTGACACAAGCATGCAATTTTGCAAACAAAACATTTATTTTAAAAATAGGATCAATATGCTTCAAGGACACTTGCCTTGCTCTTGCTGTTGATTAGGGTCAAAGCCTTCAAACTCCTGGTGCTGTAGATCCTCCGCGGCACCTTCTAGCGCAAAGCCGTCTAATCCACACAATAAACATACAAGGCAAGAAACACAATCAAAGAGTGCACAAATATTACTCAATATGACATGACATGCATGATTGATGCAAATGCAAGGTAGAACTTGTTACTTGATTGCTTTTAATGATAACTAACTAGTTCTAATAGCTTTTAACAAGTTTATACAGGTTTGGATTCGATTAGATCAAATTTTAGAATTAATTCAACACAATTTAACCAGGAAGATCGGACTAGTCCGCTAGGGACCGGACAAGTCCGCACTCCGCGAGATCAGCAGATTAGGGTTTTCGAGATCGACGTAAATTTGGAGATTAGGGGTTGAATTCTCGTAAGGACAAGAGAATAGAAGGTATACCAGGTGTTTAGAACTCCAATGAATCAAGAAACTTGGAGGTAGCACTTGGATCTTGATGATCTAGGGTTGGTGATGAACTTGGAGATGAATTGGGGGTGAAGAACGAAACTTGGTGGAGATCTCTATCCTTCTTCGTTTCCTCCTCTTCTTCCTCTTGCTTGGGATCTTCTCCTCCCTCCGTGGTGGTGGCTCCCCACGAACTAGGGTTTGGATGGGTGGAAAAGTGGCAAATAGATGTCAAACCAAGGGGTTGAGTTGTTTATATAGAGGTGGAGGCTAGGGTTAGATAGATTTCGAGTTTTGGGATGAGTAGAGGCCGGTTTAGAGTCCCAAATGGGCTCTAAAAGAGTTGGGCACGACGTCCCTAGGCCCACTTAACGTGAAACCCAAGAAACAAGTCGTAAAACAAAAGGTCAATCTCGGAGTCACAAAATATCGAACAAGTACGGAAAGGACTGGACTAGTCCGAAGTCGTCCAGAGAGAAAATCGGACAAGTCTGGCCTAAAACGGACAAGTCCGATCTTAGTCAGAAAGGAAAACGGACAAGTCCGCCGGAACACCGGACTAGTCCGGACAAGTCCAGGGACTTAACAAATTTTCAAGGATTCGTGGAATATCGGACTAGTCCGCACAAGATCGGACAAGTCCGAAGTTGTCCAGAGGCAAATATCAGACTAATCCGCAGCAAAAACGGACAAGTCCGTTTTTAGTCAGAGAGAAATCGGACTAGTCCTCAGCAAAACCGGACTAGTCCGCACTTTCCTACATTTTTAAGTGCGGTTTTGCTCCAAATCAATTTTAAACTTGTTCCTCTTGTTATGGGTTAATGTTAAACATGTATATGAGTGCATGTATGGCATGATGCATGAAAATGAGGGTGTTACAAACCTACCCCCCTTAAAATGAATCTCGCCCTCGAGATTCGACGCAGAAGAAAAGAGATAGGAAAATTCCTTCTTGAGATCATCTTCTAGCTCCCAAGTTGCTTCTTTTTTTGGTATGGTGCTTCCATTGGACTTTACACCATTGAATCACCTTGTTCCTTGTGACTCTCTCCTTGGTTTCCAAGATTTTGACCGGTTGCTCGGCATACGTCAAATCTTCCTCTAGTTCCAATTCTTCCATTGGCACTTGATCTTCCGGTACCCTGAGACACTTCTTGAGTTGGGAAACATGAAACACATCATGTACGTCTGAAAGATGAGCTGGCATCTCCAACTTATATGCTACTTCTCCTCTTTTGTCCAAAATCTTGAATGGTCCAATATAACGAGGTGCGAGCTTCCCTCTTATGTGAAACCTCTTATGACCTCTCATTGGTGACACCTTGAGGTAAACAAAATCTCCTATTTCAAAGGCTAATTTCCTTCTCCTATTGTTCGCATAGCCTTTTTGTCTTGATTGGGCAGCCCTCAAGTTTTCACGAATTATTTGGACTTGCTTTTCGGCTTCTTGCAACACATCCGGACCAAATACTTGAGTTTCTCCTACCTCATTCCAGAATAAAGGTGTCCTACACTTCCTCCCATAAAGTGCTTCATATGGTGACATTTTCAAACTTGCTTGGTAACTATTGTTGTATGAAAATTCCGCGTATGGCAAGCTTTTGTCCCAACTTTTTCCATGCTTTAAAGCACAAGCTCTTAACATGTCCTCCAAAATCTGATTGGTCCTCTCGGTTTGTCCATCCGTTTGAGGATGATATGCTGAACTAAAATTCAACCTCGTTCCCAAAGCTTCATGCAATTTTTGCCAAAATCTGGAGGTAAATTGAGAACCTCTATCCGAGACTATCTTCTTGGGGACTCCATGTCGACACACAATATGCTCCATGTATATTTCGGCCAATCGTGCAGCTGTATATTTGGTCTTCACAGGGACAAAATGAGCTGACTTGGTTAAGCGATCCACAATTACCCAAATTGAGTCATACCCGGACTGAGTACGTGGTAACCCAACTATGAAGTCCATACCAATTTCTTCCCACTTCCATTCCGGAATATTTAATGGTTGTAATAGTCCAGCTAGCCTTTGATGTTCCGCCTTGACTCGTTGACACACATCACACAATGCCACATATTCAGCTATGTCCTTTTTCATGCTATCCCACCGATAGCAAGCCTTCAAGTCCTTGTACATCTTTGTACATCCGGGGTGAATCGAGTAAGGCGAGTCATGTGCCTCCTTTAATATTGTCTCCCGAATATGCTTTACATTAGGCACAACAATCCTCTTTCCAAGCCATAAGGTACCATATTCGTCTTCATCAAATCTGAATTCTCTCCCTTCCTCAGTCCTTTCCTTGATTTCCTTGATCTCCTCATCCGTGGTTTGTGCTTCTCGAATTTCTTGCTCCAAGGTTGGGTTTAACTCCATCATCTCCGTCTCATTTACAAACCCGAGGTTCAACCGTTCAAACTCCTTACATAACTCGAATGGTAACTCTTGAACCGTGAGTTGATGACTTACTCCTTTTCTACTCAAAGCATCGACCACTACATTGGCTTTTCCTGGATGATAGTTGATCCCCAAATCATAATCTTTGATGAGCTCCAACCATCTTCGTTGCCTCAAGTTCAGATCCGTTTGTGTGAAAATATACTTCAAACTCTTATGATCCGTATAAATTTCACACCTATGTCCAAGAATATAGTGTCTCCAAATCTTCAATGCATGTACCACGGCCGCGAGTTCCAAATCGTGTGTGGGGTAGTTCTGCTCACGTTTCTTCAATTGTCTTGATGCATAGGCGACCACTTGACCTTCTTGCATTAATACACATCCAAGCCCTTGTCTTGATGCGTCACAATAGATGTCGAAACTCTTGCTTACATCTGGCAATACCAAAACTGGGGCTCTTGTCAGCTTCTTCTTCAACTCCTCAAAACTGTTTTGACAAGCTTCAGTCCATTGGAACGACTTTCCCTTCATTAGCAACTCCGTCATAGGCTTGGCTATCTTGGAAAAATCCTTGATAAACCGACGGTAATATCCAGCCATCCCAAGAAAACTCCTTATTTCCTTGACATTTTGCGGCGGCTCCCACTTCAACACGTCTCTCACTTTTCCGGGGTCAACCGATACTCCTCCTACTGAGATTATATGACCCAAAAATGGCACCTCTTTCAACCAAAACTGGCACTTGTTGAACTTGGCATACAATTGATGCTCCCTCAATTTCTGCAGCGTAAGCCTCAAGTGTTCCTCATGTTCCTTCTCATCCCTCGAGTAGATCATAATATCATCAATAAACACCACAACGAACTTATATAAGTACTCCATGAAGACTTTATTCATGAGGTACATAAAGTAGGCAGGTGCATTTTTCAATCCAATAGACATCACGGTGTACTCATAAGATCCATACCGTGTCCTAAAAGCTGTCTTGGGTATGTCCGATGGTCTAATCTTCATTTGAAAGTATCCCGACCTCAAATCAATCTTGGAAAATACACAGGCACCTTTCATCTGATCAAACAAATCCTCTATACGGGGCAAGGTGTACTTGTTCTTGATTGTTACCTCGTTGAGAGCTCGGTAATCCACACACATCCTTTGGGATCCATCCTTCTTGTCCACGAATAGAACGGGCGCTCCCCAAGGTGAAGAGCTAGGGCGAATAAAACCCTTCTCTAATTGCTCTTGAATTTGTTTCTTGAGCTCTGCTAATTCCATAAGATGCATCCTATACGGCCTCTTAGCTATAGGTGCAGCCCAGGTATTAAATCAATAACAAACTGAATGTCTCGATCGGGTGGCATACCTGGCAACTCATCTGGAAAAACATCCAAAAATTCACACACCACCGGAATCTTCTCAATTGCGGCATCGTCCACATGATTCAACTCCAATTGTTTCGGTGCGGTTTGAGATGCTTAAAATTCTATGGTGATCCCTTCCTCATTAGTCAACTTCACCGTCTTTGTGGCACACTCAATAACTATATTGTGCTTCCTCAACCAGTCCATACCAAGTATAATGTCCAATCCTTGAGAATCCAAAACAATGAGGTTGGCGGAGAAGTCTACCCCCCTTATTCTAAGGCTTACTTTTGGACATACTATATTTGTCCTCATCTCTCCTCCAGGAGACTTAACCAACAGAGTAAACTTCATATGAGAGATAGGCAAACTATACTTGGCAACATACTTTAATGCAATGAATGAATGCGATGCTCCAGAATCAAATAACATAGTCGCGGGGTTGGAGTTTGCGAGAAACATATCAATGACCACGTCATCCGCTTGTTGAGCATCCTCCGTAGAGACATGGTTCACGTTGCCACGAGCAAAATTCTGCTGTCCACGACTTCCTTGTGGTTGTCCTCCATTAGGTCTTGGGTTTTGCCTCAGCGCATTGCTTCCTTGACCAAGGCCTGACTTAGGACATTGATGCGCAAAGTGTCCAGCTTCTCCACAAGTATAACACTTCTTAACTCCACCAGAATTGTTGGGACGAGCTTGGTTTTGAACATTTGCAGCAGGAAAATTAGCATGAGGCTCATAAGGCATTGGAGGCCTAGGTGCTTGCATGGCAGGGCGCTGCTGCACAAACTGAGTTGGGTGCGGTGCATAACCAGGGCGCTGAGCAGGAATAGAGGAGCTGTAATGAGGCGCATTGGGCGGCGCAAAGCGAGGGCGCACATTACTTCCTTGTTGCTGTCCTTGATATGGTGCCTTCCTCTTGTTTTCTTGCTCCATCTCACGGATCTTGTTCTCAACCACAATTGCTTTGTCCACAAGCTTCTGGAAATTGACATAATCACAATTGAGCAATTGCACTTGGATCTCATTGTTCAAGCCCCTCATGAACAAGTATTGCTTCCGGCTGTCCCGACTAACATCCTCAGGCGCGTACCTTGAGAGTTGAGTGAATTTATTGAGATATTCACTCACACTTGATTTTCCTTGTCTCAAGTTCTCAAATTCTTGCCTCTTCAAGATCATAACACCTTCCGGCACGTAATGAGAACGGAAACTCTCCTTGAATTCCGCCCAGGTAATTCTCTCTTGGTTCTCATGAGCATTGCAATAAGCATCCCACCAATCCGCGGCTGCTCCAACTAGTTGATGAGAAGCAAATAGCACCTTCTCCCGGTCACTACATTGGACAATAGCTAGCTTCTTCTCCAAGGACTTGAGCCAATCATCCGCATCCATAGGGTTTGCGGCCTGAGCAAAGGTTGGCGGCCTAGTCCTCATGAACTCTCCCAATCGGTTATGAGGAGGCGGGGGTGGCGGTGGAGGCATGTGGGGCTGATTGTTGATATTGCCAGCCTGCAGCTGTCCCATTGTGTGTATCATGGTCTGCATGAGCTGGTTTTGCATGGCCAATAGCTGCTCGATGTTGATAGCTCCCTGAGTAGATCCTTGTCCATTGTTGTTCTGAGGCACTCCATTGTTCTCCTCTTCATCATTGCCATCCCTCTGGTTGCGAGTCCTCACCATCTGAAGAAAAGCAGTAGGTAAGAATTAGAAAACGTCCCCAACTATATGCATCAAGCGATATGAAACTAAACAGCTAGCTACACTAGCCTAGGTGGACATGGCAATGCTAAGGCATCCCAAAATCCTCTATTAAGCACACAAGCAAACAGTATATATAGCAAACAGCACTCCAAGCAAAAACACATCGATTCCTGAGTGCTCCTATGTGCTCTAAAGTGTCCATTCTATCTAGGCTGCATCCTACGGTCAACCTGTGGCTCTGATACCAATCTGTGACGCCCGGTTCCGAAAAATGAACCAAGCTAATGCATATGTGTGCCCAGGATGTTCATCACACATACACGAGTGCAATCACAAAAGAGTATACAGAAAATTACCACAGAACAAGATTAATTATCAGATTTATTACACAAACCATATGATCCTCGAATACAAGCTCTAATGAATATTAATGACAAGTTCAACTAATGCAGCGGAAATAAACTAATTAAGCAAACTAAGCAACTATGCAGCATAAGCGATAGGGTATGTATATGCGCAGCTCCAATCAACACCACAGGCAAAGCTGACGGTAGACACGGCCTAGAACTCCGCATTATCGCCATTAAACTCATGATTCTGACCTGCAACTATTGGGGTGGGGGATTGCAAGATTGAGTACATGTCGTACTCAGCAAGTGTGGAAAGTATGACATGTGGCTGATTCAAATGACGACAATAATAATGGCAAAGTGCTGAAAAGTACAGTAAAATATTTGAAAAGCAATATATTATATGTATGTGAAGTAATCCCATCAATATCACGAGTAATACCACAATACCAAACTGAATTCATTACCATCATCAATAAGTCCAGTTTTCACCATTGCCAATAACCATATTCAATACCAGAAATAAATCCATGACCAACCGTAACCATTACCAAACCATAACCATCCAAATACCATCCCAATACCAAGTACCTTCTAATCATGGAAGTTGTCCAGGTGCTCATAACCGGGAGCACGGCTATCATGATAGTTTTAATTAACTCTGTAGAGTTTGTACCTCTTTACCCACGTGTTCGTGATTTCATCACCTTTCGGTGACTAAGAATCTCCCTTATGCCCATGACCCGTCGGTCAAATTACACACTTCCGTTGGTGTGTGGCCAAGAGATCACAAAATAGCCTTTACAAAGGGATTACTAGCCTATTTAGACCCCACTGAGGTTTCACCGGTGGCGATGTCTCCCGCAGAGCACATCTTCAACCAAGAGCCCCCTCTTGAGCCATTCGGATCCCAGGGTAGTCCCGCCAATCAACAAACCCAATCCGACTACCCCTTCCCCAAGCATCCACAATGGTCCAAACAGCACGAGCAAAGCCCTAATTAATCAGCTACGCCGCACCCATACTTGGCCTCGTGGTGGCACTGTAGTCCTGGCTTATTCTCGCATGAACCGGTCCTTAGATCTAAAGCAAGCAAACCACCATAACATCCAACCCATCCACATACCAGGCTTGCTTATATCACCCATTACCATACCGTATCGACCAGTTCACATTAACAAGAATATCATTAATACATAATTAAATGTGTAGTATTGTTTTTCCATCCCAATTAATTAAGCGAAGCAAAAAGGTAAAAAGTCCTTGCCGACTCTCTACCATATATTCCGGGTGACAAGGGTGGTTTAACAATTCTAGTAAACTTCCTACCATAGGATTCCCATCAAATTGACACAAGCATGCAATTTTGCAAACAAAACATTTATTTTAAAAACAGGATCAATATGCTTCAAGGACACTTTCCTTGCTCTTGCTGTTGATTAGGGTCAAAGCCTTCAAACTCCTGGTGCTGTAGATCCTCCGCGGCACCTTCTAGCGCAAAACCGTCTAATCTACACAATAAACGTACAAGGCAAGAAACACAATCAAAGAGTGCACAAATATTACTCAATATGATATGACATGCATGATTGATGCAAATGCAAGGTAGAACTTGTTACTTGATTGCTTTTAATGATAACTAACTAGTTCTAATAGCTTTTAACAAGTTTATACAGGTTTGGATTCGATTAGATCAAATTTTAGAATTAATTCAACACAATTTAACCAGGAAGATCGGACTAGTCCGCTAGGGACCGGACAAGTCCGCACTCCGCGAGATCAGCAGATTAGGGTTTTCTAGATCGACGTAAATTCGGAGATTAGGGGTTGAATTCTCATAAGGACAAGAGAATAGAAGGTATACCAGGTGTTTAGAACTCCAATGAATCAAGAAACTTGGAGGTAGCACTTGGATCTTGATGATCTAGGGTTGGTGATGAACTTGGAGATGAATTGGGGGTGAAGAACGAAACTTGGTGGAGATCTCTACCCTTCTTCGTTTCCTCCTCTTCTTCCTCTTGCTTGGGATCTTCTCCTCCCTCCTTGGTGGTGGCTCCCCACGAACTAGGGTTTGGATGGGTGGAAAAGTGGCAAATAGATGTCAAACCAAGGGGTTGAGTTGTTTATATAGAGGTGGAGGCTAGGGTTAGATGGATTTCGAGTTTTGGGATGAGTAGAGGCCGGTTTAGAGTCCCACATGGGCTCTAAAAGAGTTGGGCACGACGTCCCTAGGCCCACTTAACGTGAAACCCAAGAAACAAGTCGTAAAACAAAAGGTCAATCTCGGAGTCACGAAATATCGGACAAGTCCGGAAAGGACCGGACTAGTCCGAAGTCGTCCAGAGAGAAAATCGGACAAGTCTGGCCTAAAATCGGACAAGTCCGATCTTAGTCAGAAAGGAAAACGGACAAGTCCGCTGGAACACCAGACTAGTCCGGACAAGTCCAGGGACTTAACAAATTTTCAAGGATTCGTTGAATATCGGACTAGTCCGCAAAGATCGGACAAGTCCGAAGTTGTCCAGAGGCAAATATCGGACTAATCCGCAGCAAAAATGGACAAGTCCGTTTTTAGTCAGAGAGAAATCGGACTAGTCCTCAGCAAAACCGGACTAGTCCGCACTTTCCTACATTTTAAGTGCGGTTTTGCTCCAAATCAATTTTAAACTTGTTCCTCGGGTTAATGTTAAACATGTATATGAGTGCATGTATGGCATGATGCATGAAAATGAGGGTGTTACAGGTACTGACACATGTACAACAGCACTGGACCTACTTGTCCAAGACTGTAAGCTCCAGAGCTGCCACGTGTCCAACCGCCGGACCTTTAACTTCAACAGGCAGATTGGTGGACCTCCAACGGCTCGGACCTTCAGGGGACATTAAAGACTTCAAGACCTGATTATGTGTCATTAATGCTATCTTAATGACACATGATCGGATGACCCTTAATACCAGTAATGCCACCATCAAGGGGCGTTACCATGCTGTGAAGGGGAATTAAGTACATTAACTGTGTATTAAACATCAGTAACCGCCAGGGCCACATGTCGGGCCAGGCTGATGATGTAATGGTCAGTCCTTGTACTATAAAAGGACTGGTCGAGCGATACACAAGAGAGACTTCCACACTCTGGTTTGACTCACAGGCGCTACACATGTACGCTCAATGCAACAACACACACCCGTGGAGTAGGGTATTACGCTCAGGCGGCCCGAACCACGTAAATCCTCGTGTCAAATCACCTTCTTTTTCTGGTTCTCTGCGCGCCCCAACCGAACTACAGAATTCTGCGGGCCGCCAACGGTAGTACCAGGAGAATTGCCGGAATAACACTTCGACAATATCCTTGGACATAGGTGTGAAATTTAAATGGATCATAAGAGCCTCAAGTACATATTCACACAAATGGACCTGAATTTGAGGCAAGAAAGATGGTTGGAGCTCATCAAGGACCATGATGTGGGAATCAACTATCATCTAGGAAAGGCTAATGTCGTGGCCGATGCTTTGAGCCAGAAAGGAGTAACTCACCAACTCACGGTTCAAGAGCTGCCATTCGAGTTATGTAACAAGTTTGAATGGTTGAATCTTGGATTTGTGAATGAGATGGGGATAATGGAGTTAAATCCGACCTTGGAGCAAGAAATTCGAGAGGGTCAAACAAAGGATGATGAAATTCAGGAAATCAAAGAACAGACCCAGGAAGGAAGAGAATTCAGGTTTGATGAGGATGACCATGGTACTTTGTGGCTTGGAAAGAGGATTGTTGTGCCCAATTATAAGCATATCTGAGAAACGATATTAAAGGAGGAAAATGATTCGCTATAATCAATTCATCCCGGTTGTACTAAGATGTACAAGGACATAAAGACATGTTATTGGCGGGCCAGCATGAAAAAGGATATAGCCGAATATGTAGCTTTGTGTGATGTGTGCCAACGAGTCAAAGCTGAACATCAAAGGCTAGCTGGATTATTGCAGCCATTAAAGGTTCCGGAGTGGAAGTGGGAAGAAATCGGTATGGACTTTATAGTTGGATTGCCACGTACTCAGTCCGTATATGACTCCATATGTGTTATCATGGATCGGTAAACCAAGTCAGCTCACTTTATTTTCATCAAGACCACCTTTAATGGGGAGAAGTTGGCTGAACTGTACATGGGAACAATAGTATGTTTGCATGGAGTTCCAAAGAGGATAGTGTCGGATAGAGGTTCTCAATTTACCTCTAGGTTCTGGAAAAAATTACATGAAGCATTGGGAACAAGGTTGTATTTCAGCTCAGCATATCACCCTCAAACGAATGGACAAACTGAGAGGACCAATCAGATTTTAGAGGATATGTTAAGAGCTTGTGCTTTAAAGCATGGAAAAAGTTGGGACAAGAGCTTGCCATATGCATAATTTTAATACAACAATAGTTATAAAGCGAGCTTGAAGATGTCACCTTTTGAAGCATTGTATGGGAGGAAGTGTAGGACACCTTTGTTCTGAAATGAGACAGGAGGAAATCAAGTGTTTGGACCTGACATGCTGCAACAAGCTGAGAAACAAAACCAGATTATTCGTGAAAACTTGAGGACTGCTCAATCAAGGCAAAAAGGCTATGCAGACAATAGGAGAAGGAAACTAGGCTTTTAAGTGGGAGATTTTGTTTACCTCAAGGTGTCATCGGTGAGAGGTCATAAGAGGTTTAACATAAGAGGCAAGCTAGCACCTCGATACATTGGGCCATTCAATATTTTGGACAAAAGAGGAGAAGTGGCATATAAGTTGGAGATGCCAACACATCTATCGGATGTTCATGATGTGTTTCATGTTTCACAGCTTAAGAAATGCTTGAGGGTACCGTAAGAACAAGTGCCAACGGAAGAGTTGGAACTAGAGGCAGATTTGACTTATGCCGAGCAACCGCTCAAAATTTTGGAAACCAAGGAGAGGGTCACCAGAAACAAGATCATTAGATGGTGTAAAGTTCAATGGAAGCATCACACAGAATCAGAGGAAACTTGGGAGTTGGAGGATGATATCAGGAAGGAATTCCCCTATGTCTTCTCTTCCGCGTCAAATCTCGAGGGCGAGATCCATTTTAAGGGGGGGAAGGTTTGTAACACCCTCATTTTCGTGCATCATGCATTGCATAAGTTCATATACATGTTTAACATTAATCTACATAAAAAGGAATGAGTTTAAAATGAATTTAAAGCAAAACCGCACTCAAAAGTTCTGAGGAGTGCGGACTAGTCCATTTTTGGTGTGGACTAGTCTGATTTCTCTCTGACCTTCTTCGGACATGTTCGTTTTTGCTGCAGACTAGTTCGTTTTTCTCTCTGTACAATTTTCGGACTTGTCCGACCCATAGCAGACTAGTCCAGTATTCCAATTCCTTGAAATTTTGCCAAGTCCCTAGACTAGTCCGGACTTGTCCGACATCTAGCGGATTTGTCCGTTTTCCCCTCTAGATAATATCAGACTTGTCCGGTTTTGGCCAGACTTGTCTGTTTTCCTCTCTGACTAAGTTCGGACTTGTCTGTTTTAGTCCGGACTTGTCCGATATCTCTCTGACTAACTTCAGACTAGTCTGGCCCTTTTTGGACTTGTCTGGTGATCGTGATTCCGAGTTGATCTTTTGTTTCACGATGTGTTTTTCGGTTTTACCTTAAATGGGCCTAAGGACGTCGTGTCTAACTCTTTTTGGAGCCCATGTGGGACCCCACACCAGCCTCAACCCACCCCGAACTCGATATCCATCAAACCCTAGCCCTCCACCCTTATATAAACAGCCCCACCCCTTAACATTACATCCTTTTGCCTCAATTGAAAGACCACAAACTCTAGTTCATGGAGAGCCGCCATCAAGGAGAGAGAAGGAGATCCTGTGCAAGAAGAATAAGAGGAGGAAACGAAAGAGGATCAACCAAGCAATATATCCATCAAGTTTTCGTTCTTCATCAACAATTCACCTTCAAGTTCTTCATCAACCCTAGATTGTCAAGATCCATGTGTTGCGTCCAAAACCCTTGATTCATTGGAGTTCTAAACACCTGGTATACCCTCTAGTTCCTCTTTCTTACATGAATTCAACCCCATTTCTCCAAATTTACGTCGATCTAGAAAACCCTATTTCGCTGTTTCTGCGAAGGACAGACTAGTCTGGTCCTACAGCGAACTAGTCCAATCTGGCTGACTATTTTTTGCTGAGTTAATTCTAAATTAATTTGAATCAATTCCAAACCTGTCCAAACATGGTAATAACTATTACAACTAGTTAGTAAACATCATTAATAACTTATTAACTAGTTTTTCTTTGCATTTGCATTAATCATGCATGTCATGATATATTGAGTAATATATGTGCACTTATTGATTGTAATTGTGGTCTTGTATGTTTATTGCGCGGTTTTAACAGATTTGCGCTAGAGAGTGCTGCGGAGGACCTCCAGCACCAGGAGTTTGAAGTCTTTGATCCCAATCAAGCCCAAGAGCAAGGCAAGTGTCCTTGAACATATTGATCCTGTTTTTACAATAAATGCTTGGTTTTCAAAACTTCATGCTTGTGTCAATTTGATGGGAGTCCTATGATAGGAAGTTTACTAGCTTTGTTTAACCACCCTTGTCACCTGGAATACATGATAGAGAGTCGGGAAGGGCTTTTTACCTTTTTGCTTTGCTTAACTAATTGGGATGGGAAGACACCTATACCATTTAATTATGCATTAATGAGATTATGGTTAATATGAACTGGTCCATATGATATGGTGATGGGTGATCTAAGCAAGCCTGGTATGTGGAGGGGTTGGAAGACATGGTGGTTGCTTGCCTTGGATCTAAGTACCGGTTCATGCGAGAGTAGGCCAGGACAACAGTGCCACCACGAGGCCAAGTATGGGTGCGTTGTAGCTGATTAATTAGGGTGTTGCTAGTTTTGCAGGGATCATTTGGCGCACCGGGGAAGGTGAGTCGGATTGGGTTTGGATTTGAGGCAGGACTCCCTGGGATCCAAATGGCACAAGAGGGGGCCGTTGGTTGAAGATGTGCTCAGTTGGAGGCATCGCCACCGTTGAAACCTTAGTGGGTCCGTACATGATAGTAGTCCCTTTGTAAAGGCAATTCTCTGATCTCTTGGCCGTACACCTAAAGAAGTTTAATTCGCATAATGGAGGTTTCTTAGTTGCCGACGGGTGACGAAATGACAAACACGTGGGTAAAGTGGTACGAACTCTGCAGAGTATTAAAACTATCATAATAGCCGTGCTCCAGGTTAAGAGCACCTGGATGACCTACATGATTAGAGGGAACCTGGGATAGGGACGGTTTGGTACTGGTTATGGGATGGTATTATGGTTTATGGCAATGGATATGGTTAATGGTAATGAGAAATCTTGAATATGGACGACGGTGATGAAATATGGACTGGCATTATGATAACTACATGGTTTATAATGGGTTTATTTCACATACATATAATATATTGCTTTTCAAATGTTTTAATGTACTTTTCAGCACTTAGCCTTTATTATATTCATCATTTGAATCTGCTACATGTCATACTTTCCACACTTGCTGAGTACGACATGTACTCACCCTTGCAATCCTCCACCAACAGTTGCAGGTCAGGATTGGGAGTATAACGATGATAATGCGGAGTTTTAGGCCATGTCTGCCGTCAGCTTTGCCTGTGGTGTTGATTGGAGCTGCACCATATACCCTTTGCTTAGTTTTCTTATTTCGTTTAGATCATATTTAGTTTATTTCTGCTGCATTAGTTCAAACTTGTCATTAATATTTGTTAGAGCTGTAATATAAGGATTACTCTGAATTGTGTAATAAAAGTGCTTAATTAATCCTGTTTTGTGATAATTTTCTGTATATACTTTTGTGAATGCACTCGTGTATGTGTGTTGAACGTCCTGGGCACACATATGCGTCCACTTGGTTCATTTTCGGAACCGGGTGTCACATTACATGACTGAAAGTTCGAACAATTCAAAGCAAGAAACACGTGTGAATCACGTGTAGAAAAGTTTAGACAATCCAAAGCGGGTGTTTTGGCAATATTCAAAACTTTGAATGTAAACCCATACTTTTAGCCTATTTGCCAATGTATTCAGCACATTGGTCTCACAGTCTCCCCGTTGATGCATGCATCGGCAACACCACTTCAAAACCAAACATTGGCTCATTCACATTTCATGAAAAGTTTTGACAAAATAAAATTTCTCCCCCATTTTGAAAATAAAAAATTGTAGGATCGAAAAGCACGCGAAAATCTACCAGAGGGGGGGGGTGAATGGTAGATTACAACTTTTTCAGCGGAAGCAACGAAAACCCATCAGCAGAAAATTGATTTGTTAAGAAATCATGTGTGCGACTAATCTAAATGTGATCAATTGTGACAAAACCCGTATAGATTGTGAAATATCAAGTCATGAAGATGTCACAACGAGAATCACGAAAATCCATTGAGAAAAACTCTAGTTATGATCGAAAGATCAAACAAAGATCAATCTGTTCTACTCGAGAAAAATCTGATCGACAACACTGCAAAGAAACTCGGGTAGATCAGAAACCACAAATCTAATGACCGTGAAATTTTCAAATATGATAGATAATCAAGTTGTGAAGACAACACAAAAGTAATCACGTCAATTGGATCTGTAGAACTCGAGTTATGATAAAACCAAAGAATCAATGTAGTGCTGTGCAGAAACTCAACAAAAAAAACTTGTCTGAAACAAGTCAGAGGAACAGGGCCCAAAAGTTCCTTTAAACTATAATCTTTATTCATTAGAACAAAAGAGGAACAGCCCAAAATCCATACACCACGAGCTCTGGCCTCCCTTGCCTATATAACCAACCCTTAGGCTAACCCAACCCTAACTAGGACTCGTATCCTACTCAATTTCCACCGAAACTTTCTATAATTGCTCAAGACTCTTCTATACGCAGATAGAAGCAATCATATGACTTCCAACCACCTTAGGAATGTATCCCACATTCCTGAAAACAACTCAACTTCGTGACCCACACAAAATCCTATCATAACCAACTCAAATCTTTCCATATTTTAGTTAAACATGACTCAGCCGCAGTCTGAGTCCATAACCTAGTCAGTTGGACCTTTCTGACCAATTCTTTACGTCCACTTCTCTTCATCACGCCTTGGAACCATGTTGCCACATCCATGCACTCCTTGCACACGTGTAGACACCTTCCAAAAACGTCCATGATACCTTCATATGCATTATTCTTGATTTAAACATGCTGCGCAACCTCCTAATCAACTCAACCACAATTCCTACCGAACTTGGTTATTGAAGCTCATCTTCTCCCTAAGACTAGTTCAACGGATCCTGTCACCAGCCATGTCTTGAACTCAAGCAACACCTGAACATGAATAAACAACTGATACTTCCAAGCACAAGTCTTCGACTTGACTCATGTTAGTTCTGAAATCACAACACCTTACATGAGCAGCTCACATAAGGATGTTGCAAACCATAGCAAAATGATATCAACCATAACCACCAAAACACACCACAAACTTAGTAAGAGTATACTATGAAAGCTTTCCATTAGTGTAAAAAAAAGTTTTAAACATTTCAAAATAAAAGCATAACCATTGCAGACTAGCACCGGACCTTGCCAAAATTAACCGGACCTTGAGCCGGAGCTTACCAAAGCTAGTCGGACATAGCGCCAGAGCATACCAAAGGTAGTCGGACCTTGCGCTAGAGCTTACCTAAGCTAGTCAGACCTAGCGCTGGACCTAGCAAAAACATGTCGGACCTAGCAACAGCAAGTCGGACCTAGACAAAGTAAGTCGGGTCTTACATCGGACTTTGTCGGAGCTACCCAAAACAAGTCGGATGTATTGTCAGACCTCGCAGGAGCTCAGACCTAGAGACGGACCTCGTTGAGACGGGTGTTTTAGCAATATTCAAAACTTTTATTGTCATAGCCAATATATTCAGGACACATAGGTCTCACAAGCTCCCCCTTGATGAATGTATTGGCAACACCACTTAAAATCCGAACATTGGCTTATTCACATGAAAAGTTTTGAAAACAATCAAATGAGAAAGAAATTTCAAAATAAACATTTCTCCCCTATACATATTTCACCCCTTTGTAAATCGGAAATAAAATGAGAGAAAAAAATTCTCCCCTTGAGAAGAATCGTGCCAAAACATTTATGAAAGTGTGCAATGTGTGATCAATTTCTCCCCATTTGACAATGTATTCAACAAGATTCAAAAGAGAAATGAGCATATTATAACATATACATATAAAACAAAGCTCATTCAAGTTATACTATCAAGTAACTTACACTATCACATCAATGAGATACATAAAGTAGAGTAAGCCATGCTAGAGATCAAGTGTAATTTTCAATTTAAGCAATTAATGATCTCACAAACTTAACTTTTTAAAAACCTAAAAGCATGACACTTGTTGTTGCATTTTTATTTTCTTTTAAGGAACATAATTCATCTTATGACATTTGCAAGATATTATATGCCGCATCAGCCTTATTCTAACCAACCAAGCTCAGCCTATGTCATTTGACAATCAGAAGCTTAAGGACATGGTTTTAGTCATACACAACTTCTTTCAAGTTCATATATAAGTGCAATGATAAGCTATCTCAAAAGAAGAAGTGCGATGCATGCATATTCTCTTGATCCTTTCTCATTGTTTATTTGATCATAAATGCTCAACATGTTGATAGTTGATTGATTAATTTTCCATTATTAAAAGCACTTGTGAGCATGTAACAAGTTCAAAACAGCAAGAAGGTTCGATCATGACCAAATTTAGTGTAAGTAATTATTCCAATTACTAGTCATGGCAAAAACTACAAAATATATAACACAAATTATGTAGTAAGAACTTTTAGCATGAAAAAAGAATCACAAAGTCGTATATGTATGAAATATTTTGCTCATATTATTTCAAATTTGGATTTACACATAAACTTCCAAAGTTTCAAAACTCCCTCTCAATTTAAGACATGAAGATGCATAACCCCTATTTTGAATGAAACAAAAACGAGTGAAATCCAAAGGTTTTGTAGCCAATTGTTGTTCAGTATCGACATGGTGAAGCACAATGATTCCTTTTTCAACATTATCACAGAGAAAGTGATACCTAATGTCAATGTGCTTTGTTCTGGAATGTTGCAACGGTTTTTTGGCCATTCAAATGGCACTAGTGTTATAACAGAACATCGGAACACTATCTAAATCAACCTCATAGTCCTTAAGAGTTTGAGCAATACAAAGAATTTGTGAGCAAGCGCTAGCAGCAACCACATGTTCAGATTTGACTGTGGATTGTGCAACTGAATTTTATTTTCTAGAGGACCAAGCAACAAGTGAATTATCAAGAAACTGACAAGCACCCGAAGTACATTCCTATCAATCCTACAACCCCCAAAATCAGCATCCGAATAGGCTTTCAAAATAATGGTTGAGGGAGATGGAAGAAAAATGCCAAATTCTGGAGTTCCATATAAGTACTTGAGAATTCTTTTGACGGCTTGACAATGTGAAGCACGTGGGGAAGCTTGAAATTGTTCACAAAGACATAAGCTAAATTATGTGTCCGTTCTTGATGTTGTGAGGTACAAAAGTGATCCGATCATGCATCTGTATTCTTTTTGATCCACGAGTTCACCATCTTCATCAAGTTCAAATGCCATTGTTGTACCCATTGGTGTCCGAAGAGGCTTTCTTTTGTCCATGTTGAAGCGCTTAAGAAGGTCTCTTGTATACTTCGTGTGATGCACAAAGTTACCTTCCTTGATTTGCTTGATTTGTAGCCCCAAAAAGTACGTGAGTTCTCCCATCATACTCATCTCAAATTCTGAACTCATCATAGATGAAAACTTGGACACAAGATCATGAGAAGCACAACCAAAGAAAATATCATCCACATACACTTGAATGAATAATCAGTCATTTCCATGCTTAAGCACAAAAAGAGTTTTATCAACGTTGCCCATGGTAAACCCCTTTTCAAATAAGAATGTTTTAACCTATCATATCATGCTCTAGGGGCTTGTTTGATACCCTACAAGGCTTTGGACAGTTTGTAACCATGATTAAGAAAATTTGGATTTTCAAAACCCGGTGGTTGTTTGACATGAACCTCCTCATCTATGTAGCCATTAAGAAAAGCACTTTTAACATCGATTTTATATAACTTGAAACCTTTAGATGTGACAAAAGCTAACAAAATTCTTATGGCTTCTAATCTAGCAACAGGAGCAAAAGTTTCATCAAAATCTGGACCTTCAATATCTGTGAAACCTTGAGCAACCAACCTGGCCTTATTCCTAACCACATCCTCATCATCACTTTGTTTATTTTTAAACACCCATTTAGTTCAAATTAAAGTGTGACCTTGAGGTGGAGGTACAAGTTTCCAAACATTATTTCTTCCAAAATTTTCTGACTCTTCTTGCATGGCAATAATCCAAGATTCAATAGTGAGGGCGTGTGATATATCTTTGAATTCAAAAGAAGCAACAAAAGCAAAATGAGCGTGAGAGTTTGGATTGCAAAACCTAGACCATTTGGCTCATTCGTGCAAGTTCCCAATGATTTGTTGTGGAGGGTGACTTTTGAGGATTCGGAGGGGAGTAGACACTTCACAAGCTCCTTGTTCTTCATGTTCATCAGAGATCGAAGAGCTTGTGGCTTGAGGACGATCTGAACCAGCTGCAGTAGTTGTTGGTGCTAGTAGTGGTGCAAAATCAGCAGCGTGATCAATGTCATTTGTTTCTGAATTTTTGGGCAACGGCACCACTTCTTCATCTTCTTCGATGAAAATACTCTCCCCCTGCAGATATGGATCTGGACCTGCAATATTAGAGCTAGTACCTGGACTAGCTTCATCAAAAGAAACATCACTAGTCTCCACAATTTTGTTAGTATCAATTAAAAGCACACGGTAGCCTCTTGTATGAGATGGATAACCATGTAACATGCCATCAACGGATCTAGGTTCAAATTTATCAAGATTACCATGTTGCTTAACAAAGCATTTGCAACCAAAGACTCAAAAGTGTGTGACACTGTGCCTATGTCCAAACCGAAGTTCATATGCTGTTTTTCCTAGCTTAGCACGCAAGAAAACACGATTTGAGACATAACAAGCGGTTACAATTGCATCTGCCCAAAATTTTATAGGAGTTTGATATTCATCAGGCATAGACCTAGCCATCTCAACTAAGGTTTTGTTCTTTCTCTCTACAACACCGTGTAGGATCGAAGAGCACGTGAAAATGTAGGATCGAAGAGCAAGTGAAAAGCTACCAGAGAGGGTGGGGGTGTGAATGTGGCAAAGAGGGGGGGTGAATAGGCCTTTTTGAAAATTGTCGGATCCTGCAACACCGAACAACCAGTTCAAAACCAGAGAAATCGGACAAGTCCGGTAAAGTGCGGACTAGTCCGGTGTATACGAACCAGATTGACTATGTCTGATCGATTAACTTTGTTCTTCAATATATGCAGTAGAAGTATACGATTAAACAAAGTGTTACAAGGTTATGAATCAGGTTATATCACAATTCAAACTTATACTTGATATTTCAACGTAAAGTAATCAAGATCAATTTGTAACCCTAGATTGATATAATGTAAAGGACAATGAACACAAAAGAGGAACACAAGAGATTTATCCTGTGGTTCGGTTCCCACAGAGGCAACCTAAGTCCACGTTGAGGAGTCCACAAAAGGACCGGGTCTTCTCCAACCCTACCCTCGTCGGATTTCCACATAGGCCAATCCTCTTCCACTTATCTCAAAGGGGTGAATAACCGAATTCAAGGGGCTTTCTCACACGTTGAGAGCTCCCTTGGATTACAACACGAAATACCACCAAGAACACACTCAAAAGATTACAATTAAATCGCAGGAGTGTGTTAGAGAATCAAACCAATAGCTCAATGTGGTGTTGAACGTGTCTCTCCAATGAACTAGAGTGAATCCTCAAAGGATTGATCTTTGTTGCACATAATTTCGTGGAGAGATGTGGTTTTGGAGTCTCTTGGGAGGTGTGATGGCGCTAGGGTTCGAGAGATTGTAAAATATGGCTGTGCAACTCTCTTTATATGGGTTTCTAAAAGTGACCATTAGGGTTCAGAAAGATCGGACTAGTCCGTGGTGGTCACCGGACTAGTCCGGTGTGCTGTGTGTAGCAAACCCTAAGTGTCCCGAAATATTGGACTAGTCCGGCTAGGAACGGACTTGTCCGATTTCGCTACTGGAAATCTTCGGACTAGTACGATAGACATCGAACTTGTTCGGACATGTGAAACCCTAAGTGTATAGGATGACAAGTCCACACTTGGAGGACTTGTCCGATTTAGTTCAGAGGGTAATTCGGACTAGTCCGTGCAAATATTGGACTTGTCCGAATTGGATCAGAGAGAATATCGGACTAGTCCGGTTGTGATCGGACTTGTCCGATTTTGTGTGACTTGTGAAGTGTTTTGAGGACTAGTCCGCACTGGGGAGGACTAGTCCGATTCTAGTCAGAGAGGATATCGAACTAGTCCGATAGATGTCGGACTTGTCCGATATTGTGCAGAAAGGATATCGGACTAGTCCGGTGTTAGTCGGACTAGTCCGGTCCTGTGTAACTTTGTGCAATGTGTGTGTTTAACTTTGATTGATCTATTGGGATGTGTTTTCTTAACACACTCCATACGCAATGATCTACTATTCTTCTTCCTTGAGGTCATTTCCACCTTGCTCCTCATTCTTCCTTCTTTTTGGCACTTTGCTCATTTTTCTATTAAAATCCTGCACTCATCTCAACAAAGAGGTTAGGATCCCAATTGCTTGTCATAAATCATCCAAAACCCACAAGGGAGTCCTAGGTGCACTTTCAATCTCCCCCTTTTTGGTGATTGATGACAACCAATTGAGATTTCACAAAATATGATAAAAATTGAGATTTTCATAAAGTATGCACATATGAGTCCAAAATACATCAAGTAGTGAAAGCATAGTCCATATGTGCATTCTTTATGGTGGGATGCATAACTAAGTGCACTGAAACATTGAGAATGACATAATTGACATTAATCACCCAATAGCAAGCATATATGTCATTCTAGAGCAACATCACAGTTTTCATGAATACTACTCAAAGGATCAAATCATTGCATCACAGAACCATAATTAACTTAAGATCATTGTTAAGACTTTAAAATCCACAAAAGAGTTAAAAGAAATATAGCATAGGGATCTCAACTCGCAAACTACATCTAGAACTAAGACTCCCCCTCAATCTCTCCCCCTTTGGCATCAAGACACCAAAAAGAGGAAGAGGAGAGTCCTAAGGTATTCACTCTTCGCCGTCGGTCCTCTCATCGTCGTCTTCATCATATTCATCTTCAACTTGATGAGGAGGAGGAGGAGGAGGAGGTGCGTTGCTACTCGAGCCCCCAACGCCAAAGTAGGCAAGCTCCGAGGGGGTCAAGGGCCCGAGCTCGGTGAAATCAGAAGCTGAGTCTTCAGAGATTGTTGGAGACCCAATTGGCTCAATCTCCAGTTTCTGGAAAATTTGCTTCACATTTGCCTTGATATACTTCATGTCCTCCTTTCTTTTCTTGTTTAGCTTATGGGTCTTCACTTCGCCCTTTTTGCAGGAGGCAAAGATTGCAGCCAGGTACTTGAGAATTCTACTGGCTGAACCTTTTTGAGGTGCTGCACTAGAAGCAGGGGCAGCCCTAGCATCTTCTCTTGATCTTGCCAGTGCCTCGGGACTGGAGGCTGGCGAGGAAGCAGCCTGCACACTCGGCTTTTGAGGCATTTGAGGCCTCAAGGGGAGATGCTCCAGATCTTTCACAGAATCAATCCCGGTGACTTTTTCAATCACAAACATTAGATAAGGAGCATATCTACAAGACCTGTTGGGAGTGCAGGATATGTTCACCATGTCATTCCAAATGTATTCTGCCACATCAAATGGGCGGTCCTTTCTTATGACCCTCATCAGAGTCCGGAGGTATCCTTGCACACTCGCAACATCTCCATCCTTGGGAGCAATTGTCTTCCTCAAAACTCTGTTCAACACCACAAAGAATGGCTTCATGTTTTTGGTGGAAGGAGGGTTGAACTTTGAGTTTGGCTCATATAGGAACTTCATCCTATCCTTGTCAATGACACCAATGTTGTGTATGACCAAGCAATCAGATCTTGTAGTGTCAAGGTGAAGTAGGTTAGCAATATCTTCTTGAGTAATACTATACTTGGATCCATGGGTCATCCAAGTGACACTCTCCTCATCTTCACTAGATAAGTGACAGGTTGCATAGAACTGTGCAATCACTTCATCATTCCAGTTATTCCTGAAAGCAAAAAGGTCTCTCAGTCCATGCTTCTCAATGGCTCTCACTACTTCAGTGAACGGTGAGCAGCCCTTCTTCTCAAAATGTGCCCAGTCAATGCACTGACTGCCGAGTCACTTCCCTTCCCGTTGAACTTCTCTTCATTGGGGTTCCAGACCCCTTCCCTTGGAGCATGAAGTTTCAACGGGCAAACCAGACCTATTGCTATTCCTTTGCCCTTGCCTTTTGCTAGGCGGGCACTTGCCACGCTAGGGCCACCACAGGTGGTAGCCCTAGAAGCAGGCACCTTGGAGGATGGATTCTTGGCTAGCACTTTCCTTCGAGCCTGTGGAGGAGACTGAGCTGGCTCGGAGGGTCCTTCTTGGCGCTTCTTGCCAAGACCCGTCGAGGTTCGAGGTGCCACCTCGTGTTCCATCTCGGCCTCAAAATCGGAGACATCATTGCCGGAGCTTGAAATGACCGGAAAAATTGCTTGAAACTTGGAGATGAGGGTGTTGAAGGCCGGACAAGTCCGCTAGCTTCAATCCTCATGTGGACAAGCTTGATTTCCACCCAAATGTGAAGCTTTTTGGTGGAGGGAGCAAGAAATCGCCTTGGGAGCTCGAGCACGAAGAGAGAGAGCACGTGAGGCAAGAGTGGAGGTGAAGAAATTAGGGTTTGGCGGCGGCTAGGGTTATGGACCCAAAAAATCGGACAAGTCCGAATATGACCGTACTAGTCCGAACTTTTCCAGGGGCTATATCGGACTAGTCCGTTGAATACCGGACTAGTTCGGCCTAACCGGCACTCTGCAGACCAGTCTGCATGGGCAGACTAGTCCGGGCAACCACGGACTAGTCCGTGGTCACTAGGCGAGAATTGCTTAGCCCATTCATATATATTTGAAGGTACATATTTAGAGAAAAGAGAGGCAAAACACATCAAATAATATTTATGAATATAATTAGTAAGCATACAACAATCAAGCAATGATCATAATTCACCAAGATCTAGTAATTGACATAGTTTTTCAAAGAAAATTTAGAGAGATGATTTTCACAATCCAATCAACATATTTTGAAGAATTCATACAGGTATGCAACATTTCAAGGCACACTCCGAGCATCAAGGATATTTAGTTCATTTCGAAGTTCACAAAAACGCTTTTCATCAAGTGGCTTGGTGAATATGTCGGCCAATTTCTTTTGAGTGTTGACATGTGAAATGGCT
This sequence comes from Tuctoria greenei, assembly GCA_036927565.1. NCBI lineage: Eukaryota > Viridiplantae > Streptophyta > Magnoliopsida > Poales > Poaceae > Tuctoria > Tuctoria greenei. The sequence goes on along the minus strand of JAYESD010000006.1, from coordinate 39,142,948 downwards.
ATGTCTCCTTTCATGGCATGATCTCTCAAAAATTGGTATCTTATGTCTATGTGTTTAGTTTTGGAGTGTTCAACTGGGTTGTGGGCAATTTTAATGGCACTTTCATTGTCACAAAGGAGTGGAATATGGTTCATATTGTAACCATAGCCCCTTAGAGTTTGTCGCATCCAAAGGAGTTGTGCACAACAACTCCCGGCTGCAACATACCCCGCTTCGGCTGTGGATAAGGCAATAGAATTTTGTTTCATAGAGGAACAAGAAACTAAGGATCTCCCTAGGAATTGGCATGTACCGGAAGTGCTTTTTCTATCTACTTTGCACCCGGCATAATCTGCATCGGAGTAGTCAATGAGATTGAATTTTGAGCCTTTTGGGTATCAAGGACCAAGGTTGGGTGTATGAACTAAATATCTCAAGATACTTTTTACGGCTGCCAAGTGACATTCCTTAGGGTTGGCTTGAAATCTTGCACACAAACATACACTCAACATAATACCTGGCCTAGATGCACATAAATAGAGTAGAGATCCAATCATGGAGCGATATACCTTTCGGTCGATGCTGGGTCCATCTTCATTTAGATCTAGATGGCCATTTGTTGCCATGGGGGTTTTTATGGGCTTCGCCTTGTCCATGCCAAACTTCTTGAGTATGTCCTGCGTGTACTTGGTTTGGCTTAGGAACGTCCCTTCCTTCTGTTGACGCACTTGGAATCCCAAGAAGTACTTTAATTCTTCCATCATTGACATTTTCAAACCTATCTGTCATGATTTTACTTAATTCTTCACAAAAAGATTGGTTAGTTGACCCAAAGATTATATCTTCAACATAAATTTGACAAATAAAAAGATCATCATCAAAATTCTTTGTAAATAGTGTATAATCTACTTTGCCAATCTTAAAGCCATTTTCAATTAAGAAATCTCTAAGACACTCATACCAATCTCTAGGAGCTTGTTTGAGGCCGTAGAGAGCCTTACGTAATTTAAATACATGGTCGGGGAACTCTTCGTCTTCAAACCCGGGTGGTTGCTCCACGTACACCTCTTCCTTGATTGGTCCGTTGAGGAAGGCGCTTTTCACATCCATTTGATATAGCTTGAAATCATGGTGAGTAGCATATGCAAGTAATATTCTAATAGATTCAAGCCTAGCTACTGGAGCAAAGGTCTCATCGAAATCCAAACCTTTGACTTGTGAATACCCTTTGTCCACAAGTCATGCCTTGTTCCTTGTCACCACCCCGTGTTCATCTTGTTTGTTGCGGAAGACCCACTTGGTGCCGACGATGTTTGCATTGGGTCTTGCCACAAGTTCCCACACCTTGTTCCGCTTGAAGTTGTTCAATTCTTCTTGCATTGCCACCACCCAGTCCGGATCTTTCAATGCATCTTCAACCCTGCGTGGTTCCAAAAAGGATACAAACGAATAGTTCTCACAAAAGTTAGCTATGCGAGATCTAGTGGTTACTCCCTTTTGGATGTCACCAATTATATTGTCGATTGGGTGATCTCTTTGGACGCATTGGTGTACTCTTGGGTGTGGCACTTGAGGAGTTGTATCTTCATGATCATCTGCTTCCCCCCCCCCCCCTAAGTGATTGCCTTCGTTGACTTGTTGATTGTCTTTGTATTCTTGTGGTTGATCTTGTGTTGAAGCTCCCCCTTTATCGTTGGTATCCTCTTGTGGTTCATCTTCCTCATGTACGTGTGGAGGTGGCTCTTGTGGTCGAACCTCACCTAGAGCCATTCTTTTCAATACTTGATAAGGAGCTTCTTCTTTACCTAGTTCACATGGATCAACTTGCTCCTTTTGGAAGCCATTAGTCTCATCGAACACTATGTCACGTGCTACTTCAACAAGTCCGGAGGTCTTGTTGAAAACATGATAGGCGTAAGTGTTCGAATCATAACCAAGCAAGAAACCTTCATCGGACTTCGAAGCGAACTTTGAAGTCCTAGGCTTCTTGTTCAAGATATAACAAGGAGAACCAAAAACTCGAAAATATGAAATATTTGGTTTGTTACCAGTGAGTAGCTCATATGATGTCTTCTTGAGTAGTCGATGAAGATAGATTCGATTTACGGTGTGGCAAGCGGTGTTAATCGCTTCCGCCCAAAATCGATCCGATGTCTTGTACTAATCGAGCATTGTTCTTGCCATCTCTATGAGTGTTCAATTCTTTCTTTCGGCAACTCCGTTTTGCTGCAGGGAGTACAGCGCTGAAAATTTGTGCTTTATGCCTTCTTCATCAAGGTACTCCTCCACTTGCGTGTTCTTGAACTCCGTGCCGTTGTCGCTTCAAATATTCTTGATTGTCAATGAGGATTCATTTTGAGCTCGCTTGAAGAACTTCTTGAGTGTTCCTTGTGTCTCTGACTTATCATGCAAAAAGAAAACCCAAGTGAAGCAAGAAAAATCATCAATGCAACTAAATAATATTTGTTACCGCCGATGCTTATGTAGGCTATTGGACCAAATAAGTCCATGTGTAGTAGCTCGAGTGGTCTTGTTGTAGTCATGACATTTTTGGCGGGGTGAGGTGCTCCAACTTGCTTCCCGGCTTGGCACGCGCTACAGGGCCTGTCTTTCTCAAATACAACATCCTTTAAACCTCGGATGTGATCGCCTTTAAGGAGTTTTTGAAGGTTCCTCATACCAACATGCGCTAGCCGTCTATGCCATAGCCAACCCATGTTGGTCTTTGCAATCAAGCATGTGTCAAGTTCAGCTTTATCCTTATTGAAGTCAACAAGATAGAGCTTTCCCTTTAACATACCCTTGAATGCAACGGAACCAACACTCCTCCTAGAAACGGTCACACCCTCGTTAGTAAACAAGCAATTATAACCTTTGTCGCATAATTGAGATATGGACAGTAGGTTATAATCTAGGGATTCAGCATGTAAAACATGAGAAAGTGTGTGTTTAGAGGATATTGCAATTTTACCAGTACCGAGCACTCTTCCTTAACTATTATCTCCAAAGTAGATGCCCTCGTTTGGGTCCTCATTCTCTTCATATTCTACGAACATTCTTCTTTCCCCGGTCATATGATTGGTGCAGCCACTGTCTAGCACCCATTTAGATCCACCGGCAGAATAGGCCTGCAAAAAATCATGCCTTGGTTTTAGGTACCCAAGCTTGCTTGGGTCCTTCGAGGTTAGTTACAATGCATTTGGGCACCCACACATGAGACATGGTGTTCCCATGGCGTGGCCCAACATAATGAGCATAAACCGTGCCAAAATTATTTCTCATTAACACATAGGAGGCATCAAAAGTTTTAAACAATAGCTGTTGTTGTTTATGTACAGGACTAGTCTGGGGGGCCGGACTTGTCCGGAGGACCGGACTTGTCCGGACACCGACCGGACTGGTCCGGTGTTGAAGTGTAGTTGCTGTCTTAATCTGTGACTTTCCAATTTGAGAGGGCCTTCCTTTTACAAATGTAATCCTCTCCTTGTTATTCTTATGGCTTCTAGCATGTTGCTTTTCACCATAAGGATAACCAATGCCATATTTGACATTTGGAGGTCTTTTGACCAAGTATGCACTACGTGCATATTTGATCTTCTCCTTGTCAAATATGCCACTTTGGGCAGGATGTTTATCATTTGTAGAGGTTGGCTTATCCTTCAAACTGGTGTCACCTTTATTACATGTGCAAGCATGAGAAAAATCAGTTTTAGTGGGCTGAGAAGGTGAACTTGAAGAGGAGGAAGGTTCACTCAGCTTGAGTGACTCAACCTGCACTTCAAGGATCTTGTTAACCTTGATCAGGTCAGCAAGTTGGTCCTTGATTGTGGCATTTGAGTCAGCTAACTCCAGGCAAGTTTCCTTGCTCGAAGCTAACTCAAGCTCTAGTGATTTGCTTCGTTCCTTTTCAAGTTCTAGAAGTTTGTCAAGTTCGACATATTCCTTCTTTTGGGAGATGATCATGTGCTCTTGATGATGAATTAACCTCTCCTTCTCAACAAGTTGATCAAGCAAAAATTTCATTTTAGTAGCTGTTTTCCTATCTAGTCCAATAAGCATGTCCTCATTATCACTATTGAGTTCATCATCGCTAGAATAGGAATGTACGGAAGGGGGTTTAATGGATACCTTGCGTTTACCTTCTTTTGCCATAAGGCAAGTGCCATCTCCCTTCCATGCGCCAAGTGTAGGGAAAAGGGTAGACTTCTTGGATGTCTTCTCGATGGCTATGCTAGCCATCTCTTCTTCTTCGAACGATGAGGACTCATCATTTGAGTCCCACTCTTTTCCAATGTGCACTTGTTCGTCTTGTTTCTTCTTCTTGAAGAATTTCTTGGGTTGAGGCTTGGCTTCTTTGGTCTTCTTCTTGTTCTCCTCATATGGGCAATCAACTATAAAGTGGTTGTATTCACCACAATTATAGCATGCCCGCCTCAACTTTGGCTTCGGTCTTTCCTTGTACTTTCCTTTGCTTGACTTTGTACCTTGTCTTTTTTTCATTATTCTTTTGAATTTCTTCATGAACAATATCATGTCTTCTTCATCCAATTCACTGCTCTCGTCGTCACTATCTTCCTCTAGTTGTGCTTCTCTAGCTTCTTTGGATAGGGGCTTGAGAGTGGATTTCAAATCAACCCCTTTCTTCTTTGCCGAGGTGAGATCGACAATCTCTTTGACATGTTTTGCTTGTTTTTCCATCATCTCGAAGTTCCCAAGCAATTCATCCGGAGTCAACCTTTTGTATCCGGGGCTTTCTCTGATCATGAAGCATAGTGTGACATTGCGAGGCATAAAGGCTCTAATGATGAGCTTTACCACCTCGTGGTCATTCCACTTCTTAATTCCGTATGATCTGACCTTGTTGACGAGTGTCTTTAATCGATTGTACATGTCTTGGGGTGACTCATCTAATTCAATTGCAAATCTTCCTAGCTCGCCTTCAATCATCTCGATTTTTGCTTCACGCACATGTCGGTCACCTTCATGTGCAGTTTGTAGTGTGTCCCATATCTCCTTTGCAATTTCGAGTCCATCCACCTTGGTGAACTCGTCCCGACTGAGTGAAGAGGTAATTACGGCCGCGACTTGAGCATTTCGGTGAATTGCGTGCTCTTGGCTGGGGGTGAGCTCTTCGTCGTCGTCCGGGATATCTATCCCTGTGCACACAATATGCCACAAACTTGTATTGAGGGAAATTAGATGCATTTTCATATTTTGCCTCCACATTGAGTAATTACTTCCATCGAAGTGTGGGTCTTTTCCATGTGGGATGGATAAATAATGATTGCTATTGGAATTGAGACGATCATAGTTAAAAGGATATCGGGAGTAGTCGGTGTGACTACTCCCCTTCTTCTCCTCTTCAACTTTTACTTTCCCTTTGGAAATTGTCTTCTTTCTTAGGAGCGCCTTTAGCTCCAGCGTCTCCTCATCGTCGTCCTCGAAGTCTTGAATGGATTCGAGGAGCTTCTCCACCTTGAGGTTCTTTTCATCATCAACCTTCTCTTGGTTGTTGCTCTTGTGGGTGTCCTTCATGTTCGACATGATATCCTTCGAGCGATTAGTCTCTTTCTTGAAGAACCTGCTCTGATACCAATTGAATGTGGCCTAGAGGGGGGGGGGTGAATAGGCCTTTTTGAAAATTGTCGGATCCTGCAACACTTAACAACCAGTTCAAAACCAGAGAAATTGGACTAGTCTGGTAAAGTGCGGACTAGTCCGGTGTATACGGACTAGATTGATTAGGTTTGATCGATTAACTTTGTTTCTTCAATATATGCCACGGAAGTATACGATTAAACAAAGTGTTACAAGGTTATGAATCAGGTTATATCACAATTCAAACTTATACTTGATATTTCAACGTAAAGTAATCAAGATCAATTTGTAACCCTAGATTGATATAATGTAAAGGACAATGAACACAAAAGAGGAACACAAGAGATTTATTCCGTGGTTCGGTTCCCACAGAGGCAACCTACGTCCACGTTGAGGAGTCCACAAAAGGACCGGGTCTTCTCCAACCCTACCCTCGTCAGATCGCCACGAAGGCCAATCCTCTTCCACTTATCTCAAAGGGGTGAATAACCGAATTCAAGGGGCTTTCTCACACGTTGAGGGCTCCCTTGGATTACAACACGAAATACCACCAAGAACACATTCAAAAGATTACAATTAAATCGTAGGAGTGTGTTAGAGAATCAAACCAAGAGCTCAGTGTGGTGTTGAACGTGTCTCTCCAATGAACTAGAGTGAATCCTCAAAGCATTGATCTTTGTTGCACTTAATTTCGTGGATAGATGTGGTTTTTGAGTCTCTTGGGAGGTGTGACAGCGCTAGGGTTCGAGAGATTGTAAAATATGGCCGTGCAACTCTATTTATATGGGTTTCTAAAAGTGACCGTTAGGGTTCAGAAAGATCGGACTAGTCCGTGGTGGTCACCGAACTAGTCCGGTGTGCTGTGTGTAGCAAACATTAAGTGTCCCGAAATATCGGACTAGTCCGGCTAGGAACAGACTTGTCCGATTTCGCTACTGGAAATCTTCGGACTAGTCTGATAGACATCGGACTTGTCCGACATGTGAAACCCTAAGTGTATAGGATGACAAGTCCGCACTTAGAGGACTTGTCCGATTTAGTTCAGAGGTTATTTCGGACTAGTCCGTGCAAATATCGGACTTGTCCAAATTGGATCAAAGAGAATATTGGACTAGTCCGGTTGTGATCGGACTTGTCCGATTTTGTGTGACTTGTGAAGTGTTTTGAGGACTAGTCCGCACTGGGGAGTACTAGTCCGATTCTAGTCAGAGAGGATATCGGACTAGTCCGATAGATATCGGACTTGTTCGATATTGTGCAGAAAGGATATCGGACTAGTCCGGTGTTAGTGGGACTACTCCGGTCCTGTGTAACTTTGTGCAATGTGTGTGTTTAACTTTGATTGAGCTTTTGTTATGTGTTTTCTTAACACACTCCATACACAATGATCTACTATTCTTCTTCCTTGAGTTCATTTCCACCTTGCTCTTCATTCTTCCTTCTTTTTAACACTTTGCTCATTTTTCTATTAAAATCCTGCACTCATCTCGACAAAGAGGTTAGGATCCCAATTGCTTGTCATAAATCATCCAAAACCCACAAGGGAGTCCTAGATGCACTTTCAGGGTGAATGGTAGATTAAAAATCTTACGTAGTAGAAACAATTAAATCCCAACCCCTTCGGCTGAAAAATGATCTGTTAAAGAAATCATGTGTGAGACTAAACTAAACATGTTTCACCATGACAAAAGTGATAGATATCAGAGATAATCAAGTCACGAAGATAACACAACAAGAATCACTCAAATCCGCCGAGAGAAACTCAAGTTACGATCGAAAGATCGAACAAAGGTCAATCTGTCCTACCCGAGAAAAACAGTTCTGGAACACTGCAAAGAAACTCGTGTAGATCAGAAACCACAAATCCAATGACCGTGAAATTTTCATTGATGATAGAAAATCAAGTTGTGAAGATAAACCAAAAATAATCATGTCAATCGGATCTGTAAAACTCGAGTTATGATAAAACCACAAAAAAGGTAGTGTTGTGCAGAAACTCGACGAGAAAAACTTGTCTGGAACAACTCGGACGAACAAGGCACAAAAGTTCATTTCAACTATGAATTTTATTCAATAGAACACAAGAGGAACAACCCCAAATTCGTATACCACGAGCTCTGGCCTCCCTTGCTTATATAACCAGCCCTTAGGCCAACCCAATCTCAACTAGGACTCTAATCCTACTCAGTTCACGAATCGAAACTTTCCATAACTACTTAGGACTCTTCTATACACAGATAGAAGCAATCTTAAGACTTCCAAATACATTATGAACATATCCCACATTCCTAAAACAACCCAAATTCGTGACCCACACGAAATCCTACCATAACCAACTCAAAACTTTCCATATTTGAGTCGAACCCGACCCAGCCGCAACCTGAGTCTCTAACCTAGTTAGTTGGACTTTTCCCACCAATTTTTACGTCCACATCTCTTCATCATGCCTTGGAACCATGCAGCCTCGTCCATGCACTCTTTGCACACGTGCAAACATCTTCCAACGACTTCTACGATACCTTCATATGCATTGTTCTTGATTCAAACATGTTGTGTGACTTCCTGATCAACTCAACCACAATTCCTCCCGAACTTGGTTGTTGAACCTCATCTTCTCCCTAAGACTTTTTCAATGGATCCCGTCACCAGCCATGTCTTGAACTCAAGCAACACCTGCACATGAACAAACAACTAATACTTCCGAGCACAAGTTCTCGACTTGACTCTCGTTAGTTCTGAAATTACAACATCTTACGTGAGCAACTCACATAAGCATGTTGCAAACCGTAGCAAAATGATATCAGTCTTAACCACCAAAACACAACAAAAACTTAATAAAATAATACTAAACAACCTTTCCATAAGTGTAAAGCAAGTTTGAAACATTGCAAGATAAAAGCAGAAATACTACAATCAAGCTCCGAACCTTGCCAAAGCTAACCAGACCTTGAACCAGAGCTTACCAAAGCTAGCCGGACCTAGCGTCGGAGCTAACCAAAACTAGTACAACCTAGCACCGGAGCTTGCCAAAGCTAGTACAACCTAGCATCAGAGCTTGCCAAAGCTAGTCGGAACTAGTCAACCCAAAAATCGGAGCTAAAAAAACACGTCGGAGCTAACCAACATAAGTTGGACCTAGCAAAAACATATCAGAGCTTAACAAAGACATGCCGGAGCTAAAGTTGGACCTTGCTAAAAAGATGTTATGGCAGCTGTCGGTACCCTGAGTACCAGATACCCCTTGGGATTGCGAAGATCACAAGGAAACTCCATCTACCAGATTTGAAGACCTCCGAAGGCCCCACATGTCAGCCGTAACCGGACCTGCTTCCCCGACATGGTTAGTCCCAGGGCCGCCACGTGTATCATAAGACCGGAGCTATCGCCCACACATGGGAAAGCTCCGGACTGGATACCAGTATGGCACCCCCGGACCTATCCCCAGACAGAGGGAAGCTCCGGTACCAACATGTGTCCAACAACACCATACCTAGCCATCCACGACGGGAAGCTCCGGAGCTGCCACGTGTCCGAACTGCCGGACCTTCAACCTCAACAATCAGACTGGTGGACCCCCCAATGGCTCAGACCTTTAACGGGCAATCAAAGACTTCAAGACCTTATTAAGTGTCATTAATACCATATTAATGACACACGATCGGAAGGCCCTTAATACCAGTAATGGCACTGTTAAGGACCGTTACCATGCTATTAAGGGTAATTAACCCCATTTATTTTGTATTAAACATTAGTAACCGCCAGGGCCACATGTCGGGCCAGGCTAACAGTGTAACGACCAGTCCTTGTGCTATAAAAGGATTGGTCGACGATACACAGGGGATCTCTCTCTGAGCTCTCTGGACTCAGACGCGCTCTCAAACACACGCTCTCAGACACATACTCACTCGCTCAATACAACATCAACACACCCCGTGGAGTAGGGTATTACGCTCAGGCGGCCCGAACCACGTAAACCACTGTGTCAATTTGCCACCATCTCTTGAATCTCTACACGCCCATTACCGAACTATAAACTCCACGGACTACTAATAGTAGTGTCAAGAGATCTGCCGGATTCACCCACCGACAGTTGGCGCGCCAGGTAGGGGCGGTGCCCAAGATTTCAAGAATGGTGAACTCAGCTGCTGGATCGTCCAACGGCAACCTCGCTGCGCAACCTGCTGGAGGCAATCTCTCCAACATGCAACAACCAGCAGGTGTCGCGGCTCCAACAGAAGTCATGCCTCCGCCGCTACCGTCTGCACCAGCAAATCAAGCTGGACAACGGGACGGAGTATCAGCGTCAGTCACAGCGTCAGTGAATAACAACAATCTTGAACACGCGCTCCATGCAGCACGTGCTCTTCTCCAACGCCCACCACCTCCAGGTGCATCCCAGGGTGCAATGGAGCAGTGGAGGGTTGATGTGGAACATCTGGTTGCAGTAGCAGCCGATCGCATCAGCAACCAAGGTCCTCCCCCCTCGGGGCGGGCCCCATCGCAGCCTCGGACCTTGTCGGCAGACTTGGTCCACACTCTTCCCAAAATAGGAGGCGTGCTGCGTCTCAACAAGTGACGTCGTTGCCTCTCGGGGCGCGACGCACCCATACGTTAACCAGGCTCTCAACTCACGACCTCCGGGCGGAGCTTGATCGCCGTTACCGTCAACAGGACGGCCGCGTCCATATCGAGCGTGCTCGTGAAAGAAGAGAGGCTCGAGACAGTCCTGCTCTCGAGGGAGTAGGAGAAGGTTGTTCTGCTCTGGCCATGCACCTACGCATGGTCAGATGGCCATAAAAGTTCCGGCCTCACCCGCCGGAGAAATTTGACGGGACTGTCAATCCCGCTGAGTTTCTCCAGATTTACTCCACTGCAATCCTTGCAGCCAGAAGTAACGAGGCCGTAATGGCTAACTACTTCCCCATGGCTTTAACTGGGACCACCAGGTCCTGGTTCATGAGCCTTCTGCCCAGCTCCATCAACAGCTCGGCGGAACTGTGCCAACAGTTCACCGCCAATTTCGGGAGTTCATACACCCGACCAGGCACCGAACTAGACCTTTTTGCTGTAACGCTGAAGGGGGGAGAATCCCTGCATTCTTTCATCCAGAGGTTTTCCCAGGTATGAAACACTATTCCTTCTATCTCCAACACCTCTGTTATTGTGGCATTTAGATAGGGCGTACGAGACAAGAAGATGCTGGAGAAGCTGGCGATCAAGGAGATCACCAGCGTCACGGAGCTCTTTAGCTTGGCAGACAAGTGTGCCAAAGCTGCGGAGGGTCGTGAAATACACTCCAAACCACCTCCGGAGGATAGTAAAAAATCCTCCAAGGGCGAAGCCACAACCTACGGGAGTGGCAAAAAGAAGAAAAAGTCCAACGGCAAGAAAAAGTCGTCGGCTGGCACACCTACTGCTGCAGCTCCGAGTGGCCGGGGGCAACGCCCCGAGAAACAACCTCGACCTTCATCTGATGATGGGGGCAACTCCAAAATGTGGTGTACTATCCATAAGTCGAACAACCACAACCTAGAAGACTGCCGAGAGGTCCAGAACCTTGGCGAGCGCTACAACAAGCGCCGAGAAGAAGTTCCTTCCCGACAAAGGGAAGGAAAACAGAAAGTCGGTGAAGCTCCGGCTGAAGAGGAGTTAGGTTTTCAGGACCCTAAAAAGGTCCTGAAGGCTTTATACACCTCCGTCGACGACGACTCTGACGTCTCCGACAATGAACGTCGGAAAACCATGAACACCATCTTTGGTGGTTCATGGGACATCACCTCCCGCCGTGTCCTCAAGACCATGCAGCAGGATATGGCCTCAGTAGCTCCCACCGCCAGGGCGGAGCCGCATGGAAAGTGGATGGACACTACCATCACTTTTGATGCATCATACTACCCTCAAAACATGATTGGAGCTGGCCAACTCCCATTGATGGTATCTCCGACTATCAACAACATCCAAATCCACCATGTAATGGTGGACGGAGGTTCGGGGCCGAACCTCATAAGCTTCGAAGCTTTCATCAAGCTTCAGCTCCGACCTTTGTACCTTCGCCCCTCCAAACCTTTCTCCGGAGTAGGTCCGGGGGCCATAGCCCCACTTGGTGCCATTACTCTCCCCGTGACCTTCGGGACTTGGGAGAATTATCGCACTGAGAAGTTGGTCTTTGACGTTGCTCAGATCAACTTACCCTTCAACGCCATTCTGGGCAGGCCAGCCTTATACAAGTTCATGGCTGCTGCTCATTACGGCTACTTGGTGTTGAAGATGCCAACACCAGCTAGTGTTCTCTGGATCCGCGGAGACCGCACTGCCGGAGTGACTGCTCTGGAGGAACTTCACGCACTTGCTACAGTGCAGGAGGAAGATTCCAGGCAGGAGCAAGCTCCAAAACCCCCGAGCATTCGTCAACGAGGCTCAACCTCCGCACCTCGCGTGGAACCAAGCGGCGACACCGACAATTCCTGTAAAAGTCGTCCAAATCGGTTCCGATGCCACACAGACGACCCGTATATCGGGAGGTCTGAATGACAAATAGGAACTCGCGCTCATCGCTTTCCTCCAGGCTAATGTCGACGTGTTTGCCTGGCAACCGTCACAAATGCCTGGGATCCCTAGGGAAGTGATCGAGCATAATCTGAAGATCTACCCCGACGCTCGGCCTGTACATCAGAAGCCTCGAAAGCAAGTAGAGCGACAAAACTTCATACGACAATAAGTGAAGAAGTTGCTCGAAGCTAGATTAATCCGAGAAGTCTTCCACCCAAAATGGCTGGCAAATCTAGTAGTTGTACCCAAGGCCGGCGGGAAGCTTTAGATGTGTATCGACTACACAACATTGAATAAGGCATGTCCAAAAGATACATTCCCACTACCTAGAATAGATCAGATAGTGGATTCCACCTCCGGGTGTGAATTGCTGTGTTTCCTGGACGCATATTCTAGGTACCATCAAATCAGAATGTTTGGCAAAGATGAAGAGCACACTTCTTTTATCACAGTAGATGGATTGTATTGTTATACTGCCATGCCATTTGGTATCAAGAATGCAGCCTCAACATTTGTACGAGCTATGTACAAAACCTTTGGAGAGCTCATCAGAGATGTAGTGGAAGTGTATGTTGATGACATCGTCGTCAAAATCAAGAACAAGGAGTCACTTCTTGACACCTTGCAAGCTGTCTTCGACAAGCTGCGGGTCACCCGCACAAAGCTGAACCCAGACAAGTGTGTCTTTGGGGTTAGCTCCGGAAAGATTCTTGGATTCTTGGTGAACCACCGAGGCATACAGGCGAATCTGGCGAAGATTAAAGCTATTGAAGATATGCGGCCACCAGCCCGCATCAAGGACGTCCAGAAGCTGACTGGATGTCTAGCCACCCTCAGCCGGTTCATCTCAAGACTGGCGGAACGGGCACTACCCTTCTTCAAGCTATTGAGGAAGTTCGGACCATTCCAATGGTCTGAAGAAGCAGAAAAGGCGTTCCAGGAGCTAAAGCAACTCCTCACCACTCTACCAACCTTGGTAGATCCGAACCCTGGTGAGCCTCTACTGCTTTACATTTCGGCAACTGACAAAGTTGTCAGCATGGTCCTGGTTGTGGAGAGACCAGAACTGTTACAAGATCAGGAATCTAGACCCCTCCAGGAGAGTCAGGAGGTTCCTCAAGGCGAGTCTGGGTCCCAGCCCCCAGATATGGATCTACAAGGAGTTACTCTTGTTGAAAAAGAGGATCCGAACCCCTCCGGGAGGGTCCGAGTCACTCTAGAAGAAACTCTGGGTTCCTTCAGCAAGGACCTGGAGGTTCCCGAAGAAGGTCCGGACCCCTCCGGGAGGGTTCGGGTCGATGAAGAGAAAGCTTCGGGCCCCTCCGGGAGGGTTTGGACAGTCCAACACCCAATGTAATTCATCATCGAAGTACTTCATGATGCCAAGACTCGATACCTAGAGGTGCATAAGATGCTCTATGCAGTTCTTATTGCCTCCAGGAAGCTTCGCCATTACTTCCGAGCTCATAAGATCTTAGTGGTGACCTCTTATCCACTACTTGTGATCTTGCGTAATCCCAATTCCACTGGGAACATTGTAAAGTGGGCAGCAGAATTGGCCGAATTTGATTTTAAATTTGTCCCAATACAAGCGATCAAGAGTCAAGCATTGGCGGACTTCATGGCGGAATGGACCCCCTCTCCATCAAACCCTGAGGGCCCTAGTGAGCAGAAGCCGGAACTCAAGGCTTCAGTCTTCACCGAGCCTCACTGGACTCTCTACTTTGACGGCTCCATGCAAAAGCAAGGGGCTGGAACTAGAGTCCTTCTCCTCGCTCCAACCGGGGAGAAGGTAAAAATACATGGTCCACCTTGATTTCAAGGCGACCAACAACTTGCCGGAGTATGAAGCACTCATTTACGGATTAAAGGTGGCACTGTCATACGGTGTCAAGCAGCTGTTGGTCAAGGGAGATTCGCAACTCATCATTAAACAGGTGAAGGGTGAATGCTCCTGCAACAATCCCCAACTAGCTACTTATATCCTTGAAGTCGAGAGGCTTCAAAAGGACTTCAAAGTCCTGGACCTCAACCATGTCCAGCGTGTCCATAACGCTGAAGCTGACGAACTCTCGACGAAAGTGTCAACCAGAGCTTTGGCTCCCGACGGAACCTTCGTCCGGAGATTGTCAAAACCCACAGCTCAGCCCGCCGAACTGAGCGAAGGGGGCAAGAACAGCACCCCGAAGCTGGCGGTCCCGATGGCCCTGTTACCATGGCAGCCATCAAGGGTCGTAGGTGTTGCCAGAAGCTCCGAGCAACCCAGCACGCAAGACCCAAATGATCAAGCTAGCTCTGATGCATGGATCTCATAGATCCGTAGCTACTTGAAAGACAATATCCTTCCTGACAATGATGTATCCGCTTACCGGATAGTCAGATTGGCTAAAAGATACACGTTAGTAGAAGGGGATCTCTACCGGCACGGTGCCAACAGCGTCCTAATGCGGTGCATCACAAGGGAAGAAGGCCGTGAGCTCCTCATGGAAATCCATGGAGGTGAGTGTGGGAACCACACGTCTTCCCGCACGCTGGTCGGTAAATCCTTTCGACATGACTTTTACTGGCCTACAGCGCTCCAGGATGCAACTGAGCTGGTGAAGAAATGTGAAGCATGCCAATTTCATGCGAAACAAATTCACACACCGGCTCAGCCTCTACAAATGATACCTCCTACATGGCCTTTCGCTGTGTGGGGGATGGACATCTTGGGACCTTTCCCAAGAGCCGTCGGAGGTTACAAGGTCCTGTATGTTGCCATTGACAAATTCACCAAATGGCCGGAAGCAACTACAGTTGTGACAATAAACAAGCAATTAGCTATCAACTTCTTGTAGTCCATCATATGCAGATTTGGAGTCCCGAACAAAATCATAACTGATAATGGGACCCAATTCACAAGCTATACTTTCCAAGGATACTGCGAAGACCTCGGCATCCAAGTCAGCTACGCTTCCGTAGCTCACCCGGCAAGCAATGGCCAAGCCGAGAGAGCAAATGCAGAAACCTAAAAGGACTCAAGACGCACACTTATGAGCGCTTGAAAAAACATGGAGCCAACAGGATCGAAGAGCTTCCGCCCACTCTATGGGCCAACAAGACAACTCCAAACCGGTCAACTGGAGAGACACCCTTCTTCCTGGTGTACGGAGCTGAAGCAGTCCTTTCTCCGGAAATCACCTTGGGGTCGCTCTGGGTCCGGACCTTCGACGAAGCCACGCAGGACCAACTCCGGTGTGAAGACCTTGACCTCCTTGAAGAGGGAAGGTGTTGAGCAGCTGTTCGGAATGCCCGATACTGCCAAGCTCTTCGGTGCTATCACCAACGGCATGTTCACAGCCGACAGCTCGAGGAAGGCGATCTGGTGCTACAGAGAATACAATCCAGAGAAGGGTTAAACAAACTGTCCCCTAGCTGGGAAGGACCCTTTCGAGTGATCAAAGTATCTCGTCCTGGATGCGTTCGCTTGGCAACCGAGGATGGGACACCTCTCCCTAATCCTTGGAACATTGAGCACCTCCGTAAGTTCTACGCTTAATATCACGGAGGTGAGTCTGTAATTACATGTGATGTATGTTATAGAGTCATTGTACAGAGTCGGGTAGCTCCTCTGGGAGGACAGCCGGACCTACCCCGTTAGGTCCACAACATCCATGCAACACTTGTCACAGTCTCAGAACTAAAAGTGTAGCTAGCTACCTTGGGTCAAATGAGAAACGAAACACACTTAGTCTGGTTCCGTACCCTAAGAGTGTACTTGTTTCCCCTGTACCCCGGACCTATAATGAAAGACATCATTGTGTGAAAAAATACTCCACGTGCATTTATTTTGTACAGGCTCAATATTTTTTATTTCTCTCTTTCCTGTCTATAACAAAGTTGTGCAATTCTTAAGAAACTTTAGCTCGACCAGTTCATGTACAATTCGAGTTGCATTGTCTATTCTTCCGGGTCCAAACATTGTTAATGGTCTACTTGTTTGAATGCCGCCAAGCCAATCTAGGGCCGGAGTGTGCTATCGACTTAGCCTGATCATGCACCCTAAGTACGCCACTCTGCCTACACCCCGACAGGCCGAAGTAACGCGAGTCCAGAAACGATCGGATCTGAAGGAAACAAGGCAGTG
This sequence comes from Tuctoria greenei, assembly GCA_036927565.1. Lineage (NCBI taxonomy): Eukaryota > Viridiplantae > Streptophyta > Magnoliopsida > Poales > Poaceae > Tuctoria > Tuctoria greenei. Next base: position 39,126,696 of record JAYESD010000006.1, on the reverse strand, counting down.
CACTTGATTGTATTTAGAATTGTGTTCGACCTAAAAATTTCTCGGGAATAGTAAGTCACAATGAAGTTATAGATAGGAAAATGGATTTTACTGTTTTTCTTGACTTCAGTGTGCAGGAAAAATAAATATTTCATAATGATGGCGAATGAAGCCGGAGCTACCAAATCTCCGACATCCTCTAGGCGGCTTGTGATCGATGTTCAAACATTGATAGCGAGCGTCGCAGGAGCTACTCAGCTCCGGTAAAGCTAGGGGCCAACCGTCAATGTGAAGAAAAGATGGTGGGAAGACTCTATAGTGGAGTCTGCTGTCAACACACCAAGAGTTGACAGAGGTTACTACCGGAGCCACCAAGCTCCGACACACCAGAGGACTAACTGTCGATGCTTTACGCGTTGATGGAGACTACTGCCGGAGCTACTAAGCTCTGATGATGGTCAATGCTGAAGCCACTAAGCTCCGACAACCTCAGGGGGCCTTCACTATCGAAGACATCGAACCTACATTCCACAACTATTACATCCTCTTGGTACATGTTCACAATTAAATTGTGTACATCTACCAGGGGGCCAAGTAGGAAAAAGGTGTTGAAGACAAAAAATGAAATTCACAAAAAACTTGCATTTCATTCATCTGGAGACAAGAGATTACAAAATTGGAGAAAAAGAAGAGAGGATACAAGTGGGAGCTACAAAGAGATGGACCTAGATCCTATGGAAGAACGAGGCGACCTTCAGGGCAATCTCCGATACGCTGGCTTGGGCAGCTTCTCCCTCTCCTTCGATGGGGCCTTCAAGCACCGGGTCCAGGGGGAATTGAGGGTCCCAGCTTGTGTAGCACGTCAGCACGAATTCTGCGACGTCCTTCGCCAGGGATTGTCCCTCGGTCTCCAGCTGGTCCGTGATGACATAGCCCATCTTGGTCAGTTTTTTGCCTGCCGAACTCAACGCCTGCAACGCCAGGTCCAGCTCCGGCTCCAGATCATTCGGATGCACGAGACTAAAACCCATTGGCGTCAGCGTGTCGTTGGCTTTTCCCAGGAAGTCCCAAACTTGTTGGGACTCCGCAGCCCTTATGCCTCGCATCTCCTCCAAGGATCTTTTGGCCACCACAAGCTCCGAATTCTCTCGGGCAATACGCTCTACCTCTTTGGCATACTGCTGAATCTTTTCAGCAACCTGCCTTTTGAGTTTGATGAGCTCCTCCTCCCGGAGGTGGATCTTGTTCCGGCGGTCAACCAGGTCCTTCTCCCGGCCCTGCACTTTCTTCTCCCTGGCGGCGACGACATTCTCCTGCTTGTAGAGGTCCTGTCCTCGCTGCCAGGCCTTCTTCTCCTCTTCCTCGCAGCGCTCATCCAATTTTTTGGTGCACTCCTCGAGACTCTTGTCACTCAGAGCTATATTTTGGACAAGCTCTTCTTCCCTCTTCACGACGTCGTCTCGCAGCTCCAGGAGTTTTTTCTCTTCATCTTCGAGCTTTTTCTCCCGCTCCTCAAGAGCCTCCCGCCGCTTGAGGAGACTAGCGTGCATGGCGTCGAGCCTCTCCTGGCGATCATCCGCTGCACTATTAGCAGCCTTGGCCTATTCATAGATGGCCCGGGACTGGTTGTCAAGGGATCGCGTCATGCTTTCCCTCTCATCTAGCAACTTACCCCAGTATTCCAGGCGGACCGTCTCCCTCTTCACCCACTCCTTGTCATCAGCCAGCCTCGACTGCGCCAGCTTGGTCTCGAATTGGAGCCAGTTGCACCCCCTCCTAAGAGTTTGGCGCTCCTCCTCGAGGGCCTTGCTGTCATGGTAGACACCCAGTTGGACCTGATGAAGACTGGAGCAGGCACTGTCAATAGACAACGACAGAGGGATCGGGTCAGGACCTGTCGGGGTCATCTCCGCCGGTTCCAGCGGGTTCTCTGTGACAAAAATTGGGTCCCACTCTACAAGAGCGGTCCCCTGAGCTTCCATGGCGCTAGGTCCGTCCTCCAGGATAGCCTCAACCGCCGCTGAGAAAGGTCCTGCAGTAGAAGTTACGACCTTCGGAATTTGCTCCGAAGGTCCCGCTGCCAGATCATCAACAACTGGCCCCTCAAACGGGGGGGGGGGGGGGGGGGGGGGGGCAGTTTCATCTTGGCACCCTGTCTCAGGTGCGGGCACCTCCGGGATGTAGGATCGAAGAGCACGTGAAAAGCTACCAGAGGGGGGGTGAATGGTAGATTTAAAAATCTTACGCAGCGGAAACCATTAAACCCCAAACCCTTTCGGCAGAAAAACGATCTGTTAAAGAAATTGTGTGTGAGACTAATCTAAACGTGTTTCACCGTGACAAAAGTGATAGATATCATAGAGAATCAAGTAACAAAGACAACACAAAAATAATCACTCAAATCCGACAAGAAAAACTCAAGTTATGATCAAAAGATCAAACAATGGTCAATCTGTCCTACCCGAGAAAAAACAGTTCTGGAACGCTGCAAAGAAACTTGTGTAGATCAGAAACCACAAATCCAATGACCGTGAAATTTTGACATATGATAGATAATCAAGTTGTGAAGACAACCCAAAAGGAATCACGTCAATTGGATCTGTAAAACTTGAGTTATGATAAAACCACCAACGAAAGGTAGTGCTGTCCAGAAACTCGACGAGTAAAACTTGTCTGGAACAAGTCGGACGAACAAGACACAAAAGTTCCTTCAAACTACGAATTTTATTCAATAGAACACAAGAGGAACAGCCCCAAAGTCGTCTAACACGAGCTCTGGGCTCCCTTGCTTATATAACCAGCCCTTAGGCCAACCCAATATCAACTAGGACTCCAATCCTACTCAGATCACGAATCGTAACTTTCCATAACTGCTCAAGATTCTTCTATACGCAGATAGAAGCAATCTTAAGACTTCCAAACACCTTAGGAACGTATCCCACATTCCTAAACAACTCAAATTCGTGACCCACACGAAATCCTATCATAACCAACTCAAATCTTTCCATATTTGAGTCAAACCCGATTCAGCCGCAGCCTGAGTCCATAACCTAGTCGGTTGGACCTTTCCGACCAATTCTTTACGTCCACATCTCTTAATCACGTCTAGGAACCATGTAGCCACGTCCATGCACTCCTTGCACACGTGCAAACATCTTCCAATGACATCCACGATACCTTCATATGCATTGTTCTTGATTCAATCATCCTGCGCGACCTCCTGATCAGCTCAACCACAGTTCCTTTCGAACTTGGTTGTTGGAACCTCATCTCCTCCCTGAGACTAGTCCAATGGATCCCGTCACCAGCCATGTCTTGAAATCAAGCAACACCTGCACATGAATAAACAACCAATCCATACGAGCCCAAGTCCTCGACTTGACTCAAGTTAGTTCCGAACACAACACCTTATGTGAGCACCTCACATAAGCATGTTGCAAAACCACAGTAACACAATATCATCCATATCAACCAAAATGCACCAAAAACTTAGTAAAAGAATACTAAGAAAACTTTCCAACAATTTAAAGCAAGTACGAAACATTGCAAATGAAAAGCAGAAGCACTGCAGTCAAGTTCTGGACCTTGCAAGAGCAACCCGGAGCTTGAGCCGGAGCTAACAAAACTAGTACAATGAAGCACCTGTCGGAGCTTACCAAAACTAGTATAATGAAGCACCTGCCGGAGCTTACCAAAACTAGTAGATCCTAGCACCGGAGCTTACCAAAAACTAGTCAAGACTAGTCAACCCAAAACCGGAGCTAGACAAAGTACGTCGGAGCTTAGCAAAAGCATTCCGGAGCTATCAAATATATGCCGGAGCTAAAGATAAAGCTCACCGGAGCTAACAAATGCTAGTCAGACTTTACCAAGAAGTCGGACCTAGCTTCAAACATAGCCGTAGCTACCCAAAACAAGCCGGACCTACCGTCGGACCTTGCTGTAGCTCAGAGCTAGAGTCGGACCTTGATAAAAAGGTGTTTTGGTGATATTCAAAACTTTTATCATCAAAGCCAAGTGTATTCACTACAAGCCAATGTATTCAGCACATATAGGTCTTACAATCTCCCCCATGATGAATGCATTGGCAACACCATTTAAAATCCGAACATTGGCTTATTCTCATTAAAAGTTTTGAAGAAAATTTCTCCCCCTTTGTAAATCAAAAATGAAATGAGAAGAAAAAATTATCCCGTATTATCTCTCCCCCTTTATTATCTCTCCTTATGCACATATTCTCTTTCTCTTCATGCTTATCTCTCCCCCTTTGACAATGTATTCAGCAAGTCATGAGCATGTAAACAAATTATCTCTCCCTCTTTAGTTGTTATGAGCATATTATAACATATTCATATAAACAAAGCTCATCCAAGTCATACTATCAAGTACTTTACATTATCACATCAATGAAATACATAAAGTAGTGTAAGCCATGCTAGAGATCAAATGTAATTTTCAATTTAAGCAAGTCATGATCTCACAAACTTAACTATCTCAAAACTTGATAGCATGACACTAGTTGCTGCAGTTTATTATTTTTCAAAGCATAAATTTATATCATATGATATTTGCAAGAGATTATATGCGCATCTGCCTTATTCTAACCAACCAAGCCAAGCCTATGTTATTTGACAATCAGAAGCTTAAGGACATGGTTTTAGTCATACACAACTTCTTCCAAGTTCATATCTAAGTGCAATGACAAGCCATCTCAAAAGAAGAAGTGCGATGCATGCATATTCTCTTGATCTTTTCTCAATTTATATTTGTTCATAAAAACTCAACATGTGAGCTGATTACTTGATTAATTCTTAATGATTAAAAGCATTTGTGAGCATGCAACAAGTTCAAAACAGCAAGAAAGTTCGACCATGACCAGATTTAGTGTAAGTAATTATTCCAATTACTAGACATGGCAAAAACTACAAAATGTATAACACGAGTAATGTAGTAAGAACTTTCAGCATGTAAAAGGAATCACCAAGTCATATATGTATGAAATACTATGCTCATATTATTTTAATTTCAGATTCACACATAGACTTCCCAAGTTTCAAAAGACTCCCCCTCAATTTAAGCCATGAGGATGCATAACCCCTATTTCACTACGAATGAAACAAAAACGAGTGAAATCCAAAGGTTTTGTAAAAATGTCAGCCAATTGTTGTTCGGTATCTACATGGTGAAGCACAATGTTTCCTTTTTCAACATTATCTCGGAGAAAGTGATACCAAATGTCAATGTGCTTAGTTCCAGAATGTTGCACGGGGTTTTTAGCAATGCAAATGGCACTAGTGTTATCACAAAACAGTGGAACACTATCTAGATCAACCCCAAAGTCCTTAAGTGTTTGAACAATCCAAAGAGTTTGTGAGCAAGCACTAGCAGCATCTACATATTCAGATTCGGCTGTGGATTGTGCAACTGAATTTTGTTTTCTAGAGGACTAAGCAACAAGAGAATTACCAAGAAAATGACAAGCACCGGAAGTACTTTTCCTATCAACCCTACAACCCCCAAAATCAGCATCCGAAAAAGCTTTCAAAGTAACGGTTGAGGAAGAAGGAAGAAAAATGCCAAATTCTTGGGTTCCATGTAAGTACCTGAGAATCCTTTTGACGGCTTGACGATGTGAAACACGTGGGGAGGCTTGAAACCGTGCACAAAGACATACGCTGAATTGTATGTCCGGTCTTGATGCTGTGAGGTACAAAAGTGATCCGATCAGTCTTCTATATTCTTTTTGATTCACGGGTTCACCATCTTCATCAAGTTCAAGTGTTGTTGCTGTTCCCATTGGTGTCCAAAGAGGCTTGCTTTTGTCCATGTTGAAGCGCCTTAGGAGATCTTTGATATACTTCGTTTGATGCACAAAGGTACCCTCCTTGGTTTGATTGATTTGCAGCCCCAAAAAGTAAGTGAGTTCACCCATCATACTCATTTCAAATTCGGAACTCATCATTGCTGAAAACTTGGACACAAGATCATGAGAAGCACAACCGAAGATAATATCATCCACATACACTTGAACGAATAATGAGTCATTGCCATGCTTAAGCACAAAAAGAGTTTTATCAACCTTGCCCATGGTAAACCCCTTTTCAAGAAAGAATGTTTTTAACCTATTATACCATGCTCTAGGGGCTTGCTTGAGACCGTATAAGTCTTTGGACAGTTTGTAAACATGATTAGGAAAATCTGGATTTTCGAAACCCGGTGGTTGTTTGACATAAACCTCCTCATTTATGTAGCCATTAAGAAAAGCACTTTTAACATCAGTTTGATATAGCTTAAAACCTTTAGATGCTGCAAAAGCTAACAAAATTCTTATGGCTTCTAATCTAGCGACATGAGCAAAAGTTTCATCAAAATCTAGACCTTGAACTTCAGTGAAACCTTGAGCAACCAACCTAGCCTTATTCCTAATCACAACTCCATCCTCACTTTGTTTATTTTTAAATACCCATTTAGTTCCAATTAAAGTGTGACCTTGAGGTGGAGGTACAAGTTTCCAAACATTATTTCTTTCAAAATTTTCTAACTCTTCTTGCATGGCAATAATCCAAGATTCATCAGTGAGTGCGTGTGATATATCTTTGGGTTCAAAAGAAGCAACAAAAGCAGAATGAGCATGAGAGTTTGGATCGCAAAACCTGGACCGTGTGACTCGTTCGTGCAAGCTTCCAATCATCTGTTGTGGAGGATGATCTTTGTAAAAACGCAAGGGAACAGATGTCTCACAAGCTTCTTCTTCATTAGGTTCTTCGTAGATTGATGAGCTTGTGACTTGTGGACGATCAGGACCAGCATAGGTGATAGCCGGAGCTTGTTCAATGTCCGGAGCTGGACACGTGTCACCTTCGGAACTACCAGGCAGTATCACCGGCTCTTCTTCATCTTCGAAAATACCCTCCCCCTGAGGATACGGATCTGATCCTGCAACACCGGAGCTAGTACCTGGGCTAGCTTCATCAAAAGACACTTCACAAGTCTCCACAATTTTTTTAGTGTCAAATAAAAGCACACAGTAGCCTCTTGTATGAGATGGATAACCAAGAAACATGCCATCAATGGCTCTAGGTTCAAATTTATCAAGGTTACCATGTTTCTTAACAAAGCATTTGCAACCAAAGACCCAAAAGTGTGTAACACTAGGCCTATGTCCAAACCGGAGCTCATACGGTGTTTTACCTAGCTTATCACGCAAGAAAACACGATTTGAGACATAACAAGCGGTTGCTAACGCATCAGCCCAAAATTTTCTAGGAGTTTGATATTCATCAAGCATAGTCCTAGCCATCTCAACTAAGGTTCTGTTCTTTCTTTCTACAACACCGTTTTGTTGAGGTACATATGGTGAAGAAAATTGATGATCTATTCTATTTTCAGCACAAAATTGATCAAAAGATTGATTTTTAAATTTAGTTCCATTATCACTTCTAATTGCTTTTAATGATCCTGGGTGATCAATTGATAATCTAAGAAATAAAGTTCTAAAGTGACTAAAAACTTCATTCTTAGACGCCATAAAGTAAACCCAAGAGTATCTAGAATAATCATGAACGATAACAAGAACATACCATTTACCTCCGAAGGATTGAACACGTGAAGGTCCTACGGTGTCAAGATGCAAAAGTTGACATGGTTCAGTTGTCATGATCATTGTGAGAGGAGTATGTGAACCTGCAACCATCTTAGCATGTCTACAAGAAGAGCACACAATTTCTTTGACCCCTTTAAGCTTAGGCAGCCCACGTATGTGATCAAGAGCACTAACACGCGTTAGGTGATCAAAGCCTACGTGACCAAGTCTACGATGCCAAAAATATAAGTCCTTTGAATCATTAGCAACTAGACACCTATGCTTAGAGGAAGACATATCAAAATCAGCTTTAAAAACTCTTCCAAACCGAGACATGTTAAAAATAAGCTCACTATTTGAACCTACAACTTTGCAGCAATTTTTATTGAAAATAATTTCCAGATTTTCATCTAGCAATTGTGAAACAGAAAGCAAGTTGTATTTCAAACTTTTGACAAGTGCCACATCCTTCAAAGTGTAGTGATCATTTACTCTAACCGAACCCTTAGCAATTATAGGAGTTGAAGAATTATCGGCAAAAGTAACATTCTCTACACGTGACACAAAAGAGAGAGAGGAGAACCAATCTTTGTTACCGGTCATGTGGCGTGAGCAACCTAAATCCACAATCCAAATGTTCTCCTTCCTCAAACGTGTAACCTACATAGAAGCACAATACGTCGATGACTCAATACTGGGGTTAGTCAAAAGGCATTTAGGTATCCAGTACTGAGTCACACGACGTGCAGTAGGAAAAACACACGAAGGCTGAGATAAAACAGCAGGATTATGAGTCGAAGTTTGAGGTTTTCTATTCTTAACTCTTTTAGCACAAAAACCAGTAGCTCCGGAGGTAAAAGCAGCAGTTCCAAAAGACAAGGCTGAAGCTCCGGAAACAAAAGCTGAAGTTCCGAAGGAAACAACAGAAGGTCCGGGAGCTCTCGGAGCTATCGGAACTATCAGAGCTGCTTTTGCGGATTTCTTACCAGAAGGTCCGGAAGCTACCTTTTCAAATTTCTGACTCACTAAAGCAGGTTGTGTTTTTCTAATTGCATGAAAGTTATGAGATCTAGCAATTTTTTCCCTTTTTTGTTGTTTATCTAGTCTATAACAAAAATCTATGACATGACCATCTCTACCACAGAAGGTACAATGAAATTTAACTTTGTGTTCATGTCTAGATGAGCAAGCAATATTTTCACTTGAAACCGAATGAGGCAACACTCCTGCAGATTTGAAAACCACTCCTTTTTGTTTAGGAACTGTTTGAATCAAACCACTTCCTAATGACTTCACAATTTTAGGTGGATGTGCCTTAGCATGAGCATGAGAATCAAAACCTAAACCAGTTTTATTATTGCAAGACTTGGAAGAATTCAGCAGCAAGTTTAGGTTCTTGTTCCCATTACAAAACCGATCTAATGTCCTATGCATGTCATCAAGTTTATTGGACAGATCAAGGCAATTTTCACATGAAGTTTTTCCTTTTAATTTGCAATTGGAACAAAATTTAACTTCATGAGAACGTAAAGCATTGTTCAATATAGAAATTTCATTCATAGCATCCTGTAGTTTCTTATCAAGATCATCACAAGTAGAACAATGCAAATCAATTGTAGAACAACTAGCATCTTTCAAGTTTTTATCATTAAGTGCAGCAAGCTCTTTGTTCTTTTCAATTTCTAACTCAAGTTTGTCAAGTGTGGAGGTGTGAGCACTTCTTAATGAGGACAATTGTTCATATATTAAATCACATGAGGAACATGCATTATCACTAGGAATCAAAGTTTTTAAACGGTTGATTTCAGATTCTAGTGATTCAATTTTAGCAGCACTATCACTAAGCTTTTTTTTTCCTTTTTCTTGACAATAATAGTTGCACGAGAAATAGCATCACACATTTCATTGAAGGTCCAATTTTGTCCTGGACTTTTCCGGACTAGTCCGGTGTTCCAGCGGACTTGTCCGTTTTCCTTCTGTTCAAAATCGGACTTGTCCGATGTTTGGCCAGACTTGTCCGATTTTCTCTCTGGACGACTTCGGACTAGTCCGGTCCTGTCCGGACTTGTCCGATATTTCGTGACTCCGAATTGATCTTTTGTTTTACGACTTGTTTCTTGGGTTTCACGTTAAGTTGGGCCTAGGGACGTCGTGCCTAACTCTTTTAGAGCCCATGTGGGACTCTAAACCGGCTTCTACTCATCCCAAACTCAAAATCCATCTAACCCTAGCCTCCACCTCTATATAAACAGCCCCATCCTTGGTTTAACATCTACTTGCCACTTTTCCACCCACCCAAACCCTAGTTCGTGGGGAGCCACCATCAAGGAGGGAGGAGAAGATCCCAAGCAATAATAAGAAGAGGAGGGAACAAAAGAGGATCAAGATCTCCACCAAGTTTCGTTCTTCACCACCAATTCATCCCCAAGTTCATCACCAACCCTAGATCACCAAGATCCAAGTGCTACCTCCAAGTTTCTTGATTCATTGGAGTCCTAAACACCTGGTATACCTTCTATTATATTTTTCTTACGAGAATTTGACCCCTAATCTCCAAATTCACGTCGATCTAGAAAACCTTAATCTGCTGATCTCGTGAAGTGCGGACTTTTCCGGTCCCTAGCGGACTAGTCCGATCTTTCTAGTTAAATTGTGTTGAATTAATTCTAAAATTTGATCTATTTGAATCCAAACTTGTATAAACTTGTTAAAAGCTATTAGAACTAGTTAGTGATCATTAAAAGCAATCTAGTAACAAGTTCTACCTTGCATTTGCATCAATCATGTATGTCATGTCATATTGAGTAATATTTGTGCACTCTTTGATTGTGTTTCTTGTCTTGTATTTTATTGTGTGGATTAGACGGATTTGCGCTAGAGAGTGCCACGGAGGATCTTCAACATCAAGAGTTTGAAGGCTTTGATCCTAATCAACAACAAGAGCAAGGCAAGTGTCCTTGAAGCATATTGATCCTGTTTTTAAGATAAATGTTTTGTTTGCAAAACTGCATGCTTGTGTCAATTTGATGGGAAATCCTATGGTAGGAAGTTTACTAGTTTTGTTTGACCACCCTTGTCACCTGGAATTTATGGTAGAGAGTCGGGAAGGATTTTTACCTTTTTCTTCGCTTAATCAACTGGGATGGAGACAACTATATCATTCAATTTAATTATGCATGGATGAGATTATGGTTAACATGAACTGGTCGATATGATATGGTAATGGGTGATCTAAGCAAGCCTGGTATGTGGATGGGTTGGATGTTATGGTGGTTTTGCTTGCTTTAGATCTAAGGACCGGTTCATGCGAGAATAAGCCAGGATTACAGTGCCACCACGAGGCCAAGTATGGGTGTGGCGTAGCTGATTAATTAGGGCTTTGCCAGTTCTGTTTGGACCATTGTGGATGCTCGGGGAAGGGGTAGTCGGATTGGGTTTGTTGATGGTTGGTGGGACTACCCTGGGATCCGAATGGCTCAAGAGGGGGCCATTGGTTGAAGATGTGCTCAGTTGGAGGCATCGCCACCGGTGAAACCTCAGTGGGGTCTAAATTGGCTAGTAATACCTTTGTAAAGGCTATTTTGTGATCTCTTGGCCATACACCAAAGGAAGTGTAATTGGCATGAGGGAGGTTCTTTAGTCACCGGCGGGTGATGAAATCACAAACACGTGGGTAAAGAGGTACAAACTCTGCAGAGTCTAATAAAACTATCATGATAGCCGTGCTCCTGGTTATGAGCGCCTGGATGACCTACATGATTAGAGGGAAATTGGTAATTGGGATGGTTATGGTTTGGTAATGGTTATGGATGGTTATGGATTTATTTCTGGTATTGAATATGGTTATTGGCAAATGGTGAAATCTGGAATTATTGATGAGGATGGTGAATTGTGGACTGGTACTATGGTATTATTTATGATTATGATGGGTTTACTTCACATACATATAATATATATTGCTTTTCAAATGTTTTTAATGTACTTTTCAGCACTTAGCCATTATCATTGTCGTCATTTGAATCAGCCACATGTCATACTTTCAACACTTGCTGAGTACGACATGTACTCACTCTTGCAATTCCCCCCCAACAGTTGCAGGTTAGGATTGGGAGTTTAATGACGATAATGCAGAGTTCTAGGCCGTGTCTACTGTCAGCTTTGCCTGTGGTGTATTTGGAGCTGCGCATATATATATACCCTATCGCTTATGCTGCTTAGTTGCTTAATTAGTTTATTTCCGCTGCATTAGTTGAACTTGTCATTAATATTCATTAGAGCTTGTATTCGAGGATAATCTGGTTTGTGTAATAAAATTTGGTTAATTAATCTTGTTCTGTGGTAATTATCTGTATATCGTTTGTGATTGCACTCGTGTATGTAAGATGAACATCCTGGGCACACATATGCGTTAGCTTGGTTCATTTTTCAGAACCGGGCCTCACAGTGTCAATTTGCCACTATCTCTTGAATCTCTGCGCGTCCATTACGGAACTACAAACTCTACGGGCTACTAACAGTAGTGTCGGGAGAACTGCCGGATTCACCCACCGACAGCAGCATTCAAAACTTTTATTGTCAAAGCAAATGTATTCAACACACATGGGTCTCATGATCTCCCCCTTGATGAATGCATTGGCAACACCACTTATGATCCGAACATTGGCTTAATCACATTAAAAGTTTTGAAAACAATTTCTCCCCCTTTGTAAAACAGAAATAATGTGAGAAAAAGAAGTTCTCTCCCTGAGAAGAATCGTGCCAAAAACAATTGTGAATATGTGCAATGTGTAATCAATTTCTCCCCCTTGCATACTTATCTTTAAAAATTCACATTTTATCTCTCCCCCTTTGACAATGTATTCAGCAAGGTTTTTAAGACAAATTTTAGTTGTTATAAGCATAATATAACATATACATATAAAACAAAGCTCATCGAAGTCATACTATCAAGTAACTTACACTATCACATCAATGAAATACATAAAGTAGTGTAAGCCATGCTAGAGAAATGTAATTTCCAATTTAGCAAGTCATGATCTCACAAACTTAACTATTTCAAAACCTGAAAGCATGACACTTGTTGCTGCATTTTATTATTTTTCAAAGCACAAATTTAGATCATATGATATTTGCAAGAGATTATATGTGCATATTCCTTATTCTAACCAACCAAGCCCTATGTCATTTGACAATCAGAAGCTTAAGTACATGGTTTTAGTCATACACAACTTCTTTCAATTTCATATTTAAGTGCAATGATAAGCCTTCTCAAAAGAAGAAGTGCCATGCATGCATATTCTCTTGATCTTTTCTCAATTTATATTTGATCATAAAAGCTCAACATGTGAGTTAATTAATTGATTACTTCTTTATTATTAAAATCACTTGTGAGCATGCAACAAGTTCTAAACAGCAAGAAAGTTCGACCATGACCAGATTTAGTGTAAGTAATATTCCAATTACTAGACATGGCAAAAACTACAAAATGTATAACACGAGTAATGTAGTAAGAACTTTCAGCGTGTAAAAAGAATGACAAAGTCATATATGTATGAAATACTATGCTCATATTATTTTAATTTCAGATTCACACATAGACTTCTCAAATTACAAAACCCCCCCCTCAATTTAAGCCATGAGGATGCATAACCCCTATTTCACTACAAATGAAACAAAAACGAGTGAAATCCAAATGTTTTTTAAAAATGTCAGCCATTATTGTTTGGTATCTACATGGTGAAGCACAATGTTTCCTTTCTCAACATTATCACGGAGAAAGTGGTATCTAATGTCAATGTGCTTAGTTCTAGAATGCTGCACGGGATTTTTAGCAATGCAAATGGCACTAGTGTTATCACAAAATAGTGGAACACTATGTAGATCGACCCCATAGTCCTTAAGTGTTTGAACAATCCAAAGAATTTGGGAGCAAGCACTAGCAGCAACTACATATTCAGATTCGGCCGTGGATTGTGCAACTGAGTTTTGTTTTCTATAGGACCAAGCAACAAGTGAATTACCAAGAAAATGATACGCACCTGAGGTACTTTTTTCTATCAATCCTACAACCTCCAAAATCAGCATCGAAAAAAGCTTTCAAAGTAACGGTTGAGGAAGAAGGAAGAAAAATGCCAAATTCTTGTGTGCCATGTAAGTACCTGAGAATCCTTTTGACGGCTTGATGATGTGAAGCACGTGAGGAGGCTTGAAACTATGCACAAAAACATACGCTGAATTGTATGTCCGATCTTGATGCCGTGAGGTACAAAAGTGATCCGATCATGTTTCTATATTCTTTTTGATCCATGGGTTTACCATCTTCATCAAGTTCAAGTGTTGTTACTGTTCCCATTGGTGTCCGAAGAGGCTTGCTTTTGTCCATGTTGAAGCGCCTTAGGATGTCTTTTGTATACTTCGTTTGATGCACAAAGGTACCCTCCTTGGTTTGCTTGATTTGCAGCCCCAAAAAGTACATGAGTTCTCCCATCATACTCATCTCAAATTCTGAACTCATCATAGATGAAAACTCGGACACAAGATCATGAGAGGCACAACCAAAGATAATATCATCCACATACACTTGAACGAATAATGAGTCATTACCATGCTTAAGCACAAAAAGAGTTTTATCAACCTTGTCCATGGTAAACCCCTTTTCAAGTAAGAATGTTTTTAACCTATCATGCCATGCTCTAGGGCTTGTTTGAGACCGTACAAGGCTTTGGATAGTTTATAAACTTGATTAGGAAAATCTAAATTATCAAAACCCGGTGGTTGTTTGACATAAACCTCCTCATTGTAGCCATTAAGAAAAGCACTTTTAACATCCATTTGATAAAGTCTAAAACCTTTAGATGCAGCAAAAGCTAACAAAATTCTTATGGCTTTTAATCTAGAACCAGGAGCAAAAGTTTCATCAAAATCTAGACCTTCAACTTGAGTGAAACCTTGAGCAACCAACCTAGCCTTATTCCTAACCACAACCCCATCCTCACTTTGTTTATTTTTAAACACCCATTTAGTTACAATTAAAGTGTGACCTTGAGGTGGAGGTACAAGTTTCCAAAAATTATTTCTTTGAAATTTTTCTAACTCTTCTTGCATGGCAATAATGCAAGATTCATTAGTGAGTGTGTGTGGTATATCTTTGGGTTCAAAAGAAGCAACAAAAGCAGAATGAGCATGAGATTTTGGATCGCAAAACCTGGACCGTGTGACTCGTTCGTGCAGGCTTCCAATAATTTGCTGTGGAGGATGACTTTTGAGAACCCGGAGGGGAGTGCACACTTCACAAGCTTCTTATTCTTCATGTTCACACAAATCGATGAGCTTGTGACTTGAGGAGGATCTGGACCAGCATTGGTGGTCGTCGGTGCTGGCTGTGAATCAAAATCAGGAGCTGGAACAATGTCATTAGCTGCTGAATTTTTTGGCACCAGCTCCACCTCTTCCTCATCTTCAACGAAAATGCTCTCCCCCTGCGGATATGGATCTGGACCTGCAATGTTTGAGCTAGTACCTGGGCTAGCTCCATCAAAAGACACCTCACAAGTCTCCATAATTTTGTTAGTGTCAAGTAAAAGCACACGGTAGCCTCTAGTATGAGATGGATAACCAAGAAACATGCCATCAAAAGATCTAGGCTCAAATTTATCAAGATTACCATGTTTCTTAACAAAGCATTTGCAACCAAAGACCCGAAAGTGTGTAACACTAGGCCCATGTCCAAACCGGAGCTCATATGGTGTTTTACCTAGCTTAGCGCGCAAGAAAACACGATTTGAGACATAACAAGCAGTTGCAATCGCATCAGCCCAAAATTTCCTAGGAGTTTGATATTCATCAAGCATAGTCCTAGCCATCTCAACTAAGGTTTTGTTCTTTCTTTCTACAACACCGTTTTGTTGAGGTACATATGGTGAAGAATATTGATGATCTATTCCATTTTCAGCACAAAAGTGATCAAAAGATTGATTTTTAAATTCGGTTCCGTTATCACTTCTAATCGATTTTAAAGATCCTAGGTGATCAATTGATAATCTAAGAAATAAAGTTCTAAAGTGACTAAAAGCTTCATTCTTAGATGCCATAAAGTAATCCCAAGAGTATCTAGAATAATCATCAACAATCACAAGAACATACCATTTACCTCCGAAGGATTGAACACGTGAAGGTCCTACGGTGTCAAGGTGCAAAAGTTGACCCGATTCAGTTGTCATGATCATTGTAAGATGAGTATGTGAATCTGCAACCATGTTAGCATGTCTACAAGAATAGGACACAATTTATTTGTCCCCTTTAAGCTTAGGAAGCCCACATATGCAATAAAGAGCACTAACACTTGTGAGATGATCAAAGCCTACGTGACCAAGTCTACGATGCCAAAAATATAAGTCTTTGGAATCATTAGCAACTAGACACCTATGCTTATAAGAAGATATATCAAAATCAGCTTTAAAAACTCTACCAAACCTTGACATGTTAAAAATAAGCTCACTGTTTGAATTTACAACTTTGCAGTAGTGTTTATTGAAAATAATTTCTAGATTTTCATCTAGCAATTGTGAAACAGAAAGCAAGTTGTATTTCAAATTTTTGACAAGTGCCACATCCTTCAAAGTGTAGTGATCATTTACTCTAACCAAACCCTTAGTAATTATAGGAGTTGAAGAATTATCAGCAAAAGTAACATTCTCTACATGTGACACAAAAGAGAGGGAGGAGAACCATTCTTTGTTACCGGTCATGTGGCGTGAGCAACCTGAATCCACAATCTAAATATTCTCCTTCCTCAAGCATGTAACCTACATAGAAGCACAATACGTCGATGACTCAATACTGGGGTTAGTCAAAAGGCGTTTAGGAATCTAGTACTGAGTCACAAGACATCCAGCAGGAATAACACGCGAAAGCTGAGACAAGACAACAGGTTTCTAAGCAAAAGTTTGATGTTTTTTGTACCCAACTACTGACTTATGAGGTGTTACATGTGTAGCACGAAAAACAATAGGTTTGGGAGCAAACTATGCATGTTTTCAACTCATTACAGCAGGTTGCATGTTCCTGTCATTCGGTATAGCATGAGCAGCAAATTTTGCATATAAGTTATGAGATCTAGCAATCATTCTTTTCTTTTTCTGTTGTTTAGCTAGCCTATAACACAAATCTATGACATGATCATCTCTACAACAGTAGGTACAATGAAATTTAACTTTGTGTTCATGTCTAGATGAGCAATCAACATTTTTATTTGAAACCAAATGAGACAACACTCCTGCAGATTTGAAAACCACTTCTTTTTTGTTTAGGAACTATTTGAATCAAACCACTTCCTAACGACTTTACAATTTTAGGTGGATGTGCCTTAGCATGAGCATGAGAATCAAAACCTAAACCAGTTTTATCATTTAAAGACTTGGAAGAATTCATCAGCAAGTTTAGGTTCTTATTCCCATTACAAAACCGATCTAATGTCCTATGCATGTTATCAAGTTTATTGGATAGATCAAGGCAATTTTCACATGAAGTTTTTCCTTTTAATTTGCAATTGGAACAAAATTTAACTTCTTGAGAACATAAAGCATTGTTCAATATAGAAATTTCATTCATAGAATCTTGTAGTTTCTTATCAAGATCATCACAAGTAGAACAATGCAAATCAAATGTAGAACAGCTAGCATCTTTCAAGTTTTTATCATTAAGTGCAGCAAGCTCTTTATTCATTTCAATTTCTAACTCAAGTTTATCAAGTGTGGTGGTGTGCGCACTTCTTAATGAGGACAATTGTTCATATATTAAATCACATGAGGGACATGCATCATCACTAGGAATCAAAGTTTTTAAACGGTTGATTTCAGATTCTAGTGATTCAATTTTAGCAGCACTATCCCTAAGTTTTTTGTCCTTTTTCTTAACTATAATAGTGGTACGAGAAATAGCATCACACATTTCTTCGCAAGTAGGACATACCTCTTCATTGTCACTGTTGTGTTCTGCATCCTCCATACTTGATCTTAATTTGCCCGCTATGAAGCACAAGTTTGCCAAATCATCTTCATCTTCGTCACTTCCAATGTCTACATCGCTTGAGCCAAGTTCTTGAAGTGTGGAGATAAAACTGCTCACCAATTGACGTCCTGTAAAACCCTTCTTTTTCTTCGTATCTTTTGCAAAGGGGTGATTCGTCCTTGTTTGCTTTCCATCCCGGGAAGTAGGACCTGAAAGGTTAGGGCAATCTGAATGAAAATGTCCTATCTTACCACATTCGAAACATCGTTGAGGTCCGGAGCTTCCTCTCCTTCTAGTTCTCAAATTTTGCAATGCTTTTGAGAACCTAGTAGAGAGAAGTACTAGCTCCTCCTCTGGAAACTCCTCAATCTGTTCAAGGGTTAGAGAGGACAACAAAGCAAGTGTACCAAAGGATGAAAATTGGCCGAAGCTAGGCATATCACGTTGAGAAACAAATGCAAGAGACTTGTTGGGGTTCTTACGTGACATTATGTCAATTTCATGAGTTTCCAATTTAGAATATAGTACATCTAAAGTAAGTGTACTAATGACGGTGGGTTCACGAATATATGTAACCTTCATCTCTGAAATTGACATGTCTAATGCACTTAGTAATTGCCTAGCATTTTCAGCATCTAAAAAATTAACATTGACGCTACGCAAGTTGCTGAGAAATTTATTAAAGCGAGCAAAGAGATCATCAATGGACTCACCGGGTTGCATCTCGAAGCGCATGTATTCCATTTTGAACATTTCTTGACTTACCTCATTGATCGTGTTAGATCCTTCGTGGTAGTCATAAAGTGCTTTCCACACATCGTATGCAGATCGGAGGTGTGCAACATGGTCAAAGTCGTTTTGAGTTGATCCTTGTATGATCAAATTCTGAGCCTTGTTGTTGTTGTTGTCAACATCTATCAGATTTGTAGCTGTAACTTGATCGTTTGACGGCATTTCGTAAGGCTTGTATACTTTCTCCCATATTGCAAAGCCTTGAGCCTGGATGAAGGCTTCCATACGTGCCTTCCAAACCCGAAAATCAATACCACTAAAGACACAAGGTTTTGCGGAGTATTTCTCCATGATGATTAGTCAAAACACGTGCAAATCACAAAGATTAGAGCAACCTGGCTCTGATACCAATTGTAGGATCGAAGAGCATGTGAAAAGCTACCAGAGGGTGGGTGAATGTTAGATTGAAAATCTTACACAGCGGAAACAATTAAATCCCAAACCCTTCAGCAAAAAAATGATCTGTTAAAGAAATCATGTGTGAGACTAATCTAAACGTGTTACATCGTCACAAAAGTGATATATATCAGAGAGAATCAAGTCACGAAGACGACACAACAAGAATCACTCAGATATGTCGAGGGAAACTCAAGTTACAATCGAAAGATCGAACAAAGTTCAATCTGTCCTACCCGAGAAAAATAGTTCTAGAACACTGCAAAGAAACTCGTGTAGATCAGAAACCACAAATCCAATGACCGTGAAATTTTCACAAATGATAGAAAATCAATTTATGAAGACAACCCAAAAAGAATCACGTGAATATGATCTGTAAAACTTGAGTTATGATAAAACCACCAAAAATAGGTAGTGCTATGCAGAAACTCGACGAGAAAAACTTGTCTGGATCAAGTCGGATGAACAAGGCACAAAAGTTCATTTCAACTATGAATTTTATTCAATAGAACACCAGAGGAACAACCCCAAAGTTGTCTACCACGATCTCTGGCCTCCCTTGCTTATATAACCAGACCTTAGGCTAACCCAATCTCAACTAGGACCCTAATCCTACTCAGTTCACGAATCGAAACTTTCCATATCTGCTTAGGACTCTTCTATACACAGATAGAAGCAATCAAAAGACTTCCATAACATTAGAAACGTATCCCACATTCCTAAAACAACCCAAATTCGTGAATCACACGAAATCCTATCATAACCAACTCAAAACTCTCCATATTTTGTCAAACCCGACTTAGCCGCAGCCTGAGTCCATAACCTAGTTGGTTGGACTTTTCCGACCAATTTTTATGTCCACATCTCTTCATCACACCTTGGAACCATGCAAACACGTCCATGCATTCCTTTCACACGTGCAAACATCTTCCAACGACACCCACAATACCTTCATATGCATTGTTCTTGATTCAAACATGTTGCGCGACCTCCCGAAAAACTCAACCACCATTCCTCCCGAACTTGGTTTTTGAACCTCATCTTCTCCCTAAGACTAGTTCAATGGATCCCGTCGCCAGCCATGTCTTGAACTCAAGCAACACCTGCACATGAACAAACAACCAATACTTCCGAGCACAAGTCCTCGACTTGACTCTCGTTAGTTCCGAAACTACAACATCTTACGTGAGCACCTCACAAAAGCATGTTGCAAACCATAGCAAAATGATATCATTCTTAACGACCAAAACACACCAAAAACTTAGTAAAAGAATACTAAACAACCTTTCCATAAGTGTAAAGCAAGTTCGAAACATTGCAAGATAAAAGCAGAAACACTGCGATCAAGCTCCGAACCTTGCCAAAGCTAACCGGACCTTGAACCGGAGCTTACCAAAGCTAGCTGGACCTAGCGCCGGAGATAACCAAAACTAGTATAACCTAGCTCCGAAGCTTGCCAAAACTAGTACAACCTAGCGCCAGAGCTTGCCAAAGCTAGTCAGAACTAGTAAACCTAAAGGCCGAAGCTATAAAAACATGTCGGAGCTAACCAACATAAGTCGGACCTAGCAAAAACATATCGGAGCTTAACAAAGACATGTCAGAGCTAAAGTCGTAACTTGCTAAAAAGATTTTATGGCAGCATTCAAAACTTTTATTGTCAAAGCCAATGTATTAAGCACACATAGGTCTCACAAAAAAGCTACCAGAGGGGGGTGAATGGTAGATTTAAAACTTTTTTTTACCGAAAGCAACAAAAACCCCTCGATAGAAATCAATCTGTTAGGAAATCGTGTGTGCGACTAATATAAACATGATCAATCGTGAAAAAACAAGTATATATTGTGGAGAATAAAGTCACAAAGACATGACAACAAGAATCACGAAAAACCGTCGAGAAAAACTCAAGTTACAATCAAAAGATTGAACAAAGGTCAATCTGTTCTACTCGAGAAAAACCAGATCTGCAACACTGCAATGAAACTCGTGTAGATCCAAAACCACAAATCCAATGCCCGTGAAATTTTCACAGATGATAGACAATCAAGATTTGAAGACAACCCATGACAAATCACGTCAATTGGATCTGTCAAACTCGAGTTATGATAAAACCACCAAAGCAAGGTAGTGTTGTGCAGAAACTCGACGAGAAAAACTTGTCTACGAGGCATAAAAGCTCCTTTAAACTACGATCTTCATTCAATAGAACACAAGAGGAACAGCCCCAAAGTCATGCACCAAAAGTTCTGGCCTCCCTTGCCTTTATAACCAGCCCTTAAGCCAACCCAATCCTAACTAGGACTCAAAACCTACTCAAATTCAATTGAAACTTTTCATATCTGCTCAAGACTCTTCCATATGCAGATGGAAGCAATCTTAAGACTTCCAAACACCATAGGAACGTATCTCATGTTCCTAAAACAACCCATCTTCATGACCCACATGAAATCCTATCATAACCAACTCAAATATTTCCATATTTGAGTCAAACACGACTCAGCCGCAGCCTGAGTCCATAACCTAGTCAATTGGACCTTTTCGACCAATTCTTTACGTCCACTTCTCTTCATCACTCCTTGGAACCATGTAGCCACGTCCATGCACTCCATGCATACGTGCAAACACCTTCCAATGACATCCATGATACCTTCATATGCATTGTTCTTTATTCAAACATGTTGCACGATCTCGAAATCAACTCAACTACAATTCCTCCTGAACTTGGTTGTCGAACCTCATCTTCTCCCTAAGACTAGTTCAATGGATCCCGTCACCAGCCATGTATTGAAATCAAGCAACAACTGCACATGAATGAACAACCAATACTTCCGAGCACAAGTCCTCGACTTGACTCTCGTTAGTTCCGAAACCACAACACCTTACGTGAGCACCACACATAAGCATGTTGCAACCCATAGCAAAATGATATCAGCCATAACTTCCAAAACAAACCAAAAACTTGGTAAAACAATATAAAAGGGTGTTTCGGCAGTATTCAAAACTTTTATCGTCAAAGCCAACGTATTCATCATACATAGGTCTCACAATCTCCCCCTTGATGAATGCATTGCCAACACCACATAAAATCCGAACATTGGCTTATTCACATGAGAAGTTTTCAAAACAATTTCTCCCCCTTTTGAAAATCAAATGAGATAGAAAAAAATTCTCCCCCTATACATATTTCTCCCCCTTGCATACTTGTCCCCCTTTGACAATGTATTCAGCAAGGTACAAAAGAGAAATTTTAATTATTATGAGCATATTATAATATATACACATAAAACAAAGGTCATCCAGAGTCATACTATCAAGTAACTTACACTATCATATTAATGAGATATATAAAGTAGTGTAAGCCATGTTAGAGATCAAATGTAATTATCAATTTAAGCAAGTCATGATCTCACAAACTTAACTATTTCAAAACCTGATAGCATGACACTTGTTGCTGCATTTTTATTATATCTCATAATCATTTAAAGCAATAATGTTGATCATATAACATTTGCAAGAGATTATATGCCGCATCTGCCTTATTCTAACCAGCAAATCTAAGCCTATATCATTTCACAATCAGAAGCTTAAGGATATGGTTTTAGTCATACACAATTTCTTCTAAGTTCATATCTAAGTGCAATGATAAGCCATCTCAAAAGAAGAAGTGCGATGCATGCATATTCTCTTGATATTTTCTCATTTTTATTTGATCATAAAAGATAAACATGTTGATAATTGATTAATTAATTTTTTATTATTAAAAGCACTTGTGAGCATGGAACAAGTTCAAAATAGCAAGAAGGTTCGATCATGACCAGATTTAATGTAAGTAATTATTCCAATTACTAATCATGAAAAAAACTACAAAATGTATAACATGAGTAATGTAGTAAGAACTTTCAGCATGTAAATGGAATAACAAAGTCATATATTTATGAAATACTATGCTTATATTATTTTAATTTCAGATTCACACATAGACTTCCCAAGTTTCAAAACTCCCCTTCAATTTAAGCCATGCGGATGCATAACCCCTATTTCAATAAGAATGAAAAAAAAACGAGTGAAATCCAAAGGTTTTTTAAAAATATCAGCCAATTGTTGTTCGATATCTACATCGTGAAGCACAATGTTTCCTTTTTCAACATTATCATGGAGAAAGTGATACATAATGTCAATGTGCTTTGTTCTCGAATGTTGCACGAGATTTTTAGCAATGCAAATGGCACTAGTGTTATAAAAAAAACAGTGGACACAATCTAGATCAACCCCGTAGTCCTTAAGTGTTTGAACAATCCAAAAAATTTGTGAGCAAGCGCTAGCAGCAGCTACATATTCAGATTCGGCTGTGGATTGTGCAACTGAACTTAGTTTTCTAGAGGACCAAACAACAAGAGAATTACCAAGAAAATGACAAGCACCCGAAGTACTTTTACATCAATCCTACAACCCCTGAAATCAGCATCCGAAAAGGCTTTCAAAGTAATGGTTGAGGAAGAAGGAAGAAAAATGCAAAATTCTTGAGTTCCATATAAGTACCTCAGAATTATTTTGACAGCTTGACGATGTGAAGCACGTGGGGAAGCTTGAAATCGTGCACATACGCTGAATTGTATGTCCGGTCTTGATATCGTGAGGTACAAAAGTGATCCGATCATGCTTCTATATTCTTTTTGATCCACGAGTTCACCATCTTCATCAAGTTCAAATGTCGTTGCTGTACCCATTGGTGTCCAAAGAGGCTTGCTTTTGTCCATGTTGAAGCGCTTAAGAAGGTCTCTTGTATACTTCATTTGATGCACAAAGGTACCTTCCTTGGTTTGCTTGATTTGCAGCCCCCAAAAGTACGTGAGTTCTCCCATCATACTCATCTCAAATTCTGAACCTATCATAGCTAGAAACTTGGACACGAGATCATGAGAAGCACAACCAAGGATAATATCATCCACATACACTTGAACGAATAATGACTCATTGCCATGCTTAAGCACAAAAAAGAGTTTTATCAACCTTGCCCATGGTAAACCCCTTTTCAAGTAAGAATGTTTTTAAGCTATGATACCATGCTCTAGGGGATTGTTTGAGACCATACAAGGCTTTGGACAGTTTGTAAACATGATTTGGAAAATCTGGATTTTCAAAACCCGGTGATGCTTGACATAAACCTCCTCATCTATGTAGCCAATAAGAAAAGCACTTTTAACATCCATTTGATATAACTTGGAACCTTTAGATGCAGCAAAAGCTAAAAAAATTTCTTATGGCTTCTAATCTAGCAATAGGAGCAAAAGTTTCATCAAAATCTAGACCTTCAACTTGTGTGAAACCTTGAGCAACCAACCTAGCCTTGTTCCTAACCACAACCCCATCCTTACTTTATTTATTTTTATACACCCATTTAGTTTTGATTAGAGAATAACCTTGAGGTGGAGGTACAAGTTTTCAAACATCATTTCTTTCAATTTTTTCGAACTCTTCTTGCATGGCAATAATCCAAGATTCATTAGTGAGTGCGTGTGATATATCTTTGGGTTCAAAAGAAGCAACAAAAGTAGAATGAGCATGAGAGTTTGGATCGCAAAACCTGGACCGTGTGTCTCGTTCGTGCAAGCTTCCAATAATTTGTTGTGGAGGATGACTTTTGAGAACCCGGAGGGGAGTGGACACTTCAAAAGCTTCTTCTTTTTCATGATTATCACAAATCAATGAGCTTGTGACTTGAGGATGATCTGGACCAGCAAAGGTGGTCGTTGGTGCTGGTTGTGAATCAAAATCAGGATCTGGAACAATGTCATTAGCTGCAGAATTTTCGGGCAGCAGCACCACTTCTTTGTCTTCTTCGATGAAAATACTCTCCCCCTCCGGATATGGATCTGGACCTGCAATATTAGAGCTACTACCTGGGCTAGCTTCATCAAAAGAAACCTCACAAGTCTCCACAATTTTGTTAGTGTCAAGTAAAAGCACATGATATCCTCTAGTATGAGATGCATAACTAAGAAACATGCCATCAAAAGATCTAACTTCAAATTTATAAAGATTACCATGTTTCTTAACAAAGAATTTGTAACCAAAGACCCGAAAGTAGGTAACACTAGGCCTATGTCCAAACCGGAGCTCATATGGTGTTTTACCTAGCTTAGTACGCAAGAGAACACGATTTGAGACATAACAAGCGGTTGCAATCGCATCAGCCCAAAATTTTCTAGGAGTTTGATATTCATCAAGCATAGCCCTAACCATCTCAACTAAGGTTCTGTTCTTTCTTTCTACAACACCATTTTGTTGAGGTACATATGGTGAAGAAAATTGATAATCTATTCCATTTTCAGCACAAAAGTGACCAAAAGATTGAATTTTAAATTTTGTTCTGTTACCACTTCTATTTGCTTTTAAAGATCCTGGGTGATCAAATGATAAAGCTTCAATCTTAGATGCCATGAAGTAAACCCTAGAGTATCTAGAATAATCATCAACAATCATAAGAACATAACATTTACCTCTAAAGGATTGAACACATGAAGGTCCTACAATGTCAAGGTGCAAAAGTTGACACGACTCAGTTGTCATGATCATTGTGAGAGTAGTATGTAAACTTGCAACCATATTAGCATGTCTACAAGAAGAGCACACAATTTCTTTGTCCCCTTGCTTAGGCAGCCCACATATATGATCAAGAGCACTAACACACGTTGGGTGATCAAAGCCTATGTGAACAAGTCTACGATGCAAAATATATAAGTCCTTTGAATCATTAGCAACTAGACACCTATGCTTAGAGGAAGACATATCAAAATCAGCATTAAAACTCTTCCAAACAGAGACATGTTAAAAATAAGCTCACTATTTGAACCTACAACTTTGCAGCAATTTTTATTGAAAATAATTTCCAGATTTTCATCTAGCAATTATGGAACATAAATCAAGTTGTATTTCAAATTTTTGACAAGTGCAACATCCATAAAATTGTAGTGATCATTTACTCTAACCGAACCCTTAACAATTATAGGAGTTGAAGAATTATCGGCAAAAGTAACATTCTCTACACGTGACACAAAAGAGAGGGAGGAGAACCATTCTTTGTTTCCGGTCATGTGGTGTGAGCAACCTGAATCCACAATCCAAATGTTCTCCTTCCTCAAGCGTGTAACCTACATAGAAGCACAATACGTCGATGACTAAATACTGATGTTAGTCATGAGGCATTTAGGAATCCAGTACTGAATCACACGACGGCCAGCAGGAATAACACACGAAAGCTGAGATAAAACAGTATGTTTATGAGTCAAAGCTTAAGGATTTCTATCCCTAACTACTGACCTATGAGGGGTTACATGTGTAGCACGAAAAATAGTAGGTTTGGGAGCAAACTTTGCATGTTTTCGACCCATTACAGCAGGTTGCATGTTACTATTATTCGGTTTAGCATGTGCAGCAATTTTTGCATGAAAGTTATGAGATCTAGCAATCATTCTTTCCTTTTTCCGCTGTTTAGCTAATCTATAACAAAAGTCTATGACATGACCATCTCTACCACAGTAGGTACAATGAAATTTAACTTTGTGTTCATGTATAGATGAGCAAGCAATATTTTTTTTTTAAAACCGAATGAGACAACACTCCTGCAGATCTGAAAACCACTTCTTTATATTTAAGAACTATTTTAATCAAACCACATCCTAATGACTTCACAATTTTAGGTGGATGTGCTTTAGAATGAGCATGGAATCAAAACCTAAACCAGTTTTATCATTGCAAGATTTGGATGAATTCAGCAGCAAGTTTAGATTTTTGTTCCCAATACAAAACTGCTCTAGTGTCCTATTCATGTCATCAAGTTTCTTAGACAATTCTAGGCAGTTGTCACATGAAGTTTTTCCTTTTAGTTTGCAATTAGAACAATATTTAACTTCATTAGAACGTAAAACATTGTTCAATATAGAAATCTCATTCATAGCATCGTGTAGTTTCTTATCAAGATCATTACAAGTAGAATGATGCAAATCAATTATAGAACAACTAGCATCTTCCATGTTTTTATCATTAAGGACAGCAAGCTTTTCGTTCTTTTCAATTTCAAGTTCTAGTTTATCGAGTGTGGAGGTGTGCGCACTTCTTAAAGAGGACAATTTTGCATATATAAGCTCACATGAGGAACAAGAATCATCATTAGGAATCAAAGATTTCAAACGATTAATTTCATATTCTAGTGACTCAATTTTAACAACATTGTTTCTAAATTTTTTGTCCTTTTTCTTAACTATAACAGTGGCACGAGAAATAGCATCACACATTTCTTCGCAAGTAGGACATACCTCTTCATTGTCGCTGTTGTGTTCTACCTCCTCCATACTTGGTCTTGACTTGCCCGCAATGAAGCACAAGTTTGCCAAATCATCTTCATGTTTGTCACTTCCGATGTCCACATCGGTCGAGCCAAGTTCTTGAAGTGTGGAGATAAAACTATTCACCAATTGGCGTCCTGTAAAACCCTTCTTTTTCTTGTTGTTGTTTGTGGAGGAGTGCTTCATCCTTTTTTTCTTTTAGTCATGGGAAGTAGTACATGAAGGGTTAGATCAATCTGTGCGAAAATGTCCTGTCTTACCACATTCGAAGCATCGTTGAGATCCAACACTTCCTCCTCTTCTAGTTCTCACATATTACAGTGCTTTTAAGAACCGAGTAGAGATCAGTGCAAGTTCTTCCTCTGGAAACTCTTCAATCTGTTCAAGAGTTAGAGAGAACAACAAAGCAAGTGTTCCACAAGATGAAGATTGGCCGGAGCTAGGCATGTCACAATGAGAAACAAATGCAAGAGACTTGTTGGGGTTCTTACGTGAGATTATGTCAATTTCATGAGTTTTCAATTTAGAATATAGAACATCTAAAGTAAGTGTACTCATGACAGTAGATTCATGAATAGATGTGACTTTCATCTCAAAATTGACATGTCTAGTGCACTTAGTAATTGTCTATCATTCTCAGCATGTGAAAAATTAACATTGACGCTACGCAAGTTGCTGAGAAGTTTATTAAAGCGAGCAAAACGATCGTCAATGGACTCACCTTGTTGCATCTCAAAGCACATGTACTCCTTTTTGAACATGTCTTGCCTTATGTCCTTGATCATGTTGGATTCTTCGTGGTAGTCGCAGAGTGCTTTCCACACATTGTATGCAGATGGAGGTGGGCAACACAGTCGAAGTCGCTTTGAGTTAATCCTTGTATGATCAAGTTGCAAGCGTTGTTGTTGTTGTCGACATCCCTCATGTTTGTAGCCATGACTTGATCGTTTGATGGCATGTCGTAAGGCTTGTACACCTTTTCCCATATTGCGGAGCCTTGTGCCTGGATGAAAGCTTCCATACGTGAAATCCAAACCTGAAAATCAATACCACTAAAGACACAAGTTTTTGTGGAGTATTTCTCCATGATGATTAGTCAAAAACACGTGCAAATAACAAATATTAGAGCACCGTGTCTCTGATAACAATTATAGGATCAAAGAGCACGTGAAAAGCTACATCAGGGGGGTGAATGGTACATTTAAAACTTTTTTAGCGGAAGCAACAAAAACCCCTCGGTAGAAATTCAATCTGTTAAGAAATCGTGTGTGTGACTAATCTAAACATGATCAATTGTGACAAAACTAGCATAGATTGTGGAGAATCAAGTCTCGAAGACACAACAACAAGAATCACAAAAAAACCGTCGAGAAAAACTCATGTTATGATCGAAAGATTGAATGGTCAATCTGTTCTACTCGAGAAAAACCAGATCTGCAACACTGAAATGAAACTCGTGTAGATCCAAAACTAAAAATCCAATGACCATAAAAATTTCAAAGATGATAGACAATCAAGTTGTGAAGACAACCCAAAAATAATCACGTCAATCGGATCTGTAAAACTCGAGTTATGATAAAACCACCAAAGCAAGGTAGTGCTATGTAGAAACTCGAAGAGAAGAACTTGTTTGAAACAAGTCTGAAGAACAAGGCACAAAAGTTCCTTTAAACTACCATCCTTATTCAATAGAACACAAGAGGAACAACACCAGTTGTGCTGTAGGATCAAAGAGCACATGAAAAGCTAACAGAGGGGGGTGAATGGTAGATTTAAAAATTTTACGCAGCGGAAACAATTAAATCCCAACCCCTTCGGCAGAAAAACGATTTGTCAAAGAAATCGTGTGTGAGACTAATCTAAACGTGTTTTACCGTGACAAAAGTGATAGATATCAGAGAGAATCAAGTCACGAAGACAACACAACAAGAATAACTCAAATCCGCCGAGAGAAATTCCAGTTATGATTGAAAGATCGAATGAAGGTCAATCTGTCCTACCCGAGAAAAACAGTTTTGGAACACTGCAAAGATACTCGTGTAGATCATAAACCATAAAAAATCCAATGATTGTGATATTTTGACAGATGATAGAAAATAAAGTTGTGAAGACAACCCAAAAAGAATCACGTCAAATTTATATGTAAAACTCGAGTTATGATAAAACCACCGAAAAAAAGTAGTGCTGTGCAGAAAACTCGACGAGAAAAACTTGTCTGGAACAAGTGGGACGAACAAGGCACAAAAGTTCCTTTCAACTACAAATTTTATTCAATAGAACACAAGAGGAACGGCCCTAAAGTTGTCTCTGACGAGCTCTGGCCTCCCTTACTTATATAACCAGCCCTTAGGCCAACCCAATTTCAAATAGGACTCTAATCCTACTCAAATCACGAATCGAAACTTTCCATAACTGCTCAAGACTCTTCTATAAGCAGATAGAAGCAATCTTAAGACTTCTGAACACCTTAGGAACGTATCCCACATTCCTAAAACAACTCAAATTCGTGACCCACACAAAATCCTATCGTAACCAACTCAAAACTTTTCATATTTGAGTTAAACTCGACTCAGCCGCAGCCTGAGTCCATAACCAAGTCGGTTGGACCTTTCCGACCAATTCTTTATGTCCACATCTCTTCGTCATGCCTTGGAACCATGCAGCCACGTCCATGCACTCCTTGCACACGTGCAAACATCTTCCAACGATGTCCATGATACCTTCATATGCATTGTTCTTGATTCATACATGTTGCGCGACCTCCCAATCAACTCAACCGCAATTCCTCCCGAACTTGGTTGTTGAACCTCATCTTCTCCCTAAGAATAGTTCAATGGATCCCGTCACCAGCCATGTCTTGATCTCGAGCAACACCTGCACATGAATAAACAACTAATCTGTACGAGCCCAAGTCCACGACATGACTCAAGTTAGTTCCAAACACAATACCTTACGTGAGCACCTCACATAAGCATGTTGCAAAACCAGAGTAAAACGATATCAGCCATATCAACCAAAACGAACCAAAAACTTAGAAAATGAATACTAGGCAATCTTTCCAACAATGTAAAGAAAGTTTGAAACATTGCAAGATAAAAGCAGAACAATTGCAATCAAGCTTCAAACCTTGCCAAAGCTAACCAAAACATGACAGACCTTTTGTCGAATCTTGATAAAACGATGTTTTGGTAGTATTCAAAACTTTTATCGCCATAGCCAATGTATTCAGCATACATAGGTCTCACAATCTCCCCCTTGATGAATGCATTGGCAACACCACTTAAAATCCGAACATTGGCTTATTCACATGAAAAGTTTTGAAAACAATTTCTCCCCCTTTTTGAAAATCGATAGAAATAAATTTCTCGCCCTATACTTATTTCTGCCCCTTGCATACTTCTCCCCCTTTGACAATGTATTCATCATAGTACAAAATAGAAATTTTAATTTGCTATGAGCACATTATAACATACACATATAAAACAAAGCTCATGCAAGTCATACTATCAATGAACTTACACTATCACATCAATGAGATACATAAAGTAGTGTAAGCCATGCTAGAGATCAAGTGTAATTTTCAATTTAAGAAAGTCATGATCTCACAAACTTATCTATTTCAAAACCTGAAAGCATGACACTTATTGCTGCATTTTATTATTTTTCAAAGCACAATTTATATCATATGCTATTTGCAAGAGATTATATGCGCATCTGCCTTATTCTAACCAACAAAGACAAGCCTATGTCATTTAACAATCAGAAGCTTAAGGACATGGTTTTAGTCATACACAACTTCTTCCAAGTTCATATCTAAGTGCAATGATAAGCCATCTCAAAAGAAGAAGTGCGATGCATGCATATTCTCTTGATCTTTTCTCATTTTTTCATTTGAACATAAAAGCTCAACATGTGGATAGTTGATTGATTATTTTTTCATTATTAAAAGCACTTGTTAGCATGCAACAAGTTCAAAACAGCAAGAAAGTTTGGTCATGACCAGATTTAGTGTAAGTAATTATTCCAATTACTAGTCATGGAAAAAACTACAAAATGTATAACATGAGTAATGTAGTAAGAACTTTCAGCATGTAAAAAGAATCACAAAGTCATATATTATGAAATACTATACTCATATTATTTTAAATTCAGATTCACACATAAAGTTCTGTAGTTTCAAAAACTACCCCTCAATTTAAGTCATGAGGATGCATAACCCTTATTTCACTACGAATGTAACAAAAATGAGTGAAATCAAAAGTTTTTGTAAAAATGTCAGCCAATTGTTGTTTGGTATCTACATGCTGAAGCACAATGTTTCCTTTTTCAACATTATCGCGGAGAAATTGATACCTAATGTCAATGTGCTTAGTTCTAGAATGTTGCACGGGGTTTTTAGAAATGCAAATGGCACTAGTGTTATCACAAAATAATGGAACACTATCTAGATCAACCCCATAGTCCTTAATTGTTTGAACAATTCGAAGAATTTGAGAGCAAGCACTAGCAGATTTTGCTGTGGACCAAGCAACAAGTAAATTACCAAGAAAATGACAAGAACCGGAAGTACTTTTCCTATCAATCCTACAACCCCCAAAATGAGCATCCGAACAATCTTTCAAAGTAACGTTTGAGGAAGATGGAAGAAAATGCCAAATTCTTGAGTTCCATGTAAGTACCTGAGAATTCTTTTGATGGCTTGACGATGTGAAGCACGTGGGGAAGCTTGAAACCGTGCACAAAGACATACGCTAAATTGTATGTCCGGTCTTGATGCCGTGAGGTATAAAAGTGATCCAATCATGCCTCTATATTCTTTTTGATCCAAGGGTTCACCATCTTCATCATGTTCAAGTGTTGATGTTGTTCCTATTGGTGTCCGAAGAGGCTTGCTTTTGTCCTTGTTGAAGCGCTTGAGAAGGTCCCTTGTATACATTGTTTGATGCACAAAGATACCTTCCTTGATTTGCTTGATTTGCAGCCCCAAAAAGTAAGTGAGTTCACCCATCATACTCATTTCAAATTCTGAACTCATTGTAGGATCGAAGAGCACACAATTTCTTTGTCCCCTTTAAGCTTAGGCAGCCCACGTATGCGATCAAGAGCACTAACACGCGTGAGATGATCAAAGCCTACATGACCAAGTCTACAATGCCAAAAATATAAATCTTTGGAAACATTAGCAACTAGACACATATGCTTATAGGAAGACATATCAAAATCAGCTTTAAAAACTCTTCCAAACCTTGACATGTTTAAAATAAGCTAACTATTTGAATTTACAACTTTGCAGCAATTTTTAGTGAAAATAAATTCCAGATTTTCATCTAGCAGTTGTGAAACAGAAAGCAAGATGTATTTCAAATTCTTAACAAGTGCAAAATCCTTCAAAGTGTAGTGATCATTTACTCTAACCGAACCCTTAGCAATTATAGGAGTTGAAGAATTATCAGCAAAAGTAACATTCTCTACACGTGACACAAAAAAGAGGGAGGAGAACCATTCTTTATTACCGGTCATGTGGCGTGAGCAACCTGAATCCACTATCCAAAAGTTCTCCTTCCTCAAGCGTGTAACCTACATAGAAGCACAATACGTCGATGACTCAATACTGGGGTTAGTCAAAAGGCATTTAGGAGTCCAGTATTGAATCACACGACGTCCAACAGGAATAACACGCGAAAGCTGAGACAAAACAACATGTTTATGAGCTAAAGTTTGAGGATTTTTGTACCCAACTACTGACTTATCAAATATTACATGTGTAGCATGAAACACAGTAGGTTTGGGAGCAAACTTTGCATGTTTTTGACTAATTATAGCAGGTTGCATGTTCCTATCATTCGGTTTAACATGTGCAGCAAATTTTGCATGAAAGTTATGACATCTAGCAATCATTCTCTCTTTTTTATGTTGTTTAGCTAGTCTATAACAAAAATCTATGACATGACCATCTCTACCACAGTAGGTACAATGAAATTTAACTTTGTGTTCATGTCTAGATGAGCAAACAACATTTTTATTTGACACCCAATGAGACAACACTCCTGCAGATTTGAAAACCACTTCGTTTTGTTTAGGAACTGTTTGAATCAAACAACTTCCAAATGACTTTACAATTTTAGGTGGATGTGCCTTAGCATGAGCATGAGATTCAAAACCTAAACCACTTTTATCATTGCAAGACTTGGAAAAATTCAGCAGCAAGTTTAGGCTCTTATTCCTGTTACAAAACGGATCTAATATCTTATGCATGTCATCAAGTTTATTGGACAGATCAAGGCAATTTTCACATAAAGTTTTTCCGTTTAATTTGCAATTGGAACAATATTTAACTTAATGAGAATGTAATCAATATAGAAATTTCATTCATAGCATCTTGTAGTTTCTTATCAAGATCATCACAAGTAGAACAATGCAAATCAATTGTAGAACAGCTAGCATCTTTCAAAATTTTATCATTAAGTGCAGCAAGCTCTTTGTTCTTTTCAATTTCCAACTCAAGTTTATCAAGTGTGGAGGTGTGCACACTTCTTAATGAGGACAATTGTTCAGATACTAATTCACATGAGGAACAAGAATCATCACTAGAAATCAAAGATTTCGAATGATTAATTTCAAATTCTAGTGACTCAATTTTAACAGCATTATCCCTAATCTTTTTGTCCTTTTTCTAACTATAACAGTGGCGCGAGAAATAGCATCACACATTTCTTCGCAAGTAGGACATAACTCTTCATTGTCGTTGTTGTGTTCAGCCTCCTCCATACTTGATCTTGATTTGCCCGCCATGAAGCACAAGTTTGCCAAATCGTCTTCATCTTCGTTACTTCCAATGTACACATCGCTTGAGGCAAGTTCTTGAAGTGCAGAGATAAAACTGCTCACCAATTGACATCCTGTAAAACCCTTCTTTTTCTTCGTATCTTTTGCAGGGGAGTGCTTCGTCCTTGTTTTCTTTTCATCCCAGGAAGTGGGAACTAAAAGGTTAGGGCATTCTCAAAGAAAATGTCCTGTCTTACCACATTCGAAACATCGTTGAGGTCCGGAGCTTCCTCTCCTTCTAGTTCTCACATTTTGCAATGCTTTTGAGAACCTAGTAGAGAGAAGTACTAGCTCCTCCTCTGGAAACTCCTCAATCTGTTCAAGGGTTAGAGAGGACAACGAAGCAAGTGTACCACAGGATGAAGATTTGCCGGAGCTAGGCATATCACGTTGAGAAACAAATGCAAGAGACTTGTTGGGATTCTTACGTGAGATTATGTCAATTTCATGAGTTTTCAATTTAGAATATAAAACATATAAAGTAAGTGTACACATGACAGTAGATTCATGAATAGATGTAACTTTCATCTCCCAAATTGACATGTCTAATGCACTTAGTAATTGTCTAGCATTTCAGCATCTGAAAAATTAACATTGACACTACGCAAGTTGCTGAGAATCTTATTAAAGCGAGCAAATAATTCGTCGATGGACTCACCTGGTTGCATCTTAAAGCGCATGTATTCTTTCTTGAACATGTATTGCCTTAACTCCTTGATCCTTTTGGATCCTTCGTGGTAGTCACCAAGTGCTTTTGACACATCGTATGCAGATTGGAGGTGTGCAACACGGTCGAAGTCACTTTGAGTTAATCCTTGTATGATCAAGTTTCGAGCCTTGTTGTTGTTGTCGACATCTCTCAGATTTGTAGATGTAACTTGATCATTTGACGGCACTTCGTAAGGCTTGTACACCTTCTCCCATACTGCAAAGCCTTGTGCCTAGATGAAAGCCTCCATGCGTGCCTTCCAAACCTGAAAATCAATACCAGCAAACACACAAGGTTTGGCGGAGTATTTCTCCATGATGATTAGTCAAAAACATATACAAATCACAAAGATTAGAGCACCGTGGCTCTGATACCAATTGTAGGATCAAAGAGCACGTGAAAATCTACCAAAGGGGGGTGAATGGTAGATTTAAAAATGTTACGCAATGGAAACAATTAAATCCCAACCCCTTTGGCAGAAAAATGGTTTGTTAAAGAAATTGTGTGTGAGACTAATCTAAATGTGTTTCACCGTGACAAAAGTGATAGATATCAAAGAAAATCAAGTCACGAAGACGACACAACAAGAATCACTCAAACCGTTGAGAGAAACTCAAGTTACGATTGAAAGATCGAACAAAGGTCAATCTGTCCTACCCGAGAAAAACAGTTCTGGAACGCTGCAAAGAAACTCGTGTAGATCAAAAACCACATATCCAATTATTGTGAACTTTTGATAGATGATATAAAATTAAGTTCTGAAGACAACTCAAAAGGAATCACATAAATTTGATCTGTAAAACTCGAGTTATGATAAAACTATCGAAGAAAGGTAGTGCCATGCAGAAAACTCGACGAGAAAAACTCTTCTGGAACAAGTGGGACGAAAAAGGCACAAAAGTTTCTTTCAACTATGAAATTTATTCAATAGAACACAAGAGGAACAGTACCAAAGTTGTCTATCACGAGCTCTGACCTCCCTTGCTTATATAACCAGCCCCTAGGCCAACCCAATCTCAACTAGGACTCTAATCCTACTCAAATCACGAATCGAAACTTTCCATCACTGCTCAAGACTCTTCTATAAGCAGATAGAAGCAATCTTAAGACTTCCAAACACCTTAGGAACGTATCCCACATTCCTAAAACAACTAAAATTCGTGACCCACACGAAATCCTATCATAACCAACTCCAAAATTTCCATATTTGAGTTAAACTCGACTCAGCCGCAGCCTGAGTCCATAACCTAGTCGGTTGGACATTTCTGACCAATTCTTTACATACACATCTCTTAATCATGCCTTGGAACCATTCAGCCACGTTCATGCACTCCTTGCACATGTGCAAACATCTTCCAACGACGTCCACGATACCTTCATATGCATTGTTCTTGATTCATACATGTTGTGCGACGTCCCGATCAACTCAACCACAATTCCTCCCGAACTTGGTTGTAGAACCTCATCTTCTCCCTAAGACTAGTTCAATAAATCCCGTCACCAGCCATGTCTTGAACTCAAGAAACACCTGCACATGAATAAATAACCAATACATACGAGCCCTAGTCCGCGACTTGACTCAAATTAGTTCCGAACACAACACCTTACGTGAGCACCTTTCATAAGCATGTTGCAAAACCACAGTAAAACGATATCAGCCATATCAACCAAAACGGACCAAAAACTTAGCAAATGAATACTAGACAATCTTTCCAACAATGTAAAGAAAGTTTGAATCATTGCAAGATAAAAGAAGAACAATTACAATCAAGCTTCGAACCTTGCGAAAGCTAACCAAAACATGTTGGACCTCTCGTCGAATCTTGATAAAAAGATGTTTTGTTAGTATTCAAAACTTTTATTGCCATGGCCAATGTATTCAGCATACATAGGTATCACACGTGCACCACGATCTCTGGCCTCCCTTGCTTTTATAACCATCCCTTAGGCCAACCCAATCCTAACGAGTACTCAAATCCTACTCAGATTCAACCGAAACTTTCCATAACTGCTCAAGACTCTTCCATACGCAGATAGAAGCAATCTTAAGACTTCCAAACACCTTAGGAACGTATCCCATATTCCTAAAACAACCCAACTTCATGACCCATATGAAATCCTATATATCATAACCAGCTCAAATCTTCCATATTTGAGTCAATCCCGACTCAGCCGCAGCCTGAGTCCATAAGCTAGTCCGTTGGACCTTTGAGACCAATTCTTTACATCCACTTCTCTTCATCACGCCTTGGAACCATGTAGCCACGTCCATGCACTCCATGCATACGTGCACACACCTTCCAACGACGTTCACGATACCTTCATATGCATTGTTCTTGATTCAAACATGTTGCGCGACCTCCTGATCAACTCAACCACAATTCCTCCCTAACTTGGTTGTTGAACTTCATCTTCTCTCTAAGACTAGTTAAATGGATCCCGTCACTAGGTATGTCTTGAACTTAAGCAACACCTGCACATGAATAAACAACCAATATTTCTGACCACAAGTCCTCGACTTGACTCTTGTTAGTTCTGAAACCACATCACCTTACGTGAGCACCTCACATAAGCGTGTTGCGAACCATAGAAAAATGATATCAGCCATAACCACCAAAACACACCAAAACTTAGTAAAATAATACTAAACAAACTTTCAATAACTGTAAAACAAGTTCGAAACATTGCAAGTTAAAAACAGAACCATTGCAGTTTAGCACCGGACCTTGTCAAAGCTAACCGAACCTTTAACCAGAGCTTACAAAAGCTAGGAGGACCTAGCTCCGGAGCTTACCAAAGCTATCGGACCTAGCACTGGAGCTTACCAAAGCTAGTCAGACTTAACCAAAATAAGTCTGACCTAGCCAAAGAAAGTCGAACCTTACGTCGGATGTTGCCGGAGCTACCCAAAACATGCCAGATGTATCGTCGGATCTTGCAGGAGCTCGGACCTAGAGTCGGACCTTGTTAAAAGGGTGTTTTGGCAGTATTCAAAACTTTTATCATCAAAGCAAATGTATTCAGCACACATAGGTCTCACACACTGTTCTGTTGAGGTACATAAGGTGAAGAAAATTGATGATCTATTCCATTTTTTGCACAAAAGTGATTAAACAATTGATTTTTAAATCCGGTTCTGTTATCACTTCTAATTGCTTTTAAAGATCCTGGGTGATCAATTGATAATATCAGAAATAAAGTTGTAAAGTGACTAAAATCTTCATTATTAGATGCCATAAAGTAAACCCAAGAGTATCTTGAATAGTCATCAACAATGACAAGAACATACCATTTAGCTACGAAGGATTGAACATGTGAAGGTCATACGTTTCAAGGTGCAAAAGTTGACCCAGTTTAGTTGTCATGGTCATTGAGAGAGGAGCATGTGAACCTGCAACCATCTTAGCATGTCTACAAGAAGAGCACTAACACGCGTTAGATGATAAAAGCCTACGTGACCAAGTCTACGATGCCAAAAATATAAGTGTTTTGAATCATTAGCAGCTAGACACCTATGCTTAGAGGATGACATATCAAAATCAGCTTTAAAAACTCTTCCAAACCCAGACATGTTAAAAATAAGCTCACTGGTTTAATCTACAACCTTGCAACAATTTTTAGTGAAAATAATTTTCAGATTTTCATCTAGCAATTGTGAAACAGAAAGCAAGTTGTATTTAAAATTTTTAACAAGTGCCACATCCTTCAAAGTGTAGTGATTATTTACTCTAATGGAACCTTTAACAATTATAGGACTTGAAGAATTATCAGAAAAAATAACATTCTCTACACGTGACACACCAGAGAGGGAGGAGAACCAATCTTTATTACTAGTCATGTGGCGTGAGCAACCTGAATCTACAATCTAAATGTTCTCCTTCCTCAAACGTGTAACCTACATAGAAGCACAATACATCGATGACTCAATACTGGGGTTAGCCAAAAGACATTTAGGAATCTAGTACTGAGTCACACGACGTGCATCAGGAAAAACACGAGAAAGCTGAGAGAAAACAGCAGGTTTATGAGCCAAATTTTGAGGATTTTTGTACCCAACTACTAACTTACGACGTGTTATATGTGTAGCACGAAAAACAGTAGGTTTGGGAGCAAACTTTGCATATTTTTGACTCATAACAGCAGGTTGCATGTTCTTGATATTTGATTCAGCATGTGCAACAAATGTTGCACGAGAGTTATGAGATCTAGCTTGCATTCTTTCTTTTTTTCTGTTGTTTAGCTAGTCCATAACAAAAATCTATGACATGACCATCTCTACCACAGTGGGTACAATGAAATTTAACTTTGTGCTCATGTCTAGATGAGCAAGCAACATGTTTATTAGAAGCTAAATGAGACAATGCCCCAGAAGATTTGAAAATCACTTCTTTTATTTTAGGAACTGTTTGAATCAAACCACTTCCTAATGACATTACAATTTTAGGTGGATGTCCCTTAGCATGAGCATGAGAACAAAACCTAAACCAGTTTTATCATTGCAAGACTTGAAAAAATTCAGCAGCAAATTTAGATTCTTATTCCAATTAGAAAACCGCTCTAGGGTCCTCTACATGTCATCAAGTTTTTTGACAAGTCTAGACAGTTTTCACATGAATTTTTTCCTTTCAGTTCGCAATTAGAACTATATTTAACTTCATGAGAACATAAAGCATTGTTCAATATAGAAATCTCCTTCATAGCATCTTGTAGTTTCTCATCAAGATCATCACAAGTGGAACAATGCAAATCAATTGTAGAACAGCTATCATATTTCATGTTTTTATCATTAGGTGCAGCAAATTCTCTGGTCTTTTCAATCTCTAACTCAAATTTATAAAGTATGGAGGTGTGTGCACTTATTAGAAAGGACGATTGTTCATATATTAAATCACATGAGGAACAATAATCATCACAGGAATAAAAAATTTCAAACGATTAATTTCAGATTCTAGTGACTCGATTTTAACACCATTGCCCCTAAGCTTTTTGTCCCTTTTCTTAACTATAACAGTGGCACGAGAAATAGCATCACACATTTCTCAGCAAGTAGGACATACCTCTTCATTGTCATTGTTGTGTTCTACCTCCTTCATACTTGATCTTGACTTGCTCGCCATGAAGCACAAGTTTGCCAAATCATCTTCATCTTCGTCACTTCCGATGTCCACATTGCATGAGCCAAGTTTTTGAAGTGTGGAGACAAAACTATTCACCAATTGGCGTCCTGTAAAATCCTTCTTTTTCTTGTTGTTGTAGAGGAGTGCTTCGTTCTTGTTTGCTTTTCGTCACGCAAAGTAGGACCTGAAAGGTTAGGGCAATTTGTACAAAAATATCCTGTCTTACTACATTCGAAGCATCGTCGGGGTCCGACACTCCCTCTACTTCTAGTTCTCACATTTTGCAATGCTTTTGAGAACCAAGTAGAGATGAGTGCAAGTTCTTCTTCTGAAAACTCTTCAATCTGTTCAAGGGTTAGAGGGGACAACAAAGCAAGTGTTCTACAAGATGAAGATTGGCTGGAGCTAGGCATGTCACATCAAGAAACAAATGCAAGAGACTTGTTGGGGTTCTTTCATGAGATTATGTCAATTTCATGAGTTTTAAATTTAGAATATAGAACATCTAAAGTAAGTGTACTCATGATGGTAGATTCACGAATAGATGTGACTTTCATCTCCCAAATTGACATGTCTAATGCACTTAGTAATTGCCTAGCATTCTCAGCATCTGAAATATTAAAGTTGATGCTATGCAAGTTGCTGGGAATTTTATTAAAGCGAGCAAAGAGGTCGTTGATGGACTCACCTAGTTGCATCTCAAAGCGCATGTACTCCTTTTTGAACATGTCTTGCCTTACCTCCTTGATCGTGTTGGATCCTATGTGGTAATCACATAGAGCTTTCCAAACATCGTACGCAGATCAGAGGTAAGCAACTCAGTAAAAGTCGCTTTGAGTTAGTCCTTTTACAATCAAGTTCCAAGACTTATTGTTGTTGTCGACATCTCTCAGATTTGTAGCTATAACTTGATCATTTGGCGGCACTTCGTAATGCTTGTACACCTTTTTCCATATTGCAAAGCCTTGCACCTGGATGAAAGCCTCCATGCGTGTCTTCTAAACCTAAAAATCAATACCACTGAACACACAAGGTTTGGCGGAGTATTTCTCCATGATGATTATTCAAAACACGTGCGAATCTGAAAGATTAAAGCATTGTGGCTCTGATACAAATTGTAGGATCGATGAGCATGTGAAAAGCTACCAGAGGGGGGTGATTGGTAAATTACAACTTTTTCAGCAGAAGCAACGAAAACCCTCCGCAGGAAATTGATCTGTTAAATAAATCGTGTGTGTGACTAATCTAAACACGATCAATTGTGACCAAACTAGAATAGATTGTGGAGAAAGTCACGAAGACGTCACAAACAAGAATCACAAAAATCTGTCGAGAAAAACTCATGTTAAGATAGAAAGACAGAACAAAGGTCAATTTATTCTACCCTAGATAAACCAGATATGCAACACTGCAAAGAAACTCGTGTAGATCCAAAACCACAAATACAATGACTGTGAAATTTCCACAGATGATAGAAAATCAAGTTGTTAAGACAACTGAAGAAGAATCATGTCAATTGGATCTGTAAAACTCGAGTTATGATAAAACCACCAAAGCAAGGTAGTGTTGTGCAGAAACTCGACGAGAAAAACTTGTCTGAAACAAGTCAGAAGAACAAGGCACAAAAGTTCCTTTAAACTATGATCTTTTATTCAATAGAACACAAGAGTAACAGAACCAAAGTCGTACACCACGAGCTCTAGCCTCCCTTGATTTTATAACCAGCCCTTAGGCCAACCAAATCCTAACTAGGACTCAAATCCTACTCAGATTCAACCGAAACTTTCTCAAGACTCTTCCATATGCAGATAGAAGCAAGCTTAAGACTTCCAAACACCTTAGGAACGTATCCCATATTTCTAAAATAACCCAACTTCGTGACCCACACGAAATCCTATCATAACCAACTCAAATCTTTCCATATTTTAGTCAAACCCGACTCAGCCGCAGTCTGAGTCCATAACCTAGTTGGTTGGACCTTTCCTACCAATTGTTTATATCCACATCTCTTCATCATGCCTTGGAACCATGTAGCCATGTCCATGCACTCCTTGCACATGTGCAAACACATTCCAACGATGTCCACGATACCTTCATATGCATTGTTCTTGAT
Source organism: Tuctoria greenei (assembly GCA_036927565.1). Taxonomy (NCBI): domain Eukaryota; kingdom Viridiplantae; phylum Streptophyta; class Magnoliopsida; order Poales; family Poaceae; genus Tuctoria; species Tuctoria greenei. The sequence goes on along the minus strand of JAYESD010000006.1, from coordinate 39,084,830 downwards.
TGAAACATGATGCGCAACCTCCCGATCAACTCAACCACAATTCCTCCCGAACTTGGTTGTTGAACCTCATATTCTCCCTATGACTAGTTCAATGGATCCCGTCACAAGCCATGTCTTGAACTCAAGCAACACCTACACATGAATAAACAACTAATACTTCCGAGCACAAGTCCTCGACTTGACTCTCGTTAGTTCTGAAACCACAACACCTTACGTGAGCACCTCATATAAGCATGTTGCAAACCATAGCAAGATGTATCATCCATAACCACCAGAACACACCAAAAACTTAGTAAAAGAACACTAAGCATACTTTCCATAGATGTAAAGCAAGTTCAAAACATTGCAACGTAAAAGCAGAACCATTGCAGACTAGCACCGGACCTTGCCCAAGCTAACCGGACCTTGAAACGGAGCTTACCAAAGCTAGCAGGACCTAGCGCTGGAGCTTACCAAATCTAGTCAGACCTAGCACTGGAGCTTACCAAAGCTACTCGGACCTAGCGTCGGAGCTTACCAAAAACATGTCGGACCTAGCCATAGCAAGTTGGACATTACGTCGGACCTTGCTGGAGCTACCCAAAACAAGTCGGACCTATCGTTGGACCTTGCAGGAGCTCGGACCTAGAGTCTGACCTTGATGAAAAAGGTGTTTTGGTAGTATTCAAAACTTTTATCGTAAAAGCCAATGTATTTAACACACATAGGTCTCACAAATAGATCACCAATTTTCTTCACCTTATATACCTCAACAAAACGGTGTTTTAGAGAGAAAGAACTGGACCTTAGTTGAGATGGCTAGGACTATGCTTGATGAATATCAAACTCCTAGAAAATTTTGGGCTGACACAATTGCATTCGCTTGTTATGTCTCAAATCTTGTTTTCTTGCATGCTAAGCTAGGAAAAACACCATATGAGCTTCGGTTTGGACATAGCCCTAGTGCCACGCACTGTCGGGTCTTTGGTTGCAAATGCTTTGTTAAGAAACATGGTAATCTTGATAAATTTGAAGCTAGATCTGTTGATGGCATGTTTCTTGGTTATCCATCTCATACTAGAGGCTACCGTGTGCTTTTACTTGACACTAACAAAATTGTGGAGACTTTTGAGGTTTCTTTTGATGAAGCTAGCCCAGCTACTAGCTCTAATATTGCAGGTCCGGATCCATACCCGCAGGGGGAGAGCATTTTCGTTGAAGATGAGGAAGAAGTGGGGTTGCTGCCCGAAAATTCAGCAGCTAGTGGCATTGTTCCAGCTTCGGATGTTGATTCACAACCAGCACCGACAACTACCATTGCTGGTACAAATCATCCTCAAGTCACAAGCTCATCTATTTTCGATGAACTTGAAGAACATGGAGTTTGTGAAGTGTCTACTCCCGTCCGAATCCTCAAATGTCATCCTCCACAACAAATCATTGGGAGCTTGCACGAAAGAGTCACACGGTCCAAGTTTTGCGATCCAAACTCTCACACTCATTCTGCTTCTGTAACTTCTTTTGAACCCAAAGATATATCACACGCACTCACTAATGAATCTTGGATTATTGTCATGCAAGAAGAGTTAAAATTTTTGAAATAAATAGTGTTTGGAAACTTGTACCTCCACCTCAAGGTCTCTCTAATCGGAACTAAATGGGTGTTTAAGAATAGACAAAGTGGGGATGGGGTTGTGGTTAGGAACAAGTCTAGGTTGGTTGCTCAAGGTTTCACACAAGTTGAAGGTCAACATTTTGATGGAACTTTTGCTCCTGTTGCTAGATTAGAAGCCATAAGAATTTTGTTAGCTTTTGCTGCATCTAAAGGTTTCAAGTTATATCAAATGGATGTTAAAAGTGCTTATCTTAATGGCTACATAGATGATGGTGTAAGACCTATGTGTGCTGAATACATTGGCTTGTAGTGAATACACTTGCTTTGACGATAAAAGTTTTGAGTATCACCAAAACACCTTTTTATTAAGGTCCGACTAGTTTTGTAAGCTCCGATGGGAGCTTGGTTATACTAGTTTTGGTAAGCTCCAGCGCTAGGTTCTACTAGCTTTTGTTAGCTCCGGCTCAAGGTCCGGGTTGCTCTGGCAAGGTCCAGAACTTGACCGTAATGCTTCTGCTTTTCAATGTTTCATACTTGCTTTACATCTCTGGAAAGATTGCTCAGTATTCATTTGCTAAGTTTTGGTGCATTTTGGTTGATATGGATGATATCGTGTTACTGTGGTTTTGCAACATGCTTATGTGAGGTGCTCACATAAGGTGTTGTGTTCGGAACTAACTTGAGTCAAGTCGAGGACTTGGGCTCGTATAGATTGGTTGTTTATTCATATGCAGGTGTTGCTTGAGTTCAAGACATGGCTGGTGATGGGATCCATTGGACTAGTCTCAGGGAGGAGATGAGGTTCCAATAACCAAATTCAGGAGGAATTGTGGTTGAGCTGATCAGGAGGTTGCGCAACATGATTGAATCAAGAACAATGCATGTGAAGGTATCCTGGACATCATTGGAAGATGTTTGCACGTGTGCAAGGAGTGCATGGACGTGTCTACATGGTTCCGAGACGTGATGAAGAGATGTGGACGTAAAGAGTTGGTCGGAAAGGTCCAACCGACTAGGTTATGGACTTAGGCTACGGCTGAGTCGGGTTTGACTCAAATATGGAAAGATTTGAGTTGGTTATGATAGGATTTCGTGTGGGTCACGAATTTGAGTTGTTTAGGAATGTGGGATACGTTCCTAAGGTGTTTGGAAGTCTTAAGATTGCTTCTATCTGCGTATAGAAGAATCCTAAGCAGTTATAAAAAGTTACGATTTGTGAACAGAGTAGGATTAGGTTCCTGATTTGAGTTGAGTTGGCTTTCGAGCTGGTTATATAAGCAAGGGAGCCAGGAGCTCGTGGTGCACTACTTTGGGGATGTTCCTCTTGTGTTCTATTGAATAAAATTTGTAGTTTGAAGGAACTTTTGTGCCTTGTTCGCCCGACTTGTTCCAGACAAGTTTTACTCGTCGAGTTTCTGGACAGCAGTACCTTTCATTGGTGGGTTTATCATAACTCGAGTTTTACAGATCCAATTGACGTGATTCTTTTTGGGTTGTCTTCACAACTTGATTATCTATAATATGTCAAAATTTCACGGTCATTGGATTTGTGGTCTATGATATACACGAGTTTCTTTGCAGCTTCCAGAACTGTTTTTTCTCGGGTAGGGCAGATTGACCTTTGTTTGATCTTTCGATCATAACTTGAGTTTTTCTCGATGGATTTGAGTGATTCTTATTTTGTTGTCTTCGTGACTTGATCCTCTCTGATATATATCACTTTTGTCACGGTGAAACACGTTTAGATTAGTCTCACACATGATTTCTTTAACAAATCGTTTTTCTGCCGAAGGGGTTGGGGTTTAATTGTTTCCGCTGCGTAAGATTTTTTAAATCACCATTCACCCCCCCTTCTAGTAGCTTTTCACATGCTCTTCGATCCTACAATTGGTATTAGAGCCACGGTGCTCCAATCTTTGTGATTTGCGCGTGTTTTTGACTAATCATCATGGAGAAGTACTCCGCCAAACCTTGTGTATTTGCTAGTATTGATTTTCAGGTTTGGAAGGAACGCATGGAGGCTTTCATCCAGGCACAAGGCTTTGCAATATGGGAGAAGGTATACAAGCCTTACAAAGTGCCATCAAACGATCAAGTTACAACTACAAATCTGAGAGATGTCGACAACAACAACAAGGCTCGAAACTTGATCATACAAGGATTAACTCAAAGCGACTTCGACCGTGTTGCGCACCTCCGATCTGCATACGATGTGTGGAAAGCACTTTGTGACTACCACGAAGGATCCAACACGATAAAGGAGGTAATATAGGACATGTTCAAGAAAGAATACATGCGCTTCGAGATGCAACCCGGTGAGTCCATTGATCACCTCTTTGCTCGCTTTAATAAAATTCTCAGTTACTTGCATAGCGTGAATGTAAATTTTTCAGATGCTGAAAATGCTAGGCAATTGCTAAGTGCATTAGATATGTCAATTTGGGAGATGAAAGTCACATCTATTCGTGAATCTACTGTCATGAGTACACTTACTTTAGATGTGCTATATTCCAAGCTAAAAACTCATGAAATTGACATAATATCATGTAAGAACTCCAACAAGTCTATTGCTTTTGTTTCTCAACGGTATATGCCTAGATCCGGCCAATCTTCATCTTGTGGTACACTTGCTTTGTTGTCCTCTCTAACCCTTGAACAGATTGAGGAGTTTCCAGAGGAGGAGCTAGCACTTCTCTCTACGAGGTTCTCAAAAGCATTGCAAAATGTGAGAACTAGAAGGAGAGGAAGCTCCGGACCTCAACGATGCTTCGAATGTGCTAAGACAGGACACTTTCGTACAGATTGTCCTAACCTTTCAGGTCCTACCTCCCGGGAAGAAAAACAATCAAGGATAAAGCACTCCTCAACAAACGATAAGAAGAAAAAGAAGGGTTTTACAGGTCGCCAACTGGTGAACAGTTTTATCTCAGCACTCCAGGAACTTGGCTCAAGTGACGTGGACATTGGAAGTGATGAAGATGAAGATGATTCAGCAAACTTGTGCTTCATGGCGGGCAAGTCAAGATCAAGTATGGAGGAGGCAGAATACAACAGCGACAATGAAGAGGTATGTCCTACTTGCGAAGAAATGTGTGATGCTATTTCTCGTGCCACTGTTATTGTTAAGAAAAAGGACAAAAAGCTTAGGGACAATGCTGTTAAAATTGAGTCACTAGAATCTGAAATTAATCGTTTGAAATTCTTGATTCCTAGTGATGATTCTTGTTCCTCATGTGACTTAATATATGAACAATTGTCCTCCCTAAGAAGTGCACATACCTCCACACTTGATAAACTTGAACTTGAAATTGAAAAGAACAAAAAGCTTGTTGCACTTAATATTGGAAACTTAAAAGTTGTTTCTTGTTCTACAAATGATTTGCATTGTTCTAGTTGTGATGATCTTGATAAGAAACTGCAAGATGCTATGAATGAAATATCTATATTGAACAATGTTTTACGTTGTCATGAAGTTAAATATTGTTCCAACTGCAAATTAAAAGGAAAAACTTCATGTGAAAATTGCCTTGATCTGTCCAATAAACTTGATAACATGCAAAAGACATTTGATTGGTTTTGTAATGGGAATAAAAACCTAAACTTGTTGCTGAATTCATCCAAGTCTTGCAATAATAAAACTGGTTTAGGTTTTGATTCTCATGCTCATGCTAAGGTACATCCACCTAAAATTGTAAATTCACTAGGAAGTGGTTTGATTCAAACAGTTCCTAAACAAAAAGAAGTGGTTTTCAAATCTGCAGGAGTATTGTCTCATTCGGTTTCAAATAAAAATGTTGTTTGCTCATCTAGACATTAACACAAAGTTAAATTTCATTGTACCTACTGTGGTAGAGATGGTCATATCATATATTTTTGTTATATACTAGCTAAACAACAAAAAAGGGAAAGAATGGTTGCTAGATCTCATAACTTTCATGCAAAATTTACTGCACATATTGAACCGAATGTACAACCTGCTGTTTTGAGTCAAAAACATTCAAAGTTTACCTCCGGACCTTCTGTTTTTGCCTCCGGAGCTACTGATTTTTGTGCTACACAAGTAACACCTTATAGGTCAGTAGTTAAGAATAAAAAATCTCAAACTTTGACTCATAAACCTACTGTTTTGTCTCAGCTTTCGCGTGTTTTTCCTGCTGCACGTCGCGTGACTCAGTACTGGATTCCTAAATGCCTTTTGACTAACCCCAGTATTGGGTCATCGATGTATTGTGCTTCTATGTAGGTTACACGTTTGAGGAAGGAGAACATTTGGATTGTGGATTCAGGTTGCTCACGCCACATGACCGGTAACAAAGATTGGTTCTCCTCCCTCTCTTTTGTGTCACGTGTAGAGAATGTTACTTTTGCCGATAATTCCTCAACTCCTATAATTGCTAAGGGTTCGGTTAGAGTATCACTACACTTTGAAGGATGTGGCACTTCTCAAAAATTTGAAATACAACTTGCTTTCTGTTTCACAATTGCTAGATGAAAATCTGGAAATTATTTTCAATAAAAACTGCTGCAAAGTTGTATGTTCAAATAGTGAGCTTATTTTTAACATGTCTCAGTTTGGAAGAGTTTTTAAAGCTGATTTTTATATGTCTTCCTCTAAGCATAGGTGTCTAGTTGCTAATGATTCAAAGGACTTATTTTTTTGGCATCGTAGACTTGGTCACGTAGGTTTTGATCACCTAACGCGTGTTAGTGCTCTTGATCGCATACGTGGGCTGCCTAAGCTTAAAGGGGACAAAGAAATTGTGTGCTCTTCTTGTAGACATGCTAAGATTGTTGCAGGTTCACATACTCCTCTCACAATGATCATGACAACTGAACCGTGTCAACTTTTGCACTTTGACACCATAGGACCTTCACGTGTTCAATCTTTCGGAGGTAAATGGTATGTTCTTGTGATTGTTGATGATTATTCTAGATACTCTTGGGTTTACTTTATGGCGTCTAAGAATGAAGCTTTTAGTCACTTTATAACTTTATTTTTTAGATTATCAATTGATCACCCAGGATCTTTAAAAGCAATTAGAAGTGATAATGGAACTGAATTTAAAAATCAATCTTTTGATCACTTTTGTGCTGAAAATAGAATAGATCATCAATTTTCTTCACCATATGTACCCCAACAAAATGGTGTTGTAGAAAGAAAGAACAGAACCTTAGTTGAGATGGCTAGGACTATGCTTGATGAATATCAAACTCCTAGGAAATTTTGGGCTGATGCGTTAGCAACTGCTTGTTATGTCTCGAATCGTGTTTTCTTGCATGCTAAGCTAGGTAAAACACCATATGAGCTCCGGTTTGGACATAGGCCTAGTGTTACACACTTTCGGGTCTTCGGTTGCAAATGCTTTGTTAAGAAACATGGTAATCTTGATAAATTTGAACCTAGATCCATTGATGACATGTTTCTTGGTTATCCATCTCATACTAGAGGCTACCGAGTGCTTTTACTTGACACTAACAAAATTGTGGAGACTTGTGAAGTGTCTTTTGATGAAGCTAGCCCAGGTACTAGCTCAAACATTGCAGGTCCAGATCCATATCCGCAGGGGGGAGCATTTTTGTTCTAGATGAGGAAGAATTGGAGCTGCTGCCCAAAAATTCAGCAGCTAAAGACTTTGGTTTAGCTCCGGATGTTAATTCTCAACTAGCACCGACAACCATCAATGCTGATTCAAATCATCCTCAAGTAACAATCTCATCGATTTGTGATGAATATGAAGAAGAAGAAGCTTGTGAGACATCTGTTCCCCTACAGTTTTACAAAGATCATCCCCCACAACAGATGATTGGAAGCTTGCACGAACGAGTCACACGGTCCAGGTTTTGCGATCCAAACTCTTATGCTCATTCTGCTTTTGTTGCTTCTTTTGAACCCAAAGATATATCACACGCACTGACTAATGAATCTTGGATTATTGCCATGCAAGAAGAGTTAGAAAAATTTGAAAGAAATAATGTTTGGAAACTTGTACCTCCACCTCAAGGTCACACTTTAACTGGAACTAAATGGGTATTTAAAAATAAACAAAGTGAGGATGGGGTTGTGGTTAGGAATAAAGCTAGGTTGGTTGCTCAAGGTTTCACTCAAGTTGAAGGTCTAGATTTTGATGAAACTTTTGCTCCCGTTGCTAGATTAGAAGCCATCAGAATTTTGTTAGCCTTTGCTGCATCTAAAGGTTTCAAGCTATATCAAATGGATGTTAAAAGTGCTTTTCTAAATGGCTACATAGATGAGGAGGTTTATGTGAAACAACCACCAGGTTTTGAAAATCCAGATTTTCCTAATCATGTTTACAAACTGTCCAAAGCCTTGTACAGTTTCAAATAAGCCCCTAGAGCATGGTATGATAGGTTAAAAACATTATTACTTGAAAAAGGGTTTACCATGGGCAAGGTTGATAAAACTCTTTTTGTGCTTAAGCATGGCAATGACTCATTATTCGTTCAAGTGCATGTTGATGATATTATCTTTGGTTGTGCTTCTCATGATCTTGTGTCCAAGTTTTCAGCAATGATGAGTTCCGAATTTGAAATGAGTATGATGGGTGAACTCACTTACTTTTTGGGGCTGCAAATCAAGCAAACAAAGGAGGGTACCTTTGTACATCAAACGAAGTATACAAAAGATCTCCTAAGGCGCTTCAACATGGACAAAAGCAAGCCTTTTCGGACACCAATGGGAACAGCAACAACACTTGGACTTGATGAAGATGGTGAACCCGTGGATCAAAAAGAATATAGAAGCATGATTGGATCACTTTTATACCTCACGGCATCAAGACCAGACATACAATTCAGCGTATGTCTTTGTGCACGGTTTCAAGCCTCCCCACATGCTTCACATCGTCAAGCCGTCAAAAGGATTCTCAGGTACTTACATGGAACTCAAGAATTTGGAATTTTTCTTCCTTCTTCCTCAACTGTTACTTTGAAAGCTTTTTCGGATGCTGATTTTGGGGGTTGTAGGATAGATAGGAAAAGTACTTCTGGTGCTTGTCATTTTCTTGGTAATTCTCTTGTTGCTTGGTCCTCTAGAAAACAAAATTCAGTTGCACAATCCATAGCTGAATCTAAATATGTAGCTACTGCTAGTGCTTGCTCACAAATTCTTTGGATTGTTCAAAGACTTAAGGACTATGGGGTTGATCTAGATAGTGTTCCACTGTTCTGTGATAACACTAGTGCCATTTGCATTGCTAAAAACCCCGTGCAACATTCTAGAACTAAGCACATTGACATTAGGTATCACTTTCTCCGAGATAATGTTGAAAAAGGAAACATTGTGCTTCACCCATGTAGATACCGAACAACAATTGACTGACATTTTTACAAAACCTTTGGATTTCACTCGTTTTTATTACATTGGTAGTGAAATAGGGGTTATGCATCCTCATGGCTTAAATTGAGGGGGAGTTTTGAAACTTGGGAAGTCTATTTGTGAATCTGAAATTAAGATAATATGAGCATAGTATTTTATACATATATGACTTTTTGATTCCTTTTACATGCTGAAAGTTCTTACTACATTACTCGTGTTATACATTTTGTAGTTTTTGCCATGTCTAGTAACTGGAATAATTACATACACTAAAACTGGTCATGCTCAAACTTTCTTGCTGTTTTAAACTTGTTACATGTTCACAAGTGCTTTTAATCATTAAGAATTAATCAAGTAATCAACTCACATGTTGAGTTTTTATGAACAAATATAAATGGAGAAAAGATCAGGAGAATATGCATGCATCACACTTCTTCTTTTGAGATGGCTTATCATTGCACTTAGATATGAACTTGGAAGAAGTTGTGTATGACTAAAACCATGACCTTAAGCTTATGATTGTCAAATCACATAGGCTTGGCTTGGTTGGTTAGAATAAGGCAGATGCGCATATAATCTCTTGCAAATATCATATGATCTAAATTTATGATTTGAAAAATAATAAAATGCAGCAATTAGTATCATGATTTTAGGTTTTGAAATAGTTAAGTTTGTGAGATCATGACTTACTTAAATTGAAAATTACATTTGATCTCTAGCATGGCTTACACTACTTTATGTATTTCATTGATGTGATAATGTAAGGTACTTGATATTATGACTTGGATGAGCTTTGTTTATATGTATATGTTATAATATGCTCATAACAACTAAAGGGGGAGAGATAAGCATGAAGAGAAAGAGAATATGTGCATAAGAAGAGATAATAAAGGGGGAGAGATAATATGGGATAACTTTTGGATTTTCTTCTCATTTTACTTTTGATTTACAAAGGGGGAGAAATTGCCTTCAAAACTTTTATGTGAATAAGCCAATGTTTGGATTTTAAATGGTGTTGCGAATGCATTCATCAAGGGGGAGATTGTAAGACCTATGTGTGCTGAATACATTAGCTTGTTGTGAATACACTTGCTTTGACGATAAAAGTTTTGAGTATCACCAAAACACCTTTTTATTAAGGTCCGACTAGTTTTGTAAGCTCCGGCGAGAGCTTGGTTATACTAGTTTTGGTAAGCTCCGGTGCTAGATTCTACTAGCTTTTGTTAGCTCCAGCTCAAGGTCCGGGTTGCTCTGGCAAGGTCCAGAACTTGACCACAATGCTTCTGCTTGTCATTGTTTCGTACTTGCTTTACATCTCTGGAAATATTGCTTAGTATTCATTTGCTATGTTTTGGTGCATTTTGGTTGATATGGATGATATCGTGTTGTTGTGTTTTTGCAACATGCTTATGTGAGGTGCTCACATAAGGTGTTGTGTTCGGAAATAACTTGAGTCAAGTCGAGGACTTGGGCTCGTATGGATTGTTTGTTTATTCATGTGCAGGTGTTGCTTGAGTTCAAGACATGGCTGGTGATGGGATCCATTGGACTAGTCTCAGGGAGGAGATAAGGTTCCAACAACCAAATTCAGGAGGAATTGTGGTTGAGCTGATCAGGAGGTTGCGCAGCATGATTGAATCAAGAACAATGCATGTGAAGGTATTGTGGACGTCATTGGAAGATGTTTGCACGTGTGCAAGGAGTGCATGGACATGGCTACATGGTTCCGAGGCGTGATGAAGAGATGTGGACGTAAAGAGTTGGTCGGAAAGGTCCAACCGACTAGGTTATGGACTTAGGCTACGGCTGAGTGAGGTTTGACTCAAATATGGAAAGATTTGAGTTGGTTATGATAGGATTTCGTGTAGGTCACGAATTTGAGTTGTTTAGGAATGTGGGATACGTTCCTAAGGTGTTTGGAAGTCTTAGATTGCTTGCGTATAGAAGAATCCTAACAGTTATGGAAAGTTACGATTCGTGAACAGAGTAGGATTAGGTACCTGATTTGAGTTGAGTTGGCTTTCGAGCTGGTTATATAAGCAAGAGAGCCCAGAGCTCATGGTGCACGACTTTGGGCCTGTTCCTCTTGTGTTCTATTGAATAAAATTCGTAGTTTGAAGGAACTTTTGTGCCTTGTTCGTCTGACTTGTTCCAAACATGTTTTACTCGTCGAGTTTCTGGACAGCACTACCTTTCGTCGGTGGTTTTATCATAACTCGAGTTTTACAGATCCAATTGACGTGATTCTTTTTGGGTTGTCTTCACAACTTGATTATCTATCATCTGTAAAAATGTCACGGTCATTGGATTTGTGGTATATGATCTACACGAGTTTCTTTGCAGCATTCCAGAACTGTTTTTTCTCGGGTAGGGCAGATTGACTTTTGTTCGATCTTTCGATCATAACTTGAGTTTTTCTCGACGGATTTGAGTGATTCTTATTGTGTTGTCTTCATCACTTGATTCTCTCTGATATCTATCACTTTTGTCATGGTGAAACACATTTAGATTAGTCTCACACACGATTTCTTTAACAAATCATTTTTCTGCCGAAGGGGTTGGGGTTTAATTGTTTCTGTTGCGTAAGATTTTTTAAATCTACCATTCACCCCCCCCCCCCCCCTATGATAGCTTTTCACGTGCTCTTCGATCCTACAGATGGGGTTCATGTCAAGCAACGACCAGGTTATGAAAATCCAGATTTTCGTAATGATGTTTACAAACTGTCCAAAGCCTTGGACGGTCTCAAACTGGCCCCTTGAGCATGGTATCATAGGTTAAAAACATTCTTACTTCAAAAGGGGTTTACCATGGGTAAGGTTGATAAAACTCTTTTTGTGCTTAAGCATGGCAATGACTCATTATTTGTTCAAGTGTATGTGGATGATATTATCTTTGGTTGTGCATCTCATGATTTTGTGTCCAAGTTTTTAGCTATGATGAGTTCAGGATTTGAGATGAGTATGATTGGAGAACTCACATACTTTTTGGGGCTGCAAATCAAGCAAACCAAGAAAGCTACCTTTGTGCATCAAACGAAGTATTCAAGAGACCTTCTTAAACGCTTCAACATGGACAAAAGCAAGCCTCTTCGGACATCAATAGTGTCGAAGTGTTAATGCGACACTTCTCCTGGATCTGCTAAGGAGCAGCCCGCGGAAGTTCTTGTTCAGCGGGGTTAGGCCTCAATCAAGTGTGCGAGCGCGTGAGAGAGTATGAGATGGTGGCTTTTACGTGGTTCGGGTCACAAGGAGCGTAACACCCTACTCCACAGCGGATTGTATTGCTAGTGAGTGTGTATGCGTGTGTGTGTGTGTATCGTGGATTCAATGTTCGGTCCTTTGTAATGGTGTTGGTCTGGTCCTTTTATTGATAAGACCGGACACCTTACAAGTGGGGTCCAGGGCCCGATAGGTGGTCCTGGGGCGATCTTATCCTTAAGATCTAAGGCTTCTCACATAAGATTGCTCTGACTATGGCAGTGAATACTCAAAGTCTTGCCGCCTCTCTTGTCAGTAGCCCACGCGCCGTTGCGGACAATGGCAGAAGGTGTCCCGTCAGCCTATCTTGTTGCCGCAAGCTACCCACTTGGCTGAGTGGGATAGGCCTGCAGCGCCTTCATTGTGATACAATTGGTCATAGCGGTCTCTGACCGTTGGCGTGCTCCGCGTTTTGCACCAGAGGTGGGTGCGCGTCTTCAATGCTTGACTTGGGTAGGGCGCACCATCCCTTAACTCCCGCATCTTACAATCCAGGGCAAGTTGCAGGACACGTGGCAGTGCCGGGGCTGAACCCTGCGGGGACGCCATCCCCGGTCCTTCGTGATGTGTGGCAGCTCCAGGACTCTCCAGGGGACGTGGCAGGTTCGGGCCCTTTCCCATGGGGGGTGCTGATCCTGGGGCTCTGAGCCACGTGGCTGCACCAGAGCTCTCTCCCAAGGTTGGGGAAGGTCCTGTCCCTACACGTGGTGTCTTGAGAACCCGTCTCTCCAGGGGGGACAAGTCCCATCTTCAAGGCTCTCGTGGCCGTGCCGGAGCTCGATATTTGAGGGAGACTAAAGTCTTGTGTAACACCCTAAATTTTCCCATCCTGCATTGCATACATGATCATGCATTAAACATTAGTAGGATAAAAGAAAAATAATAAAACATAAGAGATGGAGCATATATATATAAATGTATGCAGCAAAAGAAGAAAAAAAATAATTATAGCCTAAAACTTGTAATAGGGAATAAGTATTAAAATAATAATAAAAATATATATAAATATATATATAAATAATATATATAACAATATATAAAAATAGAAAAAACATATTAATAATATATGTTATAAAAATAATAAATAATAAATATATGATATTAATAATATATATAAAAAAATATATATATATAAATAATTATATAATAAAGGAAAAGTAAAAAAAATCACCGCTGGCCAGCCAAGCCGGCCCAGCCAGCGGCACCTCCCGCGGCCGCGCGCCCGCAGCCGGGCCCCACCGCCGCCGCTTCCGCCGACAGGCGCCGAGCCGGCCGCGCGCGCCAGCCCCGCTGGCCCCCACCCCCGACGCGCACGCGCGTGCCCCGAGCGCGCCCGCCCCGAGGCCCCGCCTGACCCCCCCCAGCCGCCTGCCACCCCGCTCTCCCGCGCCGTACGCGTCCCGCCCGGTCCGACTCGGCCCCGCCTCCGCGATTTTTCCGCGAGCGCCCGGTCTCCCGCCGCCATACGTCTCCCGCCAACGCCCTGCCGCGATTCCCAGTGCCCGCGTGACTCCCAACCGAGCCGGATACCGATGACTCCCGCCGCCCCTATAAAAGGAACCGAGGCCCTAGGCTTTTTCCCACGAACCAGCAGCCGCCAGCAGAGAAGGAAAAGCCGCCGGAACCAAGGTCCAGAAGGCTGCGCCCAGGGAAGAAAAAAAAAAGAGAAAAAGAAGGGGAAGAAGAGGGAGAAAAAGAGGAGGGCGCCACCGTTCGCCGGAGATCGTCGCCGACATCGCGCCGCCGTCGTCGTGCCACCGAAGGACTGCTGCACCATCTATTTCGTCTACGCGTCGCATTTGTTCCGCGACCGTCAAGCCGTCAGATCTACGGTAGGATTCGTTCCCGATGCGAATTTTAGCGACCGTATTGAATCTAATAGGCGTAAATTAAATTTAGTTGCACCATGATTTTATTTTCAGCAGCATTAATCCACCCTAAAACCCCCGTAAACTCATATGAAAACGTATGAACTAGTCGCATCTAATTAATAAACGACCATAGTAAATTAATTATTAAATTGTGCATGCATGCATGTCATTGCATGTTGATTATTTTGTGTGCATTATGTTGAATTGTATATGTTTTCTTGTATGTATGATCACACGTAGAGGAACGTGCTCAAGAGGCCGCATACGAGGATTTCCAAACCCAAGACTTCGAAGCGCTTGAGCAACCCCATCCGCCGGAGCAAGGCAAGTGTCCTTGAAGCATATTGATCCTATTTTAAATTAAATGTGTTGTTTGCGAACTTGCATGCTTGTGTCAAATTGATGGGAATCCTATGGTAGGAAGTTTACTAGTTTTGTTTGACCACCCTTGTCACCTGGAATTTATGGTAGAGAGTCGGGAAGGGTTTCTACCTTTTTGCTCCGCTTAACTAATTGGGATAGTAAACAACACTACACATTTAATTATGCATCAATGATATTCTGGTTAATGTGAACTGGTCAATACGATGGGTGATCTAAGCAAGCATGGTTTTGTGGATGGGTTGGTTGTTATGGTGGTTCGCTTGCCTTAGATCTAAGGACCGGTTCATGCGAGAATATGTCAGGTCAACAGTGCCACCATAAAGCCAAGTATGGGTGCGGCGTAGCTGAATAATTAGGAGCGCTGCTAGTATTGTATGGACCATTGGATGGCGCGGGGAATGGGAGTCGAGGAGGACTGCCCTGGGATCCGCATGGCACACGAGGGGACCCGTGGGTGGGAGAATAGAGATTCAAGCCTGCCGGTGAAACCTTAGTGGGCCCGTACATACTAGTAGTCCCTTTTGAAAGGCTATTTTGTGATCTCTTGGCCACACACCTACGTAAGTGTGAGATGGCACAATGGAGGTTTCTTAGTCATCGAAAGGTGATAAAATCACAAACATGTGGGTAAAGTGGTACAACCTCTGCAGAGTGTTTAAAAACTATCATGATAGCCGTGCTCCCTGTTATGAGCGCCTGGATGACCTACATGATTAGAGTTGGAATTGGGATTTGGGATGGTTATGGTTGGTTTATGGTTGTGGTCTGGTAATGGTTATGGTTTGGTAACGGTCATGGTTTATGGATTATGGTCATGGATATGAATTTGAGTTATGGTAATTGGACATGGATAATGGTAAAGTTGGCAATAATTGGATATTGTTTATATTATGTTAATATGATGGTTATGATGGGATTTGTTTCACATAGACATAGTATAATGCTTTTCAAATGTTTTACTGTACTTTTCAGCACTTAGCCATTATTACATTTGTCGTTTGAATAAGCCACATGTCATACTTTCCACACTTGCTGAGTACGACATGTACTCACCCTTGCAATCCCCCCCAACAGCTACTGGAGACAATTGGGAGTACCCTGAGGATCACGTGGAGTACTAGGTTGCGTACCGCCGTCAATTGCCTGTGGATTGGAGTCGTGCTGTTTGGTTTATTTTCCGATGCAATTATTTAGAGTTTTACTATTCGTGAACTATTGGATTATTGTAATGAAGTACTTATTTATTAGTTAAGACGTGGTTAAATTCTGTTTATCATTTGTGAATCACTCGTGTATGTGTGTTGAACATCCTGGGCACACATATGCATTACGCTTGGTTCATATTCGGAACCGGGTGTCACAAATTGGTATCAGAGCCACAGGTTGACTGTAGGACGCAGCCTAGATAGAATGGACACTTTAGAGCACATAGGAGCACTTAGGAATCGATGTGTTTTTGCTTGGAGTGCTGTTTGCTATATGTATATTGTCTGCTTGTGTGCTTAATAGAGGATTTTGGGATGCTTTAGCATTGCCATGTCCACCTAGGCTAGTATAGCTAGTTGGTTAGCTTCATATCCCTTGATGCATATAGTTGGGGCGTTTTCTAATTCTTACCTATTGCTTTTCTCTAGATGGTGAGGACTCGCAACCAGAGGGACGTCAATGATGAGGAGGAGAACAATGGAGTACCTCAGAACAACAACGGACAAGGACCTGCTCATGGATCCATCAATATCGAGCAACTATTGGCCATGCAAAACAAGCTCATGCAGACCATGATACAGACTATGGGACAGCTGCAGGCTGGCAATATCAACAATCAGCCCCACATGCCTCCACCGCCACCCCCGCCTCCTCATAACCGATTGGGAGAGTTTATGAGGACTAGGCCACCAACCTTTTCTCAAGCTGCTGACCCTATGGACGCTGATGATTGGCTCAAGTCTGTGGAGAAGAAGCTAGCTATTGTCCAATGTAGTGACCGGGAGAAGGTCCTATTTGCTTCTCATCAACTCGTTGGAGCAGCCGCCGATTGGTGGGATTCACTATGCAATGCTCATGAGAATCAAGAGAGGATCACCTGGGCGGAATTCAAAGAGAGTTTCTGTTCTCATTACGTGCCAGAAGGTGTGATGCTCTTGAAGAGGCAAGAATTTGAGAATTTAAGGCAAGGAAGATCAAGCGTGAGTGAATATCTCAATAAATTCACTCAACTCTCAAGGTATGCGCCCGAGGATGTTAGTCGAGACAGCCGGAAGCAATATTTGTTCATGAGAGGCTTGAAAAATGAGATCCAAGTGCAACTACTCAACTGCGATTATGCCAATTTCCAGAAACTTGTAGACAAAGCAATTGTAGTTGAGAACAAGATCCGTGAGATGGAGCAAGAAATCAAGAGGAAGGCGCCGTATCAAGGACAGCAACAAGGAAGTAATGTGCGCCCTCGCCTTGCACCACCAAATGCACCCTATTACAGCTCTTCTATTCCTGTTCAGCGCCCTGACTTTGCACCACGCCCAACTCAGTTTGTGCAGCAGCGCCCTGTTATGCAAGCAATGCCTTATGCGCCTCGTGTTGATTTTCCTGGAACCAATGCTCAAAACCAAGCTCGTCCCAATAATTCCGGTGGAGTTAAGAGGTGCTATACTTGTGGAGAAGCTGGACACTTTGCGAATCAATGTCCTAAGTCAGGACTTGGTCAAAGAAGCAATGCGCCGAGGCAAAACCCAAGACCTAATGGAGGACAGCCACAAGGAAGCCGTGGACAGCAGAATTTTGCTCGCGGCAACGTGAACCATGTCTCTACGGAGGATGTTCAACAAGCGGATGACGTGGTCATTGGTATGTTTCTTGCTAACTCCAACTCCGCGATTATGTTATCTGATTCTGAAGCATCGCATTGATTCATTGCATCAAAGTATGTTGCCAATTATAGTTTGCCTATCTCTCATATGAAGTCTACTCTATTGGTTAAGTCTCCTGGAGGAGAGATGAGGACAAATATAGTATGTCCAAAAGTAAGCCTTAAAATAAGGGGGGTAGACTTCTCCGCCAACCTCATTGTTTTGGATTCACCAGAAATAAGAGGATCCGTTGGTGCAAGTGCAATGGAAACACCATACGGAAACCGAAGCTACAGGGGAACATGAAGAAGACCTGAAGGCAGAATTCCCTCACCTTTTCTCCACGCTATCGAATCTCGAGGGCGAGATTCACTTTAAGGGGGGTAGAATTGTAACACCCTAAATTTTCCATCCTGCATTGCATACATGATCATGCATTAAACATTAGTAGGATAAAAGAAAAATAATAAAACATAAGAGATGGAGCATATATATATAAATGTATGCAGCAAAAGAAGAAAAAAATAATAATTATAGCCTAAAACTTGTAATAGGGAATAAGTATTAAAATAATAATAAAAATATATATAAATATATATATATAAATAATATATATAACAATATATAAAAATAGAAAAAACATATTAATAATATATGTTATAAAAATAATAAATAATAAATAATAAATATATGATATTAATAATATATATAAAATATATATATATATATATATAAATAATTATATAATAAAGGAAAAGTAAAAAAAATCACCGCTGGCCAGCCAAGCCAGCCCAGCCAGCGGCACCTCCCGCGGCCGCGCGCCCGCAGCCGGGCCCCACCGCCGCCGCTTCCGCTGACAGGCGCCGAGCCGGCCGCGCGCGCCAGCCCCGCTGGCCCCCACCCCCGACGCGCACGCGCGTGCCCCGAGCGCGCCCGCCCTGAGGCCCCGCCTGACCCCCCCCCCCCCCCCCAGCCGCCTGCCACCCCGCTCTCCCGTGCCGTACGCGTCCCGCCCGGTCCGACTCGGCCCTGCCTCCGCGATTTTTCCGCGAGCGCCCGGTCTCCCGCCGCCATACGTCTCCCGCCAACGCCCTGCCGCGATTCCCGGTGCCCGCGTGACTCCCAACCGAGCCGGATACCGATGACTCCCGTCGCCCCTATAAAAGGAACCGAGGCCCTAGGCTTTTCCCACGAACCAGCAGCCGCTAGCAGAGAAGGAAAAGCCGCCGGAACCAAGGTCCAGAAGGCTGCGCCCAGGGAAGAAAAAAAAGAGAAAAAGAAGGGGAAGAAGAGGGATAAAAAGAGGAGGGCGCCACCGTTCGCCGGAGATCGTCGCCGACATCGCGCCGCCGTCGTCGTGCCGCCGAAGGACTGCTGCACCATCTATTTCGTCTACGCGTCGCATTTGTTCCGCGACCGTCAAGCCGTCAGATCTACGGTAGGATTCGTTCCCGATGCAAATTTTAGCGACCGTATTGAATCTAATAGGCGTAAATTAAATTTAGTTGCACCATGATTTTATTTTCAGCAGCATTAATCCATCCTAAAACCCCCGTAAACTCATATGAAAACGTATGAACTAGTCGCATCTAATTAATAAACGACCGTAGTAAATTAGTTATTAAATTGTGCATGCATGCATGTCATTGCATGTTGATTATTTTGTGTGCATTATGTTGAATTGTATATGTTTTCTTGTATGTATGATCACGCGTAGAGGAACGTGCTCAAGAGGCCGCATACGAGGATTTCCAAACCCAAGACTTCGAAGCGCTTGAGCAACCCCATCCGCCGGAGCAAGGCAAGTGTCCTTGACGCATATTGATCCTATTTTAAATTAAATGTTTTGTTTGCGAACTTGCATGCTTGTGTCAAATTGATGGGAATCCTATGGTAGGAAGTTTACTAGTTTTGTTTGACCACCCTTGTCACCTGGAATTTATGGTAGAGAGTCGGGAAGGGTTTCTACCTTTTTGCTCCGCTTAACTAATTGGGATAGTAAACAACACTACACATTTAATTTTGCATCAATGATATTCTGGTTAATGTGAACTGGTCAATACGATGGGTGATCTAAGCAAGCATGGTTTTGTGGATGGGTTGGTTGTTATGGTGGTTCGCTTGCCTTAGATCTAAGGACCGGTTCATGCGAGAATATGCCAGGTCAACAGTGCCACCACAAGGCCAAGTATGGGTGCGGTGTAGCTGAATAATTAGGAGCGCTGCTAGTATTGTATGGACCATTGGATGGCGCGGGGAATGGGAGTCGAGGAGGACTGCCCTGGGATCCGCATGGCACACGAGGGGACCCGTGGGTGGGAGAATAGAGATTCAAGCCTGCTGGTGAAACCTTAGTGGGCCCGTACATACTAGTAGTCCCTTTTGAAAGGCTATTTTGTGATCTCTTGGCCACACACCTACGGAAGTGTGAGATGGCACAATGGAGGTTTCTTAGTCATCGAAAGGTGATAAAATCACAAACATGTGGGTAAAGTGGTACAACCTCTGCAGAGTGTTTAAAAACTATCATGATAGCCGTGCTCCCGGTTATGAGCGCCTGGATGACCTACATGATTAGAGTTGGAATTGGGATTTGGGATGGTTATGGTTGGTTTATGGTTGTGGTCTGGTAATGGTTATGGTTTGGTAACGGTCATGGTTTATGGATTATGGTCATGGATATGAATTTGAGTTATGGTAATTGGACATGGATAATGGTAAAGTTGGCAATAATTGGATATTGTTTATATTATGTTAATATGATGGTTATGATGGGATTTGTTTCACATAGACATAGTATAATGCTTTTCAAATGTTTTACTGTACTTTTCAGCACTTAGCCATTATTACATTCGTCGTTTGAATAAGCCACATGTCATACTTTCCACACTTGCTGAGTACGACATGTACTCACCCTTGCAATCCCCCCCCCCAACAGCTACTGGAGACAATTGGGAGTACCCTGAGGATCACGTGGAGTACTAGGTTGCGTGCCGCCGTCAATTGCCTGTGGATTGGAGTCGTGCTGTTTGGTTTATTTTCCGCTGCAATATTTAGAGTTTTACTATTCGTGAACTATTGGATTATTGTAATGAAGTACTTATTTATTAGTTAAGACGTGGTTAAATTCTGTTTATCATTTGTGAATCACTCGTGTATGTGTGTTGAACATCCTGGGCACACATATGCGTTACGCTTGGTTCATATTCGGAACCGGGTGTCACATCTTGGCACCTTCAGGACACATGGCGCCACCAAACATTCCTCAGTGTATTCATCCTATGTGCAAGGATACCCAGTCTGCAGGGTACCGATAGTGGCCTTGGGTTCACCTTGGGGCGAGGTGAAGAGCCCAAAGGTGGAGCCCTTTCCATGTTTTCTTGCATTGTGCTTTGAATTCCGTCTTGGACAGCTGAAGCAGTGGTCACTTCTGCCAACGTCGCCATGTGTCCTAATCCTATTGCAGGACTATGGCGACGAGATCTTTGCTTGTTGTAGTATCTCTATCTTTTGCGGCACCTTTAATCACAATGGTTCTCGGTGCAGCTATAGAACTTTCATTCGCTCCGCCTTTATGGGCACCGCTTCAGCTATTTCTTTAGGTGGCTGACCGCCTGGGCTAGTGCTTCTACCAGGGGGCGTAGGGCTCATTGTTATGGGTGCTGTGTGTTGAGTGTTGCTGACTGAATCTTCGTGACACGCACAAAGTACTCAAACATCGCGGGGGTGATAAAAAATGAAACCTCTGTTAGAGGGGACAATTCATTCCTTACTCACACCCCGCATCCTAAACTTTTGCCTTCTTACTCGAGTGTTCGAGCCTGCATCCCTTAGCCAAACCTCTCACCTTCGCTTGTCTAATGGCCTCCCCACTGCCTCTTTCTCGCTTCTAGTTGGTTGATGACTTGTTATCGATGTTGTGGCGGCGGAGTGTGCATGGATGATCCGTTGTGAATCTCCTGCTCTTGAAGACCCGCATGAAGACGAAACTATCCTCTTTGCTGACTACGTGTCTGTGGGGCTTGGGCTCCCGCCGTCGAGGTTCTTCCTCGCTGTGATGGAGGAGTACGGGCTGCAGCTTCACCACCTGTCACCAAACTCCATCGCCGTGATCGTTGTCTTCGTTGAATTATGTGAGGCATTCATTGGTTGTAAGCCAACAGTGGAATTGTTTCGGTTCTTCTTCGTGATGAAAGGCCACCGAAAAGAGCGAGACGACCCAGGTGGGTGCCTACTACTTTCGGCACTGGGACAAGACCTCTAATGCTACATCCCTTTGCTCAAAGGGGGCAAGTGGAAGACCTAGAGGGAAGATTGGGCAATTGTGCGGGTCGAGGCCCACCTTGCGTTGAAGATGCCCTCTGAAAGTATGAGTTCTAATCCCATCACTTGTGAAGCTTTTCAGGAGTTAACGAAGGAGTACACACCAATATTGAGAAGAATCCGGTTCCTGGCGTGCAAAGGCTTGACCTCCCTAATGGTGCTTGCCAACTTCTTGCACCACCACACCGCCCCTCTCTAGAAGCACCAGTACGGGGCTTGGCACTACACCAGTACCCATGATCGGTCCCGGATGTCTCTAGATGACCTCACCCCCGAGATGTTGGAGGGTTTGCCGAAGGTGGTGCCCTGCAACACGGTCGACGACGAGCATGTCTCCATCCCAGACAACTTCCATCCACTCTTCATGACCCCCGACTTGATGGACGAGCTGCTGAGCTCGATGTCGGCGGTTAACATGTTCGTGTGTTACCCGTCTGCACCTCGAAAAGACGTCCGGGGCTTCTGCGGTCCTGGCTCGGTGCCACGCCATGACGCAACCAAGGTCGGGGTCCTTTTCCCGTTCTTCGGAAAGAGCGGAGGTAGGGTCCCCAACATCCTCCATCAGGCTGGAGGGCAGCCAGCAGGCACCAGTTCCATCTTTGGGAAAGCATTCCCGCCCTCTAGTCACAGGTTCAGCTACCAGTACGCCAAAGAAGCAGAAGCTGGCGTAGGGGGACGGTACCCCAATCTCTCATCGCGATGGGGCCGGAGCGGCCGAAGCTCTTGTCATCGACTTGGTTTCCGATTCCAGCAGCAATTCTGTTTCTGAAGGAGGCGCAGAGGGGTCTGTGCAGGTGGCCACATCGATGCGGGTCGACCAAGAGCCGATATCGGAGATGGTGGCGCCGGCCTTGTCATCAGGTCCTGGCGACCTCTGTCTACCGCAAAGGGTGGGAGGCCAGGTTCACTGCAGTGGACCAACCCATTGGGAAGCCACAGCTTCTCCCCTTAAATTTCTCTTACTTTTTGCTTTGCTCTGACAGAGTTTATCTTTGGCTTTTCAGGTCATCGTCGGCCGACTTGGTGCCCTTCGTGCTTCTAGGGACGGGCGTGGTAGCCCCTACCTCTCCTGGAGCTGGAACAAGGTCTACCGTGCTGCATCCTGCATCCAAAGGAGTGTTGGCCTTTGGTGATGTTGATGCCTCTGTGCCCCCGTCCGTCGAGCAGATGGGGCTGAGGTGGTGCCAGGCGAGGAGGTGCCAGGCGAGGTGGTTCTAGGCGAGGAGGCGGCTACCATGGTCGTGGCGGCTTCTTTTGGCGGATCTAACCTGCCCGCCGTTGACACGGCGCTGATGCCTGATGTCATTGGTGCGCAAGATGGCGACTCGCCACTGGCAGTCGGCGATGCCCTTGTAATGGAGGAGTGGACTTCAGTGTTAGGCAGCGATGCTGTGGTTCCTAGAGCTCTAGCCGAGGATCCATCTGGTCCCCAGGCGCTGATGTTTGCCGTGGAGTCGGCAGAAAGGGCAGAGAGGTAGCCGTCTATGGCGACGGTTATTCCAATCCCCCTCGCTGATGCTATTGTCGCGGCCCAATCTATCTTGCACCAGACGCAGGCTGCTTTCGTGCGGGAGTTGGATCACCTTGCAGAGGAGCAGCGCTTGGTGAAGCTGGTCGACGCCAAGAACAAGGAGCTCTAGGTGAAGGCGTTAAAGGCCCATGCTGCCGCCGATGCCAGCCTGAAGCTGTGCGAGGGTCAGCGGCTAGAGCTGGTCTGCTGTGAAGTTGTCGTTGCTGAAGCGGAACGGGACTTGGCGGTGAAGGAAGAGGAGGTCTCCCAGAGCCTAGAGGAGAAGCACCATGCTATGCAGGACTTGGAGCTCGCCATTAAGCGCCGTGAGGACGATCTAGGGCGTCGTGCTTGGGAGCTTGCCGGCCAGCAGGAAGCTTCGCGAAGAGAGGCGAAGAGCCTCCAGGCCTCCCACGCGACCGAGGCTCAAGGGGTCCGGGACTTCCTGGCCCGTACTGGGGCGATGTTGGAGCCCCTCAGCCTTGGTCCCGTGCCGTGCGGGGAGCCGTCTCATGGGGTGGCCGAGCTGCTCCCAGCTTTGGACTCCCTATGCTCGATATTGGGGACAGTGAACACTGTCCTTGCGAGGTGGCTTGAGGTTGAGGGTAGGGAGCTTGCTGAGTTGGTGGCCTCCCATGTCTTGGTGTGCTTCCAAAGCTGGTACGTGACGATCCTGCTGGAGCCGGTGGAGAAAGGTCCCTTTGATGAGCGGGAGGAAGAGGCGAGCGCCGAAGTCCAGGACCTTGCCAAGTAGGTGGCCTCTTCGTTCCAGCAGGATTGTGATCGGCGGCACCTAGGCAGAATGCTTTTTGTATTCAGGGATGAACCCTTTGTATAAATAACTTGTTAATGCATTTGAATCCATTTTTTTTTGCTTGTTGGCTTGTCTTGTTCTTCTCAAATTGTTGCCTCAATTCCTTCTCCGTGTAGGGTCTTGAAGAGCTTTTTGATGATGTCATTGGGTTTTGATGAACCAACGCTTGCACAGTTGACACGACTGACTTGTCACTAGTTGACGTCCTGGCTATGGAACCACCTTAGAGGCCCTCTGGTAGGCGTGACCAGGTTGTTGGGTATGCCTACCACTTGAGCGCAGGATGTCTTCAACCAGTCCCCCAGTGAAGTGGGGGAGCGTGAGTGGTTGGCCTCGATGTGGCCCTTCCAGGAGCACCGACCTTTGTCTGGGTGTTGTTGTCAATGGTAGGCCCCCTGGGTGATGCCGGAGCTGGACGCTCTAGCGTCGCCCACCATCGACGTAGATGCATCGACGGCAGGCCCCCTGGGTGATGCTGGAGTTGGACGCTCCGGCATCGCCCACCATCGATGTACATGCATCGACGGCAGGCCCCCTGGGAGGTGCCGAAGCTGGCTGCTCCGGCGTTGCCCATCATCATTGTAAAGTTGTTGATGGCAGGCCCTCTGGGAGGTGCCGAGGCTGGATGCCACAACGTCGTTCACCATCTTCGTAGAGACATCGACAGCAGACCCCTTGGGAGGTGCTAGAGCTGGCTGCTCTAGCGTCGCCCACCATCGTTGTAGGGACATCGATGGCAGGCCCCTTGGTAGGTGTCGGAGCTGGATGCTTTGGCGTCGTCCACCATCTTCATAGAGACATCAAACGGTAGGCCCCTGGTGTACCGGATACCACAAGAAAACCCTGTTAGCAACAAGAGTAGGGAAAGAGAGCTTACTCACTTATCCACGAACGTCGACGGCAGGCCCCTCGGGTGGTGCCAGGGTTGGATGCTCCGGTGTTGCCCACCATCGTCATAGAGACATCGATGGCAGGCCTCTTGGGTGATGCCGGAGCTGGATGCCACGAAGTCGTCCACCATCTTCATAGAGACGTCGACAGCAGGCCCCTTGGGAGGTGTCAGAGCTGGCTGCTCTGGCGTCGCCCACCATCGTCATAGAGACGTCAACGGCAGGCCCCATGGGAGGTGCCAGAGCTGGATGCTCCAGCATTGTCCACCATCTTCGTATACACGTCGATGGCAGGCCCCCTGGGGGTGCTGGAGTCGGATGCTCCGGCGTCGCCCACCATCGTCGTAGATGCATCGACGGCAAGCCCCTAGTTTACAGGATACCACAAGAGAACCCTATTAGCAACAAGAGTGAGCAGGAGAGTTTACTCACTTATCCATGTTTGTTTCTGTCGTCAACATGCTGGGACGGCGACGGCAGGTCTCCTCGGTGATGCCGAAGTTGGATGCTCTAGTGTCGCCCACCATCATTGTAGGTGTGTTGATGGCAGGTCCCTTGGGAGGTGTCGGAGTTGACTGCTCTGGCGTTGCCCACGATTGTCGTAGAGACGTCAACGGTAGGCTCCCTAGGAGGTGCCAGAGCTGGATGCTCCGGCATCGCCGGCATCATCGTAGATGCATCGACGGCAGACCCCCTGGGAGGTGCCGGAGCTGGATGCTCTATATGACCTGCATACGTAATTGGGGTGAGTATTTTTTGCCCGTTGGTAATCTCTTCCTATTCTTTTAGTTTTGTTATGTCTTATAGTCTTGGACTGGTACACGGGGTTTCGGTAGTCCTAGCGCTTGGGATCCGGCTCCCACCGTATTCGGGGTGTGAGCATTCTGAACCTCAGTACTTAACTGTACCACTAGGAGGCAAAGCACGCAAGCTTAGTGTACAGGACTAGGCTAAGAAGGTTGCACGCTTTGGACCTCTAGCTTGGCATAAGCCTTTCTTGAGGGACCATTTGGCACCACAGGACCCCAAGTAAGAGGGCAGCCGCGATGTCCCAGAACACCTTGCAGGTACCTCAAACAAGTCTGCTTTCAGCAGGCTTGCATAACTCTACTATGGGTGATATAGAAAAATTTTCACCAGGTATATAAAGATAATATACGAAAGAACGAGATTAGACTAATCAACACAAAATTAACTGGTAGTTAAGTTAACATAAGAGAATACACATGGTAAGACAATGATTTTTTCAAATTGGCATTCATAGGAGGAGATTGGCTTTACAATAAGGCAACGACCCACTTCGGCTGGCAAGGGAGGTAGAGTGTTCATGCTTAGGGTACGGGACCAAGCTAAACGGCTGAACACTCTGGACCTGTCCCCCCTAGAGCTTGGTTGTCCTAAGTGAGTTCCTTGGCACCATGACACCCTACACTATCCTACTCTATGCTTAGGCATAGAACTTATGGAGGTGCTCTATGTTCCAAGGGTTGGGGAGGGGCTCTCCTTCTTCTGTGGCCAAGCGGACACACCCGGGGCAGGATACTTGTGTCACTCGGAAGGGGCCTATACACCACAGCACTAGGTCACCTGTCTAGAGCTCTCTACTCCGCACGAACCGCTTCTGGTAGCGCCTGAGCGCCTGTCGGTAGCATGCATTTTGAATGGTGGTGTGCCACCTTGCATTGTCGACGAGGTCAACATCTTCTCATCGAAGCTGGTCCTGTGAGGCTTCACCGAATGCTCAGACTCGTAGTGAGACCACTGCGATCTATGGGGGGAGGACGGCCTCGGCCCCATTCACCAGGAAGAAAGGTGTTTCTCTAGTGGCATGGCTGGGTGATGTCCAGCTTGCCCATAGTGCACAGGGGAGTTCATCAACCAACTTGGCGCTATGCCTATCCAAGTTGTTATACGTGCGTGTCTTGAGGCCCCTGAGGATCTTAGCATTGGCCCTTTCGACTTGACCGTTGCTCTTTGGATGATCCGCGAATGCATAACAAACTTGGACGCCAAGGTCTTTCAGTAGTCCTAGAAAGCTACACTAGTGAACTGGGTCCCATTGTCAATGATGATCCTTTTTGGGACCCCAAACCTGCAGAAAATTGACTTAGTGAACTTGACTGCGGACTCCTTGTTGATGTTGATCACTGGGACTACCTCCGCCCACATGGTGCACTTGTCTATAGTGACATAGAGGAATAGGTACCCTCCGACTGCCCTGGGGAAGGGTCCCACAATATCCAGCCCCCAGACCACGAAAGGCCAAGAGGGCGGGATCATCTGCAATGTTTGTGCCATGGTGTGGATTTTCTTGGCGTGGAACTAGCATGCCTTGCATCTCTTGACCAGATTGACAGCGTCTTGTAGTGTTGTTGGCTAGTAGAAGCCATGTCGGAAGGCTTTGCCAACCAGCATGCGGGGAGCTGTGTGATTCCCTCACTCTCCTTTGTTGATCCTTGCGAGTAGGTCGTAGCCTTCTTCCCGAGTTATGCACCATAGCAGCGTGCCGTTGGCGCCATGCTGGCAGAGGTCAACTTCTACCAGCATGTAGCATTTCGCCATCCTACGATCCTCTCAGCGGAAACTGGATCCTGTGGGAGGATGTTGTCCTTCAGATAGTCCCAGATCTACATGATCCACGCATCAGGACTCTCTTGAGCTTCTCAATCTTGGACGCCGGGTAATCTAGGGTCCCCGACGATGCACAAGAACCTTGGCGGGCCCCATGGTTGCAGGGCTGTCGTGATCGCAAGCTTTGTGGTGCTAGGCTTGCCTTCTTCGTTAGGCCCCGCAGGCCTAGCAGTTGGCCGCACCAACCTCCTGGCGAAGACCCCTTCAGGGACCGGTGCTCTCGTGGACGCCATGGTTGACAAGGCGTCGGCAATGGAGTTGATGGCGCGTGGCACATGGCAGAGGTCCATGGCCTCAAAACTAGCCTCTAGCTTCTTGACGTGCAGTAGGTACATCGCGAGTTGGGGGTCATTGCAGCAGCACTCTCTCCGGACCTGCTTGATAATCAGCTGGGAGTCTCCCTTGACCAGCATCTGCAGGACACCAAGACCCTACGCCGCTGTGAGTCTGAAGATGAGGGCTTCGTACTACGGCATGTTGTTGGTCGCCTTGAAGTCAAGGCACAACGCGTACTTGGACTGCTCCCCTGTTGGAGAGGTGAGCAGTACTCTGGCTCCAGCCCCTTGCTTCTGTGAGGATCCATCAAAGAAGAGTGTCTAGTGAGGTCTGGTAAGCATCGGTGCTCTGGGCTCCGGCTCGTTGATTTCCCTACCCCCTGGGTTGCTTGGTGAAGGAGTCCACTCAACAATGAAGTCTGCTAGAGCTTGGCTCTTGATTGCATGCCGCAGTATGAAGTCGAGCTCAAACTCTACCAGTTTGGCTGCCCATTTGGTGATATTGCCATATGCGTTGGGGATGCACAGCACCGCCCCCAGTGGGAACAAAGTCACCACTGAAACTCTTTGTGCCTGAAAGTAATGGTGGAGCTTTCTCGACGCAATTAGCACTGCAAGGATTCCGGTTTATCGCAACAAAAAAATTCATCATAATAGGTCATTTTTCGTCGCAATATGTCAATGTTGC
This sequence comes from Tuctoria greenei, assembly GCA_036927565.1. Classification (NCBI taxonomy): domain Eukaryota; kingdom Viridiplantae; phylum Streptophyta; class Magnoliopsida; order Poales; family Poaceae; genus Tuctoria; species Tuctoria greenei. The sequence goes on along the minus strand of JAYESD010000006.1, from coordinate 39,056,408 downwards.
AATGAAAAAGAGCGTGGTGATATTTTTTACGAATCATCGTAATAACTCCCATTGCGATAGGTTATTATGACGCCTTGACATCCGTGGCAAATAGTATGGTATTGCAACGATTTCACATTGGTGGCAAATAGTACGCTATTGCAACGATTTCATGTATTGTGACGATTTAATGTATTGCAATGAATAGTACGGTGTTGCAAAGATTTCATGATCATGGCAAATAGTACGGTATTGCAACGATTTCATATTTGTGGCAAATAGTATGTTATTGCAACGATTTAGCATATTGCGACGATTTAACGTATTGCAATGAACAACATGGTATTGCAACGATTTCACATTCGTGGTAATTGTATGTGATTGCTATGATTTCACATTCGTGGCAAATAGCATGGTATTGCAACGATTTCACATTCGTGGCAAATAGTATGTTATTGCCATGATTTATCGTATTGCGATGATTTACCGTATTGCAACGAATAGCATGGTATTGCAATGAATTCACATTCGTGGTAATAGTATGTGATTGCAACGATTTCTCATTCGTGGCTAATACTAATATATTGCAATAATTTAGCGTATCGCGACGATTTAACGTATTGCAACAAATAGCAAGGTATTGCAACGATTTCCCAGCAGTGGCAAGAAGTACGGTATTGCAACGACTTTTGATACTGCGACAATTTAACGTATTGCAATGAATATAACGTATTGCAACGATTTCACATTCGTGGAAAATAGTATGGTACTGCAACGATGTCACGGTCGTGGCAAATAGTATGGTACTGCAATGGTTTAACGTCCGTGGCAAATAGTATGTTATTGCAACAACTTCACAAACGTGGCGAATAGTACTATTGCAATGATTTCAGATCCGTGGGAAATAGTATGGTACTGCAACGATTTCACATCCATGGTGAATAGTTTTGTATTGCAACGATTTCTTATCTGTGGCACTAGGTTCGTAATGCAATGTTTCCTGATTAGTGGCAATAGGTTTCTAATGCAACGTTTTCTAATCTGTGGCAATAGGTTCGTAATGCAACATTTTCTGATCTGTGGCAATACGGTTGTAATGCAATGTTTAATGATTTGTGGTGATAGAGGTGTTATGTAACATTTTCTCATCCGTGGCAATAGTGTTGTAATGCAACATTTTCTGCGTGGTGGCAATAGCATTCTAGTGCAACATTTTTTGAGTCGTGGCCAAATGTTTATACTGCAACGTTTTGTAATTCGTGACAATAGCTTCCTATTCCAACAATTTATCATTCGTGACAAGAAATTCTTAATGCCACATTTTGTAATTAGTGGTAGTAGAATCCTAATGCACCAGGTTTAAAAATTAGTGGCAACAGAATCATGAGTTTAACAACAAACATCCATCAATTGATATTGCAACACGCATAAAAACACTCAAGTATTACGGTCGTGACATGTTTGCATGTTAAAAATTTGCCTAAGCTGACTGAGACTAATTGTTGGAGCAGGTGGGTTTATGCGGTTCCATTGGTGGACCTTCTTTGTAATAGTGGTCTCCATCCTTTTGCGCATTTCAGCCCTTGAGGCGCGCATGTCCTCCATTTCCTTATCTCTCTGTTCACGGTCAGCTTCTATCTGACCTTGTAAGTTCAGGACTTGAACGTTTAACTCTTCTTTCTTCTGGTGTATGCAGTCCATCTGGGTGGTTAAGCTATCATTTCTTCCTTCCAACTCCTGCACTTGGTGATTAAGGCATGCATTTCTATCTTCTAAGTTTCGAACTTGGTCTTTGAGGTGTTCAGCTATATGGATACGCATACGTTCACGTTCAGGACCAGTAGGGTTATCCATATAACCACGCCCCCGAACCTGTGATCCTGCGCAACCGATTGAGGATCTATAACAACACTAGAAGATGTGGTTTCTCTCCTCATTTGGAATTGGGCCTCCGTGCTCAGCTTCCATGTCATCCACTTGGGCACGTGCTTGTCTCTATATACGAAAAGAAAGTAAAAGTCACAGGTACATTGCAAATATTTATTTAATTGGAGATTGTTTGAAGTGTTACTCACATGTACAGCTTTTGTCTGCTTGTTTGCCCAGTCACCGTTCTTCAAATGGCTTGCCTCCCACAGTTGTATGTCATCGGGTTCTTCTCCGGTCTCTGGGTCTTGCTACATAAAATACAAGTAAAATTCAACATGTAGGTATACATATTGATTGCAGTGCAAAGTAAAAGTGTGATTTATTTTTCATACCTTCTCGTGACTAAGTTCGGCGTAGGATTTGGAGCCAAGCAAGTGACTCACCTTTTGTCTTCTTCAATTTTGAGAATTGGTCCTGCTTTTTTACTGAAATAATTTTAAGAATTTTTTCCATGAATGAAAGTAAATCAAATAGTTTTTGTATGGTGTGAAGCTATTAAAAAGTTAGCTGACCTTGAATCGCTCAGATCTAAAATATTCTATTAGGTGCAACCACTCGAGCGCCGTTACGTCAGCAGGCTTGTTTAGTATACATTCTTCATCAGTAGAATAACTCTTATAGGTGGCATGCAAAGTCGAGCGCCACCCCTTGTAGCGCTGACTAGAAATTTTAAAACTTTTTCTTGTGCTCTCAGTTGTGTCCTCCATGTCCCAGGAATCCTGTACATTATATAACAAGTTGTTGTAAACGAACAAGATAGAGATTGCAAGAAAAAAATACTTGTGCGGGGGTGTGACAACACTAACCAAAATGTTACATACTATATCTATCTTGTTATTATGGCCAACCTCTGCCCACTTCCTTGCACCGCTGAGGGATGCATGTTTTTTTAAAAACATAACCACATCATCGACAAAGTGTCACTGATACTACCAACCGCAGCACCCAACCTAGTGGAGAACTGAATTGGTAGCTTCACGTGCTCCGTTCTACTAACTTGGGATGCATAGCGTATTCTGGCAACCTTAAGTCCTTTAGCCACACTTCTTCCAAACTTCTTTCCTTCTGTTACATTGATTCAAATGGTAAACGATTAAAGCAAATTACTGCCTACCAAGTTTAGTATCATGTACAAATAGTGTGAAAAGAAGAAAAGTCTGATGTTCGTACCATATCCAGGACGAGTGCGGCAAATACGAGCGTGGGAGGTATGCGTCCCAGCAGCATTTTGTTCTGTATTACTCCCTCCTGGTTTATATTAATTGTCGTATCATACCAACAAATGAATTAAAAATGAAATTGTTACGACTGTCTGAACGACAACTATTTTGATCGTGGGGGAGTACATTGTTGACTTCTTTGTTGCTGTTCATACCCTAAAATTAACCATCAGATACACATATCAGTGGTGCTACTGCACTCATATTATTGCAGAGGATTTTCAGTCCAGCAGCGAAGCAGGCAAGACTGAGGGGGCAGGCATGCAGCTGGCAACGCTAGACTAGACAACGATAGGGTTCACCGATTCGGTCTGACTGCCATCAGCCGAAGCGTGTCTCGAAGAGAATTATTAGTTGCAGGGCAGGTAATGAAAGCCAGCTAGTGAATCAAGGCAATAGATTCTAATGCAACAATTGTGTTCTGTGGTGATAGATCCTAAGGCCACAAACTGGTGAATCATGGCAACAGATCCTAACGCAACTATTGTGTTCCATGGCGATAGATCCTAACGCCACGAACGGGTGAATCGTGACAAAATTTCCTAATGCAATGATTGTGTTCCATAACGATGGATCCTAACGCCATGAACTGGTGAATCGTGGCAAAAGTTCCTAATGCGATGATTGTGTTCAGTGGTGATAGATCCTAACGCCACGAACTGGTGAATCATGGCAACAGATCCTAATGCAACGATTCTGTTCTATTGTGATAGATCCTAAAACCATGAAATGGTGAATCGTTGCAAAAGTTCCTAATACAACAATTGTGTTTCGTGGCGATAGATCCTAAAGCCACGAACTGGTGAATTGTGGCAAAAGTTCCTAATGTAACGATTGTGTTCTATGGCGATAGATCCTAACGCCACGAACTCATAATTCGTGGCAAAAGTTCCTAATGCAATGATTCTGATTCGTGGTGATAGATCCTAACCCCACGAACTGGTGAATCGTGGCAACAGATCCTAATGCAACTATTTTGTTTCGTTGCGATAGATCCTAACGCCATGAACTGGTGAAATGTGGCAAAAGTTCCTAATGCAACGCTTGTGTTTCGTGGCGATAGATCCTAATGCAACGAACCGGTGAATCATGGCAAAAGTTCCTAATGCAACAATTGTGTTCTGTGGTGATAGATCCTAACGCCACAAACGCATAATTCTTTGCAAATGTTCCTAATGCAATGACTCTCTTCCGTGGCGATAGATACTAACGCCACAAACTGGTGAATCATGGCAAAAGTTTCTAATGCAACAATTGTGTTTCGTGGCAATATATCCTAATGCCACGAACCGGTGAATCGTGGCAAAAGTTCCAAATGCAACAATTCTGTTCCGCGGCGATAGATCCTAACGCCATGAAACAGTAATTCGTGGTAACAGATCCTAATGCAACAGTCGTGTTTTGTGGTGATAGATGCTAATGCCATGAACTAGTGAACCATGGCAACAAATCCTAATGCAACAATCGTGTTTCGTGGCGATAGATGCTAATGCAACGAACTAGTGAATCATGGCAACAGATTCTTGGCGGTAGATCCTAATGCTGCGAAACTAGTGAATTGTGGCAACAAATCCTAATGCAACAATTGTATTCTGTGGCAATAGATACTAATGCCACGAACTAGTGAATTGTGGCAACAGATTCGTGGCGATAGATCCTAATGCCACGAACTAGTGAATCATGGCAATAGATCCTAATGCAACGATCGTATTCCGTGGCAATAGATGCTAATGCCAATAACTAGTGAATCGTGGTAAAAGACCAAGCTTACTGCAATGATTTAGTATTCGCTGCAGTACAATCGTTGCAACAGGGCGGAATCCTTGTAGTGTAGTACCGCATAGAGCAGCTTCTGCACTTCAAGGTACCTTGTTTTTGCTTCATGTAGGACTTCGCTGATGAAGTAGAACGGGTGTTGGATGGTGCGGACCATGTTGGAGAAAGCGGCACATCCTCTTCGATCTGCTCCGGGCCCGAAGACTCCATGTCCCTAGGACCTGGTGCATTCTTTGGGGGTTGGGGCTCAAAGGCTCCTTGAGCTCAAGGGCCCCCTAAGGGACCCGGACACCTTCTAGGGCTGGGACCCAGAGGCTCCTTGCTCTCCGGAGCCCCCTAGGGGGACCCGGACATCCTCTGGGGGCTGGGACCCAGAGGCTCCTTGCTCTCAGGGGCCCACTAGGGGGACCCAAACATCCTCTGGGGGCTGGGATCTAGAGGCTCCTTGCTCTCCGGGGCCCCCTAAGGGGACCCCCCAGACATCCTCTAAGGGCTAGGACCCTGAGGATCCTTGTTCTCCGGGGCCACCTAGGGGGACCCGGAAATCCTCTGGGGGCTGGGACCCAGAGGCAACCCTATTGTCGGGGCCCCCCTAAGAGCTCCAAGCCCTAGGGCTCAGAATCAGCGACAGGAGCCTCTTCTGTCCATCGAGGCTGCTAGGGGCCAGCCCAATCTACAACCAAAACCATACTTACTACCTCTATGGTGGCGGCAATGTAGAGGTACAAGGGCTCCCTGGGCTCCGGTGCCACCATTGTGGGTAGCAATGTTAGTTGCTGCTCCAACTTGCGGAATGCCCTCTCTACCTCCTCGGTCCAGAAAAATGGTCTATACTGACACAAGAGTTTGAAGAACAGGAGGGCCCGCTCAGCCAACCTAGAGATAAACTAGTTGAGCACTGCCAAGCAACTCGCAAGCTTATGCACGTCCTTGATGCGGGCTGGAGGCTGCATCAGCTCCACCACCTTGATCTTCTTTGGGTTGGCCTCAATCCCTTGGTGTGAGACCAAGAAACTGAGGAGCTTCCCAGCTTTGACTACGAACACGCACTTGTCAGGATTGAGCTTTGTGCGTGTGGTCTGCAGTCTGTCAAAGACTAGGGCGAGGTTGTCTAGCAATGATGTATGTGTCTGGATTTTTACTACAATATCATCTACATATACCTCTACTAGGTCCTGAATGAGGTCCCCAAATGTTTTTTAATTGGCACGTAGAAAGGTGGGGAGGGAATTCTTAAGACTGTAGGGCATGGAGACATAGTAGTAAAGGCCATCTATAGTTATAAATGCGGTATATTCTTCATCCTCTCTAGACATTGGGATTTGGTGAAACCCTGAGTAGGTGTCTAGAAATCATAGCATATCGCATCCAAAGGTTGAATCTACGATTTGATCTATTCTAGGGATAGGGAAAGGATCTTTAGGAAATGCCTTGTTGAGGTTGGTGCAGTTGATGCACATCCGGAGCTTACTTCTGGCCTTGGTGACAACAATAGGATTGGCCAGCCATTTGGGACGGTGGACCTCCCGTATGAAGCCATCATCGAGTAGCTTCTTGATCTCTTCGCGTATGAAGTTCTGCCGCTCTGTGGACTGCTCACGAGGGCTATGTGGTTGTGGCCGGACGTCGGTGTAGATCTTCAGGTGATGCTCGATCACTTCCCTGGGGATGCCTGGAATCTGCGAGGGTTGCCAGGCGAAGACATCGATGTTAGCTCGCAGAAAAGTGCTGAGCGCCGATTCCTTCTCGTTGTCCAGACTCCCCATGATACGGGTGGTCTGTGCTCCATTGGAGCCAATCTGGATTGTCTTGATGGGCACGTTGTCATCGTCGGAGGGTTGCACCCTTAGTGTAGCTGTGTGACCGCGTGTGCGTGATCCTGGCAAGGGCTGACTTAACTTAGCATCGCCCGAGGTAGGTGCTGGGGCCGCTGCCAGTGCTTGGAGCTTCTCCAAGGCCGTCATTGCAGCCATGCGGTCTCCACGGATCTTGAGGACGCAGGAGGGAGTTGGCATCTTAAGGACGAGGTAGGCGTAGTGGGCTACAGCCATGAACCAGTACAGGCATGGTCTGCCCATGATGGCATGGTAGGGGAGGCTAACCTTCGTGATGTAGAATAAGATATTCTCCATCCCGAAGTTCTCGGGTGTCCCGAGGGTCACTCGGAGGTGGATGCAGCCATGCAGGATAATACTCCCCAGTCTTACCCCTGAGAGTGGTCTCGATGGGGCGAGCCTGGACATGGGAATCTTCAACTTGTTGAAGGCTGCACGGTTGATGAGGTTGAGGCCGGCTCCACCATCTACCGGGACGTGGTAGAACTTCACGTTGGCGATGGTGGGGGCGATGAGGAGGGGCAGCAGCCCAGCTCCCTCCATGTTCTTGCGGCAGTCGGGGGTGTCGAAGCTGATCGGCGTCTCCATCCATCTGTGATGCGGCGCTGGGGCATGAGTAGAGGCTGTTGAAGCCATTGCCCAACACAGCGTCTTGACTGCATTTCTGGATGCAGGTTCCTAAGATCATCCACATATAATGTGGAGTGCTTTGCGATGCTCGTGGTTGTTGTTGAGGTAGAAGTCCACAGCCTGGTGAATCGTTTCCATGGCACGTTCTGACCTTTGGGACTCCTTCTCCACGTCTTCGTCGACACGCTGGTCGACCTTTTGCGGCTTGATCTTACCACAACTCAATGGCTTGGTGAACCATGATGGTGAAAGCGCTACCACTTTTTTGAGGGAAAAAGCCCCTACCCGATGTGCCAAATGTCGAAGTGTTACACTTCCCCCAGATCTGCTAAGGAGCAGCCCGCGGAGGTTCTTGTTCGGCGGGGCTTAGGCCTCAATCAAGTGTGCGAGCGCGTGAGAGAGTATAAGACGGTGGTTTTTACGTGGTTTGGGCCGCAAGGATCGTAACACCCTACTCCACGGTGGATTGTATTGCTAGTGAGTATGTATGCATGTGTGTGTATCAGGGATCCGAAGTTCGGTCCTTTGTAATGGTGGCGGTCCAGTCCTTTAATAGATAAGGCCGGACACTTACAAGTGCGGTCCGGGGCCCGACAGGTGGTCCCGGGGCGATCTTATCCTAATGATCTAAGACTTCTCGCATAAGATTGCTCTGACCGTGGCAGTGGAGACTCGACGTATTGCCGCCTGTCTTGTTAGTGGCCCACGTGCTGTTGCTGAGGATAGTAGAAGGTGTCTCATCAGCCTATCTTTTTGCTACAAGCTACTCACTTGGCCGAGTGGGATAGGCCTGCAGCGCCTTTACTGTGATGCGATTGGTCATAGCGATCTTTGAACTTTGGCGTGCTCCGCGTCGTGCGCCAGAGGTGGGTGCACATCTTCAATGCTTGACTTGGGCAGGGCGCACCATTCCTTAACTCCCGCATCTTACAGTCCAGGGCAAGTTGTAGGAAATGTGGCAGCGTCGGGGCTAACCCCTGCGGGGGAGGCCATCCCCAGTCCTTTGTGACGCGTGGTGGCTCCGGGGATTTCCAGGGGACGTGGCAGCTTCGCGCCCTTTCCCGTGGGAGGTGCTGATCCTGGGACTCTGAGCCGCGTGGCTGCACAGGAGCTCTCTCCCAAGGTTGGGGGAGGTCCCGTCCCTACATGAGGCATCTCGGGAACCCGTCTCTTCGGAGGGGTCGAGTCCCATTTTCAAGGCTCTCGTGGCCGTGTCGGAGCTCGATCTTTGAGGGAGACTGAGGTCTTGGCACCTTCGGTACATGTGGCATCACCAGACGTGCCTCAGTGTCTTCATCCTATGTGCGGGGGTACCCCATCTACAGGGCACCGACAAATGGCTACAGCAACGACACTCGAACTTGATGAAGATGGTGAACCCGTGGATCAAAAAGAATATAGAAGCACGATCGGATCACTTTCGTACCTCACAACATAAAGAACGGACATACAATTCAGCGTATGTCTTTGTGCACGGTTTCAAGCTTCCCCACGTACTTAAAGCAGTCAAAAGGACTCTTAGGTACTTACATGGAACTCAAGAATTTGACATTTTTCTGCCTTCTTCCTCAACCATTACATTGAAAGCTTTTTTGGATGCTGATTTTGAGGGTTGTAGGATTGATAGGAAAAGTACTTCAGGTGCTTGTCATTTTATTATTAATTCAATCATTGCTTGGTCCTCTAGAAAACAAAGTTCAGTTGCACAATCCACAACCGAATATGAAAATGTAGCTACTGCTAGCGCTTGCTCACAAAGTATTTGGATTGTTCAAACAATTAAGGAATATGGGGTTGTTCTAGATAGTGTTCCACTGTTTTGTGATAACACTAGTGCCATTTGCATTGCTAAAAGCCTCGTGCAACATTCGAGAACAAAGCACATTGACATTAGGTATCTCTTTCTCCGTGATAATGTTGAAAAAGGAAACATTGTGCTTCACCATGTAGATACTGAACAACTATTGGCTGACATTTTTACAAAACCTTTGGATTTCACTCGTTTTTGTTACATTCGTAGTTAAATAGGGGTTATGCATCCTCATGGCTTAAATTGAGGGGGAGCTTTCAAATTTGGAATCTGAATTTAAAAGTATTGTGAGCATAGTATTTCATACATATGTGACTTTGTGATTCCTTTTACATGCTAAAAGTTCTTACTACATTACTCATGCTATACATTTTGTAGTTTTTGCCATGACTAGTAATTGGAATAATTACATACACTTAATCTAGATTGAACTTTCTTACTATTTTGAACTTTTTGCATCCTCACAAGTGCTTTTAATAATGAATAATTAATCAAGTAATGAACTCACGTGTTGAGTTTTTATGTTCAAATGAAAAATTGAGAAAAGATCAAGAGTATGCATGCATCGCACTTCTTCGTTTGAGATGGCTTATCACTGCACTTAGATATGATTTTGGAAGAAGTTGCGTATGAGTAAAACCATGTCCTTAAACTTCTGATTGTGAAATGGCATATGCTTGGCTTGGTTGGTTAGAATAAGGCAGATGCGGCATATAATCTCTTGCAAATGTTATATGATCAGAATGTTTACTTCAAATAATATTGAAAAATGAAGAATGCAGCAACAAGTATCATGCTTTTAGGATTTAAAATAGTTAAGTTAGCGAGATAATGACTTGGTTAAATTGAAAATTACATTTGATCTCTAGCATGGCTTACACTACTTTATGTATTTCATTGATGTGATAGTGTAAGTTACTTGATAGTATGACTTGGATGAGCTTTGCTTTATACGTATATGTCATATTATGCTCATAACAAATTAAAATTTCTCTTTTTGTAGCTTGCTGAATATATTGTCAAAGGGAGAGAAATTGATCACACATTGCACACATGCACAAGTGTTTTGGCACGATTCTTGTCAGGGGGAGAATTTTTGTTTTTCTTCTCTTTTTATTTCTGATTTACAATGGGGGGGGATATTTTTGAGAGAAAATTGTTTTCAAAACTTTTCATGTGAAAAGCCAATGTTCGTATTTTAAGTGGTGTTGCCAATGCATTCATCAAGGGGGAGATTGTGAGACCTATGTGTGCTGAATACATTGGCTATGATGATAAAAGTTTCGAATACTACATAAACACTCTTTTAACAAGGTCCGACTCTAGGTCCGAGCTCCTGCAAGGTCCGACGATATGTCCAGCTTGTTTTGGGTAGCTCCGGCAAGGTCTGACGTAAGGTCCGATTTGCTTTGGATAGGTCCAACTTCTTTGTCTAGGTACGACTTATTTTCTTTAGGTTTGACTTTCTGTGGCTAGGTGTGACTAGCTTTGGTCAGCTTCAGCCTAGGTCCGACTAGCTTTGGTAAGCTCTGACGCTAGGTCTGACTAGCTTTGGTAAGCTCCAGCGCTAGGTCCTGCCAGCTTTGGTAAGCTCTGGTTCAAGGTCTAGTTAGCTTTGGCAAGGTCTAGTGATAGATTGCAATAGTTCTACTTTTAACTTACAATGTTTCAAACTTGCTTTTTGGATTATGGAAAGTTTGCTTAGTATTCTTTTACTAAGTTTTTGAAGTGGTATGGCTGTTTATGGTGGTTAACATTTTGCTATGGTTTGCAACATGCTTATGTGAGGTGCTCACGTAAGGTGTTGTGGTTTCGGAACTAACGTGAGTCAAGTCGAGGACTTGTGCTCGGAAGTATTGGTTGTTTATTCATGTGCAGGTGTTGCTTGGGTTCAAGACGTGACTGGTGACGGGATCTATTGAACTAGTCTTACGGGGAAGATGAGGTTCAACAACCAAGTTCGGGAGGAATTGTGGTTGAGTTGATCGAGAGATTGCGCAACATGTTTGAATCAAGAACAATGCATATGAAGGTATCGTGGATGTTGTTGGAAGATGTTTGCACGGGTGAAAGGAGTGCATGGACATGGCTACATGGTTTCAAGGCATTATGAAGAGATGTGGACGTAAAGAATTGGTCGGAAAGGTGCAACCGACTAGGTTATGGACTCAGGCTCCGGCTGAGTCGGGTTTGACTCAAATATGGAAAGATTTGAGTTGGTTATGATAGGATTTCGTATGGGTTACGAAATTGAGTTGTTTTTAGGAATGTGGGATACGTTCCTAAGGTGTTTCAAAGTCTTAAGATTGCTTCTATCTATGTATAGAAGAGTCTTGAGAAGTTATGGAAAGTTTTGGTGGAAACTGAGTAGGATACGAGTTCTAGTTTGGCTTGGGTTGGCCTCATGGCTGGTTATATAAGCAAGGGAGGCCAGAGCTCGTGGTGTATGGATTTTGGGTTGTTCCTCTTGTGTTCCATTGAATAAAGATCGTAGTTTAAAGGTCATTTTGTGCCTTGTTCGTCTGACTTGTTTCAGACAAGTTTTTCTCATCGAGTTTTTGCACAACACTACCTTGCTTTGGTGGTTTTATCATAACTCAAGTTTTACCGATCCAATTGATGTTATTCTTCTTGAGTTGTCTTCACAACTTGATTATCTATCATCTTTGAAAATTTCACGGTCATTGGTTTTGTGGTTTCTGATCTACATGAGTTTCTTTGCAGTGTTGAGGAAGACGGAAGAAAAATGTCAAATTCTTGAGTTCCATGTAAATACCTAAGAATCCTTTTGACGGCTTGACGATGTGAAGCAAGTGGGGAAGCTTGAAATCTTGCACAAAGACATATGCTGAATTCTATGTCCAGTATTGATGTCATGAGGTAGAAAAGTAATCCGATCATATTTTGATATTCTTTTTGATCAACGGGTTTACCCGCTTCATGAAGTTCAAGTGTTGCTGTTGTTCCCATTAGTGTCTAAAGCGGCTTGCTGTTTTCCATGTTGAAACGCGTAGAGTGATCTTTCGTGTACTTCATTTGATGCACAAAGGTTCCTTCCTTAGTTTTCTTGATTAGCAGCCCCAAAATGTACGTGAGTTCTCCCATCATACTCATTTCAAATTCTGAACTCATAATAGTTGGACTGTGTGACTCGTTCGTGCAAGCTTCCAATAGTTTGTTGTGGAGGATGACTTTTTAGAATCCAGGGGGGAGTAGACACTTCACAAGCTTCTTCTTCATGTTCATCACAAATCGATGAGTTTGTGACTTGAGGATGATCTATACAAGCAATGGTGGTCGTTGGTGCTGGTTGTGAATCAAAATCAGGCGATGGAACAATGTCATTAGCTGCTGAATCTTCAGGCAGCAACAGCAGTTCTTCCTTATCTTTAATGAAAATACTCTCCCCCAGAAGATATGCATCTTGACCTGCAATGTTAGAGCTGGTACCTAGACTAGCTTCATCAAAAGAAACCTCATAAGTCTCCACAATTTTGTTATTCTCAAGTAAAAGCACACGGTAGCCTCTAGTATTAGATGGATAACCAAGAATCATGTCATTAATAGATCTAGCTTCAAATTTATCAAGATTACCATGTTTCTTAACAAAGCATTTCCAACCAAAGACCCTAAAGTGTGTGACACAAGGCCTATGTCAAAATTTCAGCTCATAAGAGGTTTTTCCTAGCTTAGCACGCAAGAAAACTCGACTCGAGACATAACAAGCGGTTGCAATTGCATCAGCCTAAAATTTCCTAGGAGTTTGATATCCATCAAGCGTAGTCCTAGCAATCTCAACTAAGGTTTTGTTCTTTCTCTCTAAAACACCATTTTGTTGTGGTACATATGGCAAAGAAAATCGATGATGTATTTTATTTTCAGCACAAAAGTGAACAAATGATTGGTTTTTAAATTCAGTTCTATTATCACTTCCATTTGCTTTTAAAGATACTGGGTTGTGAAGTGAAAGCCTAAGAGCAAACTTTTAAAGTGACTAAAAGCTTTATTCTTAGATGCCATAAAATAAACCTAAGAGTATCTAGAATAATCATCAACAATTACAAACACATACCACTTACCTCCAAAAGATTGAACAGGTGAGGGACCTACGGTGTCAAGGTGTAAAAGTTGTGCCGGTGCTATTGTCATGGTCATTGTGAGTGGAACATATGAACCTACAACCATTTTAGAATGTCTACAAGAAGAGCAAAAAATTTCTTTGTTCTTTTTAAGCTTTGGTAACCCGCGTATGCGATTGAGACCACTAACACGTGTGAGATGATCAAAGCCTAAGTGACCAAGTATACGATGCCAAAAATATAAGTCTCTTGAATGTCAAAATCAGCTTTAAAAACTCTCCCAAACTGAGACATGTTAAGCATAAGCTCACCGTTACAATCTACAACCTTGCAGCTATTTTTAGTGAAAATAATTTCAAGGTTTTCATTTAACAATTGTGAAACATAAAGCAAGTTATATTTCAAATTTTTAACAAGTCGGACATCTTTCAAAGTGTAGTGATTATTAACTCTAACCAAACCCTTAGCAATTATAGGAGTTGAAGAATTATCGGCATCACTAGTATTCTCTACACGTGACACAAATAAGAGGGAGGAGAATCATTCTTTGTTACCAGTCATGTGACGTGAGCAACCTGGATCCACAAGCCAAAAATTCTCCTTCCTCAAGAATGTAACCTACATAGAAGCACAATACGTCGATGATTCAATACTGGGGTTAGTCAAAAGGCATTTAGGAATCTAGTACTGAGTCACACGACGTCCAACAGGAATAACACGCAAATGCTGAGATAAAACAGCAGGTTTATGAGCCAAAGTTTGAGGATATTCATACACAACTACTGACCTAAGAGGTCTTACATGTGTAGCACGAAAAACAGTAGGTGTGGGAGCAAACTTTGCATGTTTTTGACTCATCGCAGCGGATTTCAAGTGTCTAAAAATCGGTTCAGCATTTTCTGCAAGCCTTGCTTGGTTGTTACGTGATCTAGCTAGCATTCTTTGCTTCTTTTCTTATTTAGCTAGTCTATAACAAAAATCTATAATATGACCATCTCTACCACAGTAGGTATAATGAAATTTAACTTTATGTTCATGTCTAGAGGAACAAGCAACATGTGAGTTAGTAGTCGAATGAGATAACACCCCTGCTGACCTAAAAACCACCTGTTTTAGTTTAGGAATTGTTTGAATTAAACCACTTCCTAATGATTTTTAGAACCTTAGGTTGATGTGCTTTAGCATGAGAATGAGAATCAAAACCTAAACCAGTTTTATTATTCCATGGCTTAGAAGAATTTAGCGGCACGTTTAGATTCTTATTCCCACTACAAAACTACTCTAGTGTCCTATGCATGTCATCAAGTTTATTTGACAGATCAAGGAAATTTTCACATGAAGTTTTTCCTTTTAATTTGCAATTAGAACAACAATTAACTTCATAAGAACGTAAAAGCATTGTTCAAAACAGAAATTTCATTCATAGAATCATGTAGTTTCTTAATAAGATCATCACAATTTGAACAATGCAAATCAATGGTTGAACAACTAGCATCTTTCATGTTTTTATCATTAAGTGCAGAAAGCTTTTTGTTATTTTCAATTTCAAGCTCAAGTTTATCAAGTGTGGAGGTGTGCGCACTTCTTAAGGAGGACAATTGTTCATATATCAATTCACATGAGGTACAAGAATCATCACTAAGAATTAAATTTAAGCTGATTAATTTCATATCCTAGTAATTCAATTTTAATACCATTGTACCTATGTTTTTTGTCCTGGTTCTTAAGTATAATAGTGGCACGAGAAATAGCATCACATATTTCGTCACAAGTGGGGCATACCTATTCCTCGTCGCTATTTTTTCTGCTTCCTCCATGCTTGATCTTAAGTTGCCCGCCATGAAACACATATTTGCCAATGTGTCTTCATTGTCATCACTTCTAGAGTCCACATCGCTCGAGCCAAGTTCTTGAAGCGCATAAACAAAACAGTTTACTAATTGGCGAATAGTAAAACCCTTGTTTTTGTTCTTGTTGTTTGCACATGAGGACTTGAACTTAGTTTGCTTATCATCAGGAGGAGAAGAACCTGAAAGATTAGGGCAATTTGTACGAAAATGTCCAAACTCACCGCATTCGAAGCATCGTTGAGGTCCACCACTTCCTCTCCTTCTAGTTCTCACATTTTGCAATGCTTTCGAGAACCAAGTAGAGAGAAGTGCTAGCTCCTCCTCTGGAAATTCTTCAATCTGTTCAAGGGTTAGAGAGGACAGCAAAGCAAGTGTACCACATGATGAAGATTTGCTAGAACTAGGCATGTCACGTTGTGAAAACAAATGCAAGAGACTTGTTTCGGTTTTTATGTTATATAATGTCAAGTTCATGAGTTTTGAACTTGGAATATAGAACATCCAAAGTAAGTTTACTCATGACAGTAGATTCATGTATAGATGTAACTTTCATCTCCCAAATTGACATTTCTAATGAACCTAACAATTGCCTAGCATTCTCAGCTTTAGAAAAATTAACATTGACGCTACACAAGTTGCTGAGAATTTTATTATACAGCGAGCAAACATCTCATCGATTGACTCACCGGGTTGCATCTCAAAATGCATGTACTCTTTCTTGAACATATCTTGCCTTATCTCTTTGATTGTGTTGGATCCTTCGTGGTGGTCACAAAGTTCTTTCCACACATCATACGCAGATCGGAGTTGTGCAACATGATCGAAGTCGCTTTGAGTCAATCATCGTATGATCAAGTTTCACGCCTTGTTGTTGTTGTTGTCAACGTCTCTCATTTTCATAGCCGTGACTTTATCATTTGGTGGCATGTCGAAGGGCTTGTACACCTTTTCCCATATGGCGAAGCCTTGCATCTGTATGTAAGCCTCCATACGTGCCTTTCAAACCTAAAAATCAATGTTATTGCACACACAAGGTTTTGCGGAGTATTTCTCTATGATGGTTAGTCAAAACATGTGAAAATCACAAAGATTGGAGCACCGTAGATCTGACACCAATTGTAGGATTGAATAGCACGTGAAAATCTACCAGAGGGGTGAATTGTAGATTAAAACTTTTTAAGTGGAAACAACAAAAACCCCTCGGCAGAAAATCAATCTGATATAGAAATTGTGTGTGCAAGCGCTTATAATGTGTTCAAAACATGACAAATCAGTATAAATTGTAGAGAATTAATTCACAAATACACGACAAAAATAATCACTAGAAAAAATTGAGTAAAACTCAAGTTATGACCAAAACCATTAACAAAGTAAATCTGTTCTAACAGATAACAAACTGATCAGCTATGCTACAAAGAAACTTATGTAACGCGAAAACCATAAACCCAATGACTGTGATATTTTCCTAGATGATATAGTATTGAGTTTTGAATACAACACAAAAAGAATCACGTCAATTGAATCTATAAAACGCGAGTTATGATCAAAACACCAAAGAAAGATTGGGCAACACAGAAACTCGATGAGAAAGACTTGACGAAAACAAGTCGGACGAACAAGGCACAAAATCTCCTCTAAACTATGAATTTTATTCACCAAAGACACAATAGGAACAGCCCAAAGTCGTGCACCATAAGTTATGGCCTCCCTTGCTTATATAATCAGCACTTAGGCCAACTCAATCCTAACTATGACTCCTACTCCTACTCAGTTTCAACCGAAACTTTCCACAACTGCTCAAGACTCTTCCATACGCAAATTGAAGCAACATTAAGACTTACAAACACCTTAGGAACGTATCCAACATTCCTAAAACAAATCTACTTCGTGCTCACCACAAAATCTAACCATAACCAACTCAAAACATTCCATATTCAAACAATAACCGCCTCTGTCGCAGCATGAGGCATAATCCAGCCGATTGGATCTTTCCAACCATATTTTCATGTTCAGTTCTCTTCATCATGCCTTGGAACAATGCATCCATGTCTATGCACCCTTGCACACATGCAAACACTTTCCAAAACGTCCACGATACCTTCATATGCATTGTTCTTGACCCAAACATGTTGTGTGATCTCCCAATCAACTCAACCACAATTCTTGCCGAACTTGGTTGTTAAACCTCATATTCTCCCTAAGACTAGTTCAATGGATCCTGCCACCAGCCATGTCTTGACCTCAAGCAACACCTGCACATGAATAAACAACCAAATCTTCCGAGCACAAGTCCTCGACTTGACACACATTAGTCTGATAACCACCATACCTTATGTGAGCACCTCACATAAGTATGTTGCAAACATAACAAGAAAATATCCACCATGATCAGTAACACGTAAAAATTTAGACCAAAAGTAAAAAGCAAATCTTCCCATAAGCCAAAAGAAAGATCAAATCATTGCAAGCTAAAATAGAGCAAAACAAAGCAACCAAACTCAATATTAAAAGTCTGCGGAGTAACTATTACTCTTGATATGAATAATGAAAGTTTGGATAGTCCAAAACCATCGAGGGTAATATACTCCCAAAAACACATTGAAAAGTTCAGATAGTCCAAAACCATCGACAGTAACGATGTTACTCCCAATGCATTGAGACAAGTTCGGACAGTCTTAACCAAGTAAAGAGTAATTGTTACTCCCAAAAACACATTTGTAAAGATCAACCGTGTCGACTCACGACCAGCTCACATGACTGAAAGTTTGGACAACCCGAAGCAAAAATCACGTGCGAATCACATGTAGAAAAGTTCGGACATTTGAAGCGGGTGTTTGGCAATATCCAAAACTTTCAATGTAAACCCATACTTTTAGCCTATTTTCCAATGTATTCACATAGGTCTCACAGTTTCCATTATTGGCCAAGTACAAGGCATCTTCACGGGTCTCGAAGCAATCACTCCCCATAAGACCCACGTTGCCCCAGACCTCACACAGCATGTGAGCATCTAAGGCTTGGGCGGTGCCAAGTACTTCTCAATTTGCTTGGCCGTCCAAATTCTTCATCAAGAGGTCCAATTTGGCAGCGATGATGTCCACCTCTTTCAAGGTGTGCATGCCTCGCTGTTAGGGCTGGAAACACTCGTTGCTTCAACATATGTTGGAAACCATCTTCTTAATTAATTATTTTGCTTTGGGAACCTGTTGACGGTCATTAAGTGCCACTTTATACCATCAATATAACTCACTATCATGGAGGACTAAACATTTCTTACACGCATGTCCTTTAGAAATGATGTATTTTCATTTGTACTTAGAGAAAATGATGCATGCAGGTATTTTATACAAATTGAGGTGAATATAGGGGAGGAATCCATAAAACACACCTCCAATCAATCAGGCGCAAGCACGAGGATCCATGGGCCCACTCAGAGGACTAAGTCAACTAAAATGCACGGAAATCACCCACACCCAGGTTGAGGGCCCATAGATCTATCAAACGAAGGAAAACCAGAGCCGTTGTGGGCTCCTCGGGTGCGGCCAAACCACTGGTTTGGCCGACCTATTCTTCCCCGCATTCTCAGTCAACTTCAACTTGGCACACTCCTGTGGCTTGGTGATGTGAGACCTAGGTGCTGAATACATTAGCAAATAGGCTATAATTGAGGGTGTACATGTAAAATTTTGAATATACTTAAGACACTCATTTTTTATTGTCTAAACTTGTGAATCATTGCTTCGGAGTGTCGGAAATTTTCCTTTTATAATGCATAGCGGCTGTTTTGGACTGTTCGATCTTTCTTTTACTAAAATAGTCATGTAGCTGCTATGTTTTAACTTGCGATATTTCAAACTTGCTTTTGTAATATAGGAGAGTTTGCTTAGTATTCATTTACTAAGTTATTGATGTGTTATCGCGGATCATGATGGATATTACGTGCTATGCTTGCAACATGCTTATATGAGGTGTTCATATAAGGTGTTGTGGTTTTCGGACTAATGTGAGTTAGGTCGAGGACTTGTGCTCGGAAAAGTTGCTTGTTTTTTCATGTGCAGGTGTTGCTTGATGTCAAGATTTGGGTGGTGACGGTGATCCATTTAACTTGTTTTAGGAAGAAGATGAGGTTCAACAACCAAGTTTGGGAGGAATTGTGGTTGAGTTGATTGAGAGGTCACACAACATGTTTGACTCAAGAACAATGTACATGAAAGTATCGTGAACATCGTTGCAAGGTGTTTGCACGAGTGCAAGGGGTGCATAGACGTGGCAACATAGTTCCAAGGCGTGATGAGCAGTTATGGATGTGAAGAATTGGTCGGAACGGTCCAATCGGCTGAATTATGCCTCAAGCTGCGGCTAAGGTGGTTATGGTTTGACTATGGAATCTTTCGAATTGGTCTTGGTTAGATTTCGTAATAGGCACGAAGTTGAGTTGTTTTAGAAATGTGTGGAAAATTCCTAAGGTTTTTTGAAGTCTTAAGATTGCTTCTATCTGCATAAGGAAGAGTCTTGACAGTTATAGAAAGTTTTGGTTGAAACTGAGTAGGATTAGAGTATCCTGGTTAGATTGAGTTGGCCCGAGGGATGGTTATATAAACAAGGGAGGCCAGAGCTTGTGAGGATGATGGGTTTATGTTCTTCTTGTGTTTCTTTGAATAAAGTTTGTAGTTTAGGGGACTTTTTGATTATTGTTCGTCCGACTTGTTTTTGTCAAGTCTTTCTTGTCGAGTATTTGCACAGCACTACCTTGTTTTGGTGTTTTAATCATAACTCGAGTTTTACGGATCCAATTGATGTGATTATTTTGTTTTGTTTTCACAACTCAATTGTTTATCATCTGTGAAAATTTTACGATCATTCGATTTGTGGTTTTTGATCTACACGAGTTTCTTTGCGGCATAGCAGATCTGATTTTACCTCAGGTAGAACAAATTGACCTTCGCTAAATCTTTTGGTCATAACTTGAGTTTTACATGATGACTTTTCATGATTTTTTGTGACATCTTCGTGACTTGATTCTCTACAATCTCTACTACTTTTGTCACAGTTGAACACATTTAGATTAGTCGCACATGCGGTTTGTTTATCAGATTGGTTTTCCACCTAGGGGGTTTGTCGCTTCCACCGAAAAAGTTTGAATCTACCATTCAACCCCACCACCCTATATTTTCACGTGCTCTTCAATTCTACATGTGATAAGAAAGGATATTGATTCGCACGCAAAAGATGGTGGGGACCGACCTCAACACTAGTATAAATAGGACCCTTCACCCCTCAATTTAACACACATCGCTTGATCATTCACTCCATTGTATACACTTGATCTCTTAGTCCCTAGTGGAGGTTAGGTTGTAGATAGGAGCCTCTAGTCCCAAGTACAATTTGGGAAAGGTATGGCTCATATATCTTTATTTTCTTTTGTGACTTTATGCATATTAATAATATTATATTAGTCTCTCTTTATTCATATACTTGGGCAAAAAGCGTTTCTGTTTTATTGTGAAGTCCATGTATGTGATAGGTGTAGGTGTCATTATGATCTGAAAGTAATATCATTATTATATTATCATAAACACCATATACCTCCACTATAGTCTAATTAGGTAATAACATGATTATGTTAATATGAATAAGTTAGTGCTCGGTTCCAACATTTGTTCAACGGTGTTTAGGTTAGTCATTGCCTTAGAAAGATATTTGTACCTTGTCTTCTAAGTTATTTACTTAACATGTAAGTGTGGTACTTGGATAGTTAAGTAGCGTTGGATGTCTCATAGATCCGCATATTGTAGGGGTAGGCGACAAGTGGTGACAGCCATGTCCGTCCTTTGTACCCCACCACGTTCGGCTACACCACAGGCTCTTAGCAGGAATCGTTCTGGTCTTGCCAAAGGTAAACCTGTGCCCGATATGTTGGCCCAAAATCCTTGTATTCACCATTAACATCTTCATGTGTACATTATTATACTATGAATATGAGTAATTAGAGCACGGCAGGAGCAGCCCCTTCTCGCAGCTTAACCCTCACTAGGATAATTTTATCGCTTAGAGTAGATTGCTTAGGTATGTATCACACTACCCATATTATCAGCTTACCCCTTTCATGATTATTACTTAGTACTCTATATCTTAATCATGAGAATAATGTTAAATTTACTTCATCGCCTTCCTTTGGGATACACACGATACCTTTGGAAATACTCTTGAGTAAAATGCTACAATAGTATCTTCCGTGTTGAGTTGTTTTAGAAATGTTTGGGATGTTTCTAAGGTGTTTGGATGTCTTAAGATTGCTTCTATCGGCATATAGAAGAGTCTTGAGCAGTTATGGAAAGTTTTGGTTGAAACTAAGTAGGATTAGAGAGTCCTATTTGGGTTTCAAAGTGCATCTAGGACTCCCTTGTGGGTTTTGGATGATTTATGACAAGCAATTGGGATCCTAATCCTTTTGTTGAGATGAATGCAGGAAAATGATGAAAAATGAGCAAAGTACCAAAAAGAGGGAAATTGAGAAGGAAAATGAATTTGAGCTCAAGGAGAAGAAATTAGTAGTTTAGTATGTATGGAGTGTGTTAAGGAAACACACCCAAGAGATCAATCTCATTTAATCACACACACTCAATGCACAAAGCTATACAGGACCGGACTAGTCTGATATCAGCCGGACTAGTCCGATATCACATTCTGCACCAGATCGGACAAGTCCGATCACCACCGGACTAGTCCGATATCTTTCTGTTCCACTTCGGACTAGTCCTCCCCAGTGCGGACTAGTCCTTATCAATGCACAAGTCACACAAAATCGGACCAGTCCGTTGTGACCCGGACTAGTCCGATATTCATTCTGATCCACTTCGGACAAGTCCGGTGTCTACACGGACTAGTCCGATATACACCCTGATCTAAATCGGACAAGTCCTCCAAGTGCGGACTTGTCATCCAAAACACTTAGGGTTTCATATGTCCGGACAAGTCCGATGACAATCGGACTAGTCCGAAGCTTTCCAGTAGCGAAATCGGACAAGTCCGTTTTGAACCGGACTAGTCCGAGATTCCTGGACACTTAGGGTTTGCTTCACACAGCACACCGGACTAGTCCGGTCACCACCACGGACTAGTCCGATCTTTCTGAACCCTAACGGTAACTTCTAGAAACCCCATATAAATAGAGGTGCACGGCCCACTTTCACCTCTCTCGAATCCTAGCGCCGTCACACCTCCCAAGAGACTCAAAAACCATCTCTCTCCACGAAATTAAGTGCAAAATCAATCAATTCATTGAAGATCACTTCTAGATCATTGGAGAGGCACTTGGCACACGATTGAGCTCTTGGTTTGAATCTCTAACACACTCTTGCATCTCAATTTGTATATTTCGAAGTGTGTTATTGGTGGTCCTGAAACTTGTAATCAAGGGAGCTCTCAACTTGTGAGATCGCCCCTTCAACTTGGTGATTTACCCCTGTGTGGTTAGTGGAAGAGGATTGGCCTTCGTGGCGATCCGACGAGGGAAGGGTTGGTGAAGACCCGATCCTTTTTTGGGCTCCTCAACGTGGATGTAGGCTGCCTTCGTGGTAACCGAACCACGGGATAAATCTTGTATCTTGTTCGTTCGTGTTCATCATTCTAGTTGATCAACATTATCTAGGGTTGATTCTTTTTGTTGAATTCAAGTTAATTAGTTGAACAAGGATCATACTAGCAATAAAACTTGACTTACAACTACTGAACTGTTGCTAAAGTTTATATTTCCGCTGCAAACGTCAACGAAACAATCAAATTGACTTAACTTGATCAACCTAGCCCGTGAAATCCGGACTAGTCCGCACATTACCGGACTAGTCCGATATATCTGTTTTTGACCTTTTTGTTGAAGTGCTACAGGAACCGAGAAAATTCAAGAAGGCCTATTCACCCCCCCTCTAGGCCTACATTCAATTGGTATCAGAGCGAGGTTCTTCAAGAAAGAGTGCAACCACTCGAAGAGATCATGTCGGACATGAAGGAAGTCCAGAAAATCAACAACCAGGAAGAAATGAACAATGACAAGCACCAAAAGCTTGAAAAGTATCTCGAAGCCATTCAAGACTTCGATGATGATGATGAGGAGACATTGGAGCTGAAAGCACTGCTCCGAAAGAAAGCACTTTCCAAAGGGAAAGCTAAAGTTGAAGAAAAGAAGAAGGGGAGTAGTCACACCGACTACTCCCGATATCCTTTTAATTATGACCGTTTAAATTCTAACAGCAGTCATTATCTATCTATTCCTCTCGGAAAAGCCCCACACTTCGATGGGAGTGATTACTCCATGTGGAGGCAAAATATGAAGATGCACTTGATTTCCCTTAACCCAAGTTTATGGCATATTGTGTGCACAGGAATAAACATCCCTGATGACGATGAAGAACTCACACCAAGTCAAGAGCAAGCCATCCACAGGAATGCCCAAGCCGCAGCCGTTATCACCTCATCTCTAAGTAGAGATGAATTCACAAAGGTGGACGGATTGGAGATTGCTAAAGAAATCTGGGACACACTACAGACAGCACATGAAGGTGACAGGCATGTGCGGGAGGCAAAGATTGAGATGATTGAAGGCGAACTGGGAAGGTTCGCGATTGAGGAAGATGAGTCTCCCCAGGACATGTACAACAGACTGAAAACTCTTGTGAACAAGGTTCGATCATATGGTAGCAAAAAGTGGAATGACCACGAGGTTGTAAAGCTCATCCTTAGAGCCTTTATTCCTCGCAACGTCACACTTTGCTCTATGATCCGAGAAAGTCCCGGGTACAAGAAAATGACTCCGGATGAACTGCTTGGCAAAATCATCAACTTTGAGATGATGGAGAAGCAAGCCAAGCACGTCAAAGAAATAGCCGACCTCACATCGGCCATGAAGAAGGGAGTTGCCTTAAAGTCCTCACTCAAGCCTATATCCAAAGAAGCAAAAGAAGCACAGCTTGAGGAGGACAGCGATGATGAAAGCAGCGAGCTGGACGAAGAAGATATGATTTTGTTCCTGAAGAAGTTCAAAAGAATTATGAAGAAAAGACAAGGAACAAAATCGAGTGAAGGAAAATACAAGGAGAAGACAAAGCCGAAGATGAGGCGGGCATGCTATAATTGTGGTGAGTACAATCACTTTATAGTTGACTGCCCATATGAGGACAACAAGAAGAAGAGTAAAGAGTCCAAGCCTCAACCGAAGAAATTCTTCAAGAAGAAGAAACAAGCTGAACAAGCACACATCGGAAAGGAGTGGAAATCAAACGATGAGTCCTCATCGTCCGATGAAGAAGAAATGGCTAGCATAGCCATTGAAAGCATGTCCAAGAAACCCACACTCTTCCCCACGCTCGGTGCAAAGAAAGCAAATGGAACTTGCCTCATGGCTAAGGAAGGTAAACGCAAGGTAAACATCAAAACTCCTTCCTTGCATTCTTACTCGAGTGATGATGATCTATATAGTGATAATGAAGATATGCTAATTGGTTTAGATAGAAAAACTGCTGCTAAAATGAAATTCTTGCTTAACCAACTTGTTGAGAAGGAAGAGCTAATTGATCGTCAAGAAGACATGATTATCTCCCAAAAGGAGAAGCATGTCGAACTTGACAATCTACTAGCTCTTGAAAAGGAGAGAAACCACTCACTAGAGCTTAAGCTAGCTTCAAGCAAGAAAACTTGCTTGGAGTTAACCAACTCAAACATTGCAATCAAGGATCAACTTGATGACCTAATCAAGGTCAACAAGATCCTTGAAGTGCAGGTTGAGTCACTCAAGCTTAGTGAACCTTCCTCCTCTTCAACCCTACCTTCTCAACCCACTTCAACTAATATCGCTCATATTTGCAAATGTGATAAAATTAACACCAGGTTGAAGGAAAATTCTACCTCCACAAAGGACAAAAATCCTACCCAATGTGTAATATTTGACAAGGAGAGGATCAACTATGCACGTAGTTCATATTTGGTCCAAAGACCCCCAAATGTCAAATACGGCATTGGTTACTCTTATGATGGAAAGCAAAGAGCTGGAAATCATAAAAATAACAAGGGAAGGATTACCTTTGTGAAGGGAGGACCCTCACAACCTGGTAACTCGAAAACTAAAAATCTGAACTCTCATGAAAACCGGACTAGTCCGGTTGTGGTCCGGACAAGTCCGGTCATCCGGACAAGTCCGGTCACACAGACTAGTCCGACCCATAATCAACAGCAACTCTTGTTTAAAACCTTTGATGCTTCTTATGTATTAATGAAAAATAATGTTGGTAAAGTGTATGCTTATTATGCTGGGCCACGCCATGGGAACACAAAATCCCATGTGTGGGTGCCCAAATGTATTGTTACAAACCTCCAAGGACCCAAGCAAGCTTGGGTACCTAAAACCAAGGCGTAATTTGTTTTTGCAGGCCTACTCCTCCGGTGGATCCAAATGGGTGCTAGACAGTGGATGCACCAACCACATGACCGGAGAAAGGAGGATGTTTGTGGAGTATGAAGTGAACCAGGACCCAAACGAAGGCATCTACTTTGGGGATAACAGTCAAGGAAGGGTCCTCGGTACCGGTAAAATAGCAATATCCTCTGAACATACTCTTTCGCATGTTTTACACGTTGAATCTTTAGATTATAACCTGCTGTCCATATCTCAGTTATGTGACAAAGGTTATAATTGCCTGTTTACTAACGAGGGTGTGACCGTCTCAAGGAGAAGTGATGGTTCCGTTGCATTCAAGGGTATGTTAAAGGGAAAGCTTTACCTTGTTGACTTCAACAAGGATAAAGCCGAACTCGACACATGCTTGATTGCAAAAACCAACATGGGTTGGCTGTGGCATAGACGGCTAGCAGATGTTGGTATGAGGAACCTTCAAAAACTCCTCAAGGGCGATCACATCCGAGGTTTGAAAGATGTTGTGTTTGAGAAAGACAGGCCTTGTAGCGCGTGCCAAGCAGGAAAGCAAGTTGGAGCACAACATCCTGCGAAGAACATCATGACCACGACAAGACCGCTCGAACTACTTCATATGGACTTGTTTGGTCCAATTGCTTATATAAGCATCGGCGGTAACAAATACGGTTTAGTTGTTATTGATGATTTTTCCCGGTTCACTTGGGTGTTCTTTTTGCATGACAAGTCAGAAACACAAGGAACACTCAAGAAATTCTTCAAGCGAGCGCAAAACGAGTTCTCACTATCAATCAAGAGTATTCGGAGCGACAACGGCACGGAGTTCAAGAACATACAAGTGGAGGAATACCTTGATGAGGAAGGAATCAAGCACGAATTCTCAGCACCATACTCTCCACAACAAAACGGAGTTGCCGAAAGGAAGAACCGAACGCTCATAGAGATGGCAAGAACAATGCTCGATGAATACAAGACTTCGGATCGATTTTGGGCAGAAGCAATCAACACCGCTTGCCATGCCACAAATCGACTCTACCTTCATCGACTACTAAAGAAGACTCCCTATGAGCTACTCACCGGTAACAAACCGAACATTTCATATTTTCGAGTTTTCGGTTCTCCTTGCTATATTTTGAACAAGAAGCCCAGGACTTCAAAGTTCGCTTCGAAGTCCGATGAAGGTTTCTTGCTTGGTTATGATTCGAACACTTACGCCTACCGTGTTTTCAACAAGGTCTCCGGACTTGTTGAAGTGGCACGTGACGTGGTGTTCGATGAAACTAATGGCTCCCAAAAGGAGCAAGTTGATCAATGTGAATTAGGTAAAGAGGAAGCCCCCTATCAAGCATTGAAGAGGATGGCTCTAGGCGAAGTACGACCACAAGAGTCATCGACACAAATACAAGAGGAAAGTGAACCACGAGAGGAGATCAACAATCAAGGGGGAGCCTCGATACAAGATCAATCACAGGAATATGAACATGATCAACAAATCAACGAGGACAACAACTCAAGGGGAGAAGAAGATGAGCACCAACATACGACCCCCCAAGTGCCACACCCAAGAGTACACCAATGCATTCAAAGGGATCATCCAATTGACAACATCATCGGCGACATCCAAAAGGGAGTAACCACTAGATCTCGTATAGCAAATTTCTGTGAACATTACTCGTTTGTCTCCTTTTTGGAACCCCGCAGGACTGAGGATGCATTGAAGGATCCAGACTGGGTGGTGGCAATGCAAGAAGAGTTGAACAACTTCAAGAGAAACGAGGTTTGGGAACTTGTGGAAAGACCCAATGCAAACATAGTGGGCACCAAGTGGGTCTTCCGCAACAAGCAAGACGAACACGGAGTGGTGACAAGAAACAAGGCACGACTTGTGGCCAAAGGTTACTCACAAGTCGAAGGTTTGGATTTCGATGAGACTTTTGCTCCAGTAGCTAGGCTTGAATCAATTAGAATATTACTTTCATATGCTACTCACCATGATTTCAAGCTGTACCAAATGGACGTAAAAAGCGCCTTCCTCAACAGACCGATCAAGGAAGAGGTGTACGTGGAGCAACCACCCGGATTTGAAGACGAAGAGTTCCCCGACCACGTGTATAAACTGCGTAAGGCTCTCTATGGCCTCAAAAAAGCTCCTAGAGCTTGGTATGAGTGTCTTAGAGATTTTTTAATTGATAATGGCTTTCAAATCGGCAAAGTAGATTATACACTATTCACGAAAAATCTGGATAATGATCTTTTTATTTGCCAAATCTATGTTGATGATATAATTTTTGGATCAACTAACCAATCTTTCTGTGAAGAGTTTAGTAAAATTATGACAGACAGATTTGAAATGTCAATGATGGGAGAATTGAAGTACTTCTTGGGATTCCAAGTGCGGCAACAAAGGGAAGGAACATTCATAAGCCAAACCAAGTACACAAGACATCCTCAAGAAGTTTGGCATGGACAAGGCAAAGCCCATAAAGACTCCCATGGCAACGAATGGCCACTTGGATCTCAATGAAGATGGACCGAGCATCGACCAAAAGGTATATCGCTCCATGATTGGATCTTTACTTTACTTATGTGCATCTAGGCCAGATATTATGTTGAGTGTATGTTTGTGTGCAAGATTTCAAGCCAACCCTAAGGAATGTCATTTGACAGCCGTAAAGAGAATCCTAAGATATTTAGTTCATACACCCAACCTTGGTCTTTGGTACCCAAAAGGCTCAAAATTCAATCTCATTGGGTATTCCGATGCAGATTATGCTAGGTGCAAAGTTGATAGAAAAAGCACTTCCGGCACCTGCCAATTCCTAGGAAGATCCTTAGTTTCTTGGTCATCCAAGAAACAGAATTCCATTGCATTATCCACTGCCGAAGCAGAGTATGTTGCAGCCGGGAGTTGTTGTGCACAACTCCTTTGGATGCGACAAACTCTAAGGTATTACGGTTACAATATGAACCGTATTCCTCTCCTTTGTGATAATGAGAGTGCCATTAAAATAGCCCACAATCCAGTTGAACACTCTAGGACTAAACACATTGACATAAGACACCATTTCTTGAGAGACCATTCCATGAAAGGAGACATATCCATCTCTCATGTCCATACCCAAAAACAATTGGCCGACATATTCACCAAGCCACTTGATGAAAAACGTTTTTGCGAACTTCGAAATGAGCTAAACATTCTTGATTCTCGGAGTGTGGCTTGAAAATTTGCATACCTGTATGATTGCTTCAAAATATTGATTGAATTATGAAAATCATCCCTCTTCATTTTTCTCTTGAAAAACTATGTCAATTATTAGATCTTGATGAATTTTTGATCATAGTATGATTGTTGTTTGCTTACTGGTCAAATTCATCAAGATTATTTGAATTGTTTTGCCTCTCTCTACTCTCAATTATTGGACCTTCAAATATATATGAATGGGCTATGCAATTCTTTCCTGGTGACCACGGACAAGTCCGTGGTTACCCGGACTAGTCCGCCATTGCAGACTAGTCCGCAGTGTGCCGGTTAGGCCGGACTAGTCCGACAGACCACAGACTAGTCCGACTTAGGTCTCTGGAGGACTTCGGACTAGTCCGGTCATGTCCGGACTTGTCCGATTTTTCGTGTCCATAACCCTAGCCGCCACCAAACCCTAATTCCCTCACCCCACACTCGCCCCCAAGCTTTCTCTCTCTTGCGCTCGAGCTCCCAAGGCGAATCCTTAATTCCTCCGTCGAAAAGCCTCAATCTTGGGCGGAGATCAAGCTTGAAGACTCGGGGATTGAAGTTAGCGGACAAGTCCGGCCTCCAACCCCCAAAATCTCAAGCTTCCTTTGATTTCTTGGTAAATTTTCTTCAAAACCCTAAGAAATCACAAATTTCTCTATTGCTTATCGTTTGGCCTAGCATTCTTCACTAGTTACATGTCTAGTTGATGTACTATGTGTATGCTAGACTAGTTTTACCTTAGGGATCAATTTTTGTCCAGTCTGTTAGGTTTTTGCGGATGAACACCGGACTAGTCCGGTCCAGGTACAGACAAGTCCGGTCCCCCGGACTAGTCCGTGCCTGTGCACCGGACAAGTCCGTTTTTTCTGAACCAAAACCTAATTCTTTAATTCCCTAATGCCTTCCATTGCCATCTTACCTCACCAATACCTTGTATAACTTGTCCTTTCTCTTGATCACTCATTCTCAGATCATGTCGAGCTCCGACAACGAAATCTCCGATTTCGAGGCCGAGTTGGACCACGAGGTGGCACCTCGGTCCTCGGCGGGTCTTGGCAAGAAACGCCAAGAGAGACCCTCCAAGCCTGCTCCCTCACCTCCCCAGGTTCGGAGGAAGGTGTGTGCCAAGAAGCCCGCCTCGAAGGCTGCTACTCCTTCAAGTGGCCTTCGCCAAGCTAAAGGGAAGGGCAAGGGGGTTGCCACAGGGCCTGTTGGGCCCCTAAAGCTGCATACTCCCAGAGAAGGGGTCTGGGACCCCAATGAGGAAAGATTCAATGGCAAGGGCAGCGATGTGGCTATGAAGTTGAGAAGTGTTGATTGCTATGCAAGGCCCAAGCAAGCAGCTGATGGCAGGTTTTGGTCAAATTTCCATGCTGATTTCTACAAGCTGGTCTATTTGCCGATGAAGACCCCGGTGGTGCGCAGTCAATGGATTGACTGGGCCCACCTTGCGAAGAGGAAATGTGCAACTTTTGATGAAGTGATAGCAGCTGCAGAGAGACATGGGCTGAAGGATCTGTTAGCCTTCAGATATAATTGGAATGATGAAGTGATTGCACAATTCTATGCAACGTGCCACTTCTCAAGCGAAGACGAAGAAAGTGTGACTTGGATGACTCATGGATCCAAGTATTCTATTACTTAGGAAGAGTTTGCCCGCCTGCTGCACCTTGACTCTGAAGGACATGACCACCTCATTATCCACAACATTGGGGTCATTGAGAGGGACGGAATGAAGTTCATGTATGAGCCCACCTCCAAGTATGTCCCTCCCTCCACAATGAATATGAAGCCTTTCTTTGTGGTCCTCAACAGAGTCCTCAGGAAGACGATTGCCCCCAAGGATGGGGATGCAGGGAGTGTGCAAGGCTACCTCCGGACCCTGATGAGGGTCATTAGCAAGAAAAGGCAATTCGATATTGCAGACTATATTTGGAATGATATGGTCAATATCTCAAGTACCCCCAACCGATCCTGTGGCTATGCCCCTTACTTGATGTTCATGATTGAGAAGGTCACAGGAATCGAGTTTGTGAAGGATGTGGAGCACACTCCACTGAGGCCTCAGAAGCCTCAGTCAGTGAGTGTCCAGGCTGCTCCATCGCCGGCCTCAAGCCCCGAGGCACCGGCAAGGCAAGAAGAAGCTGCTAGGGCTACTCCTCCCTCCAGGGAAGCCCCTCAGAAAGGATCCGCCAGTGGGATCCTCAAGTACTTGGCTGCAATTTTCTCCTCATGCAAGAAAACTGAAGTGAAGCTTCACAAGCTAAATCAGAAGAGGAAGGAGGACATGAGATACATAAAAGCCAATGTGAAGCAGCTGAGTGAGAAGCTGGAGATCAACCCAATTGGATCTCCAGTACTTTCTGAAGATTCTGATCCGGACATCACCGAGCTCAGCCCCTTGACTCCCTCCGAGCTTGCCTATTTTGGCATTGGGGGCTCGAGCAGCTCCGCTCCTCCTCCTACCTCTCAACCTCGTCAAGCGGAAAGCGATGAAGACGATGAAGACGACGAGAGGACTGACAGCGAAGAGTGAAGCCCTAGGACCTTCCTCTCTCTCTTTTTGGTGTCTTGATGCCAAAGGGGGAGAGATTGAGGGGGAGTCTCTAGTCTTAGCTTTAGCTGCATAGGATGCGAGGAGAGAGCTCTCTCTGTTTTTTTTAATTGTGATTGCATTTGCTTAACTCTATTTTCATATCATGTTTGGTCCTGTTATGAATTGCTCTATTAATTTGCAAGTGTGTGATGAAATCTGAGTTTTTTGCCCCTGAAGTGCCATATTCTCTTGATATTAGTTGATAAATGCAAATTCGATCATTCTTAATGCAATCATGCTCTTAGTATGCATCCCACCATAAAGAATGCACATATGAATAATTATCTTGTTGCTTGATGTATTTTTGAGTCATATGTGCATACTTTATGAAAATCTCATTTTATACCTCACTTTGTGAAATCTCAATTGGTTGTCATCAATCGCCAAAAAGGGGGAGATTGAAAGTGCATCTAGGACTCCCTTGTGGGTTTTGGATGATATATGACAAGCAATTGGGATCCTAATCCTTTTGTTGAGATGAATGCAGGAAAATGATGAAAAATGAGTAAAGTACCAAAACGAGGGAAATTGAGAAGGAAAATGAATTTGAGCTCAAGGAGAAGAAATTAGTAGTTTAGTATGTATGGAGTGTGTTAAGGAAACACACCCAAGAGCTCAATCTCATTTAATCACACACACTCAATGCACAAAGCTATACAGGACCAGACTAGTCTGATATCAGCCGGACTAGTCCGATATCACATTCTGCACCAGATCGGACAAGTCCGGTCACCACCGGACTAGTCCGATATCTTTCTGTTCCACTTCGGACTAGTCCTCCCCAGTGCGGACTAGTCCTTATCAATGCACAAGTCACACAAAATCGTACCAGTCCGTTGTGACCCGGACTAGTCCGATATTCATTCTGATCCACTTCGGACAAGTCCGGTGTCTACACGGACTAGTCCGATATGCACCCTGATCTAAATTGGAAAAGTCCTCCAAGTGCGGACTTGTCATCCTAAACACTTAGGGTTTCATATGTCCAGACAAGTCCGATGACAATCGGACTAGTCCGAAGCTTTCCAGTAGCGAAATCGGACAAGTCCGTTTTGAACCGGACTAGTCCGAGATTCCTGGACACTTAGGGTTTGCTTCACACAGCACACCGGACTAGTCCGGTCACCACCACGGACTAGTCCGATCTTTCTGAACCCTAACGGTAACTTCTAGAAACCCCATATAAATAGAGGTGCACGGCCCACTTTCACCTCTCTCGAATCCTAGCGCCGTCACACCTCCCAAGAGACTCAAAAACCATCTCTCTCCACGAAATTAAGTGCAAAATCAATCAATTCATTGAAGATCACTTCTAGATCATTGGAGAGGCACTTGGCACACGATTGAGCTCTTGGTTTGAATCTCTAACACACTCTTGCATCTCAATTTGTATATTTCGAAGTGTGTTATTGGTGGTCCTGAAACTTGTAATCAAGGGAGCTCTCAACTTGTGAGATCGCCCCTTCAACTTGGTGATTTACCCCTGTGTGGTTAGTGGAAGAGGAATGGCCTTCGTGGCGATCCGACGAGGGAAGGGTTGGTGAAGACCCGGTCCTTTTGTGGGCTCCTCAACATGGATGTAGGCTGCCTTCGTGGTAACCGAACCACGGGATAAATCTTGTGTCTTGTTCGTTTGTGTTCATCATTCTAGTTGATCAACATTATCTAGGGTTGATTCTTTTTGTTGAATTCAATTTAATTAGTTGAACAAGGATCATACTAGCAATAAAACTTGACTTACAACTATTGAACTGTTGCTAAAGTTTATATTTCCGCTGCAAACGTCAACGAAACAATCAAATTGACTTAACTTGATCAACCTAGCCCGTGAAATCCGGACTAGTCCGCACATTACTGGACTAGTCCGATATATCTGTTTTTGACCTTTTTGTTGAAGTGCTACAGGAACCGAGAAAATTCAAGAAGGCCTATTCACCCCCCCCCTCTAGGCCTACATTCAGGATTGAGTTGGCCTGAGGATTTGTTATATAAACAAGGGAGGCTAGAGCTCATGGAGGACGATGGTGGCTATTCCTCTTGTGTTAATTTGAATAAAGTTTGCAGTTTAGAGGAGCTTTTGTGCCTTGCTTGTCCGACTTGTTTGCGTTAAGTCTTTCTCGTCGAGTTTCTGCACAGCACTACGTTGTTTCGGTGTTTTTATCATAACTACAGTTTTACGAATCCAATTGATGTGATTCTTTTGTGTTATTTTCACGACTCAATTATTTATCATATGTTAAAATTTCATGGTGATTTGATTTTTGTTTTTTATCTACATGAGTTTCTTGGCAGCATAGCAGATATGATTTTAACTCGGGTAGAATAGATTGACCTTCGTTCAATCTTTTGGTCACAACTTGAGTTTTACTCAGTGGTTTTTCTTTTTTTGTTGTGACATATTTGTGAATTGATTCTCAACAATCTCTACTAATTTTTTCATGGTTGAGCACGTTAGGATTGATCGCACACATGGTTTGTTTTTTAGATTGCTTTTCTACCGAGGGTTTTTGTCGCTTCCACTGAAAAAGTTTTAATCTACCATTCACCTTCCCCTGGTAGATTTTCACATGATCTTCAACCCTACAATTGGTATTAGATCCACGGTGCTCTAAGTCTTATGATTTGCACGTCTTTTTGCTAAATCGATATAGAGAAATACTCTGCAAAACCTTGTGTGTACAATGTCATTAATTTTCAGGTTTGGAAGGCTCGTATGGAGGCTTACATAAAGGCACAAGGCTTCACCATATAGGAAAAAGGTGTACAAGCCCTTCGACATGCCACCAAATGATCAAGTCATGGATGCCAACATGAGAGACATCAATAACAATAACAAGGCACAAAACTTGATCGTACAAGGATTGACTCAGAGCTACTTCGATCGTGTTGCACACCTCCAGTTTGTGTATGATGTGTGGAAAGCAATATGTGACTGCCCTGAAGGATCAAATACGATCAAGGAGGTACGTCAATACATGTTTGAGAAAGAGTACATGCATTTTGAGATGCAACCTCATGAGTCAATCGATGACTTATTTGCTCGCTTTAACAAAATTCTCAGCAACTTGTGTAGTGTCAATATTAAGTTTCAGATGCTGAAAATGCTAGGCAATTGTTAGGTGCAGTAGAATGTCAATTTGGAAGATGAAAGTTACATCTATTCGTGAATCCACCATCATTAGTACACTTACTTTAGATGTGCTATACTCTAACTAAAAACTCATGAACTTGGCATAATTTCACATAAAAACCACAAAAAGTCTATTGCATTTGTTTCACAATGTGACATGCCTAGTTCTAGCCAATCTTCATCATGTACTTGCTTTGTTGTCTTCACTAATCCTCGAACATATTGAAGAGTTTCCAGAGGAGGAGCTAGCACTTCTCTCTACTCGGTTCTCAGAAGCATTGCAAAATGTGAGAAGTAGATGGAGAGGAAGTGGTGGTTCTCAACGATGCTTTGAATGTGATAAGAAGGGAAATTTTTGTACAGATTGCCCTAACCTTTCATGTCTTACTACCCATGATGAAAAGTTCATGTCCTCGTCTGGCAACAACAACAGCAAGGAAAAAAGACTTTTATAAAATGACAAGTGATGGAACATATTCTCTCCACACTCCTAGATAACAACACAAGCGATGTGGACTTCGGGAGTGGTGAAGATGAAGACAATTTGGCAAATATGTGTTTCATGGAGGGCAACTCAAGATCAAGTACGGAGGAAGTAGAACATAATAGCGACGATGAAGGGGTATATCCCACTTCTAAAGAAATGTGTGATGTTATTTATCGTGCCACTGTTGTACTTAAAAAAATTGATAAAAAACTTAGGGACAATGCTATTAAAATTGAATCACTAGAATCTAAAATTAATCAGTTAAAATCTTTGATTACTAGTGATGATTTTTGTTCCTCATGTGAACTAATATATGAACAATTGTCCTCTTTAAGAAGTGCTCACACCTCCACACTTGATAAACTTGAACTTGAAATTGAAAGGAACAGAAAACATGCTCAACTTAATAATAAAAACTTAAAAGATGCTAGCTGTTATACAATTGATTTACATTGTTCTAGTTTTGATGATCTTAATAAGAAACTAGATGCTGCTAGAAATGAAATTTTTGTCTTGAACAATGCTTTACGTTCTCATGTAGTTACATCTTGTTCTAATTGCAAAATAAGAGAAAAAAACTTAATGTGAAAACTTCCTGTACTTGATGACATGCATAAGACACTAGAGCGGTTTTGTAGTGGGAATAAAAATCTAAACTTGCTGCTGACTTCTTCCAAAACTTGCAATGATGAAACTGGTTTAGGTTTTGACTCTCATGCTCATGCTAAGGCACATCCACCTAAGATTGTAAAGGCACTAGAAAGTAGTTTGATTAAAATAGTTTCTAATCAAAAAGAGGTGGTTTTTAGGTTAGCAGGGTGTTGTCACATTCGGTTGCTAACTCAAAAGTTGCTTGTTCATCTAGACATGCACATAAGGTTAAATTTCATTGTACATATTGTGGCAGAGATGGTCATTTCATATATTTTTGCTATAGACTAGCTAAACAAGAAAAGAAGCAAACGATGCTACCTAGATCATATAACAACCAAGCAAAACTGTTGCACGTGCAGAACCGATTGTTAGACACTTGAAACCTATTGCGATGAGTCAAAAACATGAAATGTTTGCTCCCAAACATACTACTTTTCATAATACACATAACACACCTCGTAGGTCAGTAGTTGGGTGCAAACATTCTCAAACTTTGGCTCGTGAACCTGTTGTATTTTCTCACTCTCGTGTGTTATTTTTGTTGGATGTCGTGTGACTCGGTATTGGATTCCTAAATGCTTTTTGAATAACCCCATTATTAATTCATTGATGTATTATTCTTCTATGTAGGTTACACGCTTGAGGAAGGAGAACTTTTGGCTTGTGGATTCAGGTTGCTCACGCCACATGACAGGTAACAAAGAATGATTCTTCTCCCTCTCTTTTGTGTCACGTGCAGAGAATGTTACTTTTGCAGATAATTCTCCAAGTCCTGTAATTGCTAAGGGTTTGTTTAGCATTAACAATTAATATACTTTGAAAGATGTGGCACTTTTTAAAAACCTGAAATACAACTTGCTCTCTATTTCGCAATTGCTAGATAAAAATCTTGAAATTAGCTTCACTAAAAATTGCTGCAAGAGTGTAGATTAAAATGGTATGCTTATGTTTAACATGTCCTGATTTGGAAGAGTATTTAAGGCTGATTTTTATATGTCATCCTCCAATCATAGGTGTCTAGTTGTTAATGATTCAAAAGACTTATATTTTTGGCATCGTAGACTTGGTCACGTAGGCTTTGATCACCTTACACAAGTTAGTGGTCTTGATCGCATACATGGGTTACCTAAGCTTAAAGGGGACATAGAAATTGTGAGCTCTTCTTGTATACATGCTAAAATGGTCGGAGATTCACATGCTCCACATCACAATGACCATGACAACAGCACCAGCACAACTTTTACACCTTGACACCATAGGTCCCTCACATGTTCAATCTTTTAGAGGTAAATTGTATGTTCTTGTAATTATTGATGATTATTCTAGATACTCTTGGTTTTACTTTATAGCACCTAAGAATTAATATTTTAGTCATTATACAAGTTTATTCTTAGACTTTCACTTGATCACCCAGCATATTTAAACGCAATTTTAAGTGATAATAGAATCGAATTTAAAAACCAATCATTTGATCACTTTTGTGATAAAAATGGAATAGATCATCAATCCTCTTCACCATACGTACCTCAGCAAAATGGTGTTGTAGAGAGAAAGAACAATACCTTAGTTGAGATGGCTAAGACTATGCTTAATGAATATCAAACTCCTAGGAAGTTTTGGTCAGATGCAATTGCAACAACTTGTCATGTCTCAATTCAAGATTTCTTGCGTGCTAAGCTAGGAAAAACCCCATATGAGCTTCTGTTTGGGCATAGGTCTAGTGTCACACACTTCAGGGTCTTTGGTTGCAAATGCTTTGTTAAGAAACAAGGTAATCTCGATAAATCTGAATCTAGATCTATTGATGGCATGTTTCTTGGTTATCCATCTTATACTAGAGGCTACTGTGTGCTTTTACTTGCTAACAAAATTGTGGAGACTTGTGAGCTTTCTTTTGATGAAGCTACCCCAACTACTATCTCAAATATTGCAAGACAAGATGCATATCCGCAGGGGGAGAGTATTTTTATTAAGATGAGGAAGAAGTGGTGTTGCTGCCAAAAAATTTAGAAGCTAATAACGTTGTTCCTGCTCCTGATTTTGATCCACAACCAGCACCAACGACTACTCTTGCTAGTCCAAATCATCCTCAAGCTACAAGCTCTTTAGTTATATATGAACTTGAAGAACAAGGAGCTTGTGAAGTGTCAACTCCCTACGGATCCTCAAGAGTCATCTTCCTCAACAGATTATTGGGAGCTTGCACAAACGAGTCACATGGTCCAGGATTTTCGATCCAAACTCTCATGCTCATTCTGCTTTTGAATCTTCTTTTGAACCCAAATATATATCATATGCACTCACTAATGAATCTTGGATTATTACCATGGAAGAAGAGTTAGAAAATTTTGAAAGAAATAATGTTTGGAAACTTGTACCTCCACCTCAAGTTCACACATTAATTGGAATTAAATGGGTGTTTAAAACAAACAAAGTTAGTATGGGGTTGTGGTTAGGAACAAAGCTAGGTTGGTTGCTTAAGGTTTCACACAAGTAGAAGGACTAGATTTTGATGAAACTTTTGCCCTATTGCTAGATTAGAAGCCATAAGAATTTTATTAGTTTTTTCTGCATTTAAAGGTTTTAAGTTATATCAAATGGATGTTAAAATTCTTTTATTAATAGGTATATAGATGAGGAAGTTTATATCAAGCAGCCACCAGGTTTGAAAATCCTGATTTTCCTAATCATATGTATAAATTGTCCAAAGCTTTATATGGTCTCAACAAGCCCCTAGAGCATGGTATGATAGGTTAGAAACATTCTTACTTTAGAAGGGGTTTACCATGGGAAAAGTAGATAAAACTCTTTTGTGCTTAAGCATGGCAATGACTCACTATTTGTTCAAGTGTATGTGGACAATATTATGTTTGATTGTGCTTCTCATGATCTTGTGTCCAAGTTTTTAGCTATGATGAGTTTATAATTTGAGATGAGTATGATGGGAGAACTCACGTACTTTTTGGGGCTGCAAATCAAACAAACCAAGGAGGGAACCTTCGTGCATCAAACGAAGTACATAAAAGATCTCCTTTAGGCGTTTAAACATGGAAAACAGCAAGCCTCTTCAAACTCCAATGGACACAATAGGAACACTTGAACGTGATGAAGATGGTGAGCCCGTTGATCAAAAAGAATATCGAAGCATGATCGGGTCACTTTTGTATCTTACGACATCCAAATCGAACATACAATTCAACGTATGTCTTTGTGCATGATTTCACGCTTCCCCGTGTGCTTCACATCGTCAAGCTGTCAAAAGGATTCTCAGGTATTTACATGGAACTCAAGAATTTGGCATTTTTCTTCCTTCTTCCTCAACCATTACTTTCAAAGCTTTTTTGGATGCTTATTTTGGGGATTGTAGAATTGATAGGAAAAGTACTTCAAATGCTTGTCATTTTCTTGGTAATTCATTTGTTTCTTGGTCCTCTAGGAAACAAAGTTCATTTGCACAATCACAGCTGAATCTGAATATATAGCTGCTGCTAGCGCTTGCTCACAAATTTTATGTATTGTTCAAACACTTAAGGACTATGGGGTAGATTTAGATAGTGTTCCAATGTTTTGTAACAAACTAGTGCCATTTGCATTGCTAAGAACCACGTGCAACACTCTAGAACAAAGTATATTGACAATAGGTATCACTTTCTCTGATAATGTTAAAAAGGGAAACCTTATGCTTCACCATGTAGACACCGAACAACAATTGGCTGACATTTTTACAAAAACCTTTGGATTTCACTCATTTTTCCTTCATCCATAGTGAAATAGAAATTATGCATCCTCATGGCTTAAATTGAGGGGGAGTTTTGCAATTTGGGAATTCTATGTGTGAATCTGAAATTAAAAGATAATATGAGCATAATTGTTTCATACATATATGACTTTGTGATTCCTTTTACATGCTGAAAGTTCTTACCACATTACTCATGTTATACATTTTGTAGTTTTTGCCATTACTAGTAATTGGAATAATTACTTACACTAAATCTTGTCATGATTGAACTTTCTTGCTGTGCTGGACTTGTTGCATGCTCAAAAGTGCTTTTAATGATGAAAAATTAATCAATCAATAGCCCACATGTTGAGCTTTTAATGATAAAATGAAATAACAGAAAAGATCAAGAGAATATGCATGCATCACACTTCTTCTTTTGAAATTGCTTATCATTGCACTTTGATATGAACTTGGAAGGAGTTGTGTTGACTAAAACCATGTCCTTAAGCTTGTGATTGTCAAACGACATAGACTTGGCTTGGTTGGTTAGAATAAGGCGGATGCCGCATATAATCTCTTGCAAAGTTCATAAGATTTTAATTTTTGCTTTAAAAGATAATTAAAACAGCAACATGTGTCATGCTTTCAAGTTTTGAAATAGTTGAGTTTGTGAGATCATGACTTTCTTAAATTGAAATTACACTTGATCTCTAGCATGGCTTACACTACTTTATGTATCTCATTGATGTGATAGTGTAAGTTACTTGATAGTATGGCTTGTATGAGCTTTGTTTTATATGTATATGTCATATTATGCTCATAAACAATTAAAATTTTTCTTTTGTATCTTGCTGAATACATTGTCAAAGGGGGAGAAATATGTCACAAATTGCACATTCACAAGTGTTTTGATTTACACATTCTTCTCAGGGGGAGTGTACGTCCTTAGGGGGAGAAACTTTTAAGGAAAGGTTTCTTCTTATTTGATTTTGGATTTTAAAAAAGATGGAGAAAATTTCTTCTGTGAAAAGTTTTCATGAAACGTGAATGAGCCAATGTTCAATTTTGTAGTGGTGTTGTCAATGCATTCATCAAGGGGGAGATTGTGAGACCTAGGTGTTGAATACATTGGAGATTAGGATATAAGTGAGGGTATACATGTAAAGTTTGAATATACTTGAGCCACTCACTTCGGATTGTCCGAAATTATAAGTCATTGCTTCAGAGTGTCCAAACTTTTCCTTTTATAATGCGTAACGACTGTTTTGGACTGTTCAATCTTTGTTTTGCCAAAATAGTCGTGCAACTGCTATGTTTTAACTTGCAATATTTCAAACATACTTTTGGATTATAGGATATTTTGCTTAGTATTCATTTACTAAGTTATTGATGCATTATGGCTGATCATGATGGATATTATCTTGCTATGTTTGCAACATGCTTATGTAAGGTGTTCACATAAGGTGTTGTGGTTTTCAGACTAATGTGAGTCAAGTCGAGGACTTGTGCTCCGAAAAGTTGTTTGTTTGTTCATGTGCAGGTGTTGCTTGACGTCAAGACATGGCTGGTGACGGTGGATTGAACTAGTCTTAGGAAGAAGATGAGGTTCAACAACCAAGTTTAGGAGGAATTGTAGTTGAGGTTATCGGGAAGTCAAGCGGCATGTTTGAGTCAATAAGAATGTACATTAAGGTATCGTGAACATTGTTGGAAGGTGTTTGCATGTGTACAAGGGGTGCATGGACATGGCAACATGGTCCAACTGGCTGGATTATGCCTCAGGTTGCGGCTGAGGTGGTTATGGTTCAACTATGGAAAGTTTCGAGTTGATTTTGGTTAGATTTCATGATAGGCATGAAGTTGAGTTGTTTTAGAAGTGTGTGGGATGTTCCTAAGGTATTTGTAAGTCTTAATATTGCTTCTATCTGCGTATGGAAGAGCCTTGAGCAGTTATGGAAAGTTTCAGTTAAAACTGAGTAGGATTAGAGAGTCCTAGTTAGATGCAAGGGCTGGTTATATAAACAAGGGAGCCCAGAGACCGTGGAGGACGATGGGTGGCTGTTCCTCTTGTGTTTCTTTGAATAAATTTTGTAGTTTAGAGGAGCTTTTATGCCTTGTTCGTCTGACTTGTTTTCGTCAAGTCTTTCTCGTTGAGTTTCTGCATAGCACTACATTGCTTCGGTGTTTTTATCATAACTCGAGTTTTATGGATCCAATGGATGTTATTAATTTCTGATTGTTTCAAAACTCAATTATTTATCATGTGTAAAAATTTCACAGTCATTGGATTTATTATTTTTAATCTACACAAAATTATTTGCAGCATAGCAGCTCTAATTTTAACATGGGTAGAATAGATTGATCTTCGTTAAATCTTTTGGTCATAACTTGAGTTTTGCTTGACGGTTTTTCGTGATTTTTGTTGTGACTTATTTGTGACTTTATACTATACAATATCTACTACTTTTGTCATAGTTGAACATGTTGAGATTAGTCGCACACACGGTTTGTTTATCAGATTGGTTTTCTACGGAGGGGTTTTTGTCGCTTCTGCTGAAAAAGTTTTAATCTACCATTCACCCCCCCCCCCCCTCTGGTAGCTTTTCACTGCTCTTCGATTCTACATATGATAATGATGGAGACTGATTTACACACAAAAGATGGCGGGAAACAACCTCAACACTAGTATAAATAGGACCCGTCACTTCAACACACACCACTTGAGCATTCACTCCATTGTATACACTAGTTATCTTAGTCCTTAGTGGAGGTTAGGCTATAGAGAGGAGCCTCTAGTCCCAAGTTCAAATTGGGAAAGGTATGGCTCTTGAATTTTTTTGTGACTTTATGCATATTAATAATATTATTATTAGTCTCTCTTTATTCGTATGCTTGGGCAGAAAGTGTTTCTTGTTTGATTGTGGAGTCCATGTATGTGATAGGTGTAGGTGTTATTATGATCAGAAAGTAATATCATTATTATATTTCATAAACACCATATACCTACACTATAGTCTAATTAGGTAATAACATGATTATGTAATATGAATAAGTTAGTGCTCGGTTCCAACATTGGTTCAACGATGTTTTGGTTAGTCATTGCCTTAGAAAGATATTTGTGCCTAGGCTTCTAAGTTATTTACTTAACATGTAAGAATGGTACTTAGATAGTTAAGTAGCATTGGATGTCTTGATCCACAGATTGTAGGGGTAGGCGGCAGGTGGTGACATTGTCGTCCGTCCTTTGTACCCCCCCCCCCCCCCCCCCCCCCACGTTCAGGTACCACCGGCTCTTGCCAGGAATTGTTCTGGTCTTGCCAAAGGTAAACTTGTGCCCGATATGTTGGACCACTAAGTCCTAGTATTCACCATTAGCATCTTCATGTGTACATTATTAGGCTATGTATATGAGTAATTAGAGCACAATAGGAGCAGCCCCTTCTCGTAGTTTAACCCTCATTAGGATAAATTTATCGCTTAGAGTGGATTGCTTAGGTGTGTATCACACTACCCATATTTTCAGCTTACCCCTATCATGGTAAGTACTTAGTACTCTATATCTTAATCATGAGACTAATATTTAATTTACTTCATCATTCTTTTGGGGTAAATATGATACTCTTGGAAATACTCTTATGTGAAATGCTACAACAGTATCTTCCATGCGCTTGTGGATCATCATCTCTTACCGGAGATGATTTGTGGTGTTAAGAAATACCAACAACACCGTAAGTGAGAAGAAGGCTCCTCCAGCAGCAGCATCCACATGGTCATGGGTCGAAGAATTAGCCCGTTGTAGAAGTTTTGGGTGATGATTCAATCATCCATCCTATGGTGGGGACGGACCAGGATGTACTTGAAAGTACATCTAGCCACCCTTGTGGGTTTTGGTTGATTTATGACAAACAAATGAGATCCTAACAAAATTGTTGAGTTGAGCGCAGGTTTCAATGAAATTATGAAGAAACAACAAAAAGAAAGAAGTATGAGGATCAATATGGAAAAGAGCTCAAGAGCTGAATAGATTAGATCATTGTGTGTGGAATCTGTTGGAGAAACACACCCCAAGATCTCTAGCACAATAAATCTCATTCACTGCACAATTCACAGGAAAACGGACTAGTCCGATATGACCACAAACTAGTCTGATATGTCTCTGACTAGAAACGGACAAGTCTTCCCAATGGAGACTTGTTCGCTAGTACACCGGTTTTCAGAACACTGGACTAGTCCGATATCACCACTGACTAGTTCAATATCTTTCTGACTAAGTTCGGACTAGTCCCCCCTAGTGCGGACTA
Source organism: Tuctoria greenei (assembly GCA_036927565.1). Lineage (NCBI taxonomy): Eukaryota > Viridiplantae > Streptophyta > Magnoliopsida > Poales > Poaceae > Tuctoria > Tuctoria greenei. The sequence continues at coordinate 39,012,756 of JAYESD010000006.1, read as the reverse complement.
GTCCTCAAGACCTCACACTTTACACAGAAACGGACGAGTTCGATATCACTACGGACTAGTCCGAAAACTCTCTGACTAAAATCGGACAAGTCCTCCAAGTGTGTACTTTTCCTCAATTCTACCTAAGGTTCACCACACCGGACTAGTCCGATATGAGCCGGACTAGTCCGAACACTTCTAGAGACCAAATCGGACTAGTCTGCTTATTTTCGGACAAGTATGATAATTCGGGACACTTAGAGTTTCCCACACGCCGCACACCGGACTAGTCCGGAGTCCACTACGGACTAGTCCGGACATCGCAAACCCTAACTGTAACTTTTGGAAACCCTAGTATAAATAGAGGTGTACGGCCATACAACCAACTCTCTTGACCCCCTGCACCGTCACACCTTCCAAGATCCTAGAATACACGTCTCTCCACACAATCTAACCCTAGAAAGATCAAATCATCGAGGATTGGTCATTGATCAAAGGAGAGACTCGTTCTACACGTCTTTAGCTCTTTGGTTTGAATCTCTAGCACACTCTCGCTGTCTTATTGCATATCTTTCGGGTGTGTTTGGTGGTGTTTTCAATTGTAAATCTTGGGGAGCCCTCAACTTGTTAGAAGGCCCCTTGAACATGGTGATGTTCCCCCTTTGTGATTAGTGGAAGAGAATCGGCCTCCGTGGCGATTCGACGAGGGTAGGGTTGGTGAAGACCCAGTCCTCCGTGGACTCCTCAACATAGACGTAGATTTCTTCTGTGGAATCGAACCGCATGATAAAAATCTTGTGTCTTACTTGTTCTTACTTTTCATCATATTCTAGGGTTTACTCGATCTTATACAACTTACGTTAAAACATTGAAACCAAAGTTAATTTGTGCGATAACTAGTTTCATTGATGTAATACATTTAAGTTACAACTTAATTTCCGCTGCATAGTGTACTTGAATTGAAATCAGTGATCAAACTTGTCACACCTGGTAATAAGAATACAACCAGATGCTTTCCACATGTATGCCAGGATCAGTTCAACTCATACATGTGTAGACGAAAGTGAAATACCAAATATAATACCATGTTCGAGTACATCACCTTATTACATAAATGACCATTCAGGTCTAAAATAAAAGTACACAAGCAGCGTAAAAACATAACAATGGCTCCAAACATAGGCGTTGCATGGGGGAACGCCAGCCTAGAACATCTCTTCGGGGTCTCCGTAGAAGTCCTGGTTCTCCACCTCTGCGTCTTCGTAGACTGGGGGAAAATATGCAACTAACAAGTTTGAGTACCAACGGTACTCGCAAGTTGGAAAGTTATGACATGTGTGGTTCATAGCAAGGAAGGCAATTTATAGGTAAAGCACTTTAGCAGTTACATCATACTCTTAATTGTTATTTAGCACCTACATCTAGGTGAAATTCCAACCAATAACCCAAAATTAATCCAGGTGAGACCAAACCCAAACCATCCATTTAGTAACCATGTGCTAATTATGAATTTGGTTTCCAAGCCGCTCCAGTCCGTGAGCACGGCTGTCTAGACAGTTTAACAAAACTCTGCAGAGTGTGTATCCTTTACCCAGAGTTCGTGATTTCATCCCCTGTTGCCAGGTGGACTTAGGTAAACCTCCCTGATGCCCGTGGTAGCTAACCACAATTACACACTTCCGTAGGTGTGTGGCCAGGAGATCACTACGAGGTGTTTCCCATGGTTCTCCCGACTTGTAATGGGTACTCTAAGGTTTCATCGCTCCGGCACCTGGAGTCTATTTTCCCTCCGCCAGGAGAAGCCCCCTCTTGAGCCATGCAGATCCCAAGGCAAAACCCATTCTCCGCCTGTTCAATTACCTATGCTACATCGGGAGAGACAAAATTACTAAACCAAGTTGTCCCATATACAATTCTGTGGTGATACTAAAAGGCTTAGCAACTTCTTCCATAAGCCAGTCCTTAGAATGCGATAGGTGTCAAGCCCCAAACCAAGGTCTTGTGCACGCATGCACCAATCCATACAAAACCCCCTATCAGATTCCTATCTACTAATTTTCATCATTCATGAATCAAAGTATTTCAAATGTAAACTTGTAATTAATTAGATCATATTCCAATTAAGCATGGCTAAGCATAACTAAATAATAATAAAACGCCCAAACTATGTTGACAAGGAATATTGTGGAAAAGTCTAGGAAAACATAACATAGGATTCATATTTTAATTAGCATGCAACTAACTAAAACATAACAAAATGGGTGCAAGATGGTCAAGGAACTTGCCTCCAAACTGTGCCTCGGAGTCGTGGGGAAACTGCTGCTCTTGTAGGTTAAGGGTGGTTTCTGACCCCGACTCTAAATTACGACGATGCACGAAAAATAACATACAATAAGAACACAATAAAATTCAAACATTACAAATAAATATAAATTCCTACGCAAAATGTGATTTTTAAGTTGATTTCAATTATAGGCATAAACCAATTGATGAGTATTTAGAGTTTTAGATAAAATATATTAAGCAAAACATATTTTTAACCATTTTTATACCATTTTTACATTTATTAGAAACCTATTATCATTTTCTAGAAATTTTTATCCTTCAAAATAAGCTTAAAACAGTTCTATATCATAATTTATACATTTTATAGTTTTTACACTATTTCTATTAATTATTTCTATGTGCAATTCAATTTTCATGAATTAGATGTGCTTAGAAAGTATTTTATGACTAATTCAGCAAATTAAAATGGATTAATAAAAATAATACAGAAATGAAAATAAATAAAACATATTTAAATCTGTTTTTATAATTATTTTATACAAATTAAGGACTTTTATTTAATTTCTAGAACTAACAGGGGCTTTTCTGTAAAACAGAACTATTCCAGAGGTTAAAAATAATTTTCATTAAGTTTGGGGGTTATTCTACAATTTTACAGAATTTATTTGCTATTTTATAATTCTCCAGGGGCTTTAAAACACTTTTAACCAGTATTTTACTAATTTTCAGAAAGTCCAGGGTCTAGTTTGACATTTCTAGGGGCTAGACTTGAATTCTAGAGAAACTCAGGGGGTAGCCCGCAAGTTTCCAGGGGCCTGAGTGAAATTCCAGCGGCGGGAAAACTAGTTTGAACGTGGGCCGTTGATTTTAAATTGGATGGCTCAGATTTTATTAACCGATGCGGTACGCTCGATTTTAATCCCGGCCGCCCATTCAGAATGAACGGCCGACAGAGGGCCAGGTCGCCCCGAATGGAGGGAGCGACGGCGCAGGGCGGCGCACGCGACGGTGACGCGCGCACGGTGGCGATCTCGCCGGAGTTGATCGAAATTGAGCTACAGAAACTTTGGGGCACATTTGACTAGTGCAAAATGATGAGGAGGGCACGGGGGTCTCACCAGAGGTTGTCGCACGGCAGGAAATTGGACGGAGAGTGGTCGGCGACTATGAAGGGCGGCGGAGCTCATCGGTGCCCGATGAAAACGGTGACGCAGCGGCGTTCCACCTCAACGGCGATGTCCGGTGGGCTCCTAACAACATGAGGAAGGTGTTAGACGAACTCCCGAGAAGAAACAATGGGTGGAGAGTCGGGAACAGTGGTGCCATTACCGAGCTTGTCGGGGCTAGGGTTTCGATCGTCGGGTGAGGGGATTGGGGAGGGATTGGCCGGGTTTTTATAGGGGTTTCGGAGTAGAAACGGCCGGCGGCCATCATGGGCACGATGCGCCACTTGATTAGGGAGAAATAGCCGGGAATGAAGAGGGGGAAAATGAGTGGGCGGCGCGGTATAAACGTGCGCGTGCGTTACGGCGCGGGCGCGGGCCGGCGCGGGAGAGTGGGGGAAGTTGGGCCGGATTGGGGAATTCGGCCCAGGAGCGTTTTTCCTTTTTCTTTTCCCTTTTCTTTTTCTTTTCTGTTTTCTTTTTCTTCTGTTTTATGTTTTGAATTTGTAAACCAAATTTCTAGCGAATTTGAATTTTCAAAAATTCACACAATCATTCAAACATGATGCAACTTGCCTTATATGAATTTTATTCCAAGAAAATGTTTTTATCTATTGAAAAATTCATTTTACAATTTTTTTTCTAAAAATAGTGGGTGTTACAAAACTTGATCAACCTAGTCCGCACACACCGGACTAATCCGCACCATACGGGACTAGTTCGATTTCTCTGTATTGGATCAAGTTGCTAAGTGTTTCAGTATCCGACAAAAGTTCAAAAAGCCTATTCACCCCCCCTCTATGCTACATTCAATTGGTATCACAACATGACTCTTCAAAAGAGACTCATCGCTCGAAGAGAAGATGTCAGACATTAAGGATGTGCACAAGAACTTCAACCAAGAGAAGGTTGACGATGAGAAGACTCAGAAGTTGGAGAAGCTCCTCGACGCCATCCAAGACTGCGAGGATGATGATGAGGAGATGCTTGAACTCAAGGCAATCCCAAGGAAGAAGGTACTCTCCAAAGGAAAGATTAAGATCGAGGATGAAAAGAAGAAGAAGGGGAGTAGTCACACCGACTACTCCCGATATCCTTTTAACTATGATCAGTTAAATTCAAACAATAATCATTACTTGTCTATTCCTCTAGGGAAAGCTCAATACTTTGATGGCAATGATTATTCAATTTGAAGGCAAAATATGAAAATGCATCTCATATTACTTAACCCCAGCTTGTGGCACATAGTGTGTACATGGATAGATATCTCGGATGACGATGAAGAGTTCACAACAAACCAAGAACAAGCTATTCATTGGAACGCTCAAGCTGCAGGTGTCATAACATCATCAGTGAGCTGAGACGAGTTCACCAAGGTGGATGGACTCAAAATTGCTAAGGAGATATGGGATACCATACAAACCGCACATGAAGGCGATCGTCATGTGCGAAAGGCCAAGATTGAAATGATCGAAGGCGAATTGGGAAGATTCACCATAGAAGAAGATGAGTCACTGCAAGATATGTACAATCGGTTGAAGAATCTCATCAACAAAGTTCGAGCATATGGAAGCAAGAAGTGGAATGATCACGAGGTGGTGAAGCTAATTCTCAGAGCCTTCATGCCTCACAACCTAACCCTATGCTCGACGATGAGAAAGTTCCAGGTATCAGAAAATGACCCTGGATGAACTGCTTGGAAAGATTATCAATTTTGAGATGATGGAGAAACAAGCAAAGCATGTCAAAGAGATTGCCGACCTTACCTCCGCAAAGAAGAAAGGAGTCCCTTGAAGTCCACTTGTAAGCCTATGACAAAAGAAGCTTGAGAAGCTCAAGAAGAAGACGACAACGACAATGAAAGCAGTGACATTGATGAAGAAGATATGATTCTATTCATGAAGAAATTCAAGAAGATGATGAAAAGAACACAAGGTGGTAGATCAAATGAAGGAAGACATAGAGAAAAACCAAGAACGAAGATGAGGCGCACTTGCTATAATTGTGGCGAATACGACAACTTCATAGTTGATTGTCCTCATGAAGAAAACAAGCGGAAGACACAGGACAACAAGCCTCAAACCAAGAAGATGTTCAAGAAGAAGAAGCAATTCGGGTAGGCGCATCTAGAGAAGGAGTGGCACTCAAATGATGAGTCCTCATGCGAAGAGGAAGAGGAGATGGCTACCATAGCCGCCATGAAGCCAACCAAGAAATCCACTCTCTTCCCAACCATCGGCGCAAGGAAAGACAGCGATCATACGTGTCTAATGGCCAAGGAAGGTAAAAGGAAGGTAACAACTAAATCTTCCTCCTCACATTCTTTTAATAGTGATAGTGATAACTCTAGTGATGATGAAGATAAGCTTGTTGGTTTAGATAAGAAACTGCGGCTAAAATGAAATTTTTAATGGATAAGCTTGTTGATAAGGTGGAGCAAGTTGATCGTCAAGAAGATATGATCATCCTCCAAATGGAACAATATCTTAAGATTAAAAAGCTCCTCGAGCTTGAAAAGGAGAAAAGCAACTCACTGGAACTGAGTTAGCTTCAAGCAAGGAAGCTTGTTTGAATCTAGAAGACTCAAACATGGCTATCAAGGATAAACTTGCTAACTTAACCAAAGTTAACAAGATCCTTGAGGTACAAGTTGAGTCACTCAAGTCAAGTAGTTCTTCATCCTCTTCAAGCTCACCTCAACATATAAAATCTGAAACTACTATTGCTTGTGTATGTGCTAAAATTGATACTAACTTGAAGGAGAAGTCAAACTTGACAAAGGACAAGCATCCTTCCTGAAGTGGACTATTTGACAAGTAGAATGTCAAGTATGCACGCAGTGCATACTTGGCCACAAGACCTCCTAATGTCAAATATGGCATTGGGTATTCTTATGGTGAAAAGAAAAATGTCAGAAGCCACAAGAACAATAAGGAACACATTGCCTTTGTCAGGGGAAACTCCTCTCAAGTTAGAATACCTAATAATGTTGATAAGTCCAAAAATGTTAACACATATGAAAAACAACTATTGTTTAGAACCTTTGACGCATCATATGTTCTCATGAAAAATAATCTTGGTAGATTTTTTGCTAAACATGTTGGGCCACACCATGGGAACACCAAGTCCCATGTGTGGGTGCCCAAATCACTTGTGACTAATGTCAAAGGACCCAAGCAAGCTTGGGTACCTAAGACCAAGTGTAATTTGTTTTTGCAGGCTTACTCCTCCGGTGGAGCAAAATGGGTATTAGATAGTGGATGCACCAACACATGACCGGAGAAAGAAGGATGTTCGTTGAATATGAAGAAAATGAAGATCCAAGCGAAGGCATCTATTTTGGCAATAACAGTCAAGGAAGGGTGCTCGGTACCAGTAAAATTGCAGTTTTGTCTCAACACACTCTTCTCATGTTTTACATGTAGATTCCCTAGATTATAACCTTATGTCCATATCTCAATTATATGAAAAGGGTTATAATTGTTTGTTCACTAATGAGGGTGTGACCGTCTTTAGAAGGAATGATAACTCAGTTGCATTCATGGGTGTGTTAAAGAGAAAACTTTATCTAGTTGACTTCAACAAAGATAAAGCCGAACTTGATACATGCTTGATTGCAAAGACTAACATGGGTTGGCTGTGGCATAGACGGATAGCACATGTTGGTATGAGGAATCTTCAAAAACTTCTAAAAGGCGATCACATTCGTGGTTTAACGGATGTTGTTTTTGAGAAAGACAGGCCTTGTAGCGCGTGCCAAGCTGGGAAGCAAGTATGTGACCAAGGTTATAATTTTTTATTCACTAATGAGGGTGTGACCGTCACAAGGAGAAGCAATGACTCAATTGCTTTTAAGGGTGTACTCAAGAGAAAGCTCTATCTTGTGGATTTCTCCGTGAATAAAGCCCAACTTGGTACATGCTTAATTGCAAAAACTGACATGCGATGGCTTTGGCATAGAAGGCTAGCTCATGTTGGGATGAGGAATTTGAAAAAACTCCTTAAGGGCGAGCACATCCAAGGTTTGAAGAATATTGTGTTTGAAAAGGATAGGCCATGTAGCGCATGCCAAGCCGGAAAGTAGGTTGGATCCAACATCCATCCAAGAACATCATGACAACAACAAGACCGTTGGAGCTTCTAAACATGGATCTCTTTGGTCCAATCGCCTACATAAGTATTGGCGGTAAGAAATATGTTCTTGTAATTGTTGAAGAATTTTCACGTTTCACTTGGGTGTTCTTTTTGCATGATAAAAGAGAGACTCAAGGTGTCCTCAAGAAGTTCTTGAGGGGGGCTCAAAATGAGTTCTCCTTGAGAATCAAGACTATAAGGAGTGATAATGGCACCAAATTCAAGAACACTCAAGTTGAAAAATTATTGGATGAAGAAGGCATTAAGCATGAGTCCTTGGCACCCTACTCCCCTTAACAAAATGGGATGGCCGAGAGGAAGAATAATACTCTAATTGAGCTGTCAAGAACCATGCTCGATGAGTACAAGACGTCATACCAGTTTTGGGCGGAAGCGGTTAAAACCGCTTGCCATGCCATAAACCGGTTGTATCTTCACTGCATTCTTTAGAAGATGTCTTATGAGCTCCTAACCGGTAACAAACCCAACATCTCTTACTTTCGTGTTTTTGGGAGCAAAAGCTATATTCTCAACAAGAAGCCTAGGACTTCGAAGTTTGCTTCTAAGTCTGATGAGGGTTTCTTGCTTGGTTATGACTCAAACACTTACGCCTAGCATGTCTTCAACAAATCATTCAGAATTGTTGAAGTAGCATGTGACGTAGTGTTTGATGAAACTAATGGCTCCCAAGTGGAGCAAGTTGATCGTCTTGTGCTAGATCAAGTAGAATCTCCACAAGTGGTGATAGGAAGGATGGCACTTGGAGACATTCGACCACAAGAACAATCTCAATACCCAAGTGATCATTCCGTGCATCAAGCAAGCTCTTCCTCAAATAATCAAGCTCAAGAACCCCAAGGTGCGCTCCAAGAAGATGAAAATGGAGGCATCAATCAAGGGGGAGACAATGAGAATGAAGAAGACGAAGATGAAGATTCAATACCTCAAACACCACATCCAAGAGTACATCAAAGCGTTCAACGGGATCATCCTGTTGACAACATCCTAGGAGACATCTCCAAGGGGGTAACTACTAGATCTCGTATTGCAAACATTTGTGAACATTATTCCTTTGTTTCTTCTTTGGAGCCTCACAAGGTTGAAGAAGCACTACGAGATCCGGATTGGGTGATCGCCATGCAAGAAGAGCTCAACAACTTTGAAAGAAATCTAGTGTGGGAGCTAGTGAAGAGGCCTAATGCGAATGTTGTGGGCACCAAGTGGGTGTTTCGCAACAAGCAAGATGAACACGGGGTGGTTACAAGGAACAAAGCAAGACTTGTGGCCAAAGGTTATTTACAAGTCAAAGGTTTGGATTTCGATGAAACCTTTGTCCTAAAGCTAGGCTTGAATCAATTCGTATATTGCTTGCCTTTGCTACTCACCATAATTTTAAGCTATATCAAATGGACGTCAAGAGTGCATTTCTAAATGTTCCAATCAAATAAGTGGTGTATGTGGAGCAACCCCCCGGTTTTGAAGATCAAGACTTCCCAAACCATGTCTACAAATTGCGTAAGGCTCTCTATGACCTCAAACAAGCCCCTAGAGCTTGGTATGAGTGCCTTAGAGATTTCTTAACAAAAAAATGGTTTCAAAATTGGGAAGGCTGATTATACCTTGTTCACTAAGCATTTTAATGATGATTTGTTTGTTTGCCAAATATATGTCGATGACATTATATTTGGTTATACTATCAAATCTTTTTGTGGTGAGTTTTCAAAGATAATGACTGAAAGGTTTGAGATGTCCATGATGGGGGAGTTGAAGTTTTTCCTATGTTTTCAAGTGAAGAAACTCATGGAAGGAATATTCATTAGTCAAACAAAGTACACACAAGATATACTCAAGAAGTTTAACATGGACAAAGCTAAACGCATCAAGACTCCAATGGAAACCAATGGGCATCTCGATCTTAATGAAAATGGTCCAAGTGTGGACCAAAAGGTATATAGCTCCATGATAGGTTCATTGCTTTACTTATGTGCATCTAGGCTTGATATCATGCTTAGTGTTTGTATGTGTGCTAGATTTCAAGCTGCTCCTCAGGTGTGTCATTTGACCGTCATTAAGAGAATTCTTAGATACTTGGTTCACACGCCAACCCTAGGAATTTTGGACCCCAAGGGCTCTAAGTTTAACCTCATTGGATATACCGATGCGGATTATCCGGGGTGCAAAGTTGATAGGAAGAGTACTTCCGGAACTTTCCAATTCCTTGGTAGATCTCTAGTGTCTTGGTCCTCAAAGAAATAAAACTCCATTTCTTTTTCCACAACCAAAGCAGAGTATGTCGCCGCCGGAAGTTGTTGTGCACAACTTCTTAAGATGCGACAAACTCTTAGGGACTATAGCATAAACTTGCGCCATATCCCCCTCCTATGTGACAATGAGAGTGCCATCAAAATAGCCCACAATTCAGTTGAACACTCAAGGACCAAACACATTGATATTCGCCGCCACTTCTTGAGAGATCACTCCATCAAAGGATACATTGCAATTTCCCATGTGAGAACAAAAAAAACTTTGGCCATTATTTTTACCAGGCCCCTAGATGAGAGAAGATTTTGTGAACTTAGGAGTGAGCTCAATATCTTAGATTCTCAAAATGTGGCTTGAATCTTGCACATCTGATTGTTACTTATATGTGCTTCAAAATTCACACATGCTTGTGAAAAACTCTTCCTCCTCAATTATCTACAAATTATTTTAAAATTATTCAATCTTTTTGAATTATGGTCAGAGTTTGGTTGTTGATTGCTTAGTGACCACGTTTGCAAAGATCTTTTATGAAAATATAGTCCAAAAGGATCAAATCTCTAATGAAAACCTAATATATATGTGTTTTTAGCCTTTCGACCGGACTAGTCCGCCCCCTGGCCGGACAAGTCCGGCCCATCAGAGAAGTCTGAACCCAGTCCATGTGGCGGACAAGTCAGGGTCACCAATCGGACTAGTCCGACCCCTAGGTACTTAAAGTCCCCAGGAACCCTCGAACGGTCACTCCCATTCAAAACACACACACTCTCTCTCTCTCTCTCTCCTCAAACGCACGAAAACTGCCCCCAAATTGGCGATTTTCACTTCCCTCCACCAAAAATCATTTCCCATCTGTGAATCGAAGCCCTAAGGTGCATGGGAACTCGTCCCCAAGCATCCAAGGCCGATTCTTCATCCACATTGCGTTGATTCGAAGATTTGAAGAGGTATTATTGACCTAGTCCTAAATCCTTCAAAATTCAATTCTTTTAGGTCTTTTGATAGAAACTTCTTCACAAAAGTTGTTATCTATATCATTGTGATCATATCCCTGGAATATTGTGGTCGGATCCATAGGCTTTGCAAAAATCCTCAAGTTTAGGGTTCTTACTTTGTGCACTGGACTAGTCTGGCCACGGGACGGACATGTCCGGCTCATGCGGACTAGTCTGGCCCTTGGGCGGACAAGTCCAGGTTACACAGTGAAAACCCTAACCTTGATCGATTTTGTGAATTCCAACACAATGTTTCACTTACTTGGACTCATATGCTCTCTTTTACATCCCTTCTTAGTGACGATGTTGGATTCCGACTATGTGCCCCTATCCGATCCCGAGGCTGAGGCGGGAAGGCAAGCACACTATCGTCGGGAGCGTGGGGCGCGAGAGCTCTCCATAGCTCTCCTTGAATCGTAGTCTGAAGTGAGGAAAGCAGGGAAAAAGCAAAGAGCTCACAACTCCACTGCTGCAGTGGCTGCCCCTAGGAAGAAATGAATTGTGACCATGGGCGAGAAAGCTAAAACTCAAGAAGTTAGAAGGTTGAAGGACAAGGGCAAAGAGCCAGTTGAGGAGGCACCTAAGAGGAAGGCTCCTAGTGTCAAGAAGCCTGCAAGGAAGGCTAAGAAGTGACCCTCTCAACCCATTGGTCCTTTGAGAATGCCCTCACCTACCCAGAACCCTAATAGCAAAGCTGCTTTTGAAGCTAATATTTTCAAAGGCAAAGGGGCTGAGAAGGCAAGGAAGCTTCTGATGGTCAATTTGTATCAACGCGAGAGGAGCACCGCAGAACCTCGATTTTGGTGTGACTTTCAAAGTGGATATTATCAGACCGTCTACATGACGAAGCAAACCCCAGTGACGGATGCCCAATGGATCGATTGGGACTACATGGCACAAAATAATCATAGCGCATTCAATGTCGTGATTGAAGCTATTGATCGTCATGGACTGAAGAAGCTTATGGCATTTTAATATGACTGAAATGTGGAAGTCATTGCACAATTTTACTCCACCGTCTACTTTCACACCGACGGAGATCAGAGGATCACATGGATGACCCATGGAGAGCAACACTCCACTATGTATTGGGAGTTCGCTCAAATTCTAGACTTGGAAGATCAACTTGAGAATGAGATTATCATTTCCAACCTCAAGGCAGTTGATCGGGATACCTTGGACTACATGTATCCAAGTCATGCAGTTTATGAGGTTGGGCACATTCGCAACATCAAGCCCTTCTATAGTGTCCTTAGCTGTGTGCTCCAGAAGACGATTGCCCCCAAAGATGGAGATGCAGGCATCATTGAAAGAAATTTGAGACACTTAATGGTGCTCATTGATAGAGATATCCGATTCAACGTGGTGGACTACATCTTTGATGACATCGTCAACATCTCTCACACACCCAACCGATCATGTGGCTATGCTTCTTATATCATGTTCATGATCGAGAAGGTGTCGGGGCTGACTTTCAAGAAGGACATTATTCATAGAAGACTTCATCCTCAGATTCCTCCTCCGAAGCCACCTGCACCTAGAAGAAAGAATGCGGATCTTCCTGCCTCATCCTCTCACTTCGTGACTTTGCCACATCCACCTCCTCCTCCATCACAATCCGACAGTGGCTTCTTCAAGTGCTTCAAGGCCATTTTTGCCTCTTGCCTGAAGGTGGAAGTTTGGCAACATCGCATGGAGCATCGCCAAGAGAAGTATCTCAAGGTGATGTGCGACAAGCTTGAAGTCTCCATGTCTCCCGGCGCAGGGAGTGATGGAGAGATGACTCCATTCCCGTAGGTCACCGCTGAAGAACTAGCACAATTTGGTTATGTTAGCACCTCCACGGCGGATCCATCAAAGGAAGAGGGCGATGATGAAGATGTAAATGATTTGGAGGCCACGTAGAGTGATAGTGAGTGGCACCAAGGTGGAGATGACGATGATGACAACAATGATAAAAAGTAGATCTTAGGGCTCTCTTTCCTTCTTTTCCTTTTTGGTGTCTTGATGCCAAAGGGGGAGAGATTGGAAGGGGGTACTTAGAGAGTTTTTATGTCGTTGTCTCTTTTGATCCCTTAGCTGGACATGTATTATGGTTTTAAAACTCTCGCATTTCAATTCATGTAAGACTTAATCTATGTTTCACATGTACTATACATAATTGTGATGTTATGCTTGACTTGACATGTTTATCTCGCATATTTATTGTCTTATCACAATTTATGAGTACATCACTTAGGCACCCCACCAGAACATGTATATGTATGATAACTCTCTCAATTTTTCTTACTCTTAATGCATACATTGATGGGGAGTTACACATACCCATACATGTTATGAAAACAAATTATTATCTTTTTGTTGAAGCTTAATGTGTTGTCATCAATCACCAAAAAGGAGCAGATTGAAAGTGCATCCAGGCATCCCCGTGAGTTTTGGATGATTGATGATGACAATTAAGAGACTAATGAGCTGAATTGATCTTAAGCACAGGTGTGATGGTTGAAATGAGACAAAATCCCTCAAAACGAAAAAGGTTCAAACGGGCGCCGAAGTCTAAAGCATAGAAATTAGGGTTTCTATTGTGATGAGTTTAGACTAGTTGTATCAAGTGTGAGGGTTATTGTATCATGTGCAATGAGATCATAAGAGAGGGCTCAAAGTGGTAGTTGAGAGAAAAACCTAAGTTAGAAACCAAAATGAGAGAAACCACACAGAGGTCGGACTTGTCCGGGCTTGAGGCCGGACTAGTTCGGTCTATAAAATTAGTCCATTTTGGGTCAGACTAAACATCTCTAGATGAGCTCGTACTTGTCCGTATGGGTACGGACTAGTCCGTTCTTCTCTTGGTGAGTGGATTTTGGAGCAAAGTCCTGGGAGGTTGGACTTATTTGCCACAATGGTTCGACTAGTCTGGACCCCCAGAGTTGTCTGTTTTATGACGGACCAAAGCATTCTGGATGAGTTTAGACTTGTCCGTTGTGATACAGACTAGTCTGTTTGAGAATTAGTGTGAGATCCCAAGCCAAGTCCTGGGAGGCCGGACTTGTCCGCCCCAAGGGCCAGACTAGTCTGGGCCTACGTAGCTTAGTCTGTTTTCAGCCAGATTAAACCATTCTGTTCCACTTTGGACTAGTCCGGGTTGCTATGAACGTTTGAAATTCAAACATTTGGCGCGCACGTCATCTATTTTGTTGATCGATGACGTGAAATTGTCAGTGGTCCCAAGAGGCCACACTAGTCCGTGGTACATGGTCAAACTAGTCTGGGTTTGGGCTGTTTGCAACGGTTAGTTGCCAGGACCCCTATAAAAGAGGACCCCCGACCCCTATTTGACAACTCTGGAACCCTAGCGCTGCCACAACCAACCTAGACCCTTCCAAAGACTTCCACTTTGCTTTCTAGCCCTCTAAGATCAAATCTTGAAGGCATTAGGGTTTGGGAAGGGGAGTGAAGGAAGATCATTGTGCTTTGGCTCTCGGTTTGATCTCTTACACTTGTGTTGTATTTTGTGGCTTCTGTGGGTTGAGCTTCAAGTGCTCCTAGCTGTATTGATTCGTGGGAGCCTCAACTTGTGAGCAGCCTCAACAAACTTGGTGATGACCCTTTTATATAGTAGAAACCAAGCTGGCCATTGTGGTGATTTAGTGAGAAGAGGGTCAAATGAGATTTGATCCTTGTGTGGAGTTCTCAACGTAGATGTAGGCTTCTTCGTTGAGCTGAACCACGAGATAAATCATGTCTTTCTTGTCTATTTACTTTTCGTAATCACAAGAATTGCAATTAGGGTTCATATCGTTCTTGATCTTGATCATTGTTGAAATCTTGCAACATAACTGCTTTCATTGGTTGATCTAAGTTGTACTAGGTTACTATATATTGTATCTTTCATTTGTGAACTTAAATTCCGCAAATCATTTGTAGAAATCAAGTTTTTAGGTTTTAACCATGAGCTGAGCGGACTAGTCCGGCCCTGACCAGACAAGTCCGGCCTCAGGAATTTAATCTTGTTTGATTAAGCGATTTCAGATTATATTGCCTATTCACCCCCCTCTAGGCGACTTTCATATATATTTTGTGATTTTTCCCAAGAATGTCATATTCTTCGTAGCTGGTCCCGAAGTTTACGCTTAGAGGGAAAACAATGGACATTACCATGTATTAGTTGCCATCTCGCTCTTTGTTGGCTACAAAATCAATCTTACCTTCCGATCCACGCCACGCGATACAGCCGTCTGCACCGGTCGTTCAACCCAACCCCTAGCCGACACTACAGGAAACGCTGATACTTACGTCCGCCAGTTTAATTTACGTCGGCTGGCCGACGTAATTTAATTAACTTACGTCGGCTGTAGGAACCCGACGTAAGTAACCAGCCCGACAACAGTTAATGATAACTTACGTCGGCACAGACAACATGCCGACGTAAATAAGTGGGCTGACGTAAATAAGCCTTAGCTTACGTCAGCTAAGAGGATGGCCGTCGTAAGTTACATCAACCGACGTAAGTTGAATATTTAGCCGATGTAAGTTACGCATTTTAACCTACCCCGCGCGCACCTTCTCTTTTCTTCCTTACCCGCCGCTTTCTCTTCTCCCCGCCGCCCGCGCCCGACGCCGCCGCTCTTGACGCCGCCTCTCCCCACCGCCGTGCCGCCGCCGTCCGATGCCGCCCCCGCTCCCCCTCCCGCCGCCGTCCCGCCGCGCTCACGCTGCCCCCGGCCTCGTTGCACCCCCGTCTCCCTCGGCCCCGCCGCCCCCGGCCCTCGCTGCCCCAAGCCTCCCCTGGCCCCGCCGCGCCCCCGTCTCCCCAGGCCCCACAGCGGCCCCGCCACGCCGCCCCGTCGTCGTCCCGCCGCCCCCGGCCCTCCCCGCCGCCGGCCCTGACCCTTGCTGCACCCGCCCCCGCCCCCTTAAGGTTTGCTAAAAAAATTTTATTGTGCAGTATGCAAAATTGTCTATTGTGGCTAATTGTCTATTGTGCATAATTGGATTTTAGGCTATCTTTTTGGCTAATATGTTTTTTGTCTTGCATATAATTGTCTATGCTTTATATGTTGTCTTGCATAATTGGCTAATATGCTTTATATGTATTACACTTGTGATTTCACACTTGTCAATTGTGGCTAATATGTTTGTTGTTCAGAGTTTGTAGTAAATGCATAATTAGATTTTGTATATGCTTTATATGTTTAGAGTGAGCGTGCATGCTCTACAATATTGTCAATATCGAAATCAGCCGACCCAGCCTCTTGCTTATATGAATAGAGTGTGCGTGCATGCTTACCGCCGCCGCCGCCGCTCCGCTCTGCCCCCGGCCCCGCCACCCCCGCTCCCACCGCCGGCCCGCCGCGTTGCCGCCGCCCCAGCCTCGCTGCCCCTGGCCCGCCGCGCCCCCGCCGCGCCCAGCCTCGCCGGCCCCAGCCCGCCGCGCCCCCGACTACACTGCTGCCGCGCCGCACCCCGCCACCCCTGCTCCCGCTGCCGCGCCGCCGGCTTCTCTTGTTCTTTTGATTGTGTGAGTATTTAGAATTAATAATTTTTTCTATTCTTTTTAGTGTATGTTTGGATTTTAGTGCATTCATATAATGTTTTTGAGTGACTACTTAATATATATAAATAAAGGGGTTTTGGGTCGGCTCAGACCAACCCGGAAGGGCACGACACGTAATAAGTGTGATCGTGTCGTGTAGACCATTGTAGTGATACTGTATGCGTCAAGTCGACACGGAAGCGAACGGGTTGGTAAGGACGTCAATGACCCGCGATTGCGTGGACGGTGGAAATGGATGTGGAATTGTCATCTAAGACCAACTTTCCTCTCACTCTTTCTCTAGTTCTTTCCTCTCTCTTAAATGACCTCAAAATGAAAATGAGCAACGTAACCTATAGCAATGTATTACCCGTTTTGGATCGGCACATCTCACATGCCATTGGCATGTGAGACGTGCAGGTTCGGAATCGTCCCTTTTTGGACTGCCTCAGAGTGACCGAGGGGGCGTGGCTTGTGATGAGACGCGGGTCCGGATTTGGACGAGATTTCGGTGGCGTAACCCTGTTGTTATCTGCTGCACCATTTTTGGGCGTGCAGTGGAGAACAGCGGGGTTATGCTGCCGAAATTTCGTTCGAATCCGGATCATGCGTCTCGTCATGAGCACACTCCGCTCGGTCACTCTTGGGTGGGTTTAGGATCTATCTGCCTAGGTTGTAGGGCTGTGACGTAACATAACAATACATTAACGACAATTTCTTTCACGTTAAACTGCAGAGCTAAACATGGGTGAAGACCGCAGTTGGATGTATACTGGCTGGAAGAGCAGAACTGGTGGTCACTCAGATGAGTGGTACGCCAAGACAGAAGCTTTTGTGGAACGTGCTTTTTCGTTGTCAAATAGCGATAAGGCGCGATGCCCATGTACGAAATGTCGAAATGGAACGTTTTTGGACAAATTGGAACTTACGATGCACTTGTGTCGAAACGGTTACGTGTCACATTATGAGTTGTGGAACTTCCACGGCGAGATAGCTTCTCAAGTTGTACAAGAAGTGGAAGCGGACAATGATGATGCCACAAAGGTTGATATGATGGATGAGATGCTAGAAGCTATACGACCAGAGCTTACAGAAGATCCTCAAACAGCAGAGGTTAAAGAGTTCTTCAAACGTCTCAAAGATTCAGAAGAGGCACTGCCTGGACACACTAAAATGTCAATCCTCAATTTTGTGACTATACTTATGGCAATTAATTCTAAGTTCTTCTTTTCTAACAATTGTTACAACATGCTCATCGATTTGTTCAAAGATGCCCTTCCACAACCCAACAAAGTGCCTAAGGATATGTACAAATCGAAGAAAATTCTTTCCAGTATTGGTATGAAGCACGAAAAGATTGATGTGTGTCCGGACAACTGCATGCTTTTCTAGAGAGACCATGCCAATGAGAACAAATGTTTGATATGTAGTCAACCGAGGTTTGTCGAAGTTGTTGATAATGATGGTAATACTGTGACGATAGAATTCGCACGTAAGCAGCTTCGTTACTTACCTGTGACACCGAGGTTGAAGCGGTTGTTCCTTTCAAAAAAAATGGCCAGACACATGAGATGGCACAAAGAAGTTGAGCATGAGAACAATGGATTCATGACGCACCCGTCCGATGGTGAGGCATGGAAGGCGGTGGATCGGTTCGACCCAGAATTTGCTCGTGAAGCGAGAAATGTTCGCATTGGGTTGGCGACAGATGGGTTCACGCCGTTCAGCACAAACACCGCACCATACTCCTGTCGGCCCGTCTTTGTCATTCCGTACAATCTCCACCGGCTTTTTGCATGAAGAATGATTTTATGTTTCTTAGCCTCATTGTACCTGGACCAGATCATCCTGGGTCACGTCTCAACGTGATGTTGAAACCGGTGATCGAAGAGTTGAAAATGTTGTGGACATGAGTCGAAGCATACGACTGTTACAAGAAACAGAAATTCAACCTTCGAGCTGCTTATTTGTGGTCTGTTCATGATTTTCCGGCATACGACATGTTTTCTGGATGGAACACTCATGGTCGGTTGACATGTCCGATATGTGCCTCGGATACTGTCGGTACCCTGGGAACCGTACATCCCTTGAGAGTACAAAGATCTCAAGGGAAAGTCATCTACTTGATTCGAAGACCTTCGGAGGCCCACATGTCAGACATAACCGGACCTGCTTCTCCAACATGGTTAGTCCCAGGGTCGCCACGTGTACTGTAAAACCGGAGCTACCACCCACAAGGTGGAAGCTCCGGGCTGTGTACCGAAATGGCACCCCCGGACCTAACCCCAGACCGAGGGAAGCTCCGGAACTAACACGTGTCAGGTAGCTCTGGAGCTTTCTGTTTTCCACAATATGCTCCGGAGCTGCCACGTGTCCAACCGTCGGATCTTCAACTTTTAACCCCCGGAAGACTCCACAACGGCTCCGAATCTTCAAAGGGGAATCAAGGGCTTCAAGACCCGATTAAGTGTCATTGATACTATATTAATGACACACGATCGGACGACCTTAATTACTAGTAACGGTGCTGTCAAAGCCCATTACCTGGTCATTAAGGGTGATTAAACGTGTTGAATGAGTATCAATATTAGTAACCGCCGGGGCCACATGTCGGGCCAGGCTAACTTGTAACGGCCTGCCCTTGTACTATAAAAGGACAGGCCGACGACACACTCGATAGGTTCCATAGACGCTCAATACAAGCTCATACAGCTAATACAACACCAACACACCTGTGGAGTAGGGTATTACGCTCAGGCGGCCCGAACCACATCAATCTCCGTGTCTCCTGTGCTATTTACAATTCACCTTCTTGAATCTCCGCACGCCCACACTGAACATCAAACTCCTCTAACACTTTAGTAGTGTCGGGAGATCTGTCGGATCCAAACCACCGATAGTTGGCGCGCCAGGTAGGGGCGCCTGAGATTTCGAGAATGGTGAACTCAGCTGCTGGATCATCCAACGGTCATCCTGCTGTTCAAGCTGCTGGGGGCAATCCCTCCAATATGCAGCCACCAGCAGGGGCCTCAGCGCCAGCAGGAGTCACACTGCCACCACCGCCACCTCCACCAGCAAATCAAGCTGGACAACGCAATGGTGCATCGGCGTCAATCACTGTGTCGGCAAATCATGACAACCCGGAACACGCGCTCCATGCAGCACGTGCTCTTCTCCAACGCCCACCACCTCCGGATGCATCCCGGGATGCACTAGAGCAGTGGAGGGCCGATGTGGAACATTTGGTTGCAGCAGTAGCCGACCGCATCAGCAACCAGGGTCCTCCTCCTTCAGGACGGGCCCCGTCATAGCGGCGGACCTTGTCTGGTAGACTTGGTCCGCACGTTTCCAACAACAGGAGACGTGCTGCATCACAGCAAGTGACGTTATTGCCTTTTGGGGCACGACGCACTCACACGGTATCCAAGCTTTCAACTCATGACCTCCGGGCGGAGCTTGATCGCCGATACCGCCAACAGGACGGCCGAGTCCATATTGAGTGTGCTCGTGAAAGACGAGAAGCTCAAGACGTTCTTGCTCCTGAAGGAGTAGGAGGAGGCTGTTTAGCCCTGGCCATGCATCTGCGTATGGTCAGGTGGCCACAGAAGTTCTGGCCTCACCTGCCGGAGAAGTTCGACGGGACCGTCAATCCTGTTGAATTTCCTCAGATTTACTCCACTGCTATCTTGGCAGCTGGAGGAAATGAGGTCGTAATGGCCAATTATTTCCCAGTGGCTTTAACTGGGACCGCCAGGTCCTGGTTTATGAGCCTTCCACCCAACTCCATCAACAGTTGGGAGGAACTGTGCCGGCAGTTCACCGCCAACTTCGGGAGTTCATACACCCAACCAGGCACTGAACCGGACCTTTTTGCAGTCGTGCAAAAAGGGAGAGAATCCCTGCGATCATTCATCCAGAGGTTCTCTCAGGTACGAAACACTATCCCTTCTATCTCTAGCGCCTCTGTCATTGTGGCATTCAGACAGGGTGTACGGGACAAGAAGATGCTGGAGAAACTGGCGATCAAGGAGATCACCAGTGTCACAGAACTCTTCAGTTTGGCCGACAAATGTGCCAGAGCTGCGGAGGGCCGTGAAATGCACTCCAAACCAACTCCAGAGGATCACAAGAAATCCTCCAAAGGAGAAGCCGCTACCTCCGGGAGTGGCAACAAGAAGAAGAAGACCAATGGCAAGAAGAAGCCGTCGGCCGGTACATCCAATGTTGCAGCTGCTACAGCTCCGGGTGGCCGGGGGCTACGCCCCGAGAAGCGACCTCGACCGTCTTCTGAAGACGGTGGCAAACCCAAAGTGTGGTGTCCAATTCACAAAACGGGCAGCCACAGTTTGGAAGACTGCCGGGAGGTCCAAAACCTTGCCGAGCGCTACAACAAGCGCCAGGAAGATGCTCCTTTCCGACAGAGGGAAGGAAAACAAAAAGTCGACGAAGCTCTGGCTGAAGAGGAGTTAAGTTTTCAGGATCCCAAAAAGGTCCTGAAGGCCGTATACACCTCCGTTGACGATGATTCCGACGTCTCTGACAACGAGCGTCGGAAGACCATGAACACCATCTTTGGTGGATCATGGGACATCACCTCCCGCCGCGTCATCAAGACTATGCGTCGGGACATGGCTGCTGTAGCTCCTACAGCCAGGGCGGAACCTCATCGGAAGTAGATGGACACAGCCATCACTTTTGTTGTTTCGGACTGCCCTCGAAGCATGGTTTGAGCAGGTCAGCTACCTTTGATGGTATCTCCTACCATCAATAACATCCAGCTCCACCATGTCATGGTATATGGAGGTTCAGGGCTTAACCTCATAAGCTTCTAAGCTTTTACCAAGCTTCATCTCCGACCTTCGGATCTCCACCCCTCCCGACCTTTCTCCGGAGTAGGTCCGGGAGCCATTACCCCACTCGGAGCTATTACTCTCCCCGATACCTTCGGGACACGGGAGAAGTATCGCACCGAGAAGTTGGTCTTTGACGTTGCTCAGATCAACTTACCCTTCAATGCCATCTTGGGTAGACCTGCCTTGTGCAAATTCATGGCAGCTGCTCATTATGGCTACCTGGTGTTAAAGATGCCAACACCAGTAGGCGTTCTCCGGATCTGTGGAGATCGTACTGCCGGAGTAATTGCTCTGGAAGAACTCCATGCACTTACCACGGCGCAAGAGGAGGACTCCAGGCAGGAGCAAGATCCAAAACCCCCGAGCATTCGTCAACGAGGCTCGACATCTGCACCTCGTTTGCAGCCAAGCGGCGACACCGACATCCCCGTCAATGTCGTCCAAATCGGTTCTGATGCCGCTCAGACCACCCGTATATCGGGAGGATTGAACGACAAATAGGAACTCGCGCTCATCGCTTTCCTTCGGGCTAATGTCGACGTGTTTGCCTGGCAACCGTCACAAATGCCTGGGATCCCCAGGGAAGTGATTGAGCACAATCTTAAGATCTACCCCGACGCCCGGCCTGTGCATCAGAAGACTCGGAAGCAATCCGTAGAGCGACATAACTTCATTCGACAAGAAGCGAAGAAGTTGCTCAAAGCTGGATTCATCCGAGAAGTCTTCCATCCAAAATGGCTGGCAAACCCAGTCGTTGTTCCCAAGGCCGGCGGGAAGCTTCGGATGTGTATCGACTACACAACATTAAATAAGGCATGTCCAAAAGATCCATTCTCACTACCTAGAATAGATCAGATAGTGGATTCCACCTCTGGGTGCGAATTACTGTGTTTCCTAGACGCATATTCTGGGTATCATCAAATCATAATGTCTAGGGAAGATGAAGAGCATACCTCTTTCATCACAGTAGATGGATTGTACTGTTATACATCCATGTCGTTTGGTCTGAAGAATTCAGCTTCAACCTTTGTATGAGCTATGTACAAAACCTTTAAAGAACTCATTAGAGACATAGTGGAAGTGTACGTCGATGACATCGTGGTCAAGGTCAAGAACAAGGAGTCACTCCTCGACACCTTGAAGGTTGTCTTCGATAAGCTGCGGGTCACCCGCACAAAGCTAAACCCAGACAAGTGTGTCTTCGGGGTTAGCTCTGGAAAACTTCTTGGTTTCCTAGTAAGTCACCGGGGCATAGAAGCTAATCCGGCGAAGATCAAGGCCATTGAAGACATGCGGCCACCAGCCCGCATCAAAGATGTCCAAAAGCTAACTGGATGTCTAGCAGCCCTCAGCCGGTTTATTTCAAGACTGGCGGAACGGGCACTCCCCTTCTTCAAGTTATTGAGGAAGTCTGGACCATTCCAATGGTCTGAAGAAGAAGAAAAGGCATTCCAGGAGCTAAAACAGTTCCTCACCACCCTACCATCTCTGGTAGCTCCGAACCTTGGTGAGCCTTTGTTGCTTTACATTTCAGCCACTGACGAAGTTGTCAGTATGGTCCTGGTCGCGGAAAGACCAGAACTACCCCATACTCAGGGATCCAGACCCCTTCGGGAGGGTCCGGAGGTTCCTGAAAGCGAGTCTGGGTCCCAGCTCCCAGATTCGAATCCACAAGAAACCACTTCAGAAGACTCATACTCCTCCGGGAGGACCCGGGTCGCTTCTGAAGAAGCTCCGGGTTCCTTCAGCCAGGACCCGGAGGTCCCCGAAGAAAATCCGGATCCCTTTGGGAGGATTCGAGTCAGTGGAGAGGAAGCTTCGGGCCCCTCCGGGAGGGTCCGGACCATTCAGCGCCCGGTGTACTTCATCAGTGAAGTACTACATGATGCCAAGACTCGATACCTAGAGGTGCATAAGCTGCTCTATGCAGTTCTTATCGCCTCTAGGAAGCTTCGCCATTATTTCCAAGCTCACAAGATCTCTGTGGTGACTTCTTACCCACTTCGAGCAATCTTGCATAATCCCAACTCAACTGGGAATATTGCAAAGTGGGCAGCGGAATTGGCTGAATTCGATCTCGAATTCATTTCAAGACAAGCAATCAAGAGTCAAGCATTGGCAGACTTCGTGGCGGAATGGACTCCCTCTCCATCAAACCCTGGGGGGCCCAGTGAGCAGAAGCCGGAACATGAAGCTCCGGCCTTCACCGAGCCTCATTGGACCCTCTACTTCGACGGCTCCATGCAAAAGCAGGGGGCCGGAGCTGGAATCCTTCTCCTTGCACCAACCGGGGAGAAGGTAAAATACATGGTACACCTTGACTTCAAGGCGACCAACAACATGGCGGAGTACAAAGCTCTCATCTACGGACTAAAGGTGGCACTGTCATACGGTGTCAAGCAATTGCTGGTCAAGGGAGATTCACAGCTCATCATTAAGCAAGTGAAGGGTGAATGCTCCTGCAACAATCTCCAGCTAGCTGCTTACCTCCTTGAAGTCCACAGGCTTTAGAAGGACTTCGAAGTCCTAGATCTTCACCATGTCCAGCGTGCCCACAACGCTGAAGCCGACGAACTCTCGACGAAAGCGTCAACCGGAGCTCTGGCTCCTGACGGAACTATTGTCCGGAGGTTGTCAAAACCCACAGCTCAGCCTGCCGAACTGAGCGAAGGGGGCGAGATCAGCATCCCGAAGCTGACGGTCCCGACGGCCCTGTTACCATGGCAGCCATCAAGGGTCGTAGGTGCTGCTGGAAGCTCCGAGCAACCCAGCACGCAAGACTCAAATGCTCAAGTTAGTTCCGATGCATGGATCTCGGAGATCCAGAACTACTTGAAAGACAAAATCCTTCCTGACGATGATGTGTCTGCTGACCGGGTAGTCAGATTGGCTAAAAGATACACGTTGGTAGAAGGGGATCTCTACCGATGCAGTGCCAACAGCATCCTAATGCGGTGCATCACAAGGGAAGAAGGTTGCGAGCTCCTCGCAGAAATCCATGGAGGCGAGTGTGGGAACCACGCGTCTTCCCGCACGCTGGTTGGTAAAGCCTTTCGGCATGGCTTCTACTGGCCTACAACACTCCAGGATGCAACTGAGCTGGTGAAGAAATGCAAAGCATGTCAATTTCATGCAAAGCAAATTCACACACCGGCTCAGCCCCTACAAATGATACCTCCTACATGGCCTTTCGCTGTGTGGGGGGTGGACATCTTGGGACCTTTCCCAAGAGCCGTTGGAGGTTACAAGTTCCTGTACGTTGCCATTGACAAGTTCACCAAGTGGCCGGAAGCAACTCCAGTTGTGACAATCAACAAGCAATCTGCTATCAACTTTTTGCAGTCCATTGTATGCAGATTTGGAGTCCCAAACAAAATCATCACTGATAATGGGACCCAATGCACAAGCTCTGCATTTCAAGGATATTGCGAAGACCTCGGCATTCAAGTTTTCTACGCCTCCGTAGCTCACCCAACAAGCAATGGCCAAGCCGAGAGAGCTAATGCTGAAATCCTTAAAGGACTCAAAACGTGCACCTATGAGCGCTTGAAAAAACATGGTGCCAACTGGATTGAAGAGCTTCCGCCCACTCTCTGGGCCAACAGGACATCTCCAAACCGGTCAACTGGAGAGACACCCTTCTTCCTGGTGTACGGAGCTGAAGCAATCCTTCCTCCAGAAATCACCTTGGGGTCACTCCGGGTCCGGACCTTCAACGAAGCCACGCAGGACCAGCTCCGGCGTGAAGACCTAGACCTCCTTGAGGAGGGAAGGTGCCAAGCAGCTGTTCGGAATGCCTGATACCGCCAAGCCCTTCGGCGCTATCATCAGCGGTATGTACACAACCGACAGCTCGAGGAAGGCGACCTGGTGCTACGGAGAATACAATCCAGAGAAGGGTTAAACAAACTCTCCCCCAGCTGGGAGGGACCCTTCCGAGTGATTAAAGTATCCCGTCCCGGGAGCGTTTGCTTGGCTACCGAGGATGGGACACCTCTCCCAAATCCTTGGAACATTGAGCACCTCCGTAAGTTCTACACTTAATATCACGGAGGTGAGTCTGTAGTAACTTGAGGTGTATGTTATAGAGTCATTGTACAGAGTCGGGTAGTTCCTCCGGGAGAACAGCCGGACCATTCCCGGAAGGTCTGCAAAGTTCATGCAACACTTGTCATAGTCTCGGGACTAAAAGTGTGGCTAACTACCCTGGGTCAAACGAGAAATAAAACACGCTTAGCCTGGTTCCGTACCCTAAGAGTGTACTCGTTTCCCCTGTACCCCGGACCTATAATGAAAGACATCTTCATGTGAAACAGACTCCACGTGCATTTAGTTTGTACAGGCTCAAAAATTTTTATTTTTCTCTTTCTTGTCTATAACAAAGACGTGCAATTCTTAAGAAATTTTAGTTCGACCGGTTCATATACGATTCGAGTTGTATTGTCAATTCTTTTGGATTCAAATATTGTTCATGGCCCACTCGCCTGAATGCCGCCAAGCCAATCTAGGGTCGGAGTGTGCTATCGACTTAGCCTGGTCAAGCACCCTAAGTACGCCACTCTACCTACACCCCGGCAGGCCGAAGTAAGGCAGATCCAAGTACAATTGGATCTGGAAGAAAAGACAACGCATTCGGTTGTATTTAGAATCGCGTTTGACCTAAAATTTTCTTGAGAATCGTAAGCCGCGACGAAGTTATAGGCGAGAAACGAATTTTACTATTTTTCTTGGCTTCAGTGTGCAGGAAAAATAAAATCTAAGTTGATGGAGAAAAGCCGGAGCTAACAAAACTCCGACTCCCCTAGGTGGCTTGTAATCGATGTTACGCATTGAAAACAAGCATCACCGGGGCAATCAAGCTCCGGTAGAGCTAGGGGGGGCAGCCATCGATGCTAAATAAAAGATGGTGAGAAGACCCCGCAAACGGAGTCTACTGCCAACAAACTAAGTGTTGGCAAAGGTCACTACCGGAGCTACTAAGCTCCGACACCCCGGAGGGCTAACTATCGATGCTCTATGCGTTGATAAGGACTATTGCCGGAGCTACTAAGCTCCGACGATAGAAAATGCCGGAGCTTCTAAGCTCCGACAACCTCAGGGGGCCTTCACTATCGAAGACTTCGGACCTACACTTTACAAGTTCGGAGCAAATGAGTCTTCAACAAAACACAATATTCTCTTGGTACATGTTCACAATCAAATTGTGTACATCTACCAGGGGGCCAAGTGAAGACAAAAGTGTTGAATACAAAAAGTGAAATTCACAAAAAATTGGGGATTTCATTCATCTGGAGACAAGGAGACAAGGGATTACAAAATTGAGGAAGAAGAAGAGAAAATACAAGTGAGAACTACAGAGATGGTCCTAGACCCTATGGAAGAATTTGGCGACCTTCCGGGCAACCTCCGACACGTTGGCTCGGGCAGCTTCGCCTTCTCCTTCAACGGGACCTTCGAGCACCAGGTCCAGAGGAAATTGGGAGTTCCGGCTGGTGTACCACGTCAGCACATACTCTGCGACGTTCTTCGCCAGGGATTGCCCCTCAACCTCCAATTGGTTCGCGGTGACATCGCCCACCTTGGAGAGTTTGTTACCTGCCGAGCTCAACGCCTGCAACGCTAGGTCCGGCTCCGGCTCCGGATCATCTGGACGCACGGGACTGAAGCCCATCGGTGTCAGCGCGTCGTTGGCCTTGCCCAGGAACTCCCAAATCTGTAGGGAGTCCGCAGTCCTCAAGCCCTTTATTTCTTCCAAGGATCTCCTGGCCACCACCAGTTCAGAATTCTCGCGAGCGAGGCGCTCAATTTCTTTGGTGTTTTGCTAAATCTTTTCAGCAACCCGCTTTTCGAGTTTTCCGAGCTCCTCCTCCCGGAGGTGGATCTTGTTCCGGCGATCGACCAGGTCCTTCTCCCTGCCCCTCACTTTCTTCTCCCTGGCAGCATGGGCACACTCTTGCTCGTAGAGTTCCTGCCCTCGCACCCAGGCTTTCTCCTCCTCCTCGGTGCAGCGCTCTTCCAATTTCTTGGCGCGCTCCTCGAGGCCCTTGTCAGCCAGAGCCACCTTCTCGGTGAGCTCCTCCTCCCTCCTCAGGACGTCATCCCGCAGCTCTAGGAGTTTCTGCTCTTCATCTTCGAGCCGTTTCTCCCTCTCCTCAAGTGCCTCCCAGCGCTTGATGAGTGTAGTGTTAATGGCCTCAAGCCTTTCTTGGCGTTCATCGGCCGCACTGTAAGCTGCTTTGGTCTGCTCATAAATCTCCCGGGATTGGGCGTCGAGGGCGCGAGTCATACTCTCCCTGTCATCCAATAATTTACCCCAGTATTCCAGGCGGACCTTCTCCCGCTTGATCCACTCTTTGTCATCCGCTAGCCTCGACTGCGCCAGCTTGGTCTCGAAGTAGAGCCGGTTACGCCACCGCCTAAGGGTTTGGCGCTCCTCTTCAAGAGCCTTGCTGTCGTGGAAGAAGGCCAGTTGAACTTGACGCAGACTGGAACATGCGTTGTCAATAGACAGTGACAACGGGATAGGTTCCGCACCTGCTGGGGTCTCCTCCGCTGGTTCTAGCGGGTTTTCAGATACAAAAATTGGGTCCCACTCCACAAGAGTGGTCCCTTGGGTCTCCATGGCACTAGGGCCGTCCTCCGGGATGGCCTCAGTTGCCATCGAGGAAGGCCCCGCCGCCAGGTCTTCATTCACCCCCTCAGGCAGGGGGCCAGCGACTTCACCAGGGCACTCTGGCTCAGCCGCGGGTACCTCCGACGTCGTCACTTCTAGAGTAGGGGCCGCTGCTGGCTCTGGTCTGGGCACCTCCTTCGATGGGGGCTCAAGCTCCGACGCCTCTGCAACAACCAGCTCGGGAGCCGGAAGATCTTCATCATCAACTGGCCCTGCGGCCGGAGCTCCAACAACGACCGGCTCTGCGGCCGGTGCTTCTGAGGAAGCCGGCCCAACCGCCGGAACTTCCTCAACATCCGGCGCGCACGCCGGGACTTCAATCACCTCCGGCTCAACCGACGGGGCTTCGACAATTTCCGGCTCTGGGGCCAGAATTACTGCTTCCTCCGGCTCAACAGCCGGAGCTTCCATCATCTCAGCACCAGGACCCGGAGCTTCAACCTCCGGGATAGGTGCCGCTGGCGCATCTTTTCTCCCGCGGTCCGACGCTACCACGGGAGTCTCTGGGGATGAGTCGAGGTCCATGACCACGACAGCTGGCGCCGGAGCTGTCGCAGTTTCAGCCACCCCTTGGGGCACCACCGGGACAGAAGCAGAAGCTTCCGCCCTCACAGCTTCAGCTGTTGTGGCTGAGGGTGGAGCCTCACTCCTTTTCTTGGGAACACTGCAG
This sequence comes from Tuctoria greenei, assembly GCA_036927565.1. Taxonomy (NCBI): domain Eukaryota; kingdom Viridiplantae; phylum Streptophyta; class Magnoliopsida; order Poales; family Poaceae; genus Tuctoria; species Tuctoria greenei. The sequence goes on along the minus strand of JAYESD010000006.1, from coordinate 38,984,211 downwards.
ATGATGGATGAAGAAACTTAAAAAATAGTTACTACAACTAAACACCTGTCCAAGGTAAATATTAAAAATTACCTTGAGAGGCTTTCACACCATCTTGCGCGGAACCTCCTTCTCGGGCGTTCTGGGCTGGTCATAGCCGGCGTGGAAGCTCCGAAAGGCCCCCCAGAACTCGTTGCAACCACGGGCGTTTCCCTAGTCGAGGCCCCCCTTGATCGGGAAGAACCTCCGGACCTAGAGGCCTCAACCGGCCCTGGTGCTGGAGTTGCATGCCCGGAGCTAGCACCCCGGGAGGACCCCACTGCGGGTACAGTCGCCGCGGTTGCAGAAGACCTCCCCCTCCGGGGAGAAGGAGCCGATGCGGAGGTGGCAGGCCTGACGGACCTTCCGTCGGCGTGCTGCAGCTTCCTCTTCCGGCTCAAGGGTTCTTCCGCCGGCTCCTTGCCCTTGCCGACGACCTCGACCCTTGGCTTCGGGGCAGGGTCGGAACCACCTTCGGAAGCTCCAGGGATCGCCACCCTGGTGGTTGATCTTCTCTCGACGACGCCAAGGTCGACAAGCACGGGCATCTTCTGCCGGAGCTCCCTACTGAACTCTACTTCCACATTCAGAGGAAGAAAGGCTGATGGCGGAGTCAAGTTGTCACCCTCGACGTCGATGTTGTGCTGGAACTTCTTGAGGTGGAACTCCAAGGTTGTCCCCACCATGTTGGACTTCAGCCCGGTCTCGACCCGGTCGTCATCCATCACGCTGTTGAGGGCCCAAGTGAGTTTTTCTCTCCTCTTCAGCAGTGCCCACCTGTTGACCAGGAAGTTACAAAACACCGCCTGAGGAGTTAATACTCCCTCCACGCACTGGCGGATCCTAGTCAGAACGGGGTTGAAGGCGTCCGCCAACACCGGAGCTTCACTCCAAATCGTCGTGTCAATGTTGGGGAGGCCTTCGGGCAACTCCAGCCTCTCGTGCTCCTCCACCCGGATGACTATCCAGTCCTTCTTCCAGTCATCCCACTTCCCAGAGGGAACGATCGGAGGTACTTGAATGGGCACTTCTTGCGCTTCACGAAGTAGTAGAAGCCAAGGTACTCATTGCTCCTGCCGGTGGTATGGACGGTGAAGAAGGTCCGGAAGAGTTCAATGCAGGGGGGATGCCCACCCACATCTCACAGAAGTGGACGAAGATAGACACAAGGAGAATGGAGTGAGGACCAAGGTGGTATAGCTGCAGACCATAAAAGTCTAGCAGCATCAAGAAAAAGGAGGAAAAAGGTGGGATCAACCCTACCATGGCGTACGAGGAGAAGTACACCATTTCGCCGGCGTGCTCCTTCTCAAACGGGTGCACCGCTGTGCTGACCGAGCGGTTGAAGAAGTCCGAGGACCATCCCATGAGGGTCCGGACCTTCTTCAGGTCGCCGTCGGTCTTCAAACGGCTCTCGCGGAGACCCAACTCCATCGTAGCACAGCAAGGCAAGAAAGGGAAAGCAAAGCATAACTTGGGAGTTTGAGCGCAAGATCAGATGAGAGGCGTAAAGAACTCCAGACGGTGCGCGCTTTCCTTCTTAAGCAAGCCCTCGCAACACTTGGATGGAAACCGCAAGGAAGTCGAAGATACCACTCAAAAATTCCACCGAGCCGATGACAAGAGGGCCCGGGACCACCCCGACGATCAAGTTGAGGTTCTTACCTAGGCGAACGGTTGTCATCATGAGGCAGGAAGCCCGAAGGCGGCGGCCTGACAAGGCGCGCAGAACCGATACGGCTTTCGTATCGGGAACCGACGACCTTCAATTGCGTGAGATCCGCACGCCAAAGATCTCATCTGCCGCACACGGGATACGCCACGCGGCGAGGATTTAACTCCAAACTCTCGCCAACGGCACATCCGAAGACCTTTGAAGACTCAGTTCAAAAGTCGCGAGGATGGACCCACCTCCAGCGGAATGACTTCACCCAAAGGGTCTTCCCCAGAGGTGGGCCCAGGGGGCCACTGTCGGTACCCTGGGAACCGTACATCCCTTGAGAGTACATAGATCTCAAGGGAAAGTCATCTACTTGATTCGAAGACCTTCGAAGGCCCACATGTCAGACATAACTGGACCCGCTTCTCCAACATGGTTAGTCCCAGGGTCGCCACGTGTACTGTCAAACCGGAGCTACCACCCACAAGGGGGAAGCTCCGGGCTGTGTACCGAAATGGCACCCCCGGACCTAACCCCAGACCGAGGGAAGCTCCGGAACTAACACGTGTCAGTTAGCTTCGGAGCTTTCTGTTTCCCACAGTATGCTCCGGAGCTGCCATGTGTCCAACCGTCGGATCTTCAACTTTTAACCTCCGGAAGACTCCACAACGGCTCCGGATCTTCAAAGAGGAATCAAGGGCTTCAAGACCCAATTAAGTGCCATTAATACTATATTAATGACACACGATCGAACGACCTTAATCAGCAGTAACGGTGCTGTCAAAGCCCATTACCTGGTCATTAAGGGCGATTAAACATGTTGAATGAGTATCAATATTAGTAACTGCCGGGGCCACATGTCGGGCCAGGCTAACATGTAACGGCCTGCCCTTGTACTATAAAAGGACAGACCGACGACACACTCAATAGGTTCCATAGACGCTCGATACAAGCTCATACAACACCAACACACCTGTGGAGTAGGGTATTACGCTCAGGCGGCCCGAACCACGTAAATCTCCGTGTCTCCTGTGCTATTTACAATTCACCTTCTTGAATCTCCGCGCGCCCACACCGAACATCAAACTCCTCTAACACTTTAGTAGTGTCGGGAGATCTGCCAGATCCAAACCACCGACAGATACCGATTGCTTTCGACTTACCCATGGAGTCAAGATATCTTACTTCGATTGTCATAGACGTTGGCTGCCTCCGAATCACTTGACTTAGCCATGGAGTCAAGATATCTTACTTCGATTGTCATAGACGTTGGCTGCCTCCGAATCACTTATTTAGACAATAGAGGAATGTCTTCAGAAAGAACACCGTTGTCACTAAAGGACCACCGAAACGTCTTAACGGGTCAGAAATATCTGATATGTTGGACAAATTGGTGCCAGATGAAGGTCGTCCTGGATATTTCGAAGGTTACGGAGACAAACACAATTGGATTCACATATGTGGACTTTGGGAGTTACCGTATGTGATGTCGTTGATTCTAAGGCACAACATTGATGTTATGCATCAAGAGCGTAACATGGCCGAATGTATCATAAGCACATGCATGGACATGACGGGCAAAACAAAAGACAATTTAAAGGCTCGAAAGGATCTTGCCGAGCTTTGTAACCATCAAACTCTTGAGCTCTCCAAAAATGGTGATAAACCACGCGCTCCTTTCTGTCTTCGACCTAAAGAAAAAAAAAGTTCTCGAATGGTTGCAAAGGTTGAAATTCCCAGATGGTTATGCAGCTAGTCTGAGACAAGCTATGAATGTGAAAACGGGAAAGCTCATTTGGTTGAAGAGTCATGATTATCACATAATCATGGAAAGACTTCTGCCTGTTATGTTTCGAGGCTATTTTGACGATGCAGTGTGGAAGGTGTTATCCGAGCTTAGCCACTTCTATAGGCAACTCTGTGCTAAATAAATCACGCCAAAGATGATGACTAAATTGGAAAAGGAGGTTCCGGTACTTTTGTGTAAGATGGAAAATAATTTCATCCAGGATTTTTCAATCCAATGCAACATCTCTTAATTCATCTTCCATTTGAAGTGAAAGTGGGCGATCCCGTGCAATATAGGTGGATGTATCATATTAAAAGTTCACTTAGATATCTGAAACCAATGGTTGGTAACAGGGCAAGGGTTGAAGGTTGCATCGCCGAAGCTTTTACTCTTAAGGAAGTAGGATACTTCTCAAGTGTTTACTTTGCAGAGGAAAGCAATGTTAATACTTCGGTAATGCGGTACAATATAGATGAGCAACCTCCTTGTAGCGATCTCTCCATTTTTGCAACAAGAGGCACTACTGTTGGTAGTTACACTTCGTACGATGTTAGCGGAAAAGAAAGGCGTGCTGCATTCTTCTACATGTACGCTAATATGGAAAAAATGAATGAATATTTCAAGTAAGTGTTTCTCCTACACTTATGCTTTTCACCATATTTTCCGACACATGTATTCTAAAAGTTTCTCTTTGTCGTGTAGTATGTTCGACAAGCAAAATTGGAGACATAGACATCAACCCACGAGCAAGCAAATAGAACATATTCGACGGGAAGGAATAAACGGGGGATCTAATTTTCTCTCCTGGTTTCGAGATCATGTAACGTTTTCTCGATAACTAATCAATGTTAACAACATTTTCTTGTAACTTAAGAACTCTTACGTTTTCTAATAACTCCATATCTTGGATAGTGCCAAAAAGATGCCAACGTCCATGAACATTTGCGACAACTATCCCGTGGAGTGGTTAATGTTAGAAGCTATGGTCGATATGATGTCAACGACTTTCGATTCCGTACAACTCAATTTGAATCTCTTCGTCCTCTCGCAGCAACATGTAATACCGGAGTTGTGATGAGGGCAATCGATTCACAAGATCATGAAACGTAGTACTACGGGATTATTAAAAAAATCCTTGAATTCATTTTTGTAGCAAACAAGCCAATTTGAGCGGTATTCTTTGACTACAAATGGTTTCATTCGATTCGTGGAATTCGAGTAAATGAATTTTGTATGTTCGAAGTAAAACACAAGGAACGGTTGAAAGGATTCGACTCATTAGTTCTTGCACACCAAGTATAGCAAGTGTACTATCTACCTTATCCATGCAATAAATTCAAAGATCAGTGGGTGGTACATAAGGTGAATCCTCGTGAGCGGTTATACGCTCCAGGAGATGATGATTACCATGATGAAGCTGAGGTTGATTGTGTCTACCAAGAGGAAGAGTTGCCAGACTCCTTCTCAGTCGAGCCTGGTGTAGGACTCGATGACTTAGTTGGAGACGTTCAGGATATCGAGGCTGGCACGTAAGCGGATACAGAATCAGAATCGGAAACGGAAGATGTCGATGACATAGTCGAACCTGCTGATTTGCACAAACGAAAACGATATGCGGAAGAAGAAGATCGATGGGCTGGTTTAAGGAGTAGGGTGCATGATCGTGATGTTGATGGATTTTGAAGTAACGTTTTATTCACTAATTTAACATTAATTTTGTATTATCTTTGCATATTAATCATTTATTCCTTGCAACAGGATGTCGTCAAAGGGGAAGGGGAAGGGGAAGCCAGTGAGAGGGTTTGAGCCGCCACGAGACCCTTGCTCAGGGACCTTGTTCCTTTCTAGCCGACGTTCCCTCTTTCTGGCACACGCTCCACCCTCAGCTGTCGTGTGCTTTCAGCGGACGAAGGTAAATTTTAGTTACAATAAAGTTATTTTTGAAATTGCAGTTGTTATGAATTATTTATTGTCAATCTTTTCCTTTTGTGCAGTCTGACTCAGAGACTTTTGAGTCAGATTCAGAGTCAGAGTCAGAGGCTAGGGGGCCGCTACAGGAGCCCGACTCAGAGGCTAGGGGGCCACTACAGGAGCCCTCTAGCGCTAGCCTCCCTTCGGAGCCGGCTAGCGATAGTCTACCTGTGCAGTCGGCTATCACTAGTCTTCCTGGAAACTTCGGTGGTTCCGCAGAGCCTTCAGGGTCACAAGACGTGGAAGCGTCACAGCAGAGGCGACGGACGAGGCTCCTCCGGTTAATACTCAGCGGACCACGATCCGTCCTGTTGGAGACAGGTAAATACTGTATATAGTATATTAAATATTAGATGTTGTTTTCCTTTACTTAATTATTTAATATATTTTGTAGATGTTGGTACGACTTTTCGTTCACGGGGGCCGAGAAGCACCACAGGCAGGTTAACAGTGTCTTGGGTGCTATCGTGAAGTTGCACTACCCCGGTGTCATTGACGGTTTTCCTGCCCTGTCGTGGGATGATTACGCTCGTGTCTCTCACCCGGTTTGTCGGTACCCTCCGTACCGGATACCCCTTAGGATTGCAAGGATCACAAAAAAAATTCATCTACCAGATTTGAAGACCTCCGAAGGCCCCACATGTCAGGCGTAACCGGACCTGCTTCACCGACATGGTTAGTCCCAGGACTGCCACGTGTATCATAAGACCGGAGCTATCACCCGCACATGGGAAGCTCCGGACGGAATACCAGTATGGCACCCCCGGACCTAACCCCAGACAGAGGGAAGCTCCAGTACTGACACATGTCCAGTAGCACCGGACCTACTCGTCCACGATGGTAAGCTCTGGTGCTGCCAATGGCAGGCTCTTGCTTGACACAACGGTCAGGATATCGAGATTCCTACGCTTCCACCGCAGCAGACACCGGAGCAGGTAATATTGTCGTATTCATTTCAATATTCCTTTAGCTCCGTTGAAATAGTTTTGTAGTAGTCAAAAAGCTTTAGCATTCTAAATTTGATGTTCAGTTCAGATTCAGTTTATGGCTACAAATGTCAAAATGGATAGAAATGTCAAAATGGATAGAAATGTCAGTTTTAGTTTATGGCTAGAAATGTCAGTTTCAGTTTATGGATAGAAATGTCAGTTTCACTTTCAGTTTATGAAAATGTCAAAATGTTAGTTTCAGTTTATGGATAGAAATGTCAAAAGTTCAGTTTATGGATAGAAATGTCAGTTTCAGTTTCAGTTTATCCTAATTAAAGTTCAGTTTCAGTTTATGGATAGTTCAGTTTGTGGACTGTCAAAAAGTCATAATTAAAGTTCAGTTTCAGTTCAGTTTCAGAAACTGTCAAAATGGATAGAAACTGGAAATAGTTTATGGACTTCTAATTAGGATCAACTAGTTGTTTTGCACCATAAACTTATACGAAGGAATGCTTTAGGTACAAGTGAATTTATGTTGATTTCGTGTTGTCAATTGACTATGCTTATTCTGCAGGGTTCGGGAACGCGCCGAGAAGATCCTGGAGGTAGTGGAGGGGCTAGCGTGTAGCCCGGTGGAACTTAATTTACAAATTGTGTTGTTGTCGATATTTTGTATAATGTTTTATAACTGTTGTGCTGTATATCTATTCTGGAACCTTATCTGTATCTGTTCTGTGTTTTCGCCATCGTGCGAGGTAGTCAGTTTCTGTTTAAAAAAAATTCGAAAACTTAACTTACGTCGGCTATGACCAGGCCGAAGTAAGTTAGCCCAGTTTAACTTACGTTGGTGTGATCAAACTGACGTAAGTTACGCCACATAACTTACGTCGGCATGCTGTGGCCGACGTAAGTACTCCGGCCCAGCCCGCGGCCCATCCCGGTACGTTACTTACGTCGGCTGCTGCAGACCGATATAATTAAGATAACTTACGTCAGTGGCCGACGTAAGTTATCTTAATTATGTCCAAACCGCTATGTCAGCCAACCGCCAACGTAATTAAGGAAAAACCAACGTAATTAAGTTACTTACGTCGGTTTAGGCCTTAATTACGTTGGTTTTGGCCGACGTAATTGATCGATATTCCTGTAGTGCGAGGTCACGGCGCACGCCAAGCAGTGGCAGCAGTTGCAACAAGCAAGAAAAAACACTTGTCCCCTTCCTTCCTCCGCACTCCACCTCCCCGTTGGCCACGGATGCTGATCTCAGACCATCCACACCAGCCTACTCTAAAGCATACTCTATACACTATTCTCCTTCAGTTTTTACAGTACGTACTCTAAATTAAACTATGAAACAATGTATCAAGTATGCTTTACACTATGCCATTGCAGATAGTCTCATGCAGCGCTGCTTCGAGGCCGGCGGCCACAACCTCCGCCTCCGCCACCATGACCCCTCTTCCTTCCCTTCCTCTACCACCTTGTCCACCGCCGTGGCATCTTCCTCTTCCTCATCCTCCAAACCCCCTCCACGTGGTATCCCTCTGCTCCTGCTCCCCTCCACCATCTCCTCGGCTGCACCCCTTACCCTCCGGCTAATCCACTCCTTTCCTGCAGCCCTTTGATCGCGGATAGGCCCGATACTACCTACTTATTAAGGCGATCCAGGAGCTGCACGAGTGCAAGGACGGCCTCGTCATCACCGTCGGCATCAGCGGGCCCACTGGCTCTGGCAAGACTAGGTACGGCGGCGCTGCCTCCCTCCCTTTATCTCTCCATTTTGCAAAAATGGCTACTGATTCTGTCGTGCTGCTGCTGGTGCCCCGCTTTGCAGCTTTGCGGAGAAGGTAGCGTCAGTCCTATGGTGCGCCGTGATCGTCTCCATGGAGGACTACCGAACGGGGGCCGGAGGCGACGATGTCAGCAACGTGGACGCCATCGACTTCGACGCCCTCGCGCGCAATCTCCAGGTCCGTCTGTATCTCTTGAGCCGTTGAAATTTGGGTGGGGATGGGTTCATTGCACTCGACCTGCATGCCTAAATGATGGGCCAGACTGTTGCCAGAAATGGTGGCCTTGAATGCGTTTATCTATCCTACAATTTGGTAGGAATACACTAATGGTTGTTGTCGAAGGGGAATTTAATTGATGTCGTGGCCATGATGTATATGGTGTTGTTTTCAGAAAGAGAAATGTCCGGTCCTCCTTTCTGGTGTCAATTTCTGTTCTAGTCCTCTGAAAACAAGAGCAATAAAACATGGTCCTCACAGGCACACACCCCATTATTTTGGGCTAGTATGGTCATGATTTTGTTGGGAGACCTTAATTTGTCCAATGTTTGTGGAACTAATTCATGCTTTTGTTACCGGAACCTAGTACACATGGTTCAGTTAATCTTCCAGTTGTTAGTTGCACAATTCTTGTTGTATTTTGTTTGTTTGCAGTGTTGATAATTTTCTGCTTATTTTGGTGTACAAGTACCTTCACAGTAATGTCTACCGAGGAGGATCTTGTAATGGGTATAGCTACAGTGATGCCCGTGGTCGATTTTCAAGAGAAGAAACGCACAGGATGGTGGCAATTGAATATTCCATCATCTGGAGTGGTGTGATATCTCAGCAATAAATGCAATACTGCTATAGATTTTTAACAATCTTGATCTTATCCTTTTTGTGATACATGTTTTCGCTCTAGGTAATTGTTGATGGTGCTTATGCTCTTCATTCAAAACTAAGATCATTGCTTGATATCTGAGTTGCTGTGGTAAACAGGACACCATCTTTAAATCCTTTCTTGTTAAGCCATACAATTTCACATAACAGTAATGGTACCTGTCGAGGATTGCATGTTGCTCCAGATGAATCTGCGGCCCTTGAGGGGAATTTCTGTCAGGTTGTGATGATTAATGATATCGTTGAAGGTGTGCATATCCACATAGTTTGCCCTCGGTCGATTTCTGTTTTCAGTTGATCTGTAAAGTTGAAGTCTCCCATGATCATCCAGTTGGATTCATCTGGGATGTCCAGGTCCCAGAGCCACTGGGTGAAATCCACCCATAATTGACCAGTACAAGGGCCATAGATTGAGGAAAGGTTCCAAGAAGAATGGTCCATGGTGGAGGTAAACTTCAGACTGAGGGCAAACTGCCTTGAGTCAAGATTCAAGCCGTGACAAATAGCATCATTCCATGAAACTAAGATACCACCCGAAGCACCCAATGCTGGGGAATAATCAAACTTGTTAAACCTTTTGGGCGCACATTTCCTAATGAATGTGGGTTCGATAGTTTCCATTTTTGTTTCTTGCAGGCAGAAGATGCCACAACCGCTTTCCTAAATTTTTGCTCTAACTGCATGATGTTTGTGTTTATCATTTAACCCACGAATATTCCAATTTAGGATGTTCCGATTTTGATTCTGATTATCCATTTGATAACCTTTGGATTAATTGTCAAGCGATTGTGTCGGGATATTATCCGGATGCCACATAGGAGACTAAGCATCGCAACCAATAAGTGGGAACAAACGAAATGTAAATGGACATAAAAGGGAGGCTGATACTAGCACGATGCAAGACTGAGGCAAAATACAGTGAGACCAACAAGTTTCTAAAGAGGGGGGACAGACTACAAGGGCCCCACTCCTGGCGTCCAACAGGGGAGGACGCACCCCTTCTCCTGAAAGAGTTACAACTCACAGGGGCACCTCACAAACTGGATTAGCAGCTCCAGGGGCTGATGGATCTTGACGATCACCATCGTCGGCAGGATCCCGCAGCTAAGAGCCACCCGATGGAGCTCCGAGTCTGGGACCTGAGGGTAGGGAGCCACACACTGGTCAAGGTCATCCAGAGTTGGGAATTTGAGAGGACCAGGAAAGCTAGGGGTGAAGGAGTTACCTAGAGCTGAAGTGGCTGACGAGCCACGGCTGCGACTACGGCCCTTCGTGGACAGCGTCGGGGTCCGACGCCCATCTGAACGAGCCATGATGTGGGCACTCCTCCTGAGAGAGTCCTGGGATAGAGGAGAGGCAGGAGGGCGGGTAATACGACGATGTTGCGATCGATGAACCGTGGGGGCATCCAACGAGATGGGGGAGGAGGGGAGTACCTGACTCGGGGTGCCCCGACGGTGAGAGCGAGTTCGGTCGGAGCGATCAACACTGTGTTCTGGAGATTCAGGCAAAGGAGGGACTAGGAGGGTCAAGGCAGTGGAGTTGCTTAGGGCTGGGGCTTGCCTGGCCGCGGAAGTAGAGGATTCGGGCAGATCTGGGGCCTTCCTGACAGTAGATGAAGACTCCGCTTGGTCACCCAGAACTGGAAGGAGGGATGAGAAGACCTTTGGGGGTAGCCCACAAAGCACAGTGGGCACTGGGCATGGCAGCGGCCAGGAGTCTGCGCAGGGTGTTAGAGTTTGCACCAAAGAACAGAAGAGGCTCCAGCACTGGTGGAGGCTGGGGCATCGAAGGGAGGGAGTTGATGGAGGAGATAGAGAGAACTTTGGGTGAGATCTGACCCAAGGTTGATCTCTTGATGGGCCGGCGCCGTCAGCAGGAAGTTCCAGACACCCTAGCCATTGGCCTGCACCACGGGATGGCGGTGGTGCTCATCTGATGTCGCCACGACCTGTCCCACATCGGGTCGGAGTTCGGCAGCAGCAGGTTGTCGAAGCCAGGGTCAGCCTCAAGCGGCGGGTTGGCCGGAGGATGCGCGGGGTGGGGGTTTCTGTCCGGAGGGAGGTTGTCCATACCTGTATACTTGTATATCAGGTATCCCTTGGTATCAGAATAAGACGTGTTGAGTTCCACCTTCCAGTATTGTGGACTTACAGAGGCAACACGATTCCCGTAGTGTCGGATCTGTCTCCCTTCTTAGAGTGGCTCCGGCGCTACCATGTGTCCTGTAGTGTCGGACCTGCCTCCCTCCTTAAGGTGGCTCCAGCGCTGCCACGTGTCCAGTAGCCCCGGACCCGCCTCCCTAACAACGGAAGTTTCGGTGCTACAACGTGTCCAGTAGCTTTGGACCTACCTCCCCGCAGAGGGAAGCTCTAGAGCTACCACGTGTCACACATTCAGACCTATGTCTACAACGGTAAGACACCGGGATCTCCAACAGCGCGAACATTCAAGTGCTATAAATTGTTCGTTACAATACCTGGTTAACGCGTCTATACTGCCATATTAATGATGCACGATCAAAGTAAAGCTACCAAGACCAGTAACACTGCCATTAAGGAACGTTATCACACTATTAACCCCCCATAATACCGTAGATCATGTATAGGGTGGTTATGACAGCTGTGGCCACCTGTTGGACCACGACACATACTGTAACAGCCAGTCATTCGCATATGGATGGGTTGCGCTGCACGATAGAAAGACAACAAAACTCAGGCTTACGAACTCTCACTCATCCACTAGCTCATAATATACATAAACACACCATGGAGTAGGGTATTACGCTTAAGCGGCGTGAACCATGTAAAACTCCTCATGTCACCTCACTCTTAGATATTTATTTTGCTCCTTGCCGAAATACAAACCTTCGCGGACTACTTCTTAGTAGTACCATGGGAAGTGTCATTGGCACACTTTGACATTTGGCATGCCACGTCAGGGGAGGTATAAGATCTCTAAGATGGTGAACTCTGCCACCGCTTCGAATTGATCGGTTGTACAAGCAGTTGGTGGAAATCCCGCCAACACTCACCAGTGGGCCAACGTAGTCTCGGCTAATGTCGTTCCACCACCAGCACCTTCTGTTGCACCAGCAAATGCTGCACAACAGGATGGTGACTTTGCGTCGGTCACAGAATCAACCAACAACCTAGAGAACGCGTTGAATTTATTTAAATCTACTCCACCACTATCCTCACGGTAAGAGGGAATAAGGCCGTCATGACCAATTACTTCCCAGTTGCTTTAACCGTGACTGCTAGGTCCTGGTTTATGAGCTTACCTCCTGACTCCATCTACAGTTGGGAGGAATTATGTCGCTAGTTCACCTCCAACTTCTGGAGCTCCTACACCCGTCCTGGCACAGTGCTGGACCTCTTTACTGTACAACAGAAGTCGGGAGAGTCACTGTGATCCTTCATCTACCGATTCTCTCAGGTATGAAACACCATCCCTTCTATCTCCAAATCTTTTCTCGCTGTTGCATTCTGACAGAGAGTTTGGTATAAGAAGATGTTGGAAAAGCTGGCAACCAAGGATGCCAGAAGTGTCACAGAACTCTTCAGCCTGGCTGACAAATGTGCCAAAGCTGCAGAGGGTCATAAGATGCAGTCCAAACCATCTGCGTAGACTAGTCAGTCTACCTCCAAAGCCAGAGCAACTACCAATGGCAGTGGCAAAAAGAAAAAGTAGTCAAGTGGCAAGAAGAAGTGACTTGTCGGCACACCTACAGCTGTGATTGCTGCAGCATCTGGTGGTCAGGAGCCACGCCCCGACAAGCGAATTCGACCATCGTCTAAAGATGACGACAAGATGTGGTGTCCGATCCACAAATCTATGACCCACAAGATTGAAGACTATTGCGAGGTCAAGAGGCTTGTTGAACGCAATAGTAAATGTCAAGATGACACACCTTTCCGCCAGCGAGAAGGGAAACGAAAAGTCGATGAAGCCCTGTCTGATCAGGAGCTAGGCTTCCAAGACGCCAGGAAGGCGTTAAAGATGGTCTACAACACCGTCGACGACTCTGACACCAAATCTGACAATGAACCTCGGAAGACTCTCCACATGATGTATGGAGGGTCCTGTGACATTACCTCCCGGTGCATTGTGAAAACATTGCGTCGTGAGATGGCTGTTGCTGCTCCCACCGCCAAGGCAGAGCCCCATCAGAAGTGGATGGACACTCCCATCATCTTCGATGCTTCGGACTGTTCGAAGAACATGGCAGGAGTTGGACAATTTCCCCTGATGGTCTCCCCGACTATCAACAATATCCAACTCTGCTATTTCTTTGTGAATGGTGGTGCGGCCCTCAATCTTATCAGCTTCACAGCTTTTGTGAAGCTCCAGCTCAACCTCTAGTACTTGAGGCCCTTGTACCCATTCTCTGGAGTAGGTCCGGGGGCTATAACACCACTCAGCTCTATTACTCTCCCGGTGACTTTCGGGACACCGGAAAACTACCGGTCTGAGAAGATGGTGTTTGATGTGATACACATCAACTTACCCTTCAACGCCATCCTAGACAGGCCAACTCTGTATAGGTTCATGGCGATGGCCCACTATGGCTACCTTCTGTTGAAGATGACAACTTCAACAGGCATCCTTTGGATCCGAGGGGATTGCACTGCTCGAGTTGTAGTGCTGGAGAAACTCCATGCGCTTGCAGCAGCGCAAGAAGCTGAATTCGGCAAGGAGCAATCTTCTCAGCAAGCTCCGAGCTTGCGCCAGCGCGGCCCAACCTCTGCACCTCATGTGCAGCCAAGCGGCGACACTTATCTTCCTGTCAAAGTCGTCCAAATCTGTTCTGATGCTACTCAGACCACTCGTATATCGGGAGGTTTGGGTGACAAATAGGAACTCGCGATCATCACTTTCCTCCAGGCAAATATCGACGTGTTTGCATGGCAACCGTAGAAAATTCCTAGGATCCCTAGAGAGGTGATCGAGCATCATCTGAAGATCTACCTCGATGCACGGGCTATACAACAGAAGCTCCGGAAGCAATCTGTTGAGTGGCAGAAGTTCATGCGAGAAGAAGTCAAGAAGCTACTTGATGCTGGATTCATCAGGGAGGTACATCATCCACGACGACTCGCAAACTCAATCATCGTGCCAAAGGCCAGCGAGAAGCTTCGGATGTGCATCGACTACACCACTTTGAATAAGGCATGTCCAAAAGACCCCGTTCCACTAACAAGAACAGATTAAATAGTGGATTCTACCTTTAGCTGTGAGCTTTTATGTTTCTTAGACGCATACTCCGATTTCTAATGTCTAAGGAAGATGAAGAGCACACTGCTTGTATTATGATTGATGATCTCTATTGTTACACATCAATTCCTTATGGTCTAAAAAATGCACTTTCCACCTTTGTTCGAGCTATGCACAAAATTTTTGGGGAGCTCATTGGGACCTAGTGGAAGTCTACATCGATGACATCATTGTCAAAGTGAATAACAAAGACTCACAGCTCGACAACCTTCAATCAATCTTTGACAAGCTACGCCTGATGTGCACGAAGCTCCACTCTGACAAGTGTGTCTTTGGGGCTATCTCTGGAAAGCTTCTTGGTTTCTTGGTGACTCACCAAGGAACTGAAGCAAATTCGGCCAAGAAAAAAACCATCAAAGCGATGTGGCCTCTATCCCACATCAAGGATGTTCAGAAGCTTACTAGATGTTTAGCTTCACTCAGCCTGTTCATCTCAAGGCTTGCAGAGCGAGCGCTTCCCTTCTTCAAGCTATTGAGGAAGTTTGGATCATTGCATTGGTCTGAAGAAGCAGAGAAGGCGTTTCAACAGCTCAAGCAGCTCCTCACCACACTACCAATCATGGTAGGTCCAGAACCTGGTGAGCCTCTTTTGCTTTACATCGCTGCAACTACGGAGGTTGTCAGCATGGTCCTGGTTGCAGAAAGACCAGAGACATCTTCAAATCAGGAGCTCAGACCCCTCCAGGAGGGTCCGGAGCTACCTGAGGGTGAGTTTGGGTCCCAACCCCAAGGCATGGATCCTAAAGGCAATATGCCTGTGGATAAACCTCTCTCATCTGATACATTGTCTATCGCTTAAGAAGAATTTTTGGACCCCTCCGGTAGGGTCCAGATTAATGAAGAAGAAACTTGACCCCTCTGGGAGGATCCAAATTGTCCAGCGACTAGTATACTTCATTAGTGAAGTACTTCATGACGCCAAAACTCGATACATTGAGGTGCATAAGCTGTTGTATGCAGTTCTTATTGCCTCAAGGAAGCTACGTCATTACTTCTAAGCCCACAAGATATAAGTGGTAACATCTTATTCCCAATTCAAAGGGAAATATCGCCAAGTGGGCTGCAGAGATGACAAAATTCGATCTCAAATTACTGCCTCTGCATGCAATTAAGAGTCGGGCGCTGGCTAACTTCATGGTGGAGTGGACACCTTCTCCATCAAGTCCAGGGGGCCTTAGCGAGTAAAAGTCGGAATCTAAGGTCCCAGTCTTCACTGAGCCTCACTGGACTCTCTACTTCATTAGCTCCATGCAAAAGGAGGGGGCTGGAGCTGGAATCCTTCTCCTCGCTCCAACCAAGAAAAAAAGTCAAGTACATGGTATGCCTCGACTTCAGGGCAAAAAACAACATGGCAGAATATGAAGCTCCCATCTTTGAACTCAAGATGGCGCTGTCATATGGCGTCTGACAACTGCTAGTGAAGGGATTTTCACAACTCATCATCAAACAAGTCAAAGGTGAATGTAATTGCAATAACCCTCAACTTTCTTCATATTTGCTTGAAGTACAGAAGTTGCAGAAAGATTTTCAGGTCCTAGACCTCTACCATGTCTAGAGTCTCAACAACGCTAAAGCTGACGATGTCTTGACGAAAGTTTCAACCAGAGCTCAGGCACCCAACGGGGTTTCTGTCAGAAGATTACCCCCATCTTCCACTTAGTTTGCCAAACTGGGTGATGGAGGCGAGACCAACACCCTGAAGCTGGCAGTCCCGGTGGCCCATTTACCATAACATCCACTAAGGATCGTAGGCGCTACAGGAAGCTTTGAGCAACCTAGCGCGAAAGATAAAGAAGCTCAAGTCAGTCCTGGTGCATTGATCTTGAAGGTCCAAAACTACTTGAAAGACAACATCCTTCTTGAAGATGGTGTATCAGCTGAGCGAATTATCAGATTGGCTAAAAGATACACGTTGGTAGAAGGGGATCTCTATCAATATGGTGCCAACGACATTCTAATACAGTGCATTTCTCGGGAAGAGGGTTGCGAACTTCTTGCAGAGATCCACGGAGGGGAGTGTGGGAACCACGCATCATCCCACATGTTGGTCGGTAAGGCCTTCCGGTGTGGGGACCGGAGTCCCAACATCCAAGGATCTCATTGGATGGTGTCGTGCGATGCGACACCCAACATTATACAAGAAAAGAACGAGAATAAAATACAATACCAAGTCTTTATTTATACAAACAACTGAAGTTTTACAATACTAAGCGAAAAGGAAAGTGAAATATACATCATAGCTACGCTCTCGGCACTAGCTATGCAAAAGCAAAGTCATCCATTCCTGAGATGCTTCGCACTAGAAACCCTCACTCACCAAACTTACAGCAGCGTGCAGGGCTCCCACTCGGTTGTAAACCCTAGACGGGGTGCAGTCTCATCGTCGAACCCGTCATCAGTCGTGTAATCTGCAAAAACTTGTTAACTGCAAATGTGAGCTTAAGGCTCAGCAAGACTAACCCATCTCACTAGACATATGCAGGGTGAATACTAAGCATAGGTAAGGTAAAGCAGTAAAAGACTCGCCTACAAGATGATCCTTATAGTCATGTTTTAAGTAGCAAATGATATTCCTTAAGCACGACACATCATGGACTCCACAATCGAACAAGAAATGCTTTGTCGGTGATATGTCATGCCAAAGCACATAATACTATTACAGGTTAAGTATTTGGAAACTGTAAACTTTTAATTGTGCTATCTCTAAGCCACATAAGGTTGCAAAACAATTATAATTCAATAAATTGTATTCTCCTGACTTCTTCAGTATCTACTATGTCATGACACAATGAACAAGTGGTACTCCATTACCGCGAGGGACAGTGATTGCAATCAGGACACATCCGGACAACACGACACATACGCACTTTCAGAAGCACCAGCGAGTACTTATAGCATTACCTACATATCACTTTAGTACTAGTCATATATGTCCACCTTTCACCAAACACTCAAATGTCGAACCGGTCGATACTTCACGGGCAGGAGGTCCCTGTGTGGGGCGTACTCTGACGTGTTCACCAGACCTCAACCTACGCCTATAAAATGAAATGGTATGCCTCAAAAAATTAGTATCAAGCTACGCCAGTTTGTTGGAGCCCATTTCTCGAGTATGTCGCCGGTACAATTCAAGCTTGTCCAGCAAGGTCGCATACGGCGCGAGCCTTAATCGACACGATCAGAGCTATGCAACCAAGACCATCTCTTGTCGCTTCCTACTCATATCTGACTGGTCTCCAGTTAGTATTAACAACCTTTCTTTATATTTACCCGACCTAGTGTAGATGAGTGTCATCTCTCTATTTCGCGAGTAGATTTCAACTACTCAACTTCTACCGGTTTCCCAACAACATTAGCATGGCAGTTGCTATGCGAGTCAGTGAGCTATTCTAACCACTCCCTGGGTTATTTGATCATGCAAGTGGATGTCAAACACCTTAAACGTAATGCACAAACATCTAAAGATGTAAGGTGAATGAAAAATGCAGAGACACTGTAAGGAACTTAAATGCAAACCAGGACTTCCCTGGTTGCGAGTCCGGGTCTATGTTAGTCTTTGGCAGATGGACTTCCAAGACCTCCGGCTCCTCCTCGACTTCAGTTACTACACGATATGCATATATTATATATGAATGATGTTGAAAATAAATAATATGTTTATAGTCACAAGCTAATAATTTGTGATCAAAATAAGATAATGATTTTAATTGGCCTTGGGACTTTTATGGTAGATACTAGGGACTATAGTGGAGACTCTTGCAAAGAACAGGAGATGATCAAGGATGTTTGTTGTCTCTAAAATTTTTACAAGTAAAAGCCTTCTCTGAATTTTGGTTCAAATTCTGGAGGTCTATCATGGCTACCAGTGGTTGTACCATGTAGAGGGGGTCTCACTGCTTCTATAAAAATATGTTTCACAATTTTCTAAGCTTCCTACAGGGAGAAATTGATTTTCCAAGTTTGGGAGAAATTCTGAAATGGTTAATGTATTTTTCGCAATTTTTTCAATTACATAGAGATTTGGAACATCGATCAACCCAGTAAATGAAGTCCAATGAACTTGAAATTTTTACTGTAGATCAAGTGTATTTTTAAGAGTGTTCGGAAGAAAATTGGGAATTTTCCAATAAACAGAACAGGGGTAATTAATTTCCCAAGCAGTTAGCTCAAAGGAATTAATTGTGAAAATTCTGGGAGTTTCCTGTCGAACAAATTGCACCACTGCAAATTTTAGATTGACATGAGTCTACCAGAATTTATTTGGAATTTTTTGAGCAAATCTACTAGGAGTAATGGATTTTCGGAGTTTGATGGAATTTTGGAACTATTTTCCTGGAAATTTTTAATTAAAGCGGCCGGTCCCACTTCATTTTAATGGACCAACCAGTGCGGGGCCGCACCGAGGGCCACGGGGTTATCCCGCGCAGCCGCACCCGATCCGGTGCCGCAGCTGATTTGTGCGGTGGAGACATTGCTGACAGGCGGGACCCACCGGGTCATCGTCTACCTCGCGACGCGGCGGCGTTCCTTGCCTGAATTGCGGCGGCGCTCACCGTCCTTCGCTGTGTCGACCTCCACTCGGCTCGGCTCTGACCACCTAGCCTTAAAATCTACGGCCGGAGATGGCAGTGCGACGGCGGCGGCGGGGCTAGGATTTCGGCGATCGTCGGAATCGCTCGGGAATGGCACAAGAGGCTCGGGAAAAAGCTAGGAACATCCCTGGGAGCATGAGGAGGATGATTTGGAGGTGAAAAATGGTGAAATCGCCGGCAAAGTCGACTTCGACGGTGGACTGACGGATTTTCTTTGGCGGTGGGGAAAACTTGAATATCTCGGCCTTTACTCAATGGCGTTCACTGATTCTTTGCAGAGGGGTGCGCTAGGAGGTACGGAGTATAATCCTTATTTGGATTGAAGAATCATTACATGTAGAAACAGAATTAAACCGAGAAGTGAGCTAGTTCAATGGCAATAGCCGAAAGAAAAACTAGAATATATTACTCAATACTGGATGAAAAGAGGCACAACTTTTACCGTGAGAAAGAGATCGGGATGGCGATCCTTTTTGCTGTTGAGGTCGAGTTGTGACGCTGCTAGTTGAGGGCTGGCGACAGTGGAGCAGAGGCAACGTTCATCTCCAACTCCGGTGGCGTTCGCGGAAGTTCAAACTACGGCCAACACAATGAGCAAAACGATGAGCTAATTGGCGTAGATGATCAAGCTTTGCCTTGGCGCCATCTTTGCTGTTTTGCATCAAAGGGAAACAAGGCAAGGACGAGGCGCTCACCGGGGAGGAACGGAGGCAGCGGTGTTGTGCGACGGTGGCACGAAACAGAGCAAAAAGGGGCGTTGGGGTTTACCACTTGGGTTAGGAAGGAAGATAAGGGCGAGGAGGAGGTGATATAGATGCCAGAAATGCCACGCAGCTGCTTGCCAATGGTAAGGTGTTGGCTTCACCGAGCGTCGATCGGCGAGGAGTCAGAAAACGGTAATGGGTCACTGGCCAGTGGGTCCAACATCCCCTTCCAAGTCTATCCTCTCTGGAACTTCAATTCCCCTACCAAACTTGATCCAAGAATCCTAGATTTTTGTGGAGAGGCCAATTTAAATATGGAGATTCAGATTCTGAAATTGGATTTCAAATTTGGACTGGTTTCTTGTGAAATTCAAATTCAAATTTGACTTTAATTTGCTAAGTGTCTCAAATAAAGTAGCAAATGGACTTCAAAAATCTTGAAACTTTGCAGGAAGGCTATTTGGAATGTTATGGGGCCATGGAAAAATGTATAGCCTCAGATTTGAATATTTTTGACAGGGCCTAAATGTACAGTAGCTATATTCAAGTTTTGAAATAATTTCAATATATCTAGTACTGCATATTGTTTTGCCCTAGCAATTTCCATTCAATAAATTCCAAATTTGCATAAAGGTCACTTGAATTACCCTAGGGTCATTGGTGGAGTCCATCCTCTATGTTAATAAAATTTAAGTATAAGTGAAAGAAAGATTTTTGATGAGATCAAGTTCATGTGCACAACCATAATTGATCTCCACTATGGTTGATAACAAACTGGTAGCTGAACTTTATATTAAGGAAAAACTAGGATTTTATATTCCTCCCCCTTAAAAGAATCTTGTCTTGAGATTACAATAGGAAGGATAAAAGTAAAAGATCTAATGAACATATGCCGCTAACAAGTCTGTATAGTTCATTCTAAGGTATTCCTAGCTTTCCCACATTGCTTCTTCAGAAGTGTGGTTGCCCCACAAGACCTTGTAGAAATGCAAGGTGCAGCTTCTTGTGGTGCGAGTCTTCTCATCGATTATCTAGGTTAGATGCTCAGAGTAAGTAAGATCTGGTTGGAGAGCTTCCAAATCCTCCATACAGACATCAGCTAAGGCCTTGAGACATTTCCGCAACTGCGAAATGTGAAACACATTGTGGACCCTTGAAAGCGATGCGGGTAGCTCTAGCCGATAGGCCATAGGTCTGCATCGTTCAATTACTATGAACGGCCCAATTAAGCATGGAGCTAGCTTCCCTTTTACTCTGAGCGATGAATCCCTTTCATTGGGGATACACAAAGATAAACGTGATCCCAAACATCGAAGTGAAGAGGTCTACGCCATTTGTCTGCATAGCTTTTCTGGCGAGACTGAGCAGCCTTGATGTTGGCTTGAATAACTCGTACTCATTCTTCGGCTCCATTCACCAAGTCGATACCATATATCACTCGTTCACCGGATTCACACCAGTTCAAAAGTGTGCGGCACTTCCGGCCATAAAGAGCTCCATATGGTGCAATCTGGATGCTAGCGTGATAACCATTGTTGTATGAAAACTCTGCCAATGGTAGATGATCATCCCGATTCTTACCATAGTGGATGGCACAGGCATGGAGCATATCCTCGAGCACTTGGTTTACTCGCTCCGTTGGACCATCAGTCTGAGGATGGTAAGCTGAGCTCCGAATCAACTTGGAACTGCTCCCAAAATCAAGCAACAAATAAGGTTCCACGATCTGATATGATAGTGTGGGGTACTCCATGTAGGCACAGGATCCTGGCAATATACAACTCTGCATATTGTCGTGCCACATAATTGACATTGACTGGAATAAAGTGAGCCGACTTGGTGAGTCGGTCGACTATCACCCAAATTGAGTCATGTTGGTGAAAGGTGACAGGTAATCCAACAATAAAATACATGCTGATGTCCTCCCATTTCCAGGCTGGTATGCTTAAAGGTTTATGCTGACCGGCTGTATTCAAATGGTCGGCTTTCACTTGCCGACACGTATGACACTCGGATACATACTTCGCTATCTCCCTCTTCATCCGAGTCCACCAGAATTGCTTCTTTAAGTTTTGGTACATTTTCTTACTTCCCAGATGAATAGAATACTTGGACAAATGAGCCTCATCCAATATCTTCTTCTTTCGAAGTTCCACATTGCGGGGCACCACGATGCGGTCTTAGAACCAGATGGTACCGTCATCGTCACATCAAAAACACTTCATCTCCCCCTTCTTCATTCTTGTGTGAATGTGCGACATGCCCTTGTCTTCCCTCTGAGCCTATACAATATCCTCTCTATGGTAGGAATGAGAGCTAGATTGTAGAGCGCTCCATATGAAACCAAGTAGAGACTCGGCTCTTCTTCTTCCATCGAGGTGATGGAAAGATTATTGATATGGGACCTGCGACTCAGTGCATCTGCAACTACATTCGCTTTGTCAGGATGGCCGTGGATCTCAATCTCATAGCCTTTGATCAATTCCAGCCATCTTCGCTGTTGCATATTCAAGTCCTTCTGGGTGAAGATGTATTTCAAGCTTTTGTGATCTGTGTAGAGATGCACTAGGTTGCCCAACAAATAGTGTCTCCACATCTTCAATGCAAGTACCACGGCAGCGAGCTCAAGATCATGAGTCGGATAATGTTGCTCATGGTTTCGAAGTTGTCGTGATCCATAAGCGATCACCCTTTTATCTTGCATCAATACACAACCAAAACCAATCCCAGATGCATCACAATAAACATCAAATGACTTGGTTGTGTCCGGTTGAGCTAATACCGGTGCTGTCGTGAGGTGTTTCACTGATGCTCGAAAACCTTCCTCACATTCCTTCGTCTATACATACTTCTTCCCTTTCTTCAGAAGTTCTGTCATTGGTTTAGCTATCTTGGAGAAACTTGGAATGAACCTCCGGTAATATCTTGCTAAACCCAGAAAGCTTCGAACTTCATGTACAGACTGTGGAGACTCCCATTTGAGTATTTGCTTAATCTTGCTTGGATCAACTGCAATCCCCTCAGCAGAGATGATGTGCCCTAGAAATGGCACTTGGCTGATCCATAACTCACATTTGATGAACTTAGCATACAACTTGTGGTCTCGCAATTGTTGAAGCACGACGCGTAAGTGTTGAGCATGTTCTTCTTCGGATTTCGAATACACAAGGATGTATTGGATGAAGACCACAACAAACTTGTCCAATTCCGGCATGAACACCGAATTCATGAGATACATGAAATGAGCCGATGCATTGGTCAATCCAAAGGACATGACAAGGCAGTCATACAATCCATACCTCATCGAGAATGTCGTCTTAGGTATATCCTCTGGTCGAATCCTGATATGATGATACCCAGAATGAAGATCCATCTTCAAGAATACCTTAGCACCCACCAATTGATCGAACAGAATAACGATGTGTGGTAATGGATACTTATTCTTGATCGTGACAGCATTGAGTAGACGGTAGTCCACACATAGTGTCAATGTCTTATCCTTCTTCTCCATGAACAATGCAGAACAACCCCAAGGTGATGAACTTGGATGAATGAAACCCTTGTCCATACGTTCCTTCAGCTGCTCCTTCAGTTCTGCAAGTTCCATAGGTGCCATCTTAAATGGCTTCCTCGAGATCGGCACTGTTCCTGGTAGAAGTTCAATCTTAAACTCGACATCTCTTTTTGGTGGCATACCCAGAAGATCCTCGAGAAATACGTCTGGATACTCACATACCACTAGAATATCCTCAAGTTTAATGGCCTCGATGTTGTAAGTAGTTGGAGTCACTTGGATAATACTCTCAAGATTGAGAGCTGGGGGAGGGTGGAGTGGATAATTCAGATATATCCTCCGAGGAACGATGTCAAGAATAGCACTATTGTATTGCAACCATGCCATTCCTAAGATGAAATCTAACTTCTGATTCTCCAGTACAATGAGAAAGGTAGGGTATATGTTCCCACCCAGATTAAGAGATATCCTATGGACCATCTCATCTGCTACTACTTTCCCACCCAGAGAACAAATCACACATGGGGTTTTTGTGGGAACGATAGGCAATTGTTATTGAATGACATAAGACTTGCTAATAAAGTTGTGGGAAGCACTAGAGTCAAAGAGGATGACCACGGGATGACCAACGAGAGAGAACGTACTCGTGAGTATGGGTGCGCCTTCCGGAACATCCTCGATGGCATGGTGGTGGACGTTGCTGGTTCTGGTGGATGGCTTCTTGGGCTGGTTGCGGGGCTGATTTGCCCCCTGGTACGATGAATGCCCCTGCCCTGCGGGCAGTCCTTGGCGAAGTGCCACGTACGACCACACATGAAACACGTGTACGGGGTCTGACTGGCACAGAAGAAAGGACGGAATCCCGGTGCACGCAGTGGAGGTGGAGGTGCATGCGGAATCATGCCCTGCTGCTGTTGCAGACGGAAGACGGTGTTGTTTAACTGGCGACCACGAAACATCGGTGGTCGCGATGGTGGCTGCCACCTCTGGCTGGATGGTGATCGATACACAATTCAGTACTTCTAAGGAGTACCACCTTCGCTACCCTACGGAGCACTCCTCGTCTTCTTGTCAGAGGATATCTCCCTAGTAGCATCATCCTGTATGATCACGGCGTTGAACATGTCGTTGAAGCTGCTGCGATTGAACAAGGCAAGTTGTCCTTCATCTTGGCGTTCAAACCCTGTTAGAAGCACTCACGTCTCCTCTCTTTAGTAGTCACTTGGTCTTGAGCATACTGGGCCAAGTGGTTGAAGGTCTTGAAGTACTTGTAAGCACTCCTTCCTCCTTGCTTCAGCTCCAAAAACTCTTGAAGCTTTCTCCTCATGATCCCGATAGGTATATGATAGGCGTGGAACGCCTCCTGGAACTCCTTCCAGCTGACGGCATATTCTCTTGGTCGTGCAGCGAGATAATTCGCCCACCACACACCAACAGATCCCTACAACTGCTGTGCCGCAAAGAGGGTCTTTTGCTGTTCGATCATCTGCAGCAAACTGAACTTTCCTTCTATGGAGTAGAGCCAGAGTCTGCCTCCAGCGGTTCATCGGCCTCCATGAAGACCGGTGAGTGCGAGACATGAAGTCCGAGTATGAACTCGGATAGGGCTGTCATGAACCCGCATCTGGTCGCCCCCCTTGACGGGACGAATGCTGAACCAAGGTCTGCAACAACTCGGTTTGCTCGTCGCGCGAGCCGAGCACTGCGGCAAGAACCTCCGCGAAACTCCTCGGAAGTTCAGGAGGTGGTGGGGGTGGAACTTGTTGCTGTGGTGTCGCAGCTTGCTCCCGGGTCAGATTTTCGTCCTCACGACCACGGCTCGAGCCTCCCTTCTTGGGCATCGAATGCGTATGCACCATTCTACATCCACATAATTTAAAAATCAGCAACAATGTTTGCTTTTCCTTCATCCGTTTCATGTTACAGTAGTGCGAATATTGGCAAGGAAATAAGTGCATAACGTTCACATATTGATAAAGAACAAACTTTATACAAGATATATTATCTCATGAACAAGTTTACAGTAGTGAACCCCAAAATGACGAACTCCCACTACGAAAGTGCATCCCTACTATACTTGGTCTCCATGAGGCATCATACACACCTTGTCATCTTATACACACCCACTACTATTTTTAATATGACACAAACATGGCCACAAAATAAACACGAGCAACGACTAACTATACGTTGCCCCGTTATGGCAGTAGTGCTGCCCCATCCTACTCTCATAGGCCCTCTTTGGTGTACTCGAGTATCTCAGGATCTTCTTCATTCTCATCCTCAGGATTTGGTGCCATAGGTGCAGGTGCTGGAGCAGGAGCTGCTGCCTCACCCGCCATCGTTGATGTCGCGGCAACTAATGATTGCACATCAGCCTATAGAAGAAACATCTTTCAGTCTTCCAGTTCCTTCTGTGCATTCTCGCAACTGGCTTTCCAATCCTGAGTCTCCTCCCTGGATTGATCCCGCTCTTGAGTGACCATACTCAACTGATCATCCAGTTGCTGCACCTCAAGTTGACTCGCCTCTAATGCGCTTTTTGCGCAGTGCGTTTCCTGGCAAGCTTCCGATAGATGTTGAACAGCTCGGTGCCACTGATTCTCCTTAAGGTTTAGACGTTGATTGAGAGGAGCAATCATGGCTCTAAGTGAGTCATTGCCCCACTGAAAGTGATCTCCTCAAATCATAGCTTGCTTTAGATCACCTATCAACCCTTCAATGCTAGCATGTCGTGTAAAGCTCACTTGACACGATGATGCTACATATAGCGCCAAGATTATCTTGGGTACCTCTTCGTGAATGCCATAAGCTGCACCCATTCAACTCGCCCACTCATCACCAGCTCTACCGTTGACTGGAAAGAGCACGAACGGGGTGCCCACCATATGACGATAATGAAGTTTGCGAAACCTCGCAATAGCAACACTCGCGGCAAAACACCACTTGTCTTCCAACTGAGTCCCTTTCACCTGGATGGAGAAAGGAACCATCCAATATATGGCGGACCAGCGGGCACATGGACACAGATGGTGCATCTTGTCACACCTCCGTCATCGAATTCCCTGCCCCAATAGCTCGGTATCTCGCGATACCCGAACCGTTGAAGCAGCACTATCAACAACTCCGGAAAACCTCTTCGAAGAGCACACGTCGCGAACACCCATCCATTCGGTAAGTGTACCATCAAATCCGCCATCCGTGGAAAGGATACTCAAACAATGAAAAGGTTTCCAACTTCCAATAGTTCAAGAAAAAATTAAAGCTGGAGTAGTAATCACAGTCTGTTCCAGCTGACCTTCCTGTATAATTCACAATTTCCACAGGAAATGTCAGGACCAGACGTTGGGTTCAATACAAAAATTGTATTACACTTTACAACCTTTCCAGATTGTACTCATACAGCTCCAGGTAAGCTAGGAAGTAGAATCTATACAGTTTTAAAGTTGACCCAAGTTTTCTGGAAATTTTGACAAAACCTTCCCTGTATATGTGGTTATTTCCACAATTTATACAGGTATATCATAATAATATATTGAGGTAATGACAAAATAAACATTCTATAACATCAAGTTAACAATCCAGAAGTAAAAGAGTTCATCCTTGAAAAATTTGTTATACAGGTATAGCACGCAAATTCGAAACTATGTGCAAACTGTTTCAAGTTCTGGTCTGCCAGAACCAAGTTTGCAACAATAGGAAATAAAAACAGTTACACCAAGATTCAGGTCATGAGTGCAATATAAATTTGATAGAGGACTTCCTAAGATTTCCAGAAATGTATATATGTGACCATGTCACTATTCTGGATTAAGAGCTATAACTATCCAAACTTAACAGATGAACTGACTAGTTTTCACCAGCAGTCCTGCAGTTCACTGTTTTGAAATCAAAATTTGATTTGACTCAAAGTTGAATCAGGATATACATTGAATAAAAAATCTGTATATCTCCTTCTATCCTTTACAGATATGTATAACAATAAGGAAGAGGATTTTTCTACAGTGAGTTATGGCAAAAATACAGAGACTGGTACAATAGTATGGTCATCTGGAGCGGTTTAAATATACTCCAAATCTCAACAGATTATCAAGCTTTTCTGCCTTGATGGTCAACAGAAAAGTTATAGTGGTCTTCAAGAGCTTTCCATCCATATAGCATACCCCTATGGTAAATAACAACTAACCAAGATCATAATCCAGTGAAGTTGAGCAAACTTCTGCCAGAAATTAAGAATCTTGGTTCTAACCCCTTTGTCGAGTCGAAACCCATTTTGCGGAGCCCAAGCCTACCAGCATCAGATAGTCGGCCTTTCCAAAATGCAATGCAGCCATTCTGTTGTTGGGGATGGTCAAGTATCAAATTTGATACTGACGGTACTACGTATCTCACCAAATAAAATTCTAACCGGTATATCCGGATACGTTTGTAAGTGGACCTAGTATCGTTCACTCGCAAACGTGTTCTATACGGGTCGCTACCGTAGTCAGTATAGCTGCAGAAGACAAACAATCCCCTGTAACACCTGCATACTACAAGGGCGGTTCGGGGAAACACGACAGACAGTCACAATACACAGATATATATTGGAAAGTAAATGCATACGACTCTGGTGTGAGTCGCCCTCGAGCGATGTCATATCTCGAGTACATGGATGTACTACGTCTGTACAGCAATAACTCCCGCACGAATCGGCTTATACATGCTCGGGCATACGTGTTTCACATGTTTCCATGGAACATAATTAGTTCTAGAGACGCATACTATCGGGTTATCCACCACCCGACGGGGGCTCCCACTAATTTTGTGCCACGCTGGGGTACCTCGTGTCATATGTTCTTAGAAACATGGAAAGTTTCATAGACTCATATTGACTTTCCGTGCTAAGCCACAGAAATAATCACATACCACATCTCGTATGTTGAGCTTACCGAGATTGATCCCCTCTCTGTGGCTTACCTTACCTCTTACCTAATGTCGGAGCATCGTTACAGAAATAATAACACATCAGTTAGTTTACCACCTTTGTA
The DNA here is from genome assembly GCA_036927565.1 of Tuctoria greenei. Classification (NCBI taxonomy): domain Eukaryota; kingdom Viridiplantae; phylum Streptophyta; class Magnoliopsida; order Poales; family Poaceae; genus Tuctoria; species Tuctoria greenei. The sequence continues at coordinate 38,956,055 of JAYESD010000006.1, read as the reverse complement.
TCTTATACTAATAATACTCCTTATATGGGCATATAGCTAATTCCTCACTCATATAATCCTAAGTTTCGAAAATATGTTCTTTTCAAGCACACTATTCCCAATGATGCTCTGATACCATGTTGTGGGTACCGGAGTCCCGACATTCAAGGATCTCATTGGGTGTTGTCATACGATGCGACACCCAACAGTATACAAGAAAAGAACGAGAATAAAATACAATACTAAGTCTTTGTTTATAAACAAAGCGGAAGTTTTATAATACTAAGCGAAAAGGAAAGTGACCTATACATCCTAGCTACGCTCTCGGCACTAGCTATGCAAAAGCAAAGTCATCCATGCCCGGGATGCTTCGCACTAGCAACCCTCACTCACCAAACTTACACCGACGTGTAGGGCTCCCACTCGGCTGTAAACCCTGGAGGGGGTGCAACCTCGTCGTCGAACCCGTCATCAGTCATGTAATCTGCAAAAACTTGTTAACTGCAAACATGAGCTTAAGACTCAGCAAGTCTAACCTATTTCACAAGACATATGCAGGGTGAATACTAAGCATAGGTAAGGTAAAGCAGTAAAAGACTCGCCTACAAGTGGATCCTTATATTCATGTTTTAAGTAGCAAATGACATTCCTCAAGCACGACACATCATAGACTCCACAATCAAATAAGAAATGATTTGTCGATGATATGTCATGCCCAAAGCACATAATACTATTACAGGTTAAATATTTGGAAAATGTACTTTTAATTGTGCTATCTCTAAGCCACACAAGGTTGCAAAACAATTATAATTAGATACCATGCTGTGGAGACCGGTGTCCCGATATCCAAGGATCTCATTCGGTGGTGTCGTGCGATGCGACACCCAACAGTATACAAGAAAAGAACGAGAATAAAATACAATACCAAGTCTTTATTTATAAACACAGCGGAAGTTTCACAATACTAATCGAAAAGGAATGTGACATATACATCATAGCTACGCTCTTGGCACTAGCTATGCAAAAGCAAAGTCATCCATGCCCGAGATGCTTCGCACTAGCAACCCTCACTCACCAAACTTACGGCGGCGTGCAGGGCTCCCACTAGGCTGTAAATCCTGGAGGGGGTGCATCCTCGTCGTCGAACCCGTCATCAGTTGTGTAATCTGAAAAAACTTGTTAACTACAAACATGATCTTAAGGCTCAGCAAGACTAACCCGTCTCACTAGACATATGCAGGGTGAATACTAAGCATAGGTAAGGTAAAGCAGTAAAAGACTCGACTACAAGTGGATCCTTATAGTCATGTTTTAAGTAGCAAATGACATTCCTCAGGCATGACACATCATAGACTTCACAATCAAACAAGAAACGCTTTGTCCATGATATGTCATGCCCAAAGCACATAATGCTATTACATGTCAAGTATTTGGAAAATGTAAACTTTTAATTGTGCTATCTCCAAGCCACATAAGGTTGCAAAACAATTATAATTCAATACATCGTATTCTCCTGACTTCTTCAGTATTTACTATGTCATGACAAAGTGAACAAGTGGTACTCTATTTCCGCGAGGGACGGTGATTGCAATCAGGACACATCTGGACAACACGTCACATACGCACTTTCGGAAGCACCAGCGAGTACTTACAGCAGTACCTACATAACACTTCAGTACTAGTCGTATATGGCCACCTTTCACCCAACACTCGAATGTCGAACTGGTCGATTAGTCATGGGCAGGAGGTCCCTGCGTGGGGCATACTCTGGCGTGCCCACCAGCTTATTTACACCTTGTTGCCCTCAACCTACGCCTATATAATGGAACGGTATGCCTCGACAAACTAGTATCAAGCTACGTCAGTTCTCCAGTATGTCACCGGTACAATTCAAGCTTGTCCAGCAAGGCCGCATACGGCGCAGGCCTTAATCGACACGGTCAGAGCTATGCAACCAAGACCACCTCTTGTCGCTTCCTACTCATCTCTGACCGGTCTCCAGTTCATATTAACAACCATTCTTTATATTTACCTGACCCAGTGTAGATGAGTGTCATCTCTCTATCTCGCGAGTAGATTCCAACTACTCGACTTCTACTGGTTTCCTGACAACATTAGCATGGCAGTGGCTACACGAGTTGGTGAGCTATTCTAACCACTCACTGGGTTATTTGGTCATGCAAGTGGATGTCAAACACCTTAAATGTAATGCATAAACATCTGAAGATGTAAGGTGAATGAAAAATGCAAAGACATTGTAAGGAACTTAAATGCAAACCGGGACATGCCTGGTTGTGAGTCTGGGTCTATGTCAGTCTCAGGCAGATGTTCTTCCAACGCCTCCAGCACCTCCTCGACTTCAGTTACTACACGATATGCATATACTATATATGAGTGACGTTGAAAATAAATAATATGTTTAAGATCACAAGCCAATAATTTGTGATCAGAAAAAGATAGTGATTTTAATTGGCTTTGGGACTTTTATGGTAGATACTGGGGACTATAATGGAGACTCTTGCAAAGAACAGGAGATGATCAAGGAAGTTTGTTGTCTCTAAAATTCCTATAATTAAAAGCCTTCTCTGAATTTTAGTTGAAATTTTGGAGGTCTATCATGGCTACCAGAGGTTGTAACATGTAGAGGGGGTCTCACTGGTTCTAGGAAAATTTGTTTCAAAATTCTATAAGCTTCCTACAGGGAGAAATTGATTTTCCAAGTTTGGGAGAAATCCTGAAATGGTTACTGTATTTTTCCCAATTTTTTCAATTACATAGAGATTTGGAACATTGATCAACCAAGTAAATGAAGTCCAATGAACATGAAATTTTTACTGGAGATCAAGTGTATTTTTACAAGTGTTCTTAATAAAATTGGGAATTTTCCAATTAACAGAACGGGCTTAATTTATTTTTCAAGCAGTTAGATCAAAGGAATTAATTATGAAAATTATGGGAGTTTCATGTCCAACAAATTGCACCACTGCAATGTGTAGATTGATATGAGTCTACCAGAATTTATTTGGAAAATTTTGAGCAAATCTACGACGAGTAGCGGATTTTTGAAGTTTGATGGAATTCTGGAATTATTTTCCAATTGGAAATTTTTAAATAAAGTGGCCGGTCCCACCTTATTTGAATGTGCCAGTCAGCGCGGCGCCGAACCGAGGGCCACGGGGATAACCCGCGCAGCCGCACCCGAACCGGTGCCACAGCTGATCCGCGCGGTGGAAACATCGCTGACAGGCGGGACCCGCCGGGTCGTCGTCTACCTCGCGACATGGCGGCGTTCCTCACCGGAACCGCGGCGGTGCTCGCCGGGCTTCACTGTGTCGTCCTCCACTCATCTCGCTCTGACCGCCTAGCCATAAAATTGACCGCGCAACACGATGGTGGGGTCCAATCGTGGCGGCGGCGGTCAGAGATGGCGGCGCGATGGCGGTGGCGGAGATAGGGTTTTGGCGATCGTCGTAATCGGTCGGGAATGGTGCAAAAGGCTCGGGAAGAAGTAGGGAACGTCCCTGGGAGCATGAGGAGGATTATTTTGAGGTGAAAAAGGGTGAAATCACCGACAAAGTCGACTTCGACGGTGGATCGATGGATTTTCATTGGCAGTGGGGAAAACTTGAATATCTCGGCCTTTACTCGATGGCATCCACTGATTCTTGGCAGAGGGGTGCGTTAGGAGGTATGGAGTATAATCCTTATTCGGATTGAAGAATCATTACATGTAGAAACGAAATTAAACCGAGAAGTGAGCTAGTTCAAGGCAACGGCCGAAAGAAAAACTGGAATATATTGCTCGATACTGGATGAAAAGAGGCACGGCTTTTTCTGTGAGAAAGAGCTCGGGATGGCGATCCTTTTTGCTGTTCAGGTCGAGTTGTGATGGCGCTAGTTGAGGGCTGGCAACGGTGGAGCAAAGGCAACGTTCGTCTCCAACTCTGATGGCGTCCGCGGAACTTCAAACTACGGCCAACACAATGAGCAAAATGATGAGCTAATTGGCGTAGATGATAGAGCACAACCTTGGCACCATATTTGTTGTTTGAATCGAAGGGAAACAAGGCAAGGACAAGGTGCTCACCGGGGAGGAACGGAGGCAGCGGTGCTGTGCGACGGCGGCGCAAAACATAGCAAAAAAGGGCGCTGGGGTTTACCACGTGGGTTAGGAAGGAAGATAAGGGCGAGGAGGAGGTGATATAGACGTCAGAGATGCCACGCAGATGCTTGCCGATAGTGAGGTGTTGGCTTCACTGAGCGTCGATCGGCGGGGAGTCAGAAAACAGAACACTCACGGTAATGGGTCACTGGCCAGTGGGTCCCACATCCCCTTCCAAGTCTATCCTCTCTAGAACTTCAATTCCCCTACAAAACTTGATCCAAAAATCCTAGACTTTTGTGGAGAGGCCAATTTAAATATGGAGATTTAGATTCTGAAATTGGATTTCAAATTTGGACAGGTTCCGTGTGAAATTCAAATTCAAATTTCAATTTGACTCGAATTTGCTAAGCGTCTCAAATAAAATAGCAAATGGACTTTAAAAATCTTGAAACTTTGAAGGGAGGCTATTTGGAATGTTATGGGGACATGGAAAATGTATAGCCTCAAATTTGAATATTTATGACAGGGCCTAAATGTACAGCAGCTATATTCATGTTTTGAAATAATTTGAATATATCTAGTACTGCATATTGTTTTGCCCTAGCAATTTCTATTCAATAAATTCCAAAATTGGCATAAAGGTCACTTGAATTACCCTAGGGTAATTGGTTAAGTCCATCCCCTATGTTAATAAAATTTAAGTATGAGTGAAAGAAAGATTTTTCATGAGATCAAGTTCATGTGCGCAACCATAATTGATCTCCACTATGGTTGATAACAAACTGGTAGCTGAACTTTATATTAAGGAAAAATTGGGATTTTACATCCGGCATGCTTTTTACTGGCCTACAGCACTCCAGGATGCAGTGGAGCTGGTCAAGAGATGCGAAGCATGCCAGTTCCATGCAAAGCACATTCATACACCGACACAGTCACTGAAAATGATTCTTTCCTCATGGCCATTCACTGTGTGGGGGATGGATATTTGGGACCTTTCCCAAAAGCCATCGAATTGTACAAGTTCTTATACGTCACCATTGACAAGTTCAAAGAGTGGCCAGAAGTAACTCCAGTTGTGACAATCAACAAGCAATCTGCCATCAAGTTATTGAAGTCTATTGCATGCAGATTTGGAGTTCTGAATAGAGTCATAACTTACAATAGAACCCAATTCACAAGTGCAGCTTTCCAGGAGTATTGCGAAGACCTTGGCATAACTGTCAGCTACGCTTCAGTAGCTCATCCAGCAAGCAATGGCCAAGCCGAGAGAGCAAACAGAGAAATTCTCAAGGGACTCAAGAAGCACACTTATGAGCGCTTGAAGAAGCATGGTGCCAACTGGATAGAAGAGCTTTCGTCCGCATTGTGGGAAAGCCGGTCAACAGGAGAAACATCCTTCTTCATGGTGTACAGAGACGAAGCTGCCATTCCTCCGAAAAATGCCATGGGGTCTCTCCGAGTCCAGACCTACGACGAAGCCATGCAAGATGAGCTCTGGCGTGATGACTTAGACCTCATAAACAAGGCAAGGTGCCAAGCAGTTGTTCGAAACTTGCGATATCGCCAAACGCTCCAGTGTTATCATCAAAGGCATGTGTGCAACCCTCAGTTGGAAGAAGGCAATCTGGTGCTGCGGCGAATACTCACTCGAGAAGGGATGAATAAACTTTCCCCAGATGGGAAGGTACCTTCCGAGTTATCAAAGTTTTCCGCCCCGGATGTGTTCGCTTGACAACAGAGGATGGGACACCACTTCCCAACCCTTGGAATATTGAGCATCTCCATAAGTTCTATACTTAGTAGCACAAAGGTGAGTTTGTATTTGTATAAAATGTATCTCATAGAGTCTATGAACAGAGTCAGTTTGGTCCAAGATGAATATCACACTTTACTTGGTCCTGTACTTTATGTGTGTCCTTGCCTTCCCCTGTTATTCGGACCGATAATGAAATACATTATATGAAAATAGATTCTACGTGCATTTACTTTGCACATGCTCATTATTTTTCCTTTATTTACCTTCTTGTCAATAGCAATGTTATGCAATCCACTTGAAAGTTAGTCCTAGAGATTCATGTGATTTATAAGTTTTATTGGTAATCTTCTAGTCGATCTTAGTATTGTTGGATGGCCTACTCGCCTGAAAACAAATGCCAATAACAGGACTGGAGTGCGCTATTGACTTAGCCTGGTCCAGCACCCTAAGTATGCCACTCTACCTATTCTGGTGGGTCTCAGTAAGGCGAGTCCAGAAAGCACACGAATCTATGGAAGTTTAACCAGTATATTTATATTGTCACAATGAGTTGATTAGGACCTAAAAGTAAAAAAAGGATAATAATCCGCAAATAAGCTATAGACAAGAGGACGAATTTTACTGCTTTTCTTGTATCTCATGTGCAGGAAAAAAGAACAATTATCAATGATGGTAGCTGCCGCCAGATCACCTAGCTCCGGCAGGATGTCCGTCGACATTTCATACGTTGATAGTGGGCACCATCGAAGCAACTAAGCTCTGACAACTACCAGGGGGCCCGCCATCAACGTTTTATACGTTGATAGTGGGCGCCGTCGAAGAAACTAAGATCCAACAATACCCAGGGGGTCCGCTGTCGATGTTTCACACGTTGATAGTGGGTGTCGTCAAAGTAACTGAGCTCTGACAACTCCCAGGGGGCCCGTTGTCGATGTCAAGAATGTGATGAAGGGTCCTTAGAGATTTTGAATGCAAGACTCAAACCTCGGAGCTATCGCAGTAGCTATGAGTTCGAAGCAATAAAAAAATCAATACATTGCCAAATTCCTTATGGTAGATTTCCTCAATAAATTGAGCACATCTACCAGGGGGCCAAGAAGATAAAGGCAATAAAATATTAAAGAAAAAAATGGAATTCAAAAGGATTTCATTCATTCAAAATTTGAAGATTTACAAGAGCACGGTACAAAATGGAGGATCCTAGCTACTGGAGTTCTGCTGGAAGTACAAAGCAACCTTCTGGGCGGCTTCTTGGGCGCTTGCCTTGGCAGCTTCTTCCTCCTCGGCGATGGATCTATCAATCACCAGAGCTAGAGACATAGAGGAATTCCGACTTCGGAAGCATGTGATCACATATTCTACGACATTCTTTGCCAAGTATCTTCCCTCGGTCTCAAGCTGGTCGTTGATCACATCTTCCAACGCATCCAGCTTAGCTCCGGCAGAGTTGAGCGCCACCAATGCTTTTTCCATCTCTGGCTCTAGGTCAGCCGGTCGGACCGGATAGAATCCCACTGGCATTATAGCATTTTCCACTCGCCCAAGGAAATCCCAGACCTGTTGGGACTCTATTTCCCTCGTACCCCGGAGCTCCTCCAGTGACATTCTTGCGGATGATAGCTCCACAGAGCCCTCCTTCAAGAACCTCTCAACCTCTTTAGCATGCTGCTGAATTCGTTCAGCCAGCTGGCTCTCTTGGTCAGCGATTTGCTTCTCCTGGAGGTTCAAGTAGTCTCGCTTCTCCGCAAGGTCCCTCTCCTTAGCCTTAACCTTGTTCTCCCTGGTAGAGACAACACTTTCTCGCTTGCTGACTCCTCCTGCCAGCCATACTTGTTTCTTTTCTTTTTCGCACCAAGACTTGAATTTCTCTATGCAGTCAGCCAAGTCCTGCTCACTGCGCTCAAACTTCTGAGAGATCTCAACCTCTCTTATCTGGAGCTCATCCTCCTTATTATCTAAAGCATCTCAACGGTTGAGGAGTTGTTCCCTCAAAGCATTGAGACTCTCTGAGCTATCCTCTGCTAATTCATTGACTTTCTTGGCATGCTCGTAGATCTCCCGTGTCTTGTCATCGAGGGCTTTTATTGCAACCTCTTTTTCATACAGCGCGTTGTTTAGACGCATCTGCCGAGCTTTCTCGGCCTCCAGCCAATCCCTTAGGTCTGCTAGCCGAGACTCCGTCAACTTCGTCTTGAAGTAGAGTAGCTTGCGCCAGCACCTTAGGGTGTCATGCTCATCCTACAGGGCCTTTCTCTCGTAGTCGAAGACGAGTTGAACTTGGTGGAGGCTCGAGCAGGCGTTGTCAATTAACATGTCTAGGGGGATTGGCTCAGGACCTGCATGAGGTTCCTCTGGTTCCCCCGAGTCTTCCAGAATAGTTGTCGGGGCCCATGGCACAAGTATGGACTCCTACAGCTTAACGTCTGCAGCGCTGAGTTCTGGGAGCTCATCGACCTTATGCACAGACGTAGAAGGTACCATAGCTAGATCTTTAGGCACCGGCGCAGGCATGGCAATCTCTGGAATATCAACATTAGCCAACGACGCTGTCACCTCTAGAGCTGGTACCAGAACTTCCACTGCAGCTTCCAAAATCTTCAACACTGGTGTCATTACCTCCGACACAACAGCTGAAGATTGCACTAGCACTTCTTCCTCATAGTCTGGCACAACCACAACTTCTTCAGCTGCTGGCGCCGAGGTCATCTCGACGTCAGTTGGTGCTGGAGTTACCGTGTCCTCTGCCACGACCATAGGAGAAGCCATTTCAACAGCGGAGGCTACGGTCGAAGAGGTCTCTGTGGCTATGGCGCTGGCAGGTACCAGAGGAGTAGCTCGTCCTCTAATACTCTGGAAACTAAGGAATAGAGAATTCAAGGAAAAGCAGAAAACAAAAAGAAACAAAAGTTTAAGTGCCGATCATTACTTGGGGACAATGCCACTCCTGTAGGCACGAAACTTCTTCTGTGGACGCCCGGAGTTAGAACCCACCATCGTCGGTGAGGCGGAGGCTCTGGACTTCATTCCAGGAGCCGTGGCAGCCACCGGCGCTGCCTCAGCTGGGATCTCTTTTGTTTGAGAAGATACTCTAAACCCAGAGCGGGCCGCTGGCACCAGGACTAGAGTAGTAGACTTGTCGGACCTAGTGCCCACCGCAGGAACTGGATCCGAAGATGATTTGGATGTCGGAGCCACAGTTTCCATTGCTAGAGGCACAACCAACACTGACTTGAGGGTTGAGCGAGGTAGTGGCACTGCTTGCGTCAGAGCTAATCTGGTAGAGCTGCCATCAGTTCGCATCAACTTTCTGTTTTGACTTGAGGTGTCAACGGGCTCGTTGCCTTTGCCCCGACCCAAGTCATACTTTTTGTGGCTTGGATCTGCAGGAACCTTGCCCTTTCCACTCACAGATGTAGGGTCAGACCCTTCATGTGGGTAGGGGGCCGAAACTCAGGGGATTACAATCCCTGCTGGCAGAGTGCTCCTTTATCGCACTACAAGACTTGTATCATCAAGGAGCAGCATCACCTTCTGCAGCTCCCTCGTGACATCCAGAACTACACACAGAGGCAAGAATTCTGTTGGAGGTACGAGGTCATCTCTTGATATAGTTCCACTGTTCAACTTATGCAGATGGAGCTTCAAGCCATGCTCATCTAAGTTGGTTCCCCGACCAACCTCAATCAAGAGGAAATCCATTTCTCCATAGTATGACCCAGCTGCAAATTCTGGCTCCTTGAGTGGAGCCCAGCAGGTGGTTAAGAAGTTGCTGAGGACCATCAGGGATGTCAATCTTCCATTGACCAAATTCGGGATTGTTGATAGCATGGGGTTGTACACTTCAGTCAACTTCGGTAGCTCCTCCCAGAAGTCGGACTCCTTCATTGGGAACCCTTCTGGCATCTCCAGCCGGTCATAAGGGTCCACCTGGATAACTATCCAGTCAGTCTTCCAAGTCTCCCAATTTCTGGAAGGAAAGGACTTGATGTACTTGTATGGGGGATTCCTACGGCTTACAAAGTAGTAGAATACCAACAAGTTGTTACCCTTGCCTATCGCCCGAAGATTGAAGAAGATCCGAAACAGCGGCACGCAGGGCGGCACACTTACCCACATCTCGTAAAAGTGGACGAAGATTGCCACCAGCAAGATCGAATGAGGTTCGAGATGATGCAGTTGGAGCCGTATGACTCCAACATCATCATCAAGAAGCTAGACACACGGTCTCCCTGTATGTCATGCACACACAGTACACAAAAAGTAATTTCGCTCGCTGGTCACCATTTTCCTGCTCTTTAGTTTCATTATGGCTTATGTCCTTAGCTAAGATACAGGGGATGGATAATTCGGTGCGACAACATTCAGGGTATGGTCACTTCCTTGCTCAAGGAATGAGCCGTCCGCCCCCTTTACTCATCTTTTGGCACTGGGAGGCAATTTGCGCATGCTTAGGGTACGGAACCAGGGCTAAGCAGGCTGCACGCCCTGGACCTCCAGCTCGGCGTTAGCCTTTCAGGAGTTATAACCATTCGGCACCATGGACCCTGAGCAAGAAAACAATCGTCGGACCCCAAAGACATTGCAAGATCCTCATGCAGATCCACCTTTAGTAGGATAGCACAACTGCAACTAGGACAAGACAGGAGAAATGTAGCCGGGCATATGGCAGATGATATGCAAAAGTAAGCAAAAAATTAAAGCATAATGTAAATAATTTTACTCGTCGGTCACTCCCTTTCTGCTTTTTAGTTTTGTTACGCCTTACAATCCTACACTGAGGAGCGGGGATTGGGTAATTCAGTGCGTTAGCATTCGGGGCCTGGTTCCCGCCTTATTTGGGGTGTGAGCTGTCTGGCCCCAGTACTTAGCTGCAACACTGGGAGGCAGGGTGTGCATACTTAGGGTACGAAACCAGGCTAAGCGAACTACACACCCTGGACCTCTGTCTTGGCGTAGGCCTTTAGTTGGGGAGACCGTCTAGCGACAGAGGACCCCAAACAAAGGGGGCGGCCGAGAGACCCCCAGACATGTTGCAGGTACCTCAAGTAGACCCACCTGCAGCAAGATTGCATAGCTCCACTAGGCGTGAGAAAGAGAGAGAGTGCCCGAGCATATGGCAGAGAATATGCGAGAACGAGCTTGATTTGATGATCATAAAACTAAAGCGTAATTAAATGAACATAAACAGAGCATAGGGCAAGACAGTGGTTCTTCTAACTTGGTAATCATAGGAGGAGACATGCTTTACAAGAAGGCAACGACCCACTCCGGATGACAAGGGAGGCAAAATGTACAGGCTTAGGGTACGGAACCAGGCTAAGCAGGCTAAACACCCTGGACTGGACCCATCGGAGCTTAGATGCTCCTAGACGCTATGACACCATTTTTAGAAAAAATAAAAACTATCCTACCACTATGTTCAGGGTGAAGCTTTACCAAAGTGGTGCTGGGGAGGCAAAGTGTACACACTTAGTGTGCAGGACCAGACTAAGCAAGCTGCATACTCTGGACCTCCCACCGTGCCAAAAGTAAAACTTACAATGGATCTTTGGGTTGAACTTACTGTAACACCTTGGTGACATCATTGTCGCCGTGGTGGGAGGAAACCGCTTAACGGTCTGCCTATGAGACCCCTTAGAGACCTCCTGGTAGGTGCAGCCAACTGGTTAGGCACGCCTACCACTTAGTCCCAGGATGTTGTTGGCGGGCACCCAACAGAGCACGGGAGCTTCGGTGGTTGATGCCGGCGGGACCCCTGGAGAGTGCCAGACTTGAATTGAGATGTGTGGTCATCGTCGGAGAAGTCTTCGGCGAAGATGACAATGAGGTAGCCGTTGAACCAAGACGACGCCCACCCTCAACATGCAGAACGTCGACAGTGGGCCCCTTAGTAGGTGCTGAAGTTGGGTGCCCTGGCGCTGCCCATCATCAACGAGAAGAACGTCAATGACAGCCCCCTGGGTTGTGTCGGAGCTAGATGCTCCGGTGTCGCCCATCATCAACGAGAAGAGCGTCGACAATGAGCCCCCATTTGGTGTCGCAGCTAGATACTCCAGCATCGCTCACCATCAACGCTAAGAAACATTTTCGGCGGGACCTCTGGGTGGTGTCAAGGCTGGATGCTCCGGCGTTGGCCATCATCAATGAGAAGAATGTTGACAGCGGCCCACTGGGTGGTGTCGGAGCTGGATGCTCCGGCGTTGCCCATCATCAACGAGAAGAATGTCGACGGTGAGCCCCCGGGTGGTGTCGGAGCTGGATGCTCCAACGTCGCCCATCATCAACGAAAAGAACATGGACGGCGAGCACCCTAGCTGGTGTCAAAGCTTGATGCTCTGGCGTCACCCATCATCAACGAGAAGAACGTCGACAACGGGCCCCCTGGATGGTGTCGGAGATGGATGCTCCGGAGTCGCCCATCATCAACGAGAAGAACGTCGATGGTGTCAGACCTATGAGTGCTGAATACATTGGCTTTCACAATAAAAGTTTTGAATGCTGCCATAACATCTTTTTCTACTAGGTCCGACTTGTTTTGCTAGGTCCGACTTATGTTGGTTAGCTCCAGCGCTAGATAGTACTAGCTTTGGTTAGCTCCGGCGCTAGATTGTATTAGCTTTGGTTAGCTTCGGCGCTAGGTTGTACTAGCTTTGGTAAGCTCTGGCTCAAGCTATGGTTAGCTTTGGCAAGTTTCAAAGCTTGATTGCAATGTTCCTGCTTTTACTGTGAATTGTCTCGAACTTGCTTTACATTGTTGGAAAGATTGCTTAGTATTCATTTTCTAAGTTTTTGATGCGTTTTGGTTGATATGGATGATATCATTTTTGTTATGCTTTGCAACATGCTTATGTGAGGTGCTCACTTAAGGTGTTGTGTTCGGAACTAATTTGAGTCAAGTCGCAGACTTGGGCTCGTACGGACTGGTTGTTTATTCATGTGAAGGTGTTTCTTGAGTTCAAGACATGGCTGGTGACAGGATCCATTGAACTAGTCTTAGGGAGAAGATGAGGTTCAACAACCAAGTTCGGGAGGAATTGTGGTTGAGTTGATCGGGAGGTCGCACAACATGTTTGAATCAAGAACAATGCATATGAAGGTATCGTGGATGTCATTGGCAGATGTTTGCACGTGTGTAAGGAGTGCATGGACGTGGTTGCATGGTTTCAAAGTGTGATGAAGAGATGTGAACGTAAAAAATTGGTCGAAAAGGTCCAACTGACTAGGTTATGGACTCAGGCTGCGGCTGAGTCAGGTTTGACTCAAATATGGAAAGATTTGAGTTGGTTATCATAGGATTTCCTGTGAGTCATGAATTTGGGTTGTTTTAGGAATGTGGGATACGTTCCTAATGTGTTTGGAAGTCTTATGATTGCTTCTATCTGCGTATAGAGGAGTCTTGAGCAGTTATGGAAAGTTTTGATTTGTGATTGAGTAGGATTAGAGTCCTAGTTGAGATTGGGTTGGCCTAAGGGCTGGTTATATAAGCAAGGGAGGCCAGAGCTCGTGGTAGACGACTTGGGGACTGTTCCTCTTGTGTTCTATTGAATAAAATTCATAGTTGAAAGGAACTTTTGTGCCTTGTTCGTCCGACTTGTTCCAAACAAGTTTTTCTCATTGAGTTTTCTGCATAGCACTACCTTTCTTCGGTTGTTTTATCATAACTCGAGTTTTACATATCCAATTTACGTGATTCATTTTGGGTTGTCTGAAAAACTTGATTATCTATCATCTGTCAAAATTTAACGGTCATTGGATTTGTGGTTTCTGATCTACACGAGTTTCTTTGCAGTGTCCTAGAACTGTTTTTCTCAGGTAGGACAGATTGACCTTTGTTTGATCTTTCAATCGTAACATGAGTTTCTCTCGTCGGATTTGAGTGATTCTTATTGTGTCATCTTCATGACTTGATTCTCTCTGATATCTATCACTTTTGTCACGGTGAAACACATTTAGATTAGTCTCACACATGATTTCTTTAACAGATAATTTTTCTGCCAAAGGGGTTGGAATTGATTGTTTTCGTTGCGTAAGATTTTTTGAATCTACCATTCACCCCCCCCTCTGGTAGATTTTCACGTGCTCTTCGATCCTACAGATGGTGAGCCCCCCGGGTGGTGTTGGAGATGGATGCTCCGGCGTCGCCCACCATCAATGCTAAGATACGTCGACGGCGGGCCCCCTGGGTGGTGTCGGAGCTAGATGCTCCGACGTCGCCCATCATCAACGAGAAAACGTCGACGGTGGGCCCCTAGGTGGTGTCGGAGCTGGATGCTCCAGCGTCACCCACCATCAACGAGAAAAATGTCGACGGTGGGCCCCCTGGGTGGTGTCCAAGCTAGATGCTCCAGCGTCACCCATCATCAACAAGAAGAACATCGACGAGGGGCCCCTAGGTGGTGTCGGATTTGGATGCTCTGGCGTCGTCCATCATCAGCGAGAAGAACGTCGATAGCGGGCCCCTTGGATGGTGTCGGAGCTGGATGCTCCGATGGTGTCCACCATCAACGCTAAGAAACATCGACGGCAGGCCTCTTGGAGGTGTCGAAGCTAGGTGCTTCGGCGGCTATGGAGGCACAACTTCCTGAGAGAAGAAAGCCCCTTCCTGGCACGCCAAATGTCGAAGTGTTAATGCGACACTTCCACCGGATCTACTAAGGAGCAGCCCGCGAAGGTTCTTTGATCGGCAGGGCTTAGTCCTCTATCTAGTGATGGCCGTATGAGAGTATGAGACGGTGTTATATATATATATATATATATATATATATATATATATATATATATATATATATATATATATATATATATATATATATATATATATATATATATATATATATATATATATATATATATATATATATATATATATATATATACCGTTGGTTACAAACCAGGGAGTAGTACATAAACAAAAGCAAAATGGGTGGCCTCATATGAGCCTCTAAAATGTATAAGATAAACCTAAACACTACTATTCATAATACTTACAATATTGAATTATGTTGTTGGGTTTGTTTATCCAGATTCAGTGACCATATTGCTCAGTTGTATTGCTGTCAGGTGGAATATTTTGTTTCCTGTGTGTAACAGATATAGGGTTTCTGACATATTTCAGTTGTTGTGTGATAAGAGTTATGTCTATTGCCCTTTGTCAACTTATATCTTAAACATTTTCACCGATGCATGGAGGGAGCTTTAATTCTGATGCATCTTCACCTATGCGAGAAATTGCTTCTACAGATAGCGTGCTTGATCATATGGAATCCAGGATAAGGAAACTTGAGCAATGGAATACAATAAATATGGTATTTTCTGTAATACCAGTGGTAGCATTTGACCTTTTACAATTTAGCTCCATCTAGTTAGCTGACTTGGGCCTAGAGCAGTTTACGCATAGCTTTATGGCTGAAACGATGCTATAACTCAGCAGAAGGGTCTTTTGGGGAGCTTCCTGGACTCAAGACCACCTCTGGATGTCGTTGTACGCAGATGACGCGGCGGTCTTTCTGCGGCCTGTGGAACAGGACATGCAGGTCACTAAAAAGATCCTGCAAATATTTGGGAAGGCCAAGGGCTTGATCACGAATCTGTAAAGGACAGAGGGTATACCCTATCCATTGTTCCGATGATGAATGGCAGGGTATTGGTGAACACCAGGTGGCTCTGTCCTCATTACCTTGCTAGTATTTGGGAATCCCTCTACACACTGGAAGGCTACCCCAGTCCACGGTTCAACCACTAATAAATCAAATAGGGGTGAAGCTTGCAGAGTGGAGAAGAAATCAAGTATCTTACGCAGGCCGTAATATATTGATCAAGTCAGTTTTATCAGTAGTTCCAACTTACTTTATGACAGTATACAAGCTACCAAAGTGGGCAATCAAGGCCATTGACTGCATTAGAAGATCTTTTCTCTGATAGGGCGATGATCCAGATCAGGTGAAGGGAGGAAGATGCCTGGTAATGGGAAGTGTGTATGATACCTAAGAAATGGGGGGGGGGGGGGGGGGGGCTGGGTATTAAGGACTTATCAAAGTTCGGAAGGGCGCTACGTCTGCGGTGGTTGTGGCATAACATGGATGAACGGGAAAAACCTTAGAAGAACCTAATCAAGTTTCAGAACGCCTCTGATAAGAATTTATTCTTTGCCTCCACTATTGTATCAATTGGAAATGGCAGGGACACCCCATTCTGGTAGGCGAATTGGCTCAATGGAAAGGCACCGTGTAACCTGGCTCCTGCCCTTTACAGAGAGGCAAAATTCAAGCATAGAAACGTTATCAAGGAGCCGCCATATTCTAACTGGATCAACAACTTGTCCTCCATAAGTAGTGAGGATAAGTTGGATGAGTTTGTTATGTTGGCCACGGCATTATGCGATGTGAGGTTAACTTCGAGAAAAGACCGTATCAGCTGGAGATGGACCTCCAATGGGATCTTCTCAGTGGCATCGGCGTACGAATCTCAATTACGGGGAGCATTGTTAACTCGTGGGCTGACTGGATATGGAGAGCAAGGACGTAACCCAAATGCCGTTTCTTTGCGTGGCTAGTTGGACACGGTAAAATACTTAGTGCTGATAACATACTGAAAAGAAACTGGCCTTGTGATCTGTTTGAGCTTCCCGGAGACTGCAGACCATATTCTCTTGCAATGTAAC
The DNA here is from genome assembly GCA_036927565.1 of Tuctoria greenei. Classification (NCBI taxonomy): domain Eukaryota; kingdom Viridiplantae; phylum Streptophyta; class Magnoliopsida; order Poales; family Poaceae; genus Tuctoria; species Tuctoria greenei. The sequence goes on along the minus strand of JAYESD010000006.1, from coordinate 38,939,555 downwards.
TATGTTGGAGCAGCCTGGCATAAGGTGATGGACTCGCTTCTCATTCCAGTAAACATCGTGAGGTCACTACCGAAGGGGCGATCCCATGGTTATCCGGCATCACAGCCTCAAGTTTCGGTGCCCAGAAACGCAAGCATGCTGGTGTTCTAATTTCATTCTGGTGGCAGATATGGAAAGAGCAAAATCGCCGGGTTTTCCAACAGGTTGAGGCCTCTTATGCGAAGGTAGCCAGATTCACAATTGAAGATATATCGGTGTAGAGTCTGTTCCCCGGTATGGTGATTCAGTGTGAGTTATGTGTCCTAGCGATATGGTGTGAGTAAGCTTAGTGCTTGCATATTGATGTAAAAAATGGGTCCTGGTAGTTTGTATTAGGATTTCTCATCCTCTTAATGAAAGGCAGCACTCCTACCGTTTCTTCAAAAAAAAATGATGCTACAACTGCTGTTAAACCCATTTATTATGCACGCTCTGTGGACTATATTACTGTCTGCTCTTGTTGGATATTCACTACATCAAAATAGATGCCACTAACAAGTATAGTTGACCTGCTGAAGCACAAGTGTTGACGGATTAGTTCTACTTTTATAGATGATTTTAAGGTTTGAAAAAGGACATAAGTTTTACAACTATTTTCCAGAAAATAGCATATATGACATTATTTTCTAAAAACTTTCAGGCTTCTTCCAAGGCAATGACTACAATCTGATTTACGGTGCAATCCTGCAATTATCCTTCCCCAACCATTGGATATCCATCCTAAGGTGGTTGCATTTGTTTACTTAACCCCCTCTATCTGTGTTTCTCACGTGAATGAGAGTTAAGTGAAAAAACACAACCACATACATCCAATGGTTGGAGTTGGATGACTGCATGATTGCACCACAAGTTTTTTTTTGAAACCTCCAGCAGGAAGACCCTACTGTTATCTTTGTATTAAACCATAATAAGGAATAATACATGTTTAGAGGAACATTTTTACATGGACCTACTGTCCATTGTAAAGAACCCCCGTGGAAGTTAATACAAAGCTCTAATCCAATTTAACCACAATAATCTATCCGCTTCTTTACATCTTAATGACTGTAACCTACACTCTTTTTTAAAATCAATTTTGCATTTTGCCACATCTGGACGAATGTCTTCAAAAATGCGTTTGTTTCTGTGACACCATATTGTCCAGCATAGTATCATCATCACATCCATGAAGAATTTTCCTTTAAACGACTTTTTTCCTTCTGATAGCATCTCAAAGAAAGGTATTTCTGTATTCCAGTTAATTCCAGTCCAATAGTCCTTTGCTAAAAGAGCATTTAAAAAAGGGATGCATAGCTGTTTCCTGTGCGCACCTAGCACAAAGCACACATGTGCAGTCATTATTTTGCAGCTTTAATTTTTTCTTCTTCAAGATAATCCTTGTGTTCAGTCTGTCCATTAGAAGAAGCCAACAAAATACTTTCAGCTTGTTGTTACACTTGGCTTTCCATAGTTCTTTTATTGATTTCGGAGGCGTGATATCTTGAAAGAATAGCATATAGTACTTTTTAGTGGAGTATTCATCTCCCCATGAGTATTTCCAAGAGTCCTGATTTTGAAATCTTATATTTTGAATTATCTCTTGCAGATTTTTTAATTCTTGATAAGCTTGTGTAGACAGAGGCAGATAAAATAACTTTTGCAATTGGGATTCCTTGCAGAAAACTTGAACTGATATATGCTGAAACCTTGAGAAAGTGTATAGGTTTGGTAGAGCTTCTTTCAGATGAAAATTATTCCAAGTGTCATCCCAAAGTCTTATTGTTCGTCCATCTCCCAGCTCACAGTTGGTTATATTCTTGTATTCTTCATGCAGTTTTAGGATGTCCTGCCACATGAATGAGTGTGAAGACTTCACCTGGTAATTCAGTTCCTCTGATGCGTAATATGTATCTCGTATAATTTGAACCCAGGGCATTGTCTTGTTACTAAAGAATTTGTCCAAATGCTTTATCAACAAAGCCTCATTCTGTCTTTGCAAATTAATAATTCCAAGACCCCCATGCTTCTTAGGCACAATACATCTGTCCAACTGATTAGTGCCTTTGTATGTCCATTAAAGTCATTTCCATTCCATAAACATTTTTTCCTTGCTCTCTCAATATATTGGATTACTGCTTTAGGCAATTGTAGCGTTGACATGGCGTAACTTGGCACAGTTGAAATAACAGAATTTACAAGCTGCAGTCTTCCTGCATGACTGAGAAATTGTGATATTGACGAGAGCTTCTTCTCTATTTTGTTAATTAATGTGGTGTAATCCTTAAAGTGAGGTCTGTATATACTCAGGGGAAGACCCAAGTATAAGAAGGGAAACTCTCCTACTTGACATCCAAAAACTCCAGCTAGTCTTTGTGCCTTTTGTACATCAATGTTTAGTGGGATAAGCAATGACTTACTGTAATTGACCCTCAGTCCTGTGGATTGCCCAAAAGATTCCAATAGTCCCTTTAGACAAAACAAATCCTTTTGAGAGCCTTTCATGATCAACAATGTGTCGTCAGCATACTGTATGATTGGGAAACCTTGTGAGTGATGTTTTTCAATGGGCCAAGACAGGAGTTTAAGATGAGCTGCTTTATTTATAATATGTTGTAGCAAATCAGAGGCAACAACAAATAACAGAGGAGACAATGGGTCCCCTTGTCTCAATCCACGCTTGCAACTAAATGATCTCCCTGGGACTCCATTTAACAGAACAGCAGTAGTGCCAGATTGCAATATTCTTTTGACCCATTCATTCCATTTTCTTGGAAAGCCCAGTTGTTCTAACATCATTATTATTGCCCTATGCTCAATTGTATCAAAAGCTTTGGCGAAATCCAATTTCAGAATTATAACTTCCTTCTTTGAACGATGACATTGATGTATATACTCATATACCCATGCGAGACAGTCATGAATTGTACGGGTTTTAATAAAACCGTATTGGTTATTATGAATTACCGATGTGATGACTTTTTGCAATCTATTTGCCATCAGCTTTGTAATTAGCTTGACTGAAAAATTCAGTAAAGAGATTGGCCTGTACTCTCCAATAGAGCTTGGATGAGTAACTTTTGGTACCAGGGTTATAAATGAGCTGTTTATGGGCCTTATGTCCAGTTGGTAATTAAAGAAGTCCTGACAAAGCTTATAAAAATCCTCTTTGAGAATTCATAGTAGATGTTGCCTTCTTCCAAAGTGGTAATGATGTCTCGGTGCTGCTGATAGCAATACTCTGACAATCTAAGTGGTAGGCCATGACCTAAATCATTCATGGTGTTAGCAGAATTGACAATCTCACGTGTACACCAGTTGGAAATGCTACTTTAAAGAGCAGCTTTTTCGGGAAGTCATGCTACTGATTTCAATTGAAAGTATTTTTTTTTCATTTTCTGAAACCTGGGGACCTAAATTTTGATTGTGGTGATGATTAGCTAGCAGTAGAAACAAACCTGAGACGTGAGAGATGGCCATCCGGTGCTGTCCCAAATGACTTGCTTTTGCAATGTTCTTTTATAGAGAGCGACTAGAATGTAATAAGCCGTTTGGTGCAATTGTACAATCAACCATCCTAAACAATTAGAGATCTGCATCATATGATAGATGTATGAAAAAAATGGTTGGAGGTAAATATCTCATGATAAGTATTTTGTTCTAGTCCTGTGATTTCCATGTCCTCATAACAAAATCCATCATTTTTTCTGCACTTCCTATGGTAAATGAACTGCTTGGTTCATGAAGATTTTTCTAGAAATTCTTGTATTCCAATAATCGGCCAGCAAATAAATGTGAGGGGGAGGGGGGCGTACCTGAAGGCACACATGGTGGGGTCTGGAAAAGTTTTTTTAGATAGACTTGCTCCTGCTTTTGTAGAAAGGCTGGTTGATCCAAGACCTCGCAACAAGTGGAGATGTATTACTGCTACGTCAGGTCCGCCCTTCCGCACTCACCCTTGATTAGGGGTCAACGACCAGAGTTATGCTCATGCATAAGACATGACAAAAACAGAGTATCCTGAAAAAGCCAGGCACAAGAAAAATTATGAATACCTAATGGAACAACTAATAAGGTATCGTGTCAAAATCTCTTTTGGAAAATATACTGAACGTGGTAGGAATAAAAGATAAAAATGACCTGGCCTCATATCCTCCCACCAAGAACATCTTGTGGGATTGAAGTGCAGTGTCAATCTTTGCAGATATTCACTTGTATCATAACTTTTATGGCTTACAGAAACATATCTTAAGTGATCATTTGAATTTACGTTCTGAAGAGATCAATGCATGGCGTAGAACCACATCCATCATCCTACAAACTTTTCCATGCTTTTGTACAATAATTTCTGCCTAATTTCTACCACGTGATTGCAATAAGGCTACCACAGTCACGTGCAGAGCCTATGTGCGCATTTCGTCATTTCTCCTGGAGCCTGAAGAACGCCGTGAGGGGCGCGTACACCCGCTCCCTGGCGTTGCCGGCCATGACGAAGTCGGCGTGCGCGTAGTCGTCCAGGTACTGCACGGTGAGGTTGTCGCCGTTGTGCGACTTTAGTGTCTGGAAGAGGCGCCGCACGTCCTGCACGTCGGAGAGGCTGTCCCTGCCGCCGTAGCTAAGGAAGAGCGGGAAGTCGCCGGGAATCGCCGAGACTTCGTAGGCCGGCGGCGTGGCCTGACCGTAGTGCCCCGTGTTGTCGGCGGCGTTGCCGTAGTCGTACTTGGCGATCGTCCCTCGCCTGATCACTGTTTGATTGGTTTGCACACAATTTCTTGATTAGTTACTGCAGGGATAGCTTGGTAAATTGATACTTTATGCTAGGCTTGGCATAGATAGTCACTCTGGGCCAAACGAACCATGTTCTTGGTGGAGGAGGCTTGTGGCTCATGGTCAAGGAACACCTTGACCGAGGAGTTGTCGGGGCAGCAGTTGTCACCTGAGATTTTTTTTTAAAAAAAATGTGTTACTGAATTAAGCTATGCAAAATCTCGGTTTTATTTGGGAAAATTAACGAAGGAGAAAAACAAGTTATATATGCCATAATATCAGTACCTGTGAAGGATGACATCAGATCATAGCAATTGATCCCTGTCTGCTCGCATATGGCAGTGACCAGACTGTGTACAGCCTTCCTGCACGCAGATATTCTGGTGAATGAATTCTTGCACATACTGGATAATATTATGGCACTTAATTCATTTAGGTCTGAGAAAAAAGGTTTATCCTGTGGATAAATAGACATGAAATGAAAAGTTTATTTACCCTGTGGGATCGAACTCATCGATGCCCAGCCAGAAGAGAGCCTGCATGCAACGGGCACAGGAACACATCGAGTGAATTATTGTTTCGAGTCAATGAATATTGGAACCTTATACCGCCAGCTCTGGCATTACAATATGCTACCTTGCCGAGGAAGACGTCGGCTGCCGCCCGCGCCAGCGGGGACGAGACCTGGTCGAGGTCAGGGCCGGTCCTGGGGCAGTACCCAGGCCCCCAAAAATTTAGGGCCCTCATCTCAATATAGTATGTAGATATTGTCAAGTCACGAAACTACATATTTGAATGCGATTGAATTGATATCTGACAAATGATTAATAAACCAAAAATAATAGCTAATGGGGCAGTGAATTTGACTTGTAGATTTAGTGCATCCAACCAATTTAAGTTAAAATGAGAGCCTCGACAATACTCATGGTCATGCGGAGGAACAAAGGCGAGGTATAACTGTTCCATATTGCCGATCTGTATTTTCTCTTGAGCTGAATACTAATCTTAAATCCAATCTCGTATTCTCGTCTGCCGTTTGTCGTGATCGTGGCGCGCTGGACATCTCAAAGCTTCAGATTTGCGTGTCACCACTTTTGTATTTCATGCCTTCTGGATGCTTGATTTCAGCCGTTAATATTTATGCATTGATCAGTCTACCTATACACTTGTTTTTCTCTCACAAGATCTCTACCTATTAAACATAACTGAGTGATAGTTAAAGTCTTAGACAAAATTTTAGTTAGATACTCAAATGATTTTTATATCATTAAAGAAGTTTAAATAATGGATATTTCTGTTTTCAATTTGTAGCAGGGTATTTTTAAACTTATTATGTGACACTATTAGTGACAATAGAAATTTAGTATACAGTAACAATTTATAAATTTTCTATATGTTTATGATCAATTGGAGTCTCAATTTTTTGTTCGCCTTGGGCCCCTTAAAATTCAGAACCGGCCCTGGTCGAGGTAGGCAATGGGGGCTGAGCAGGCCGGCCGAGCGCAGCATCCCAGCTGCTGCTGCTCGCTCAGCGCCGCGAGCGCGATGAGGGTCCCCTGCATATATCAATCGGCATTCGGCAGTTAGCATCACTGCGCCGAGAGAAACTTATATTCTCTTTGGAATTAACGTTGTTGCATCCCATTCGACTATTCGAGTCTTGGGATCATAACCAGGGTGTGACCGATGTAGTGCATCTTCAGCTGGCCGGCCTGGCCGTAGACGTACTGCACCACCGCCGAGAGGTCGTTGCTGGCAAGTTCGTCGCATGACCAGTCCCAGTACGCCTGCATGCCACCAGCTCCCCGTTAAGTTAGCATGCAATTCGTGGTCATCGGGAACCACAACGAGCAGGGAAGATGATCCGAACCGGGTCGGATGCGAAGAGCGAGGTGTGGCCGCGGCTGTTGGCAATCCACACGTCGTACCCGTTGTCCGCCAGGATGTACCACGTCACGCCGTCCTCCAACATTTTATAGATTGGTACCATCAGTTCATCACGTCATCGTAGATCGACCGATCGATCGGCGCACTACGACAATAAGCCTTATCGCAGGCGGCTCTAAACCTATTATCACACACGGTTTTCAAAACCGCCTGAAATGAAGAGTTATGATAATTCGCAATTTCACAGGCGGAGAAGTGACACCGCCTGTGAAGACACATTATCACATGCGGTGTTTTACTTAGGCTAGCCGTCTGTGAAGATAAGTTATCACAAGCGGGTCGTGCAGCATATATAACCGCCTGTGATAATTGTGTTATCACAGGCGGATCTTGACCTACATCAAGCCGCTTGTGAAGACAGTTTATCGCAGCCGGTTTCTACCATAACAGTAACTGCTTGTGATAATTAGGTTACCACAGATGGTTCTTTACCTATATTTAGCCGCCTGTGATAATTGTTTTTCACAGGCAGGTCTAGCCGTTGGTAAATAACCGTCTGTGATAAGGTATAACCTATGCAGTACTAGCTGTTGTTATTTCTAATTTTCAGGTCAATATATAATCACAGAACAGAAGTCAACAATATCATTACGAAAGTCATCTCACAGAAGTCAATTTCACTAAAACAATATACATATGTACAAGTTACACATACAATTCATCTCATAGTTTACAATTTTTCTCTTGAAACTGTTTCTGTTGGCATAGTCGCAAAATTCTAGCACATCAGCTATTGCACCATTCTCATCAAAGAACTCCTCTCTTTTGTGCAAAATTTCTCGATGAGTGAATTAACAGAGTTCAGCAGCAATCTTGCCGGCTCCTCCACCAGGAATAGTTCTACAAACTAGTCATTCTTCGTTCACATTCTTCGTGTGCTGCAATGAAACACATAACAAGGTTTACAATGCGTTAGTTTGAACAATCTCAAAGTATAGATTAAAGTGAGAGTATACAAGAATTTATTTGGTATTTTTGGAGCAGTTGTACTATGAGCAATTGAATTTTGAAGTTGGAATCAAAATATAAAAATAATTTTTCTGGTAATATTGAACAACAGAGAATATAAGTATTAAACTATGCTAGTTACAATCAAAATAAAACTCAAAAGTAAGAAAATAAGATATCGACAATAATGATAACTTACATCCTCACGATTCACTCTGTATTCGCTGGCGGTCCAAATATGCTCGCATACATAATACCCGCATAAGACACTCCCAGCAGGCTGCTTCGGACAAGCATAATACGTTTTAATGTCCAATGCATTCGTATTGGAAGGTCTCTCACCATAAAGCTGTTCCGCGTAAAATGGCCAAGCACTGTAATACAAGAAATGTCATATAAAACTTATCAACACATTCTAAATCTATGAATTTAAAATTATTGAATAAACATATAGTTTCAAAATGGAAAGGAAATCTTTGTAACGATCTGGTGGGTAATCGGCCGAGTCCAAGATTGTTGCTATTCCCCGCGTTGGCTTGATGAAGATCATTATGTAGTGATCATTGCAAACATACAAACACACGTGTTAACAATTACCAATAATTGCTATTTCAATATCATATGTCGAACTTACTCGATGTGGTATAAAGCCTTTACGAGGTCCTTGCCGTCTCTGACAAAGTTAAACATCGCGTGTCCTATGTAAGCTGCAACTTCTGTCCTTCTATCCTTCTTAATTTTTGCAATTGTTTTTTCAATTCTTTTTTTTTTTCATGCACTTGAACTTTGTTGAGTCTCGATCCGCTTGACGTCAAATAGCATCTTTGCAATCCATGTAGGGTCAAGGATACCTGTCTTGCGTTTCATATTTTCATTATCCATCTATTGCATCCTATTGAAGAAGTCCAGAATTATTATAATCTCATGAAATGTGTATGCGTGTAGTAAAAAAGCAAATGCAAAATATTAGAGGCACTTACAAGCACCAGACGAGTAGCAGGTTGATTTCGAGCATGCCCCGATGGAAAAGGGGATGCAACTCTTTAAATAAAATGACTCGTCTATCTGCTCCAGTGCTCTAGAACACATCTTTTGGAATACGAAATGTGACGCAAGAAAGATCATATTTTGTGCTGGCAAGGATGTACCACTCATGTATTCTTTTGAGTGGGGCAGGTTGTTTGCTAAGTTGTACGGATGTCATGAACGGCTTCCCATTCTTAAATTTAGGAGGAACATCCTAAAGCTTGTATATTGGAACTCCTGGTTTAACTAAAGCCGTCCGCCGATTATACATGATATCGTCTTCTTCCCACTCATCGATATCTTCTAATGCTGGCTCATGAGAAGAATGAGATGCACTCAATTTTCTAATATTTTCCTTCATAGTTCCCAAATACTTTGACACTTCTGATGAAGGTTTCTTAATTTTTGTATGAGCTAAATTTGATAGGCACTGATGATCGAGGAGTAGTCGTCGGAAGTTGAACACTGGCTTGTTGTTGAACCTGTTGTTCAATTGATTGCTCTTTACTCCCAGCAGCTGGCTCTAGTACTACTTCAAGCTATTTCTCAACTGTTTGCTCTTTACTAGCAACAGCTTGCTCTAGTGCTGCTTGAAGCTGTTGTCCAACTTGTTGCTCTTGGATATCTTTACTAGCAAGGTTACTATCATCCTTGCTGAGACATAGGGGGAGTGAATCTTCCTGGACTGGGAGTGGATCTTCCTGGACTTTCGCCTTAGAAGATGGAGTTACAGTATTTAAGATGCGACGGGGCTAGAAATTTGCTCATCGTCCAACACCATATTGCGTCGATGTCAAAGGATTAGTTGGTTGATATCCTGCCTGAAAGTCGCGATCCCCTCATGTGTGATGTGGTCTATTTTATAATCTTCATAATCATTATCAATGATCTGAAGAACTTGCACCACAGCATAATACAACAGAAGTGGATTCACGTTGAAGTCACGATCAGGCTTTGCCATAGCAGTGACAACCTGTTTGGTTTTGTTTCCTGCGCTTCCGATCGGGACAAGAAGATGATAGGATTTGTCGTTAGCAATATCATCGACTGCAAACTTATGGGTTGACCTTGAGCCTGGCACAGAACCACTGCTGCTAGGGTAGATAGTTGAAGATACTAATTGCTCCTTTGGCACCAGAACCATCGCTGTACTCGGTGCCACTAATTGTCCCGATTGTCTAAGTTGTTCCATTATTTCTTGCATATTTTCTTTGACCTTTTGAGCAATTGTTTCATCAAGTGTTTTCTTAAACTTCTCAGTCTTCTATATGTGTCTTTATCTTTAGGGAAACCATCTAGCCAAGACATTTGAGAAGAGACTGCTCGGACCCGTCCGCTATGTTCAGGGTTTCCTAAGATAGCGGTAAGTTGGTCATTCTCCCTCTTCGGCTTGAAGAGACCCTTCTGTTGCTTTTCAATTACTTCTTTCATGTTATCCTCTACTTCATTCACAGAGTCGAGATTTTCAAGTTTGCCCTCGCTGGTCAAACCTGACCAAGCAAAGATCCACTGTTGAGTTCTCTCATCGCAACCTTCTAATGGGTGAGGATTGCCCTTACTGGTAATTTCGTCTAATATCTTATTCCATTTCTGGACTTTGGGGGCATATCCGGCAGACCCCAAGCGATGATGGTATTTGTTCTTTTTGGCAAGCTCTGACATAGTTGCACTTAGATATTTAGCATCAGGTGTGGTCTTTTGACGAACAAACTCTTGCCATAGAGCTTGTGTGATTTTTCCCATCTTCCTCGGGCTAGGGACCTTATCGGCCTTAACATAAGCATTCATTTCACTCTTCCAGCCACAAAACTTCTTGCCGCAAGAGACCAATGTTGCTTTCTTTATAGCTTCTTCCGTGCCTTTCGGGAACTTGAATTGTTTTTTTATCCTTTCTCACAACTCATTCTTGGTCTGCTCGGGTAATTTCCTCCAATTCTCAGTTGTGATCAGCACGAGCTTCCTAACAAGAAAACCACATGCATTACAGTAGTTGGTAACTGAATCCAATGGTTCTTGGGGAAGTCAACCTGGACCGACCCTTGTTATGTACATGATGTAGTCCAATGGACCCTCATTGGGACCTCGTTGCCCTTGTTTCTGCTTGAGTGAAGATGAGGATTCATCTAATGGAGAACCTTCTGCGGTTTTAGGAGCCGAAGTCACCTCGTTGTCTTCGCGAATAATCTAGGTAGAAAAGAATTATAAGACCTCGTATACTTGACAAGCAACATTAACTTGAACTGCTAAAGTTAAAATTCGTGATCCATACCTCGTCGGCAGGATCATATTTCGAGTCGAGATCCGCTAAAGTCTTTTAAATTTTTATATTAGGAAAAGGATCCGATGGACTGTGAAAGGAGCCTGAACTGCTAGTGTCAGTAAACTCCATATTGTCTTCTTTATTGTTACTACCAGCACCAGTCTTCTTAGGGCTTTCCATGCTAGAACTAATAAGAAAAAAATATAATGAATGGCATATTAACTCTATATGAAGTGTTGCATGATGAAAAAGATGGAAGCATTCTAGGATTTGATAAGGCATTTTAGGGTTTAAGGCGACTGACCCAAAGGTTCCAATACATTGTGAGGGTGACAAGCATGTTAAAAATGCTCACCAGCAATGACAATTTTATCTTCTTATTCTAAATAGACAGTTACTTGTATCTGTGTTCTGAGCACAAGTGATGTTCAACAGCCGTATGCGAGCACATTGCTTTGTTTGGCAAAAGGATAGAGACACCGATCTCAAAGGAGCACAACCCTGTGAGATGAAGTGCGGGGCGGCTACACTCTATTTTTAGTACAGATGCTATTATCCACTCATGTTACCACCAAGTTCACAGATTTTTAACTGAAATCTGGCAGAGCTTCCTTTTTGTGTTGCTGATTTTGTCCACAATTTACAAATAGAGAACATTGATATTTGCAGAAACAATATATTGCAAACTTGTTACACATATCCTCAGGATTCCATAAATGTAAATTTTGAATTCTTTTGATGATCCTACTAGAAATTACGATCCAAACAGCAACTGAATACATAGCTGTCTAGATTCTGGACTGTTATGACATCTTAAACGACACTTCGATTTAGACCTGGTTATTTCGTATTTTAGCCTTAGTGTTGAATAGGAAACTGATAGAGGACTCTTTAAGCTTTCCAGACATGTATAGATATACATAGGTTGCTTTTCTAATTTAAGAATTATGGCTATTCAAAGTTCAAAAATTTTCTGGCTATTTCAGATAGCACTGTACATAGGTACTAACTTCAACTCCAGTTTCTAGTTAGTTCTAAACCGAATTTGAGGTAACAATGAATAGAAAAGTTGTAGAATAGCTCTTCCCCTTTCAAAAAATGTATCACAATAGACTATAAGAGCTTTCTACAAATAATTATGGCAAAAATTCAGATGCTTGTTCATATAGTTTCAGAACAGAAGCTGAATTAGTTAGAGAAGATTTTCATCACCTTCCAATGGTCTATTTGTAGGATTGAAGAGCACGTAAAAATCTACCGGAGGGGGGTGAATGGTAGATTAAAACTTTTTCAGCGGAAGCAATGAAAACCCCTTGGCAAAAAAACGACCCGTTAAAGAAATCATGTGTGAGACTAATATAAATGTGTTTCACCATGACAAAAGTGATAGATATCATAGAGAATCAAGTCACGAAGACAACACGAAAAGAATCACTCAAATCTGTCGAGAGAAACTCAAGTTACAATCGAAAGATCAAACAAAGGTCAATCTGTCCTATCCGAGAAAAAAAACAGTTCTGGAACGCTGCAAAGAAACTCGTATAGATCAGAAACCACAAATCCAATGACCGTGAAACTTTGGCAGATGATAGATAATCAAGTTGTGAAGACAACCCAAAAAGAATCACATCAATTGGAGCTGTAAAACTCGAGTTATGATAAAACCCCGGAAGAAAGGTAGTGATATGTAGAAAGCTCGACGAGAAAAACTTGTCTGGAACAAGTCGGGCGAACAAGGCACAAAAGTTCCTTTCAACTATGAATTTTATTCAATAGAACACAAGAGAAACATCCCCAAATTCATCTCCCACGAGCTCTGGCCTCCCTTGCTTATATAACCAGCCCTTAGGCCAACCCAATCTCAACTAGGACTCTAATCCTACTCAGATCACGAATCAAAACTTTCCATAATTGCTTAGGACTCTTCTATACGCAGATAGAAGCAATCTTAAGACTTACAAACACCTGAGGAATGTATCCCACATTCCTAAAACAACTCAAATTCGTGACCCACATGAAATCCTATCATAACCAACTCAAATCTTTCCATATTTGAGTCAAACCCGACTCAGTTGCACCCTGAGTCCATAACCTAGTCGGTTGGACCTTCCTGACCAATTTTCACGTCCACATCTCTTCATCACGCCTTGGAACCATGCAACCACGTCCATGCACTCCTAGTACACGTGCAAACATCTTCCTACGACGTCCACGATACCTTCATATGCATTGTTCTTGATTAAAACATGTTGCGCGACCTCCCAATCAACTCAACCACAATTCCTCCCAAACTTGGTTGCTGAACCTCATCTTCTCCCTAAAACTAGTTCAATGGATCCCGTCACCAACCATGTCTTTAACTCAAGCAACACCTGCACATGAATAAACAACCAATACTTCCATGCACAAGTCCTCGACTTGACTCTCGTTAGTTCCGAAACTACAACATCTTACGTGAGCACTTCACATAAGCATGTTGCAAACCATAGCAAAATGATATCAACCATATCAACTAAAACACGCCAAAACTAAGCAAATGAATACTAAGCAATCTTTCTAACAATGTACAACAAGTTCAAAACATTTCATAGTAAAAGCAGGAACATTGCGATCAAGCTCTGAACCTTGCCAAAGCTAACTAGAGATTAAGCCCGAGCTTACCGAAGCTAGTACAACCTAGTGCCGGAGCTTACCAAAGCTAGTACAACCTAGCGCTGGAGCTAGAAAAATATGTCGGAGCTAACCAACATAAGTCGGACCTATCAAAACATATCGGAGCTTAACAACAACATGCTGGAGCTATCAAAGACATGCCAGAGCTAAAGACTAAGCTCACCGGAGCTACCCAAAAACATGTCGGACCTAGACAAAGAAAGTTGGACCTATTGTTGGACCTTGCAGAAGCTCGGAGCTAGAGTCGAACCTTGCTAAAAAGATGTTATGGCAGCATTCAAAACTTTTATTGTCAAAGCCAATGTATTCAGCACACATAGGTCTCACAATCTCCCCTTTGATGAATGCATTGGCAACACCACTTAGAATACGAACATTGGATTATTCACATTAAAAGTTTTGAAAACAATTCCCCCCCCTTTGTAAAATAGAAATAAAATGAGAAAAAGAAATTCTCCCCCTGAGAAGAATTGTGCCAAAAACAATTGTGAATATGTGCAATGTGTAATCAATTTCCCCCCTGCATAGTTATCTTTAAAAATTCACATATTATCCCCCCCCTCTTCGATAATGTATTCAGCAAGGTTTATAAGACAAATTTTAATTATTATGAGCAAATTATAACATATACATATAAAACAAAGCTCATCCAAGTCATACTATAAAGTAACTTACACTATCACATCAATGAGATACATAAAGTAGCGCAAGCCATGCTAGAGATCAAATGTAATTTCCAATTTAGCAAGTCATGATCTCACAAACTTAACTATTTCGAAACCTGAAAGCTTGACACTTTTTGCTGCATTTTATTATTTTTCAAAGCACAAATTTAGATCATATGATATTTGCAAGAGATTATATGTGCATCTGCCTTATTCTAACCAAACAGGCCAAGCCTATGTCATTTGACAATCAGAAGCTTAAGGATATGGTTTTAGTCATACACAACTTCTTCCAAGTTCATATCTAAGTGCAACGATAAGCCATCTCAAAAGAAGAAGTGCGATGCATGCATATTCTCTTGATCTTTTCTCAATTTATATTTGTTCATAAAAACTCAACATGTGAGTTGATTACTTGATTAATTCTTTATGATTAAAAGCACTTGTGAGCATGCAACAAGTTCAAAATAGCAAGAAAGTTCGACCATGACCAGATTTAGTGTAAGTAATTATTCCAATTACTAGACATGACAAAAACTACAAAATGTATAACACGAGTAATGCAGTAAGAACTTTCAGCATGTAAAAGGAATCACAAAGTCATATATATATATATATATATATATATATATATATATATATATATATGAAATATTATGCTCATATTATTTTAATTTCAGATTCACACATAGACTTCTCAAGTTTCAAAACTCCCCCTCAATGTAAGCCATGAGGATGCATAACCCCTATTTCACTACGAATGAAATAAAAACGAGTGAAATCCAAAGGTTTTGTAAAAATATCAGCCAATTGTTGTTCGGTATCTACATGGTGAAGTACAATGTTTCCTTTTTCAACATTATCACGGAGAAAGTGATACCTAATATCAATGTGCTTAGTTCTAGAATGTTGCATGGGGGTTTTAGTAATGCAAATGGCACTAGTGTTATCACAAAATAGTGGAACACTATCTAGATCAACCCCATAGTCCTTAAGTGTTTGAACAATCCAAATAACTTGTGAGCAACACCTAACAACAGCTACATATTCAGATTTGGCTGTGGATTGTGCAACTGAGTTTTATTTTCTAGAGGACCAAGCAACTAGTGAATTACCAAGGAAATGAAAAGTACCTGAAGTACTTTTCATATCAATCCTACAACCTCCAAAATCAGCATCGGAAAAAGTTTTCAAAGTAACGGTTGAGGAAGAAGGAAGAAAAATGCCAAATTATTGAGTTCCATGTAAGTACCTGAGAATCCTTTTGAGAGCTTGACAATGTGAAGCACGTGGGGAGGCTTGAAAACGTGCACAAAGACATACGCTGAATTGTATGTCCGGCCTTGATGCCGTGAGGTACAAAAGTGATCCGATCATGCTTCTATATTCTTTTTGATCCATTGGTTCACCATATTCATCAAGTTCAAGTGTTGTTGCTGTTCCCATTGGTGTCCGAAGAGGCTTACTTTTATCCATGTTGAAGCGCCTTAGAATGTCTTTTGTATACTTGGTTTGATGCACAAAGGTACCCTCCTTGGTTTGCTTGATTCCCAGCCCCAAAAAGTACATGAGTTCTCCCATCATACTCATCTCAAATTCTGAACTCATCATAGCTGAAAACTTGGACACAAGATCATGAGAAGCACAACCAAAGATAATATCATCCACATACGCTTGAAAGAATAATGAGTCATTGCCATGCTTAAGCACAAAAAAGAGTTTTATCAACCTTGCCCATGTTAAACCCCTTTTCAAGTAAGAATGTTTTTAACCTATCATAC
Organism: Tuctoria greenei; assembly: GCA_036927565.1. Classification (NCBI taxonomy): domain Eukaryota; kingdom Viridiplantae; phylum Streptophyta; class Magnoliopsida; order Poales; family Poaceae; genus Tuctoria; species Tuctoria greenei. The sequence goes on along the minus strand of JAYESD010000006.1, from coordinate 38,923,473 downwards.
CATGCTCTAGGGGCTTGTTTGAGACCGTACAAGGCTTTGGACAGTTTGTAAACATGATTAGGGAAATCTGAATTTTCAAAACCAGGTGGTTGCTTAACATAAACCTCCTCATCTATGTAGCCATTAAGAAAATCATTTTTAACATCCATTTGATAAAGCTTAAAACCATTAGATGCAACAAAAGCTAACAAAATTCTTATGGCTTCTAATCTAGCAACAGGAGCAAAAGTTTCATCAAAATCTAGACCTTCAACTTGAGTGAAACCTTGAGCAAGCAACCTAGCCTTATTCCTAACCACAACCCCATCCTCACTTTGTTTATTTTTAACCCATTAAGTTCAAATTAAAGTGTGACCTTAAGGTGGAGGTACAAGTTTCCAAACATTATTTCTTTCAAAATTTTCTAACTCTTCTTGCATGGCAATAATCCAAGATTCATTAGTGAGTGCGTGTGATATATCTTTGGGTTAAAAATAAGCAACAAAAGCAGAATGATCATGAGAGTTTGGATCGCAAAACCTTGACTGTGTGACTCGTTCGTGCAAGCTTCCAATAATTTGTTGTGGAGGATGACTTTTGAAAACCCGGACGGGAGTGGACACTTCACAAGCTTCTTCTTCTTCATGTTCATCACAAATCGATGAGCTGGTGACTTGAGGAGGATCTGGACCAGCAATGGTTGTCGCCGGTGCTGGCTGTGAATCAAAATCAGGAGCCGGAACAATGTCATTGGCTGCTGAATTTTCGGGCAGGAGTACCACTTCTTCCTCACCTTCAACGAAAATGCTCTCCCCCTGCGGATATGGATCCGGACCTACAATGTTTGAGCTAGTACCTTTGCTAGCTTCATCAAAAGACACTTCACAAGTCTCCACAATTTTGTTAGTGTCAAGTAAAAGCACACGATAGCCTCTAGTATGAGATGGATAACCAAGAAACATGCCATCAACAGATCTAGGTTCAAATTTATCAACATTACCATGTTTCTTAATAAAGCATTTGCAACCAAAGACCCGAAAGTGTGTAACACTAGGCCTATGTCCAAGCTAGAGCTCATATGGTGTTTTACCTAGCTTAGCGGGCAAGAAAACACGATTTGAGACATAACATGCAGTTGCAATCGCATCAGCCCAAAATTTCCTAGGAGTTTGATATTCATCAAGCATAGTCCTAGCCATCTCAACTAAGGTTCTGTTCTTTCTTTCTACAACACCGTTTTGTTGAGGTACATATGGTGAAGAAAATTGATGATCTATTCCATTTTCAGCACAAAAGTTATCAAAAGATTGATTTTTAAATTCAGTTTCGTTATCACTTCTAATTGTTCTTAAAGATCTTGGGTGATCGATTTATAATCTAAGAAATAAAGTTCTAAAGTGACTAAAAACTTCATTTTTATATGCCATAAAGTAAACCCAAGAGTATCTAGAATAATCATCAACAATCACAAGAACATACCATTTACCTCCGAAGGATTGAACACGTGAAGGTCCTACGGGGTCAAGGTGCAAAAGTTGACCCGGTTCAGTTGTCATGATCATTGTGAAATGAGTATGTGAACCTGCAACCATCTTAGCATGTCTACAAGAAGAGCACACAATTTCTTTGTCCCCTTTAAGCTTAGGCAGCCCACGTATGTGATCAAGAGCACTAACACACGTTAGATGATCAAAGCTTACATGACCAAGTCTACGATGCCAAAAATATAAGTCCTTTGAATCATTAGCAACTAGACACCTATGCTTATAGGAAGACATATCAAAATCATCTTTAAAAACTCTTCCAAACCGAGACATATTAAAAATAAGATCGCTATTTGAATTTACAACTTTGTAGCAATTTTTAGTGAAAATAATTTCCAGATTTTCATATAGCAGTTGTGAAACAGAATGCAAGTTGTATTTCAAATTTTTAACAAGTGCCACATCCTTCAAAGTGTAGTGATTATTTACTCTAACCAAACCCTTAGCAATTATAGAAGTTGAATAATTATCGACAAAAGTAACATTCTCTACACGTGACACAAAATAGAGGGAGGAGAACCATTCTTTGCTACCGGTCATGTGGCGTGAGCAACCTGAATCCACAATCCAAATGTTCTCCTTCCTCAAGCGTGTAACCTACTTAGAAGAACAATACGTCGATGACTCAATACTGGGGTTAGTCAAAAGGCATTTAGGAATTTAGTACTGAGTCACACGATGTCCAACAGGTATAACACGCGAAAGGTGAGATAAAACAGCAGGTTTATGAGCCAAAGCTTGAGGATTTTTGTACCCAACTGCTGTCCTACGAGATGTTACATGTGTAGCATGAAAAACTGTAGCTTTGGGAGCAAACTTTGCATGTTTTCGACTCATTACATCAGATTGCATGTTCCTATCATTTGGTTTAGCAAGTGTTGCAAATTTTGCATGAAAGTTATGAGATCTAGCAATTATTCTTTCCTTTTTCCATTGTTTAGCTAGTCTATAAAAAAAATCTATGACATGACCATCTCTACCACAGTAGGTACAATGAAATTTAACTTTGTGTTCATGTCTAGATGAGCAAGCAACATTTTTATTTGAAACCGAATGAGGCAACACTCCTGCAGATTTGAAAACCACTTTTTTTGTTTAGGAACTGTTTGAATCAAACCACTTCCTAATGAATTTACAATTTTAGGTGGATGTGCCTTAGCATGAGCATGAGAATCAAAACCTAAACTAGTTTTATCATTTCAAGACTTGGAAGAATTCAGCAACAAGTTTAGGTTCTTATTCCCATTACAAAACCGATCTAATGTCCTATGCATGTTATCAAGTTTATTGGACAGATCAAGGCAATTTTCACATGAAGTTTTTCCTTTTAATTTGCAATTGGAACAAAATTTAACTTCACGAGAATGTCAAGCATTGTTCAATATAGAAATTTTATTCATAGCATCTTGTAGTTTCTTATCAAGATCATCACAAGTAGAACAATGCAAATCAAATGTAGAACAGCTTGCATCTTTCAAGTTTTTATCATTAAGTGCAGGAAGCTCTCTATTCTTTTCAGTTTCTAACTCAAGTTTATCAAGTGTGGAGGTGTGCGCACTTCTTAATGAGGACAATTGTTTATATATTAAATGACATGAGGGACACACATCATCACAAGGAATCAATGTTTTTAAAAGGTTGATTTCAGATTCTAGTGATTCAATTTTAGCAGCACTATCCCTAAGCTTTTTGTCCTTTTTCTTAACTATAATAGTGGCACGAGAAATAGCATCACACATTTCTTCGCAAGTAGGACATACCTCATCATTGTCGTTGTTGTGTTCTGCATCCTCCATACTTGATCTTGATTTGCCCGCCATGAAGCACAAGTTTGCCAAATCATCTTCATCTTCGTCACTTCCAATGTCCACATCGCTGGAACCAAGTTCTTGAAGTGCGGAGATAAAACTGCTCCAATTGACGTCCTATAAAACCCTTCTTTTTCTTCGTATCTTTTGCAGAGGAGTGCTTCATCCTTGTTTGCTTTTCATCTCGGGAAGTAGGACCGGGTTGCATCTCGAAGCGCATGTATTCTTTTTTGAACATGTCTTGCCTTACCTCCTTGATCGTATTGGATCCTTCGTGGTAGTCACAAAGTGCTTTTCACACATTGTATGCAGAAGGAAGGTGTGCAACACGGTCGAAGTCGCTTTGAGTTAATCCTTGTATGTTCAAGTTTCGAGCCTTGTTGTTGTTGTCGACATCTCTCAGATTTGTAGTTGTAACATGACCGTTTGATGGCACTTCATAAGGCTTGTATACCTTCTCCCATATTGCGAAGCCTTGAGCCTTGATGAAGGCTTTCATATGTAAGACCTATATGTGCTGAATACATTGGCTTGTAGTGAATACACTTGGCTTTGATGATAAAAGTTTTGAATATAACCAAAAACACCTTTTTATCAAGGTCCGACTCTAGCTCTGAGCTACAGCAAGGTCCGACGGTAGGTCCGGCTTGGTTTGTGTAGCTCCGTTTACGTTCGATGCTAGGTCCGACTAGCTTTGGTCAGCTCCGGTGAAGTTTTGTCTTTATCTCCGGCATGTCTTTGATAGCTCCGACATGTTTTTGATAGCTCCGACATGTTTTTGCTAAGCTCCGAGTTGATTTTTCTAGCTCCGGCTTTTGGGTTTACTAGTTCCAACTAGTTCTGGTTAGCTCCGGCGCTAGGTCCTGCTAGTTTTGTAAGCTCCGGCGGGAGCTTGGTTATACTAGTTCTGGTAAGCTCCGGCGCTAGGTTCTACTAGCTTTTGTTAGCTCCGGCTCAAGGTCCGGGTTGCTCTGGCAAGGTCCGGAACTTGACCGTAGTGCTTCTGCCTTTCATTTGCAATGTTTCGTACTTGCTTTACATTGTTGGAAAGATTGCTTAGTATTCATTTGCAAAGTTTTTGGTGCGTTTTGGTTGATATGGATGATATCGTGTTACTGTGGTTTTGCAACATGCTTATGTGAGGTTCTCACGTAAGGTGTTGTGTTCGGAACTAACTTGAGTCAAGTCAAGGACTTGGGCTCGTATGGATTGGTTGTTTATTCATGTGCAGGTGTTGCTTGAGTTCAAGACATGGCTGGTGACGGGATCCATTGGACTAGTCTCAGGGAGGAGATGAGGTTCCAACAACCAAATTCAGGAGGAATTGTGGTTGAGCTGATCAGGAGGTTGCGCAGCATGATTGAATCAAGAACAATGCATGTGAAGGTATCGTGGACGTCATTGGAAGATGTTTGCAAGTGTGCAAGGAGTGCATGGACGTGGCTACATGGTTCCGAGGCTTGATGAAAAGATGTGGACGTAAAAAATTGGTCGGAAAGGTCCAACCGACTAGGTTATGGACTCAGGCTGCGGCTGAGTCGGGTTTGACTCAAATATGGAAAGATTTGAGTTGGTTATGATAGGATTTCGTGTGGGTAACAAATTTGAGTTGTTTAGGAATGTGGGATACGTTTCTAAGGTGTTTGGAAGTCTTAAGATTGCTTCTATCTGCGTATAGAAGAATCTTGAGCAGTTATAGAAAGTTACGATTCGTGATCTGAGTAGGATTGGAGTCCTAGTTGATATTGGGTTTGCCTAAGGGCTGGTTATATAAGCTAGGGAGCCCAGAGCTCGTGGTGAACGACTTTGGGGCTGTTCCTCTTGTGTTCTATTGAATAAAATTCGTAGTTTGAAGGAACCTTTGTGCCTTGTTCGTCCGACTTGTTCCAGACAAGTTTTACTCGTCGAGTTTCTGGACAGCACTACCTTTCGTCGGTGGTTTTATCATAACTCGAGTTTTGCAGATCCAATTGACGTGATTCTTTTTGGGTTGTCTTCACAACTTGATTATCTATCATATGTCAAAATTTCACGGTCATTGGATTTGTGGTTTACACGAGTTTCTTTACAGAATTCCAGAACTGTTTTTCTCGGGTAGAGCAGATTGACCTTGTTTGATCTTTCGATCATAGCTTGAGTTTTTCTCGACGGATTTGAGTGATTCCTTTTGTGTTGTCTTGGTGACTTGATTCTCTCTAATATCTATCACTTTTGTCACGGTGAAACACATTTAGATTAGTCTCACATACAATTTCTTCAACACATCGTTTTTCTGCCGAAAGGGTTTGGGGTTTAATTGTTTCCGCTGCGTAAGATTTTTAAATCTACCATTCACCCCCCCTCTGGTAGCTTTTCACGTGCTCTTCGATCCTACAATTGGTATCAGAGCCACGGTGCTCTAATCTTTGAGATTTGCACGTGTTTTTTACTAATCATCATGGAGAAGTACTCCGCCAAACCATGTGTGTTTGCTGGTATTGATTTCCAGGTTTGGAAGGCACGCATGGAGGCTTTCATCCAGGTACAAGGCTTTGCAATATGAGAGAAGGTATACAAGCCTTACGAAGTGCCATCAAACGATCAAGTTACAGCTACAAATCTGAGAGATGTCGACAACAACAACAAGGCTCGGAACTTGATCATACAAGGATTAACTCAAAGCGACTTCGACCGTGTTGCACACCTCCGATCTGCATACGATGTGTGGAAAGCACTTTGTGACTACCACGAAGGATCCAACGCGATCAAAGAGGTAAGGCAAGACATGTTCAAAAAGGAATACATGCGCTTCGAGATGCAACTCGGTGAGTCTATTGATGACTTTTTTGCTCGCTTTAATAAAATTCTCAGCAACTTGCGTAGTGTCAATGCTAATTTTTCAGATGCTGAAAATGCTAGGCAATTGCTAAGTGCATTAGATATGTCAATTTGGGAGATGAAAGTCACATCTATTCGTGAATCTACTGTCATGAGTTCTCTTACATTAGATGTACTCTATTCTAAACTAAAAACTCATGAAATTGACATCCTAGCACGTAAGAACCCAAATAAGTCTATTGCATTTGTTTCACAATGTGATATGTCCAGCTCCGGCCAATCATCATCTTGCAATACTCTTGCTTTGTTGTCCTCACTAACCCTGGAGCAGATCGAAGAATTTCCAGAAGAAGAGTTGGCACTCATCTCTACTAGATTCTCAAAAGCATTGCAAAATGTGAGAACTAGAAGGAGAGGAAGCTCCGGACCTCAACACTGTTTTGAATGTGGTAAAACAGGACACTTTCATACAAAATGCCCTAACCTTTCAGGTCCGACCACCCGGGAAGAAAAACAAAGCAAGGTCCAGACCTCCTCTGGAAATTCCAACAAGAAGAAGAAAGGCACCATAGGACGCAAGATGATCAACAGTTTCATCACCGCGCTTCAAGAGTTCAGTTCAAGTGACGTGGACATTGGAAGTGATGAAGATGAAGATGATTTGGCAAACTTGTGCTTTATGGCGGGCAAGTCAAGATCAAGTATGGAGGAGGCAGAACACAACAGCGACAATGAAGAGGTATGTCCTACTTGCGAAGAAATGTGTGATGCTATTTCTCGTGCCACTGTTATTGTTAAGAAAAAGGACAAAAAGCTTAGGGATAGTGCTGCTAAAATTGAATCACTAGAATCTGAAATCAACCGTTTAAAAACTTTGATTCCTAGTGATGATGCATGTTCCTCATGTGATTTAATATATGAACAATTGTCCTCATTAAGAAGTGCGCACACCTCCACACTTGATAAACTTGATTTAGAAATTGAAAAGAACAAAGAGCTTGCTGCACTTAATGATAAAAACTTGAAAGATGCTAGCTGTTCTACAATTGATTTGCATTGTTCTACTTGTGATGATCTTGATAAGAAACTACACGATGCCATGAATGAAATTTCTATATTGAACAATGCTTTACATTCTCATGAAGTTAAATTTTGTTCAAATTGCAAACTAAAAGGAAAAACTTCATGTGAAAATTGCCTTGATCTGTCCAATAAACTTGATGACATGCATAGGACAATAGATCGGTTTTGTAATGGGAATAAGAACCTAAACTTACTGCTGAATTCTTCCAAGTCTTGCAATGATAAAACTTGTTTAGGTTTTGATTCTCATGCTCATGCTAAGGCACATCCACCTAAAATTGTAAATTCATTAGGAAGTGGTTTGATTCAAATAGTTCCTAAACAAAAAGGAGTGGTTTTCAAATCTGCAAGAGTGTTGCCTCATTCGGTTTTAAATAAAAATATTGCTTGCTCATCTAGACATGAACACAAAGTTAAATTTCATTGTACCTTCTGTGGTAGAGATGGTCATGTCATAGATTTTTGTTATAGACTAGCTAAACAACAGAAAAGGGAAAGAATGGTTGCTAGATCTCATAACTTTCATGCAAAATTTGCTGCACACATTGAACCGAATGTACAACCTGCTGTTTTGAGTCAAAAACATTCAAAGCTTACCTCCGGAGCTACTGATTTTTGTGCTACACAAGTAACATCTTATAGGTCAGTAGTTAAGAATAAAAAATCTCAAACTTTGACTCATAAACCTGCTATTTTGTCTCAGCTTTCGCGTGTTTTTCCTACTGCACGTCGCGTGACTCAGTACTGGATCCCCAAATGCCTTTTGACTAACCCCAGTATTGAGTCATCGACGTATTGTGCTTCTATGTAGGTTACACGTTTGAGGAAGGAGAACATTTGGATTGTGAATTCAGGTTGCTCACGCCACATGACCGATAACAAAGATTGGTTCTCCTCCCTCTCTTTTGTGTCACGTGTAGAGAATGTTACTTTTGCCGATAATTCTTCAACTCCTATAATTGCTAAGGGTTCGGTTAGAGTAAATGATCACTACACTTTGAAGGATGTGGCACTTGTCAAAAATTTGAAATACAACTTGCTTTCTGTTGCACAATTGCTAGATGAAAATCTAGAAATTATTTTCAATAAAAACTGCTACAAAGTTGTAGGTTCAAATAGTGAGCTTATTTTTAACATGTCTTGGTTTGGAAGAGTTTTTAAAGCTGATTTTGATATGTCTTCCTCTAAGCATAGGTGTCTAGTTGCTAATGATTCAAAGGACTTATATTTTTGGCATCGTAGACTTGGTCACGTAGGCTTTGATCACCTAACGCGTGTTAGTGCTCTTGATCGCATACGTGGGCTACCTAAGCTTAAAGGGGACAAAGAAATTGTGTGCTCTTCTTGTAGACATGCTAAGATGGTTGCAGGTTCACATACTCCTCTCACAATGAACATGACAACTGAACCATGTCAACTTTTGCATCTTGACACCGTTGGACCTTCACGTGTTCAATCCTTCGGAGGTAAATGGTATGTTCTTGTTATCATTGATGATTATTCTAGACACTCTTGGGTTTACATTATGGCGTCTAAGAATGAAGTTATTAGTCACTTTAGAACTTTATTTCTTAGATTATCATTTGATCACCTAGGATCATTAAAAGCAATTAGAAGTGATAATGGAACTGAATTTAAAAATCAATCTTTTGGTCACTTTTGTGCTGAAAATAGAATAGATCATCAATTCTCTTCACCATATGTACCTCAACAAAACGGTGTTGTAGAAAGAAAGAACAGAACCTTGGTTGAGATGGCTAGGACTATGCTTGATGAATATCAAACTCCTAGGAAATTTTGGGCTGATGCGTTAGCAACTGCTTGTTATGTATCAAATCGTATTTTCTTGCGTGCTAAGCTAGGTAAAACACCATATGAGCTTCGGTTTGGACATAGGCCTAGTGTTACACACTTTCGTGTATGAATCAAGAATTTGCAAAGGAAATCAAGTATGTGAGTTTTGCCTTTGGTACAGACGGAATGAATCCGTTTGGTGAAAAAAGGAGCATACACAGCACATGGCCCGTAGTCTTAACAATGTACAACCTACCGACGTGTTTGTGTCACAAAAGGAAATATATCTTGTTATCTGTTCTTATCCAAGGTCCGAAAAACCCGACATTGAAATTGATGTGTTCTTGGAACCTTTAATGGAAGATATGGCAAAATTGTAGAATGAAGGGGTATGTACATGGGATGAGTACAAGCGGGAGTATTTCATGCTAAGAGCAATGACATTCGTTACCGTGCATGATTATCCCAGACTGTTTACATTATCAGTACAAATGAAAGGGAAGAAATGTTGTTTAAGGTGCGTGGATAGAATTGGACTTCTATACCTCACTTCATCCAGAAAGACGGTGTACATGAGACACTGATGGTTCTTGACAGATACACACAATTATAGGAAGATGAAAGAACAATTTGATAACAAAATCGAAAAAGATACTGCACCAAAACCTTACAGTGGAAAACTTGTGTTCGAAATGGTCAAGAACATTCATATTGCTTTCGATAAGGACAAAAAATGTAAAAGAATTAAGATAAAGAAAAGTACATCTTCGGATGATACAACTGACATGTCTTTCAAGAAACAATCAATCTTTTTCAAGTATCTTCCATAATGGAAGCTGGAATTTGCGATGGTATTGACTTGATGCACGTCACAAATAATGTATTTGACAGCACCATTGGGACCTTGCTAGACATGCCGAGGAAAACAAAGGACGGATTAAATTCACGTATGGACCTAGTAAATCTTGATTTGAGACTAGAGCTTCACCCAGTAGAAAAGGCGAACGGGAAGCATTACCTTCCCCCAGCCAGCTACAACTTGATGCTAGAAGAGAAAAAACAATTTGTGAATGCTTGCGTGGGATCAAAGTGCCCATGAGTTTCTCATCCAATATCGGCAAACTAGTCTCGATGAAAGACTTGTCTTTATTCGGTTATAATTCTCACGACTGTCACATGATGATGATAGTGTTCCTTGCAATTGTAATCAGAGTCATCAAACCTGAGCATATAAAAGTTGTCATCATACGTTTGTGTTACTTCTTCAATGTAGTATCGCAAAAGGTGATAACACGTGAAGATTTAGACTATCTGAAAATATACATTGTCGAGACTATGTGCAAGCTTGAGATGTGTTTCCCACCATCCTTTTTTGATATGCAAGTACGCCTAATCATACATCTTGTTGATCAGATAAAATCATTGGGGCCGCTATATTTACATCATATGTTTTTGTTGGAGAGATATTTAGGAGTATTAAAAGGTTATGTGCGGAACCGTGCTCACCCAAAGGGTTCAATTATGGAAGGATACACGACTGAAGAAGTGATTGAGGGTTGCGCTGATTACATCAAAGATGGAAAATCGATAGGTGTGCCTATACCAGTACATGAGGGTAGACTACGCGGGAGAGGCAAAGTGGGTAAGAAAACTTTTATCGTTCAAGATTACAAGAATGTAAACTGTGCACATTTTGTTGTACTACAACATCTCGCAATAGCTGAGTCGTACATCGAGGAACACCAAATTGAGCTTCGTGATAAAAACCAAGACCGCACAGAGGACTGGATCATGAAAGAGCACAAAAGATGTTTCACTGAATGGTTAATGGACAAAAATATACCATACGGAAACACTATGTAAGAGGCAATAATGAAGAAGTTAGCTTCTGGCTCATCTGCTTTGGTGACATCATGGCAAGCATATGACATCAATGGTTACACATTTTACACTAAAGAAAAAGACGGTAAAAGTGTAGCACAAAATAGTGGTGTTCATGTTTAGGATTATGATTCACAAGGGCAAAAGACCACATACTTCGGGTTCATAGAGGAAATATGGGAACTCGATATAGCGAAAGAATGGTAATGCTCGTATTTAAGTGCTAATGGGTCAAACATCATGATGGTGTGAAAGTGGAAAATTACAAGTTGACACTAGTAGACTTAAAAAAAGAGGGTTATAAATATGACCTGTGGGTTCTCGCCGATAGTGTTTCACAATTTTTTATGTTCAAGATCCAGAAACTGAGAAGATGCACGTAGTTGTTTCTGGAAAGCAAAATATTGTTGGAGTTGAGAATGTGGGAGATAATGAAGAGGAATATAATCAGTATGAAGATATGTACCTTTTCATTAAACCAGAAAACATCAAGCGCACGGAGAGAAGCATTAAAAAGAATTTGAATCCCTATATGCGAGAAGATGTCAATGCTGGAAAAATTTATGATATATATTGTATATATTTGTATCTTCTGAAATCAACTTAGAACAATGCTCTATTTCAGCTTTAGATAGCATGTTTCGAACATTATTAAATTCAGCTTCTGTTTCGAACATTATTAAATTCAGTATGTGTATATAAATTTCTTCTGACCTATGATGATCAGGCTTGCCTTCCAATAGCTCGGTTCCAAACAACATCTAGAAGCACAACTCTTGAAGCTCGTGTCAAGCTAATCCCTTCACAGCAAGCTCTTGTAGATGCAAGTAACACCCGAGACTCATCATTTGAATTGTTAAAAGCTTCAATTGAAGTCTGACGATACTTCCCGTCCATTTGAGGGCGTGTTTGGATAGGAGTGGATCCACTTCAATATAAGTGGTTTGAGGTGGATTGAGGAGAAAATTAGTTCATTCTTCAATTCAATCCACTTCAATCAAATTAGATTGAGTACACCCAAACAAGCACTGAAAGATTTCTTTCTCTTCTCTCCATTTTAAAAACTTACGAAGATGCTACTTTATCAGTTCTAATGGCTGAATATATTGACTACAAATCAGTACCATCTCTCTTAGTGCTTCACACAAGCGACGAAGCGTACAACTTCAATCACAAATCTTGTTTTTACCATTTTCATAGGAATTTGACCTTAATCTTTCAAGCATAGATTTATCAATAATTGAAGCTTCCTCATGAGACATGTTAATGACAATTAAAAGTGAAGGGTGTGTTGAAGCTAACGAAATCTCAACGGGACTGAAGACAAAGAGATGTTGCATATGAGTGACAATGTCTAGGTTAGATAGCATGAAGCTATGATGACAACATTCAACAACATAAAAAGTGATGCCAAGGTTATGCTTGCATCAACCAAGACATGTTGTGAGGGTATAACACTTGTTGGAGGTGCCCCAAGAAGTGTTATACCCTCACAACATGCCTTGGTTGATGCAAGCATAACCTTGGAATCACTCTTCACGTTGTTGAAGCTTGTCATTATAGCTTCACGCTGTTTAACCTGGACATTGCCACTCATATGCAGGATCTCTTTATCTTCAGTCCTATTCAGATTTCGTTAGCTTCAACACATCCTTCACTTATAACTGCCATTAACATGTGTGATAAAGAAGCTTCACTTATTTGATAAACCTATGCTTGAAAGATTAAGGTTAAATTCCTATGGAAGTGTAAAAACAAGATTTGTGATTGAAGTTGTACGCTTACTCGCTTGTGTGAAGCACTAAGAAAGTAGGTACTAATTTTTAGTCAATATATTTAGGCATTAAAACTGAGAAAGGAGCATCTTCCTAAGTTTTCAAATGGATAAGAGGGAAATAAATCCTTCAAATGAATGGGTAAGTCCTTCCAAGGATCGCCAGACTTCAAATTGACGCTTTCAACAATTCAAATGATGAGCCACGGGTGTTACTTGCATCTAAAAGAGCTTGGTGTGCAGGGATTAGCTTGATAGGAGCTTAGAAGCATCACAAGCGGTTCTTAAACAATGATCGCCCCTGAAAATCATGTATTTTCTCAGGTGTTGGTTAATTAAGAACCGCCTATGATGTTAGCTACATCACAGGCGGTTCTTAATCAATAACCGCCTGAGAAAATAATGTATTTACCCAGACGGTTGTTTCTTAAAATCTGCTTGTGATGTTCTGTCATCACAGGCGGTTAATGTATTATTTATCATCATAATCGCATTTTTTTACGGACCGTCTGTGTTTAAAAAATCGAGGTGCATGTGAAAATGCTTTTTGTAGTAGTATCAATAATTAAATGCATGTCTACATACCATCATGAGGCCGTGCTGGAGTAAGACCGGTATCTTGCTGGCCGACGAGCCGTCGGCGCGTCCGCTCGGGATCCGCTGCAAGCTCAAAATGTACCTGTCACTGGTCGTGACTTGCATAGATTACAACAATATTGTGTTCATCATAAATAAAAATCTAGCTCAAAAATCAACGATTAGTGGTCCAGTCCGTGATGAAGCTCCCATTTTTTTCTCACGGTGTGCTCTTCACATTTGTATCCGAATGGCAGCACTCTTGTCTGGCAGGTGCCGGTCACCGCCATAGCCGCCGCCGCCTCCGTGCTGGCCGTGCTGCCACCACTGCTCCCAAACAGAGCGGAATGGCCAAGTTGACTACAGCTCTACAGCTGCTTTTCCTTCCTTCTGACGACATCGCCGGTGCTAATTTTACCCGTGTGATTTGTTCTTCCGTTGATTCTGTCGATGAACAATCGACACGAGCATTTCCATCTCACTGCGTGTCGGTATTTTATACTGCATACAATTGATGATCGATCGTGTCATTTCCAGCGCAGTTTGAATGCCGCCACGCCGGGGTGTGGTGTTCCAAATAAATGGGGTACCATTTAATGTAATCATTTAACCGGTGAATACAATGCTTTATTAATCTTGTTTTTATTATACTGGTCTCTCCAACCGTTGTTACAGGGAGTGGAAAAACAAAGTTCTGATGATTACAATGGAGAACCACCAATCGCCGTTCACTGACAAGAGCACTCGCCTGTGTTGTTTTAACATGTACGGTATGTGAAGCTCAAGTTGTTTAATTTGGTTGGCCACTTCAGGTACGGCACCCTAATGTGTACGTTCGACAACGCAGTGGGGTTCACACGTATTCTGGCAACAACATCTTCTATACTACGTAAGAAAGGCTCATTCGAGACATGCTCGAATGAAAAAGAGAGACGAACAAACGGTGCATCTCGATCGTTGTGTCTCACATTATGTTGTCATCAGAGACGAGCGGCAGACGTGTCGTCGATCATACTAACTGCGATACAAACTCAAAGAAAGCGTGTCTCATTTTTTTAAGTCATAACAGACGGGCTTTACGAGGTCATTGGAGCCGAGCAAGGCACGCGTCGCCCATCATCGTAGATGAGAGACACGTTCTAATACAGCGCGTCGCAGATATGTTGACAAATCCGAGACGGTCTTTATGATAGCCGTCACACATTTGTTGACTGATCTGAGACGTGCTATAAGAAAGTGTGTCTCCTTTATTTAGGTAATCCATGATATCCTCTGTTACAACACGTCGTGGATTGTTTATAGGCAGGTTTAGTGCGGCGCTAACACAGACGTCTTCTATTAGGTGCCCTGTCAGGACCCGCCTTTCATGGGTCCACTTGTGCTTCCCGTACCAATCCCTAGATCAGTAGTTGGTACTCACAACACAATGTATAGAGGTCCATACACGAATATTTATTATAGAACCTTTATGGTCTTACAAGCATTGTCTTAGAATACATTCAATCGTGACTTAACAGGGTCACTGGATACATAAAAGTAGAGCTACAACAACATTGATACGGCTCCATTCCCTCAAGCATCCTTGAGAGCAGGACTAAACCTATTCCTCATCCTCGCACGACACTTCGTCATCTTCATCCTCTTCTGGGTGGCAACATATTAATGAAGAGTGAGTACATAAGGTACTCCGCAAGCTCTAACACTACTCAAGGGGAGGTGTTTCATGCAATTGGGCTTGTAGGAAGGAGAGGGCATATGGCTTAGTTTTGTCGAAAAGCATTTTATGCAAGATTATCTTTAAAAAGAGTTTTGCAATATGAGGGAGAAGTCGATGAATCAGTATTATTATAGTTGGCGGGATGGAGTTTTAGACCATCCCGCCAGTTCTCTCACTTTTAGATGAGTCTTCGGACCCATGGCCCTGATGACTCCAGCACGCATGCCAACACTTTCCAAAAACACGGCAGCCTCATCTACCCCCACACACACTTCAAGGAAATGCACTAATGCTAATAAATAGGAGCCCAAAGCATAGTGTGCCAAAACTGTGACAATAGCTATCCGGATAGATTAAGACTCTGCAGAGTTTGTACACTTTACCCACATGCCATGCACACCTAGAAAGGGTATGACATGACGCTCATCCCATCTTCCCTGCGTAACCCCACAATTACACCTCGGCCCGACGCAGGGGCTATTCGGGCAATGCCTACCCAGCTAGACATCAGATGACCCTCGGTCTCTATGCCATTTCCTGGTCCACCCTGCCCTCTATGGCTCTCCAGGTTTTCTCTTGAGGCAGTTACCAAAAAGTAAGGCGATTCCTGCATAGCCAATACAGGTTCTGTGGTTGTACGAAATCACTATGTTGAGGTCAAATGAACCGGTCCTTATATTGGTGAGGCGGCTCTATCCGTCCTTGGCAAAAGGACTAGTTTGGAACACACAACATCGAATTAAACTGAAGTACTCAGCAAAAGGCTAGTCCGGAAAACATGGTCATTGTAGGATTGAAGAGCACGTGAAAAGCTACCAGAGGGGGGGGGGGGTGAATGGTAGATTTAAAAATCTTACGCAATGGAAACAATTAAACCCCAACCCCTTCAGCAGAAAAACGATCTGTTAAATAAATCGTGTGTGAGATTAATCTAAACGTCTTTCACCGTGACAAAAGTGATAGATATCAGAGAAAATCAAGTCACTAAGACAACACAATAAGAATCACTCAAATCCGTCGAGAAAAACTCAAGTTATGATCGAAAGATCAAACAAAGGTCAATCTGCCCTACCCGAGAAAAACAGTTCTGGAACACTGCAAAGAAACTCATGTAGATCAGAAACCACAAATCCAATGACCGTGAAATTTTGACAGATGGTAGATAATCAAGTTGTGAAGGCAACCCAAAAAGAATCACGTCAATTGGCTCTGTAAAACCGGAGTTATGATAAAACTACGTACGAAAGATAGTGTTGTCCAGAAACTCGATGAGTAAAACTTGTCTGAAACAAGTCGGACGAATAAGGCACAAAAGTTCCTTCAAACTACGAATTTTGTTCAATAGAACACAAGAGGAACAGCCCCAAAGTCGTGCACCACGAGCTCTGGGCTCCCTTGCTTATATAACATACTCGAAAGCCAACTCAACTCAAACCAGGAACCTAATCCTACTTTGTTCACGAATTGTAACTTTCCATAACTGCTTAGGATTCTTCTATACGCAGATAGAAGCAATCTTAAGACTTCCAAACACCTTAGGAACGTATCCCATATTCCTAAACAACTCAAATTCGTGACCCACATGAAATCCTATCATAACCAACTCAAATCTTTTCATATTTGAGTAAAACCCGACTCAGCCACAACTTGAGTCCATAACCTAGTCGGTTGGACCTTTCCAACCAACTCTTTACGTCCACATATCTTCATCATGTCTCGGAACCATGTAGCCACGTCCATGCACTCCTTGCACACGTGCAAACATCTTCCAATGACGTCCACGATACATTCATATGCACTGTTCTTGATTCATACATGCTGCGCGACCTCCCGATCAACTCAACCACAATTCCTCCTGAATTTGGTTGTTGGAACCTCATCTCCTCCCTGAAACTAGTCCAATGGATCCCGTCACCAGCCATGACTTGAACTCAAGCAACACCTGCACATGAATAAACAACCAATCCATACGAGCCCAAGTCCTCGACTTGACTCAAGTTAGTTCCGAACACAACACCTGATGTGAGCACCTCACATAAGCATGTTACAAAACCACAGTAACACGATATTATCCATATCAACCAAAACGCACCAAAAACTTAGCAAATGAATACTAAGCAATCTTTCCAACAATGTAAAGCAAGTATGAAACATTGCAAATGAAAAGCAGAAGCACTGCAGTCAAGTTCCGGACCTTGCCAGAGCAACCCGGACCTTGAGCCGGAGCTAACAAAAGCTAGTAGAACCTAGCACCGGAGCTTACAAAACTAGTCGGACCTTGATAAAAAGGTGTTTTGGTGATATTCAAAACTTTTATCGTCAAAGCAAGTGTATTCACTACAAGCCAATGTATTCAGCACACATAGGTCTTACAGTCATCATACTATTACCAAAGCACTCATCGCCGATTGGTGGATTACACCGAATACGCAGCTGCAGGTGGTATACCTCTTAGGGAGCCCGCGACATCCCATCACATACCCACCTTGACCACCCTTCCCCTTCACCCACATAGTTAATTAATCACTCACCCATATCCTAACTCACGCCACCAAACTCCTTTTAACACATTTCATAATCATGTATATCGTGTGTAGTGGTTCGCGACACGAACATCGCAGAGGTTCCTAAGCATAGTACTAACAAGGAGGTGGTCACATCACTGCTATAGTGCGGTGATGAAGTTGTTAGGTTTTCAAGAGGTTGTGTTGTCAAAGTCAAGGAGGGGATTGTGATAGTCACTGCTATTATCGTAACTGATGCAGTGTCTTGTTTCAAGCCATTCATAGCAAGTAACTACTGTGTTACTGTTCATCGTTGGCTAGTGGCTAACACCGATATTCAGTCATCAACATAGCTCATGCTACCACATTTGAAGTGGTTCATAACATAGCAACATTTCAAAATAGACATACAGTCATGCAATGAAAACAGACAATAGGTGCGAGTGCAAAACATAGGTGAAATATGATCAAGGAGTTAGAGCTTGCCTTCAAATTGGTTGAGGAGGTCTTCCTCGAAATTCGGGTCTTCCTCAATGTCCTCATTCACTATAATATAATTAAGGGGGTAAATACACAACAATAGAAGTCCAATACAGGGAATAACATTCAAGGAACTATTTATTAAAGTTTTTGTTGTCGTCTCCCTAATCGTTCTTGGGATTACTGTGAGTTGTTGGGTACCTTCCATGTTCTATCCTATTTTTTATAGCTATTAGCTTAATACACTATTTTGTAATATTTATTAGGGCCCTATTTCCAAGCTAATATGTCCTGATAACCCTCTACTGTTTTCACAATTTTTCTAGAATTTTTCTGTATGCAAAAATGTGTTTTTCACATATTTGGGTACAGTCTCGGGTATCCTTAGCGGTTCCAGCGCGTTGACAGGGACTTGAGAGTGGGACCTTTCACTCTCTTTGTACGCGCGCGCGTGCACCTATCCGAGCTAGCGGGCTGGCTGAGGGGCCCAGACGGCAGTGGTCATTGGTTCCCTGCGCGGGTGGTTTGTGGGCCCCTCTAGCAGGCCACGGCTCTACGGTCCTCATGGACTGAGCGCACACTCCCCCTCGCGCAACACGGGGCCCAGCTGGCGTGGCGCGGCTTGGCTGATGTGGTAAGCCCGCCTGCGTGGTGCCCAGCTGGCTGCCGCGTCGCCGCAACGTTCGCACGGTAGGGGTGCCGAAACAGGGGAGCGATGGCTGCACGACGGGGTCTTCACCGGTGGCTCACCGGAACCCCTCTGTCGGTCGACTCTGAGACGCTCCGATGCAGTGGCGGATTCCTGGGGGTGAGGCTGTAGGATCGAAGAGCACGTGAAAAGCTACCAGAGAGGGGGGTGAATGGTAGATTTAAAAATCTTACGCAGCGGAAACAATTAAACCTCAACCCCTTCGGCAGAAAAACGATCTGTTAAAGAAATCGTTTGTGAGACTAATCTAAACGTGTTTCACCATGAAAAAAGTGATAGATATCAGAGAGAATCAAGTCACGAAGACAACACAAAAAGAATCACTCAAATCCGTTGAGAAAAACTCAAGTTATGATCGAAAGATCAAACAATGGTCAATCTGCCCTACCCGAGAAAAAAACAGTTCTGGAATGCTACAAAGAAACTCGTGTAGATCAGAAACCACAAATCCAATGACCGTGAAATTTTTATAGATGATAGATAATCAAGTTTTGAAGACAACCCAAAAATAATCACGTCAATTGGATATGTAAAACTCGAGTTATGATAAAACCACCGACGAAAGGTAGTGCTGTCCAGAAACTCGATGAGTAAAACTTGTCTGGAACAAGTCGGACGAACAAGGCACAAAAGTTCCTTCAAACTACGAATTTTATTCAATAGAACACAAGAGGAACAGCCCCAAAGTCGTGCACCACGAGCTCTAGGCTCCCTTGCTTATATAACCAGCCCTTAGGCCAACCCAATATCAACTAGGACTCCAATCCTACTCAGATCACAAATCGTAACTTTCCATAACTGCTCAAGATTCTTCTATACGCAGATAGAAGCAATATTAAGACTTCCAAACCCCTTAGGAACGTATCCCATATTCCTAAACAACTCAAATTCGTGACACACACGAAATCCTAACATAACCAACTCGATACTTTCCATACCGAGCCATAATCGACTCCACCGCAGCCAAAGTCATCAACCAGTACGATCCGATCCTTCCGACCAGATCTTTCCTTCCTTATCCCATCTTCGGAACCATGTTTCCACGTCATGCACCGCATGCATACGTGCGAACACCTTCCTTCGACGTTCAGTAACCTTCATATGCACTGCCCTTGATTCAATCATCCTGCGCGACCTCCTGATCAGCTCAAGCACAGTTCCTCCCGAATTTGGTTGTTGGAACCTCATCTCCTCCCTGAGACTAGTCCAATGGATCCCATCACCAGCCATGACTTGAACTCAAGCAACACCTGCACATGAATAAACAACCAATCCATACGAGCCCAAGTCCTCGACTTGACTCAAGTTAGTTCCGAACACAACACCTTACGTGAGAACCTCACATAAGCATGTTGCAAAGCATAGCAAAACGATATCAGCCATATCATACAAAACGCACCAAAAACTTAGTAAAAGAATACTAAGCAATCTTTCCAATCATGTAAAGCAAGTATGAAACATTGCAAATGAAAAGCAGAAACACTACGGTCAAGTTCCGGACCTTGCCAGAGCATCCCGGAGCTTGAGCCGGAGCTAATAAAAGCTAGTAGAACCTAGCGCCAGAGCTTACCAAAACTAGTACAATGAAGCACCTGTCGGAGCTTACCAAAACTAGTAGATCCTAGCATCGGAGCTTACCAAAAACTAGTCAAAACTAGTCAACCCAAAACCGGAGCTAGACAAAGTACGTCGGAGCTTAGCAAAAGCATGCCGGAGCTATCAAATATATGTAGGAGCTATCAAATATATGTCGGAGCTATCAAAGACATGCCGGAGCTAAAGATAAAGCTTACCGGAGCTAATCAAAGCTAGTCGGACCTAGCATCGAACGTAACCGGAGCTACCCAAACCAAGCCGGACCTACCGTCGGACCTTGCTGTAGCTCAGAGCTAGAGTCGGACCTTGATAAAAAGGTGTTTTGGTGATATTCAAAACTTTTATCATCAAAGCCAAGTATATTCACTACAAGCCAATGTATTCAGCACATATAGGTCTTACAATCTCCCCCTTGATGAATGCATTGGCAACACCATTTAAAATCCGAACATTGGCTTATTCACATAAAAGTTTTGAAAGCAATTTCTCCCCTTTTGTAAATCAAAAGTAAAGTGAGAAGAATAAAAAATTATCCCATATTATCTCTCCACCTTTATTGTCTCTCCTTATGCATATATTCTCTTTCTCTTCATGCTTATCTCTCCCCCTTTGACAATGTATTCAGCAAGTCATGAGCATATAAACAATTTATCTCTCACTCTTTAGTTGTTATGAGCATATTATAACATATACATATAAACAAGGCTCATCCAAGTCATACTATCAAGTAAAACTTGCACTATCACATCAATGAGATACATAAAGTAGTGTAAGCCATCACTACAGGAATCCCGACGATTTGCGACGGCCGTGGCCGTCGCAAATAAGCCAAATGCCGTCGCAAATAAACGATTTGCGACGGCTTTCTTTATTTGCGACAGTTTTTAGCCGTCGCAAATAAATCGTTGCAATTAAGCTTATTTGCGACGGCCACCATCGCAAATAAGCTTTAATTGCGATGGCTAGGAAGGGCCGTCGCAAGTTATTGCCGCGGGCCGGTGGGCCCCACAACCTTATTTGCGATGGTGTCGCCATCGTAATTAAAGCTTATTTGCGACGGCCCGGCTGTCTCAATTAACTGCCTCTATTTGCGACGGCTAGGAAGGGCCGTCGCAAGTTATTGCCGCGGGCCGGTGGGCCTCGCAACCTTATTTGCGACGGCCCGGCTGTCGCAATTAAGTGCCTCTATTTGCGACGGCTCGACCGTCGCAAATAAGTCCAGTGGGATGGGCCCACGGGTCCACCTCCAGGGCCCACAGAGCTATTTGCGACGGTTGTGCCGTCGCAATTAAACCTTATTTGCGACGGCCAGGCCGTTGCAAATAGCAGTGGCCTAATTGCGACGGCCTGGTCCCTTATTTGCGACGGTACTGTATAAAAAGCGGTCGCAAATAAGGTTTTTTTATTTTAAAAAAAAAACAGAAAAAACTACCCGGCTCGATGGCCAGAATCACAGAATAGATTCAATACACACATTATATACACATAGCAAAGATCATCATCACAGAGGAAACATCATCATAATCACAAACTAATAAATTCCAATACATCTCACATCGTCATCAACAAAGCAAACAAAAGGGCTCACTCGCCCATCTGACGTCCGTAGCCACCTCCGAAGTCGAAGTCGTCATCGCGCCTCATTCCAGGCGGCGGTAGCGACGGTGACGGCGTTTGTGCAGCCATCGCGGATCCCTGCAATTAATGAAACTTAGAGTTAGAATATAAATACATCAACATCTCTCTCTCCCTTCCTCTCCCTCTATCTTCATCTGGATCCCCTCTCTTCCTCTCTCTTTTCATTTCTCTCTTTGTCTCTCACTCTATCTTTCTCTCTCACTCTATCTCTCTATTGATATCCTTTTCCCTCTATCTTCCTCCCTCTATCTCCATCTACATCTCCCTCCCTCTATCTTCCCCTCTCTCTATCTCCATCTACATCTTACTCTCTCTCTTCATTCCTATCCTACTCTATCTATCTTTCACTCTTTCTTCTGTCTCACTTTCTTCTATCTCTATCATTCTTCTATCTCAATCATTTTCTTCTATCTAACTATCTCTCTCTTTCATCTATCTCAATCTTATTATACTGGAGAAGAAGGATTACATAGAAACTTACCTGACCCGTTGAAGAAGGATCGCCTGGAAGGACTGGTGGTAGTACCGGTAGCTGGATTCCCAGACCTTGCGCCCGAGCGATGGCCTGTCATTGCAAACATTAAATGCTATCTATTAGTAAGTCATTTACACTGAATTAATGAGAATTTTAGTTTTTATTTTGTTACCTCCATTGCTTCCTGCATCTGCGCCAACGCTGCTGCCTGGGTTTGGATCGTGGCCTCCATCGCGATCCTTTGGCGTTCCGCCGCCCTCCTTTCCTCCTCATGTCGCCTTTCGTTTTCTTCTACAGTTTCTCGGAGGGACTGCATCTCAATGTCCCTCTGCGATACGCGGCGACCTCCTGTGCCCGAAGCCTGCGTGGAGCTGCCTCTCGCAGGTCTCCCTGCCCTCGAGTCGACAACTCCGTCGAATATGGCGAGCCTATAAAAAAGAGAGTCAGTAATATGAAATTGAAATATCTTGAATACTTTGAATTGAAAACGATAAAATGACTTGTAAACTCACCTTCCGTGTGCTTTTCCACCACCAGTTGCATACGCGGCTTGAGGATCGATCGGTTGATGTTCCCAATCGAAATCCTCGCAGTGTATCTTCCTAGCCTCCTCCCCGTACTTAGCCTGCAAAACAAGAAAACCGTGTAAGTTCAACAATCTATATAGTTATATTTAATATGAATGATTTCTAAACTTACCAACCGCTCGGCTGCAGCCTGACTGCACCCCGTCGGCTGAGAAGGGTCCCTGTGACCTCTCTTCCAGACCTCAGCAGGGGTGGGCGGCACCCCCGTCTCGCGCTCCTGTCAATACGTGTTAGTACGAACAATATATTATTAATATATAAACATAAGTTACACACACTTACCATGCGTTTAGCTAAATGCAAGTGGTTATCTTTCCCGTGCCTGCTCTTCCCCTCCACCCCTCTGCAGTCTCGAGCCTTCTCAGACTTAGCTTTAAACTCGTCGCTAGCCCAGTAGCGACAAAGGGCCCGAAATGCATCGGTCCGACCCTGCAACCAGCTCACGTGGCCCTGCACATAGTTGGAAGTCGTTAAAAATACCATCGAGGCAATTATCAGAAAAAATACTTACTACACTCCACGTACCTGCGCGTACTCCTCCTTCGTCAGGTGCCTCTCGCTCTCTTGCCGGAAGTGTAACACGTGCTGCTGGTTCGCCTTCAAGTGCTCATTAATAATTTGAACACGGGCGTTCGACAAAGATTGTCGAAGCGCCTTGGCAGCGTTGAAGTGAAACACTCACCTCACATCCTCAAACAGGCGACGGTCGTTCGGGTCCTCTAAAGTATATCTTGCCTACGATAAAGAATATATTGAAGAGATGTTCACTAAAAGAGTTTAGGAGTTGTAACTTAGAAAATTTTTTAACATACTTACCATAAAATCGGCCCATACGGCCTCCTGAAGGTTGTCGTGCTCCTGGTGATGGACGCGTGCGTAGTCCTCCCACGAAAGAGCGGGCACCCCGTCGATGACCCCGGGATAGTGCAAACCCACTATGGACCCGAGGACACCGTTCACCGGTCTGTGGTGTCTCTCACCGGTGAAAGACGTGTCGACCCAAGCCCTGTAAGATATTTATTCATTCATTACTTAAGTAAACAAAAGAAATTAAAATTGAACACGATAATTTTTATTACCTGTCTCCGACTGGACGAATCACGATCCTCTGTGAACTCTGTGAAGGTACCGCGGGAGGAATGACAAAGTGAGTCCTCCTCGTCCTCCGCGTCTGCTGGGGCGCCACGTCAGGTGACCAAGACGGCTCCTCACCAGCCGAGTCAAAGGCCTCAGGAACAAACTCATCGCCAGCCGGGGGCTGGCTGGCCGAGGGCTGGCTCGCCGAGGGCTGACTCGCCGAGGGCTGGCTGGTCGAGGGCTGCCTCGCCGAGGGCTGGCTCACCGAAGGCGCCGCAGCCTCTGAGTCAGCCGGTGAGGACTACAACATTCAAATGATTCATAAGTAAGTTTAATGTGAATTTGAATTTAAAGAATTTGTCAAAAACGAGTGACATTTACCTGTGACGAAGCTATAGAGCTGGTCTGAATGTGCCCCAACAGCTGAGAGTGTCTGCTGCCAGTCGACGAGGCACCAACGAAAGCGTCCTCAGGTCTAGAGGGGTAGAACCCCCTCGTCGACGGTACCTTCTTACCCTTCTTTGACGCCATCCTGTTGTAATTAGATAATTAGTAAATATGCAAATAAAATATACAAAATTCATGTTACTATCTTCAAGAAAACATTACTTGTAGTCACTTTCAAAATTCATCAACATCATTGTCATGTGCCTGTGCCCTACTCCTTAAACCAGCCCAAGGATCTTCAATCGTGGCCTGTTCTAATTTTCATTTTCGCGTATCATCTGCCTCTACATCTTCAACGTCTTCAACATCTCCAACTAATTGATCGAGTCCTGCACCAAGCTCGACGATAAAAGTGTCTGGCAACTCTTCTTCTTGGTACACTTCTTCAACGTCATCGCTATCATGGTAACCATCATCCCCAAGAGTATATAGCCGCTCACGAGGATTCACCTTATATACCACCCACCAAGCACTGAGCTTCGTGCATGGATAAGGTAGATAATACACTTGTTCAACTTGATGCGCAAGAACAAATGTATCGTAACCTCGTAGTCGGTCCTTATGTTTCACTTCCACCATTCCAAATTGGTTTTCTCGAGTTCCATGAGTACGATCAAACCAGTCACAGTCAAAGAAGACAACTCGAAGGGTCTTATTTCCGGTAAAAGTAAATTCAAGGATTTTGTTAATGATACCATAATAATCGGTTAAATTCCCTTGAGTGTCCATTGCTCTCGTCACAACACCGGAATTTGATGTTGCCACGAGAGGACGATGAGCTTCAAAATGAGTTGTACGGAATCGGAAGTCATTTATGTCATATAGACCATAGCTTCTAACATTCACCAATCCATAAGATAGCTGCCGCAAATCTTCATGGACATTGTGAGTCCGACACTGTTATAAAAGACGAGAGAATATTACATAATACTTCTTTAATAATAATTTATAATACATAGAAGACGAGAGAATATTACATATTCTCGAAACCAAGATAGAAAACTCTGCCCCCCATTTATTCCTTCCTTTCGCATCGCTTCTACTTGTTTGGCCGTAGGTTGATGCATATGTGGCCAATATTGTCCGTGGAACTCGCTGAACATGAAAAAACATCTTTTAGAGTACATGTGTAGCAAAATATGTCGATTAGCATAAACGTAGGAGAAACAATTACTCGAAGTATTCTTGCATGCCTTCTATATTTGCGTACATGTAGAGTAAAGCAACAGTCCTTTCCTGTTCGGATAGCACGTAGGTCGTGTAGCTACCAACGGTGGCGCCTCTCGTTTGAAAAATGGAAAGGTCGCTTAGAGGGGGTGTTTCATCCACATAGTACCGCATCGCCGAAGTATTGATATTGTTTTCTTCCGCAAAGTAGACACTTGAAAAGTATCCTACTTCCTTAAGAGCATATGCTTCAGCGATGCACCCTTCCACCCTTGCCCTGTTGCCAACCATTGGTTTCAAATATCGTAGTGCTCTTTCAATGTGATACATCCACCTATATTGCACAGGACCACCAACTTTAGCTTTGAATGGAAGATGGATAAGCAGATGTTGCACTGGATTGAAGAAACCCGGTGGAAATTTTTTTTCCCTCTTACATAAAAGTATGGGTATCTATTCTCTAACTTATCCATCATCCCGATCTTGATTTCTTTAGCACAAAGCTGTCTATAGAAATAGTTGAGCTCTGCTAAAACCTTCCACACCGCATCATCTAGATAGCCTCGGAACATAACAGGTAGGAGTCTTTCTATTATAATGTGATAATCATGACTCTTCAACCCAGTGAGGTTTCCTGTGTTAACATTTACGGCTCGTTTCAGTCTAGCTGCGTAACCATCTGGGAATTTCAAAGTTTTCATCCATTTCATAACTTCTTTCTTTTCTTTCGATCGAAGACAGAAAGAAGCACGTGGCTTTCCACCACTTTCAGAGATTTCAAGAGTTGGACGGTGACAAATGTCTACCAAATCTAGTCTAGCTTTATAATTGTCTTTCGTTTTGCCAGGCATATCCATGCAAGTGCTTATGATACTTTCGCTCATATTACGCTCCTGATGTATGACATCAATGTTGTGCATTGGAATCAACGACTTCACATATGGTAGCTCCCAAAGTCCACATATGTGAGTCCAATTGTGTTCCTCTCCATAACCTACGAAATATCCAGGACGACCTTCATCAGGCACCAGTTTGTCCAACATATCAAAAATTTCTGACCCGTTGAGACGCTTCGGTGGTCCTTTAGTGACAACAGTGTTCTTTCAAAAGACATGCCTCTGCTGCCTAAATATATGATTCGAGGGCAGCCAACGTCTGTGACAATCGAAGTAAGATATTTTGCCTCCATGAGTTACTCGAAAACAATCCGTGTCTGAAGCACATATCGGACACGTCAGACGACCGTGAGTGCTCCATCCGGAAAACATGCCGTATGCTGGCAAATCATGGACGGACCACAAATAAGCAGCTCGAAGGTTGAATTTCTGCTTCTTGTAACTGTCGTACGCTTCGACTCCTGTCCACAAGACTTTCAATTCTTCGATCAGCGGTTTTAACATCACGTTGAGACGTGACCCGGGATGATCAGGTCCAGGTACAATGAGGCTGAGAAACATGAACTCGTTCTTCGTACAAAAAGCAGGTGGGAGGTTGTACGGAATGACAAAGACAGGCCAACATGAGTATGGCGTGGCATTCGTACTGAACGGTGAGAATCCGTCTGTCGCTAATCCGATGCGAACATTCCTCGCATCACGAGAAAAGTCTGGATCGAAATGGTCTAGCGCCTTCCATGCATCACCGTCAGACGGATGCGTCAAGAATTCTTTGTTCTCACGTTTACCTTCTTTGTGCCATCTCATGTGTCTTACGGTTCTTTTTGAAAGAAACATCTGCTTCAACCGAGGTGTCACAGGCAAGTAACAAAGCTGCTTATGTGTGACATCTGTCATCACATTATCGCCATCGTCATTAACAACTTCGACATACCTCGATTTACCACATTTCAAGCACATCTTCTCATTGGCGTGCTCTTTCCAGAATAGCATGCAGTTGTCTGGGCACACATCAATTTTCTCATACTTCATACTGAGACCAGATATCTTGATCTTTGATTGATACATATTTGGTGGCGCTTTGTGAGATCAATTTCATGAGATCATTGTAGCTGTTGATGGAAAAAAAGTACTTGGACTTAATTGCCATAAATCTGGTCAAGAAAGCAAGTACGGTCACAACCGTATGTTCATGCAACGGCTCTTGTGATTTCTTCAGCTCCTCAAAGAACTTCTCTGCCTCATTTGTAAGAGGATCCTCCACTTCAAGAGCTTCTAGCATCTCATCCATCCTATCAACCTCTGTTATATCATCATCCTCATCCACTTTGGCTATGACTCGAGAATTAGTCTCGCCGTGAAAGGTCCACACTTCATAATGTGGAGTGAAACCGTTTTGACATAAGTGAAACGAAAGCTCCAATCTTCTCAAAAACTTGGTGTTCCGGCATTTTGTACATGGGCACCGCACCATATCTTCCGTTGACAACGAAAATGCTCGATCCAAAAATTGATCTAACTTGATAAACCACTCATCGGAGTGACCACCAGTTCTGCTCTTCCAGCCAGTATACATCCAACTGCGGTCTTCACCCATGTTTGACTCTACAGTTTAACACGAAAGAAATTGTCATTAATGTATTGTTGTGTTACGTCACGGCCCTACAACCTAGGCAGATAGATCCTAAACCCACCCAAGAGTGACCGAGCGGAGCGTGCTCATGACGAGACGCGTGATCCGGATTCGAACGAAATTTCGGCAGCATAACCCCGCTGTTCTCCACTGCACGCCGGAAAATGGTGCAGCAGAGAACAACAGGGTTACGCCACTGAAATCTCGTCCAAATCCGGACCCACGTCCCGTCACAAGCCACGCCCCCTCGGTCACTCCGAGGCTGTCCAAAAACGGGACAATTCCGAAGCTGCACTGGCATGTGAGACGTGCAAATCCGAAACGGGTAATACATTGCTATAGGTTACATTGCTCATTTTCATTTTCAGGTCATTTAAGAGAGAGGAAAGAACTAGAGAAAGAGTGAGAGGAAAGTTGGTCTCAGATGACAATTCCACGACGGCTTTAGGGTTAGCTGCCGTAGATCAGAGATGAAACCACTTCGTCGGAGTACGCCATCCACGCGCAGGTGCTTGCCATCCTCACCGTCGTCGTTCGCCTTCGTGCCCGTCTACACGCATACTTTACCTTACCACTAAATGGGCCTTGTCGGGCCTTGTCAAGCTGGTCCGAAGCCCATTTATGTATATATAGTACTTGAACACTCAAGCAATCAAAATTAAGCAATTCAACGACACTTCAAATAAACCTAAGCATAATTCAAAAAACTAAGCAATTAAAATAAACCTAAACTTAACAATTATCCATTGTAATTCATTAATTTATCAACTCAATTCTAACATAAGCAATTCAATTCAAATGAGAGCAATTCAATTCAAATGAGAGCAATTCAATTCAAATGAGAGCAATTCAATAAACCTAAACATAACCATAATTCAAATGAGAGCAATTCAATAAACCTAAACATAACCATAATTCATATGAGAGCAATTCAATTCAAATGAGAGCAATTCAATAAACCTAAACATAACCATAATTCAAGTGAGAGCTATTCAATAAACCTAAACATAACCATAATTCAAATGAGAGCAATTTACTTCAATAAACCTAAACATGACCACTATGATTTCTTCCATGAGGTCACCATGTTCAAAAATGACACATCACTTGACTGAATTTCTACAAAAATGCAGGGGCGGGGCCGGGACTTACCTGCTGGTGGTGGTGGCACAGGGACGGCGGGGCCAGGGGCGAGCCGGCGGCGGGGGTGCAGGGGCCGGGGCGGGCCGGCAGCGGCAGCGCAGGGGCGGCGGGGTCGGGGGCGGCGCAGGGGCGGCGGGGGTGCGGCGGGGGCGGGGGCGGCGGGGTCGGGGGCGGTGGGGTCGGGGCGCGGTGGGGTCGGGGGTGGCGGCGCAGGGGCGGAGGCGCACGGAGGGGGGCGGCGGCGGGGCCGCAGGGGCGGCGGGGTCGGGGCGCGGCGGGGTCGGGGGGCGGCGGCGCAGGGGCGGAGGTGCGCGGAGGCGGGCCGGCGGCGGGGCCGCAGGGGCGGCGGGTCGGGGGCGGCAGGGGCATGGCGGGGGCGGCGGGGTCGGGGCGCGGCGGGGTCGGGGGCGCGGCGGGCCGGCGGCGGAGCCGGGGGTGCGGCGGGGGCGCGGCAAGGCGACGGGGGCGCGGCAGGCGGCGGCGGTGGAGGGAATGGTGAATGAAGAGTCGGGGCCGGAGGGTCCCGATATTAGACCTAGTTTGCGACGGCTGTCTTAATTGCGACGGCCTTACCTTAGGGCTGTCGCAATTAAAGCCTATTTGCGATGGCCTTGTACTGGCCGTCGCAAATAAGGCATTATTTACGATGACTTCTTTAATTGCGACGGCTCTAGGGTTGGCCGTCGCAAATAAGCACTTATTTGCGACGGCCAGACCGACAGCCGTCGCAAATAAGGCCTTATTTGCGACAGCCATGTTATTTGCGACGGCCAGAGGCGGGCCGTCGCAATTTAAGCTGTTTGCGACGGCTGGCCGTCGCAAATAAAAACGGCCGTTGCAAATGATCGCGTTTCCTGTACTGCATGCTAGAGATCATATGTAATTTTCAATTTAAGCAAGTCATGATCTCACAAACTTAACTATTTCAAAACCTGAAAGCATGACACTAGTTGCTGCATTTTATTATTTTTCAAAGCATAAATTTAGATCATATGTGTGACGCCCGGTTCCGAAATGAACCAAGCTAATGCATATGTGTGCCCAGGATGTTCATCACACATGCACGAGTGCAATCACAAACGATATACAGAAAATTACCACAAGACAAGATTAATTAACCAAATTTTATACACAAACCAGATTATCCTCGAATACAAGCTCTAATGAATATTAATGACAAGTTCAACTAATGCAGCGGAAATAAACTAATTAAGCAAACTAAGCAACTAAGCAGCATAAGCGACAGGGTATGTATGCGCAGCTCCAATCAACACCACAGGCAAAGCTGACGGTAGACACGGCCTAGAACTCCGCATTATCACCATTAAACTCCCAATCCTGACCTGCAACTGTTGGGGTGGGGGATTGCAAGAGAGAGTACATGTCGTACTCAGCAAGTGTGGAAAGTATGACATGTGGCTGATTCAAATGACGACAATAATAATGGCTAAGTGCTGAAAAGTACATAAAAACATTTGAAAAGTAATATATCATATTATGTGAAGTAACCCCATCATAATCATAAATAATATCATAATACCAGTCCATAATTCACCATCCTCATCCATAATTCCAGGTTTCACCATTGCTAATAACCATATTCAATACCAAAAATAAATCCATGACCATCCATAACCATTACCAAACCATAACCATCCCAATTTCCAATTTCCCTCTAATCATGTAGGTCATCCAGGCGCTCATAATCGGGAGCACGACTATCATGATAGTTTTAATACTCTGCAGAGTTTGTACCTCTTTACCCACGTGTTTGTGATTTCATCACCCGTCGGCGACTAAAGAACCTCCCTCATGCCAATTACACTTCCTTTGGTGTATGGCCAAGAGATCACAAAATAGCCTTTACAAAGGGATTACTAGCCTATTTAGACCCCACTGAGGTTTCACCGGTGGCGATGTCTCCCGCAGAGCACATCTTCAACCAAGGGCCCCCTCTTGAGCCATTCGGATCCCAGGGTAGTCCCACCAATCATCAACAAACCCAATCCGACTACCCCTTCCCCGAGCATCCACAATGGTCCAAACAGCACTAGCAAAGCCCTAATTAATCAGCTACACCGCACCCATACTTGGCCTCGTGGTGGCACTGTAGTCCTGGCTTATTCTCGCATGAACCGGTCCTTAGATCTAAAGCAAGCAAACCACCATAACATCCAACCCATCCACATTCCAGGCTTGCTTAGATCATCCATTACCATACCATATTTAACCAGTTCATGTTAACCATAATCTCATCCATGCATAATTAAATTGAGTGGTATAGTCATTCCCATTCTAGTTGATTAAGCGAAGCAAAAAGTAAAAAAAAGTCCATCCCGACGCTCTACCATAAATTCCAGGTGACAAGGGTGGTTAAACAAATCTAGTGAACTTCCTACCATAGGATTCCCATCAAATTGACACGGCATGCAATTTTACAAACAAAACATTTATTTTAAAACGGGATCAATATGCTTCAAGGACACTTGCCTTGCTCTTGCTGTTGATTAGGGTCAAAGCCTTCAAACTCCTGGTGCTGTAGATCCTCCGCGGCACTTTCTAGCGCAAATCCGTCTAATCCACACAATAAACATACAAGACAAGAAACACAATCAAAGAGTGCACAAATATTACTCAATATGTCATGACATGCATGATTAATGCAAATGCAAGGTAGCACTTGTTACTAGATTGCTTTTAATGATCACTAACTAGTTCTAATAGCTTTTAACAAGTTTATACAGGTTTGGAGTTGATTAGTTCAAATTTTAGAATTAATTCAACACAATTTAACCAGAAAGATCGGACTAGTCCGCTAGGGACCGGACAAGTCCGCCCTCTGCGAGATCAGCAGATTAGGGTTTTCTAGATCGACGTGAATTTGGAGATTAGGGGTTGAATTCACGTAAGGAAAAGAGAATAGAAGGTATACCAGGTGTTTAGAACTCCAATGAATCAAGAAACTTGAAGGTAGCACTTGGATCTTGATGATCTAGGGTTGGTGATGAACTTGGGGAGGAATTGGTGATGAAGGACGAAACTTGGTGGAGATCTTGATCCTCTTTCGTTTCCTCCTCTTCTTCCTCTTGCTTGGGATCTTCTCCTCCCTCCTTGGTGGTGGCTCCCCACGAACTAGGGTTTGGATGGGTGGAAAAGTGGCAAATAGATGTCAAACCAAGGGGTGGGGTTGTTTATATAGAGGTGGAGGCTAGGGTTAGATGGATTTCGAGTTTTGGGATGAGTAGAGGCCGGTTTAGAGTCCCACATGGGCTCTAAAAGAGTTGGGCACAACATCCCTAGGCCCACTTAACGTGAAACCCAAGAAACAAGTCGTAAAACAAAAGGTCAATCTCGGAGTCACGAAATATCGGACAAGTCCGGAAAGGACCGGACTAGTCCGAAGTCGTCCAGAGAGAAAATCGGACAAGTCTGGCCTAAAATCGGACAAGTCCGATCTTAGTCAGAAAGGAAAACGGACAAGTCCGCTGGAACACTGGACTAGTCCGGACAAGTCCAGGGACTTAGCAATTTTCAAGGATCTATGGAATATTGGACTAGTCCGCACAAGATCGGACAAGTCCGAAGTTGTCCAGAGGCAAATATCGGACTAATCCGCAGCAAAAACGGACAAGTCCGTTTTTAGACAGAGAGAAATCAGACTAGTCCTCAGAAAAGCCGGACTAGTCCGCACTTTCCTACATTTTTAAGTGCGGTTTTGCTCCAAATCAATTTTAAACTTGTTCCTCTTGTTATGGGTTAATGTTAAACATGTATATGAGTGCATGTAGGGCATGATGCAAGAAAATGAGGGTGTTACAATATGATATTTGCAAGAGATTATATGTGCATCTGCCTTATTCTTACCAACCAAGCCAAGCCTATGTCATTTGACAATCAGAAGCTTAAGAACATGGTTTTAGTCATACACAACTTCTTCCAAGTTCATATCTAAGTGCAATGATAAGCCATCTCAAAAGAAGAAGTGCGATGCATGCATATTCTCTTGATCTTTTCTCAATTTATATTTGTTCATAAAAACTCAACATGTGAGTTGATTACTTGATGAGTTCTTAATGATTAAAAGCACTTGTGAACATGTAACAAGTTCAAAACAGTAAGAAAGTTCGACCATGACCAGTTTTAGTGTAAGTAATTATTCCAATTACTAGACATGGCAAATACTACAAAATGTATAACATGAGTAATTTAGTAAGAACTTTCAGCATGTAAAAGGAATCACAAAGTCATATATGTATGAAATACTATGCTCATATTATTTTAATTTCAGATTCACACATAGACTTCCCAAGTTTCAAAACCCCCCCTCAATTTAAGCCATGAGGATGCATAACCCCTATTTCACTACAAATGAAACAAAAACGAGTGAAATCCAAAGGTTTTGTAAAAATGTCAGCCAATTGATGTTCGGTATCTACATGGTGAAGCACAATGTTTCCTTTTTCAACGTTATCTCGGAGAAAGTGATACCTAATATCAATGTGCTTAGTTCTAGAATGTTGCACGGGGTTTTTGGAAATGCAAATAGCACTAGTGTTATCACAAAACAGTGGAACACTATCTAGATCAACCCCATAGTCCTTAAGTGTTTGAACAATCCAAAGAGTTTGTGAGCAAGCACTAGCAGTAGCTACATATTCAGATTTGGCTGTGGGTTGTGCAACTGAATTTTGTTTTCTAGAGGACCAAGCAACAAGAGAATTACCAAGAAAATGACAAGCACCAGAAGTACTTTTCCTATCAATCCTACAACCCCCAAAATCAGCATCCGAAAAAGCTTTTAAAGTAACAGTTGAGGAAGAAGGAAGAAAAATGCCAAATTCTTGAGTTCCATGTAAGTACCTGAGAATCCTTTTGACGGCTTGACGATGTGAAACACATGGGGAAGCTTGAAACCGTGCACAAAGACATACGCTGAATTGTATGTCCGGTCTTGATGCCGTGAGGTACAAAAGTGATCCGATCATGTTTCTATACTTTTTGATCCACGGATTCACCATCTTCATCAAGTTCAAGTGTTGTTGATGTTCCCATTGGTGTCCGAAGAGGCTTGCTTTTGTCCATGTTGAAGCGCCTTAGGAGGTCTTTGGTATACTTCGTTTGATGCACAAAGGTACCCTCCTTGGTTTGCTTGATTTGCAGCCCCAAAAAGTAAGTGAGTTCACCCATCATACTCATTTCTTCGGAACTCATCATTGCTGAAAACTTGGACACAAGATCATTAGAAGCACAACCAAAGATAATATCATCCACATACACTTGAACGAATAATGAGTCATTGCCATGTTTAAGCACAAAAAGAGTTTTATCAACCTTGCCCATGGTAAACCCCTTTTCAAGTAAGAATGTTTTTAACCTATCATACCATGCTCTAGGGGCTTGTTTGAGAACGTATAAAGCTTTGGACAGTTTGTAAACATGATTAGGAAAATCTGGATTTTCAAAACCCGGTGGTTGTTTGACATAAACCTCCTCATCTATGTAGCCATTTAGAAAAGCACTTTTAACATCCATTTGATATAGCTTAAAACCTTTAGATGCTGCAAAAGCTAACAAAATTTTTATGGCTTCTAATCTAGCGACAGAAGCAAAAGTTTCATCAAAATCTAGACCTTCAACTTGAGTGAAACCTTGAGCAACCAACCTAGCCTTATTCCTAAACACAACCCCATCCTCAGTTTGTTTATTTTGAAATACCCATTTAGTTCCAATTAAAGTGTGACCTTGAGGTGGAGGTACAAGTTTCCAAACATTATTTCTTTCAAAATTTTCTAACTCTTCTTGCATGGCAATAATCCAAGATTCATTAGTGACTGCGTGTGATATATCTTTGGGTTCAAATGAAGCAACAAAAGCAGAATGAGCAAGAGAGTTTGGATCGCAAAACCTGGACCGTGTGACTCGTTCGTGCAAGCTTCCAATCATCTGTTGTGGGGGATGATCTTTGAAAAACCGTAGGGGGACAGATGTCTCACAAGCTTCTTCTTCATTAGGTTCATCATAGATTGATGAGCTTGTGACTTGTGGATGATCAGGACCAGCATAGATGATAGCCGGAGCTTGTTCAATGTCCTGAGTTGGACACGTGTCAACTTCGGAACTACCAGGCGATATCACCGGCTCTTCTTCATCTTTGAAAATACCCTCCCCCTGAGGATACGGATCTGGTCCTGCAACACCGGAGCTAGTACCTGGGCTAGCTTCATCAAAAGATACTTCACAAGTCTCCACAATTTTGCTAGTGTCAAGTAAAAGCACACGGTAGCCTCTAGTATGAGATGGATAACCAAGAAACATGCCATCAATGGATCAAGGTTCAAACTTATCAAGATTACCATGTTTCTTAACAAAGCATTTGCAACCAAAGACCCGAAAGTGTGTAACACTAGGCCTATGGCCAAACCGAAGCTCATATGGTGTTTTACCTAGCTTAGCACGCAAGAAAACACGATTTGAGACATAACAAGCGGTTGCAAACGCATCAGCCCAAAATTTCCTAGGAGTTTGATATTCATCAAGCATAGTCCTAGCCATCTCAACTAAGGTTCTGTTCTTTCTTTCTACAACACCGTTTTGTTGAGGTACATATGGTGAAGAAAATTGATGATCTATTCCATTTTCAGCACAAAAGAGATCAAAAGATTGATTTTTAAATTCAGTTCCATTATCACTTCTAATTGCTTTTAATGATCCTGGGTGATCAATTGATAATCTAAGAAATAAAGTTCTAAAGTGACTAAAAACTTCATTCTTAGACGCCATAAAGTAAACCCAAGAGTATCTAGAATAATCATCAACGATAACAAGAACATACCATTTACCTCCGAAGGATTGAACACGTGAAGGTCCTACGGTGTCAAGGTGCAAAAGTTGACATGGTTCAGTTGTCATGATCATTGTGAGAGGAGTATTTGAACCTGCAACCATCTTAGCATGTCTACAAGAAGAGCACACAATTTCTTTGTCCCCTTTAAGCTTAGGCAGCCCACGTATGCGATCAAGAGCACTAACACGCGTTAGGTGATCAAAGCCTACGTGACCAAGTCTACGATGCCAAAAATATAAGTCCTTCGAATCATTAGCAACTAGACACCTATGCTTAGAGGAAGACATATCAAAATCAGCTTTAAAAACTCTTCCAAACCGAGACATGTTAAAAATAAGCTCACTATTTGAACCTACAACTTTGCAGCAGTTTTTATTGAAAATAATTTCTAGATTTTCATCTAGCAATTGTGCAACGGAAAGCAAGTTGTATTTAAAATTTTTGACAAGTTCCACATCCTTCAAAGTGTAGTGATCATTTACTCTAACCGAACCCTTATCAATTATAGGAGTTGAAGACTTATCGGCAAAAGTAACATTCTCTACACGTGACACAAAAGAGAGGGAGGAGAACCAATCTTTCTTACCGGTCATGCGGCGTGAGCAACCTGAATCCACAATCCAAATGTTCTCCTTCCTCAAACGTGTAACCTACATAGAAGCACAATACATCGATGACTCAATACAGGGGTTAGTCATAATTCATTTAGGAATCCAGTACTGAGTCACACGACGTGCAGCAGGAAAAACACGAGAAAGCTGAGATAAAACAACAGGTTTATGAGTCGAAGTTTGAGGTTTTCTATTTTTAACTCTTTTAGCACAAAAACCAGTAGCTCCGGAGGTAAAAGCAGCAGTTCCAAAAGACAAGGCTGAAGCTCCAGAAACAAAAGCTGAAGTTCCGAAGGAAACAACAGAAGGTCCAGGAGCTCTCGGAGCTATCGGAACTGTCGGAGCTATTTTTGCGGATTTCTTACCAGAAGATCCGGAAGCTACCTTTTCAAATTTCTGACTCATTAAAGCAGGTTGTGTTTTTCTAGTTGCATGAAAGTTATAAGATCTAGCAACCATTCTTCCCCTTTTCTGTTGTTTAGCTAGTCTATAACAAAAATCTATGACATGACCATCTCTACCACAGAAGGTACAATGAAATTTAACTTTGTGTTCATGTCTTGATGAGCAAGCAATATTTTTATTTGAAACCGAATGAGACAACACTCCTGCAGATTTGAAAACCACTCCTTTTGGTTTAGGAACTGTTTGTATCAAACCACTTCCTAATGACTTTACAATTTTAGGTGGATGTGCCTTAGCATGAGCATGAGAATCAAAACCTAAACCAGTTTTATTATTGCAAGACTTGGAAGAATTCAGCAGCAAGTTTAGGTTCTTAATCCCATTACAAAACCGATCTAATGTCCTATGCATGTCATCAAGTTTATTGGACAGATCAAGGCAATTTTCACATGAAGTTTTTTCTTTTAGTTTGCAATTTGAACAAAATTTAACTTCATGAGAACGTAAAGCATTGTTCAATATAGAAATTTCATTCATAGCATCCTATAGTTTCTTATCAAGATCCTCAAAAGTAGAACAATGCAAATCAATTGTAGAACAGCTAGCATTTTCAAGTTTTTATCATTAAGTGCAGCAAGCTCTTTGTTCATTTCAATTTCTTCATCATGTATATCTAGAGTGGAGGAGTGTGCACTTCTTAATGTGGACAATTGTTCATAGATTAAGTCACATGAGGGACATGCATCATCACTAGGAATCAAAATTTTTAAATGGTTAATTTCAGATTCTAGTGATTCAATTTTAGCAGCATTATCCCTAAGCTTTTTGTCCTTTTTCTTGACAATAATAGTTGCACGAGAAATAGCATCACACATTTCATTGCAGGTAGAACATATCTCATCGTCTTCACTGTTGTGTTCTGCATCCTCCTGACTTGATCTTGATCTTGTTTTGCCCGCCATGAAGCATAAGTTGGCCAGATCATCATCATCTTCATCACTTTCAAAGTCTACATCACTTGAACTAAGTTCTTGAAGTGCGGTGATGAAGCTGTTAATCATCTTGCGTCCTATGATACCCTTCTTTTTCTTTTTGTTGGAATTTCCAGAGGAGGTCCGGACCTTGCTTTGTTTTTCTTCCAGGGTGGTCGGACCTGAAAGGTTAGGGCATTCTGTACGAAAGTGTCCTGTTTTACCACATTCAAAACAACGCTGAGGTCCGGAGCTTCCTCTCCTTCTAGTTCTCACATTTTGCAATGCTTTTGAGCATCTAGTAGAGATGAGTGCCAAATCCTCTTCTGGAAATTCTTCGATCTGCTCCAGGGTTAGTGAGGATAACAAGGCAAGAGTATCGCAAGATGATGATTGGCCGGAGCTAGACATATCACGTTGTGAAACAAATGCAATAGACTTAGTTGGGTTCTTACGTGAGATTATGTCAATTTCATGAGTTTTTAGTTTAGAATAAAGTACATCTAATGTAAGAGAACTCATGACAGTAGATTCACGAATAGATGTTACTTTCATCTCCCAAATTGACATGTCTAATGCACTAAGAAGTTGCCTAGCATTCTCAGCATCAGAAAAATTAACATTGACACTGCGTAAGTTGCTGAGAATTTTATTAAAACGAGCAAAGAGGTCATCGATAGACTCACCTGGTTGCATATATTCCTTTTTGAACATATCTTGTTTTACCTACTTGATTGTGTTGGAGCCTTCATGATAATCACAGAGAGCTCTCCAAACATCGTATGCTGACCGGAGGTGCGTGACACGATCAAAGTCGCTTTGAGTGAGTCCTTGGATGATCAAGTTTCGGGCTTTGTTGTTGTTGTCGACGTCCCGTAGGTTTGTGGCCGTGACTTGATCATTAGGTGGCACTTCATAAGGCTTATACACCTTCTCCCATATTGCAAAGCCTTGTGCCTGGATAAAAGCCTCCATGCGTGCTTTCCAAACCTGAAAATCAATACCAGCAAACACACAAGGTTTGGCAGAGTACTTCTCCATGATGATTAGACAAAAACACGTGCAAATCACAAAGATTAGAGCACCGTGGCTCTGATACCAATTGTAGGATCGAAGAGCACGTGAAAAGCTACCAGAGGGGGGGTGAATGGTAGATTTAAAAATCTTACGCAGCAGAAACAATTAAACCCCAACCCCTTCGGCAGAAAAACGATCTGTTAAATAAATCGTTTGTGAGACTAATCTAAACGAGTTTCATTGTGAAAAAAGTGATATATATCAGAGAGAATCAAGTCACGAAGACAAAACAAAAAGAATCACTCAAATCCGTTGAGAAAAACTCAAGTTATGATGGAAAGATCAAACAATGGTCAATCTGCCATACCCGAGAAAAAAACAGTTCTGGAATGCTACAAAGAAACTCGTGTATATCAGAAACCACAAATACAATGACCGTGAAATTTTGACATATGATAGATAATCAAGTTTTGAAGACAACCCAAAAAGAATCACGTCAATTGGATCTGTAAAACTCGAGTTATGATAAAACCACCGACGAAAGGTAGTGCTGTCCAGAAACTCGACGAGTAAAACTTGTCTGGAACAAGTCGGACGAACAAGGCACAAAAGTTCCTTCAAACTACGAATTTTATTCAATAGAACACAAGAGGAACAGCCCCAAAGTCGTGCACCACGAGCTCTAGGCTCCCTTGCTTATATAACCAGCCCTTAGGCCAACCCAATATCAACTAGGACTCCAATCCTACTCAGATCACAAATCGTAACTTTCCATAACTGCTCAAGATTCTTCTATACGCAGATAGAAGCAATCTTAAGACTTCCAAACCCCTTAGGAACATATCCCACATTCCTAAACAACTCAAATCCGTGACACACACGAAATCCTAACATAACCAACTCGATACTTTCCATACCGAGCCATAACCGACTCCACCGCAGCCAAAGTCATCAACCGGTACGATCCGATCCTTCCGACCAGATCTTTCCTTCCTTATCCCATCTTCAGAACCATGTTGCCACGTCATGCACCGCATGCATACGTGCGAACACCTTCCTTCGACGTTCAGTAACCTTCATATGCACTGCCCTTGATTCAATCATCCTGCGCGACCTCCTGATCAGCTCAACCACAGTTCCTCCCGAACTTGGTTGTTGGAACCTCATCTGCTCCCTGAGACTAGTCCAATGGATCCCGTCACCAGCCATGACTTGAACTCAAGCAACACCTGCACATGAATAAACAATCAATCCATTCGAGCCCAAGTCCTCGACTTGACTCAAGTTAGTTCCGAACACAACACCTTACGTGAGAACCTCACATAAGCATGTTGCAAAGCATAGCAAAATGATATCAGCCATATCATCCAAAACGCACCAAAAACTTAGTAAAAGAATACTAAGCAATCTTTCCAATCATGTAAAGCAAGTATGAAACATTGCAAATGAAAAGCAGAAACACTACGGTCAAGTTCCGGACCTTGCCAGAGCATCTCGGAGCTTGAGCCGAAGCTAACAAAAGCTAGTAGAACCTAGCGCCGGAGCTTACCAAAACTAGTACAATGAAGCACCTGCCGGAGCTTACCAAAACTAGTAGATCCTAGCACCGGAGCTTACAAAAAACTAGTGAAAACTAGTCAACCCAAAACCGGAGCTAGACAAAGTACGTTGGAGCTTAGCAAAAGCATGCCGGAGCTATCAAATATATGCCGGAGCTATCAAATATATATCGGAGCTATCAAAGACATGCCGGAGCTAAAGATAAAGCTCACCGGAGCTAATCAAAGCTAGTCGGACCTAGCATCGAACGTAACCGGAGCTACCCAAACCAAGTCGGACCTACTGCTGGACCTTGCTGTAGCTCAGAGCTAGAGTCGGACCTTGATAAAAAGGTGTTTTGGTGATATTCAAAACTTTTATCATCAAAGCCAAGTATATTCACTACAAGCCAATGTATTCAGCACATATAGGTCTTACAGAGGTGAACCTAGCGACGGCGGCGGCAGGACGGGACGACGGCTTGAAGGGCAGCGCCGACGTGTCGAGGACGGCGACACAGGCAAGCTTCGTGGGTCTGCGTCCCGTGTAGTGTTTCTTCAGTTTCCTTTTTCTAGGCGTACTATGTTGTGTGTTAAGCCGTCTAGGTGGCACGGCCAGGCCGTGGAAGGCCCCATGATGGCCGGCGACGGTGAGGTGCGGCGGCCAAGTTAGGGTTGCCGGTGCTCCATCTTTTTAAGAGTTATCTGACCAAACTAACCCATGTTCTAGCCATTATAAAGGCTCACGAAGCTATTGGAGCAAGGGTGTTGGCATGTCCAGGCTCGCCAGAGCACGAACGTGCTCGACGGTCGGCCGAGCTAGGTTTTAATGGCCACCATTGCTCGAGCTAATGCTCGGCGCGAGACAATGCATCATATGCGTGCTAAGGCTACTGAAGAATACGCCTGCGAAAGTAATCGAAGGATGGAGGGATGTACCAGTAGTGATGAGGTCGGTGGCCGGCGACGAGGCAGAAGAAGGGGGCTCCGAAATTCCACTCCGAGAGGGGCGCTCCAGCTCCGGGGTGTGAGGTGGAATGTGATGGGTTGTACTGCGGGCAAGGTGGCAAGGGTGAGGGCCATTTTATAGGCCTATATGGCTGTTCCTGGCGGGAGGCCGTGGCACGCCTCTTGGTGTGGCCGCGCAGGTGCTCGGCTGGCGGGGTGAGAGGTCATCGAGGTAATGATTCGGGGCTAGCAGGGTGAGGTGGCATCGCTCCCATGATGATGGCGGTGCAGCGAGGGAGCAGGAGGCGTGGGAAGTTTCCCCGGCGCGTCACGTCGTGGGAAAGGTGGACGACGGTCGGGCGCGGAAGAGAAGCTAGGAGGGGGAAGACGGTACAGCGCCGGGCCGGCTGAGCCGCGCACGCTGGCCCGGTGAGAGAGGGAGTGGGCCGCAGGAATTTGGGCCGTCGCGAAGCAAGCTGGGCCACAGGGAGGCTATGCGGGCTGCCCTTGATTCTAGGTCCTTTTTTCTTTATTGTTTTCTTTTCTTTTTCTTTTCTAATTAGATTTTGACTAAGATCTCTATTTAATGGGCTGGTTCCTTTTATTCACTTCCTATTTCTTTTTTTTCCAATGTCATAATTATTCGAGGGGTTTTTCTCACCCCTTGCATAACCTCATAATTGCTATTAGAGCTTCCATCTCAAGTGTAGCTAGTTTAAATTGAAAAGTTTTAATTCCGAGTGATTTCCGATTATTGAATTTTTTTGGGATGTTACAAATCTACCCCACTTAAACGAAATCTCGTCCTCAAGATTCTGGCTCCTCCTCAAACAGGTAGGGGAATTCTTTCCTCAAGTCGTCTTCACGCTCCCACGTAGCTTCTGCATCTGTGTGATTGGTCCATTGGACATGGTAGAATCGTGTTGCAGTTCTTCGCGTCTGCCAAGTCACGGCGTCTAATATCCTCACAGGCATTTCTTGGTACCTCAGGTCAGGATGTAGGTCCATTGCATCTATGGGCACTTGCTCTTCTGGTACCTTCAAGCACTTCTTGAGCTGAGATACATGAAACACATTGTGTACGTCCGACAGATGCTCTGGCAGCTCTAATCGATAGGCCACGACTCCCACTTTTGCCAGTATTTTGAACGGTCAACATACCGAGGGGCCAACTTGCCTCGGACTTGGAACCTACGGGTGCCTCGAATGGGCGAGACCTTGAGGTATACAAAGTCTCCTTTGTCGAAAGTCAGTTCTCTTCGACGGTTGTCTGCATAGCTCTTCTATCGGCTCTGAGCTATTTTGAGGTTTTCCCTAATAGTGGTAACTTGCTCTTCAACGTCCTTAATGATCATGGGGCCGAAGAATGGGCGTTCTCCAACCTCAGACCACATTAAATGGGTCCTACACTTACTACCATATAGGGCCTCGAACGGGGCGATCTGAAGGCTGGCCTGGTATCAGTTATTATATGATAACTCCGCGAATGGTAGACTTGTCTCCTAATCCTTTCCGTACGTCAGCATGCACGCTCTTAGCATGACTTCCAAGATTTGATTTACTCGTTCTTTCTGCCCATCTATCTGTGAGTGATAGGCTGAGCTGTAGTCCAGTTTGGTTCCTGTGACGCCCGATTCCGAAAAATGAACCAAGCTAAGGCATATGTGTGCCCAGGACGTTCATCACACATACACGAGTGCAATCACAAAAAAGTATACAGAAAGTTACCACAGAACAAAATTAATTAACCAAATTTATTACACAAACCATATTATCCTCAAATACAAGCTCTAATGAATATTTATGACAAGTTCAACTAATGCAGCGGAAATAAACTAATTAAGCAACTAAGCAAACTAAGCATAAGGGATAGCACAGCTCCAGTAACAGCACAGGCAAAGCTGACGGTAGACACGGCCTAGAACTCCACATTATCGCCATTAAACTCCCAATCCTGACCTGCAACTGTTGGGGGGGATTGCAAGAGTGAGTACATGTTGTACTCAGCAAGTGTGAAAAGTATGACATGTGGCTGATTCAAATGACGACAATAATAATGGTAAAGTGCTGAAAAGTACATTAAAACATTTTGGAAAGCAATATATTATATGTATGTGAAGTAAACCCATCATAATCATAAGTAATATCATAATACCAATCTGAATTCACTACCATCATCAATAATTTCAGATTTCACCATTGCCAATAACCGTATTCAATACCAGAATTAAATCCATAACCATAATACCAACCATAACCATCCCAAATCCTGTACCAATACCAAGTTCCCTCTAATCATAGAAGTTGTCCAGGTGCTCATAACCGGGAGCACGGCTATCATGATAGTTTTATTTAACTCTGCAGAGTTTGTACCTCTTTACCCAAGTGTTTGTGATTTCATCACCTTTCGATGACTAGAAACTCTATCATGCCGTCTCACACTTCCATCGGTGTGTGGCCAAGAGATCACAAAATAGCCTTTACAAAGGGATTACTAGCCGATTTAGAACCCACTGAGGTTTCACTGGTGGCGATGTCTCCTACAGAGCACATCTTCAACCAAGGGCTCCCTCTTGAGCCATTCGAATCCCAGGGTAGTCCCACCAATCATCAACAAACCCAATCCGACTACCCCTTCCCCGAGCATCCACAATGGTCCAAATAGCACTGGCAAAGCCCTAATTAATCAGCTATGCCGCACCCATACTTGGCCTCGTGGTGGCACTGTAGTCCTGGCTTATTCATGCATGAATCGGTCCTTAGATCTAAAGCAAGCAAACCACCATGACATCCAACCCATCCACATACCGGCTTGCTTAGATCACCCATCATTTTAGCCAGTTCATGTTAACCATAGTATCATTAATGCATATTTAAGTTGAGTGGTATAGTTGTTTCCCATCCCCAGTTGATTAAGCGAAGTAAAATGAAAAAAAACCCTTCCCGACTCTCTACCATATATTCCAGGTGAC
This sequence comes from Tuctoria greenei, assembly GCA_036927565.1. Classification (NCBI taxonomy): domain Eukaryota; kingdom Viridiplantae; phylum Streptophyta; class Magnoliopsida; order Poales; family Poaceae; genus Tuctoria; species Tuctoria greenei. The sequence continues at coordinate 38,878,842 of JAYESD010000006.1, read as the reverse complement.
AAGGGTGGTTTAAAAATTCTAGTAAACTTCCTATCATAGGATTATCATCAAATTGACACAAACATGCAATTTTGCAAACAAAACATTTATTTTAAAACAGGATCAATATGCTTCAAGGACACTTGCCTTGCTCTTGCGGTTGATTAGGATCAAAGCCTTCAAACTCTTGGTGTTGTAGATCCTCCACGGCACTCTCTAGCGCAAAACCGTCTAATCCGCACAATAAACATACAAGACAAGAAAACACAATTAAAGAGTGCACATATAGTACTCAATATGACATGACATGCATGATTAATGCAAATGCAAGGTAGAACTTGTTACTAGATTGCTTTTAATGATCACTAACTAGTTCTAATAGATTTTAACAAGTTTATACAGGTTTGGAGTTGATTAGATCAAATTTTAGAATCAATTCAACCCAATTTAACCAGAAAGATCGGACTGGTCCGCTAGGGACCAAACAAGTCCGCCATCTGCGAGATCAGCAGATTAGGGTTTTCTAGATCGACGTAAATCTGGAGATTAGGGGTTGAATTCTTGTAAGGAAAAGAGAATAGAAGGTATACCAGGTGTTTAGAACTCCAATGAATCAAGAAACTTGGAGGTAGCACTTGAATCTTGGTGATCTAGGGTTGGTGATGAACTTTGAGGTGAATTGGTGATGAAGAATGAAAGCTTGATGGAGATTTTGATCCTATTTCGTTTCCTCCCCTTCTTCTTCTTGCTTGGGATCTTCTCCTCCCTCCTTGATGGTGGCTCTCCACGAACTAGGGTTTGGGTGGGGTGGAAAAGTGGCAAATAGATGTCAAACCAAGGGGTGGGGTTGTTTATATAGAGGTGGAGGCTAGGGTTAGATGGATTTTGAGTTTGGGATGTGTAGAGGCCGGTTTAGAGTCCCACATGGGCTCTAAAAGAGTTAGGCACGACGTCCCTAGGCCCACTTAACGTGAAACCCAGGAAACAAGTCGTAAAACAAAAGATCAACTCGGAGTCGCGAAATATTGGACATGTCTGGAAAGGACCGGACTAGTCCGAAGTCGTCCAGAGAGAAAATCGGACAAGTCTGGCCAAACATCGGACAAGTCCGACTTTAAACAGAGAGGAAATCGGACAAGTCCGCTGGAACACCGGACTAGTCCAGAAAAGTCCAAGGACTTAGAAATTTTTCAAGGATTCTTGGAATATCGGACTTGTCCGCACAAAATCGGGCAAGTACAAAAGTTTCCAGAGGCAAAATCGGACTAGTCCACAGCAAAAATGGACAAATCCGTTTTTAGTCAGAGAGAAATCGGACTAGTCCTCAGTAAAATCGGACTAGTCCGCACTTTCCTGCGCTTTAAGTGCGGTTTTGTTCCAATTCAATTTTTAAATGCTCCAAATCAATTTTAAACTCATTCCTCTTGTTGTGGGTTAATGTTAAACATGTATATGAGTGTATGTAGGGCATGATGCATGAAAATGAGGGTGTCACAATTCCTAGGAGCGCATGAAGGCTTTTTGTGAATTGCACAGTGAATTGGGAACCGCGATTTGACACTATTCTACTCGGCACTCCATGTAGCTTTAGAATGTTGTCAACGTACAGTTGCACCAACCGATCTCCACGAAAGGTGGTCTTGACCGGTATAAAGTGGGCTACCTTGGTGAGTCAATCCACTATGACCCAAATTGAGTTGTTTCCTTTCTTTGTAAGGGGCAACATTTCGTCCCACTTCCAGACTGGGACATGGAGTGGCTGCAGTAATCCTGCCGGTCTTTGATGTTCTGCCTTTACTCGACGGTAGATGTCGCAATGAATGACAAATTCCGCTATCTCCCTTTTCATTGCCACCCACCAGTATATTTTCCTCAGGTCTTGATACATCTTGGTGGCTCCTGGGTGAATGGAGTAGGTGGAGTTGTGGGCTTCGTCAATGATGAGGCACCTCAGCCCGTTCGTGTTTGGTACGCATATTCGATTCTCGTACCAAAGGGTCTTCTGTTCGTCCACCTAGAACCCAAGGGCCTTGCCCTTCCCTGACTGGTTCAGTAATTCTATGATCTCTACATACTTTTCTTGGCTCGACGGATCTGATCATCTATCGTGGGTTGCACGCATAGCATGCTGAGGTATCCGTTCGAAATACGATTCAAGTTCAACTTCTAAATCTCTTGCTCTAGTTCTGGTCTCTTAGTGATGGCTTGCACCGTATTGCAGTGCGCTTTCCGACATACTGTGTCTGTCACCATGTTGGCCTTTCTAGGGTGGTACTGCCCCTCCAAGTCGTAGTCCTTTATCAGTTTCAGCCACCTCCTCTTTCTTAGGTTCAATTCAGTCTGGGTGAATATGTACTTCAAGCTCTTATGATCTGTAAAGATCCGACACTTATTTCCAATCAAGTAGTGTCTCCAGATCTTTAAGGCATGAATGACGACTGCAAGCTCAAGGTCATGTGTTGGGTAGTTCTTCTCATGGAATATTAATTGCCTAGATGCGTATGCGACAACCCTATCGTCTTGCACGAGCACACATCCAAGCCCTTGTCGTGAGGCATCACAGTACACCATGAAAGCCTTGTGTATGTCCGGTAATATCAAGATTGGGGCATTAGTCAACTTAGCTTTCGGTTTCTTGAAACTGCTCTCGCACTCAGTTGTCCATTCGAACTTCTTATCCTTCTTCGTAAGTTCAGTCATCGGTCTCGCAATCTTTAAAAATCCTTCAATGAACCTTTGATAGTATCCCACTAAGCCAAGAAAGCTTCTAATCTCAATGACATTGGTAGGTTGCTTCCAGTCGGTCACAGCTTCAACCTTTGCGAGGTCCACTGCTACACCCTCAGCCGTTATGATGTGACCAAGGAAGGCCACCTGTTGGAGCCAAAATTCGCATTTATTGAACATGGAGTATAATTGGTGTTCTCTAAGCCTATCCAGTACTATCCGTAGGTGTTCCTCATGTTCAGCCACACTCCTGGAGTAAATCAGTATGTCATCTATAAATACGACAACAAACCTATCCACAGCGAGTTACGAATGTCGTCTTCATGATATCGGAATATCGGATCTTCAACTGGTAATATCCTGATCTTAGATCTATTTTGGAGAAATACTTGGCTCCTTTCAATTAGTCGAACAGATCATCGATACGAGGTAATGGGTACTTATTCTTGATGGTTACCTCATTTAATGACTGATAGTCAATGCACATCCTTAAACTACCATCCTGCTTCTTAACAAAGAGTATCGGAGCTCCCCAAGGTGAGGAGCTCGGGCGGATAAACCCTTTCTCCTGAACCTCACGGATCTATTCCTTGAGCTCGGTCAGCTCATTTGATGCCATTCGATAAGGTCTCTTAGCAATGGGCGTAGCTCCGGGAATTAGATTGATTAGGAATTCCACATCTCTATCTGGTTGCATCCCTGGTAAGTCTTCTGGAAATACATCAGGGTATTCGCATACCACCAGCACTTGCTCCATTGATTTAGCTTCTAAACTCCACACAATAGGCATGGTGGTGTGTTGACGTGGCTCACAAGTTACCGTTACCCCTTCATGGTTTGTAGCAGTGACCTTGCGATCGGCACATGATATATTCCCCTTATGACGTGCCAACCAATCCATTCCAAGGATAACATCTATGCCATCTGATTTAAGGACTACTAGGTCCGCTAGGAACTCTACCCCACTTAAATGAATCTTAACCCCTAGCCATCCAAATCGGCACTTTACAATTGCACTTGGGAATTTAGTTACTAGTGGGGTTTCTAACCAGACCTTTGGTAGTCCACTCATAGCCACAAACTTTGATGAAACAAACGAATGCGATTGTCAAAGTGCAGTAACGACACTTCCCCCAGTACTACCAAATGTAGTCCACGGAGGTTCTTGTTTCAGTTGGGGCGCTTAAAGATCGGGAATGAGATGGTGACATGGGAGATTTACGTGGTTTGGGCTGCCTGAGCATAACACCCTACTCCACGGGGTTTGTGTTCTTGTATTGTATGAGTCTCTTCCCTAGTATGTGAGTTAGCTTGGATCAGATCAGATGTCCCTGGGTTCGTGTGGCACAACCCTTTTATAGTTCTAAAGACTGATAGTTACATCATTCACCAGGCCCGACATGTGGCCCTGGTGTATTAAATTGCCTAATACACTGTCTACGGGTATTAAGCATGGTTAAATAGTGTAATAATGTGCCTTAATGGCTGCATTACCCCTATTAACAGTACTCTAATTGTGTGTCATTAATACAGCATTCACGACACGTAATCAAATCTTGTAACAGCCACTTTGATTGTCACTTGAATGAACATGCTAAAGAAGATCTTCCAGTGTATACGTTGATGAAGGTCCGGAGGCTCCACACGTGGTAGCTCAAGAGCTTTCCCTTGCGGGAGGGTAGGTCCGGGGCTGCTGTATACGTGTCGGCATCGGGGCTCCTCTCTGCTGGGGGTTAGGTCCGGGGTCGTTGTACACGTGTTGTCACCGAAGCTTTCCTCCGTTGGGAGCTTAGTTCCGGTTTTCCTTTACACATGTTTACCCAGGAGCTATCCATATGAGGGGAGCGGGTCTGGTGCAATGTGACATGTGGGACCTGAGGAGACCTTCAATTCTGACAGGTAGAACTCCCTTATACTCTTTGCGGTACTGAGGGGTACCCGGTACGCAGGGTTCCAACAGTGGCCCCCGAGCCCACCTCTGGGAGAAACCCTTTGGGTTACGCTATTCTACCGGAGGTGGGGCCATTCTCGATTCCCGCACTTCGATTTCAAGAGTCTTCTGATGTGCTATTGGAGCGATGGTCCGGGAGTGAACCATTGATGCGTGGCTTGTTATGAATGCGGTAGATAAGATCCTTGAGTGAGGATCTCATGCAATTGAAGGTCGTCGGTTCCCAATACGAAAACCGTATCGGTTTCACATGCCCTGTCAGGGTGCCGCCATCGAGTTTCCCGCCGCTCATCATGATAACGGTTCACCTAGGGTAAGAACCTCGATCTCTTCAGCGGGGTGGCCCCAGGCCAACTCGTCATTGGCGGGGTAGACTTTTGAAAAGTGCCTTCGTTCTCACTGCGGTTTCCATCCAAGCGTCGCAGAGGCTTACTTAAGAGGGAAAATGTGCACGGTTTGAGGACTCTTTATGCCTTCGATCAAATTTGTGCTCAGAGCCTCCCAACTCCGCCTAACTTCCCTTCCTTTGCTCTGCTTTGCAGCAATGGAGTTGGGTCTTCCTAAGAGCCGCCTCAAGAGTGCTGATGATTTGAAGAAGGTCCGAACCTATATGGGGTGGTCCAGTGACTCCTTCAACCACTTGATTCGCGCTGGCAAGCTCCCGTTCAAGAAGGAGCGCAATGGCGACATGGTGTACTTCTCGGCGTACACCATGGTGGGATTGATCCCACCTTTTTCTACCTTTCTTTTGATGCTACTAGACTTTTATGGTCTTCAGCTGTATCACCTTGGCCCCCACTCTCTTCTTCTAGTGGCAACTTTCGTCCACTTTTGCGAGATGTGGGTGGTAGCATCCCTAGGTAAACGTTGATTGCTCACCTTAAAATGCTAGTCTTGATTTTGATGTGTCTTTAATCTTCTCTTCCCTTAATTTCTATGGTGTCGAAGAAGAGGTCAGGAACTTCGGCACCTGTCGCAGCGGTTGGGGCTGCACCTGCCGAAACTCCGGCTTCAAGCACCGAGCCTCCTCCTCAAGTGGCGGCAGAAGTCACGATAGCTCTGGCACCAGCTGTCGTGGACTTGGATTCAGAGTCCTCACCCGAAGATCCTGTGGTAGCGCCGGACCACAGGGGAGAAGTCGAAGATGTACCCCTGGCGATTGTGGCGGAGGTTGATGCTCCAGCACCGGCGGTCCCAGAAGTTCTGGCCTTTGAGCCGGAAGTCGTCGAAGCCCTAGCTGCTGAGCCAGAGGTAATTGAAGCCCCGTCCACTGGGCCGAAAATCACTGAAGCTCCAGCCATTGTGCCAGAAGCAGTTGAAGGTCTGTCAGTTGAGCCGGAGATGCCTGAAGCTCCGGTCATTGAACCGGAAGAAGCTGACATGCCGGCGTCTGAGCCAGCGGCGGTAGAGGCCCCAGATGAAGCCCCTTCTATTACCCTGCTGGTAGCTGAACCAGAGCCGGAGCTACCTGAAGAGGTGGCGACGGGTCCTCCAGCTTCGGAGCCAGTGACTGAAGACCCTGAAGCAGCGCCTTTGACTTCTGCTCTGGAGGTGAGAGTTCCTCCAGTGGGTTCTTCCTCTGCTGCGAAAGGGCTTCTAGGGAGCGGCCCCAGTGCCGTAGAAGCTCAAGAGTCCTCTCTTGTAGAGTGGGACCCTATTTTGTAATGGAGAATCCTCTGGAACCTGCAGAGATAGTCCCAGCAGGTCCGGAGCCTATCCCTCTAGCATTGTCCATAGACAATGCCTGCTCCACTCTCCGACAAGTCCAACGCGCCTTCGATCATGAGAGAAAAGCCCTGGGGGAGGAGCGCAACACCTTGAGGCATTGGCGCAATAGACTCCGTTTTTATACCAGGCTTGCCCAGACGAGGCTGGCTGACTAGAAGGAGTCGATAAAGAGGGAGAAGGCTAGGTTAGAGTACTGGGATAAGTTGCTTGAGGAGAAGGAGGCTGCCATCCGTGCGCTCGATGCTAACTCCATGGAAATCCTTGAGCAAGCCAAGGAGAGGCGTGATGCTGCTGATGAGCATCACGAAAACCTCATTGAATTGAATGAGGTTCTCCTGAAGCACCGGGCGGACCTGAAGGCAAGAGAAGAAAAGCTCCTGGAGCAGTAGGAGGATATTGTGAAAAGATAGGCGGAGGTCAATCAGAAGTTGATTCTGGGTGAATAGAACTTGTTGGATCGCTCAAAGAAGTTTGAGCGGTGGAATGAAGATGAAAAGAAGAAGTACTGAAAGATGGGGCAGGAGCTCTCGAAAAGAGAAGCTGACGTTGCCACCAGGGAAGGGAAGGTGAGAGGCAGGGAGAAGGACCTAGCCGAACGGCGGAACCGCATCCACCTCCGGGAGACGGATCTACACAACGGCGAGAAGCAGGTTGCTGAAAGTATGCAGCAACATGCCAATGTGGTGGAATGCCTTGCTCGGGAGAGTTCGGAGCTAGCAGCTGCCCGGAGGTCATTGGAAGAGCTGCAGAGTTTGAAGGCAACCGAGTCCCTGATGGTATGGGACTTCCTGGGATGTGCATACAGGGCCCTTGTGCCTCTTAGTTTCAGCCCAGTACGCCCGGAGGACCCAACACAGGAGCTGGACCAGACGCTGGTGGCACTTGGCTCTGCTGGCAGCAAACTGGACACGATGGGTAATGTCATCGCTGATCAGCTGGAGACAGAGGGTAAATCTTTGGACAAGAACTTCACGAGTATGTCTTGGCGTGTTACAAAAGCTGAGACCCCCAATTCTATCTTGATCCGGTCTTTGAGGGAATCATTGTCGAAGAAGAGGATTGCGCCAGAGCTAGTGTCCAAGAAGCTGCTGAGAAGGTTACTTCATTTTTCCACAAGACTTAGATCCTCCCGTGGCTAGGAATTTTTTCCTTTTGCCCCTTGTAACCCCAATTTTGTAATCCAATACTTTTGATTAATGAAATCCTCTATTCTTCCATGAATTTCGCTTTGTCTTCAATATACTGTGATGTATCTTGTTGGCCCCCTGGTATATGTGCACAATTGGAGTGTGTACGTGTACCAAAAGGATTTGATAACATGTTGATGACTTGAATGCTTCGAACTTGTAGATTATAGGTCCAAAGTATTTATCTCTGGTACATCGATGACGGGCCCCCTAGGATTTATCGGAGCTTGATAGATGCGATAGCTTTCGATGTCAACGCACGAATCATTGAAGGTAGGCCCCCAGGGGTTGTCAGAGCTTTGTAGCTCCGATGTCACCCAGTGTCAACATATTAAATGTTGACGACGGCCCCCCTTGGAGGATGTCAGATCTTAGTAGCTCCGGCGTCGTCCACCATTGCTATGAATTCCTGTTTTTCCTGCACATTAAATACAAGAAAAGAGTAAAATTCGTCCTCTTGTCTATAAATCGTTTGTGACTTATCATTCTTATTTGAGTTTTAAATCCGAAGAAACTCGATATGGTAACAAGCATATTTATGTAATCTTTTTGGACCCATATGATTTTATAGTACTCACCCCACCGAGGCCTGCTGAAGTGTAGGTAGAGTGGCGTACTTAGGGTGCAGGACCAGGCTAAGTCAATAGCACACTCTAGACCTATGTTGGCTTGGCGTTCAGGCAAGTAGACTATACAACATGTTATGACCCAAAGAGACCAACAATATAACTTGCAACACATATGAATAACTTGGTAAAAACTCAAGAAGAATTGCACAACTTCATTATAGACAAGAAGGTTAAAAGCAATAATTTGTTAGATCGAGCCTTGTACAAAAATAAATGCACGTGGAGTCTGTTTTTACACAACAATGTCTTTCATTATAGGTCTAGATTACAGGGGTGACAGGACACACTTAGGGTGTGGGACCAAGCTAAGTGCGCTATACATCTTGTACTAACCCAGGGTAGGTAGTTACACTTTTAGTGCAGTGACTGTATGAAGTGCACTTGAACTTCCCAGACCCTCCCGGAGGGGTCTGGATGTTCTCCCGGAGGACCTACCCCTGTCTGTTAAGCGACTCTATAACATACATCATGTGTAATTACAGACTCACCTCCATGATTCTAAGTATAAAACATACAGAGGTGCTCGATGTTCCAAGGATTAGGAAGCGGAATCCCATCCTCAGTTGCCAAGTGAACGCATACGGGACAGGATACATTGATCAATCGAAATGGACCTTCTCAGCTGGGGGAAAGTTTGTTAATTCCTTCCCAAGTTAGTATCTTCTGAAGCACCAGATCGCCTTCCTCGAGCTTTCGGTTGCGCACGTGCCTTTGATGATAGCGCCGGAGTGCTTGGCGATATTGTGCATTCCGAACAGCTGCTTGGCACCTTCCCTCGTTGACGAGGTCAAGGTATTCAAGCCGGAGCTGGTCCCGCGTGGCTTCGTCGAAGGTCCGGACCTGGAGGGACCCCAAGGTGATCTCTGGAGGAAGGACTACTTTAGCTCTGTACACCAGAAAGAAGGGTGTTTCTCTGGTTGACTGGTTAGGTGTTGTCCTGTTCGCCCACAACGTGGATGGAAGCTCTTCAATCCAGTTAGCTCCGTGCTTTTTCAGGCGCTCATAAATGTGCGTCTTGAGTCCTTTTAAGATTTCTACATTTGCTCTCTCGGCTTGGCCATTGTTTTCGGGATGAGCTACTAAGGCGTAGCTGAGTTGAATGCCAAGGTCTTTGCAATATTCTTGAAATGCAGCACTTGTGAATTGAGTTCCGTTGTCAGTTATGACTTTGTTTCAAACTCCAAATCTGCATATAATGGACTTAAAGAACTTGAGCTGATTGCTTGTTAATTGTCACAACTGGAGTTGCTTCCGACCACTTAGTGAACTTGTCGATGGCGACATACAGGAACCTGTAACCTCCGACAGCTTTTGGGAAAGGTCCCAAGATGTCCATGCTCCGCATAGCGAATGGCCATGTAGGAGGTATCATTTGTAGTGATTGAGCCGGTGTGTGAATCTGTTTTGCGTGGAACTGATATGCTTCACATTTTTTCACTAGCTCAACCACATCCTGAAGTGCTGTAGGCCAGTAAAAGCCATGCCGAAAGGCTTTGCCAACCAACGTTCGGGAACAAGCATGATTCCCACACTCGCCTCCATGGATTTCCTTGAGGAGCATGCGGCCTTCTTCCCTTGCAATGCACCGCATTAGGATGCCATTGGCACCACGCCGATAGAGATCCCCTTCTACCAATGTGTATCTTTTAGCCAATCTGACAATCCGGTCAGCGGTTACATCGTCTTCAGGAAGGATGTTGTCTTTAAAGTAGCTCCAGATCTCCGAGATCCATGCATTGGAGCTAACTTGAGCTTCTGAGTCTTGCATGCTGGGTTGCTCGGAGCTCCCGACAGCAGCTACGACCCTTAGTGGACGCCATGGAAACAGGTTCACCAGAACTGCCAGCTTCGAGGTGCTGGTCTCATCCCCTTCGCTCAGTTCGGCAAGCTGAACTGTTGGTGTTGACAACCTCCGGATGAAGATTCCGTGAGGAGCCAGAGCTCCGATTGAGGCTTTCGTCGAGAGTTCATCGGCTTCAGCGTTATGAAGACACTGAACATGATGTAGATCTAGGACTTCGAAGTCCTTCTGAAGCCTCTGGACTTCAAGGAGATAAGCAGCTAGTTAGGGATTGTTGCAGGAACATTCAACTTTGACTTGTTTGATGATGAGTTGTGAATCTCCCTTTACCAACAGCTGTTTGACACCATAAGATAGTGCCACCTTGAGTCCATAGATGAGAGCTTCATACTCCACCATTTTGTTGGTTGCCTTGAAATCAAGGTGTACCATGTACTTGACCTTCTCCCCAGTCGGAGCCAGGAGAAGGATTCTAGCTCCGGTCCCGTGCTTTTGCACAGAGCCGTCGAAGTAGAGGGTATAGTGAGGCTCAATGAATACCAGAACTTTGAGTTCTGGTTTTTGCTCACTGTGGTCCCCAGGGTTTGATGGAGGGGGGTACATTCCGCCACGAAGCCGGCCAAGGCTTGACGTTTGATTGCTTGTCTAGAAACGAATTCTAGATCGAATTCGGCCAGTTCCACTGCCCACTTTGCAATGTTCCTAGTAGAATTAGGGTTATGCAAAATAGCACATAGTGGAAAAGAAGTTACCACTGATATTTTGTGGGCTTGGATGTAGTGACGAAGCTTCCTAGAGTTAATAAGAACTACGTAAAGCAGTTTATGCACCTCAATGTATCTTGTCTTGGTGTCGTGGAGTACTTCGCTGATGAAGTACACGGGGCGTTGGATGGTCCGGACCCTTTCAGAAGGACCCAAAGCTTCTTCTTCATCGACCAGGACCCTGTTGGGGGGTTCTGGACCTTTAGGCTTTTCTTCTTGGACCCTCCCGGAGGGGTCCAAAACTCCTTCTTGTTCGACCCGGACCTCGCTGGAAGGATCCAGATCATCTTGGTCAGCCAGGTGAACCTCCTCAGACGAACGAGGTTGATCTCCTAGCATTTCGTTTTGAGGTTCCGTGTTTGGGAGCTAGGACCCAATCACACCTTCAGGTGATTCCAGACATTCCCAGAGGGGTCTGGACTCCTGGATTGGATGTGGATCTGATCTTTCCGCAACCAGGACCATACTGACAACTTCGGTGGTTGCCGAAATGTAAAGCAGTAAAGGCTCACCAGGACTAGGAGCTACCAATATCGGTAGTGTGGTGAGGAGTTGTTTCAGCTCTTGAAACGCTTTTTCTGCTTCTTCAGACCAATGAAATGGTCCGGACTTCCTCGAGAGTTTGAAGAAGGGTAGCGCCCGTTCTGCTAGTCTCGAGATAAACCAGCTAAGTGCAGCTAGGCATCTAGTTAGCTTCTGAATATCTTAAATGCGGGTTTGGGGCCACATATCTTCTATGGCCTTGATCTTCGCCGGATTTTCTTCAATTCCTTAGTGAGTCACCAAGAATCCCAAAAGCTTCCCAGAGCTAACCTCGAAGACACACTTGTCCGGGTTCAGCTTGGTGCGCGTGGTGCGCAGCTTGTCGAAGACGGCTTGTAAGTTGTCAAGGAGTGACTCCTTGTTTTTGATCTTCACAACAATGTCGTCGACATATACCTCCACCAAGTCTCTAATTAGCTCTCCAAACGCCTTGTACATAACTCGCACAAATGTTGAAGCAACATTTTGAAGACCTAATGGCATGGCAGTATAACAGTACAATCCATCTACTGTTATGAAGGTAGTATGCTCTTCATCTTCCTTAGACATTTGGATTTGATGATATCTAGAATATGCATCTATGAAACACAATAGCTCACACCCGGAGGTGGAGTCCACTATCTGATCTATTCTAGGTAGTGGAAATGGATCCTTTGGACATGCCTTATTTAAGGTGGTGTAGTCGATACACATCCGAAGCATCCCACCGGCCTTGGGTACAAAAACTGGGTTTGCAAGCCATTTAAGATGGAAGACTTTCTGGATGAATCCAGCTTCAAGCAACTTCTTGATTTCCTATCGGATGAAGTTTTGTCGCTCAATTGATTGCTTCCGGGGCTTCTGGTGTACAGGTTGTGCGTCTGGGTAAATCTTCAGATTGTGCTCAATCACCTCCCTAGGGATCCCAGGCATTTGTGATGGTTGCGAGGCAAACGCGTTGACATTAGCCCGGAGGAAGGTGATGAGCGTGAGTACCTATTTGTTGTTCAGACCTCCAGATATATGGGTAGTCTGAGCAGCATTGGAACCAATTTGGATGACTTTGATGGGAACGTCGGTGTCGCCGCTTGGTTGCACATAGGGTGCAGATGTAGATCCTTTATGACGAATGCTCGGAAGATTCAGAGCTGGCTCCTTACCAGATGTTTCCTCTTGCATTGTGGTAAGCGCATAGAGTTCTTCTAGAGCAGTGACCCTTGCAGTGCGATCTCCGCGGATCCAGAGAATGCCCATAGGTGTTGGCATCTTCAACACTAAGTAACCATAATGAGCTGCAGCCATGAACTTGTACAAAGTTGGTCTGCCCATAATGGCATTGAATGGCAGACTGATCTGCGCGACGTCGAAGACCAACTTCTCAGTTCTGTAGTTCTCCCGAGTCCCGAAGGTCACTGAGAGTGTGATGGAACCGAGAGGTCTAATGGTTCCCAGACCTACCTCAGAGAAAAGTTGGGATGGGCGAAGGTCCGAAGGCTAGAGCTGAAGCTTAACAAAAGCTTTGAAGCTTATGAGGTTTAGCCCTGAACCTCCGTCCACCATTACATGGTGAATTTGAATATTGTTAATGGTGGGTGACACAATCAACGGGAGCTGACCAGCCCCGATCATGTTTCAGGGGCAGTCCGAAGCATCAAAAATGATGGGAGTATCCATCCACTTCCGATGTGGCTCCGTCTTAGTAGTGGGAGCTGCCACGGCCATGTCCCGCCGCATTGTCTTGAGTATGCGGTGAGAGGTGATGTCCCAAGAACCACCATAGATGGTGTTCAGGGTCCTCCGACGCTCGTTGTCAGAGATGTCGGAGTCATCGTCGACGGTGTTGTAAACAGCTTTCAGGACCTTCTTGGGGTCCTGGAAACCTAACTCCTCTTCAACCGGAGCTCCGTCGACTTTTTGTTTTCCTTCCCTTTGACGGAAAGGAGCTTCTTCCCGGCGCTTGTTCTAGCGCTCCACAAAGTTCTGGACCACCCGACACTCTTCCAAGCTGTGTTGGTTCGTCTTGTGAATCGGACACCGTGCTTTGGAACTATTGTCGTCTCCTGATGAAGGATGAGGTCGTTTCTCAGGGCGCGGTCGCCGACGACCAGGAGCTGCGGCAGCAGCAGCGGCTGGTGCGCTGACTGACGGCTTATTTTTGTCGTTGGGCTTCTTCTTCTTTTTGCCACTACCGGAGGTAGCGGCTTCAGTTTTGGAGGACTTCTGGTTGTCCTCCAGAGCTGGCTTAGAGTGCATTTCACGGCCCTCCGCATCTCTAGCACATTTGTCGGCTAGGCTGAAGAGTTCCGTGACATTGGTGACTTCTTTGATGGCCAGTTTCTCCAGCATCTTCTTATCTCAAACACCCTTTCTGAATGCAACAATAACAGAAGAGCTAGATATTGAAGGAATAGTATTCCGAACCTAAGAAAACCGCTGGATAAAGGATCGCAGTGATTCCCCTGATGTCTTTACAGCAAACAGATCCAATTCTGTGCCATGCCGGGTGTAAGAACTCCCGAAGTCAGCAGTGAACTGCTGGCATAGCTCTGCCCAACTATTAATGGAGTCGGGTGGAAGACTCATGAACTAGGACCTTGCAGTCCCAGTTAAAGCCACTAAGAAGTAATTAGCCATCACAGCCTCATCACCTCCTGCTGCCAGTATAGCAGTTGAGTAAGTCTGAAGAAATTCGACGGGGTTGACAGTCCTGTCGAATTTTTCTGACAAGTGGGGCCAGAACTTCTGTGGCCATCTGACCATGCGCAAATGCATGGCCAGGGCATAACAACCTCCTCCTCCTCCTCCTTGAGGAGCAGGGTTGTCCCGAGTCTCTCGTCTCTCACGAGCACACTCGATATGGACACGACCGTTGTACTACTGGTAACGGCGATCCAGTTCCGACCGCAGGTCATGAGTCAGAATCCTGGTAATGGTGTGGGTGCGTCATGCCCCAGGAGGCAATGAAGTCACCTGCTGGGATGCAGCACGTCTCCTTTGTTGCGAGACTTGTGGACCAAGTCGGTCGGACAAGGTCCGTCGTTGTGATGGTTCTCGCCCCGAAGGGGGAGCACCTTGATTGCTGATGCCTGCAGCTGCAGCTGCAACCAAATGGTCAACATCAGCCCTCCACTACTCCATAGCACCTTGGGGTGCACCTGGAGGCGGTGGGTGTTGTAGGAGAGCTCGCGCAGCAATGAGTGCGTGCTCATGGTTGTTATTTGTCGATGCAGTGATCGACGCAGATGCACCATCTTGTTGACCAACATTGCTTGCTGGAACAGATGGTGGTTGTGGTGCTATAGTGCCTGCTGGAACGATGGCACCTGCTGGCTGGTGAGCATTGGAGGGATTGCCTCCAGCAGGTTGTTCAGCACGGTTGCCATTGGATGATCCTGATGTAGAATTCACCATCTTGAGATCTTGTGAAGTGCCCCCTTCCTGGCGCACCAAATGTCAAAGTGTAGCAATGACACTTCCCCGGGTACTACCAAATGTAGTCCGCGGAGGTTCTTGTTTCAGTTGGGGCGCTTAAAGATCGGGAATGAGATGGTGACACAAGAGATTTACGTGGTTCGGGCCGCCTAAGCGTAACACCCTACTCCACGGGGTTTGTGTTCTTGTATTGTATGAGTCTCTTCCCTAGTATGCGTGTTATCTTGGATAAGATTAGATGTCCCTGGGTTCATGCAGCACAACCCTTCTATAGTTATAAGGACTGAGCGTTAAATCATTCACCTGGCCCGTCATGTGGCCCTAGTGTATTAAATTGCCTAATACACTGTCTACGGGTATTAAGCATGGCCAATAGTGTAATGTACCTCAATGGCTGCATTACCCCTATTAACAGTGCTCTAATCATGTGTCATTAATACAACTTTAACGACACGTAATCAAATTTTGTAACAGCCGCTTTGATTGTCACTTGAATGAACGTGCTCAAGAAGATCTTCCAGTGTATACGTTGATGAAGGTCCAGAGGCTCCACACGTGGTAGCTCCGGAGCTTTCCCTTGCGGGGGGGGGGGGGGGGGGGGGGGGGGGGGTAGGTCCGAGGCTGCTGTACACGTGTCGGCACTGGGGCTCCTCTCTGCTGGGGGTTAGGTCCAGGGTTGTTGTACACATGTTGTTACCGAAGCTTTCCTCCGTTGGGAGCTTAGTTCTGGTTTTCCTTTACACGTGTTTACCCAGGAGCTATCCATATGAGGGAAGCAGGTCTGGTGCAATGTCACATGTGGGACCTGAGTAGGCCATCAATTCTGATGGGTAGAACTCCCTTGTACTCTTCGCAGTACTGAGGGGTACCCAGTACGCAGGGTACCGACAGCGATCCGGGTGCTTGTGGGGGGTTACGTCCAACACCTGATATAGCGGTCTTCATTCCGGAGTTGGCAGCAGTGGGGTTCAACTTCTTGTACTATGGGAAATTCACCACCAAGTGCCCTTGGTCACGACAGTGGAAGCATACCTTGACGGGTTTTGCCACACTAGCATTACTCCCTTGCTGTGGGGTAATGTCGCTCTGCCGATACAGCTGCATAGGTTGTTGTGCGCTAACCCTGAATGCTCGGTACTGCATAGTAGGCTGGTACCGTGGCTTTGACTGGAAGTTGGACCTCGACCGTTGGAAACGGTCTTGTTGCTTAAGCTTTTTTTCCTGTGGAACTTCCGCTTTCGCACCCCTTCCAGTTCGGAACGGGCATCCTCAAGTAGTATAGTGTGGTTCATCATTGTGTTGAAATCCGGGTATATGTGCGTAATCAACTGTGTCTTCATAGCGTGACTAAGGCCCTTCCTGAAATGGTCCAGTTTCTTCTTGTCTGTTTCCACTTCATTAGGTGCCTATAGGCTCAGCTTTATGAATTTTTTGATGTACTGGTTCATGGTCATAGCTCCCTGGCGTAGGGAACGAAACTCATCAGCTTTCATTTCTATAATACCTTCCGGTATGTGGTAGTCATGGAAGGACTGCTGGAATTATCCCCAGCTGATCGCATCATGCTCCTCTGCTGCTTCACGGTAATTATCCCACCATTCTCCAGCTGCCCCAACCAAATGGTGGGACGCTAGCATGACACGCTCCTGCTCGCTAGCTGCTGTTATTTTTAACTTCTTGGTTATGTTGCATAACCAGTCATCCGCGGCCAGAGGATCATCTTCACTGTCATCAAACACCTGTGGACGGAGCCTCATGAATTCCGACATCTTGGATGATTGTGGTAAGCCAGGACGTCATTGTCCTTGCATAGCTTGAGCCATGGCCTGCAGCAGCTGTGTCTGTACTGCCATTACTTCAGCCAAGGTTGCGAGTGGCAGTGGGGGTACCACTTCTTCCACATGCGCTACGAAGTCCTCTTGGTTAACCTCTCCCACTTCTTCCTGGGGGTCCTCCGCCCCAACCTGGTTACTAGCTGTGGCTGCAACCGCTACACGTGGTGTGCGGTTCTGACCATGTCGACCTGCACCTATTCCCCTCGGGGCTGCCCTGCCTCTAGGTGCGCGCTCAACCTGAGCCTGGTCTCCTACCTGTGGGGCGGCCTGTCCAGCCCGTTCGCGGCATACTTGGACGCGAGTAGATCGCCTTTGTGCCATCCTGCTGATGAGAAAGGGGGTGAGAAGGAATTATTTGGATACTTTATTAGTTACGGTGATGTGCGTGTTGTACAGTTTACATTGCGCGTTACTATATTTATGTGTATATTTATTTATTTACTTTATATATATAATAATAATATGTTTTTTGCGTTATTCTACGCTTATATTAAATATAAAGTCTTACTACACAAGTAGGAGTCAAAATAAAACCCGTCACATCACATCATCCATTACAAGATTACAATCATACAAGTACAATACCAGTCATGTCTCTGACACGATACCCATGCCGCGATCACTCACGCACTACGCAGAACTTATGCTAACACAAGACACACACTGATAGGCTCAACCTAACAGTAGACATTATGCTAACATAGGACTCGCTACACCGGGCTACTCATAGTACTACAGTCTATGGAACCTCCGAAGCTACAGTGCGGTAGGGTAAAGTGACTCCACGTCCTCCATCTGAAAATCCTCACGCCACTGAAGAGCTAAGTCGTCACCCACGTAGACCAACTCGAAGGGAAGGAGCTACTCTCTCACGAGTCGCCCCCTGTAGTGTTCTGAGTGGGTCCAACACAGCTAGCCACATCCCCGAGGAGCTCTACACTCACATCCTTGTCGTATCCTACCTCGGAGGGCTCCTCATTAGGGTCCTTGTCCAGTGGATCTCCAGCGCTATCATCTCCCACGTCCTCATCGACGCCATCGTCATCGTCGTTGTCACCGTCATCATCACAGTCGGCATCGCCGTCACCACTACTGCCACTAGACTTTGATCTGGTACGTGACAGTGGCGTGAGCCTCAAGTCCTTGCCACAGCCAAAGCGTCTAGCTCTGCTAGCCATCGTGGCTCGAACTGTTGGAGTCAAGTCGGGTGCTCCTAGTATACGCACCGTTTGCTGACCACTTTGGTGAGGTACTGTGAGTGTGCTCTTACGAGCCGTGAGCCGAACTCGTGCCCCTCCAGAATGGGAAACGGCCTGGTAGAGGGCGTCCAACTCCCTCACATGCTCGGTGGTCCTCTGTGCCAGCTTCTTGTGGAGTGCCTCCGTAGTCTCCCTGGCAGGACGGTCTCTATGTGTGCCTGGTACAGCTCCCTGCGAAGTGCCTCTCTAGCCTCCCTAGCATGGGCGGCCTCTGCATGTGCCTGGTCTAGCTGGGTCTATAGGCTCCTCGCTCGAACCTCAGCGTCGTGAGTATGGTAAGCCTCGTCTCTCCACTCCCTAAGCATATTCTATAGAAGCGGTCTAAGATCACCAGGTACTTGGGCAGTCTCCGCCAAGGTGGGGTCCTTCACGGTCCTAGTGGGACCCTCCAGAGTAGCAACCCTTTGCCTCCAAATGAAGCTAGCCTAGTGGTGTAATGGGAAGACGCGGAGTGGTGCACGTCCAGTCTCCTCAACATAGGAGTCGCACAACTCCCGTAGTCCCTCTCGTGAAACTCCCTGAACTGTGTCCTCGAAGCGAGTTCTGACGAAGGTCAGTACAACGGGTGTTCTGCCCAGGCCAACAAACAACTCAGCAAGGTAGAGCTGTGCCTTGCAGCATGGGGCACCGTCCTGCTCGAACTCTCACCAGCGATACTGTGGAGTCGCAGTGTAGCCGAACCTACGTAGGGTGTGGGTCAACAACCTTGGGAACCCGTGCACGTCCTCGCAGGTCCCTGCAACCCAGCTAGCTCTCTCCATCTGCCAAAAATAAATTTTGGGAGATGTGAGACAGGTAACTGGTAAAATAATATAAAATAAGTTTTAAACATAAGGAATAGATTAAGAAGCAAGGGGGTAGAGATGGGAGGTATACTTTTTGTAAATAGTTTGTATTTTTTAAATACACGTCCGGGGTGCGGGGTGATCCTAAGGTTTCGTCCTACGACCAAGTATGGCACTGACACCACTCTTTCAGGACCCGCCATTCGTGGGTCCACATGTTCTTCTCGTACCAATCCCTGGATCAGTAGTTGGTACACACAATAGAATGTATAGAGGTCCATACACAAATATTTATTACAAAACCTTTATGTTCTTACAAGCATTGTCTTACATTACATTCAATCGTGACTTAACAGGGTCACTGGATACATAAAAGTAGAGCTACATCAGCGTTGATACGGCTCCCTTCCCTCAGGCATCCTTGGGAGCAGGACTAAACCTATTATTCACCCTCGCATGACACTTCGTCATCTTCATACTCTTCTGGGTGGCAACATATTAAGCAAGAGTGAGTACATAAGGTACTCCGCAAGCCCTAACACTACTCAAGAGGAGGTGTTTCATGCATTAGGGCTTGTAGGAAGGAGAGGCCATATGGCTTAGTTTTGCCAAAAAGCATTTTATGCAAGGTTCTCTTTGAAAAGAGTTTTGCAATATTAGGGAGAAGTAGTCGAATCAGTATTATTATAGTTGGCGGGCCCTAGGGGAGTTTTAGACCATCCCGCTAGTTCCCTCACGTTTAGATGAGTCTTTGGATCCATGGCCCTAACGACTCTAGCACGCATGCCAACACTTTCCGAAAACACGGCAGCCTCGGCCACCCACAAACACACATCAAGGATATGCACTAATGCTAATCAATAGGATCCCAAAGCATAGTGTGCCAAGACTGTGACAACAGCTATCCGGATAGATTAAGACTCTACAGAGTTTGTACACTTTACCCATAGGTCATGCACCCCCCTAGCAAGGGTATGACATGAGGCTCATCCCATCTTCCCCTTGTAACCCCACAATCACACATCGGCCTGACGTAGGGGCTATTCGGGCAATTGTTACCTAGCCAAACATCAGACGACCCTCGGTCTCTATGCCATTTCCTGGTCCACCATGCCCTCCATGGCTCTCCAGGTTTTCTCTTGTTGCAGTTACGAGAAATGTAGGGCGAGTCCTTCCCATACAGGTTTTGTGGTTGTACAAAATCACTATGTTGAGGTCAAATGAACCAGTCCTTATATTGGCGAGGCAGCTACATCAGTCAGTCGCAAAAGGACTAGTTCAGAACACACAGCATCGAACTAAACTGAAGTACTCAGCACAAGGCTAGTCCAGAAAACATGGTCATCGGTATATTACTGAAGCACTCAGCGTCGATCGATGGATTACACCGAATACGCAGCCATAGCTGGTATACCTCTTAGGGAACCCGCGACATTCCATCACCATACCCGCCTCGACCACCCTTCTTCTTCACCCACACAGTTCATTAATCACCCACCCATATCCTAACTCACACCACAAAACACCCTTTAACACATTTCACAATCATGTATATCGTGTGTAGTGGTTCGTGACGCAAACATCGCAGAGGTTCCTAAGCATAGTACTAACAAGGAGGTGCTCACATCACTGCTATAGTGCGGTGATGAAGCTGTTAGGTTGTCAATGGGTTGTGTTGTCAAAGTCAAGGAGGGGATTGTGATAGTCACTGCTATTATCGTAACTGATGCAGTGTCTTGTTTCAAGCCATTGATATCGAGTAACTATTATGTTACTGTTCTTCGTTGGCTAGTGGCTAACACCGATATTCAGTCATCAACATAGCTATGCAACCACATTTGAAGTGGTTCATAACATAGCAACATTTTAAAATAGACATACATTCATGCAATGAAAACGGGCAAGAGATGCGATTGCAAAACATAGGTGAAATATGATCAAGGAGTTAGAGCTTGCCTTCGAATTCGTCGGGGAGGTCTTCCTCAAAATTCGGGTCTTTCGGGTCTTCCTCAATGTCCTCAGCAAGAGAAGTCCAATATAGGGAATAACATTTAAGGAAATATTTATTAAAGTTTTTGTTGTCGTCTCCCTAGTTGTTCTTGGGATTAATCTGAGTTGTTGGGTACCTTCCATGTTCTTTCCTATTTTTTTATAGCCATTAGCTCATTATGCTATTTTGTAATATTTATTAGGGCGGCTGCACGGCGGGGTCTTCACCGGTGGCTCACTGTAACCCCTCTGCCTATCATGTCTGAGTCGCTCCGGTGCAGTGGCGGATTCCTGGGGGTGAGCTGAACCTAGCGGCAGCAGCGGACTGGGACAGCGGCCGGAAGGGCGGCGCCGATGTGTCGAGGACGGCGGCACGGGTGAGCTCCGTGGGTCTGCGTCCCGCGTAGCATTTCTTTGGTTTCTTTTACTCTACACATACTACATTGTGCGGTGAGCCATCTAGGAGGCACGACCGGGCCGGGGAAGGCCCCATGGTGGCCGGCGATGGCGAGGTGCGGTGACCCGGTTAGGGTTGCCAGATATCCCTCTTTTTAAGAGTTCTCTGACCAAACTAACCCATGTTCTAGCCATTCTAAAGGCTCACGAAGCTAATGGAGCAAGGGTGTTGGCGTGGCCAGGCACTCCGAAGAACGAACGTGCTCGACGGTTGGTGGAGCTTTGTTTTGATGGCCACCATTGCTCGAGCTAATGCTCGATGTGAGACATGGCATCATATGCGTGCTAAGGCTACTGAAGAATACGCCTGCGAAAGTAATCGAAGGATGCATGGATATACCGGTGGTGATGAGGTCGGCGGCCGGTGAGGAGGAAGAAGAAGAGGGCTCTGAAATTCCACTCCGAGAGGGGCGCTCAAGCTCCGGGGTGTGAGGTGGAATGTGGTTGGTTTTACTGCGGGCAAGGTGGCGAGGGTGAGGGCCATTTTACTGGCCCGTATGGCGGCTCCTGGCAGGAGGCGGTGGTGCGCCTTTTGGTGCGGCCGCGAAGGTGTTCAGCTGGCGGGGCGAGAGGTCGTCGAGGTAATGATTCGGGGCTGGCAGGGTGAGGCGGCATCACTCCCGCGATGATGGCGGTGCAGTGAGGGAGCAGGCGGCGGGGGCAGTTTCCCCAGCGTGTCACGTTGCGGGAAAGGTGGACAACGGTTGGGTGCGGAAGAGAAGTGAGGAGGGGGAAGGCGGTACAGCGCTGGGTCGGCTGAGCCGCACGCGCTGCCCGGGTGAGAGAGGGAGTGGGCACGGGAATTTGGGCCGTGGTGATGCAGGCTGGGCCACAGGGAGGCTATGCGGGCTGCCCCATGTTCTAGATCCTTATGTGGTTGTCCAACCCCAGCTGCTATAGAAGAAATGCTGCTCCTACGCTCCTCGTCGTTGAAAAACGTGTTAGGGATTGCTATACCTGCTCCCTCCAGTATTTGCTTCATGTCTCCTAGGAGCTCCCTTCTCAGCTTTGTTTTTAGCTCCTCAACGTCAACCTGTGATGTCGAGGCCGTTTTCCACTTCCGATAAGTAGTTTTGTGTTCCGTAAAACCCTCCCTCCAGATCAACTTACTAGAAGGACCACGAACACGTCCTCGTTGCTCCGATCTCTGCAGGGCCTTTGATGAGGACATCACAACAGCGGAGATGCAAATTGAACTGCAAGGACCAATCACAAGAGTACGAGCACGGTTAATAAATTAGCATGTGAACTCGTTCCTAACTTCCTTTGCACGTGAGTTTGAGAATAGATTGCTATGTGATGATTTAATTGTTATTAGGAACAATGGACAAGATCAACAAATGAAGGGAAGAGGCCTTGAGAACATGGAGAACCAGTTGGGTCGTCCACAAGTTGATGGAATCAATTTACAACTCGGACTTGAGTTCAACACGGAGTCAGAAGCTTATATCAATAATATCGCCGTTCCACGGTTTGTGAGACCCCAACTTCGCGATTTTTGATCGTGTCTTCGACGTTCTTGCTTGTGTTGTCGGTTGCACTTGCACGGATTGGCCTTCTTGGCAAGGTCAAGCGTGTGCAGCATGGTTGATAGACAATGGAGGAGTGTGTAGTGATTGCAGGGGTACTCAAACTGCTCGAGTGCCACGAATCATCAACGTCGAGTTCTCCACCCCAATCGACTTACCGTTCGAAAGATCAGGCCTAAACTACTCATCAATTGGTATCAGAGCCAGGTTTCCCATGAGGTATCATTGTTTTCCTTCTATTAGATCAGTTTTGTTTCGTACCTAGAGTCCGCAGAAAAGCCACCAAAAAATTAAATCATTTTTATCGCTTCCTAGACTGTAGTGCCTGCAGTTTCGTTTTTCAGTTTGCATTGTTGAGTTTGCATTCGTGTGGTCGAGTCTTGTTGCTAGTTTAGCTTTGTGTTTTGGGTCCTAGTTATTGTGTTTCGTCCTTGTTTTCTTGCTGTTCGATACCTATTCAACAATCCCTAAACAACAAACCGATCCACCACGTTCATCAGTTTGCCATAGCTAGCCGCCTTGCGTGAACTTCCGCATCGGCAGCCCTAGATTAGGTGACAAACTTTTGTGCCACTCATCCTTGAATCATCACACACCACCCCATTAGTTGCTGTGCAAATTCCCGATCGTTTCAGATCCGATTGCGAATTCTGTTCTCAAACCGAGTTGGAATCAACATCCAAAAACCGTAACTCGGACAGCCTACCTTAAAACGGCCATAACTTTCGCATACGAACTCAAAATCAGGCGATTTTTTTTTCAAATTGATCTACACGAAATTTTGCATATGGTTTCCTGCCGCTTTGCTACGTTCAGCAGAAATTATATTGCCCAAATTCCCCTCGGAAGATAGGCTATCCGGCCTCTGAAGTTTCAGCACAAATTTTAAAGAATCTTCTTGATTTTCTATAGGCCACATATTACATTCAATTGAGCTGCAAATTTGTGTGCTTCATATTTCCGAGCTCCTGAGTAAATAAAAAAATATCAAAAAAAGATTACAAAAAAGAAAAAATAGTGAAGAGCATGCATATTAAAGCAATTGGCCTATACTACTTGTGCTGTGATTGTTGTTATATCATTTTGTCTTCATTTTTCCTTGCTACTTCCTTTTGTTGTCCTAGGCCCTAGAGCACTTGGTTGACCAGCAACAGTTTCCTACATTGAATACTTATTCAACTTGGTTTACCTGTTAACAATTTTCTGCTTATTAGCCACCATATTGTGCCATCCAAGCTCCAACTTTCGCTTGAGCATAACTGGTACCTTTGCAATCACCCCACGCTTCATTGGTTCATCTCACCATCCACACCACCTCTGTGTCGGTAAGAACACATGTAAGAGCATGGTAAGACGCTTGAGCGAGAGAGATTATTTTTCTTCCACCTTTCACATTATCACTATAGTTGATAGAGATAACATATTTTTGTTGTCTTTTGTTTCCTACTAACAATGGTAGGAGAAGACAATGATGACGAATGTGTTCAACATGCTGAGTTACGTGATATGATGAAGACCATGACAGATATGCTCGCCAAATACAACGCATCAATGTAGGAGTCATTGGCGAACTTGACTCGCCAACTTGATGACCTTGCGCTTCGGATGAATACTTTTGAGGCTCGGTTGCCTCTCACTGGAGGACATGAAGACAACGCTTATGATGATATGGAATATCACAACAATCAGCCAGGACTACCACTTTATCGTCGAGGTATGGGAGGTAATAATCATCATAATAATTATAATCATCCTCTTGATGATCCATTTACTGAAGTGAAATTTACTATACCCTCTTTTTCTGGTGCTGATGATCCTGAGGCTTATCTTGATTGGGAGATGATAGTAGAGCAAAAATTTAATGCCCATCTTGTTCCTGGACACCATAGAGTTCGTCAGGCCACTAGTGAGTTTAAGGACTTTGCTATCATATGGTGGAATGAACTTGTTAAAACTAGAACCGATCTTCCAACATGGGATAGATTAAAGGAAGCTATGCGTGTTCGATTTGTTTCTCCATCTTTTCAGTGGGACCTTCGCAAAAAATTGCAGTGCTTAGACCAAGGTAACATGTCCGTAGAGGAGTATTATCAAGAGTTACAAAATGGTATGCTGCGTTGTGGGGTAGTAGAAGACATGGATGATAAATAGCTCATTTTTATGGGGGGTTGAGGCGTGAAATTTAGGACATTTTTTATTACAAGGAATATGATATTGTTAACAGATTGTTTCAGCTTGCTATGTTGGCAGAAAAATAATTGCAGGGCCAACAACAACATCAACAACGCACGAGGAGCAACTTCACACCACGTTCGACATCTACACCATCCAAAAAATCACCATCTTCGACCCCCCCGTGCAGCAACTACACCATCCAATGGCGGGCAACGAACTACACCTGCTGCTCCACATTCTCTTGTGTCGGAGGGCAGCAAGGCGACATCATTCAAGCCTTCATCGTACTTCCGACATTAAGTGTCACCGCTGCCAGGGACTTGATCACATGATGAGAGATTGCCCGAGCAAACGAGCATATATAGCACGCGACGATGGCGGGTATGATAGTACTTCAGATGTTGAAGATGAATATTCTCTTGATACTGACTTTACATATCCAAATGACGAACACACCGAAGAAGAGGTACTTGGTACAACGGCGACGGAGAACTATAGGACCATCATTGTGCAGCGTGCCATGAGCTCCAAAGTGGAGGCCGACGACAAGCTACAATGACACAACCTCTTCCACAAGTTTCTCGTTGTCAAGGACTGTCATGTACACACTATAATTGATGTAGGTAGGTGCAATAACTTGGTGAATACGGATGTCGCCAAGAAACCTTGTTTGACAACAAAAGCACACCCTCATCCATACCACATTCAATGGTTAAACAACAGCGGTAAGGTTCGGGTAACACAAACAGCGAGAATACATTTTTCAATTGGTTCTTACCATGATTTTGCTGATTTTGATGTTGTTCCTATGGATGCTTGTTCTCTTTTATTGGGTCGCCCTTGGGAATTTGATACATATGTTATTCATCGTTGTAGAACTAATAAATATACTCTCATGCATAAAGGAAAGAAAATCACATTGATCCCCATGACTCATGCTGAAATTGTGCATTTTGAGAAGAGTAAAATTCGTGATGGCAAATCAACAAAACTAGAATCTGAAAAACAGCAAGTCATTAAGTTAAAATCACCATCGTTGCTCGCAACTAAATCTGACCTTGCTGATTTATTCGATGCTAAGGGGATGTGCTATGCTTTAGTATGCAAAGAAGACATGTTTTCAATTCATGAATTGTCTATTGCATTGCCCCTTGCTGTTGCTAACCTTTTGCAGGAGTTTGAGGATGTGTTTCCCTCCGAGATGCCCCCTGGTCTACCAACCATGAGAGGCATTGAACGCAAGATTGATTTGATTCCAGGAGCAAGCTTGCCAAATCGTGCAGCATATAGAGTGAATCCAGAGGAAAATAAGGAAATTCAGTGACAAGTCCAAGATCTTTTGGACCGCGGGTACATTCGTGAAAGCCTTAGCGCTTGTTCTGTTCCTGTTCTTTTGGCTCCTAAGAAAGATGGTAGTTGGCGCATGTGTGTTGATTGTCGAGCGATTAATAACATCACCATTCGATATGTTATCCTATTCCTCGCTTAGATGACATGCTTGATGAATTGAGTGGTGCTATCATCTTCACAAAAATTGACTTGTGTAGTTGTTACCACCAAATTAGAATGGCACTAGGAGATGAATAGAAAACTGCATTTAAAACCAAGTTTGGACTTTATGAGTGGTTAGTCATGCCTTTTGGTTTAACTAAAGCACCCAACACCTTTATGCGATTAATGAATGAGGTTTTACGTGCTTTCATTGGACAATTTGTGGTGGTTTACTTTGATGATATCCTCATTTACAGCAAGTCATATGATGAACATCTTGATCATTTACGTGCTGTTTTTACTGTTTTGAGAGATGCACATTTGTTTGGTAACCTCGAAAAATGCATCTTTTGCACCAATCGAGCCTAGTTTCTTGGCTATGTCGTTTCCTCGCAGGGAATTGAGATGTATGAGGCAAAAATTGAAGCGATCACTAGCTGGCAAGCCCCAACAACCGCCACGCAGGTTCGTAGTTTTCTTGGTATTGAAGGTTTTTATCGCCATTTTGTGCGGGATTTCAGCACCATTGCAGCACCTCTACAAAATCTAACGAAGAAGGAAGTGCCGTTTCTATGGGGCAAACAGCAGCAAAAAGCTTTTAATGCTCTCAAATCAAAGCTTACACAAGCACCATTGCTACAACTTCCTGATTTTTACAAGACCTTTGAGCTAGAATGCGATGCAAGCAGCATTGGATTGGAGGCGTTCTCATAAAAGGAGGTAAAAACGTTGCTTTCTTTAGTGAAAAACTTCATGGTCCTTCTTTGGATTATTCTACTTATGATAAGGAATTATATGCCTTAGTGCGAATATTACAAACTTGGCAACATGATCTTTGGTCTAAGGAGTTTGTCATACATTCCAATCATGAATCATTGAAGTATCTTAAGTGTCAAACCAATCTGAATAAAAGACATGCTAAATGGATTGAGTTCATAGAGTTGTTTCCATACATCATAAAGCATAAGAACGGGAAGGAAAATGTCATTGCCGATGCATTATCTAGACGTTATACCATGCTGTCCCAACTTGATCATAAAATCTTTGGTTTGGAAACAATAAAGGCATTATATCCTACTGATTTATACTTCAAAGATGCTTTTGAAAATTGTAGATAAGGAAGAACTTGGAATAAATATGTGCTGCAAGAGGGTCTCCTCTATCGTGCTAACAAGCTATGCATTCCACCTAGCTCCGTTCGTCAACTACTTTTGCAGGAAGCACATAGAGGAGGTTTGATGGGACATTTTTGAGTGAAGAAAACTGAAGACGTGCTGTCCATACACTTCTTTTGGCCGAAGATGAGGCGTGATGTCGAGCGCTATGTGTCACGATGTACTACTTGCAATAAAGCTAAGTGTCGCCTTAACTCACATGGTCTTTATATGCCTCTTCCTGTTCTTAGTGTACCTTGGGAGGATATTTCTATGGACTTTGATTTGGGATTGCCTAGGACTAAGAGGGGGAGGTATAGTATTTTAGCAGTTGTTGATCGTTTCTCCAATATGGCACACTTTATACCTTATCATAAGAATGATAATGCCTCACACATTGCTGATTTACTTATGACAGAAATTGTTTGTTTACATGGTGTGCCAAATACCATTGTTTCTGATCGTGATGCAAAATTTTTAAGTCATTTTTGGAGAACTTTGTGGTATAAATTGGGAACCAAGTTGCTGTTTTCAACTACATGTCAGCCACAAACGGATGGACAAACCGAGGTAGTTAATCGTACTTTATCCACTATGTTGCGGGCTGTCTTGAAAACAAATTTGAAGTTGTGGGAGGAGTGTTTACCACATATAGAATTTGCTTACAACAGATCCGTTCACTCCATGACAAAGATAAGTCCATTCCAGGTAGTGTTTGGTTTCAATTCCCGTGCTCCTATTGATTACCTTTGCCTACTTCTGAAACTATAAATTTGGATGCTACACAACGTTCTGAATTCATTCTTAAGATGCATGAAACTACAAAGAAAAATATTGAAAAGAAGAATGAGAAGTATAGGATTGCAGGTAGTAAAGGTAGAAAAGAAGCAAAACTTGAACCGGGTGATTTGGCATGGTTACATTTGAGAAAAGAGCGATTCACTGACTTGAGAAAATCTAAATTTGTGCCACGAGCTGCTGGTCCTTTTAAGATTGTTGAAAAGATTAATGATAATGCATATAAGCTTGAGTTGCCTCCCGATTTTGGGGTTAGTCCCACATTTAACATTTCAGATTTGCGACCGTACCTGGGAGAAGAAGATGAACTTGAGTCGAGGACAACTCCAATCCAAGAGGGGGAGGATGATGAGGACATCACAACAGCAGAGACACACATTGAAATACAAGGACCAATCACAAGAGCATGTGGACAGTTAATAAATCAGCAGGTGAACTCGTTCCTAACTTTCTTTGCATGTGAGTTTGAGAATAGATTGCTATGTGATGAATTAATTGTTATTAGGAAAAAAGGAGAAGATCAACAAATGAAGGGAAGAGGCCATGGGAATGTGGAGAACCTGGTGGGTCGTCTACAAGTTGATGGAATTAGTTTACAACTCGGACTTAAGTTCAACTCGGAGTCCAGGAGTGGTCCACCTTAAAATGGACGCCCAGGATGCATACTGACTCCGTTTTCAACATTCCACATTCACACGGAAAGAGGAGAAGATAAACTTTCCAATGGATCGGGTACCACCTCAAAAATCATCAAGAGTCATTGGGAATCGTCGAAACAAGTCAAGTCCAGATTCCTGTCCGGTGTTGCGCCACAAAATCGATCCTTTGGGCTTTGTATCCCGTATGGGTCCATTAAGAACGTGTCTAAGCGTGTTTTGGACGAACCCTAGACTTTAAATACTGCAGCCGCCGGTCATATTCGGTGGGTTTTGGTTAGATCAATAATATCATTGTTCTACGGTTTGTGAGACCCCAACTTCGCGATTTTGGATCGTGTCTTCCACATTCTTGCTTGTGTTCTCGGTTGCACTTGCACGAATTAGCCTTCTTGGCGAGGTCAAGCGTGTGCAACACAGTTGATAGTCAACGGAGCAGTGGTGTAGTGATTGCAGGGGTACATGAACTGCTCGAGTGCCACGAATCATCAACGTCGAGTTCTCCACCCCAATCGACTTACATTTCGGAAGATCGGGCCTAAACTACTCATCATCCTTGGTGAGGGCATCATTTTCCCTCTCACCATTTGACTCATCGCTACTCAGGTTCTAGGTTCTTTGAGCGATGTGTAAGGTGCTCAGGCTGTATAAGGTGATACCGTTTGACTCAGATAGCTGTGAACGAGCACACATAAATAGTTTCTACCGTCCACTAAAACTGTCATATGGATTCGCAACACCTAGATCGGCCAATGTTTCATCCTGTTGTTCCCAAATCCTTTTTATACTGGCATAACCGATGTTGCCGAGGTGGTGGTCAAGCTCGTTCTGCGATCGGAGCCACTTCATATGTTCATTGCTCTTGGCAAATTCCTGTGATTCGCACTTGTCAACAAATCTCATCCAGTCCTCTTCTGACACATGTTGATACTTATGGAAGGGGGTTTCACGATTCTTCCAAAACTCGCGAAGCTTAGTTTTGTAGGTCCTACATGCATGAGAGATCATCTTCATAGCTAGCTTCTTCCCCTTCTGTTTCTTATGTTCCGGATATTGAACATATGGTTGGATAGAGCTTTCAAAGAGTTCATCCTTTTCATTTTCGGTCAAGTGATCGAATCTCTACAGGTTTAGCGTCACCCTTTCTCGAGCAGCTAGACCACAAATTCTGGATAGTCTTTTATTCACATTATGGTCCAGAGGTACGCCTTCATCATTAGACTCATCAATAGTCACAACGTCTATCGTCCACGACGTCCGCAACCTTTTCTTTCTTGTGTTACCAGAGTCAGATGCGCCCTGTTCATGTGTCTGCTGCTGAGTCTGCTATTGAGTCTGCTGCTGAGCCTCCTCTTCAATATGTGTTGTTGCTCCGACTGACACATCTTCAAATTCACAAAAAAACACTGAAATCCTGTAAAACATTATCAAATTTCAGTCACATTCGCACAAACGATCACATAAGGGAGCAAATTCTCTCATGGCATTTGTACCTTAAAAAGAAAAAGATCTATGTGCCAAGTGTAAGCACAATCCAAACTAAGCAATCATTAAATAAATCACTAAACAGTGACCAGTACTTAGCCAAGGCGTAATACTCTTAGCTTAGGACTCTGGAAATATAAAGAACATTGACCAGTGAACCACCAAAGCGTGGACCATTTCCACTCCAACCAAAGCCTAATTCTCTAAGCTTAGTACTCCAAAAATATACTAAACATTGACCAGTGAACCACCAAAGCGCAGACCATTTCGACTCCAACCAAAGTGCGAACAAACCTTATTAGGGCAGTGCCGAGCTGGCCGACGGGGAGTCGAGGGTCGACAGCGGTAGTGCGAGAATGATCAAGAGGGCAGTGTCAAGGTGGTGACAAGCTCCGAGGAAGTGGACCGACGCAGCGGCGTGCTCCGGGGAAGGGGATGACGTGGCGGCAGTTTCTAGGGCAAAAAGTGATCAGTGCACGCGAAAAGTGAAAAGTTTTGCTAAGCTTTGCGAAGAGAGCAAGAGAAAGAGCTATAAGTTCCTTAGGGCAGTGTCAAGGCGGCGATGAGCTCTGGGGAAGCAGACCGATGCAGCGGCGTGCTCCGGGGAAGGGGGCGACGCGACAACGATTTCTAGAGTGAGAAGTGATCAGCACGCGCAAAAAGTGAAAAGTTGTATTAAGTGTTGCGAATAGAGTGTGCGAGAGAGATAAAAGTACCTTAGGGCAACTATTGCAGACACGCCTCAGAAGAGCCACCGCTAAGCGCGTCTCACTTTTGAAAAGCCCGTCTCTTTTCTTTTGAATTAATGTGCGTCCGTTGCCATAATGTCATTCAGGCAAAGAATTCGAAGCGCTCCGACCTCATTGTCTATGACATGTGGGACCGTGCGAAAACTTAATATGCAAAAGCCAAGTTCCGTGTGAACCTTCATGATTGCCAGATTATTTTTTTTTTAATTTGACATCACGAAGGTCCATGCGGAACTTTTTGCGAAGGTAGCAACGCCACGCCTTATATGCTCGTTGCAACGCGATCAAAGTTCCGAGGTGGGACAAAGAGCTAAAAGTACCAGGGAAACAACCGGAGATGCACCACAGGAGAGCCACCGCTGGGCGCGTCTCTCTTTCGCTCCAACAAAAACAATCGAAGATGTGCTTTATGAGAGAACGTCTCTTTTCTTTTGAACTAATGCGAACCATTATCAGTAATGCCATTCACGTAGATCGGAGCATCTAAATTGGAGACGCACTTTTGAAAAACTCGTCTCACATTATCTTGCTTCAAACAGAACACAAGGCATCAATACTACTCCATAAGAAACAGAGCACATATGACTAATGAAAGTCAAATTTTCACTTAAATGGCACTATTTTCACACATTTGAGCATATATCACACAAATATCCAAATGGAAGTCATTTTTTCACGCAAATGACCATATTTCCTTCATACTCCGAAATGGGTGCTTCATTGCCATGTAGCATCGCTGTCCCATGTACACTATTTTTCGTGACTCGCTCAAGTACTGTGAGTCTGTTTCTCTCAAACAATGTGGCATCCACAACCTACTTTCTTACTCTGTCTGGACAAGTTACATGCCGCTAGAGAATCACTAACTGTCACAAATAAAATGGCTTTAAGGCAAAAGTACTCACGCTTGTGGTCATCCCAGGCCTACACTCCGTCGTTGTACCACAATGTGGGGACCAGAGTCCCGACATCCAAGGATCTCATTGGGTGGTGTCGTGCGATGCGACACCCAATAGTATATAAGAAAAGAATGAGAATAAAATGCAATACCAAGTCTTTATTTATAAACATAGCAGAAGTTTTACAATACTAAGCAAAAAGGAAAATGACATATACATCATAGCTACGCTCTCGGCACTAGCTATGCAAAAGCAAAGTCATCCATGTCCAGGATGCTTCGCACTAGCAACCCCCACTCACCAAACTTACAGCGGCGTGCAGGGCTCCCACTCAGCTGTAAACTCTGGGGGGGGTGCAACCTCGTCGTCGAACCCGTCATCAGTCATGTAATCTGCAAAAACTTGTTAACTACAAACGTGAACTTAAGGCTCAGCAAGACTAACCCATCTCACTAGACATATGCAGGGTGAATACTAAGCATAGGTAAGGTAAAGTAGTAAAAGACTCGCCTACAAGTGGATCCTCATAGTCATGTTTTAAGTAGCAAATGACATTCCTCTAGCACGACACATCATAGACTCCACAATCAAACAAGAAATGCTTTGTCGATGATATGTCATGCCCAAAGCATATAATGCTATTACAGGTTAAGTATTTGGAAACTGTAAACTTTTAATTGTGCTATCTCTAAGCCACACAAGGTTGCAAAACAATTATAATTCAATACATCGTATTCTCCTGACTTCTTACATATTTACTACGTCACGACAAAGTGAACAAGTGATACTCTATTACCGCGAGGGACGGTGATTGCAATCAGGACACATCTGGACAACATGACACATACGCACTTTGAGAAGTGCCAGCAAGTACTTACAGCAGTACCTACATAACACTTGAGTACTAGTCGTATATAGCCACCTTTCACCCAACACTCAAATGCTGAACCGATCGATCCATCACGGGCATGAGGTCCCTGTGTGGGGCGTACTCTAACGTGCCCACCAGCTGATTTACACCTTGCTGCCCTCAACCTATGCCTATAAAATGGAACGGTATGCCTTGACAAACTAGTCTCAAGCTACGTCAGTTTGCTGGAGCCCATTTCTCCAATATGTCGCCGGTACAATTCAAGCTTGTCAAGTAGGGCCGCATATGGCGCGGGCCTTAATCGACACAGTTAGATCTATGCAACCAAGACCACCTCTTGTCGCTTCCTACTCATCTCTAACCGGTCTCCAATTCATATCAACAGCCATTCCTTATATTTACCCGACCCAGTGTAGATGAGTGTCATCTCTCTATCTCGCGAGTAGATTCCAACTACTCGCCTTCTACCGGTTTCCTGACAACATTAGCATGGCAGTTGCTACACGAGTCGGTGAGCTATTCTAACCACTCCTTGGGTTATTTGGTCATGCAAGTGGATGTCAAACACCATAAACGTAATGTACAAACATCTGAAGACGTAAGGTGAATGAAAACTGCAAAGACACTGTAAGGAACTTAAATGTAAACTGGGGATTTCCTTGTTGCGAGTCCCGTTCTACGTTAGTCTCACACAGATGGACTTCCAAGGCCTCTGGCTCCTCCTCGACTTCAGTTACTACACGATATGCATATACTATATATGAATAACTTTGAAAATAAATAATATGTTTAAGGTCACAAGCTAATAATCTGTGATCAAAATAAGATAATGGTTTTAATTGGCTTTGGTAGTTTTATGGTAGATACTAGGGACTATAATGGAGACTCTTGCAAATAACAGGATATGATCAAGGAAGTTTGTTGTCTCTAAAATTCCTACAAATAAAAGCATTCTCTGAATTTTGGTTGAAATTCTGGAGGTCTATCATGGCTACCAGTGGGTGTACCATGTAAAGGCAGTCTCACTGGTTCTAGGAAAATTTGTTTCTCAATTTTCTAATCTTCCTACAGGGAGAAATTGATTTTCCATGTTTGGGAGAAATCCTAAAATGGTTACTGTATTTTTCCCATTTTTTTCAATTACATAGAGATTTGGAACATTGATCATCCCAGTAAATGAAGTCCAATAAACTTGAAATTCTTACTGGAGATCAAGTGTATTTTTATGAGCATTCTCACCGAAATTGGGAATTTTCCAATTAACAGAACAGGAGTAATTAATTTCCCAAGCAGTTAGCTCAAAGGAATTAATTATGAAAATTCTTGGCGTTTCATGTCCAACAAATTGCGCCACTGCAAAGTTTAGATTGAGATGAGTCTACCAGAATTTATTTGGAAATTTTTTAGCAAATCTACTAGGAGTAATGGATTTGTGAAGTTTGATGGAATTCTGGAATTATTTTCCAATTGGAAATTTTTAAATAAAGCGGCCGGTCTCACTTCATTTGAATGGACCAATCAGAGCAGGGCCGCACCGAGGGCCATGGGGTTAACCCGCGCAGCCACACCCGATCCGGTGCCGCAGCTGATCCACGCGGTGGAGACGTCGCTGATAGGCGGGACCCGCCGGGTCGTCGTCTACCTCGCGACGCGGCGGCGTTCCTCACCGGAACCGCGGAGGCACTCGCCGGTCTTTGCTGCGTCGACCTCCACTCGGCTCGGGTCTGACCGGCTAGCCTTAAAATCGACTGCGCAACACGATGGTGGGGTCCAATCGTGGCGGCGACAGCCGGAGATGGCTGCGCGACGGTGGCGGCAGAGCTAGGGTTTCGGCGATCGTCAGAATTGCTCGGGAATGGTGCAAGAGGCTTGGCAATAAGCAAGGCACGTCCCTGGGAGCATGAGGAGGATGATTTGGAGGTGAAAAGGGGTGAAATTGCCGACAAAGTCGACTTCAACGGTGGACCGATGAATTTTCATTGGCGGTGGGGAAAACTTGAATATCTCAGCCTTTACTCGATGGCGTCCACTGTTTCTTTGCAGAGGGGTGCGATAGGAGGTACGGAGTATAATCCTTATTTGGATTGAAGAATCATTACATGTAGAAACGGAATTAAATCGAGAAGTGAGCTAGTTCAATGGCAACGGCCGAAAGAAAAACTGGAATATATTGCTTGATACTGGATGAAAAGTAACGGCTTTTAGCGTGAGAAAGAGCTCGGATGGCGATCCTTTTTTCTGTTAAGGTCGAGTTGTGACGTCGCTAGTTGAGGGCTGGCAACGGTGGAGCAGAGGCAACGTTCATCTACAACTCCGGTGGTGTCCGCGGAACTTCAAACTACGGCCAACACAATGAACAAAATCATTTGCTAATTGGCGTAGATGATAGACCACAGCCTTGCAGCCATCTTTGCTGTTTGCATCGAAGGGAAACAAGGCAAGGACGAGGCGCTCACCGGGGAGGAACGGAGGTGGCGGTGTTGTGCGATGGCGGCGTGAAACAGAGCAAAAAGAGGTGTTGGGGTTTACCACTTGGGTTAGGAAGGAAGATAAGGGCGAGGAGGAGGTGATATAGACGGCAGAAATGCCACGCAGCTGCTTGCCGATGGTAAGGTGTTGGCTTCACCGAGCGTCGATCGGCTGGGAGTAAGAAAACAGAGCACTCACGGTAATGGGTCACTAGCCAGTGGGTCCCACATCCGCTTCCAAGTCTATCCTCTCTAGAACTTCAATACCCCTACCATACTTGATCCAAAAATCCTAGATTTTTGTGGAGAGGCCAATTTAAATACGGAGATTCAGATTCTGAAATTGGATTTCAAATTTGGACAGGTTTCATGTGAAATTCAATTTCAAATTTTAATTTTACTTGAATTTGCTAAGTGTCTCAAATAAAATAGAAAATGGACTTCAAAAATCTTGAAACTTTGCAGGAAGGCTATTTGGAATGTTATGGGGCCATGGAAAAATGTATAGCCTCAGATTTGAATATTTTTGACAGGGCCTAAATGTACAGTAGCTATATTCAAGTTTTGAAATAATTTGAATATATCTAGTACTGCATATTGTTTTGCCCTAGCAATTTCCATTCAATAAATTCCAAAATTTGCAGAAAGGTCACTTGAATTACCCTAGGTTCATTGGTGAAGTCCATCCCCTATGTTAATAAAATTTAAGTATGAGTGAAAGAAAGATTTTTGATGAGATCACGTTCATGTGCACAACCATAATTGATCTCCACTATGGTTGATAACAAACCGGTAGCTAAACTATATATTAAGGAAAAACTTGGATTTTACATTCCTCCCCCCTTAAAAGAATCTCGTCTCGAGATTACAATAGGAAGGATAAAAGTAAAAGATCTAATGAACATATGCTACTAACAAGTTCGGATAGTTCGTTCTAAGGCATTCCTCGCTTTCCCACGTTGCTTCCTCCGTGGTGTGGTTGCCCCACAGGACTTGTAGAAATGCAAGGTGCGGCTTCTTGTGGTGCGAGTCTTCTCATCGCTTATTTGGGTTGGATGCTCAGAGTAAGTAAGATCTGGTTGGAGAGCTTCCAGATCCTCCATACGGACGTCATCTGGGGCCTTGAGACATTTCTGCAACTGCGAAATGTGAAAAACATTGTGGACCCCTGAAAGCAACGCTGGTAGCTCTTGACGATAGGCCACAGGTCCGCATCGTTCAAGTACTGCGAACGGCCCAATGAAGCGTGGGGCTAGTTTACCTTTTACTATGAAGCGATGAATCCCTTTCATTGGGGATACACGAAGATAAACGTGATCCCCGACATCGAAGTGAAGAGGTCGACGCCGTTTGTCCGCATAGCTTTTCCGACGAGACTGAGCAGCCTTGAGGTTGGCTTGAATAACTCGTACTCGTTCTTCGGCTTCATTCACCAAGTCGATACCATATATCACTCGTTCACCAGATTCACACTAGTTCAAAGGTGTGTGGCACTTCCGGCCATAAAGAGCTTCATATGGTGCCATCTGGATGCTAGCCTGATAACCATTGTTGTATTAAAACTCCGCCAATGATAGATGATTATCCCAATTCTTACCATGGTGGATGGCACAGACGCAGAGCATATCCTCTAGCACATGGTTTACTCGCTCTGTTTGACCATCAGTCTGAGGATGGTAAGCTAAGCTCCGAATCAACATGGTACCCAGATATGCGTGGAGCTGCTCCCAAAATCGAGCAACAAATAAGGTTACAAAATCTCATATGATAGTGTGGGGTACTCTGTGTAGGCACATGATCCTGGCAATATACAACTCTGCATATTGCCGTGCCACATAATTGACATTGACTGGAATAAAGTGAGCTGATTTGGCGAGTCGGTCGACTACCACCCAAATCGAGTCATGTTTGTGAAAGGTGAGAGGTAATCAAACAATAAAATCCATCCTGATGTCATCCCATTTCCAGGCCGGTATGCTTAAAGGTTGAAGCTGACCGGCTGTCTTCAAATGCTCCACTTTCACTTGTCGACACATATCACACTCGGATACGTACTTCGCTATCTCCCTCTTCATCCGTGTCCACCAGAATTGCTTCTTTAAGTTTTGGTACATTTTGTTACTTCCCGGATGAATAGAATACTTGGACAAATGAGCCTCGTCCAATATCTTCTTCCGAAGTTCCACAGTGTGGGGCACCATGATACAGTCTTTGAACCAGACGGTACCGTCATCGTCACATCGGAAACACTTCATCTCCCCCTTCTTCATTCTTCAGCGAACGTGCGACATGCCCTTGTCTTCCCTTTGAGCCTCTACAATATCTTCCCTTATGGTAGGAATGAGAGCTAGATTGTAGAGCTCTCCATATGGAACCAAGTAGAGACTCGACTCTTCTTCTTCAATCAAGGTGACGGAAAGATTATTGATATGGGACTTGCGACTCAGCGCATCTGCAACTACATTCGCTTTGCTAGGATGGTAGTGGATATCAATCTCATAGTCTTTGATCAGTTCCAACCATCTTCATTGTCGCATATTCAAGTCCTTCTTGGTGAAGATGTATTTCAAGCTTTTGTGATTGGTGTAGAGATGCACTAGGTTGCCCAACAGATAGTGTCTCCACATCTTTAATGTAAGTACCACGGTAGCGAGCTCAAGATCATGAGTTGGATAATTCTTCTCATGGTTCCGAAGCTGCCGTGATCCATAAGAGATTACCCTTCTGTCTTGCATCAATACACAACCCAAACAAATCCCAGATGCATCACAATAAACATCATGTGACTTGGTTGTGTCTGATTGGGCTAATACCGCTGCTGTTGTGAGGTGTTTCACTAATGCTTGAAAACATTCCTCACATTCCTTTGTCCATACATACTTCTTCCCTTTCTTCAGAAGTTCTATCATTGGTTTAGCTATCTTGAAGAAACTTGGAATGAATCTACGGTAATATCCTGCTAGACCCAGGAAGCTTCGAACATCATGTACAAACTTTGGAGACTCCCATTTGAGTACTTGCTTAATCTTGCTTGGATCAACTGCAATCCCCTTAGCAGAGATGATGTGCCCTAGAAATGGCACTTGGCTGATCCAGAACTGACATTTGCTGAACTTAGCATACAGCTTGTGGTCTCGCAATCGTTGAAGCACGACGCGTAAGTGTTGAGCATGTTCTTCTTCGGATTTCGAATACACAAGGATGTATTCGATGAATACCACAACAAACTTGTCCCATTCCGGCATGAACACCGAATTCATGAGATACATGAAATGATCCGATGCATTGGTCAGTCCAAAGGACAGGACAAGGTACTCATACGATCCATACCTCGTCGAGAATGTCGTCTTAGGTATATCATTTGGTCAAATCCTGATCTGATGATACCCAGAACGAAGATCCATCTTTGAGAATACCTTAGCACCCACCAATTGATCGAAAAGAATATCGATGCGTGGTAGTGGATACTTATTCTTGATCGTGACAGCATTGAGTGGACGGTAGTCCACACATAGTCTCAATGTCTTATCCTTCTTCTCCACGAACAGTGCAGAACAACCCAAAGGTGATGAGCATGGACGAATGAAACCCTTGTTCATAAGTTCCTTCAGCTGCTCCTTCAGTTCTGCAGGTTCCTTAGGTGCCATCTTATATGGCTTCCTCGAGATCGGCATTGTTCCTGGTACAAGTTCAATATTAAACTCGACATCTCATTCTGATGGCATACCCGGAAGATCCTCGGGAAATACGTTTGGATACTAACACACTGCCGGAATATCCTCAAGTTTAATGGCCTTGGTGTTGTAAGTAGTTGGAGTCACTCGGTTAATACTCTCAAGAATGAGAGCTTTGGGAGGGTGGAGTGGAGAATTGAGATATATCCTCCGAGGAACGATGTCAATAATAGCACTATTGTAATGCAACCATGCCATTCCTAAGATGACATCTAACTTCTGATTCTCTAGTATAATGAGAGAGGTAGGGTATATGTTCCCACCTAGATTAAGAGGTACCCTATGGACCATCTCACCGCTACTACTCTCCCACCCGGAGAACAAATCACATATGGGGTTTTTGTGGGAACGATAGGCAACTGATATTGAATGACATAAGACTTGCTAATAAAGTTGTGGGAAGCACCAGAGTCAAAGAAGATGACTACGGGATGACCAAGGAGATAGAACGTCCCCCACCCTGCGGGCAGTCCTTGGCGAAGTGCCCTGTACGACCACATGTGAAACACGTGTATGGGGTCTGACCGACACGGAAGGAAGGACGGAATCTCGGTGCACACGGTGGAGGTGGAGGTGTATGCGGAATCATCCTATGCTGTTGCTGTGGACGAAAGCCGGTGTTGTTGAACTAGTGACCACAAAACATCGATGGTCGCGATGGTGGCTGCCACTTCTGGCCGGATGTTGATCGATACACCATTCGATACTTCTGAGGAGTACCACCTCCGCTGGCATGCGAAGCACCCCGATTCTTCTTGTCAGAGGACAACTCCCTAGTAGCATCCTCCTGTACGATCGTGGCGTTGAACATGTCATTGAAGCTGCAGCGATTGAACAAGGCAAGCATGTCCTTCATCTTGCAGTTCAAACCCCAGTAGAAGCACTCACGCTTCCTATGTTCAGTACTCACTTGGTCCTGAGCATACTGGTCCAAGTGGTTGAAGGTCTTGGACTACTCGTAAGCACTCCTTCCTACTTGCTTTAGCTCCAAGAACTCTTGAAGCTTCCTCCTCATGATCCCGGGAGGTATATGATAGGCGCGGAATGCCTCCTGGAACTCTCCCAGCTCACGGCATAGTCTGCTGGTCGTGTGGCGAGATAATTCGCCCACCACGCACCACCAGATCCCTGCAACTACTATGCTGTGAATAGGGTCTTCTGCTGTTTGGTCATCCGCAGCAAACCAAACTTTCCTTCTATGGAGCGGAGCCAGTTGTCCGCCTCCAACGGTTCATCGGCCTCCATGAAGACCGGCGGGTGCGTTGACATGAAGTCCGAGTATGAACTCGGATAGGGTTGTCGTGGACCCTCATCTGGTTTCTCCCCTTGATGGGACAAATGTTGAACCAAGGTCCGCAACAACTCGGTTTGCTCGTCGCGCGAGCCGAGCACTGCGGCGAGAACCTCCGCGAGACTCCTCGGAAGTTCAGGAGGTGGTGGTGGTGGAACTTGTTGCTGCGGTGTTGCAACTTGCTCCCGGGTCGGAGTTTCATCCTCACGACCATGGCTCGAGCCTCCCATCTCGGGCGTCGAACACGTACACACCATTCTGCATCCACATGATTTAAAAACCAGCAACAATGTTTGCTTTTCCTTCATCAGTTTCATGTAACAGTAGTGTGAATATTAGCAAGGAAATAAGTGCATAACATTCACATATATTGATAAAGTACAAACTTTATACAAGATATATTATGTCATGACCAAGTTTACAGTAGTGAAGCCCAAAATGACAAACTCCCACTACATAAGTGCATACCTACTATACTTGGTCTCCATGAGGCATCATACACACCTTGTCATCTTATACACACCCACTACTATTTTTAATATGACACAAATGTGGCCACAAAATAAACACGAGCAACGACTAACTATACGTTGCCCTGTGATGGCAGGAGTGCTGCCCCATCCTACTCCGATACACCCTCTTCGGTGTACTTGA
Organism: Tuctoria greenei; assembly: GCA_036927565.1. Taxonomy (NCBI): domain Eukaryota; kingdom Viridiplantae; phylum Streptophyta; class Magnoliopsida; order Poales; family Poaceae; genus Tuctoria; species Tuctoria greenei. Next base: position 38,837,844 of record JAYESD010000006.1, on the reverse strand, counting down.
GTATCTCAGGATCTTCTTCGTCCCTGTTCTCAGGATTTGGTGCCACAGGTGCGGGTGCTGGAGCAGGAGCTGCTGCCTCACCCACCATCGTTGATGTCGCGACAACTAATGATTGCACATCAGCCTGTAGAAGAAACATCTTTAAGTCTTCCAGTTCCTTCTCTGCATTCTCGCAACTAGCTTTCCAATCCTGAGTCTCCTCCCTGGATTGATCCCGCTCTTGAGTCACCGTACTCAACTGATCATACAGCTCTGCACCTCAAGTTGACTCGCCTCCAACGCGCTTTCTGCGCAGTGCATTTCCTGGTGAGCTTCCGATAGATCTTGAACAGCTCGGTGCCACTGATTCTTCTTAAGGTTTAGACATTGATTGAGCGGAGCAATCATGGCTCTAAGTGAGTCATTGGCTCACTCAAAGTGATCTCCTCGAATCATAGCTTGCTTTAGATCACCGATCAACCCTTCAATGCTAGCATGCTGTGTAAAGTTCACTTGACACGATGATGTTGCATATAACGCCAAGATTATCTTGGGTACCTCTTCATGAATGCCATAAGATGCACCCATTTGACTCGTCCACTCATCACCAGCTCTATCGTCGACTGGAAAGAGCGCGAACGGGGTGCCAACCATATGATGATAATGAAGTTTGCAAAATATCGCAATAGCAACACTCGCGGCAAAACACGACGTGTCTTCCAACTGAGTCCCTTTCACCTGGATGGAGAAAGGAGCCCATCCAATATATGGTGGACCAGCAGACACATCGACATAGATGGTGCATCTTGTCACACCTCCGTCATCGAATTCCCTGCCCCAATAGCTCGGTATCTCGCGATACCCGAACCGTTGAAGCAGCGCTATCAACAACTCTTGAAAACCTCTTCAAAGAGCACACGTCGCGAACACCCATCCGTTCGGTAAGTGTACCATCAAATCCGCCATCTGTGGAAAGGATACTTGAACAATGAAAAGGTTTCCAACTTCCAATAGTTCAAGAAAAATTTAAAGCTGGAGTAGTAATCACAGTCTGTTCCAGCTGACCTTCCTGTATAAATTCAAAATTTTCATACAGGAAATCTCAGTATCAGACGTTGGGTTGAATACAAAAGTTGTAGAAAACTTTACAAACTTTACAGATTGTACACATACAGCTCCAGGTGAGCTAGGAAGTAGAATATATACAGGTTTAAAGTTGACCCAAGTTTTCTGGAAATTTTGACAGAAACTCCCCTGTATATGTGGTTATTTCCACAATTTATACAGGTATATCATAGCAATATATTGAGGTAATGGCAAAATAAAACTTTTATAACATCAAGTTAAAAATCCATAAGTAAATGAGTTCAGCCTTGAAAAATTTGTTATACAGGTATAGCGCGCAAATTCGAAACTATGCGCAAACTGTTTCAAGTTGTGGTCTGCCAGAACCAAGTTTGCGACAATAGGAATTAAACACAGTTACACCAGATTCAGGTCATGAGTGCAATATAAAGTTGATAGAGGACTTCCTAAGCTTTCCAGAAATGTATATATGTGACCATGTCACTATGCTGGATTAAAAGCTATAACTATCCCAACTTAACAGATGAACTAACTGGTTTTCACCAGCAGTCCTGCAGTTCACTCTTTTGAACTGAAAATTTGATTTGACTCAACGTTGAATCAGGAAAAACATTGAATAAAAAAACTGTAGATCTCCTTCTACCATTTCCAGATATGTATCACAATAAGGCAGAAGATTATTCTACAGTGAGTTATGGCAAAAATACAGAGACTGGTACAATAGTATGGTCATCTGGAGCAGTTTAAATATACTCCAAATCTCAACAGATTATCATGCTTTTCTGCCTTGATGGTCAACAGAGACGTTGTATAGGTCTTCAAGAGCTTTCCATCCATATAGCATAACCCTATGGGAAATAACAACTAACCAAGATCATAATCCACCGAAGTTGAGCAAACTTCTGTCAGAAATTAAGAATCTTGATTCTAACCCCTTTGTCGAGTCGAAACTCATTTTGCGGAGTCCAAGCCTACCAGCATCAGATAGTAAGACATTCCAAAACGTAATGCATCCATTCTGTCATTGGGGATGGTCAAGTATCAAATTTGATACTGACGGTACTACACGTGCCTCACCAAAGAAAATTCTACCGGTATATCCGGATACGTTTATAGGTGGCCCTAGTATCGTTCACTCGCAAACGTGTTCTACACGGGTTGCTACCGTAGTCAGTGTAGCTGCAGAAGACAATCAATCTCCTGTCACACCTGCACACCACAAGGTCGGTTCGGGGAAACACGACAGGCAGTCACAATACACAGATATACATTTGAATGTAAATGCATACGACTCTGGTGTGAGTCACCCTCGAGCGATGTCATGTCTCGTGGTACATGGTTGTACTATGTATGTACAGCAAAGACTCCCACACGATCCGACTTATACACGCTTGGCATACGTGTCTCACATGTTCCCATAGAACATAAATAGTTCTAGAGACGCATACAATCGGGTTATCCACTACCCGACGGGGGCTCCCACTAATTTTGTGTCACGCTGGGGTATCGCGTGTCACATGTTCTCAGAAACATGAAAAGTCTCAGAGACTGATATTGACTTTCCATGCTAAGCCACGGAAACAATCACATACCACATCTCGTATGCTGAGCTTACCGAGATTAATCCGCTCTCGGTGGCGTACCTTACCTCTTACCTGACGTCGGCAGCATCGTTACAGAAATAATAACACATAAGTTAGTTTACCACCTTTATATCTTATATTAATAATACTCCTTATATGAGCATATAGCTAATTCCCCACTCATATAATCCTAAGTTTTTGAAAATATGTTCTTTTCAAACACACTGTTCCCAATGATGCTCTGATACCATGCTGTGGGGACCGGAGTCCCGACATCCAAGGATCTCATTGGGTGGTGTCGTGCGATGCGACACCTAACAGTATACAAGAAAAGAATGAGAATAAAATACAATACCAAGTCTTTATTTATAAACACAGCGGAAGTTTTACAATACTAAGCGAAAAGGAAAGTGACCTATACATCATAGCTACGCTCTCGGCACTAGCTATGCAAAAGCAAAGTCATCCATGCCCGGGATGCTTCGCACTAGCTACCCTCATCAAACTACGGCGGCGTGCAGGGCTCCCACTCGGCTGTAAACCCTAGAGGAGGTGCAGCCACATCGTCAAACCCGTCATCAGCCGTGTAATATGCAAAAACTTGTTAACTGCAAACGTGAGCTTAAGGCTCAGCAACACTAACCCGTCTCACTAGACATATGCAGGGTGAATACTAAGCATAGGTAAGGTAAAGAAGTAAAAGACTCGCCTACAAGTGGATCCTTATAGTCATGTTTTAAGTAGCTAATGACATTCCTCAAGCACGACACATCATAGACTCCACAATCAGACAAGAAACGCTTTGTCGAGGATATGTCATGCCCAAAGCACATAATGCTATTACAGGTTAAGTATTTGGAAACTGTAAACTTTTAATTGTGCTATCTCTAAGCCACAAAAGGTTGCAAAACAATTATAATTTGATACATCGTATTCTTCTGACTTCTTCAGTGTTTACAACATCACGACCCAGTGAACAAGTGGTACTCTATTACCGCAAGGGATGGTGATTGCAATCAGGACACATCTGGACAACACGACACATACGCACTTTCAAAAGCACCAGCGAGTACTTACAACAGTACCTACATAACACTTCATTACTAGTCGTATATGGCCACCTTTCACCCAACACTCGAATGCCGAACCGGTCGATCCGTCACGAGCTGGAGGTCCCTGCGTGGGGCGTACTCTGACGTGCCCACCAGCTGATTTACACCTTGCTGCCATCAACCTACGCCTATAAAATGGAACGGTATGCCTCGACAAACTAGTATAAAGCTACGTCAGTTTGCTGGAGCCCATTTCTCCAGTATGTCACCAGTACAATTCATGCTTGTCCAGTAGGGCCGCATCCAGCGCGGGCCTTAACAGATACGGTCAGAGCTATGCAACCAAGACCACCTCTTGTCGCTTCTACTCATCTCTGACCGGTCTCCAGTTCATATTAACAACAATTCTTTATATTTACCCGACCCAGTGTAGATGAGTGTCATCTCTCTATCTCACGAGTAGATTCCAACTACTCGACTTCTACCGGTATCCTTACAACATTAGCATGTCAGTTGCTACACGAGTCGGTGAGCTATTTGTGGGGGACGTTCTGCACATGAATAAACAACCAATCCATACGAGCCCAAGTCCTCGACTTGACTCAAGTTAGTTCCGAACACAACACCTTACGTGAGAACCTCACATAAGCATGTTGCAAAACCACAGTAACACGATATCATCCATGTCAACCAAAAACGCACCAAAGACTTGGAAAATGAATACTAAGTAATCTTTCCAAAGATGTAAAGCAAGTACAAAACATTGCAAATGAAAAACAGAAGCATTGCGGTCAAGTTCCGGACCTTGCCAGAGCAACCCGAACCTTGAGCCGGAGCTAACCAGAACTAGTCCGAACTAGTAAACCCAAAAGCCGGAGCTAGAAAAATCAACTTGAAGATTAGCAAAAACACGCCAGAGCTATCGAAGACATGTCGGAGCTAAAGACAAAAACTCACCGGAGCTAACCAAAACTAGTCGGACCTTAATAAAAAAGTGTTTTGGTGATATTCAAAACTTTTATCGTAAAGCAAGTGTATTCACTACAGGCCAATGTATTCAGCACACATAGGTCTTACAATCTCCCCCTTGATGAATGCATTGGCAACACCATTTAAAATCCGAACATTGGCTTATTCACATAAAAGTTTTGAAGGCAATTTCTCCCCCTTTGTAAATCAAAAGTAAAATAAGAAGAAAATCCAAATATTATCCCATATTATCTCCCCCCCTTTATTATCTCTCCTTATGCACATATTCTCTTTCTCTTCATGCTTATCTCTCCCCCTTTGAAAATGTATTCAGCAAGTCATGAGCATATAAACAAATTATCTCTCCCCCTTTAGTTGTTATGAGCATATTATAACATATACATATAAACAAAGCTCATCCAAGTCATACTATCAAGTACCTTATATTATCACATCAATGAAATACATAAAGTAGTGTAAGCCATGCTAAAGATCAAATGTAATTTTCAATTTAAGTAAGTCATGATATCACAAACTTAACTATTTCAAAACCCGAAATTATGACACTAGTTGCTGCATTTTATTATTTTTCAAAGCATAAATTTAGATCATATGATATTTGCAAGAAATTATATGCGCATCTGTCTTATTCTAACCAACCAAGCCAAGCCTATGTCATTTGACAATCAGAAGCTTAAGGACATAGTTTTAGTCATACACAACTTCTTCCAAGTTCATATCTAAGTTCAATGATAAGCCATCTCAAAAGAAGAAGTGTGATGCATGCATATTCTCTTGATCTTTTCTCAATTTATATTTGTTAATAAAAACTCAACATGTGAGTTGATTACTTGATTAATTCTTAATGATTAAAAGCACTTGTGAACATGTAACAAGTTCAAAACATCAAGAAAATTTGACCATGACCAGTTTTAGTGTATGTAATTATTCCAATTACTAGACATGGCAAAAACTACAAAATGTATAACACGAGTAATGTAGTAAGAACTTTCAGCATGTAAAAGGAATCACAAAGTCATATATGTATGAAATACTATGTTCATATTATTTTAATTTCAGATTCACACATAGACTTCCCAAGTTTCAAAACTCCCCCTCAATTTAAGCCATGAGGATGCGTAACCCCTATTTCACTACGAATGTAATAAAAATGAGTGAAATCCAAAGGTTTCGTAAAAATGTCAGCCAATTGTTGTTCGGTATCTACATGGTGAAGCACAATGTTTCATTTTTGAACATTATCTCGGAGAAAGTGATACCTAATGTCAATGTGCTTAGTCCTAGAATGATGCACGGGGTTTTTAGCAATGCAAATGGCACTAGTGTTATCACAGAACAGTGGAACACTATCTAGATCAACCCCATAGTCCTTAAGTGTTTGAACAATCCAAAGAATTTGTGAGCAAGCACTAGCAGCAGCTACATATTCAGATTCGGCTGTGGATTGTGCAACTGAATTTTGTTTTCTAGAGGACCAAGCAACAAGAGAATTACCAAGAAAATGACAAGCACCGGAAATACTTTTCCTATCAATCCTACAACCCTCAAAATCAGCATCCGAAAAAGCTTTCAAAGTAACAATTGAAAAGAAGGAAGAAAAATTCCAAATTCTTGAGTTCCATGTAAGTACCTGAGAATCCTTTTGACGGCTTGACGATGTGAAGCATGTGGGGAGGCTTGAAACCGTGCACAAAGACATACGCTGAATTGTATGTCTGGTCTTGATGTCGTGAGGTACAAAAGTGATCTGATCATGCTTCTATACTCTTTTTGATCCACGGGTTCACCATCTTCATCAAGTCCAAGTGTTGTTGCTGTTCCCATTGGTGTCTGAAGAGGCTTGCTTTTGTCCATGTTGAAGCGCCTTAGGAGATCTTTTGTATACTTCGTTTGATGCACAATGGTACCCTCCTTAGTTTGCTTGATTTGCAGCCCCAAAAAGTAAGTGAGTTCACCCATCATACTCATTTCAAATTCGGAACTCATCATTGCTGAAAACTTGGACACAAGATCATGAGAAGCACAACCAAAGATAATATCATCCACATACACTTGAACGAATAATGAGTCATTGCCATGCTTAAGCACAAAAAGAGTTTTATCAACCTTGCCCATGGTAAACCCTTTTTCAACTAAGAATGTTTTTAACCTATCATACCATGCTCTAGGGGCTTGTTTGAGACCGTACAAGGCTTTGGACAGTTTGTAAACATGATTAGCAAAATCTGGATTTTCAAAACCCGGTGGTTGTTTCACATAAACCTCCTTATATATGTAGCCATTAAGAAAAGCACTTTTAACATCCATTTGATATAGCTTAAAACCAATAGATGCAGCAAAAGCTAACAAAATTCTTATGGCTTCTAATCTAGCAACAGGAGCAAAAGTTTCATCAAAATCTAGACCTTCAACTTGAGTGAAACCTTGAGCAACCAACCTAGCCTTATTCCTAAACACAACCCCATACTCACTTTGTTTATTTTTAAATACCCATTTAGTTCCAATTAAGGTGTGACCTTGAGGTGGAGGTACAAGTTTCCAAACATTATTTCTTTCAAAATTTTCTAACTCTTCTTGCATGGCAATAATCCAAGATTCATTAGTGAGTGCGTGTGATATATCTTTGGGTTCAAAAGAAGCAACAAAAGCAGAATGAGCATAAGAGTTTGGATCGCAAAACCTGGACCGTGTGACTCGTTCGTGCAAGCTTCCAATCATCTGTTGTGGGGGATGATCTTTGTAAAACCGTAGGGGAACATATGTCTCACAAGCTTCTTCTTCTTCATGTTCATCACAAATCAATGATCTTGTGACTTGAGGATGATTTGAATCAGCATTGATGGTTGTCGGTGCTGGTTGAGAATTAACATCCGTAGCTGAACCAAAGTCTTTAGCTACTGAATTTTCGGGCAGCAGCTCCAATTCTTCCTCATCTTCAACGAAAATGCTCCCCCCTGCGGATATGGATCTGGACCTGCAATGTTTGAGCTAGTACCTGGGCTAGCTTCATCAAAAGACACTTCAAAAGTCTCCACAATTTTGTTAGTGTCAAGTAAAAGCACACGGTAGCCTCTAGTATGAGATGGATAACCAAGAAACATGCCATAAATGGATCTAGGTTCAAATTTATCAAGATTACCATGTTCCTTAACAAAGCATTTGCAACCAAAGGCCCGAAAGTGTGTACCACTAAGCCTATGTCCAAACCGGAGCTCATATGGTGTTTTACCTAGCTTAGCACGCAGGAAAACACGATTTGAGTCATAACAAGCGGTTGCTAATGCATCAGCCCAAAATTTCCTAGGAGTTTGATATTCATCAAGCATAGTCCTAGCCATCTCAACTAAGGTTATGTTCTTTCTTTCTACTAGACCACTTTGTTGAGGTACATATGGTGAAGAAAATTGATGATCTATTCCATTTTCAGCACAAAAGTGATCAAAAGATTGATTTTTAAATTCAGTTCCGTTATCACTTCTAATTGCCTTTAAAGATCTTGGGTGATCAATTGATAATCTAAGAAATAAAGTCCTAAAGTGACTAAAAGCTTCATTCTTAGACGCCATAAAGTAAACCCAAGAGTATCTAGAATAATCATCAACAATAACAAGAACATACCATTTACCTCCGAAGGATTGAACACGTGAAGCTCCTATGGTGTCAAGGTGCAAAAGTTGACATGGTTCAATTGTCATGATCATTGTGCGAGGAGTATGTGAACCTGCAACCATCTTAGCATGTCTACAAGAAGAGCACACGATTTCTTTGTCCCCTTTGAGCTTAGGCAGCCCACGTATGCGATCAAGAGCACTAACACGCGTTAGGTGATCAAAGCCTACGTGACCAAGTCTACGATGCCAAAAATATAGATCCTTTGAATCATTAGGAACTAGACACCTATGCTTAGAGGAAGACATATCAAAATCAGCTTTAAAAACTCTTCCAAACTGAGACATGTTAAAAATAAGCTCACTATTTGAACTTACAACTTTGCAGCAGTTTTTATTGAAAATAATTTCCAGATCTTCATCTAGCAATTGTGAAACAGAAAGCAAGTTGTTTTTCAAATTTTTGACAAGTGCCACATTCTTCAAAGTGTAGTGACCATTTACTCTAACCGAACCCTTAGCAATTATAGGAGTTGAAGAATTATCGGCAAAAGTAACATTCTCTACACATGACACAAAAGAGAGGGAGGAGAACCAATCTTTGTTACTGGTCATGTGGCGTGAGCAACCTGAATCCACAATCCAAATGTTCTCCTTCCTCAAAAGTGTAACCTAAATAGAATCACAATACATCAATGACTCAATACTGGGGTTAGTCAAAAGGCACTTAGGAATCCAGTACTGAGTCACGCGATGTGCAGCAGGAAAAACACGCGAAAGCTGAGACAAAACAGCAGGTTTATAAGTCAAAGTTTGAGATTTTTTATTTTTACCTACTGACCTATAAGGTGTTACTTGTGTAGGACAAAAATCAGTAGCTCAGGAGGTAAACTTTGAATGTTTTTGACTCAAAACAGCAGGTTGTACATTCAGTTCACTATGTGCAGCAAAATTTGCATAAAAGTTATGAGATCTAGCAACCATTCTTTCCCTTTTCTGTTGTTTAGCTAGTCTATAGCAAAAATCTATGACATGACCATCTCTACCACAGTAGGTACAATGAAATTTAACTTTTTGTTCATGTCTAGATGAGCAAACAACATTATTATTTGAAACCGAATGAGACAATACTCCTGCAGATTTGAAAAACACTTCTTTTTGTTTAGGAACTATTTGAATCAAACCACTTCCTAAAGACTTTACACTTTTAGGTGGATGTGCCTTAGCATGAGCATGATAATCAAAACCTAAACCAGTTTTATCATTGCAAGACTTGGATGAATTCAGCAGCAAGTTTAGGTTCTTATTCCCATTACAAAACCGATCAAATGTCTTATGCATGTTATCAAGTTTATTGGACAGATCAAGGCAATTTTCACATGAAGTTTTTTTATTTTAATTTGCAATTGGAACAATATTTAACTTCATTACAACGCAAAGCATTGTTCAATATAGAGATTTCATTCATAGCATCTTGCAGTTTTTTATCAAGATCATCACAACTAGAACAATGCAAATCAATTGTAGAACAAGAAGCATCTTTTAAGTTTCCAATATTAAGTGCAGCAAGCTTTTTGTTCTTTTCAATTTCAAGTTCAAGTTTATCAAGTGTGGAGGTATGTGCACTTCTTAGGGAGGACAATTGTTCATATATTAAGTCACATGAGGAACAAGAATCATCACTAGGAATCAAGGATTTCAAACAATTAATTTCAGATTCTAGTGACTCAATTTTAACAGCATTGTCCCAAAGCTTTTTGTCCTTTTTCTTAACAATAACAGTGGCACGAGAAATAGCATCACACATTTCTTCGCAAGTAGGACATACCTCTTCATTGTCGCTGTTGTGTTCTGCCTCCTCCATACTTGATCTTGACTTGCCCGCCATGAAGCACAAGTTTGCCAAATCATCTTCATCTTCATCACTTCGAATGTCCACGTCGCTTGAGCCAAGTTCCTGGAGTGCTGAGATAAAACTGCTCACAAATTGACGTATTGTAAAACCCTTCTTTTTCTTCGTATCTTTTGCAGAGGAGTGCTTCGTTCTTGTTTTCTTTTCATCCTGGCAAGTAGGACCTGAAAGGTTAAGGCAATCCGAGAAGTGAGCTAGTCAATGGCAACGACCAAAAGAAAAACTAGAATATATTGCTCGATACTGGATGAAAAGAGGCACGGCTTTTACCGTGAGAAAGAGCTCAGGATGGAGATCCCTTTTGCCGTTGAGGTCGAGTTGTGAAGCCGCTAGTTGAGGGCTGGTGACGGTGGAGAAGAGGCACATTCATCTCCAACACCGCTGGCGTCTGCGGAACTTCAAACTACGGCCAACACAATGAGCAAAATGATGAGCTAATTGGCGTAGATGATAGAGCACAGCCTTGGCGCCATCTTTGCTGTTTGCATCGAAGGGAAACAAGTCATCAATGAGGCGCTCACCGGGGAGGAACGGAGGAGGCGGTGTTGTGCGACAGCGGTGTGACACAGAGCAAAAAGGGGCGCTGGGGTTTACCACTTGGGTTAGGAAGGAAGATAAGGGTGAGGAGGAGGTTATATATACGCCAGAAATGCCATGCAGCTGCTTGCCAACGGTGAGGTGTTGGATTCATCGAGCGTCGATCGTCGGGGAGTCAGAAAACAGAATACTCATGGTAATGGATCACTGGCCAGTGGGTCCCACATCCCCTTCCAAGTCTATCCTCTCTGGAACTTTAATTCCCCTACCAAACATGATCCAAAAATCCTAGATTTTTGTGGAGAGGCCAATTTAAATATGGAGATTCAGATTCTTAAATTTGGATTGGTTTCATGTGAAATTCAAATTTGAATTTGACTTGATTTTGCTAAGCGTCTCAAATAAAATAGCAAATGGACTTCAAAAATCTTGAAACTTTGCAGGAAGGCTATTTGGAATGTTATGGGGCCATGGAAAATGTATAGCCTCAGATTTGAATATTTTTGACATGGCCTAAATGTACAGTAGCTATATTCAAGTTTTGAAATAATTTTAATATATCTAATACTGCATATTGTTTTGCCCTAGCAATTTCCATTCAATAAATTCCAAAATTTACAGAAAGGTCACTTGAACTACCCTAGGGTCATTGGTGAAGTTCATCCCCTATGTTAATTAAATTTAAGTATAAGTGAAAGAAATATTTTTGATGAGATCAAGTTCATGTGCACAACCATAATTGATCTCCACTATAGTTGATAACAAACTGGCAGCTGAACTTTATATTAAGGAAAAACTATGATTTTACACACAACTTCTTCAGATCTTCAATCAAATGCCTGAAATAAGTGTCGATGTCATTCCCAGGTTGTTGTGGCCCCGATATCAGTCTTGACATCATAATATATTTCCCTTTGTTGCACAACCAAGGAGGAAGGTTCAAAATTGTAAGAACAAGTGGCCATGTGCTATGTGTGCTACTGTTCAAAAAAGGATTCATGCCATCGGTGCTCATTGTGATCCTAATATTCCTTGGATCAATGGCAAATTCTGGATTTCGTGAATGAATGTTTTGCCACTATGTGGCATCAGCAGGATGTCTTATTATTCCAGCATCCTGCTTATGCTTCTCTTTGTGCCATCGCAACAATTCTGACTTCTTCTTGTTTGCAAACCAACGCTTCAAATGAGGAATGATAGGAAAGTACCAAAACACATTTTTAGGCCCTCTTTTTCTTCCATTGCAGTTCTCGTCATCACCGTGGTCTTCCCTACGATTGAATCTATCCACTCCACAAATAAGGCATTTCTCAAGGTTTTCGTACTCAGGTCCACGATATAAAATACAATCCTTCTTGCACGCGTGGATTTTCTCCACCTCCAAACCTAGTGGACAGATTATCTGCTTTGCCTCATAAACTGTCGTCGAGACTGTATTGCCTTGTGGTAACATGTCCTTAAGGAGCGTCAACAATTCCTTAAAACTACAATCACTCCATTTGTTGCTCGCCTTCAACTGGAAAAGTTATACCATCACAAACAATCTAGTGTACTTAGCCGCACAACCATGATACAATGGCTTCTTCAAGTCTTTGATCATCTTGCAATTTGCAAGTTCACCATTACTGTACCGATCATTGTCGTCATGTCTCTCAAAATTGCGTACCATCTCTTAAATGTTATGCACCTGAAAATCAATGTCGTCATCGGTGAACCCTGATATATCTGGCTCGTTCACATCCTCTTTGTGATCTTCTTCGACAATGGTAGGGACCTCCCTCTCCATATATGAATCTCTCATCTCTGCTTCATTCAACCACTCCTCCCCATGTTTGTTCCAACATCGATAATCCAGCATGAATCCATGCGTGACCAAATGTGACCTCAACACTTCATCTATGCGATATATTTTCTCATTCTTGCAGTGTTTGCAAGGACAACAAATAGTCCCCCTAATGTTGTCCAATATTTCTTTCTTCGCAAAAGTCATAAATGCATCTACCCCTTGGATATATTCATTGCAGAGGTACGGACCATACATCCAACTTCGATCCAACAACATCTACGTACAGAAAAGAAGGGCTAAATCCAAGAATTTTAAAGCCACCGATAGTCAAGATCTAAAGGTAAAAAAATAGTAAGGAACAGGAGAGGAGGAGAGGATTGATAATCACCACAAGACTTTTAGAATGAAAGAGGGAAAGAATAGGGCAAGAACAGGGCAGATCTTGTAGCCACTTGTTCTGCCATAGCAGGAAGGTCATGGAAGGGCAACAGAAAATCGAGACAGGCCGATATAAAGCATGTCTCTCTATAGAGGGCATGGGAGACGGTCTCGCTTCCACAACTAAAGGAGACACGCCAGACCAGTAGTTATGGGAGATGCGCCTTATTCAATAATGAAAGGAGATGAGCTGCAACCAAAGTCTTTCTAAGTTACCTAACAAATATGAGTCGTGCTTAATGAAAGCGCGTCTCCCGTCTGTCAGAGAGGAGGGCACATCTTGGATACCTACTTAACTGAGATGGGCTGTATTGTAATGTGTCTCCTTGTATGTTCAACGGAGCCATATTAAATCCTCGCTAAAGCGGGCTCGTCTCACTTAAGCTTATTAGAGACATTCTCATTTTAGCACATCGCCCATCTTTGTCTCCTATTTAGGTTTCCTACGTAGTGTATGCACACGAACTCATCGTTCTGGCGGTCTCATTAATGTGCGCCTATAGTACGCGATGAAAGATTGGGATACATGTATATGGAAGGCAAAACAATCATCTTATTCATCAACTTTGACTATAAGTCAACTTCATCTCTTAACTTTAAAAGATCCAATCTACCCCCTCCATCTCACAAAGATTGTCTTTATGAGCTTTGGGATGTGTCCTACAAAAATTGTCATTTTAGAGATAATCAATGCAGTAGTTAAGATGTGAATTTAACCTCTTACCAATGCATGTTTCCTTCTTGCGCGGCTTCCCCAAAAAGTGCAACTGTACCTTAATGAGGATTATTGAACTTGTCAGCTATATGAGGAGACATGCGTCATTCACCATCTTCCCTATTATGTCTTAAAAATGCTAAAACGACAATCTTTATGAGACAGAGGGAGTAGTCAATAAATTTTGATTGTTAGATTCAGTTTTGTACCTACTCCGACGTGACGATCCACATGGCACTCCATGTCAACTTCAAGTTGGATTCAAACTTTAAGCTCCATTATGAACAAAATAATAATAATTACCAAAACTTGATTGTGCATCTGAGAGCTTATAAACATTTTAACTACTCATTCATGTTGGTTTCTATGCAGCTCTTTTTGGGCAACTTGCAATGTTTTGAACTGACTTAATGTTCGCAGATAATAGATTTTCACTATTTGCTTGTTAGTCCGCTAGTCTTCTAGAAAACTGTAGGCATAATAGGATAGATCATCAAGGGATACATCTATAGTCAGGTTGCAACTATCTGTATATGAACTTGATGATCTGCATTCATTAAAGTGAATTCACCCGTTTCAAAAAAACTATTAATAAAATAAGAAAAGTGATTTGAAATTTAGGATCCAGTGTAACACTGACGTGGTGTGTCACATGAACAAACTTTCGATCATATGCACAAGAGGCAATAGTAACAATTCGGATTGAAGTCCTAATGAACTGTTGATCCATGCGGGTTTAGAGTACTAATGGGCCTATGACATGAAAGTTTATTAGTACACTACAAGATCGGGCAATCAGACGTCGGTTCAAGAAAAGACTGTCGGGGCCGTCGCATTTACTTAATTACAAACGTCGGATTTACAGAACTGACGGTTATAAATTTAAGAATGTCGGCTGGCCAACATCTTTAAATAAATATGTCGGACTTAGCTATACAACCGACGTATATAATATTATAGCCGTCGGCTAGTCCTAAAAAACCGACGGCTTTAGTAATGCCGTCGGTTTTACCGGAGAAACCAACGACTTTATAGTGGGCATGGATGCAGGTCGCGACGGGTGCTGCCATCTGACATTATGGCCGTCGGTAGCTAAGGAGGAACCGACAGTTTTAAGTTATATGCGTCGGTTGAAGCAAACCGACGGCTATAAGTGGGCCCACCTCAAGCAAAAAGATAAAACCTAACTCCCGCCCGTGTATGCCTCATCACTCCCGCCCGTGCACCCGCGCTTCGCTCTCTGCATGCACGCCGCCGCCTCCGCCGCGTGCCGCTGCGCACCGCCGCCCTTTGGCATTCTGGTGCCGCCCGCCCGCCAGCGCTCGTCCCTCTGGCGCTGCCCACCCCTCCGGTGCCGCCTACCCTCTGCCGTCCGGCGCCCGCCCGCCCTCTGCCCTCCAGCGCCCGCCCCTCCAGCGCCGCCCAACCTCTGCCCTCCAGCGCCAGCTCCTCCGGCGCCGCCCGTGCTACGGCCCCTCCGACGCCTGCCCTTCCGGCGCCCTCTCTCCGTGCAGCGCCGCCCTTCGCGGTCAAGGTATAATCTAATCTACATTAGTTGCATATCAATTTGTTAATTTAATTTTTAATGTATATTTGTTGCTATTAGTTGCTTTTTTAGGTATTAGTTGGTTGAATTTCTAATGTATGCATGTTTCTAGCTATTAGTTACATTTCTCTCTATTAATTAAAATGTATGTTTGAAATATATTTCAACATACATTAGTAGCTATTAGTTGCAAATCAAAAAGTTGAGTTAAAATGAATTTTTAATGTATGTTTGTTGGAAACGTAACGTATATAAGTTGAATTAGAGATTTGGATGATGTCGTTATGTTCACTAGGTAATGTAGAGTGAGTCTACGTGTCATCATCCATAAATAACGATACATATTATATATAGTTATATGGCTTGTGTGTATTATCTATTAGATTTTTTTACATTTTCTGCTTTGAAGGTATAAGCTAAAATGAGTGACGATCGTAAAGCGATGTATGATGGTTGGAGTTCAAGTGGTGCGCACACTATGGAATGGGCTCGTATTGCGAATGTTTTCATCAACCAAGCCTTTGCTAGTGGTGCTCATCTTGCGAAGTGTCCGTGTAGCAAGTGTCAAAATCATCGTCATCTATAAAAGGATGAAATTGAGTTGCACCTTTGCAAGCACGGTTTTATGCCTGACTACCTAGTATGGCAGGAGCATGGGGAGGTGGTTACTGACAATCAGTCGGACAGAAACGAGGATGATGATTGGTGCATGAGATGTTACCGGACATTTGTAGAGAGTATGGAGAGGGTTCAATGTCGAAGGAGGTGAAGGAGTTTTACGACCATCTAGCCGCCTCAGGTGAAAATGTGTATGAGAGCACCAATGTGAGCGTTCTGCAGGCGGTGACATGACTTATGGCATTGAAGTCCAAGTTCAATTTTGTAAACGATTGCTATAATGGTATCTTGAAGCTGATTGGTGATCTCTTCATCTGGGCATAAGATGCCACAAGACATATAACACTCTAAGAAGATTTTGAGTGATCTGTGCATGAACTACAAGAAGATTGATGCGTGCAATAATAATTGCATGTTGTTTTGGAAGGAACATATGAACCATACCCATTGTATGCATTGCAATGCATGTAGATATGTCAGGGTTCTGAACGATGATGGAGAGGAAACAACTACAAAAGTACCAATTAAACAACTTCGGTACATGCCTACCACAACAAGGCTAAAACAATTGTTCCTGTCCCAAGAAACAGCGAAACATATGAGGTGGCACTCCGAAGGGATATGTGAGAGTGATGACAAAGATATTATGACGCATCCTTCTGATGGCGCGGCATGGCAAAGATGATACGATAGTGGGAGATAGAAATCGTTGTGCTTGTATGTAAGATGGAAAAATTCTTCCCACCTTGTTTTATGAATGTTATGCAACATTTTCTGGTGCATTTACCTTATGAAGCGTTGGTAGCGAGTCCTTCACAGTTTAGGTGGATGTATAGTCAAGAAAGGGAATTGAAAAAACTTAGAGCTACAACACGCAACAAGGCAAGAGTTGAGGGGTGTATTGCCGAGGCATTATCAGCTAAAAAGATTACAAATTTTTCTATGAAATATTTCTCACGTGCTAACCATGTGAATGCATCTAAGACACGATATCATGATGTAGAAGAGCAACATATGACTGAGCAAGAGAGGAACTACACCATGCTTTCCATGTTTTTCAACATGGAGGAAGTGTTACCATATTTTGAAATATTTGACAAGTTGTATTGGACATCTTCTTGAAGACCTACACAAAGTCAATTGGATAAGATGCGATAGTATGGCATAAATGGTGGGCTAAGCTTTGTGGCATGGTTCCGTGAACATGTAATGTTTCTATCCGTATTTTGTCTTCAATTATAGTTCACATGCTTGTTGTAGGATGATAACTTTGTCTATTTATGTAGTGTATGCAAGATCGCAATATCTCAGATGACTTGCGACAAATTTTGCATGGTCAACTGAAAGCAAGAGAATTTAGCTGATACGATATAAACGGATACCATTTTCATACGGCAAGTTTAGAAGCAAGCCGCCCACTTGCAGCCACATCAAATAGTGGAGTAATGATAATGGCAGCTGAGGGTAGTGGAGAAGTCAATGCTTACTACGGTGTTCTTCAAAAAATAATCGAGTACACATTTGGCGGTCCAAAAGAATAGAGGCTCGTGATTTTCGACTGTCAATGGTTTGATCTAATATCGGGCACGCGAGTCGATGATTTTGGAATGGTGGAGGTTAACCACAACTCGAGGTACACAGCTCCTAACAACAATGTTGTACTTGCCCATCAAGTGGAACAAGTGTACTATTTAAGTTATCCTCATCCATGTTTCTAAAATTGGTGGGTTGTAAAGTTAATCCTGAAGTGGACCATCGTCGTTATGATGGATACATAGAGAATCAAGAAGATGATGATGGTGGTGTCTATAAAGATGAAGTCGAAGAAGTAGAAGATTTTAGGATATATAGCGGGACGGGACTAGCAGAGATAGATAGTGGTACTTTTGAGTTAATGTCTGAAGAACATACTAGCATTTCGAGGAAATGCATTCGATGGTCACAAAGGATTATTGAAAAGCAGAAAAGGATTATTGAGGATCAAGAAGAATTTGATCAAGACAGTGAAGGAGAAGAGTTTGAAGAAGAGATAGAAGAACAAGAGACACGTGAACATCTTCAAGCACATGTGGCATAAGAAGATTCTGACGCTGATGATTTTTGATTCTTATTGTATGCATTCTGTTAGATTTTGATTCTTATTGTACACATTATGTTAGATTTTGATTCTTATTGTACACTTTATGTTAGATTTTGATTCTTATTGTACGCGTTATGTTAGATTTTGATTTTTATTGTACGCATTTTGAGTATCTTTTATTATGTATCATTTGTTTTGTATAACGAATCATTATTTTGAAATTTATGTAGATGTTCAAGCATATCAAACTTGGCAGGAAAAAGCGCAGTGGTAGTTCGGACCACACTAGCAGTTCAGAGAACACAGGCTTGTTTCATGTACTTGTTTATTTTTAAATACATATTAGTATTATAATTAACTATCTAATATTTGTTACATGTTTATTTTCATTTGCAGGGTACAAGCATAAGTGTGGATAGGCAGATGCCGCTCATGCGGTGTGTCGCAGAGTCAGAGCCTTCATGATAGCCAGAGCCTCACAAGAGCCAGAGCCAAGTCTGGCTTAGGACTTGCACGAGGAGGAGATAGATACTATGAGACGGTCGTCAGAGTAGGGAGGAGACTCAAGTTCAGACACGAGAGACCGGACGATTGCGGCGGTCTTTGGGCGATCCTCCTCTGAGGGTGTTGATGAGGGGGACGACGAGGGTGGCAATGACGAAGATGGGGATGGTCCCGAGCGAGATAGGAGGTTGGCAAGACTTGCGAAGCTAGCTGAGGCAGGTCAGCCGCCCGCTCGATTCCCTTTCAGGTACTATTTCGGATTAATTCATAAGCTATCTTTTATCTTTGTTTATTGTTAACTAATTAACTAATATTGTTTGAACAGGCTACGAATGCACTTTTTATGTACTCCAAGCAAAAGCTTGGATGAGCGGATAGTTATAAAGCCGAAGTGTACTAGGTGCTGCGTCGAGGTTAATTGGAGTGGCAGGGGGCATCGACGAGTAATTAACACGGAGTTGGGAAACACCATCTGGTTTTGCTTTCCCGAGATGGTTGTGTTGGACGGTCAAAGAATTGTCGCACATAGATGGGACCACTATGCACTGAAAGAGTATGCCCCTGCGGGTACTTCTCACAACAGAGTTTTGGATATGTTTTGGGAAAGTGTATTCATAGTCCTTCAATTATATTACATCTTGTTCTGATTGATATAAATTGTTGTTTGTATTTCACGGTGTGTTTCGTTCACAGGAAGGCGAGAGTGAAGCATATGCAGGAGCGGTTTTCCATGAGTCAGCAAAAAGGCGCACAAATGACTCCTTCTCTGATGCCCGGATCAAAGCCATGATTGTGTACTACAAGACTAAGTTGTTGACATGCATATCAAAAAAATGAAGCAGCCAAGTTACATCTAACTTGGGAGGAGTACTTGAATAGAAACGTGGATTGGATATGTGTGAATCCGGAAGCTTGGGAATGGTTAAGTGAGTACTGGGCATCGGATGATTTCAAGTTAGTTTTGGATAGAAACCGAAAAAACCGGAAGAGCAAGCCTGGAAATCATTACTATGGACCGGATGGACATGCGCGGATGGAACATAGAATGGTATGAATTCTTAAAATCAAACTTAGATTGCTTCAAATAATTGTATTGACTAAACTTCAAATTTTGTTATTACAGCATGCTGAAACTGGTATCGCTCCTAGCATTTTTGAGGTTTACCTTAATGGGCATAGAGGTCCAGACCCATATCGCCCGGAGAAATTGTGTGACGAGGCAACAATGCAAAAAGTGGTAAGTATGATCTATCTAAGTCATTTTACTTTTTATTACATCTACGCATGAACTCATTGTATCCTCGTAGGAGAAATATGTTGAGTGCTTCAGGAAAACTCATGGAGATGAGGCGGATTTTGTAAGTGCACCGTTGGATGTGGGTGTGGCGTACGAAGCCGGTGGATGTCTACCGCATGGGAGGTATGTGAAAAGATAATGATGTTTCTAAGTTAATGATGTCAATTCATCGCACTTGTATCTTTTGTAGACTTAGGTTGGACGACGGGTATGTGGAGCATGAGGCCTATGTTAGGCGACGACACTCCAGTGCTAGTTCCAGTAGGTCTCAGTCTATTTTGGAGACGGATGCATTAAGAGAAGAGTTTAGACGCACTCAAGAAGAGATGCAGACCCAGTTGCAACAGCAACAATAGCAGCACCAGACAGAGATGCAGATGCAGCAGATGTAGATGCAGATACAACAACAAGTGCAGCAACAGATGCAGTATCTGTATATGGCACAGGTATCTTAACAATTGAGCTATTTATTCGATTTTAAAATGTTTCACTTAATATCTCACAAATAATTTACTTGATGCATTTTTTGGGTCATGATAGCACCGGTACTCCGTTCGGCACACCACAACCACCTTAGTTTGACATGATGTCGCAGGTATACTTGTTGTTTTATTCAACTTACAATACTCTTTACTATATGTTAAATTAACTTAACTGAATATCTTTACTTTATGTAGTTCTTCGCTCAAGGTGGTATGCCTTGTCCAATGCAGCAAGGACAACATATAGTCTCCTCATCACATGTATCACCGCGTGTCTTACTACATTGACTTACAATACAAAATTATAACCATATGTGTAACAGGGTTCTGAGAGTGGTCAACCATTTGTTACACAACCTCAGGAATTTATATCGTTGTTGGCTCCTTGATTGCAGCCGTATCCAGGTGTTCCACAACCGATGCCTTTTAATCCAGGATAGACTCACCCATCAACAACACCAGCCATAGTGGTACGACTTCTAAATCATTATTTCTCATAAAAAATAGTTAATTTGAATAATACTTAGCAATTTTGAGTCAAATTAGCATAGTTGTTAGTTTTGCAACAAATAAGTCAACTAGCACATTTTAGAGAGATAAAGACACTCGAATTGTAACTATAAATGGAAAGTGTAACTAGTATTTGTTTCTTACACGGTTCCGATCATATGCAAGGTTGTGATGATTTTCTGAATTCAAACGAGGGAGGTGCGAGTGGCGGAGGTTCCAATAACAATGTGTGAATGTCATTTTTGTTGCTACTTTGTGAACTCTTTTGTTGAACATGTTAGACCCTTTGTGATGAACTAGTGGTGCTTATTTATATATATGTGTGAACTTTGATGAATTTTTGAACTATTGTGATTTGATCTGTTGTGATATATGTGTGAACTGTTTTGTAATCTGGAATCTGATCTGTATATGTGTGAATTGGTGCCCTGGAGGCTGCCCACCCGGGCGGGTGTAGAAAACTAGCGATTATTTAAAAAAAACCAACTATAGGCGTCGGTATTTATATCGGCCGACGGCCTTAAGCGGATGAAAGACGTCAGTTCTGGCCTGCAGCCGATGCCCTTCAGCAGGAGGCCGACGCCCTTACGGTCCATAAAGGCGTCAGTTGCAGGACCGACGGCTGTAGATATTAAATGCATCGGTATATGAAACCGACGGCTTTAGATGGTAAAGACGTCAGCCTCGACGTTCATACGAGTTAAAAATGTCGAATCTGGGTCATCGGCTATGAACGTCGGTTTACCGACGTTTGTACATTAAAGGGGTCGGTTTCTTCACGTTACCGACGCCTATATGGCCAACGACCGTTTGCCCGATCGCTGTTGTGGTACGCCTATAAATACGAGAGGTAGGGTTAGAGGCTAGTGACAAACCTAGCTGTCACCACTCGTAGGACCTTTCTCGAGACCTCTGCCAGGTTCGAGGTGCTAGCACACCTGCGCACGGTGTTTCTTTCCCGTACGTACAGACTCCATGGAGGCGCTGGTACTGCTAAGACGAAGGTGACGAGGAGACGACTGTGATCGAATACTTCCTCTACACCGACGTGCATCTATGTTGTACCATCTGATCCAATCTTTCATTATACTACGCGTCTAGTGGTAACGATCTATGACCTCTTTACTCACATATTTTCAGAAGATAAGGTAGAGTAAATGCTAGAGTAGCATATCGCATATTTTCCATTAATGGCAGCAGAGCTGACTTGCATAGTTATTGGTCTGGATCTTTTACATATATGTGATATGTGTTGTTAGTAGATGCCATCTAGTGCAGTTATGTTCATGTGGTGAGTCTTTTGTTACATGGTTTTATGGGTTGGAATTAGTTAGAGTATATTGTCATCATGATTAGTTTGTGCTCCTTTGCTGTGTGTGCAACATGTTTCTATCAACTAGAACCACCATCAGGATTAATCATATGCATAGCTATGTTTTGTCATGCTAGAATAGCTTTTCTTAGAAAAGTTTAGTATGAGATGCCATTTACCAATAGTAGTACATATGTAGTTTTGATCGTTGTGTGTTAGGTTTGCCAAAGTAAAATACCATCTGCTATCATCATGAATAGGATGGATGTTGGACATTCACAAGCATAGTGTTGATTTACTCAACAAAGCTATCAAAGCGGTTTTGACCTTTATGGTATAGAGTTGGAAGCCAGGCCATTGGATGCCACCCAACAAGCAAGTGTCATATAGAGATATGATTAACAAATCGTTGTTTAGCTATGTCACTAAATTTTGTGAGACCTATGTGTGCTGAATACATTGGCTTTGACAATAGAAGTTTTGAATGCTGCCATAACATCTTTTTAGTAAGGTCCGATTCTAGCTCCGAGCTTCTGCAAAGTCCTACAATAGGTCCGACTTTCTTTGTCTAGGTCCGACATGTTTTTTGGGTAGCTCCGGTGAGCATTGTCTTTAGCTCTGGCATGTCTTTGATAGCTCCGGCATGTCGTTGTTAAGCTCTGATATGTTTTGTTAGGTCTGACTTATGTGGGTTAGCTCTGACATGTTTTTCTAGTTCCGGCTTTTGGGTTGACTAGTTCCGACTAGCTTTGGCAAGCTCTGGCGTTAGGTTGTACTAGCTTTGGTAAGCTCCGGTGCTAGGTTGTACTAGCTTTGGTAAGCTCCGGTTCAATCTCCGGTTAGCTTTGGCAAGATTCAGAGCTTGATTGCAATGTTCCTGTTTTTACTATGAAATGATTCGAACTTGCTTTACATTGTTGGAAAGGTTGCTTAGTATTCCTTTGCTAAGTTTTTGGTGCGTTTTGGATGATATGGCTGATATGATTTGCTATGTTTTGCAACATGCTTATGTGAGGTGCTCACGTAAGATGTAGTTTCAGAACTTAGTTTAGTCAAGTCGCAGACTTGGGCTCGTACGAATCGGTTGTTTGTTCATGTGCAGATGTTGCTTCCGTTCAGGACACTGGTGACGGGATCCATTGAACTAATCTTAGGGAGAAGATGAGGTTCAACAACCAAGTTCGGGAGGAATTGTGGTTGAGTTGATTGGGAGGTTGCGCAACATGTTTGAATCAAGAGCAATGCATATTAAGGTATCATGGACGTTGTTGGAAGATGTTTGCACGTGTGCAAGGAGTGCATGGACATGGCTGCATGGTTCCAAGGCGTGATGAAGATATGTGGATGTAAAAATTGGTCGGAAAGGTCCAACCGACTAGGTTATGGACTCAGGATGCGGCTGAGTCGGGTTTGACTCAAATATGAAAAGATTTGAGTTGGTTATGATAGGATTTCCTGTGGGTCACGAATTTGGGTTATTTTAGGAATGTGGGATACGTTCGTAATGTGTTTGGAAGTCTTAAGATTACTTCTATCTGTGTATAGAAGAGTCCTAACAAGTTATGGAAAGTTTTGATTCGTGATTTGAGTAGCATTAGCGTCATAGTTGAGATTGGGTTGGCCTAAGGGCTGGTTATATAAGCAAGGGAGGCCAGAGCTTGTGATGCACGACTTTGGGGTTGTTCCTCTTGTGTTATATTGAATAAGGATCATAATTTAAAGGAACTTTTGTGCCTTGTTCGTCCGACTTGTTCTAGAAAAGTTTTTCTTGTCGAGTTTTCTGCACAGCACCACCTTTCTTCGGTGGTTTTATCATAACTCGTGTTTTACAGATCCAATTGATGTGATTCTTTTTGGGTTGTCTTAAAAACTTGATTATATATCATCTGTAAAAATTTCAAGTTCATTGGATTTGTGGTTTGTGATGTACACGAGTTTCTTTGCAGCGTTCTAGAACTATTTCTCTTGGGTAGGACAGATTGACCTTTGTTCGATCTTTCAAACTTGAGTTTCTCTCGACGGATTTGAGTGATTCTTGTTTTGTTGTCTTCTTGACTTGATTCTCTCTGATATTAATCACTTTTGTCACGGTGAAACACATTTAGATTAGTCTCACACACGATTTCTTTAACATATCATTTTTCTGCCGAAGGGGTTGAGATTTAATTGTTTCCGCTGCGTATGATTTTTTAAATCTACCATTCACCCCCCTCTGGTAGCTTTTCACGTGATCTTCGATCCTACAATTGGTATCAGAGCTACGGTGATCTAATCTTTGTGATTTGCACGTGTTTTGACTAATCATCATGGAGAAATACTCCGCAAAACCTTGTGTCTTTAGTGGTACTGATTTTCAGGATTGGAAGGCACGTAAGCTTTCACCCAGGCAAAAGGCTTCGCAAATGGAAAAAGGTGTACAAGACTTACGAAGTGCCGTCAAAATATCAAGTTATAGATACAAATCTGAGAGATGTTGACAACAACAACAACAACAAGGCTCAAAACTTGATCATACAAGGATTAACTCAAAGCGACTTCGACCGTGTTGCACAGCTCCGATCTGCATACGATAGTGGAAAGCACTTTGTGACTACCACGAAGGATCCAACACGATCAAGGAGGTAAGGCAAGACATGTTCAAGAAAGAATACATGTGCTTCGAGATGCAACCCGGTGAGTCTATTGATGACCTATTTTCTCGCTTTAATAAAATTCTCAGCAACTTGCGTAGTGTCAATGTTAATTTTTTAGATGCTGGAAATGCTAGGCAATTGTTAAGTGCATTAGGTATGTCAATTTGGGAGATGAAAGTCACATATATTCGTGAATCTACTGTCATGAGTACACTTACTTTAGATGTGCTATATTCCAAGTTAAAACTCATGAAATTGACATAATATCACGTAAGAACCCCAACAATTCTATTGCTTTTGTTTCTCAACGTGATATGCCTAGCTGCAGCCAATCTTCATCTTGTGGTACACTTGCTTTGTTGTCCTCTCTAAACCTTGAACAGATTGAGGAGTTTCCAGAGGAGGAGCTAGTACTTCTCTCTACTATGTTCTCGAAAGCACTGCAAAAAGTGAGAACTAGAAGGAGAGGAAGCTTCAGACCTCAACAATGTTTCGAATGTGGTAAGACGGGACATATTCATTCAGATTGCCCTAACCTTTCAGGTCCTACTTCCCGGGATGAAAAGCAAACAAGGATGAAGCACTCCTGTGCAAACGATAAGAAGAAATAGAAGAGTTTTACAAGACGTCAATTGGTGAGAAGTTTTATCTCTGCACTTCAAGAACTTGGCTCAAGCGATGTGGACATTAGAAGTGACGAAGATGAAGATGATTTGGCAAACTTGTGCTTCATGGCAGGCAAATCAAGATCAAGTATGGAGGATGCAGAACACAACAGCGACAATGAAGAGGTATGTCCTACTTGCGAATAAATGTGTGATGCTATTTCTCATGCCATTATTATAGTTAAGAAAAAGGACAAAAAGCTTAGGGATAGCGCTGCTAAAATTGAATCACTAGAAGCTGAAATCAACTGTTTAAAAACTTTGCTTCCTCGTGATGATGCATGTCCCTCATGTGATTTAATATATGAACAATTGTCCTCATTAAGAAGTGCGCACACCTCCACACTTGATAAACTTGAGTTAGAAATTGAAAAGAATAGAGAGCTTGCTGCACTTAATGATAAAAAACTTGAAAGATGCTAGTTGTTCTACATTTGATTTGCATTGTTCTACTTGTGATGATCTTGATAATAAACTACAAGATGCTATGAATGAAATTTCTATATTGAACAATGCTTTACATTCTCATGAAGTTAAATTTTGTTCCAATTGCAAATTAAAAGGAAACAATTCATGTGAAAATTACCTTGATCTATCCAATAAACTTGATAACATGTATAGGACATTAGATCGGTTTTGTAATGGGAATAAGAACCTAAACTTGCTGCTGAATTCTTCCAAGTCTTGCAATGATAAAACTGGTTTAGGTTTTGACTCTCATGCTCATGCTAAGGCACATCCACCTAAAATTGTAAAGTCATTAGGAAGTGGTTTGATTCAAACAGTTCCTAAACAAAAAGAAGTGGTTTTCAAATATGCAGGAGTGTTGTCTCATTTAGTTTCAAATAAAAATTTTGCTTGCTCATCTAGACATGAACACAATGTTAAATTTCATAGTACCTACTGTGGTAGAGATGGTCATGTCATATATTTTTGTTGTAGACTAGCTAAGCAACAGAAAAAGGAAAGAATGATTGCTAGATCTCATAACTTCCATGCAAAATTTGTTGCACTTGCTAAACCGAATAATAGGAACATGCAATCTGCTGTAATGAGTCGAAAACATGGAAAGGTTGCTTCCAAATCTACCGTTTTTCGTGCTACACATGTAACATCTCGTAGGAAAGTAGTTGGGTACAAAAATCCTCAAGCTTTGGCTCATAAACCTGTTGTTTTATCTTAGCATTCGCGTGTTTTTCCTGCTGCACGTCGTGTGACTCAGTATTGGATTCCTAAATACTTTTTCACTAACCCCAGTATTGAGTCATCAACGTATTGTGCTTCTATGTAGGATACATACTTGAGGAAGGAGAACATTTGGATTGTGGATTCAGGTTGCTCACGCCATAAGACCGGTAACAACACATGACCGGTTACAAAGAATTGTTCTCCTCCCTCTCTTTTGTGTCACGTGTAGAGAATGTTACTTTTGCCGATAATTCTTCAACTCCTATAATTGCTAAGGGTTCAGTTAGAGTAAATGATCACTACACTTTGAAGAATGTGGCACTTGTTAAAAATCTGAAATACGACTTGCTTTCTGTTTCACAATTGCTAGATGAAAATCTGGAAATTATTTTTACTAAAAATTGCTGCAAAGTTGTAAATTCAAACAGTGAGCTTATTTTTAACATGTCATGATTTGGATGATTTTTTAAAGATGATTTTGATATGTCTTCCTCTAAGCATAGGTGTCTAGTTGCTAATGATTCCAAAGATTTATATTTTTGGCATTGTAGACTTGGTCACATAGGCTTTGATCATCTCACGCGTGTTAGTGCTCTTGATCGCATACGTGGGCTGCCTATGCTTAAAGGTGAGAAATAAATTGTGTGCTCTTCTTGTAGACATGCTAAGATGGTTGCAGGTTCACATACTCTTCTCACAATGATCATGATAACTGAACCGGGTCAACTTTTCACCTTGACACTATAGGACCTTCACGCGTTCAATCCTTCGGAGGTAAATGGTATGTTCTTGTGATTATTGATGATTATTCTAAATACTCTTGGGTTTACTTTATGGCATCTAAGAATGAAGCTTTTAGTCACTTTAGAACTTTATTTCTTAGATTATCAATTGATCACCCAGGATCTTTAAAAGCAATTAGAAGTGATAATGGAACTGAATTTAAAAATCAATCTTTTGATCACTTTTGTGCTGAAAATGGAATAGATCATCAATTTCCTTCACCATATGTACCTCAACAAAACGGTGTTGTAGAAAGAAAGAACAGAACCTTAGTTGAGATGGCTAGGACTATGCTTGATGAATATCAAACTCCTAGGAAAGTTTGGGCAGATACGATTGAAACCGCCTGTTATGTATCAAATCGTGTTTTCTTGCGCGCTAAGCTAGGTAAAACACCATATGAGCTCTGGTTTGGACATAGGTCTAGTGTTACACACTTTCGGGTCTTTGGTTGCAAATGCTTTTTTAAGAAACATGGTAATCTTGATAAATTTGAACCTAGATCCATTGATGGCATGTTTCTTGGTTATCCATCTCATACTAGAGGCTACCATGTGCTTTTACTTGACACTAACGAAATTGTGGAGACTTGTTAGGTGTCTTTTGATGAAGCTAGCACAGGTAATAGATCAAACATTACAGGTTCGGATCCATATCCGCAGGGGGAGAGCATTTTTGTTGAAGATGAGGAAGAAGTAGTGCTGCTACCTGAAAATTCAGCAGCTAATGATATTGTTCCAGCTCCTGATTTTGATTCACAGTCAGCACTGACGACCACCATTGCTGGTCCAGATCCTCCTCAAGTCACAAGCTCATCGATTTGTGATGAACATGAAGAAGAAGCTTGTGAAGTGTCCACTCCCCTTCGGGTTCTCAAAAGTCATCCTCCACAACAAATTATTGGAAGCTTGCACGAATGAGTCACACTATCATGGTTTTGCGATCAAAACTCTCATGCTCATTCTGCTTTTGTTGCTTCTTTTGAACCCAAAGATATATCACACGCACTCACTAATGAATCTTGGGTTATTGCCATGCAAGAAGAGTTAGAAAATTTTGAAAGAAATAATGTTTGGAAACTTGTACCTCCACCTCAAGGTCACACTTTAATTGGAACTAAATGAGTGTTTAAAAATAAACAAAGTGAGGATGGGGTTGTGGTTAGGAATAAGGCTAGTTTGGTTGCTTCAGGTTTCACTCAAGTTGCAGGTCTAGATTTTGATGAAACTTTGCTTCTGTTGCTTGATTAGAAGCCATAAGAATTTTGTTAACTTTTGCTGCATCTAAAGGTTTTAAGCTATATCAAATGGATGTTAAAAGTGTTTTTCTTAATGGATACATAGATGAGGAGGTTTATGTCAAACAACCACTGGGTTTTGAAAATCTAGATTTTTCTAATCATGTTTACAAACTGTCCAAAGCCTTGTACGGTCTCAAACAAGCCCCTAGAGCATGGTATGATAGGTTAAAAACATTCTTACTTGAAAAGGGGTTTACCATGGGCAAGGTTGATAAAACTCTTTTTGTTCTTAAGCATGGCAATGACTCATTATTCGTTCAAGTGTATCTGGATGATATTATCTTTGGTTGTGCTTCTCATGATCTTGTGTCCAAGTTTTCAGCTATGATGAGTTCAGAATTTGAGATGAGTATGATGGGAGAACTCATGTACTTTTTGGTGCTGCAAATCAAGCAAACCAAGGAGGGTACCTTTGTGCATCAAACGAAGTATACGAAAGACCTCCTAAGGTGCTTCAACATGGACAAAAGAAAGCCTCTTCGGACACCAATGGGGACAGCAACAACACTTGAACTTGATGAAGATGGTGAACCTGTGGATCAAAACGAATATAGAAGCATGACCGGATCACTTTTGTACCTCACGGCATCAAGACCGGACATACAATTCAGTGTATGTCTTTGTGTACGGTTTCAAGCCTCTCCATGTGCTTCACATTGTCAAGCCCTCAAAAGGATTCTCAGGTACTTACATGGAACTCAAGAATTTGGCATTTTTCTTCCTTCTTCCTCAACTGTTACTTTGAAAGCTTTTTCCGATGCTGATTTAGGGGGTTGTAGGATTGATAGGAAAAATACTCCCGGTGCTTGTCATTTTCTTGGTAATTCACTTGTTGCATGGTCCTCTAGAAAACAAAGTTCAGTTGCACAATCCACAACCGAATCTGAATATGTAGCTGTTGCTAGTGCTTGCTAACAAATTCTTTGGATTGTCCAAACACTTAAGGGCTATGGGGTTGATCTAGATAGTGTTCCACTATTTTGTGATAACACTAGTGCCATTTGCATTGCTAAAAACCCCGTGCAACATTGTAGAACTAAGCACATTGACATTAGGTATCACTTTCTCCGTGATAATGTTGAAAACAGAAACATTGTGCTTCACCATATAGATACCGAACAACAATTGGCTGACATTTTTACAAAACCTTTGGATTTCACTCGTTTTTGTTACATTCATAGTAAAATAGGGGTTATGCATCCTCATGACTTAAATTGAGGGGGAGTTTGAAACTTGGGAAGTCTATATGTGAATCTGAACTTAAAATAATATGAGCATATTATTTCATACATATATGACTTTGTGATTCCTTTTACATGCTGAAAGTTCTTACTACATTACTCATATTATACATTTTGTAGTCTTTTCCATGTATAGTAATTGGAATAATTACTTACACTAAATATGGTCATGGTCGAACTTTCTTGCTGTTTTGAACTTGTTGCATGCTCACAAGTGATTTAATCATAAAGAATTAATCAAGTAATCAACTCACATGTTGAGTTTTTATGAAAAAATATAAGTTGAGAAAAGATCAAGAGAATATGCATGCATCACACTTCTTCTTTTGAGATATGAACTTGGAAGAAGTTGTGTATGACTAAGACCATGTCCTTAAGCTTCTGATTGTCAAATGACATAGGCTTGGCTTGGTTGGTTAGAATAAGGTTGATGCGCATACAACCTCTTGCAAATATCATATGATCAAAATTTGTGCTTTGATAAATAATAAAATGCAGCAACAAGTGTTATGCTTTCAGGTCTTGAAATAGTTAATTTTGTGAGATCATGACTTGCTTAAATTGAAAATTACATTTGATCTCTAGCATGGCCTACACTACTTTATGTATCCTGATGGGATAGTGTAAGTTACTAGATATTATGACTTGGATGAGCTTTGTTTTACATGTATATGTTATAATATGCTCATAACTATTAAAATTTCTCTTTTCGACCTTGCTGAATACATTGTCAGAGGGGGAGAGATATTATGGAATTTTTAAAGATAAGTAGGCAAGGGGGAGAAATTTATTTCTATCTCAATTGATTTTCAAATAGGGGGAAAATTTGTTCTCAAAACTTTTCATGCCATTGTTCGGATTTTAAATGGTGTTGCCAATGCATTCATCAAGGGGGAGATTGTGAGACCTATGTGTGCTGAATACATTGGCTTTGACAATAAAAGTTTTGAATGCTGCCATAACATCTTTTTAGCATGGTCCGACTCTAGCTCCGAGCTTCTACAAGGTCCGACAATAGGTCCGACTTTCTTTGTCTAGGTCCGACATGTTTTTTGGGTAGCTCCGGTGAGCTTTGTCTTTAGCTCCGGCATGTCTTTGATAGCTCCGGCATGTCGTTGTTAAGCTCTGATATGTTTTGTTAGGTCCGACTTATGTGGGTTAGCTCTGACATGTTTTTATAGCTCCGACTTTTAGATTGACTAGTTCCGACTAGCTTTGGCAAACTCCGGCGCTAGGTTGTACTAGATTTGGTAAGCTCTGATGCTAGGTTGTACTAGCTTTTGTAAGCTCCGACGCTAGGTTCTACTAGCTTTGGTAAGCTCCGGCTCAAGCTCCGGTTAGCTTTGGCAAGATTCAGAGCTTGATTGCAATGTTCCTGCTTTTACTATGAAATGTTTCGAACTTGCTTTACATTGTTGGAAAGATTAATTACTATTCATTTGCTAAGTTTTTGTCGCGTTTTGGTTGATATGGCTGATATGATTTTGCTATGTTTTACAACATGCTTATGTGAGGTGCTCACGTAAGATGTTGTAGTTTCGGAACTAACTTGAGTCAAGTCGTGGACTTGGGCTCGTACGGATTGGTTGTTTGTTCATGTGCAGGTGTTGCTTGAGTTCAAGACATGGCTAGTGACAGAATCCATTGAACTATTCTTAGGGAGAAGATGAGGTTCAACAACCAAGTTCGGGAGAAATTGTGGTTGAGTTGATCAGGAGGTCGGGCAACATGTTTGAATCGAGAACAATGCATATGAAGGTATCGTGGACATTGTTGGAAGATGTTTGCACGTGAGCAAGGAGCGCATGGACGTGGCTGCATGGTTCCAAGGCGTGATGAAGAGATGTGGATGTAAAAATTGATCGGAAAGGTCCAACCGACTAGGTTATGGACTCAGGCTGCGGCTGAGTCGGGTTTGACTCAAATATGGAAAGATTTTAGTTGGTTATGACAATATTTCATGTGGGTCACAAATTTGGGTTGTTTTAGGAATGTGGGATACGTTCCTAATGTGTTTGGAAGTCTTAAGATTGCTTCTATCTATGTGTAGAAGAGTCCTAAGCAGTTATGGAAAGTTTCGATTCGTGATTTGAGTAGGATTAGAGTCCTAGTTGAGATTGGGTTGGCCTAAGGGCTGGTTATATAAGCAAGGGAGGCCAGAGCTCGTGGTGCAGGACTTTGGGGTTGTTCCTCTTTTGTTCTATTGAATAAAGATCATAGTTTAAATAAAGGAACTTTTGCGCCTTGTTCGTCCGACTTTTTCAGAAAAGTTTTTCTTGTCGAGTTTTCTGCACAACACTACCTTTCTTTGGTGGTTTTATCATAACTCGAGTTTTACATATCCAATTGATGTGATTCTTTTTGGGTTGTCTTCACAACTTAATTATCTATCATCTGACAAAATTTCACGGTCATTGGATTTGTGGTTTCCGATCTACACGAGTTTCTTTGCAGCATTCCAGAACTATTTTTCTCGGGTAGGACAGATTGACCTTTGTTCGATCTTTCAATCGTAACTTGAGTTTCTCTCGACGGATTTGAGTGATTCTTGTTGTGTTGTCTTCGTGACTTGATTCTCTCTAATATATATCACTTTTTTCACGGTGAAACAGATTTATATTAGTCTCACACACGATATCTTAACAGATCGTTTTTCTACTGAAGGGGTTAGGATTTAATTGTTTCTGCTGCGTAAGATTTTTTAAATCTACCATTCACCCTCCTCTGGTAGCTTTTCACGTGATCTTCGATCCTACAAATTTCTAACAGTGCAGCAAAAGCTCACTAGGACTTAGTGAATATGGATCTTGGATCACTATATGTCATTACAGGGAGGAAGGTGTTAATATAGTGCAAGTGTCTTTTATTAAATTGATCAATATAAGATTGGTATTGTCGAAGTGTGTACTAGGACACTTCCCCCGGTACTATCAAAACATAGTCTGTGGAGGTTCGTATTCGGTTGGGGCGCGCATAAGATTATGAACAAGACGGTGACACAAAGGATTTTTACGTGGTTCAGGCCGCCTGAGCATAATACCCTACTCCACGGGGTGGTTGTTGATGAACTTGCGTAGTATGCATGTGTGCTTGAGTTGGCTTAGTTGGCCTTGGTTGGACTTGGATTCTACTGTGCAGCTCGACCCTTTTATAAGCCAAGGGCTGGCCATTACATGGATTGCCTGGCCTGACAAGTGGCCCCGGCAGTATTCAATCACCTAATACACGATCTACGTGCATTAAGTATGATTAACAGTGTGATAATGCGCCTTAATGGCAGCGTTACCGGTACTAAAGGTCCTATGATCATGTGTCATTAATGCTGAATTAATGACACAATAATCAGGTCTTGTAACCGCTATTTTAATAGCCTTATTAATGTTCGTGCCATTAGAGATCCTGTAGTCGTTGCTGGTTTAGGTTCGGAGGTACAATGTGTAGCAGCTCCAGAGCTTCCCTCTGCGGGGAGGTAGGTCCGGAGCCACTCAACACGTCGCAGCACCGGAGCTATCCTCTACTGGGGGTTAGGTCTGGGGTTTCTAGACACGTGGTAGGACCGGAGCTTCCCTGTGAAGGGAGGTAGGTATGGTTCCGTTGGACACGTGTTAGTACCGAAGCTTCCCGAACGAGGGATGTGGGCCCAGTGCTGTTAGATGTGTGTTGCCTTCGAGGGTCTTCAACTCGGACGTGGGAACTCTTTGGCTTTTCATGCGGTATCGTGGGGTACCCGGTACGCATGGTACTGACAGTGGCCCCCCGGGCCCACCTCTAGGAGAAACCCTCTGGGTGAAGTTTTTCTACCAAAGGTGGGGCCATCTTTGATTCCCGCGCTGCGGCTTCAAAGTTTCTTGGTGGGCGGTTCATGCGATGGCAAAGAGTTACGCCGCCGCCACATGGCCATTTTTCACTCGGTGCATGGGATCCAGGCATGTAGATCTCACGCAATTGAAGGTTTTTGGTTCCCAATACGAAATTCATATCAGTTCCCAGCGTCATATTTGTAGCCCTATCACGCGCCTGCCCTCGGGCTTCCAACTTCTCATCATGACAACAATTCGCCTAGGGTTACTTTTAAGCAATGTGGACCCAGACCCCCTTGTCATTGATGAGTTCATCTACAATTTGGGTCCGGAGGTAGCTTCCATCCAAGCGTTGCGGAGACTTACTAAAGGGGGAAGTCTGTAGAGGGAAATAACTCTTTATGTCTTCATCTGACATTGCGCTTAGAGCCCTCCACCCCTGCAATCCTTCTTTCTCTTCTGCTCCACTTTGCGGCGAAGGAGCTGGGACTTCCTCGTAGCCGGATCAAGAAGGAGGAAGACTTGTCGAGAGTCCGCACCTACATGGGGTGGTCGAGTGACTCCTTCAACAACAAGATCCGTACCACCAAGTTCCCGTTCAAGAAGGAGAACCCCGACAAGATCATTTACTTCTTGTCGTATGCTATAGTGGGGCTCATCCCACCATTTTAAGCATTCTTCTGATGTTGTTGGACTTCTACGGTTTGCAGCTTCACCACCTCGTCCACCACTCCTTCTTGCTAGTGGCGACCTTCGTTCACTTTTGCGAGATGTGGGTGGGAGTGCTGCCCTGCATCGAGCTCTTCTGGACCTTATTCAAGTTCAACACAACTGAGAAGAGCGACGAGTACCTGGGCTTCTACTACTTCGTGAAGCACAAGAACTTGCCATTCAAGTACCTGAAGACATTTCCATCCCGGAAGTGGGACATCTGGAAGAAGGATTGGGTGGTGATTACAGTGCGACACCACGACATGTTGGAGCTACCCGAGAGTATCCCCAACATCGACACCGACGTCTAGGATGTGGCTCTGACGTTGTTAGAAGGGTACAACCCCATCCTAACAAGGATACAGGAGTGCGTCGAGGGAGGGGTGACTCCTCTGATGGTCATCGCCAACTTCTTGAAAATCGGTGGGCTCTACTCCAGACGAGGGAGTGGCCTACCTGGGCATTTGGCAGAGAGCATGACCACAAACGGACCGCGACTGGCTTTGGATCCAACCTGAATGAAGGAGCTTTGAAGCTCCATCTCCAAAAGTTGCAGCACGGAATTATACGTCCTAATGATCTGACTCCTTCGATGAATTTCCTGCCCTTAAACATGGTGCCAGAGGTCAGGAAGGAGCTGCGGAAGAAGATGCCTGCTCTTGATGACTTGGGCCTCGTGGACAAGCGTCAAAGCGCTCCTCGGACTGGGAAAGCTATCCCAGGAGCTTCTTGGTACTACGAAAGCTCCAAACCTGCGTCAGTCAATGGCAAAGGAAAAGTTCCCACTGCTTCCCCTCGAAATAAGTCTACCTCCGGTAAAGGCAAGGAGAAGGCTCCTGTTGAAGTTCTAAGTCACAAGCGGAAGTTTACGAATAGCGATGGGAGCAGAGTAAGGAAAGCTCCGGTTGAACTGACCTCTGTGCCTTGGCTTAGGTCTGTGGTGATGGTGCCTTCAGCTCCAGCTGATTCTTTGACTCAAGTGCCTGCTGAAGGCGCTAGCTTCGACAAGTTGACTCCTACCTTGACGTCAGTTGGTGGCTCTGGGTACGAAGTGCAATTTCCGCCAGCGGAGGTCTCAGAGGTCATAGCGCCTGCATCCGTCACAACTCCAAGTTTGAGCCCCGAAGCATCCACCACGCCGACGACGGCGGGTTCTAGCTCCCAGCGCCCGAGGAAGAAGATCTGCACCGATTCGAGCGGCAATACTCCAAGGTAAGGATTGGATCTTTAAATTTTGTTTTGATTTTATTCTTGCTTTGTCTTGAATTCCCTACTCTCTGTTTTTAGAATGTCGAGAATGAGCACAGCAGCTCTGGCACCTACTGCAGCTTGGGTGCCTGTTGTTGCTCCGAAGGTTGCATCACCTGAAGCTCCTGCCCAGGATCCTACCTCTTCCCTAGTGGTATTGGCGAATGACACGACAGGTTCGGTGCCAGCTGTCATGGAAACAAGTTCTGAGCCAACAGCCGAAGATCCCGTGGTAGCGCCGGTCCACGCGGAGGAAGATTTTGTGGAAGCTCCAGCAGTTCCAGAACCTGCTGTGGAGGCTCCGACGTCTGTGTCGGTGGTTGTGGAAGCTCCGGGGAGCACTTCAGTGCCAGCTCCAGAAGCGACAGCTCAGGAGGTGGCTATGTCCGAACCTGGGCAACTAGAGGATCCGTTTGTAGGCCCTTCATCTTCAGAGCCAATGATTGAAGATCCGGCTGAGGGACCTTCTTCATTGGCCCAGGAGGTTGAAATTCCTGCGGTGGGACCTTCTTCTGCCACTATTACTATTGATGAGCTCCCGGAAGTTGGCCCTAGCGATGTGGAGCTATTGAATAACATGCTCGCGCCGTGGGATCCGATTATGATTTTGGAAGACCCATTGGAACCCACCAAAGCACCTCAAGCCGGTTCGGGGCCGATCACCCCTGGCGTTGTCTATTGACAACGCTTGCTCAAGTCTCCGTCAGGTCCATATCGCCTTTGACCATGAAAGCAAGGCTCTCGAAGAAGAGCGCAACACCTTAAGGCATTGGCGCAATAGACATTACTTTGAGATGAAGCTAACACAGTATAGATTGGCTGATTAGAAGGAGTGTGTGGCCAAGGAGAAGGCTCGGCTGGTGCTGTGGGACCGCTTGTTGAATGAGCGGGAGGCTGCCATCAAGGCTCTCAACGAGAATACACGAGAGATTTTTAAAAATGCTAGGGAGACCAACGAGGCAAATGACACTCGCTTAGATAGCCTCGAAGAGTTAAATGAGGTACTCCATAAAAGCGCCAGGAAGCCCTCGATGAAAGTGAGGATAAGCTCCTGGAGAACAAGGAGGACCTCCTAAAGAGGGAGGAGGAACTCGCCCAGAGGCTGACATTGGGCCAACAGAGTTTGGCTAACCGCACCAAATAATTTGAGCAGTATTGCGCTCAAGAAAAGAAGAGGATTTAGCAGGTGGGGAAGGATGTCTCCAGAAGAGAGACTGATATATCCACTAGGGAGGACAAGGTAAAGTCCAAGGAGAAGGACTTAGCAGAGCGGAGGAATCGTATCTACTTCCAGGAGAAAGATCTAAGCAACCAGGAAAAGTAGATGGCTGAAAGTATTCAGCAGCACACTAAGGAAGTCGAGCGCTTCTCCAAGGAAGGTTATGCGGAACTTTCGGCTGCCAGGAAATCACTGGAGGACCTAAAGGGGTTGAGAGAAACTGATTTCTTGCAAGTCTGTGACTTCTTAGGACATGCCAATGAAGCTCTGGTGCCGTTTGGTTTCAGCCCGATACGTCCGGCTGACCCGGAGCCAGAGATGGAGAAGGCGCTGGTGGCGTTGACCTCTGTCGACAAGAAACTTGACACTGTGGGCGACGTAGTCGTCGACGAACTGGAGACTAAAGGAACGACCCTGTCTAGGAACATTGCTGAATATGTTCTGGCATGTTTCAAAAGTCGGGACCCCCAAATATTATTAGCTCCGGCGTTCAAAGGACCCGTTGTCGAGGAGGACCAAGCCGCCAGGTCCATTGTTCGAGATGCTGCCGAAACAATTGCCTCGTTTTTCAATAGGAACTCCAGTAGTTAGGACTTTTCCTTTCTTGCCTTCAACTTGTAATCCTCATTTTGAATGAATGAAATTCAATCTTTTGAATGAATGAATTCTATTTTGTTTACGTCTTCAATACATTGTCCTTTATATTGTTGGCCCCCTGGTAGATGTACACAATTTGATTGCGAACATGTACCAAAAGGATTTGACAATGTCTTGATGAATTCACTTATCGCTTGTAGCCAAATTGATAGCTCCGAGTTCTGAAGTTTACCTCCAACATCTCCAAGGACCCTTTGTTGCATCGACGGCGGGCCCCCTGGTAGTTGTCGGAGCTTGGTAGATCCAACTGCGCCCTCTACCAACGCTTAGAAACGTCGACGGCAGGCCCCTTGGGAGTTGTCGGAGCTTGGTAGGTCCGATGACGCCCACTATCAATGCTTACAAATGTCGATGGCAGGCCCCCTGGGAGTTTTAGAGCTTGGTAGGTCCGACGGCGCCCACTATAAACACTTATAAATGTTAATGGTAGGCTCCCTGGGAGTTGTCAGAGCTTGATAGGGCCAACAGTGCCCACTACCAACACTTAGAAATGTTGACGGCGGGCCCCCTGGGAGTTTTTGGAGCTTGGTAGGTCCAACGGCGCCCACTGCCAATGCTTAGAAACGTCGATGGCGGCCCCCCTGGGAGTTGACGGTGCTAGATAGGTCCGACAACACCAACTGTCAATGCTAGAACATCGATGGCGACCCCCCTGGGGGTTGTTGGAGCTTTGTAGGTCCAATAGCGCCCACTATCAATGCTTAGAGATGTCGACGGCGGCCCCCCTAGTAGTGTTTGAAGCTTGGTAGGTCCGACAGCGCCCACTGCCAACGCTTAGAAACGTCGACAGCGGGCCCCCTGGGAGTTGTCGAAGCTTTATAGGTCTGACGGCGCCCACTGTCAATGCATAGAACGTCGACGAGGGAGGGGGGCCCTTGGGGTTGTCGGAGCTTTGTAGGTCCAACAGCGCCCACTGTCAATGCTTTGGAACGTCGACGGCGAACCCCCTCGGGTTGATCTTTCCACCATCTTTGTTTAGTTTGCCATTAATTTTTCATGTTGACGGCGTCCCCCTGGGAGTTGTTGAAGCTTCCCAGCTTCGATAGCGCCCACTGTCAATGTATAAAATTTCGACAGCGGACCCCCTGGGGGGTTGTCGGAGCTTAGCAACTCCGACATCATCCACCATCACCATGTGTTTTTCATTTTTCCTGTGTAATAAAGACAAAAAAATTGGTAACATTCATCCTCTTGTCTATAATTTGTTCAGGACTTACTATTCTCATTTGAATTTTAGATCTACAGGAATTCAAGTGTGATAACTAGTATATTAATGCAATCTCTTCAGATCCGAATGCCTTCGGGACCCTCCCTACTAGGACCTGCTAGGATAAGGGTAGAGTGGCATATTTAGGGTGCCTGAGCAGTCTAAGTCGATAGCACACTCCAAACCCGTAATTGGCTTTGGTTTTCAGGCAAGTAGACTATCTAGCAATGCTAAGGTCTGAATGAACATCAAAAATATAACTTATATATCACATGAATCACCTGGACTAATATTCAAAAAGAAATGCACAACTTCATTATAGACAGGATGGAAAAGATATAAAAGTGAGGAGCCTCTACAAAATTAATGCATGTGGAGTATGCTCTCACACAAAAGAGTCTTTCATTATAGGTCTAAATTACAGGGGAGTCAAGGACACACTTAGAGTACGGAACCAAGCTAAGTGTGCTATTCATCTTGTTCTAACCCAGGGTAGGTAAGCTACACTTAAAGTACAATGACCAAGTTAAGTGTGCTTTTGATCTAGGACCTACCCGACTCTGTCCATAGACTCTATAATTTATATTATGTGTAAGTACATACTCACCTCCGTGAAACTAAGCATAAAACTTATGGAGGTGCTCGATGTCCCATGGATTGGGAAGCGGGGTCTCATCCTGTGTTGCGAAGCGAACGCATCCGGGGCAGGAACATTGATAACTCGGAAGGGACCTTCCCAGCTTGGGGAGTGTTTGTTCATCCCTTCTCGATTCAGTATTCTCCATAG
Organism: Tuctoria greenei; assembly: GCA_036927565.1. Classification (NCBI taxonomy): domain Eukaryota; kingdom Viridiplantae; phylum Streptophyta; class Magnoliopsida; order Poales; family Poaceae; genus Tuctoria; species Tuctoria greenei. The sequence continues at coordinate 38,798,370 of JAYESD010000006.1, read as the reverse complement.
CACCAGATCGCCTTCTTCAAGCTGCCGGCTGTGCACAAACCTTTGATGATAGCGCCAGAGCGAATGGTGGTATAGTTCATACTGAACAGCTGCTTGGCAACTTCCCTCGTCGACGAGGTCTAGGTCTTCACGTTGGAGCTTGTCCTGCACATCTTTGTCGAAGGTCTGGACCCGAAGTGACCTCATGGTGAGTTCTGGAGGAAGGACCGCTTCATCCCCGTACACCAAGAAGAAGGGTGTTTCTCCAGTTGACCGGTTAGGTGTTGTCCTGCTCACCCACAGTGCAAGCAGAAGCTCTTCTATCTAGTTGGCTCCGTGTTTCTTCAGACGCTCATATGTGCGCGTCTTGAGTCCTTTTAATATCTCTACATTTGCTCTCTTAGCTTGGCCATTACTTGTCGGGTGAGCTACTGATGCGTAGCTGACTTGTATACCGAGATCTTCACAGTACTCTTGGAATTATGCACTTGTGAATTGGGTTCCATTGTCAGCTATGACTCTATTCGGAACTCCAAATCTGTAGACTATGTACTTCAAGAACTTGATAGCAGATTGCTTGTAAATTGACACAACTGGAGTAGCTTCCGACCACTTAGTTAACTTGTCAATGGCGACATATAGCAACCTGTAACCTCTAACGGCTTTTGGGAAAAGTTCCAAAATGTCCATCCCCCACACAGCGAAATGGCCATGTAGGAGGTATCATTTGTAGTGACTGAGCCGGTGTGTGAATTTGTTTCGCGTGGAACTAGCACGCTTCACACTTTTTACCAACTCAACTTCATCCTGAAGTGATGTAGGCCAGTAAAAGACATGCTGAAAGGCTTTACCAACAAACGTGTGGGAAGACGCGTGGTTCCCACACTCTCCTCCGTGGATTTCCGCAAGGATATTGTGTCCTTCTTCCCGGGCAATGCACCGCATTAGAATGTTGTTGGCACCACGTCGGTAGAGATCCCCTACTACCAGCGTGTATCTTTTAGTCACTCTAACGATTCCGTGAGAGGAAGCACCGTCTTCAGGAATGATGTTGTCTTTCGAGTAGCTCCGGATCTCCGAGATCCATGCATCAGAGCTCAGTTGAGCTTCCGGATCTTGCGTGTTGGGTTGCTCGGAGCTTCCTGCAGCGCCTACTATCCTTGGTGGACGCCATGGTAACAGGGCCACCAGGACTCCAAGCTTCCGGGTGCTGGTATCACCCCATTCACTCAGTTTGTCATGATGAGTGGTAGGCTTTGACAATCTCTTGACAAAAAACTCTGTTGGGAGCTTGAACCCCGGTTGAAGCTTTCGTCGAGAGTTCATCAACTTCAGCGTTGTTGAGACGCTAGACATGGCAGAGGTCTAGGACACCGAAGTCCTCCTGTAGCTTCTAGACTTCAAGGAGGTGCGCGGTGAGTTGAAGGTTGTTGCAACTGCATTCACCTTTGACTTGCTTGATGATGATTTGCGAGTCTCCCTTCACCATCAACTGCTTGACGCCATATGATAGTGCCACCTTGAGTCCGTAGATGAGAGTGTAACTCCCTGATTTTCATCCATCATGCATTGCATAAGTTCATATACATGTCTAACATTAATCCACATAAAAAGAAATAAGTTTAAAATGAATTTAGAGCAAAACCGCACTTAAGAATTCTGAAAAGTGCAGACTAGTCCGATTTTGGTGCGGACTAGTCCAATTTCTCTCTGACCTCCATCGGACTAGTCAGTTTTTGCTGCGGAGTAGTCTGTTTTTGTCTCTGAACAATTTCGGACTTGTTCATTCCATTGCGGACTAGTCCGGTAGTCCAATTTCTTGGAAATTTTGCTAAGTCCCTGGACTTGTCCGAACTTGTCCGGTACTCTAGCGGACTTGTCTGTTTTTCCTTTTACTAAAGTTGGACTTGTCTGATTTTGGCCAGACTTGTCTATTTTTCCCCTCTGGATAAGTTTGGACTTGTCCAATGTCCAGTTTGGACTTGTCTGATATCTCTCTGTCTAACTTCGGACTAGTCCGACCCTTTTCAGACTTGTTCGGAAAATCGCAACTTCGAGTGGATCTATTCTTTCACGACTTGTTTCTTGGGTTTTACGTTAAGTGGGTCTAAAGACATCGTTCCTAACTCTTTTAGAGCCCATGTGAGACTCCAAACTGACCTCTACTCATCTCAAACTCAAAATCCACCCAACCCTAGCCTCCACCTCTATTTAAACAACCCCACCCCTTGGCTTGACTTCTATTTGCCACTTTTCAACCATGCCCAAACCCTAGTTCGTGGATAGCCACCATTAAGGAGGGAGAAGGAGATCCCGGACAAGAAGAAGAAGAGGAGGAGGAAATGAAAGAGGATCAAGATCTCCATCAAGATTTTTTTTCTCCATCAACAAGTCATCATCAAGATCTTCATCAACCCTAGATCGTCAAGATCCAAGTGTTACCTCCAAGACCCTTGATTTATTGGAGTCCTAAACACCTGGTATACCTTCGATTCTCTTTTTCTCACGTGAATTCGACCATGTTTCTCCAAATCCACGTTGACCTAGGAAACCCTAGTTTGCTGTTTCTGCGAAGGGGGGACTAGTCCGGCCCCCTACGGACTTGTCCGATCTTGCAATCTGAATCCTGTTGAATTAGTTCTAAATTGATTCGAATCAATTCCAAACCTTTTCAAACTTGCTAAAAGCTATTAGAACTAGTTAATAAACATCATTATCAACTCATTAACTAGTTTTGCTTTGCATTTGCATTAATCATGCATGTCATGTCATATTGAGTAATATTTGTGCACTTATTGATTTCGATTCTTGTCATGTATGTTTGTTGCGCGGTTTAGACGGATTTGCGCAAGAGGGTGCCACGAAGGATCTCCAACACCAGGAGTTTGAAGTATTTGATCCTAGTCAAGCCCAAGAGCAAGGCAAGTGTCCTTGAACATATTGATCCTGTTTCTAAAATAAATGTTTTGTTTGCAAAACTGCATGCTTGGGTCAGTTTGATGGGAATCCTATGATAGGAAGTTTACTAGCTTTGTTTGACCACCCTTGTCACCTGGAGTTCATGGTAGAGCGTCGGGAAGGGCTTTTTACCTTTTTGCTTCGCTTAATTAATTGGGATGGGAAGACAACTATACTATTTAATTATGCCTCAATGAGATTATGGTTAATATGACATGGTAATGATCTGAGCATGCATGGTATGTGGATGGGTTGGATGTCATGGTGGTTTTCTTGCCCTAGATATTGGGACCGGTTCATGCGAGAATATACTAGGATAACAGTGCGACCACGAGGCCAAGTATGGGTGCAGCGTAGCTGATTAATTAGGGTATTGCTTGTATTGCATGGATCATTTGTCGTGTCAGGGAAGGGGAGTTGAATTGGGTTTGGATATGGTTGGCGGGACTCCCTGGGATCCGAATGGCACAAGAGGGGGCCCTTGGTTGAAGATTTGCTTAGTTGGAGACATCGCCACCGGTGAAACCTCAGTGGGTCCGTACATACTAGTAGTCCCTTTGTAAAGGATATTTTGTGATCTCTTGGCCATACACCAAAGGAAGTGTAATTGGCATAAGGAAGGTTCTTTAGTCGCCGACAGGTGATGAAATCACAAACACATGGGTAAAGTGGTCCAAACCCTGCAGAGTATTAAAACTATCATGATAGTCGTGCTCCCGATTATGAGCATCTGGATGACCTACATGATTAAAGTGAAACTTGGGATATGGAATGGTTCTGGTTTGGTTAAGGTTAATAATAATATGGTTCGGTACTGGTTATGGTATTATGAATTTAATTATGGCAATGGATATGGTTAACGGTAATGAGAAATATGGTATATGGATGATGGTAAGGAGATATGAATTGGTATTATGGTAGCTACATGGTTTATGATGGGTTTGCTTCACATACATACAATATATTGCTTTTCAAATGTTTTAATGTACTTTTCAGCACTTAGCCTTTACTATATTCGTCATTTGAATCAGCTACATGTCATACTTTCCACACTTGCTGAGTACTACATGTACTCACTCTTGCAACTCCCCCACCAACAGTTGCCGGTTAGATCTGGGAGTATAACGATGATAATGCGGAGTACTAGGACATGTTTGCCGTCAGCTTTGCCTGTAGTGTTGATTGGATCTGCGCTATACCCAATTTTCTTATGATGCTTAGCTGCTTAGTTTGCTTAACTAGTTTATTTCCGCTGCATTAGTTAAAACTTGTCATTAATATTCATTAGAGCTTGTATTTGAGGATGTTATGAATTGTGTAATAAAAGTTGTTAATTAATTTTGTTTTGTGGTAATTTTCTATATATCCTTTTGTGAATGCACTCGTGTATGTGTGTTGAACGTCCTGGGCACACATATGCGTTCACTTGGTTCATTTTTAGAATCGGGTGTCACACATTGGTATCAGAGCCACATGTTGACCGTAGGACGCAGCCTAGATAGAATGGACACTTTAGAGCACATAGGAGCACTCAGGAATCGAGGTGCTTTTGTTTGGTGTGTTGTTTGCTATATATTGATTGCTTGTGTGCTTAGTAGAGGATTTTGGGATGCTTTAGCATTGCCATGTCCACATAGGCTTGTATAGGTAGTTGTTTAGTTTCATATCCCTTGATGCATATAGTTGGGGACGTCTTCTAAATTCTTATCTCTTGCTTTTCTTCAGATGGTGAGGACTCGTAACCAGAGGGATGTCATTGATGAGGAGGAAAACAATGGAGCATCTTAGAACAACAATAGACACAGACCTGCCCAGGGAGCTATCAACCTTGAGCATCTATTGGCTATGCAAAATCAGCTCATGCAGGCCATGATACAGACTATGGGACAGTTGCAGGCTGGTAACCTCAACAATCATCCCCACATGCCTCCACCGCCACCCCGCACCACCTCATAACCGATTGGGAGAATTCATGAGGACTAGGCCAGCGACTTTTGCTCAAGCTGATGACCCTTTGGATGCCGATTACTAGCTCAAGTCTGTGGAGAAGAAGCTAGCTATAGTCCAATGCAGTGACCGGAAGAAGGTGCTGTTTGCATCTCATCAACATGTTGCAGCTACCAATTGGTGGGGTTCACTATGCAGTGCTCATGGGAACCAAGAGATATTTACTTGGACCAAATTCAAGGAGAGCTTCCATTCTCATTATGTGTTGGAAGGATTTATGATTTTGAAGAGGCAAGAATTTGAGAACCTGAGGCAAGGAAGATCGAGTGTGGGTGAATATCTCAACAAATTCACTCAACTTTCAAGATATGCGCCTGAGGATGTGAGCTGGGATAGTCGGAAGCTGTATTTGTTCATGAGAGGCTTGAACAATGAAATCCAAGTACAATTGCTGAACTGTGATTATGCCAACTTCCAGAAGCTTGTGGACAAAGCAATTGTGGTTGAGAACAAGGTTCGTGAGATGGAGCAAGACAACAAGAGGAAGGTGTCATATCAAGGACAGCCACAAGAAAGTAATATGTGCCCTCGCTTTGCACCACCAAATGCTCCATATTACACCTCCTCTGCTCTTGTACAGCGCCCCGGTTATGCACAGCGCCCGACTTAGTTTGTGCAGCAGCGCCCTAATATGCAAGCACTTAGGCCTTCAATGCCTTATGCACCTCGTGCCAACTTTCCTAGTGCAAACGTTCAGAATCAAGTCCATCCATCTTCTGGTGCAACAAGGAAGTGCAATACTTGTGGAGAAGCTAGACACTTTGCACATCAATGTCCTAAGTAAGGCCTTGGTCAAGGAAGCAATGCATCGAGGGAAAATCCAAGACCCGATGGAGGACAGCCGCAAGGGAACCGTGGACAACAGAATTTTGCTCGTGGCAATGTGAACCATGTCTCTACGGAGAATGCTCAACAAGCGGATCACGTGGTGATTGGTATGTTTCTTGCAAACTCCAACCCGATGACTATTTTAATTGATTCTAGAGCATCACATTCATTCATTGCATCAAAATAAGTTGCCAAGTATAGTTTGGTTATCTCTCATATGAAGTTTACTCTATTGGTTAAGTCTCCTGGAGGAGAGATAAGGATAAATATAGTATGTCCAAAAGTAAGCCTTAGAATAAGGGGGGTAGACTTCTTTGCCAACCTCATTGTATTGGATTCTCAAGGATTGGACATTATACTTGGTATGGATTGGTTGATGAAGCACAATGGAGTCATCGAATGTGCCACGAAGACGGTGAAGCTGACCAATGAGGAAGGGATCACCATAGAGTTTGAAGCATCTCAACACGCACTGAAGCAATTAGAGCTGAATCACATGGACGGTACCGCAACTAAGGAGATTTTGGTGGTGTGTGATTTTTTGGATGTGTTTCCGGATGAGTTGTCAGGTCTGCCACCTGACCGAGACATTGAATTTGCTATTGATTTAATACCTGGAATTGCACCTATAGCTAAGAGGTCGTATAGGATGCCTCCTAAGGAATTAGCGGAGCTCAAGAAGCAGATTCAATAGAAACTAGATAAGGGTTTTATACGCCCAAGCTCTTGACCTTGGGTAGCACTCGTGCTGTTCGTGGACAAGAAGGATGGATCCAAAAGGATGTGTGTGGATTACCGAGCTCTCAATGAGGTGACCATCAAGAACAAGTACACCTTGCCACGTATAGAAGACTTGTTTGATCAGACGAAGGGTGCTTGTGTCTTCTCTAAGATTGATTTGAGGTTGAGATACTTTCAAATGAAGATTAGACAATCGAACATACCCAAGACAGCTTTTAGGACACGATATGTATCTTATGAGTATACAGTTATGTCCTTTGGAGTGACCAATGCACCTGCCTATTTTATGTACCTCATGAATAAGGTCTTCATGGAGTACTTGGATAAGTTTGTTGTGGTGTTCATTGATGATATTATGATCTACTCGAAGAATGAGAAGGAGCATGAGGGACACTTGAGGCTTACGTTGCAGAAATCAAGGGAGCATCAATTATATGCCAAGTTCAACAAGTGCCAGTTTTGGTTAACGGAAGTGTCATTTTTGGGTCATATCATCTCAGGAGGAGGAGTATCGGTCGACCCCGAAAAAGTGAGGGATGTGCTAAAGTGGGAGCCACCGCAAAACGTAAAGAAAATAATGAGTTTCCTTGGGATGGCTGGATATTACCGTCGATTCATCAAGGACTTTTTCAAAATAGCCAAGCCAATGATAGAACTGCTAATGAAGGGGAAGGCTTTCCAATAGACCTAAGCTTGTCAAGAGAGTTTTGAGGAGTTGAAGAAGAGGTTAACAACAGCCCCAATTTTGATATTGTCGGACGTAAGCAAGAGTTTTGATATATATTTGTAGCATCGAAGAGAACATGAAAAGCTACCATAGGGGATGAATGGTAGATTTAAAAATCTTACACAGCGGAAACAATTAAATCCCAACCCCTTCGGCAGAAAAACGATCTGTTAAATAAATCGTGTGTGAGACTAATCTAAACATGTTTCACCGTGACAAAAGTGATATATATCAGAAAGAATCAATTCACAAAGAAAACACAAGAAGAATCACTCAAATCCGTCAAGAGTAACTCAAGTTATGATCGAAAGATCGAACAAAGGTCAATCTGTCCTACCCGAAAAAAAGAGTTCTGGAACGCTGCAAAGAAACTCGTGTAGATCACAAACCACAAATCCAATGACCCTAAAATTTTGACAGATAATAGATAATCAAGTTGTGAAGACAACCCAAAAATAATCATGTCAATTGGATCTGCAAAACTCGAGTTGTGATAAAACCACCGACGAAAGATAGTGCTGTCCAGAAACTCGACGAGTAAAACTTGTCTGAAACAAGTCGGACGAACAAGGCACAAAAGTTCCTTCAAACTACGAATTTTATTCAATAGAACACAAGAGGAAAAGCCCCAAAGTCGTCCTGCAACCCTTCTCTGTTACATCAGTTTTCTCCACGAGTCTTCGCCTTCCCTTGCTTTCATAAGCAGCCCTCAGGCCAACTCAACTCGAATCCGGATTCTGATCCTACCCTGATCACGAATTCCATCTAACCATAACTGCTCAAGATCTTCCTATACGCAGATAGAAACAATCTCGAGACTTCCTATCAGATTCGGAACACATCCCATATTCCCAAACACAACTCAACTTTCGTGCAGCACACGAAATCTACCATAACCAACTCGATATTTCCATACCGAGCCATAACCGACTCAGCCAGCAGTCGAAGTCATCATCCAGTATGATCTGATCCTTCCAACCAAATCTCCATTCCTTAATCCATCTCTAGAACCATGTTGCCACGTCATGCACCACATGCATACGTGCGAACATCTTCCTTCGACCTTCATATGCATTGCCCTTGATTCTATCATCCTGCACGACCTCCTGACCCGCTCTACCACAATTCCTTCTGAACTTGGTTGTTGGAACCTCATCTCCTCCCTGAGACTAGTCCAAAGGATCCTGTCACCAGCCATGACTTGAACTCAAGCAACACCTGCACATGAATAAACAACCAATCCGTACGAGCCCAAGTCCGCGACTTAACTAAAGTCAGTTCCGAACACAACACCTTACGTGAGCACCTCACATAAGCATGTTGCAAAACCACAGTAAAACGATATCATCCATATCAACCAAAACGCACCAAAAACTTAGCAAATGAGTACTAAGAAATCTTTCCAACAATGTAAAGCAAGTTTGAAACTTTGCAAATGAAAAGCAGGAACACTGCAGTCAAGCTCCGGTTCTTGCCAAAGCTAACCGGACCTTGAGCTGGAGCTTACCCAAGCTAGTAGAACCTAGCGCCGGAGCTTACCAAAGCTAGTGGAACCAAGCACCTGCCGGAGCTTACAAAAACTAGCAGGGCTAGTCAACCCAAAAACCAGAGCTAGAAAAAGCAACTCGGAGCTTAGCAAAAAACATGTTGGAGCTATCAAAAACTAGTCGGACTTGGCCAGCAAATTGGGCCTAGCATCGGACGTACCCGGAGCTACCCAAAACAAGCCGGACCTACCATCGGACCTTGTTGTAGAAGGTCGGAGCTAGGGTCGGACCTTGATGATTAAGGTGTTTGGTAGTATTTCTGAACTTTTATCAAGAAAGCCAATGTATTCACTACAAGCCAATGTATTCAGCACACATAGGTCTCACAATCTTTCCCTTGATGAATGCATTGGCAACACCATTTAGAATCCAAACATTGGCTTATTAACATTAAAAGTTTTGAAAACAATTTCTCCCACTTTGTGAAACAGAAATAAAATGAGAAAAAGAAATTCTGCCGCTTAGAAGGATCGTGTCAAAAACAATTGTGAATATGTTCAAAGTGTAATCAATTTCTCCACACACATATTATCTTTAAAAATTCAAAATTCACATATTATCTCACCCCACACATATTATCTCTCCCCCTTTGACAATGTATTCAGCAAGGTACACAAGAGAATTTTCAAAATATTATGAGCTTATTATAACATATACATATAAACATAGCTCATCCAAGTCATACTATCAAGTAACCTACACTATGACATCAATGAGATACATAAAGTAGTGTGAGCCATGCTAGAGATCAAGTGTAATTTTCAATTTTAGCAGGTCATGATCTCACAAACTTAACGATTTCAAAACCTGAAAGCATGACACTTGTTGCTACATTTTATTATTTTTCAAAGCACAAATTTAGATCATATGATATTTGCAAAAGATTATATGTGCATCTGCCTTATTCTAACCAACCAAGCCAAGCCCATGTCATTTGACAATCAGAAGCTTAAGGACATGGTTTTGGTCATACACAACTCCTTTCAAGTTCATATCTTAGTGCAATGATAAGCCATCTCAAAAGAAGAAGTGTTATGCATGCATATTCTCTTGATCTTTTCTCAACTTATATTTGTTCATAAAAACTCAACATGTGAGTTGATTACCTGATTAATTCTTTATGATTAAAAGCACTTGTGAGCATGATACAAGTTCAAAACAGCAAGAAAGTTCGACCATGACCAGATTTAGTGTAAGTAATTATTCAAATTACTAGACATGGCAAAAACTACAAAATGTATAACACGAGTAATGTAGTAAGAACTTTCAGCATGTAAAATGAATGACAAAGTCATATATGTATGAAATACTATTCTCATTATATTTTAATTTAAGATTCACATATAGACTTCCCAAGTTTTAAAAACTCCCCCTCAGTGTTAGCCATGAGGATGCATAACCCCTATTTCACTATGAATGTAACAAAAACGAGTAAAATCCAAAGGATTTGTAAAAATGTCAGCCAATTGTTGTTCGATATCTACATGCTGAAGCACAATGTTTCCTTTTTCAACATTATCATAGAGAAAGTGATACCTAATATCAATGTGCTTAGTTCTAGAATGTTGCACAGGGTTTTTTGCAATGCAAATGGCACGAGTGTTATCACAAAAAAGTGGAACACTATCTAGATCAACCCCGTAGTCCCTAAGTGTTTGAACAATACAAAGAATTTGTGAGCAAGCACTAGCAGCAGCTACATATTCAGATTCGGTTGTAGATTGTGCAACTGAATTTTGTTTTCTAGAGGACCAAGCAACAAGTGAATTACCAAGAAAATGACAAGCACTGGAAGTACTTTTCCTATCAATCCTACAACCTCCAAAATCAGCATCGAAAAAAGCTTTCAAAGTAACGGTTGAGGAAGAAGGAAGAAAACTGCCAAATTCTTGAGTTCCATGTAAGTACCTGAGAATCCTTTTGACGGCTTGACGATCTGAAGCACGTGGGGAAGCTTGAAACCGTGCAGAAAGACATACGCTGAATTGTATGTCCGTTCTTGATGTTGTGAGGTACAAAAGTGACCCGATCATGCTTCTATATTCTTTTTGATCCATGGGTTCACCATCTTCATCAAGTTCAAGTGTTATTGTTGTTCCCATTGGTGTCCGAAGAGGCTTGCTTTTGTCCATGTTGAAGCACTTTAGGAGGTCTTTTGTATACTTCGTTTGATGCACAAAGGTAGCCTCCTCGGTTTGCTTGATTTGCAGCCCCAAAAAGTACGTGAGTTCTCCCATCATACTCATCTCAAATTCTGAACTCATCATAGCTGAAAACTTGGACACAAGATCATGAGAAGCACAACCAAAGATAATATCATCCACATACACTTGAATGAATAATGAGTCATTGCCATGTTTGAGCACAAAAAGAGTTTTATCAACCTTGCCCATGGTAAACCCCTTTTCAAGTAAGAATGTTTTTAACCTATCATACCATGCTCTAGGGGCTTGTTTGAGACCGTACAAGGCTTTGGACAGTTTGTAAACAAGATTAGGAAAATATAAATTTTCAAAACCCGGTGGTTGTTTGACATAAACCTTCTCATCTATGTAGCCATTAAGAAAATCACTTTTAACATCCATTTGATAAAGCTTAAAACCTTTAGATGCAACAAAGGCTAACAAAATTCTTATGGCTTCTAATCTAGCAACAGGAGCAAAAGTTTCATCAAAATCTAGAATTTCAACTTGAGTGAAACCTTGAGAAACCAACCTAGCCTTATTCCTAACCACAACCCCATCCTCACTTTGTTTTTTTAAACACCCATTTAGTTCCAATTAAAGTGTGACCTTGAGGAGGAGGTACAATTTTCCAAACATTGTTTCTTTCAAAATTTTCTAACTCTTCTTGCATGGCAATAATCCAAGATTCATTAGTGAGTGCGTGTGATATATCTTTGGGTTCAAAAGAAGCAACAAAAGCAGAATGAGCATGAGAGTTTGGATCGCAAAACCTGGACCATGTGACTCGTTGATGCAAGCTTCCAATTATCTGTTGCGGGGGATGATCTTTGTAAAACCGTAGGGGAACAGATGTCTCACAAGCTTCTTCTTTATTAGGTTCATCGTAGATTGATGAGCTTGTGACTTGTGGATGATCAGGACCAGCATAGGTGATAGCCGGAGCTTGTTCAATGTCCGGAGCTAGACACGTGGCAACTTCGGAACTATCAGGCAGTATCACCGGCTCTTCTTCATCTTCGAAAATACCCTCCCCCTGAGGATATGGATCTGGTCCTGCAATACTGGAGCTATTTCCTGGGCTAGCTTCATGAAAAGACACTTCACAAGTCTCCACAATTTTGTTAGTGTCAAGTAAAAGCACATGGTAGCCTCTAGTATGAGATGGATAACCAATAAACACGCCATCAATATATCTAGGTTCAAATTTATCAAGATTACCATGTTTCTTAACAAAGAATTTTCAACCAAAGACACGAAAGTGTGTGACACTAGGCCTATGTCCAAACCGGAGCTCATATGGTGTTTTACCTAGCTTAGTGCGCAAGAAAACACGATTGGAGACATAACAAGCGGTTGCAATTGCATCAGCCCAAAATTTCATAGGAGTTTGATATTCATCAAGCATAGTCCTAGCCATCTCAACTAAAGTTCTGTCCTTTCTTTCTACTACACCGTTTTGTTGAGGTACGTATGGTGAAGAAAATTGATGATCTATTCCATTTTCAGCACAAAAGTGATCAAAAGATTGATTTTTAAATTTAGTTATGTTATCACTTCTAATTGCTTTTTGAGATCCTGGGTGATCAATTGATAATCTAAGAAATAAAGTTCTAAAGTGAATAAAAGTTTCATTCTTAGATGCCATAAAGTAAACCCAAGAGTATCTAGAATAATCATCAACAATAACAAGAACATACCCATTACCTCCAAAGGATTGAACACGTGAAGGTCCTACGGTGTCAAGGTGCAAAAGTTGACCCGGTTTAGTTGTCATGATCATTGTGAGAGGAGTATGTGAACCTGCAACCATCTTAGCATGTCTACAAGAAGAGCACACAATTTCCTTGTCCCCTTTAAGCTTAGGCAGCCCACGTATGCGATCAAGAGCACTAACACGTGTTAGATGATCAAAGCCTACGTGACCAAGTCTACGATGCCAAAAATATAAGTCCTTAGAATCATTAGCAACTAGACACCTCTGCTTAGAGGAAGACATATCAAAATCAGCTTTAAAAACTCTTCCAAAACGAGACATGTTAAACAAAAGCTAACTATTTGAATCTACAACTTTGCAGCAATCTTTAGTGAAAGTTATTTCCAAATTCTCATCAAGCAATTGAGAAACCGAAAGCAAGTTGTACTTCAAATTTTTGACAAGTGCCACATCATTCAGAGTGTAGTGATCATTTACTCTAACCGAACCCTTAGCAATTATAGGAGTTGAAGAATTATCGGCAAAAGTAACATTCTCTACATGTGACACAAAAGAGTGGGAGGAGAACGAATCTTTGTTACCGGTCATGTGGCGTGAGCAACCTGAATCAACAATCCAAATGTTCTCTTTCCTCAAATGTGTAACCTACATAGACGCACAATATGTCGATGACTCAATACTGGGGTTAGTCAAAAGGCATTTAGGTATGCAGTACTGAGTCACACGACGTGCAGCAGGAAAAACACGCGAAAGCTGAGATAAAACAGCAGGTTTATGAGTCAAAGGTTGAGATTTTCTGTTCTTGACAATTTATTTAGAAGTTGTTAATCGTTTAGAGTGAAAACCAGTAGCTCCGGAGGTAAAAGCAGAAGGTCTAGAGGCAAAAGTTGAAGCTCCAGAGGGAACAATAGAAGCTTCGAGAGCTCTCGGAGCTATCGGAACTACCAGAGCTGCCTTTGTAGATTTCTTGCCAAAAGTTCCGGAAGCTATCTTTTCAAATATCCGATTCATTAAATCAGGTTGCATGTTTCTAATTTTAGGTTTAGCATGAAAGTTATGAGATCTAGCAGACATTTTATCCTTTTTAATTTGTTTAGCTAGTCTATAACAAAAATCTACGACATAACCATCTTTATCACAGTAAGTACAATGAAACTTAATTTTTTAATCATGTCTAAATGAGCACCCAACATTAGAAACAGAATTAGAAAGCACTCCTGTAGATTTGGAAACCACTTCTTTTTGTTTAGGAACTGTTTGAATCAAACCACTTCCTAATGACTTTACAATTTTAGGTGGATGTGCCTTAGCATGAGCATGAGAATCAAAACCTAAACCAGTTTTATCATTGCAAGACTTGGAAGAATTCAGCAGCAAGTTTAGGTTCTTATTCCCATTACAAAACTGATCTAATGTCCTATGCATGTTATCAAGTTTATTGGACAGATCAAGGCAATTTTCACATGAAGATTTTCCTTTTAATTTGCAATTGGAACAATATTTAACTTCATGAGAATGTAAAGCATTATATAATATTGAAATTTCATTCATAGCATCTTTTAGTTTCTTATCAAGATTGTCACATGCGGAACAATGCAAATCATTTGTTGAACAGGAAGCATCTTTTAAGTTTTTCTCATTAAGTGCAGCAAGCTCTCTGTTCTTTTTAATTTCTTCATCAAGTCTATCTAGAGTGGTGGAGTGTGCATTTCTTAATGTGGACAATTGTTCATAGATTAAGTCACATGAGGGACATGCATCATCACTAGGAATCAAAGTTTTTAAACGATTGATTTCAGATTCTAGTGATTCAATTTTAGCAGCATTATCCCTAAGCTTTTTGTCCTTTTTCTTGACAATAATAGTTGCACGAGAGATAGCATCACACATTTCATTGCAAGTAGAACATACCTCATCGTCATCACTATTGTTTTCTACATCCTCTTGACTTGATCTTGATCTTGTTTTGCCCGGCATGAAGCATAAGTTGGCCAGATCGTCATCATCTTCATCGCTTTCAAAGTCTACATCACTTGAACTGAGTTCTTGAAGTGTAGGGATGAAGCTGTTAATCATCTTGCGTCCTATGGTGCCCTTCTTTTTCTTGTTGGGATTTCCAGAGGTGGTCTTGACCTTGTTCTATTTTTATTCATGGGTAGTAGGACCTGAAAGGTTAGGGCATTCTGTATGGAAGTGTCCTGTCTTGCCACATTCAAAATAGCGTTGAGGTCCAGAGCTTCCTCTCCTTCTAGTTCTCACATTTTGCAATGCTTTTGATAATCTAGTAGAGATGAGTGCTAACTCCTATTCTGGAAATTCCTCGATCTGCTCCAGGGTTAGTGAGGACAACAAAGTAAGAGTATTGCAACATGATGATTGGCCGGAGCTAGGCATATCACGTTGTGAGACAAATGCAATAGTCTTATTTGGGTTCTGACGTGCTAAGATGTCAATTTCATGAGTTTTTAGTTTAGAATAAAGTACATATAATGTAAGAGAACTCATGACAGTGGATTCACGAATAGATGTTACTTTCATCTCCCAAATTGACATGTCTAATGCACTAAGAAGTTGCCTAGCATTCTCAGCATCAGAAAAGTTAACATTGACACTACGTAAGTTGCTGAGAATTTTATTGAAGTGAGCAAAGAGGTCATCGATGGACTCACCAGGTCGCATCTCGAAACGCATATATTCCTTTTTGAACATATCTTGTTTTACCTCCTTGATTATGTTGGAGCCTTCATGATAATCACAGAGAGCTATCCAAACATCGTATGCTGATCGGAGGTGCGCGACACGATCAAAGTTGCTTTGAGTGAATCCTTGGATGATCAAGTTTCAGGCTTTGTTGTTGTTGTCGACGTCCCGTAGGTTTGTAGCCGTAACTTGATCATTAGGTGGCACTTCGTAAGGCTTGTACACATTTTCCCATATTGCGAAGCCTTGCACCTGGATGAAAGCCTCCATGTGTGCCTTCCAAACCTGAAAATCAATACCAGCAAACACACAAGGTTTGGTGGAGTATTTCTCCATGATGATTAGTAAAAACACGTGCAAATCACAATGATTAGATCACTGTGGCTCTAATACCAATTGTAGGATCGAAGAGCACGTGAAAAGCTACCAGTGGAGGGGTGAATGGTAGATTTAAAAAACTTATGCAGCAGAAACAATTAAATCCCAACCCCTTCGGCGGAAAAATGATCTGTTAAAGAAATCGTGTGTGAGAC
Organism: Tuctoria greenei; assembly: GCA_036927565.1. NCBI lineage: Eukaryota > Viridiplantae > Streptophyta > Magnoliopsida > Poales > Poaceae > Tuctoria > Tuctoria greenei. Next base: position 38,782,450 of record JAYESD010000006.1, on the reverse strand, counting down.
TAATCTAAACGTGTTTCACCATGAAAAAAGTGATATATATAAGATAGAATCAAGTCACGAAGAAAACACAAGAAGAATCACTCAAATCCGTCGAGAGAAACTCAAGTTATGATTGAAAGATCGAACAATGGTCAATTTGTCCTACCCGATAAAAACAGTTCTGGAACGCTGCAAAGAAACTCGTGTATATCAGAAACCACAAATCCAATGAACGTGAAGTTTTTACAGATAATAGATAATAAAGTTGTGAAGACAACCCAAAAAGAATCACGTCAATTGGATCTGTAAAACTCGAGTTATGATAAAACCACCGAGGAAAGGTAGTGCTGTCCAGAAACTCGACGAGTAAAACTTGTCTGAAACAAGTCAGACGAACAAGGAACAAAAGTTCCTTCATACTATGAATTTTATTCAATAGAACACTAGAGGAACAGCCCCAAAGTCGTCCTGCAACCCTTCTCTGTTACATTGGTTTTCTCCACGAGTCTTGGCCTTCCCTTGCTTTTATAACCAGCCCTCAGGCCAACTCAACTCGAATCCAGATTCTGATCCTACCCTGATCACGAATCCCGTCTAACCATAACTGCTCAAGATCCTCCTATACGCAGATAGAAACAATCTCGAGACTTCCTAACAGACTCGGAACACATCCCGTATTCCCAAACACAACTCAACTTTCGTGCAGCGCACGAAATCTACCATAATTAGCTCGATATTTGCATACCGAGGCATAATCGACTCAGCCAATAGCCGAAGTCATCATCCAGTATGATCCGATCCTTCCAACCAGATCTCCCTTCCTTAATCCGTCTCCAGAACCATGTTGCCACATCATGCACCGCATGCATACGTGCGAACACCTTCCTTCGACCTTCATATGCATTGCCCTTGATTCAATCATCCTGCGCGACCTCCTGACCCGCTCAACCACAAATCTTCCTGAACTTGGTTGTTGGAACCTCATCTCCTCCCTGAGACTAGTCCAAAGGATCCTGTCACCAGCCATGACTTGAACTCAAGCAACACCTTCACATGAATAAACAACCAATCCGTATGAGTCCAAGTCTGCAACTTGACTCAAGTTAGTTCCGAACACAACACCTTACGTGAGCACCTCACATAAGCATGTTGCAAAACCACAGTAAAACGATATCATCCATATCAACCAAAACGCACCAAAAACTTAGCAAATGAATACTAAGCAATCTTTCCAATAATGTAAGGCAAGTTTGAAACTTTGCAAATGAAAAGCAGGAACACTGTGGTCAAGCTCCGGTTCTTGCCAAAGCTAACCGGACCTTGAGCTGGAGCTTACCCAAGCTAGTAGAACCTAGCACCGGAGCTTACCAAATCTAGTGGAACCAAGCAAACGCCGAAGCTTACAAAAACTAGCAGGGCTAGTCAACCCAAAAACCGGAGCTAGAAAAAGCAACTCTGAGCTTAGCAAAAAACATGTCGGAGCTATCAAATACTAGTCGGACTTGGCAAGCAAATCGGGCCTAGCATCGGACGTACCCAGAGCTACCCAAAACAAGTCGGACCTACCATCGGACCTTGTTGTAGAAGCTAGGAGCTAGGGTCGGACCTTGATGATTAAGGTGTTTGGTAGTATTTCAGAACTTTTATCAACAAAGCTAATGTATTCACTACAAGCCAATGTATTCAGCACACATAGGTCTCACAATATTGTGATGCATTGAGGCAAGGACTTGGATGTGTATTGATGCAAGAAGGTCAAGTGGTTGCCTACGCATCAAGACAATTGAAGAATCATTAGCAGAATTACCCAATGTATGATTTGGAACTTGCAGTCGTGGTACATGCATTGAAGATTTGGAGACATTATATCCTTGGACATAGGTGTAAAATTTATTCGGATCATAAGAGCCTTAAGTATATTTTCATGCAAACGGACCTGAATTTGAGGCAACAAAGATGGTTGGAGCTCATCAAGGATTATGATTTAGGAATCAATTATCATCCGAGAAAAGCCAATGTAGTGGACGATGCCTTGAGTAGAAAAGGGGTAAGTCACCAACTCGCAGTTCGAGAGTTGTCGTCCTAGCTATGTAAGGAGTTTAAACAGTTGAATCTTGGATTTGTGAATGAGATGGGGATAATGGAGATAAAATCCGGCCTTGGAGCAAGAAATTCAAGAGGGCCAAACGAAGGACGAGGAAATCCAAGAAATCAAGGAAAGGACCCAAGAGGGAGAGAGAATTCAGATTTGATGAGGATGACCATGATACCCTATGGCTTGGAAAAAGGATTGTCGTGCCTAATGTGAAGCATATTCGGGAGACAATACTAAAGGAGGCACATGACTCGCCATACTCAATTCATCCTGGTTGTACAAAGATGTACAAAGAGTTGAAGACATGTTATTGGTGGGCTAGCATGAAAAAGTTCATAGGTGAATACGTAGCCTTATGTGATGTGTGCCAACGAGTCAAGGCGGAACACCAAAGGCCAGTCGGATTATTGCAGCCATTGAATCCCAGAATGAAAGTGGGAAGAGATTGGTATGGACTTTATAGTTGGATTGCCATGTACACAGTCCGGTTATGATTCAGTTTTTGTAATCGTGGATCGATTGACCAAGTTAGCTCATATTGTTCCTGTCAAGACCACCTATACCACCGCGAAGCTAGCAGAGCTATACATGGAGCACATTGTGTGCTGACATGGGGTTTCGAAGAAGATAGTCTCGGATAGAGGTTCTCAATTTACCTCCAGGTTCTGGCAAAAATTGCACGAAGCATTGGGAACAAGGTTGAATTTTAGCTCAGCATATCACCCTCAAAGGGATGGACAAACTGAGAGGACCAATAATATTTTAGAGGACATGTTAAGAGCTTGTGCTGTGAGGCATGGAAGAAGTTGGGACAAAAGCTTGCCATATGCAAAATTTTCATATAATAGTAGTTATAATGCAAGCTTGAAAATGTCGCATTATGAAACTCTATACGGGAGGAAGTGTAGGACACCTTTGTTCTGGAATGAGATAGGAGAAACTCAAGTATTTGGTCCGGATGTGCTGCTAGAAGCTGAAAAACAAGTTCAGATTATTCGCGAAAACCTGAGGGAAGCTCAATCAGGGGAAAAAGGATATGCGGATAATAGGAGAAGAAAATTAAGCCTTTGAAGTGGGAGACTTCGTCTACCTTAAGGATTCACCAATGATAGGTCATAATAGGTTTAACATAAGAGGCAAGCTAGCACCTCGATACATTGGGCCATTCAAGATTTTGGACAAAAGAGGAGAAGTAGCATATAAGTTGGAGATGCCAGCTAACTTATCGAATGTTCATGATGCCTTTCATGTTTTCCAACTCAAGAAGTGCTTGAGGGTACTGGAAGAACAAGTGCCAATGGAAGAATTGGAACTAGAGGCAGATTTGACTTATGCCGAGCAACCGGTCAAAATCTTGGAAACCAAGGAGAGAGTCATAAGGAACAAGGTTATTCGATGGTGCAAGGTGAAATGGAAGCATCATACAGAATTAGAGGAAACTTGGGAGCTCGAGGATGATCTCAAGAAGGAATTTCCCTATCTCTTCTCTTCCTCGTTGAATCTCGAGGGCGAGATTCATTTTAAGAGGGGTAGGTTTGTAACACCCTCATTTTCATCCATCATGCATTGCATAAGTTCATATACATGTCTAACATTAATCCACATAAAAAGGAATAAGTTTAAAATGAATTTAGAGCAAAATCGCACTTAAGAATTCTAGAAAGTGTGGACTAGTCCGATTTTGGTGCGGACTAGTCTGATTTCTCTCTGACCACGATCAGACTAGTCTGTTTTTGCTGCGGACTAGTCTATTTTTGCCCTTGAAAAATTTCGGACTTGTCCGGTCCATTGTGGACTAGTCTGGTATTCCACTTCCTTGGAAATTTTGCTAAGTCCCTCGACTTGTCCGAACTTGACCGGTACTCCAGCAGACTTGTCCGTTTTTCCTCTGACTAAAGTTGGACTTGTCCGATTTTGGCCAGACTTGTCTGTTTTCCCCTCTGGATAAGTTCGGACTTGTCCGATGTCCAGTCTGGACTTGTTCGATATCTCTCTGTCTAACTTCGGACTAATCCGGCCCTTTTCGGGCTTGTCCCGAAAATCGCCACTCTGAGTTGATCTTTTATTTCACGACCTCTTTCTTGGGTTTTCCGTTAAGTGGGCCTATGGACATCATGCTTAACTCTTTTAGAGCCCATGTGAGACTCCAAACCAACCTCTACTCATCTCAAACTCGAAATCCACCCAACCCTAGCCTCCACCTCTATATAAACAACCCCACCCCTTGGCTTGACATCTATTTGCCACTTTTCATCCACACCCAAACCCTTGTTCGTGGATAGCCGCCATCAAGGAGGGAGAAGGAGAACCCGAACAAGAAGAAGAAGAAGAGGAGGAGGAAACGAAAGAGGATCAAGATCTCCATCAAGCTTTTGTTCTCCATCAACAAGTCACCATCAAGATCTTCATCAACCCAAGATCTTCAAGATCCAAGTTTTACCTCCAAGACCCTTGATTCATTGGAGTCCTAAATACCTTGTATAACTTCTATTCTCTTTTTCTCACATGAATTCGACCCTGTTTCTCCAAATTCACATCGATCTAGAAAACCCTAGTTAGTTGTTCCTGCGATGGGCGGACTAGTCTGGCCCCCTACGGACTTGTCCGATCTTGCAATCTGAGTCCTGTTGAATTAGTTCTAAATTGATTTGAATCAATTCCAAACCTGTTAAAACTTACTAAAAGCTATTAGAACTAGTTAATAAACATCATTAACAACTCATTAACTAGTTTTGCTTTGCATTTGCATTAATCATGCATGTCATGTCATATTGAGTAATATTTGTGCACTTATTGATTATGATTCTTGTCTTGTATGTTTGTTGCGCGGTTTAGACGGATTTGCACTAGAGAGTACCGCGGGGGATCTCCAGCACCAGGATTTTGATGTCTTTGATCCTAATCAAGCCCAAGAGCAAGGGAAGTGTCCTTGAACATATTGATCCTATTTCTGAGATAAATGTTTTGTTTGCAAAACTGCATGCTTGTGTCAACTTGATAGGTATCCTATGATAGGAGGTTTACTAGCTTTGTTTGACCACCCTTGTCACCTGGAGTTCATGGTAGAGAGTCGAGAAGGGCTTTTTACCTTTTTGCTTCGATTAATTAATTGGGATGGGAAGACAACTATACTATTTAATTATGCCTTAATGAGAATATGGTTAATATGAACTAGTTAATATGACATGGTAATGTGTGATCTCAGCAAACATGGTATGTGGATGGGTCGGATGTCATGGTGGTTTGCTTGCCTTATATCTAAGGACCGGTTCATGCGAGTATATGCCAGGATAACAATGCAACCACGAGACAAAGTATGGGTGCGGCGTAGCTGATTAATTAGGGTATTGCTAGTATTGCATGGATCATTTGGCGCACCGGGGAAGGGGAGTTAGATTGCGTTTGGGTATGGTTGGCGGGACTCCCTGGGATCCGAATGGCACAAGAGAGGGCCCTTGGTTGAAGATATGCCCAGTTGGAGACATCGCCACCAGTGAAACCTCAGTGGGCCAGTACATACTTGTAGTCCCTTTGTAAAGGCTATTTTGTGATCTCTTGGCCATACACCAAAGGAAGTGTAATTGCCCTAAGGGAGGTTCTTTAGTCGCCGATAGGTGATGAAATCACAAACACGTGGGTAAAGTGGTACAAACTCTACGGAGTATTAAATCTATCATGATAGCTGTGCTCCCGATTATGAGCACCTGGATGACCTACATGATTAAAGTGAAACTAGGGATATGGAATGGTTCTGGTTTGGTTAAGGTTAATAATAATATGGTTCGATACTGGTTATGGTATTATGGATTTAATTATGGCAATGGATATGGTTAATGGTAATGAGAAATATGGTATATGGATTATGGTAAGGAGATATGAATTGGTATTATGGTAGCTACATGGTTTATGATGGGTTTGCTTCACATACATATAATATATTACTTTTCAAATGTTTTAATGTACTTTTCAGCACTTAGCCTTTATTATATTCGTCATTTTAATCAGCTACATGTCATACTTTCCACACTTGCTAAGTATGACATGTACTCACTCTTGCAATTTCCTCACCAACATTTGCAGGTCAGATCTAGGAGTATAACGATGATAATGCAGAGTACTAGGTCGTGTCTGCCGTACTCACTCTTGCAATTTCCCCACCAACAGTTGCAGGTCAGATCTGGGAGTATAACGATGATAATACAGAGTACTAGGTTGTGTCTCCCGTTAGCTTTGCCTGTGGTGTTGATTGGAGCTGCGTTATACCCCATTTTCTTATGATGCTTAGCTGCTTAGTTTGCTTAATTAGTTTATTTCCACTGCATCAGTTAAAACTTGTCATTAATATTCATTAGAGCTTGTATTTGAGAATGTTATGAATTGTGTAATAAAAGTTGTTAATTAATTTGGTTCTGTGGTAATTATCTGTATATCCTTTTGTGAATGCACTCGTGTATGTGTGTTGAATGTTCAGGGCACACATATGCGTTCACTTGGTTCATTTTCGGAACCGGGTTTCACAGAGAGCTTCATACTCTGCCATGTTGTTGGTTGCCTTGAAGTCAAGGTGTACCATGTACTTACCTTCTCCCTGGTCGGAGCAAGGTGAAGGATTCCAGCTTTGGCCCCCTGCTTCTGCATGGAGTCGTCGAAGTAAAGAGTCCAGTGATGCTCGGTGAAGACCGGCACCTTGGGTTCTGGCTTCTGCTCATCGTGGCCCAGTAGATTTGATGCAGAAGGGGTCCACTCTGCCACAAAGTCAGCCAATGCCTGACTCTTGATAGCATGTCATGGCAAGAATTCGAGATTGAATTCCGCCAGCTCCGCTGCCCACTTTGCAATAATTCCCATAGAGTTGGGGCCATGCAATATAGCACGTACTGGATAAGTAGTTACCACTGATATTTTGTGGGCTTGGAAGTAGTGATGAAGCTTCCTTGAGGCAATAAATACTACGTAGAGCAGTTTATGCACCTCAATGTACCAAGTCTCGACATCATGTAGTACTTCGCTAATGAAGTACACTGGCCGCTGGACAGTCCGGACCTTCCCGGAAGGGCCCAGAGCTTCTTCTTCATCAACCCGGACCCTCCCGGAGGGGTCCGTACCATCTTTTTGATCAGCCGTGAGGACTCCCTCGGATGAGAGAGATTAATCCTCTGGCAACTTGCCTTCAGGATCTGTGCCCGGGGGATGGGACCCAAACTCACCATCAGGTAGTTTCGGACCCTCCTGGAGGGGTCTGGACTCATGAACTGAAGATGTCTCCGGTCTCTCTGCGACCAGGACCATGCTGACAACCTCTATAGTTGCCGAAATGTGAAGCAAAAGAGGCTCACAAGGATCTGGAGCTACCAAGATTTGTAGTGTGGTGAGGAGCTGCTTGATCTCTTGGAACGCCTTTTCTGCTTATTCGGACCAATGGAATGGCCCAGACTTCCTCAATAGCTTGAAGAAGGGAAGCACTCGCTCTGCCAGCCTTGAGATGAACTGGCTGAGTGCAACTAGACATCTAGTTAGCTTCTGGACATCCTTGACGCGGGCTAGGGGTCGCATCTCTTCAATAGCCTTGATCTTTGCCGGATTTGCCTCAATTCCTCGGTGAGTCACCAAGAATCCGAGGATCATCTGGGAACTAACCTCGAAGACACATTTGTCTGGGTTTAGCTTGGTGCGCATTATGCGCAGCTTGTCGAAGATAGCTTGCAGGTTGTCAAGGAGTAATTCCTTGTTTTACACCTTCACAATGATGTCATCAACGTAGACCTCCACCAAGTCCCTAAAGAGCTCTCCAAATGTTTTGTGCATGGCTCACACAAAAGTTGAAGCAACATTTTTTAGACCGAATGGCTTAACAATACAACTCATCTACTGTTATGAAGGCAGTATGCTCTTCATCTTCCCTAGGCATTTGAATCTAATGATATCCAGAATATGCATCTAGGAAACACAATAGTTTGCAGTCGGAGGTGGAATCCACTATATGTTCTATTCTAGGTAGTGGAAATGGGTCTTTTGGGCATGCCTTATTCAATGTGGTGTAGTCGATGCACATCCAAAGCTTCCCGCTGGCCTTTGGTACGACGACTGGGTTTGCTAGCCACCATGGATGATGAACCTCCTGGATGAAACCAGCTTCGAGCAGCTTCTTGATTTCTTGTCTAGTGAAATTTTGTCGCTCGACTGATTTCTTCTGAGGCTTCTGATGTACTGGTCGTGTGTCAGGATATATCTTTAGGTTGTACTCAATCACCTCCCTAGGGATCCCAGGCATTTGTGATGGTTGCCATGCAAACACGTCGACATTTGCCCGGAGGAAAGTGATGAGCGCGAGTTCCTATTTGTTGTCCAGACCGCCCAATATACAGGTGGTCTGGGCAGCATCAGAACTGATTTGAACGAATTTTGACGGGAATGTCGGTGGCGCTGCTTGGTTGCACATGTGGTGCAGAGGTTGAGCCTCGCTGACGAGTGCTCGGAGGTCGAGAAGCTTGCTTCTTGCCGGATCTATCCTCCTGCGCTGTTGGAAGCGCGTGGAGTTCTTCTAGCGCGGTGACTCCCGTAGTGCAATCTCCGCGAATCCGAAGAACGCCTAAAGGAGTCGACATCTTCAACACCAAATAGCTGTAATGAGTTGCAGCCATAAACTTATACAGGGCTGGCCTTCCTAGGATGGCGTTGAAGGGAAGATTGATGTGCACTATGTCGACGACCAACTTCTCAGTCTTGTAGCTCTCACGAGTCCCGAAAGTCACTGGGAGTGTAATTGACCCGAGAGGAGTAATAACTCCCGGACCTACCCCAGAGAAGGGACGTTAGGGGCGAAAGTCCAAGAGGTTGAGCTGGATCTTCACGAACGCTTCATAGCTAAGGAGGTTGATTGACATGCCTCCATCTACCAAGACATGATAGAGCTGGAAGTTACTAATGGTAGCAGAAACCATCAACAGCAGTTGACCAGCTCCGATCATGTTTCCTGGGCAATCGGAAGCATCAAAAGTGATGACAGTGTCCATACACTCTTGATGGGGTTCTGCCTTGGCGATGGGAGCAGCAGCAGCCATCTTCCGACACATGGTCTTGAGGATGCGCTGAGAAGTAATATCCCACGACCCTCCACATATCATATGGAGAGTCTTCTGACGCTCATTATCGGAGATGTCAGAATCATCATTGACGGTGTTGTAGACGGCCTTCAGGACCTTCTTGGCGCCCTGGAAGCCTAGCTCCTTATCAGCTGGAGCTTTGCCAACCTTCTACTTTCCTTCCTCTTAGTGGAAAGAAGCTTCTTCTTGCCGCTTGTTATAGCATTGAACAAGGCGCTGGACCTAGCGGCAATCTTCAACATTGTGGGTGTCCATTTTGTTGATCGGACACCAGATCTTTTGACAGTCGTCGTACTTAGACGATGGTCGAGGATGTTTTACAGGGTGTGGCCTCCAACCACTCGGAGCTACAGCTGCAGCAGCATTGGGCGTGCCGGTCGACAACTTCTTCTTGTCGTTGGACTTTTTCTTCTTTTTTCCACTACCGGAGGCAGCGGCTTCAGTCTTGGAGGAGGGTTTACCAGCTTCAAAGCTGGTTTGGAGTGCATCTCTCAGCCCTCTATAGCCCTAGCACATTTGTCGGCTAGGCTAAAGAGCTCCGTGACGCTGCTGACTTTTTTTATTGCCAGCTTCTCCAGCATCTTCTTATCTCTAACTCCCTGTTGAAATGCGACAACGACAAAAACATTGGAGATAGAAGGGATTGTGTTCTGTGCTTGAGAAAACCGTTGGATGAATGATCACAGCAACTCTCCCGTCTTCTGTTGTGCGGCAAACAGGTCCTACTCGGTGCCAGGTCGGGTTTAGAAGCTCCCGAAATTGGCGGTGAATTGTCGGCAAAGCTCTGCACAGCTATTGATGGAGTCAGGCAGAAGACTCATGAACCAGGACCTGGTTTTCCCGGTCAGAGCCATTGGGAAATAGTTGTCCATAACGGCCTCATTGCCTCCAGCCACAAGAATGGCTGTGGAGTAGATCTGGAGGAACTCGACGGGGTTGGCAGTCCCGTCGTACTTCTCTAGTAGATGAGGTCAGAACTTCAGTGGCCAATCTACCATGCGAAATCGAAATGGGACAACGACAAAAGCGTTGGAGATAGAAGGGATTGTGTTCTGTACCTGAGAAAACCGCTGGATGAATGATCACAGCGACTCTCCCATCTTCTGTTGTGCGGCAAACAGGTCTAACTTGGTGCCAGGTCAGTTTTAGAAGCTCCCGAAGTTGACGGTGAATTGCCAGCAAAGCTCTGCCCATCTGTTGATAGAGTCAGGCGGAAGACTCATGAACGAGGACCTGGTTGTCCCGGTTAGAGCCATTGGGAAGTAGTTGGCCATAATGGCATCATTGCCTCCAGCCACAAGAATGGTGGTGGAGTAGATTTGGAGGAACTCGACGGGGTTGACAGTCCCACCGTACTTCTCTGGTAGATGAGGCCAAAACTTTGGTGGCCATTCGACCATGCGAAGGTGCATGGACAAAGCCAAATAGCCGCCCCTTACTCCCAAGGGAGGAGGGTTTTCATGAGCAGCTCGCCTCTCGTGAGGATGCTCCATGAGGACGTGGCTGTCTTGCCTCTTGTACCGGCGATCGAGCTCTGACCGCAGATCATGCATCGAGAGCCTTGATGCTGTATGAGTGTGGCAGGCCCCGAAGGGCAGTACGTCACTTGCTGGGAGGGCGCACGCCTCCTGTGTTGTGAAAACTGAGGACCAATTCTGCTAAACAAGGTCCTATTTCTTGAAGGTGCCTGCCTAGCAGGGGGCGGACCTTGGTTACTGATTGCATTGGCTGCAGCTGCAACCTAATGATCCACATCAGTGCGCCATTACTCTATCGCGCATTGAGGAGCCCTGGGTGCTGGGGACGCTGGAGAAGAGTCTGCGTTGCGTTTCGCGCATTCTCAGGGTTGCTCGTCGATGCAGTGAATGACGCGAACACACCATCTTGCTGCAATGGTGGAGGTGGTGGTGGAATAAAACCCGCTAGGACAACAGCATTGGTCGGCTGCTGCATGTTGGAGGGATTTCCTCCAACAAGCTGCTTAGCGTGGCTGTTGGATGATCTTGCAGTGGAATTCACCATCTCAAAATCTCAAGCGCCCCTGTCTGGTGCGCAAAATGTTGAAGTGTGGACTAGGGCACTTTCCCCGGTACTACTAAAATGTTGTCCGCGGAGGTTCGTATTCAGTTGGGGCACGCGTAAGGTTATGTACGAGATGGTGATATAGAGGATCTTTATGTGGTTTGGGCCGCCTGAGCGTAATATCCTACTCCACGGGGTGGTTGTGGATGAACTTGCATAGTATGCGTGTGTGCTTGAGTTGGCTTAGTTGGCCTTTGTTGGACTTGGTTTCTACCATGCGGCTCAGCCCTTTTATATGCCAAGGGCTAGCCATTATATGGATTGCCTGGCCCGACAAGTGGCCCCGACGGTATTCAATCACCTAATACACGATCTACATGCATTAAGTATGATTAACAGTGTGATAACAAGCCTTAATGGTAGCGTTACCGGTACTAAAGGTCATCTGATCATGTGTCATTAATACTGAATTAATGACACGTTAATTAGGTCTTGTAACAGCTGTTTTAGTAGCCACTTGAATGTCTATGCCGTTAGAGATCCTGTAGTCGTTGCTGGTTTAGGTCTAGAGGTACAACGCGTGGCAGCTCTGGAGCTTCCCTCTACAGGGAGGTAGGTCCGGAGCCACCCAACACGTGGCAGCATCGGAGCTTCCCTCTACAAGGGGTTAGGTCCGGGGTTGCTAGACACGTGACAGGATTGGAGCTTCCCTGTGGAGAGAGGTAGGTCCAGTCCTGCTGGACACATGTTAGTACCGGAGCTTACCAAATGAGGGATGCGGGCCCAGTGCTGTCAGACGTGTGTTGCCTTCGGGGGTCTTCAACTCGGGCGTGGGAACTCTTTGACTTTTCTTGCAGTAACGTGGAGTACCCCGTATGCGGGGTACCGACAGGTATATACTTTGTGCTAAAACCTTGTATATTTACTTTCTGTTGTAGATCATGTTTGCTAGTAACAATTCCTGTTTCAATTTGTGATATGTGCTTGAGAAGAAAAGGCTCCATGGAGCTAACTTTATTGGTTGGTATCGAACTCCAGAATTGTTCTCAGATGAAAGAAAATTGAGTATGTTCTTCAGCAACCATACCCTGATGACCGCACTCCGCTGATGCGAACGATGCAACTCGCATAACTTATCAGAAGCACTGCAATGATGCACTTAATTTAAGTTATGTCATGTGTTGACGGCAATTATATAACAATTTTGACCGTTAATATAACTCAATTATGTGAAGAATTAAATATTTCTTACACACACCACTTGTGAGGACCGGAGTCCCGACATTCTAGGAATCGCAATTGGATGGTGCCGTGCGATGCGGCACCCAACAGCACACAGAAAAAGGTACATCATATTACATAAGACAACATAATACTCCCTCCATCCCAGTGAGTTTGGCTTTCTGGGTTTTTTAAGACAAAATTAGAGGGGGGACAAATGACGCATGTATCCTTATTAAAAAGTGGATCAGTTTTAATGAAACGTTTTGGTTGTATAACTACTCTTTCCAATGTAGCGGCGCTATTTTTTTCCCACCACAGAAGGTATTCTTGGCGCCATGATGTACACAGGCTTTAACTTTCCAACTTTTCAGAGGACAGGTATTGGCGCCATGCTCTCCTCCACGCATGGTGGTCCTGGCGCCATGCTCTTCTCCTCCTACGGTGGTCCTGGCGCCATCTTTGGTCCCAAATTTTCAGAGCATAGGTCCTGGCGCCTTTTAACTTTGCAGCTTTTACTTTCCTTTTTTTTTGAGACCTTTGGCGCTATGTTAATATTTCTACTCCAAAGTACTGGCGGCAACAATGAAAATTAAGCATTTTAAAACATACCAACTGCGCCAGTTTTTTTAGATTATGTTGCCTATTTAAGCACAACACCTGTATAGGACGCAGACTCAAGAGCTGTCACTATGCCCCTAATCTAAACGAAGCTGCGGTAGATGAAACACTTGGAGGTGACCATGATATATTCAGAGGCCTACCAGACCTAAATGAACCTGTAGAAGAAGCCATTGGAGGTGAGCAAGAAACATTCGGAGGCTTACCAGATCTCAACACAGGTAAGATCATCCTCATTCTTTTTTATTTTCATCTTAACTGGAGCACTCCATTGAATATGTTAATCTTATACGAAATTATCTCAGTTCCTGTTTGGGATGAAGATTCCAACCATAATATCAATATGCAGCAGCAGACAACACGAGCCACGAAAAAAAAATTAAGCAAGCAAGTTCGGGATGAAATATATAGAGCCTTGCTAGCAGAAAGCAAAATTGGCAAATTGAAGAAGAGTTCCACAAGACATGTTGCTGCTAGATTCAATTGTAGTATGAGGACAGTGCAACGTATTTGGGATCTGGCAGGAAAATGTATACAAGAAGGAAGGCCAGTTGATATCCAGTCCAAAATTCCTTTGAATTGTGGCTTCAAAAAAATACAGGTTGATCTGACACAACTCTCCAACGTTCCTCTAAATGAAAGAAGTACAATTCGTGTTGTGGTTCAGAAAATTGGGATGAAAAAAAGCACGGTTCATAGAAGATTCAAGGAAGGAGAATTGCGTAGGCATTCCAATTGTTTGAAACCATTGCTCAAGGAAGGAAATAAGACAGATCGACTGAGATGGTGTATTTATATGTTAGATGAAGCTAGTCTGTCTATTCAACCCAAGTTCAAATACACAGACAACGTCATTCATGTGGATGAAAAATGGTTCAATATGACTAAAAAGCAAAGAATTTTTATTTGCTCCCTGAAGAAGAAGACCCTTATCGTACAGTGCAAACCAAAAATTCTATAGACAAGGTTATGTTTCTTGCAGCGGTAGCACTCCCCCGCTATGATAATGAAGGTAATTGCGTATTCGATGGGAAAATAGGTGTATGGCCTTTTGTTAGAAAGGTATCTCAATCTAATTCACTTCATAGATTAACTTCATTAATTAACAAGCTGATCTAATATGCTGTTAAAAATGCAGGAACCAGCACAAAGAACAAGCATAAATAGACCAAGAGGTACCTTGGTGACCTAACGACATCCAGTTTCAAGCCGCTGTTGCTCAAACTGGTCTTGACATTCGGATAATCTACCAGCCTTCTAACTCTCCTGATATGAACATTTTAGATTTGGGTTTTTTTGCTTCTCTGCAGTCTCTAACCCATAGAAAAGCATGCAGGAACATAGATGAGCTGATAGAGATTGTAGAAAAAGAATACAAGGAATACAACCCACATACTTTAAGGCGGGTTTTCTTAACACTACAATCATGCATGATAGAGGTTATGAAGATCACAGGGGGAAATAGATACAAGCTTCCTCATATGAATAAGGCTAGGATGGATTCTTTGAACATTTTACCAACATGCTTAGAGTGTCCATGTGAAATATATGAGATGGCAATACGATTTCTGAACAACCAGGATGCAAGAACATGAAAATATGATGTTTGTACTTTATTATGTTTCAATTGCAATATGTTCGAATACTCTTTGTCCAATATGAATAAACCCTGAGTAACAATAACATTTCATAGACTATTTGTCCAAGTTCTGAAATCTAGAAGATGGTTAATCATCATCGTTCCTGGCCCTCTTGACTTCACCCTGTAGACGACAGAAACAAAAAAAAAATGATCAGATCATATCACACCACTACAACTTTGTACAGGAACATAGGATAACTGATTAAGTAAAATCTTCATTGAGTTGGACAGGAACAGAGCCTAACTGAATGATTAAGTAAAATCTCCATTGTTTTAGACTGGAACAGAAGTTAGCTAATTAAGTAAAATCTCCAACTTTGTACAGAAACAGAGACTACTAGGCATTCATACGAAGAAGTCTAATCAAGCACTGCATTATACAGGAACATAGACTAAATCATTGCAAAACCTGACTGCACACTGCGTTATACAGAAACACATGGCTAGCCATCTTTCATCTGGGACAACAGTAACACACGATTGAACTAACAGCATACTGAAGAAAACCTACCTGACGAGCGCAGATGTCGTCGCCGAATGCCTTGACGGTGGCACCCTCGTCCGCAGACTCCTTCACATCCGTCCCCTTCTCCACTTTCTCCTTGGCTGTGTCATTCTTCACTTCCTCCTTGGACACCTGTTCATCGATTACTTTCTTCCCTTCCTCCTCCGACGACTCCAAATCTTCGGTATTTGCCAAAATAGCACCACGCTGCGTCCTTCTACGCTGGTACGGCTGGAAGCGAATGGGGTGTCGAAAAGGCCGATGAAGGCCGCCTTGTGCACCACGCGCCGAAATAGGTGCCGGTGAGTTCCATCCCGGCTCGGATTCTGAGCTGGACGAAGGGGAAGGATGGCGACACACCAGATCCATGTGCAAGGATGCGGAGCGAGGCGGCGCAAGTACTCCTACCGTGTGTGCAAGAATGCGGAGGGAGGCGGCGCTGGATGTCGAGCTTTTGTAGGGAGGTGGCGCTGCTAGGTTGCCTGTTGCGTTCCCATGAGAAGGAAAGAGACGGTCAACATCTCCTGGCCCGTAATTCCCGTGAGCTTTCTGTTTCTCCCGTGTCTTGACTCTTGAGCCAACAACAACAAACTCTATGGGACAACCTTTGGAGGCCAAAGCGTCAAACTCACTGGGATGGAGGGAGTATTATACAAGCTTTGTCTTTTTCAAATAATATACATTAAAATACACTACAATGGAAGATAAATTCATAGCTCTTGACACTCAAGTCTAAGCTATGCAAAAGTCATTCCGTTCAGCCCGCGAACGGAATCCCAGTAGTAGCACACAAGTGAAACTCACGGCGGCGTGCAGCGTTCCCACTCGGTCGTGTACCCCGACGGGGCAATGCCTCACCGGTGAACCCTTCATCATATAAATCATCATCTGCAGCAAAAAACTTAAAATAGCAACCGTGAGCACGAAGGCTCAGCAAGACTTTACTGTCTCCACTAAGCATGGAACTGTATATGCAGGATAAATGTAATATAAGACAACAGTTTGCAATAAAAGACTCGCCTAAATGTTAGGCCTTACTTTCACCTTTTAGCAGCAAATTAAGGCTTCATGAATCTGAAATTTAGTGAGCAATCTGTTCTAAAGCATACAAGTATCAATACATAATTATTTCATAAAGCATGATTCAATAATATTCAGCTCCAAATAATTAACTACTCACGACTCAGTGAACAAGCGGTACAAAATAATCGTGAGGGACGGCGACTCAAATCGATATACACGTGCAAGGATATCCGAATAGCACAACACATACACCCACACTCCGAGCTGTGAAGGCACACTCCACTGATGTTGTATGCGGCAACCTTTCATCCGCTACCTACATGCCGAACCAGTCCCATAGCTACGAGCAGGAGGCCCTCACACGAAGTACGATGTACCCACTGGCAGGTTTACACCTTTCTGCTCTCAACCCACACCTATAAGGTGGTGGGGTATGCCTCGACGCTAAGTTGTCCAATTTACATCGGTTTACTGGGTCCCATATATCCAATATGCCTTCGGTACATTCAAACTTGCTCAGCAGGGCCCACACGGATCAGTCCTTGATTGATATAGGCACATCTACAACTCACATGCCCATATGTCATGCTGCTCCTACTCCATGTCCGGTCTCATATTTAACCAAATGTTGAATCTCTCACTTGACCAATCTCGTGTGAACCCAAATCCTAAACTCGCGAGTAGATTCCAACTACTAGACTTCTACCGAAGCAACTATAATATTAAGAATAGCATGGACACATCAAGGACTTAAACATCTAGCCTGCTCTCATGGGTGCTCTGGTCATGCAAGTGGAAAACTCCAAGAAAGCCTAGACCAAACGCACAATACATTCTAACCCATATAGTGCGATACAAATAAAATTTCAAAACGTTGTTAAATGCAAACCAGGGCTTGCCTAGCTGCGAGACGGGGTTAAAGTTAGTCTCTTGGTTGATGACATCCGGTGGCTCTAGGGTCTCCTCAAGCTCGACAACTATTCAATATGCAAAGAATATGTAAAGTGATTCAATAGTGATATTATAGCATAGCTGAATGGAAAATTGTTAAGAAACGTCGCTGGCGCCCACCATCAATGCTAAGAAATGTCGACTGCACGCCTCCTGGAGGTGCCGAAGCTAGGTGCTTTGGCAGCGATGAAGGCGCAACTTCCTAAGAGAAAAAGCCCCTTCCTAGCGCCCCATATGTCGAAGTGTTAATGCAACACTTCCCCCGGATCTGCTAAGAAGCAGCCCGCGGATGTTCTTTGATCAGCGGGGCTTAGTCCTCTATCTAGTGATGGTGTGTATGAGAATATGAGATGGTGGTTTTTACATGGTTTGGGCCGTAAGAGCATAACACCCTACTCCACGGTGAGGTTGTATTGTTGTTGTTGTTATTGTTGTGTGTGTGTGTGTGTATATTGTGTGTATATAAATGCGTAGATTGGGGATCTTTAGCTCGAGCGGACCAGCAAAATTGTCTAAGTCGGTGGCTGCCCAGTCCTTTTATAGTCCAAGGCCGGACAACTTACAAGTGGAGCCTAAAGCCCGATAGGTGGCCCCGGGGTGATCTTATCCTGTACAATATCTAAGGCTTCTTGTGTATGCAGCCTCTTACTGTGCCTTGAAGACTTGTTGTCTTGCCGTGTCGATCGCCAGTGGCTAGGCGTAGTCATTGATGATGGCAGGGAGCGTCCCATCCGTCTTGTCGCCGTAAGCTACCCACTTGGAGGTGTGGGGTAGGCCTGTTGCACCTTCATTGTGATGTGATTGGATGCAGCGGTACCTGACAGGAGGTGTGCACCACACCTGTACGCTTGGGCAAGGCGCATGCCTTCAATGCGCCTAAACAGGATACACCACCCCTTACTCTCACAACCTACCGCCTAGAACAAGTTGCAGAACACGTGGCTGCACCGGAGCCCTCCTTGAAGGGAGCAAGGGTCCGGATCCCGAGGACACGTGGCAGCTCCGAAGCCCTCCTTGGTGGGAGCAAGGGTCCGTAGCCAGAGGACGTTTGGCAGCTCCAGAGCCCTCCTCCACGGGATCAAGGGTCCAGAGTCAAAGAACACATGGTAGCCCAGAGAACCGCCTCAGCAGGAAGGCCAGGTTCGGATCATCTTTTAACTCGTACACGGGGTACTCAGTCTGCACGTTATCGACAAGCCCAATGCCCAGCAGAGTGCTGCAGGCGAGGCGGACGGTGAGGCTTAGATCCTGTTCAAGGACATGCCTGATCCAGTTGCTAAAGTCGTGGTAGTTCCCCAGCACGACTTTGCCTTTAGGGTCCTCGGCAATGGCATAGCTCTCATGAGAGATAACCATATCAACCGAGAAGTGATAAGTCCGACGGAGGACTCTGGCCGGACCCCCATCCAGATGAATCACTCAGAGCCGACGGGGGAAGATAGCCATTGCAGAGGGTGGGGAGGAGTTTCTGGGGGGGGGGGGGGGGGACTATAGCGAGTCAAAGTTAACGAGGGCGAGTGGTTGGTCTTCGTCGTGCTGCTCGCTTATGTAGCAGCGCGATGGAGTGGAAGCGAGTAGAGTGGGAGAGTGGGGGTGGTGAGTAGGGGGACACGTGGGGGGTTGGAATTGCCTGAAGGAATGGAAGTGGCGGGAGAGTGGAGTTTTTGTCCGAACGAGGCAAAGGGGTAATTGTGTCTGAACGAGGTGGAGCTATGTGGTCGACGTGGAAGATGGGGCTCTGAATGCGCTTTACTCTCCAGATGAGATGGCGTCTGATATTGGAGTTGCAAGATGACGCTTTGTGGCCAAAGTGGAGGCATCGGTAGCATCTAATGTCGACATGACAGTTCTTGGTGAGGTGGAAAAAGTAGAAGCATTGGTAGCAGCACCCATAAAGTGGCAGGAAGGAGGAACGGTGCCAGTGAGATTTACTCCAAGCGTCAAATCGAGGGGACGAAATAGGGATGGTATTGGGAAGCCACATCCTGCTGGCATCATGAATCACCCCTGGAGCAGCCATGCAGACTGAGATATCAGAGTCGGGTTTTCCAGATGGGGTAGGATTTTGTGGGGTCCGGTGGGTAGGGCGGTGTAGACCAAGGTCCACGCTAGAAGTGGGAGGGGTACTGAGATGGGTGTTAGAGTGATGAGCCCTTCTAGCCCAGCTATGACCTAGGTTGAAATTTGAATCCTCTAGAGAGGAGGGGCCCCACCCTGTTATTAGGGTTTTGGGCAGGAGGTCCATTTACAAGGATGTAAGGGAAGGAGGCGGAGTTTGCCAGAGGACGACCGACGTGCTGGTAAGCACAGAGGTTGTTGTGGATGGAACAGAAGGTTGCCTTGAGCGGGAGGAGCCTCTTCGGTACAATGGGGCACCAGATGTCACCCATCTGAATTGCATTGCGGGAGCGGGAGCATGTATGATCTATGTGTGCTGAATACATTGGCTTGTAGTGAATACACTTGCTTTTACGATAAAAGTTTTGAATATCACCAAAACACCTTTTATCAAGGTCCGACTAGCTTTGATAGCTCCGACATGTTTTGATAGCTCCAACATGTTTTTAATAGCTCCGGGATGTCTTTGCTAAGCTTCGAGTTGATTTTTCTAGCTTCGGCTCTTGTTTATACTAGTTTTGGTAAGTTCCAGCGCTAGGTTCTACTAGTTTTTGTTAGCTCTGGCTCAAGGTCCGGTTGCTCTGGCAAGGACCAGAACTTGACTGTAATGCTTCTATTTTTCATTTGTAATGTTTCGTACTCGCTTTACATCTTTGGAAAGATTTCTTAGTATTCATTTGCTAATTCTTTGGTGCATTTTTGGTTGATATGGATGATATCGTGTTACTGTGGTTTTGCAACATGCTTATGTGAGGTTCTCACGTAAGGTGTTGTGTTCGGAACTAACTTGAGTCAAGTCGAGGACTTGGGCTCGTATGAATTGGTTGTTTATTCGTGTACGGTGTTGCTTGAGTTCAAGTCATGGCTGGTGACGGGATCCATTGAACTAGTCTTAGGGAGAAGATGAGGTTCAACAACCAAGTTCGGGAGGACTTGTGGTTGAGTTGATCAGAAGGTTGCGCAGCATGTTTGAATCAAAAACAATGCATGTGAAGGTATCATGAACGTCATTGGAAGATGTTTGCACGTGTGCAAGGAGTGCATGGACGTGGCTCATGGTTCCGAGACGTGATGAAGAGATGTGGACGTAAAGAGTTGGTCGGAAAGGTCCAATCGACTAGGTTATGGACTCAGGTTGCAGCTGAGTCGGGTTTGACTCAGATATGGAAATATTTGAGTTGGTTATGATAGGATTTCGTGTGGGTCACGAATTTGAGTTGTTTAGGAATGTGTGATACGTTCCTAAGGTGTTTGGAAGTCTTAAGATTGCTTCTATCTGCGTATAGAAGAATCCTAAGCAGTTATGGAAAGTTACGATTCGTGAACAGAGTAGGATTAGATTCCTGATTTGAGTTGAGTTGGCTTTTGAGCTGGTTATATAAGCAAGGGATCCCAGAGCTCGTGGTGCACGACTTTGGGGCTGTTCCTCTTGTGTTCTATTGAATAAAATTCGTAGTTTGAAGGAACTTTTGTGCCTTGTTCGTCAGACTTGTTCCAGACAAGTTTTACTCGTCGAGTTTCTGGACAGCACTACCTTTCGTCGGTGGTTTTATCATAACTCGAGTTTTACAGATCCAATTGACGTGATTCTTTTTGGGTTATCTTCAAAACTTGATTATCTATCATCTGTCAAAATTTCACGGTCATTGGATTTGAGATTTCTGATCTACACGAGTTTCTTTGCAGCATTCCAGAACTGTTTTTCTCGGGTAGGACAGATTGACCTTTGTTTGATCTTTCGATCATAACTTGAGTTTTTCTTGACGGATTTGAGTGATTATTGTTGTGTTGTCTTTGTGACTTGATTATCTCTGATATATATCACTTTTGTCATGGTGAAACACGTTTAGATTAGTCTCACACACAATTTCTTTCACAGATCATTTTTCTGCCGAAGGGGTTGGGATTTAATTGTTTCCGCTGCGTAAGATTTTTAAATCTACCATTCACCCCCCTCTGGTAGCTTTTCACGTGCTCTTCGATCCTACAATTGGTTTCAGAGCCACGGTGCTCTAATCTTTGTGATCTGCGCGTGTTTTTGACTAATCATCATGGAGAAGTACTCTGCCAAACCTTTAATGTTCGCTGGTTTTGATTTTCAGGTTTGGAAGGCACGCATGGACGCTTTCATCTAGGCACAAGGCTTTGCAATATGGGGAGAAGGTATACAAGTCTTACGAAGTGCCATCAAACGATCAAGTTACAGCTACAAATCTGAGAGATGTCGACAACAACAACAAGGCTCGGAACTTGATCATACAAGGATTAACACAAAGCGACTTCGACCGTATTGCACACCTTCGATCTACATACGATGTGTGAAAAGCACTTTGTGACTACCACGAAGGATCCAAAACGATCAAAGAGGTAAGGCAAGACATGTTCAAGAAAGAATACATGCGCTTCAAGATGCAACCCGGTGAGTCTATTGATGACCTTTTTGCTCGCTTTAATAAGATTCTCAGCAACTTGCGTAGTGTCAATGTTAATTTTTCAGATGCTGAAAATGCTAGGCAATTGATAAGTGCATTATATATGTCAATTTGGGAGATGAAAGTCACATCTATTCGTGAATCTACTGTCATGAGTACACTTACTTTAGATGTGCTATATTCCAAGCTAAAAACTCATGAAATTGACATAATATCACGTAATAACCCCAACAAGTCTATTGTCTTTATTTCTCAACATGATATGCCT
Source organism: Tuctoria greenei (assembly GCA_036927565.1). Taxonomy (NCBI): domain Eukaryota; kingdom Viridiplantae; phylum Streptophyta; class Magnoliopsida; order Poales; family Poaceae; genus Tuctoria; species Tuctoria greenei. The sequence goes on along the minus strand of JAYESD010000006.1, from coordinate 38,760,470 downwards.
ATCTCTGGCCAATCTTCATCTTGTGGTACACTTGCTTTGTTGTCCTCTCTAACCCTTGAACAGATTGAGGAGTTTCCAAAGGAGGAGCTAGCACTTCTCTCTACGAGGTTCTCAAAAGCATTGCAAAATGTGAGAACTAGAAGGAGAGGAAGCTCCGGACCTCAACAATGCTTCGAATGTGGTAAGACAGGACACTTTCGTACAGATTGTCCTAACCTTTCAGGTCCTACCTTCCGGGAAGAAAAACAATCAAGGATAAAGCACTCCTTAACAAACGATAAGAAGAAAAAGAAGGGCTTTACAGGTGCCAACTGGTGAACAGTTTTATCTCAGCACTCCAGGAACTTGGCTCAAGCGACATGGACATTGGAAGTGATGAAGATGAAGATGATTTGGCAAACTTGTGCTTCATGGCGGGCAAGTCAAGATCAAGTATGGAGGAGGCAGAACACAACAGCGACAATGAAGAGGTATGTCCTACTTGCGAAGAAATGTGTGATGCTATTTCTCGTGCCACTGTTATTGTTAAGAAAAAGGACAAAAAGCTTAGGGACAATGTTGTTAAAATTGAGTCACTAGAATCTGAAATTAATCGTTTGAAATCCTTGATTCCTAGTGATGATTCTTGTTCCTCATGTGACTTAATATATGAACAATTGTCCTCCCTAAGAAGTGCACATACCTCCACACTTGATAAACTTGAACTTGAAATTGAAGAGAACAAAAAGCTTGTTGCACTTAATATTGGAAACCTAAAAGATGCTTCTTGTTCTACAATTGTTTTGCATTGTTCTAGTTGTGATGATCTTGATAAGAAACTGCAAGATGCTATGAATGAAATCTCTATATTGAACAATGCTTTACGTTCTCATGAAGTTAAATTTTGCTCCAATTGCAAACTAAAAGGAAATACTTCATGTGAAAATTGCTTGATCTATCCAATAAACTTGACGACATGCATAGGACATTAGATCGGTTTTGTAATGGGAATAAGAACCAGAACTTGTTGCTGAATTCATCCATGTCTTGCAATGATAAAACTGGTTTAGGTTTTGATTCTCATGCTCATGCTAAGGCACATCCACCTAAAAGTATAAAGTCATTAGGAAGTGGTTTGATTCAAATAGTTCCTAAACAAAAAGGAGTGGTTTTCAAATCTACAGGAGTATTGTCTCATTCGGTTTCAAATAAAAATGTTGTTTGCTCATCTAGACATGAACACAAAGTTAAATTTCATTGTACCTACTGCGGTAGAGATGGTCATGTCATAGATTTTTGTTATAGACTAGCTAAACAACAGAAAAGGGAAAGAATGGTTGCTAGATCTCATAACTTTCATGCAAAATTTGCTGCACATATTGAACCGAATGCACAACCTGCTGTTTTGAGTCAAAAACATTCAAAGTTTACCTCCGGAACTTCTGTTTTTGCCTTCGGAGCTACTGATTTTTGTGCTACACAAGTAACACCTTATAGGTCAGTAGTTAAGAATAAAAAATCTCAAACTTTGACTCATAAACCTGCTGTTTTGTCTCAGCTTTCGCGTGTTTTTCCTGCTGCACGTCGCTTGACTCAATATTGGATTCCTATATGCCTTTTGACTAACCCCAGTATTGAGTCATCGATGTATTGTGATTCTATGTAGGTTACACGTTTGAGGACGGAGAACATTTGGATTGTGGATTCAGGTTGCTCACGCCACATGACCGGTAACAAAGATTGGTTCTCCTCCCTCTCTTTTGTGTCATATGTAGAGAATGTTAATTTTGCCAATAATTCTTCAACTTCTATAATTGCTAAGGGTTCGGTTAGAGTAAATGATCACTACACTTTGAAGGATGTGGCACTTGTCAAAAATTTGAAATACAACTTGCCTTCTGTTTCACAATTGCTAGATGAAAATCAGGAAATTATTTTCAATAAAAACTGCTGCAAAGTTGTAAGTTCAAATAGTGAGCTTATTTTTAACATGTCTCGGTTTGGAAGAGTTTTTAAAGCTGATTTTGAAATGTCTTCCTCTAAGCATAGGTGTCTAGTTGCTAATGATTCAAAGGACCTATATTTTTGGCATCGTAGACTTGGTCACGTAGGCTTTGATCACCTAACGCGTGTTAGTGCTCTTGATCGCATATGTGGGCTGCCTAAGCTTAAAGGGGACAAAGAAATTGTGTGCTCTTATTGTAGACATGCTAAGATGGTTGCAGGTTCACATACTCCTCTCACAATCATCATGACAACTGAACCATGTCAACTTTTGCATCTTGACACCGTAGGACCTTCACGTGTTCAATCCTTCGGGGGTAAATGGTATGCTCTTGTGATTGTTGATGATTATTCTAGATACTCTTGGGTTTACTTTATGGCGTCTAAGAATGAAGCTTTTAGTCATGTTAGAACTTTATTTCTTAGATTATCAATTGATCACCCAGGATCTTTAAAAGCAATTAGAAGTGATAATGGAACTGAATTTAAAAATCAATCTTTTGATCACTTTTGTGCTGAAAATAGAATAGATCATCAATTTTCTTCACCATAGGTACCTCAACAAAATGGTGTTGTAGAAAGAAAGAACAGAACCTTAGTTGAGATGGCTAGGACTATGCTTGATGAATATCAAACTCCTAGGAAATTTTGGGCTGATGCGTTAGCAACCGCTTGTTATATCTCAAATCGTATTTTCTTGCGTATTAAGCTAGGTAAAACACCATATGAGCTCCGGTTTGGACATAGGCCTAGTGTTACACACTTTCGGGTCTTTGGTTGCAAATGCTTTGTTAAGAAACATGGTAATCTTGATAAATTTGAATCTAGATCCATTGATGGCATGATTCTTGGTTATCCATCTCATACTAGAGGCTACTGTGTTCTTTTACTTGACACTAACAAAATTGTGGAGACTTGTGAAGTGTCTTTTGATGATGCTAGCCCAGGTACTAGCTCAAACATTGCAGGTCCAGATCCATATCCGCAGGGGGGAGCATTTTCATTGAAGATGAGGAAGAATTGGAGCTGCTGCCTGAAAATTCAGCAGCTAAAGACTTTGGTTCAGCTCCGGATGTTAATTCTCAACCAGCACCGACAATCATCAATGTTGATTCAAATCATCTTCAAGTCACAAGCTCATCGATTTGTGATGAACATGAAGAAGAAGAAGCTTGTGAGACATCTGTTCCCCTACGATTTTACAAAGATCATCCCCCACAACAGATGATTGGAAGCTTGCACGAACAAGTCACACGGTCCAGGTTTTGCGATCCAAACTCTTATGCTCATTCTGCTTTTGTTGCTTCTTTTGAACCCAAAGATATATCACACGCACTCACTAATGAATCTTAGATTATTGCCATGCAAGAAGAGTTAGAAAATTTTGAAAGAAATAATGTTTGGAAACTTGTACCTCCACCTCAAGGTCACACTTTAATTGTAACTAAATGGGTATTTAAAAATAAACAAAGTGAGGATGGGTTATGGTTACGAATAAGGCTAGGTTGGTTGCTCAAGGTTTCACTCAAGTTGAAGGTCTAGATTTTGATGAAACATTTGCTCCTGTTGCTAGGTTAGAAGCCATAAGAATTTTGCTAGCTTTTGCTGCATCAAATGGTTTTAATCTATATTAAATGGATGTTAAAAGTGCTTTTCTTAATGGCTACATAGATGAGGAGGTTTATGTGAAACAACCACTGGGTTTTGAAAATCCAGATTTTCCTAATCATGTTTGCAAACTGTCCATAGCCTTGTACGGTCTCAAACAAGCCCCTAGAGCATGGTATGGTAGGTTAAAAACATTATTACTTGAAAAAGGGTTTACCATGGGCAAGGTTGATAAAACTTTTTTTGTGCTTAAGCATGGCAATGACTCATTATTCGTTCAAGTGTATGTGGATGATATTATCTTTAGTTGTGCTTCTCATGATCTTGTGTCCAAGTTTTCAGCAATGATGAGTTCCGAATTTGAAATGAGTATGATGGGTGAACTCACTTACTTTTTGGGGCTGCAAATCAAGTAAACTAAGGAGGGTACCTTTGTGCATCAAATGAAGTATACAAAAGATCTCCTAAGGCGCTTCAACATGGACAAAAGCAAGCCTCTTCGGACACCAATGGGAACAGCAACAACACTTGGACTTGATGAAGATGGTGAACCCGTGGATCAAAAAGAATATATAAGCATGATCGGATCACTTTTGTACCTCACGGCATCAAGACCAGACATACAATTCAGCATATGTCTTTGTGCATGGTTTCAAGCCTCCCCACGTGCTTCACATCGTCAAGCCGTCAAAAGGATTCTCAGGTACTTACATGGAACTCAAGAATTTGGAATTTTTCTTCCTTCTTCCTCAACCATTACTTTGGAAGCTTTTTCGGATGCTGATTTTGGGGTTGTAGGATTGATAGGAAAAGTACTTCTGGTGCTTGTCATTTTCTTGGTAATTATTTTGTTGCTTGGTCCTCTAGAAAACAAAATTCAGTTGCACAATCCACTGTCGAATCTGAATATGTAGCTGCTGCTAGTGCTTGCTCACAAATTCTTTGGATTGTTCAAACACTTAAGGACTATGGGGGTGGATCTATATAGTGTTCCACTATTCTGTGATAACAATAGTGCCATTTGCATTGCTAAAAACCCCGTGCAACATTCTAGAACTAAGCACATTGACATTAGGTATCACTTTCTGTGAGATAATGTTGAAAAAGGAAACATTTTACTTCACCATGTACATACCGAACAACAATTGGCTGACATTTTTACAAAACCTTTGGATTTCACTCGTTTTTGTTACTTTCGTAGTGAAATAGGGGTTATGCATCCTCATGGCTTAAATTGAGGGGGAGTTTTGAAACTTGGGAAGTCTATGTGTGAATCTGAAATTAAAATAATATGAGCATAGTATTTCATACATATATGACTTTGTGATTCCTTTTACATGCTGAAAGTTCTTACTACATTACTCGTGTTATACATTTTGTAGTTTTTGCCATGTCTAGTAATTGGAATAATTACTTACACTAAAACTGGTCATGGTCGAACTTTCTTGCTGTTTTGAAATTGTTACATGTTCACAAGTGCTTTTAATCATTAAGAAATAATCAAGTAATCAACTCACATGTTGAGTTTTTGTGAACAAATATAAATTGAGAAAAGATCAAGAGAATATGCATGCATCGCACTTCTTCTTTTGAGATGGCTTATTATTGCACTTAGATATGAACTTGGAAGAAGTTGTGTATGACTAAAACCATGTCCTTAAGCTTGTGATTGTCAAATGACATAGGCTTGGCTTGGTTTGTTAGAATAAGGCGGATGCACATATAATCTCTTGTAAATATCATATGATATAGATTTATGCTTTGAAAAATAATAAAATGCAGCAACTAGTGTCATGATTTTAGGTTTTGAAATAGTTAAGTTTGTGAGATCAGTACTTACTTAAATTGAAAATTACATTTGATCTCTAGCATGGCTTACACTACTTTATGTATTTCATTGATGTGATAATGTAAGGTACTTGATAGTATGACTTGGATGAGCTTTGTTTGTATGTATATGTTATAATATGCTCATAACAACTAAAGGGGGAGAGATAATTTGTTTATATGCTCATGACTTGCTGAATACATTGTCAAAGGGGGGGAGATAAGCATGGAGAATATGTGTGCATAAGGAGAGATAATATGGGATAATTTTATTCTCATTTTACTTTTGATTTACAAAGGGGGAGAAATTGCTTTCAAAACTTTTATGTGAATAAGCCAATGTTCGGATTTTAAATGGTGTTGCCAATGCATTCATCAAGGGGGAGATTGTAAGACCTATGTGTGCTGAATATATTGGCTTGTAGTGAATACACTTGCTTTGACGATAAAAGTTTTGAATATCACCAAAACACCTTTTATCAAGGTCCGACTAGATTTGATAGCTTCGACATGTTTTTGATAGCTCCGACATGTTTTTAATAGCTCTGGCATGTCTTTGCTAAGCTTCGAGTTGATTTTTCTAGCTCCGGCTCTTGGTTATACTAGTTTTGGTAAGTTCCGGCGCTAGGTTCTACTAGTTTTTGTTAGCTCCGGCTCAAGGTCCGGGTTGCTCTAGCAAGGTCCGGAACTTGACCGCAATGCTTTTGTTTTTCATTTGCAATGTTTTGTACTTGCTTTACATCTCTGGAAAGATTGCTTAGTATTCATTTGCTAAGTCTTTGGTGCGTTTTTGGTTGATATGGATTATATCGTGTTACTATGGTTTTGCAACATGCTTATGTGAGGTTCTCACGTAAGGTGTTGTGTTCGGAGCTAACTTGAGTCAAGTCGAGGACTTGGGCTTGTATGGATTGGTTGTTTATTCGTGTGCAGGTGTTGCTTAAGTTCAAGTCATGGCTGGTGACAGGATCCATTGAACTAGTCTTAGGGAGAAGATGAGGTTCAACAACCAAGTTCGGGAGGAATTATGGTTGAGTTGATCGGAAGGTTGCGCAGCATGTTTGAATCAAGAACAATGTATATGAAGGTATCATGAATGTCATTGGAAGATGTTTGCACGTGTGAAAGGAGTGCATGGATGTGGCTACATGGTTCCGAGACGTGATGAAGATATATGGACGTAAAGAGTTGGTCGGAAAGATCCAACCGACTAGGTTATGAACTCAGGCTGCGGCTGAGTCGGGTTTGACTCAAATATGGAAATATTTGAGTTGGTTATGATACGATTTCGTGTGGGTCACGAATTTGACTTGTTTAGGAATGTGGGATACGTTCATAAGGTGTTTGGAAGTCTTAAGATTGCTTCTATCTGCGTATAGAAGAATCCTAAGCAGTTATGGAAAGTTACGATTTGTGAACAGAGTAGGATTAGGTTCCTGATTTGAGTTGAGTTGGCTTTCGAGCTGGTTATATAAGAAAGGGAGCCCAGAGCTCGTGGTGCACGACTTTGGGGCTGTTCCTCTTGTGTTCTATTGAATAAAATTCGTAGTTTGAAGGAACTTTTGTACCTTGTTCGTCAGACTTGTTCCAGACAAGTTTTACTCTTCAAGTTTCTGGACAGCACTACCTTTTGTCGGTGGTTTTATCATAACTCGAGTTTTACAGATCCAATTGATGTGATTCTTTTTGGGTTGTCTTCACAACTTGATTATATATCATATGTAAAAATTTCACGGTCATTGGATTTGATATTTCTGATCTACACGAGTTTCTTTGCAGTGTTCCAGAACTGTTTTTCTCGGGTAGGACAGATTGACCTTTGTTTGATCTTTCGATCATAACTTGAGTTTTTCTCGACGGATTTGAGTGATTCTTGTTGTGTTGTCTTTGTGACTTGATTCTCTCTGATATCTATCACTTTTGTCACGGTGAAACATGTTTATATTAGTCACACACACGATTTCTTTAACAGATCGTTTTTCTGCCGAAGGGGTTGGGATTTAATTGTTTCCGCTGCGTAAGATTTTTAAATCTACCATTCATGCCCCCTCTGGTAGCTTTTCACGTGCTCTTCGATACTACAGAGCAGCAAGGATGGAGGTTTTTGGACAGTGGTGAGCCAATGGTGCATGAAAAGAATGCGGGGATGGCTGTTGGATGGGAGAGGCGAATGAGACTTTCTTGTTTATTCATTCACTTCCTCACTTTTTATAAATAAGTTTCATGGTGGCGGTTGGCCGACTCGAAGGGGACACGCTCGCTAGGAGGGGCGCGATGAGGAGACGCCAACAGCCTCAACCGCTGGCGTTTGGTTGAACACATGGTTCTTAACACTCCCACTTGAGCAACCGAACTCCACGGTAGATGAAATTGTCTTCGAAAAACCCAGTGAGAAAAATTGAAGGTATATATATATATATATATATATATATATATATATATATATATATATATATATATGAAAAATGCTTGTGTAAAAACTCCTGAAAACATTTATAAAAGTGGAGAAAACATAGCATAAAATGTCATAATTGTTTTCAAATAAAAATCCCTGTGGGCAAAATAAGAAAACAAACATTAATTGCATTGTCATTGCCTCATTAAAACTTATGTGAGAAAAATTTTAGAGTAAAACTCACATAAGAAAAAGAGAACAATTTTGATGCGTAATTGTCAGGTGGATTTAGATGAAACTCCCCCTAAACCTTGCAAATTCCTAAGTCTACGCATACCAATACCGGCAACACATTAAGAAAATATGGAGCATGGTAGGGACTTATTAAATAAATCAGCTAAATTATCACATGGCATTGTTTGTTGGAGATCAATCTCTCCATTCACCTGAAGTTCAAGTGGATAAAATAGTTTAGGAACTATGTGTTTAGTAACATTAGTTTTTACATAACCTGACTGCATCTGAGCAATGCAAGCTGCATTATCTTGATAGATAATGGTTGGTGACTCAATAGGCCCAATGCCACTTGAGATTTGGATATGATTAATCACTCTACGTAGCCAAGCGCATTCACGTGCAGCTTCATATAATGCTATGATTTTGGAGTTATTTGAAGATGTAGCAATTAGAGTCTGTTTAGAAGACTTCTAATAAATTGTCGTTTGTCCGTGTAAAAACACAAAACCAGTTTGTGATCTACCATTGTGGAAATCACTTAAATAACCCGCATTGGCATAGCCAATGAGGTTGAAATCTTGTTTCTTTGGGAAGAGAAGTCCAAGGTCATGAGTACCTTGAAGGTATCTTAAAATATTCTTCACTCCGTTCTAATAACGCATGGTAGGAGCAGTACTGTATGTTGCTAACAAATTTACTGCAAAAGCAATATTGGGTCTTGTGTTACAAGATACATAAGTGTTCCAATAGCACTTAGGTATGGGTATTCGAAACCCAACACCTCTTCTCGTTCTTGGCATGACCAAAATGGATCAGCATTCCTTTCTAAGACTCATACTACCATAAGAGTTTTAGATGGAATATGCTTTATTCATATTAACCTTTTCCAATACTTTATGAACATAAGCTCATTGGTATACGAGAATGCCCGTATGAAGGTTCTCTAATTGTAAGCCAAAGCAATATTTAGTTTTACCTAAATCATTCATCTCGTACTCCCTTTTAAGATTTTGTTGTCCCTCTTTTATGTCAGTCTTGGTGCCAATGATATGTAAATCATCAACATATACTGAGATGATGCAAAAACCAGTTGAGGATCTACGAATAAAGAAACAATGGTAATCATCATTAGTAGAGTAGCCTTTGTTTAAAAGGAGCTCCTTCAGTCGGTTATACCACATCCTTCCAGACTGTTTCAAGCCATATAAAGACTTGTTAAGTTTAACACAAAACATGTCGCGATCTACTTTTCCATTCGGTATAGGTATCCCGTCGGGAACCTTCATATAAATATACGAATCTAGCAACGCATATAAATATGCAGTGACGACATCCATCAACTATAAAGATAGATGTTTTTGTGTTGCCAGAGATATTAAGTATCAAAAAGTTATTCCATTCATAACAGGAGAATGTGTATCATTGAAATCAATGTCAGGTCTCTGCGTAAACCATTGTGCAACTAGCTTTGCCTTGTATCTCACAACCTCATTGTTTTCATTTTATTTTTGGATGAAAACCCATTTGAACCCAATAGGATAGGTTTGGGGAGGAGTAGGTATTACGTTATTAAATACCTCTCTCTTTTTAAGTGAGTCAAGTTCTGCATTGATTCCTTCTTTCCATTTGATTCAGTCCGAGCATTGTTTACACTCTGCCATGGTCTTAGGATCAGGATCACGGAGAAGGTCAGCTATCATGGTTGAAAAGCATGAGTTGACAACTGTTGTATTACGGTCAAATAATTCTCTAAAACTTGTATAATTGATGGAAAGTCCTTTTATTCCCTGAAAATCTTAACAATTTCCCAACAAAGAAGAATCAGGGTTTTCCGATTGTCCAGCCTGCTCTATAGTGAGCACTTGAGGGCTGGATATTATATTTAAAATATCCTTGATGTGTGTCAACATTTTGTTGATTTTGCGTTTACTTTTTTAGAGAAAGATCTTGACCTCGTAGTCTTTGGACGCTTGGTTGAAGCATCATTTTCCTTAATTGCTCTCTCCGTTTTCAGAGGTTGAGTGGTTTTTATTGGTACCTCCACTCTATAAGGTGCATTGATAGCAGGATTTAAAGATTTATAACAATGTTATAGTCAGTAAATGCATCTGGCAGGTTACTAGCAATTTGTTGTAACTCTATAATTTTCTGAACTTGAAGTTCAGTTTCCTTTGTACATGGATCAACATTTATGATGGACTTGTCATCCCAATTTATTTCTTGGCGGTCATTGATAAATTTATTATCTCCCCCTAAAGCCGGAAAATGATCCTCATTAAAATGCAATCAACGAACCAGGCCGTGAATAAATCTCTTGTTAAAGGCTCCAGGTATTTTATAATAAACGGGGATTGATATCCCACGTATATTCCTAATTTCCTGTGAGGGCCCATAGAGGTTCGCTTAGGTGGTGAAATTGGTGTGTACACTAGACATCCAAATTTCCGCAGATGGGAGATATTTTGTTGATCTCCACGCACTAGTTGGAGTGGGGAGTTGGTATGATATGCAGTTGCACGTAGTTGTATAAGATCTGCAGTGTGTAAAACTGCATGACCCCAATAAGATGTTAGTAAATTGCATCCTTGCAATAATGGCCTAGCTATGAGTTTAACCCTCTTTATGAGAGATTCTGCCAAACCATTTTGTGTATGAACATATGGAACGGAATGTTGTACTTAAATTCCTTGAGCCATACAATGGTCATTGAAGGCCCGAGATGAGAATTCAGCAGCATTGTCCATACGGATAATTTAATCCTATATTCAGGATAATTTGCTTTTAAACTTTTGAATTGTATCATAAATTTGTCGAAAGCATGGTTACGTGTAGATAGTAAACACACGTGCGACTATCTTGTAGATGCGTTGATTAAAACCATGAAGTATCTAAATGGACCACACATTGGTTGTATGGGTCCACAAATATCACCTTGAATTCTTTCAAGGAATTTTAATGGTTCTGCTTGGATCTTAAGCGGTGAAGGCCGTAAGATCAAATTCCCTATAGCACATGAAGTACACACAAAATCATTTGATTTTGGAAATTTAGTGTTCTTTAAATCATGGCCGATGCAATTTCCAATAATTTTCCGCATCATCCCTATTCCAGGGTGGCCTAAGCGTGAATGTCAGGTCTTAAATGTATCAACATTCTGGAAAATTATCTTGTATGCAACATATGGTATGGGTTTTATGTACGTATCATACAGTCCAGATGGAGTAGAAGGAATTCTTTCTAGAACTTCTTGGTCATATTCGGAAGATTTTGAAATAAGAAGAAATTCTTATTTATTCTCTTCATGGATATGTATATGTAACCCATTTTTCCGAATATTTCTGAAACTTATGAGAGTACGTGTAGAATCAGGATACAACAAAGCATCTTCAATCATCACTTGTGTCCCATTAGAGAGTACAATAGTGGCTCGACCAGAGCCAACAATTGTCGCATAGCGTCCAGCGATGGTCGAAATATTTCCTGACCTCCTTGTTAGTGTCTGAAAATATTTTGTATCTCTAAGTATAGAACTTGTGGTGCAGCTATCCACAAGGCACATTTCTTCCTCCATCAGAAATTTCCCATGAGATCTAAAATATAAGAATTTCAATCTTTTATGAGTTGCATTTGAACTAATATATACATATAATATTATAGTGATGTATAACCCTAATACAATATAACTAAGAATATAAATTACAACGCACTTAGACTAGTATTTACAAATATCTATGGCAAGCGATCTTAGATTAGATCACCGAACATACCGTTTGATTTATATTCTACCATAGCATTGTCCATGTCTATGTAGTCATCAACTCTTAGTGTTGGCTCGTTGTTACTTGGATCTTCAATATCCTTGCTTGAACAACCGGCTTCAAATGTTGGCTTTGTTTGAATACATAAATAAGTTTCATACTCATTTTCAGATCCTTGAGCTTTCTAGTCTTTTCCCAGTGATTTCTGGTACAAAGCCACAAGGTGTTTAGGTGTGCGACATTTATTAGCAGTATGCTTATAAGTGCCACATGCCTTACACTGCACATTTTTCCCTTTGAAGGGAGCACAATCCTTCCTCATTGTATTTGAGAATTTCTTATTCTGTTGCCTATTATGGCGGCATCTAGTAGATCTACCATTTTTCTTAGAATTAACATTCTTAGAAGCATTAGCTTTCTTCAAATTATGATGAATTTCAGGTAGAGGAGCAGCTCCAACACGACATTGGTGATGATTCTTAATAATAAGTTCATCATGCTTCTCTACTGGAAGTAAATCACGAATGAGGTCAGCATAATGTTGATTGTTGCAAGCCTGGTATTGATGTTGTAAGACTCTATCAGAAGGGAGCATAGTTTGAAGTGTCCTTACAATTTTGTCCTATTTTGATGGTTCTTTCTCAGAAAACCTTATTTTAGCACATACCTTATGAACAGCATGATTATAGTCTTCTATAGACTTAAAGCCTTGAAGACGAATTTGAGTCCAATCATGATCTGCCTCAGACAATAATATTACCTTTTGCTGTTCATAACGACTTTTTAATGCCACCCAAAGACTATGAGGTTCTTCTTCCATCACATATTCTGATTTCAAGTCGGGATGGAGGTGATTTCGAATGATGTATAGTGCTTGGTACTCGAATGTATCCAGAAATGGTGTAGGTCTTTCTTCAAGAGTAGTAAGAGCAGCCATGCGTCCTCTGAAAGCCAAGCTAATCTTGATGTCAAGTGCTCATGTCGGATAATTATGGCCATTAAGAGCAAGTTCTTCAAACTAGCAAGCCATTGATTCCTACATAGAGGAAACCAAAGATTTTATTAATAAAATCATCATGGTGGTGTTGTAATGCGTGTTTGTCGAAGTGTTTTTGCGACACTTCCCCCTTACCTGCTAAGGAGCAGCCCGCGGAGGTTGTTTTTTGGAGGGCGAATTTCCCGGATCTACGAGCTAGATGGAACACGGAGGAGTTTTACGTGGTTCGGGCCACTGGGAGACGTAATACGCTACATCCATGGGGGTTGTGTCGTATTGTATGAGCGAGGTGTGAGACAGTCCTCTCCCATTCTTTCCTGGATGCCTAGTCCTTTTATAGGTGAAGGGCCGGTAGGTTACATTATGACCGGGGCCCGACAGGTGGTCCCGAGTTGATTAGTCATAAAAGTGTATTAACGTGCCATTAATGACACATTAATAGATCTTGATGGTGCATTAACGTGTCCTAATAACACGCTAATGGTGTTGATGGTACACTAACGTGTCCTGATGACACATTAATGGTCTTCATGGTGCACTAAGGTGTCTTGATGACATATTAATGTTGTGTTGATGGCGTGTTAATGCGGACATGAGTGTACACGTGCCTTACGAAGCTATGGGACGCGCGGTGGTGGCATTGGACCTCTCCTCAGTGGAGAGGCTAGGTCCGGAGTCCTTGGTACGCATGGCAACACTGAAGGTCCAGAGCCGCAGACCACGTGGCAGCACCGGAGCCACCTTTGGCAGGGAGGCAGATCCGAAGCTGCGGGTCACGTGGAAGCACCAAAGGTCCGGAGCTGCGGGGCATGGGGCAGCACCAGAGCCACACCTGGCAAGGAGGCAGATCTGGAGCTACGGACACATGGAAGCAGCGGAGCCACCTTTAGTGGGGAGGCAGGTCCGAAGCTTCGGGACAAGTGGACGCACCGGAGCCACCCTTAGTAGGGAGGCTGGTCCGGAGCTGCGGGACACATGGTAGCTTTTGTGTACTTTCCCTCTTGGGAGGTGGAACCCAATGTCTTGTCTTTCTTCTATGCGGGGGTACCTGGTCTGCAGGGTATCGACAGTGGCCCCTGGGCCCACCTTGGGAGAGGCGACGATCCCAGAGGTGGGACCACCATCATTAATGCTAAGAACATCAACGGCGGGCCCCCCTGAGGGGTGTCGGTGTTCTAGCTTTAGGTCCGACGACAGAGCTTGGTGAAGGTGCGGGAGCGTCCACCATCGATTCTAAGAATGTCGACAGTGGGCCCCCTTGGAAGGTGCCGGTGCCGGAGGTTGAGATCTTACGGCTGAGCCCGAAGAAGGGTGCAGTTCTGCACAAGAGTGACAATAGAAAGAGTAATAGTGCTCATTGGTTACAATCTTCCTTCCCACGGTTTTGTTGTGGCTTACGGTCCTTAGACGGGCTACGGGGCCCGAGTAATTCAGTGTGATAGTATCCGGGTACTGGTTGCCGCCTCACCCAGGAACATGTGCTGTTCGGACCTGCCTTACTGTGCCGCAACGCTAGAATACGTAGAGTGGCGTACCTAGGGTGCTGGACCAGGCTAAGTCTTTAGCCGACTCCGGACATGTCATTTGCGTTGGTATTCAGGCAAGTAGGCCATTCTGCGGGCACGAGATCCCAAATGAGAAAATTACCGAAAATATCCAAACACATCACAGGTACTTCAGGTTGTCCGTCTGCAGTAGGATAGCACAACTCCAACTGTGGGCAAACCAAAAGATGTAACAGAGCAAAAAAAGAGGGAACAATATACATAATATTTAAACATAATTATGTGAACATGATGACAGTATCCGGATTTTGGTTATTGCTTTATCCAGGTGCATGTGCCTTTCAGTTCGCGGTACCGAACCGCAATGTTGGGGTGGAAGCGTGAGCTGGCTTAGGGTCACAGGACACGACTTTGGGTGCAAGACCAGGCTAAGCAGGTTGCACACTCTTGACCTCCTATGGACATTGGTCCTTCGCGATACATTCGTCCCCCAGTACTCAGCCCCAACATTGGAAAGGTAGAGAGTGCATACTTAGGGTGCAGGACCAGGCTAAGCAGGTAGCACACTCCGGACCCCCAGTATTGACCCGCAAGAAAGGTAGAGTGCGCATACTTAGGGTGCATGACCAGGCTAAGCACACAGCGCACTCCAGACCCTCTATCGGCATTAGCCTTTCGTGGGAGTGACCGTTCAACATCATGGGACTCCGAAGAAAAAAATAACCAAGAACACCGGATATGTCACAGTTACCTGGTGACAACATTGCTGCCGTGGTAGCAGGTAGTCATCGTGTGGTCGCGGAAGTAGCCATGAGGCAAATGTACAATATTAGGGTCACAGGGCACAATATTAGAGTGCAAGACCAGGCTAAGCAGGCAGCACACTTTGGACCTCCCATAGGCAACGGTGGCGGTATAAAGCCGTCGAGTGATGACAGCTACAACCACCAGAACATAGAGCGTGTGTACGCCGGGTCAGCCCGCTGTGGAGCGAGAAGTGGCACCATTCTCTCGGCTCCATTCATGGCATGAGGGTTGAGAGGAGCCAGTGATGGTCTAAGGATTCACCATCGTGGTGGGGCTCGTCGATCCAAAAAAGTGCCCCCCTACCTAGCGTGCCAAAATGTCGAAGTGTTTTTGCAACACATCCCCCGGACCTGCTAAGGAGCATCATGCGGAGGTTCTTTTTTGGAGGGTAAATTTCTTGTATCTACGAGCTCGATGAACACAGTGGTTTTTTACGTGGTTCGGGCCGCCGAGAGACATAATACCCTACATCCACGGGGGTTGTGTTGTATTGTATGAGCGAGGTGTGAGAGAGTCCTCTCCCTTTCTGTCATGGCTGCCTGGTCCTTTTATAGGTGAAAGGCGGACAGGTTACATTATGACCGGGTCCCAACAGGTGGCCACATGTTAATTTGTCATAAAAGTGTATTAACATGCTATTAATGACACATTATTTGATCTTATGGCGCATTAATGTGTACTGATAACACATTAATGGTGTTGATGGTGCACTAACGTGTCCTGATGACATGTTAATGGTCTTCATGGTGCACTAACATGTCTTGATGACACATTAATGCTATGTTGATGGCGCGTTAATGTGGTCTTGAGTGTACACGTCGCCTTCCGGAGCTGCAAGACGTGCGGTGGTTACATCGGACCTCTCCTCAGCGGAGAGGCTAGGTCCGGAGTCCTTGGGACGCGTGGCAGCACCGACGGTCTGGAGCTGCGGACCATGTGGCAGCACTGGAGCCACCCTTGGTAGGGAGGTAGGTCCAAAGCCGCGGGTTGCGTGGAAGCACCGAAGGTCCGGAGATGCGGAGCACATGGCAGCACCGGAGCCACCCTTGGCAAGGAGGTAGATCCGGAGCTACGAACACGTGGTAGCACGAGAGCCACCCTTTGTAGGGAGGCAGGTCCGGAGCTTCGAGACACGTGGCAGCTCCGGAGCCACCCTTAGTCGGGAGGTAGGTCCGGAGCTGCGGGACACGTGGTAGCTTCTGGGTACTTCCCCTCTTAGGAGGTGGAACCCATCGTATTGTCTTCCTTCTATGCGGGGGTACCCGGTCTGCAGGGTATCGAGAGTGTTAATCAAAGTGATGAACACTTATAAATTATTCCTTCTTATCTAGCCAAATATGGAAAATGGCTTGACAAGAAGAACAAATATAGCTATATTTCATGTTAAAGATGGCCAATTTTAAAGAAATGGCCAAATTAAAATGAATTATGTATTTTTTATATTAATGCATGATTCATAATGTATTAATACAAATTATAGAAAATGGCTTAATCAAATGAGTCAATTTACTTTATATTTTATGTGTAATCTTATTTTTCATCATAAGCCCAAATTTTAAAATTAGCTTAAATGATGGTATTTGTAGATTTTGTGAATATAATAAACAAAGTTCTATGTTGAGGCCAAATTTTGAAAATAGCCTAAACAAAGAATTTTGGACAATGTGGTTCTATAATTTAATCGATATTTTGGCCAAAGATTTGAAAATTAGCCAAATGTTAGATTTTATTGCAAATAAATATAATATTTAAATGCAATATTCACATTGTCATAATCAATATATACATTGATCATAATTATATTTACAAAAATTAAAAATACATACTGTCGGTACCCTAGAAACCGTACACCCCTTGAGGTTATAAAGATCTCAAAGGAAAATCATCTACTTGGTTTGAAGACACTCGAAGGCCCACATGTCAGACATAACCGGACCCGCTTCTCCAACATGGTTAATCCCTGGGTCGCCATGTGTACTACCAAACCGGAGCTACCGCTCACAAGGGGGAAGCTCCGGGCCATGTACCGAAATGGCACCTCCGGACTTAGCCCCAGACCGAGAGAAGCTCCAGACCTGACACGTGTCGGGTAGCCCCGGAGCTACCTGTTTCCACAGTATGCTCCAGAGCTGCCACGTGTCCAACCGTCGGATCTTCAGCCTCTAACCTCCGGAAGACCCCACAACGGCTCCGGATCTTCATAGGGGAATCAAGGACATCAAGACCCGATTAAGTGTCATTAATACCATATTAATGACACTTAAACGGACGATCTTAACACCAATAACGGTGCTGTCAAAGCTCGTTATAGGGTCATTAAGAGCAATTAAATGTGTTAAATAAGTGTCAATACTAGTAACCGCCGGGGCCACATGTCGGGCCAGGCTAACTTGTAACGGCCTACCCTTGTACTATAAAAGGACAGGCCAACGACACGTTCAGGGGGCTAGAGAGACACACACGCCATTGACGCTAACACAAGCTCATACAGCTAATACAACAGCAACACATCCGTGGAGTAGGGTATTATGCTCAGGCGGCCCGAACCACGTAAACTCTTGTGTCTCCTGTGTCAATTCCTACTCACCTTCTTGAATCTCCGCGCGCCCATACCGAACATCAAACTCACCTATCACTTTAGCAGTGTAGGGAGATCTGCCGGTTCCAAATCACCGACAGCTGGCGCGCCAGGTAGGGGCGCCTGAGATTTCGAGAATGGTGAACTCAGCTGCTGGATCATCCAACGGTCAACCTGCTATTCAGGCTGTTGGGGGCAATCCCTCCAATAGGCAGCCACCAGCAGGAGCCTCAGCACCAGCAGGGGTCACACTCCCACCACCACCGTCTCCTCCAGCAAATCGTGTTGGGCAGCGTGATGGTGCGCCGGCATCAATCACTGGGGTCGGCAAATCATGACAACCCGGAACACGCGCTTCATGCAGTGCGTGCTCTTCTCCAACGCCCACCACCTCCGGATGCATCCCGGGAGGCACTGGAGCAGTGGAGGGCCGATTTGGAGCATTTGGTTGCAGCAGCGGCCGAACGCCTCAGCAACCAGGGTCCTCCTCCTTCAGGAAGAGACCCGTCGCAGTGGCGGACTTTGTCTGGAAGAATTGGTCCGCACGTCTCCAATAGCAGGAGACGTGATGCGTCACAACAAGTGACGTCATTGCCCTCCGGGGCACGACGTACTCACACGGTATCCAGGCTTTCGACTCACGACCTCCGGGTGGAGCTTGATCGCCGATACCACCAGTAGGACGGTCGAGTCCATATTGAGCGTGCCCATGAAAGACGGGAAGCTCAGGACCTTTCTACTCCTGAAGGAGTAGGAGGAGGCTGTTCAGCCTTGGCCATGCATCTGCGCATGGTTAGATGGCCACAGAAGTTTCGGCCTCACCTGCCGGAAAAATTCGACGAGACTGTTAATCCCGCCGAATTTCTTCAAATCTACTCCACTGCAATCTTAGCAGCCGGAGGAAACGAGGCCGTGATGGCCAATTACTTTCCAGTGGCCTTAACTAGGACTGCCAGGTCCTGGTTTATGAGCCTTCCACCCAACTCTATCAACAGTTGGGAGGAGCTGTGCCGGCAGTTCACCGCCAACTTCGGGAGTTCATACACCCGACCAGGCACTGAACTAGACCTTTTTGCGGTCATGCAAAAAGGGGGAGATCCTTGTGGTCATTCATCCAGAGGTTCTCTCAGGTATGAAACACTATCCCTTCTATCTCTAGCACCTCTGTCATTGTGGCATTCAGACAGGGCGTACGGGACAAGAAGATGTTGGAGAAACTGGCGATCAAGGAGATTACCAGTGTCACGGAACTCTTCAGCTTGGCTGACAAATGTGCCCGAGCTACGGAGGGCCGTGAGATGCACTCCAAACCAACCTCGGAGGATCACAAGAAATCCTCCAAAGAAGAAGCCGCTACCTCCGGGGGTGGCAAGAAGAAAAAGAAGACCAACGGTAAGAAAAAGCCATCGGCCGGCACATCCAACGTTGCAGCTGCTGCAGCTCCGGGTGGCCGGGGGCCACGCCCCGAGAAGCGACCTCGACCGTCTTCTGAAGACGGTGGCAAACCCAAAGTGTGGTGTCCCATTCACAACGGGCAGCCACAGTTTGGAAGACTGCTGGGAGGTCCAAAACCTTGCCGAGCGCTACAACAAGCGCCGGGAGGAATCTCCTTTCCGACAGAGGGAAGGAAAGCAAAAAGTCGACAAAGCTCTAGCAGAAGAGGAGTTAGGGTTCCAGGATCCCAAAAAGGTCCTGAAGGCCATCTACACCTCCGTTGACGATGATTCTGACGTCTCTGACAACGAGCGTCGGAAGACCATGAACACCATTTTTGGTGGATCATGGGATATCACCTCCCGTCGCGTCATCAAGACTATGCGTCGGGATATGGCCGCTGTAGCTCCTACAGTCAAGCCGGAACCTCACCGAAAGTGGATGGACATAGCCATCACTTTTGATGCTTCGGATTGTCCCCGGAGCATGGTTGGAGCAGGACAGTTACCCTTGATGGTATCTCCTACCATCAACAACATCCAGCTCCACCACGTCATGGTAGACGGAGGTTCGGGGCTTAACCTCATCAGCTTTGAAGCTTTCACTAAGCTTCAGCTCCGACCTTCGGATCTCCACCCCTCTCGACCTTTCTCCGGAGTAGGTCCGGGGGCCATCACCCCACTCGGAGCTATTACTCTCCCTGTTACCTTCGGGACACGGGAGAAGTACCGCACCGAGAAGTTGGTCTTCGATGTTGCGCAGATCAACTTACCCTTCAATGCCATCTTGGGTAGACCTGCCCTGTACAAATTCATGGCGGCTGCTCATTATGGCTATCTGGTGTTGAAGATGCCAACGCCAGTAGACGTTCTCCGGATCTGCGGAGATCGCACTGCCGGAGTAACTGCACTGGAAGAGATCCATGCGCTCACCACGGCGCAAGAGGAGGACTCCAGGCAGGAGCAAGCTCCAAAACCCCCGAGCATTCGTCAAAGAGGCTCGGCTTCTGCACCTCGAGTGCAGCCAAGCGGCGACACCGACATTCCCGTCAAAGTCGTCCAAATTGGTTCCAATGCCGCTCAGACCACTCGTATATCGGGAGGATTGAACGACAAATAGGAACTCGCGCTCATCACTTTTCTCCGGGCTAACGTCGACGTGTTTGCTTGGCAACCATCACAAATGCCTGGGATCCCCAGGGAAGTGATTGAGCACAATCTCAAGATCTACCCCGATGCTCGACCTGTGCATCAGAAGCCTAGGAAGCAATCCGTAAAGTGACAGAACTTCATCCGACAAGAAGTAAAGAAGTTGCTCGAAGCCGGATTCATCCGAGAAGTCTTCCATCCAAAATGGCTGGCAAACCCAGTCGTTGTGCCCAAGGCCGGCGGGAAGCTTCGGATGTGCATCGACTACACCACACTAAATAAGGCATGTCCAAAAGATCCATTCTCACTACCTAGAAAAGATCAGATAGTGGATTCCACCTCTGGGTGTGAATTACTGTGTTTCCTAGATGCATATTCTGGATATCATCAAATCAGGATGTCTAGGGAAGATGAAGAGCATACTTCATTCATCACAGTAGATGGATTGTATTGTTGCATAGCCATGCCCTTTGGTCTCAAGAATGCAGCTTCAACTTTTGTACGAGCTATGTACAAAACTTTTGAAGAACTTATTAGAGACATAGTGGAAGTGTACGTCGATGAAATCGTGGTCAAGGTCAGGAACAAGGAGTCACTCCTTGACACCTTGCAGGCTATCTTCGACAAGCTGCGGGCCACCCGCACAAAGCTAAACCCAGACAAGTGTGTCTTCGGGGTTAGCTCCGGAAAACTTCTTGGTTTCCTGGTAAGTCACTGGGGCATAGAAGCTAATCCGGCGAAGATTAGGGCCATTGAAGACATGCGGCCACCAACCCGCATCAAGGACGTCCAAAAATTAACTAGATGTCTAGCAGCCCTCAGCCGGTTCATCTCAAGACTGGCGGAACGGGCACTCCCCTTCTTCAAGTTATTGAGGAAGTCCGGACCATTCCAATAGTCCGAAGAAGCAGAAAAGGCATTCCAGGAGCTGAAACAGTGCCTCACCACCCTACCAATTTTGGTAGCTCCGAACCCTGGTGAGCCTTTGTTGCTTTATATTTCAGCTACTGACGAAGTCGTCAGTATGGTTCTGGTTGCGGAGAGACCAGAACTACCCCATACTCAGGAATCCAGACCCCTTCGGGAGGGTCCGGAGGTTCCTGAATGCGAGTCTGGGTCCCAGCTCCCAGATTCGAATCCACAAGAAGTTGCTTCAGGAGACCTAGACCCCTTCGGGAGGGTCCAGGTCATTTCTGAGGAAGCTTCGGGTTCCTCCAGCCAGAACCCGGAGGTCCCTGAAGAAAACCCGGACTCCTCTGAGAGGATCCGGGTCAGTTAAGAGGAAGCTCCGGACCCCTCCGGGAGGGTCCGGACCATTCAGCGCCTAGTGTACTTCATTAGTGAAGTACTACATGATGCCAAGACTCGATACCTAGAGGTGCATAAGCTGCTCTATGCAGTTCTTATTGCCTCCAGGAAGCTTCGCCATTACTTACAAGCTCACAAAGTCTCAGTGGTGACCTCTTACCCACTTCGAGCAATTTTGCATAATCCCAATTCAACTGGGAATATTGCAAAATGGGCAGCGGAATTGGCTGAATTTGATCTTGAATTTATTTCAAGGCGAGCAGTCAAGAGTCAAGCATTGGCAGATTTTGTGGCAGAATGGACTCCCTCTCCATCAAACCCTGGGGGCCCCAGTGAGCAGAAGACGGAGCATCAAGCTCCAACCTTCACCGAGCCTCACTAGACTCTCTACTTCAATGGCTCCATGCAGAAGCAGGGGGCCGGAGCTGGAATCGTTCTCCTTGCACCGACTGGGGAGAAGGTGAAATACATGGTACACCTTGACTTCAAGGCAACCAACAACATGGCAGAGTATGAAGCACTCATCTATGGACTAAAGGTTGCACGGTCATATGGTGTCAAGCAATTGCTGGTCAAGGGAGATTCACAGCTCATCATTAAGCAGGTGAAGGGTGAATGCTCCTGCAATAATATCCAGCTAGCTGCTTACCTCCTTGAAGTCCAGAGGCTTCAGAAGGACTTTGAAGTCCTAGATCTCCACCATGTTCAGCGTGCCCACAACGCTGAAGCTGACGAACTCTCAACAAAAGCGTCAACCGGAGCTCCGGCTCCTGATGGAACTTTTGTCTGGAGATTGTCGAAACCCACAGCTCAGCCTGCCGAACTGGGCGAAGGGGGCGAGATCAGCATCCCGAAGCTGACGGTCCCGATGGCCCTGTTACCATGGCAGCCATCAAGGGTCGTAGGTGCTGCCGGAAGCTCCGAGCAACCCAGCACGCAAGACTCAAATGCTCAAGTTAGTTCTGATGCATGGATCTCGGAGATCCGGAACTACTTGAAAGACAACATCCTTCCTGATGATGATGTATCCGCTGACCGGGTAGTCAGATTGGCTAAAAGATACACGTTGGTAGAAGGGGATCTCTACCGGCGCGGTGCCAACGGCATCCTAATGCGGTGCATCACAAGGGAAGAAGGTTGCGAGCTCCTCGCAGAAATCCATGGAGGCGAGTGTGGGAACCACGCGTCTTCCCGCACGCTGGTTGGCAAAGCCTTTCGGCATGGCTTCTACTGGCCTACAACACTCCAGGATGCAACTGAGCTGGTGAAAAAATGCAAAGCATGTCAATTTCATGCAAAGCAAATTCACACTTCGGCTCAGCCCTTACAAATGATACCTCCTACATGGCCCTTCGCTGTGTGGGGGATGGACATCTTGGGACCTTTCCCAAGAGCCGTCGGAGGTTACAAGTTCCTGTACATCGCCATTGACAAGTTCACCAAGTGGCTGGAAGCAACTCCAGTTGTGACAATCAACAAGCAATCTGCTATCAACTTTCTGCAGTCCATTGTATGCAGATTTGGAGTCCCAAACAAAATCATCACTGATAATGGGACCCAATTCACAAGCTCCGCATTCCAAGGATATTGCGAAGACCTCGGCATACAAGTTTGCTACGCCTCCGTAGCACACCCAGCCAGCAATGGCCAAGCCGAGAGAGCAAATGCTGAAATCCTTAAAGGACTTAAAACGCGCACTTATGAGCGCTTGAAAAAACATGGAGCCAACTGGATCGAAGAGCTTCCGCCCACTCTATGGGCCAACAGGACATCTCCAAACCGGTCAACCGGAGAGACACCCTTCTTTCTGGTGTACGGAGCTGAAGCAATCCTTCCTCCGGAAATCACCTTGGGTTCACTCCGGGTTCGGACCTTCGACGAAGCCACGCAAGACCAGCTCCGGCGTGAAGACCTAGACCTCCTTGAGGAGGGAAGGTGCCAAGCAGCTGTTCAGAATGCCCGATATCGTCAAGCCCTACGGTGTTATCACCAGCGGAATGTACACAACCGACAGCTCCAGGAAGGCGATCTGGTACTACGGAGAATACAATCCAGAGAAGGGTTAAACAAACTCTCCCCCGGCTGGGAGGGGCCCTTCCGAGTGATTAAAGTATCCCGTCCCAGAAGTGTTCGCTTGGCTACCAAGGATGGGACACCTCTCCCAAATCCTTGGAACATCGAGCACCTCCGTAAGTTCTACACTTAATACCACGGAGGTGAGTCTTGAGTAACTTGAGATGTATGTTATAGAGTCATTGTACAGAGTCGGGTAGTTCCTCTGGGAGAGCAGCCGGACCTTTCCCGAAAGGTCCACAAAGTTCATGCAACACTTGTCACAGTCTCCGGACTAAAAGTGTGGCTAACTACCCTGGGTCAAACGAGAAATGAAACACACTTAGCCTGGTTCCGTACCCTAAGAGTGTACTTGTTTCCCCTGTACCCCGGACCTATAATGAAAGAAATTTTCATGTGAAATAGACTCCACGTGCATTTATTTTGTACAGGCTCAACATTTTTATTTTTATCTTTCTTGTCTATAATGAGAACGTGAAATTCTTAAGAAATTTTAGTTTGACCGGTTTATATATGATTCGAGTTGTATTGTCAATTCTTTTGGATTCAAATATTGTTCATGGCCAACTCGCTTGAAAGCCGCCAAGCCAATCTAGGGCTGGAGTGTGCTATCGACTTAGCCTGGTCAAGCACCCTAAGTACGCCACTCTACCTACACCCCGACAGGCCGAAGTAAGGCGGGTCCATGTACAGTTGGATCTAGAAGAAAAGACAACACATTCGGTTGTATTTAGAATCGCGTTTGAATTAAAATCTTCTTGAGAGTCATAAGCCGCGACGAAGTTATAGACAAGAAACAAATTTTACTATTTTTCTTGGCTTAAGTGTGCAGGAAAAATAAAATCTACGTTGATGGAGAAAAGCTGGAGCTAACTAAGCTCCGACTCCCCTAGGGGGGCCAGCCGTCGACGCTGAATAAAAGATGGTGAGAAGACCCCGTAAATGGAGTCTGCTGCCAACAAACTGAGTGTTGGCAAAGGTCACTGCCGGAGCTACTAAGCTCCGACACCCCAGAGGATTAACTATCGATGATCTACGCGTTGATAGAGACTATTGTCGGAGCTACTAAGCTCCAGCGATAGACAATGCCAGAGCTGTTAAGCTCCGACAACCTCAGGGGGCCTTCACTATCGAAGACTTCGAACCTAAATTCTACAAGTTCGGAGCAAAAGAGTCTTCAACAATGCACAATATCCTCTTGGTACATGTTCACAATCAAATTGTGTACATCTACCAGGGGGCCAAGTGAAGATAAAAGTGAGTGTTGAAGACAAAAATTGAAATTCACAAAAATTTCTGGGATTTCATTTATCTGGAGACAAGGGATTACATCTGGAGACAAGGGATTACAAAATTGAGGAAGAAGAAGAGAAAATACATGTGAGAACTACAAAGATAGTCCTAGACCCTATGGAAGAAATGGGCGACCTTCTGGGCAACCTCCGATACGCTGGCTCGTGTAGCTTCGCCTTCTCCTTCAACGGGACCTTCAAGCACCGGGTCTAGAGGAAATTGGGAGTTCTGGCTGGTGTAGCACGTCAGCACGTACTCTGCGACGTTCTTCGCAAGGGATTGCCCCTCAACCTCCAGTTTGTCCGCGATGACATCGCCCACCTTGGAGAGCTTGCTACCTGCTGCGCTCAACACCTGCAGCGCTAGGTCCGGCTCCGGCTCCGGATCATCCAGGCGCACGGGGCTGAAACCCATCGGTGTCAGTCATCATTGGCCTTGCTTAAGAACTCCCAAATCTGTAGGGAGTCCTCAGCCCTCAAGCCCTTCATCTCTTCTAGGGATCTTCTGGCCGCCACCAGTTCAGAATTCTCACGGGCAAGGCGCTCAACTTCTTTGGCGTTTTGCTGAATCTTTTCAGCAACCTGCCTTTCGAGTTTTCCGAGCTCCTCCTCCCGGAGGTGGATCTTGTTCCGGCGGTCAACCAGGTCCTTCTCTCTACCCCTCACTTTCTTCTCCCTAGCAGTAAGGGCACACTCTTGTTCGTAGAGTTCCTGCCCTCGCACCCAGGTCTTCTCCTCTTCCTCTTGGCAGCGCTCTTCCAATTTCTTGGCGCGCTCCTCGAGACCCTTGTCAGCCAGAGCCACATTCTCGGTGAGCTCCTCCTCCCTCCTCAGGACGTCATCCCGCAGCTCTAGGAGTTTCTGCTCTTCATCCTCGAGCCATTTCTCCCTCTCTTCAAGTGCCTCTCGGCGCTTGATGAGTGCAGTGTTAATGGCCTCAAGCTGTTCGTGGCGTGCATCGGCCGCATTATTGGCAGCTTTGGCCTGATCGTAGATCTCCCGGGATTGAGCGTCGAGGGCACGAGTCATACTCTCCCTGTCATCCAGTAACTTGCCCCAGTAATCCAGGCGGATCTTCTCCCGCTTAATCCATGCCTTGTCATCCGCTAGCCTCGACTGCGCCAGCTTGGTCTCGAAGTAGAGCCGATTACGCCACCGCCTAAGGGTTTGGCGCTCCTCTTCAATAGCCTTGCTGTCGTAGAAGAAGGCCAGTTGGACTTGACGCAGACTGGAACATGCGTTGTCAATGGACAGCGACAACGGGATGGGTTCCGGACCTACTGGGGTCTCCTCCGCTGGTTCCAGTGGGTCTTCGGATACAAAAATTGGGTCCCACTCTACAAGAGTGGTCCCCTGGGTCTCCATGGCACTAGGGCCATCCTCCGGGATGGCCTCAGTCGCCATTGAGGAAGGCCCCGCCGCCAAATCTTCGTTCACCCCCTCAGGCTGGGGGCCAACGACTTCGCTGAGGCACTTCGGCTCGACCGTAGGTACCTCCGACGTCGTCACTTCCGGAGTAGGAGCCGCTACTGGCTCCGGTCTGGGCACCTCTTCCGATGAGGGCTCAAGCTCTGTCACCTCTTCAACAACCGGCTCAGGAGCCGGAAGATCTTCAACATCGACCGGCCCTGTGGCCGGAGCTCCAACAATGACCGGATCAGCCGCCGGTGCTTCGAAGGTAGCCGGCCCAACTGCCGAAACTACCTCAGTTTCCGGCGCGCACGCCGGAGCTTCAATCACCTCCGGCTCAACCGCCGGGGCTTCAACAATTTCCAGCTCAGAGGCCGGGATTACTGCTTCCTCCAGCTCAACAGCCGGAGCTTCCATCATCGCAGCACCAGAACCCGGGGCTTCAACCTCCGGGACATGTGACGCTGGTGCATCTTCACTCCCGTGGTCCGGCGCTACCACGGGAACTTCTGGGGATGAGTCGAGGTCCATGACCACGACAGCCAGCGCCGAAGCTGTCGCAGCTTCAGCCACCACTTGGGGCGGCACCAGGACAGGAGCAGAAGCTATCACTCTCACGGCTTCAGCCACTGTGGCCGAGGGTGGAGCCTCACTCCCCTTCTTGGAGACGCTGCAGATGATGAACGAAGAAAATTAAAAAATAATTGCTACAATAAAAACAACTATTCAAGTTAGAAATAAAAAATTACCTTGGGAGGCTTCCGCACCAGCTTGCGCGGAACCTTTTTCCCGGACGTTCTGGGCTAGCCATAGCCGGCGCAGAAGCTCCAGAAGGCCCCCCGGAACTCGTTGCAGCCACGGGTGTTTCCCGGGTCGAGGCCCCCCTCGATCGGGAAGAACCCCCGGACCTGGAGGCCTCCACCGGCCCAGGAGCTGGAGTTGCACGCCCGGAGCTAACACCCCTAGAGGACCCTACTGCGGGGATAACCGCGCTCTAAGGTGACCCCACTACGGGAACATTCGCCGCAGCTGCAGAGGACCTTCCCCTCCGGGGAGAAGGAGCCGACGCAGAAGTAGTGGGCCCGACAGACCTCCCGTCGGCGTACTGCAACTTCCTCTTCCGGCTCACTGGTTCATCCGCCAGCTCCTTGCCCTTGCCGACGACTTCTCCCCCCGGCTTAGGAGCAGAGCCGGAGCCATCCTTGGGTACTCCGGGGATCGCTACCCCGGAGGTTGGTCTTCTCTCAACGACACCAAGGTCGTCAAGCATGGGCATCTTCCGCCGGAGCTCCCTGCTGAACTCCACTTCCACGTTCAGAGGAAGAAAAGCTGATGGCGGAGTCAAGTCGTCGCCTTCGACGTCGATGTCGTGCTGGAACTTCTTGAGGTGAAACTCCAAGGTTTTCCCCAACATGTTGGACTTCAGCCATCACGCTGTTGAGGGCCCAAGCAAGTTTCTCCCTCCTCTTCAGCGGCGCCCACCTGTTGACCAAGAAATTGCAAAATACCACCTGAGGAGTCAATCCTCCTTCCGCGCATTGGCGGATCCTGGTCAAAGCAGGGTTGAAAGCTTCTGCCAGCACCGAAGCTTCACTCCAGATCGTCGTGTCGATGCTGGGAAGACCATCGGGCAGCTCCAACCTCTCGTGCTCCTCCACCCTGACGACTATCTAGTCTTTCTTCCAGTCATCCCACTTCCCAGAGGGAAATGACCGGAGGTACTTGAATGGGCACTTCTTGTGCTTCATGAAGTAGTAGAAGCCAAGGTACTCATTGCTCCGGCCAGTGGTGTGGACGGTGAAGAAGGTCCGGAAGAGTTCAATGCAGGGGGGGATGCCCACCCACATCTCACAGAAGTGGACGAAGATAGACACGAGGAGAATGGAGTGAGGGCCAAGGTGATACAACTGCAGACCATAGAAGTCTAGCAGCATCAAGAAAAAGGTGGGATCAACCCCACCTTGGCGTACGAGGAGAAGTACACCATTTCGCCAGAGTGCTCCTTCTCGAACGGGAGCTCTCCACCGGCGCGGACCGAACGGTTGAAGAAGTCCGAGGACCACCCCATGAGGGCCCGGACCTTCTTCAGGTCGCCATCGGTCTTCAAGCGACTCTCCCGGAGACCCAACTCCATCGCGGCACAGCTAGGCAAGAGAAGAAAAGCGAAGCACAAGTTGGGAGTTTGATCGCAAGAACAGATGAGAGGCGTAAAGAACTCCCGACGGTGCGCACTTTCCTTCTTAAGTAAGCCCTCGCAATGCTTGGATGGAAACCGCAAGGAAGTCAAAGGTACCACCCAAAAATTCCACCCAGCCGATGACAAGCGGGCCCGGGACCACCCCGACGATCAAGTCGAGGTTCTTACCCAGGTGAACGGTTGTCATCAAGAGGCGGGAAGCCCAAAGGCGGCGGCCTGACAAGGCGCGCGGAACCGATACAGTTTTCGTATCGGGAACCGACGACCTTCAATTGCGTGAGATCTGCACGCCAAAGATCTCATCTGCCGCACACGGGATACGCCACGCGGCGAGGATTTAATTTCAAGTTCTTGCCAACGGCACCCTCAAAGACCCTTGAAGACTCAGTTCAAAGGTCGCGAGGATGGACCCACCTCTGGCAGAATGACTTCCCCGGAGGTAGGTCCAGGGGGCCACTGTTGGTACCCTAGAAACCGTACACCCCTTGAGGTAATAAAGATCTCAAAGGAAAATCATCTACTTGGTTTGAAGACCCTCGAAGGCCCACATGTCAGACATAACCGGACCCGCTTCTCCAACATGGTTAATCCCTGGGTCGCCACGTGTACTACCAAACCGGAGCTACCGCCCACAACGGGGAAGCTCCGGGCCATGTACCGAAATGGCACCTCCGGACTTAGCCCCAGACCAAGAGAAGCTCCGGACCTGACACGTGTCGGGTAGCCCCGGAGCTACCCGTTTCCACAGTATGCTCCGAAGCTGCCACGTGTCCAACCGTCGGATCTTCAGCCTCTAACCTCCGGAAGACCCCACAACGGCTCCGGATCTTCAAAGGGGAATCAAGGACTTCAAGACCTGATTAAGTGTCATTAATACCATATTAATGAAACTTAAACGGACGATCTTAACACCAATAACGGTACTGACAAAGCCCGTTATAGGGTCATTAAGAGCAATTAAATGTGTTAAATAAGTGTCAATACTAGTAATCGCCGGGGCCACATGTCGGGCCAGGCTAACTTGTAACGGCCTACCCTTGTACTATAAAAGGACATGCCGACGACACGTTCAGGGGGCTAGAGAGACAAACACGCCATTGACGCTAACACAAGCTCATAAAGCTAATACAACAGAAACACATCCGTGGAGTAGGGTATTACGCTCAGGCGACCCGAACCATGTAAACTCTTGTGTCTCTTGTATCAATTCCTACTCACCTTCTTGAATCTCCGCGCGCCCATACCGAATATCAAACTCACCTATCACTTTAGCAGTGTAGGGAGATCTGCCGGTTCCAAATCACCGGCACATACACACTTGCAGGAATTTAAACTACATTCTAATTTAAATTTAAACTGCAAATAGTAAAATAAAATAGAAAATAAAGTAATAGTAACAATAATGGGCCATTCGGCCTACTCGACCCACGCGACATGAGGCCTTTCGGCCAATTCATGCGCGCGGCCCGACGGCCCAACGGTGTGCGGCTGATGGAGTATAAGGAGGGGGAGAAGTGTGAGGCTGTAGGGATAACCCTAGCCGCACTCACCTCCTCGGCTCCTCTGTCGCCTCCTCAGTACCACCGATCGCTGCCGCTCCTTCTCCTTCCACCTCCGACATTGATCCACCTCCGCTTATCTTCCTTATTTCACCGGCCACTCAACCCCCCCCCCCCACCGCTTACTGCATGAACCAGTAGCCGAGGTCCAAGATCTGGACCTTCAGATTCCTCCGATTGGGGTCGCGAGGTGGGTGATCCGATGGAGAATCTGGTTTCCGCTTGGGCTCTTAAGCGTCATCGGTGAACCGGATCCGAAAGGGGCAACTTCATTTGAAGTGGTCGCCGGTGGTGTTGCTTCTTCATCCTTTGTCGGTGGATTGCTCGGAGTCCTTGCTGCCAAAGGATGTTGGGGTCGGCCTCTTGGGCCAATGCGGATCCTTGCAATGCAGCAGACCAACAATGTTGCTATGGCCTCAGTGTCCACTGTGATGTCGCGGCCGTCATCTTCAATGACCCTTCTTCCTACCTCATCCTCCCCCCTGTCCTCCTGGTGACGAGGGAACAAGATCCAGTGTAACTCGAATCGGGATCCCCCTCTGAGGATGGCACCAGGATCACCTTGAGGCCTGTTTGATGAGCCTCTTGGTCCGAGGGATGGATGGGGAATGGAGTTGGGGGCCGATCTTGAACGCAGCATCTCAAAATTCCTCTTGGCAGTGGTGCAGAAGGAGTAGGCACCGTTTGTTGGTGGCGCCGGCATTCACGGCGACATTCGCGGCACCGCTAACATCGCCGGCCGCCACGACGCACGCGGCAGCAGTTGTGGCTTCTGTTGCTTGTTCTTGCAGGAATGAAGTCTTGGGACCGACGGCGATGAAGGCCAGAAGACCAGCGATGATGTTGTCCAACACGGTGTCCATGGTGGCGCCGGCGGCCACATACTTCCTCTCCGATGAAGAACACTAAAACTACTGGTTCGATAAGTCCAGGATTTGACATCTTTACCTCCAATTTTTGGATGTTGTGTCTCTTGTTCTTAGAGACAGTGCTGATAATGTGTTAGAAGTAGATTGAGAGAGACAATGAACAATGATTCTATGTTTATTTATTCACTTCCTTGTTTTTTATACATGTGTTTCATGGTGGCGGTTGGCCGACTCGAAGGGGACGCGCCCGCGAGCGGGCGCGATGAGGAGATGCCAGCAGTCTCAACTGCTGGCGTTCGGTTGAACACATGGTTTTTAACACAAACTTCATGTTATGCAGAGTATATCTGTTGTGAATTGGGGATAAATTTGATCAGGATTGAGTCTAGATTGTATTATTATTTTAATTAGGCATCATATATTTTTCTAGTAGTCTGCTGAACCAATGTTTTCAAATCGTCCAACTAATCACGATTAGTCGCCCATATCTGTCATTGACAATTGATTTGGGAGACTAGAAATCTAGTCATCTGACCAGGGCGATTAGTCGTCTGACTAGGTGCTTAGGTGATCAAGACGACTAGGTGCTTCTTTAAATAAATTGTCGATGATTCTAAAATATGAACTAGCACTACTATGCTGTTTAATGGGGTGCAGAACTCCGGGTACCAAGAGGTACGAGTTGCTTGTAGGTGTGCAGGCACATCACTTCGTGACATGACACACATCCCGCATAATACTCCAGCAAGGCCACACCTTTAGAGGATCAAGACGGAGGGATGATACTCCTACCTCCCGAGCCCGAGCTATGGAAGGAGAGGGGCAAATAGCCTTCAATGGGGAGTGGGCGCCCTCACTATCGAGTTAAGAGCACTCGTGTGCTCTCTGGAGCGCGCTTAACGCCGTGTCACGTCCAATGGAGCGGCGGGCATGTACGAGGTATGGCAGGCGCGCGTGCACCCTGATACGGCGCGCTTCATTCGACAACAAGACAGGAGCATGCTGAACAGCGATCTCCCCGATGCGACCGCTTCATCAAGCATCCCGACTGATATGCAAGTGGATAAGTGCCCCCTTCTTTTGTTCAAAGGGCTATAATAGGGGACTGATGGTCACCTTTGCGAGGACAAAATCACTTGTAAGAGAACTTCTCCATTTTCAACAAAAGAATAGCACGACACAAGAACTGGACGTAGTGCACCTTGCTCGAACCAATATAATTCCCTTGTGTTCATAGCTTGGCCACCTCGAGAACTAACGCACGGCGCATCGGTACTAGTCGGTAATCCAAATGCTGACACTGTTTCTAAACTTTAGATCATTAGATGCATTTGAATTGAAACTGTTGTTGTTACAGTGTTTGTTGAATTGATCAATTCGGTCGACATTGGATGAATCACATATTGTGCTTTAGAATATTGTTATTGTCTTTGTCCTTTAGAATATGTTTCCAAAATGTTGCAAACTTGCAGAGTTGTAGTGTTGCTGTTTCTGATCTGAAGTAATTTGAACTGAAGTCTGAACGGATACGCAATTCCTAAACTTAAGAATTTATTTGTAAACTGTTGCTTTTTTTAACTAATTTTTTCCTGAATTTTATGCCAATTGCTATGCTATGTGGGCTATTTACTGATATATATAGGGGCCATCTAAATTTCAGGCGCCTGAAATTTAAGAAAATTTCAGGCACCTGAAATTTAGACGCGTTAATGACTAACCCTTAATTCTATAGGTTAATAAATCACAATTTTTTTGTTTGATTATTTTACAATTAAAATAACCCTTACAAATTACAAATTAACCAAAATGAAAAAAATACCTGCTGGCGTTTGGCATCTGCTCCCAGCCGAGCCGTGATCCTCGCCTGACACCAGACTCGGATTCAGGCAACAGATGTTTAGTCCTTCCGATATATATATATATATATATATATATATATATATATATATATATATATATATATATATATATATATATATATATATATATATATATATATATATATATATATATATATAGACACACACACACACACCCCATTAAGAATGAGCAAGGATGACTGGAGCACCGACTAAGGTTGACTCGGGTCGACCTAGTCGGTGATCAGGCGATTGGGTTGACTAGATGACTTGGAAACATTGAGCTGAACCTG
Organism: Tuctoria greenei; assembly: GCA_036927565.1. Classification (NCBI taxonomy): domain Eukaryota; kingdom Viridiplantae; phylum Streptophyta; class Magnoliopsida; order Poales; family Poaceae; genus Tuctoria; species Tuctoria greenei. The sequence continues at coordinate 38,727,333 of JAYESD010000006.1, read as the reverse complement.
AAACTGTTGGGTACTAACCAGGGAGTAGTACATAAAGAAAAGCAAAATGGCTGGCCTCATATGAGCCTCTAAAATGTATAAGATAAAACTAAACACTACTATTCGTAATTCTTACAATATTGAATTATGTTGTTGGGTTTGTTTATCCAGATTCAGTGACCATATTGCTCAGTTGTATTGCTGTCAGGTGGAATATTTTGTTTCCTGTGTGTAACAGATATTGGGTTTCTGACATATTTCATTTGTTGTGTGATAAGAGTTATATCTATTGCTCTTTGTCAACTTATATTTTAAACATTTTCAGCGATGCAGGGAGGGAGCTTTAATTCTGATGCATCTTCACCTATGCAAGAAATTGCTTCTACAGATAGCGTGCTTGATCATATGCAATCCAGGATAAGAGAACTTGAGCGATGGAATACAATAAATATGGTATTTTCTGTAAGACCAATGGTAGCGTTTGACCTTTTACTATTTAGCTCCATCTAGTTAGCTGACTTGGGCATAGAGCAGTTTACGTATAGCTTTATGGCTGAAACCATGCTATAACTCAGCAGAAGGGTCTTTTGGAGGAGCTTCCTGGACTCAAGACCACCTCCGGGTGTCGTTGTACGCAAATGACGCTGCGGTCTTTATGCGACCGGTGGAACAGGACATGCAGGTCACCAAAAAGATCCTGCAAATATTTGAGAAGGCTATGGGCTTGATCACCGATCTGGAAAAGACAGAGGTATAGCATATCCATTGTTCCGATGATGAATGGCAGGTATTGGTGAACACCAGGTGGCTTTGTCCTTGTTTCCTTGCTACTATTTGGACATCCCTCTAAACACTGGCAGGCTACCCCGGTCCATGGTTCAACCACTGATAAATCAAATAGGGGTGAAGCTTGCAGGGTGGAGAAGAAATATAGTATCTTACGCAGGCCTTGATATATTGATCAAGTTAGTTTTATCAGCAGTTTCAACTTACTTTATGAAACTATACAAGCTACCAAAGTGGGCAATCAAGGCCATTGACCACATTAGAAGATCTTTTCTCTAGAATGGTGATGATCTGGATCGGGTGAAGGGAGGAAGATGCCTGGTAATGGGAAGTGTGTATGAGACCTAAGAAATGGGGGGGGGGCGGAGGGGGGGGGGGGGGGGGGGGGCTGTGGGTATTAAGGACTTATCAAAGTTCGGCAGGGCGCTACATCTGCGGTGGTTGTGGCATAATTGGGATGAACGGAAAAAACCTTGGAAGAACCTAATCAAGTATCAGAACGCCTCTGATAGGAATTTATTATTTGCCTCCACTATTGTATCAATTGGAAATGGCAGGGACACCCCATTCTGGGAGGCGAATTGGCTCAATGGAAAGGCACCGTGTAACCTGGCTCCTGCCCTTTACAAAAAGGCAAAACTCAAGCATCAAAGCTGTTAGAAGTAGATTTGGGAGAGAAATTGATGACAATGATTCTAACTTGTTCTTTTATTCGTTCTTCCATTCTCCTTTTTATACACGGTGAGGAGTCATAGCGGCAGGGAGACGCGTCCATCCAGAGGGGACGCAATGGTGTAACCGACGTCGGCGGTTAACCGACAGTAAGTGATCACATGTTAATTGTGTTATAACACCCCCCCCCCTTGAGCACTTGAACTTCACATTGAATGGTAATAATCATCGGAAAACCCAGTGGGGAAATTGAAGATACATACATTGTAAATGTTGTGTAAAAACTCATTAATTTTTTTATAAAAAAGGAGAAAACACAACATAAAATGTCATTATTGTTTTCAAATAAAAACCCCTGTGGGGAAATTTGAAAACAGACATTTTCTTGCATTGTCATTGCCTCATTAAAACTTATTGTGAGAAAAATTTAAAGTAAAACTCACATAAGAGAAAGAGTACAATTTGATGCTTAATTGTCACGCGGCTTTCGATGAAGCTCCTCCTAAACCTTGCAAATCTCTAAGTCTTCGCATGCCAATACCCGCAACACATTTAGAAAACATGGAGTATGGTAGGGACTTAGTAAATAAATCTTCTAAATTATCACATGACTTAGTTTGTTGGAGATCAATTTCTCCATTCACCTGAAGTTCCTATGGATAAAATAGTTTAGGAGTTATGTGTTTAGTAACGTTAGTTGTAAAATAACCTGACTGCATCTGAGCAATGCAAGCTGCATTATCTAGTTGGTGACTCAATGGGCCCAACGCCACTTGAGATTTGAATATGATTAATCACTCTACGTAGCCAAGAACATTCACATGCGGCCTCATATAGTGCTATGATTTCAGAGTGATTAGAAGACATAGCAATTAGAGTCTGTTTAGATGACTTCCAAGAATATGTCGTCTGTCCGTGTAAAAATATAAAACCTGTTTGTGATCTACCATTGTGGGGATCACTTAAGTAACCTGCATCGGCATAGCCAATGAGATTAAGATCTTGTTTCTATGGAAAGAAAAGATCAAGATCTTGTGTACCTTGAAGGTATCTTAAAATATTTTTCACTCCATTCCAATGACGTATGGTAGGAGCGGTATTGTATCTTGCTAATAAATTGACTGCAAAAGCAATATCGGGTCTTGTATTATTTGCAAGATACATAAGTGCACTAATGGCACTAAGGAACGGGTATTCTGAACCCAACACCTCTTCTCCTTCTTGGCATGGCTGAAATGGATCTGTATCCCTTTCTAAGCCTCTTACTACCATAGGAGTTTTAGATGGATAAGATTTGTTCATATTGAATTTATCCAATACTTTCTGAACATAAGCTGATTGGTGTACGAGAATGCCCGTATGAAGATGCTCTAGTTGTAAACCCGAGCAAAATTTAGTTTTACCTAAATCCTTCATTTTGAATTCTTGTTTAAGATGATTTTGTGCCTCTTTAATGTCACTCTCAGTGCTAATGATATTTAAATCTTCTTTAGTTGGTTATACCACATCCTTCCAGACTATTTCAAGCCATATAATTACTTGTTAAGTTTAACACAAAACATGTTGCGATCTACTTTTCCATTCGGTATGGGTATCCCATCTGGAACCTTCATATAAATATCCAAATCTAGTGACCCATATAAATATGCAGTCATGACATTCATCAACTGCAAAGATAGATGTTTTTGTGTTGCCAGAGATATCAAGTATCCGAAAGTTATTCCATTCATTCCCGAAGAATATGTTTCATTGAAATCAATGTCGGGTCTCTGCGTAAACCCTTGTGCAACTAGCCTTGCCTTGTATCTCACAACCTCATTGTTTTCATTCCGTTTTTGGACGAAAACCCACTTGAACCCGAGAGGATAGTTTCTAGGAGGTGTAGGTATTACATTAGCGAATACCGCTCTCTTTTTTAGTGAGTCAAGTTCTGCCTTCATAGTTTCTCTCCATTTGATCTAGTCCAAGCGTTGTTTACACTCTGCCATGATCTTAGGATCAGGATCTTGGAGAAGATTAACTATCATGGTTGAAAAGCATAAGTTGACAACCATTCTATTACGGTTAATTAATTATCCAGAACTAGTGTAATTGATGGAAATTTCTTTTATTCCCTGAAATTTTTCATGACTTCCCAACATAGAAAAATCGGAGTTTTCCGATTGTCCAGCCTGCTTTATAGTGCGCACTTGAGGGCAGGATAATGGATTTAAAATGTCCCTTTGATGTATGTCAACATTTTTTTGACTTGCATTTACTTTCTTAGAGGTAGATCTTAACCTCATAGTCTTTGGACGCTCGGTTAAAGCAGCAATTTCCTTACTTGCTCTCCCCCTTTTTGGAGCTTGAGTGGTTTTTAATGGAACCTCCACTCGGCAAGATGCATTGATAGCAGAATTCAAAGACATTGTGACATTATTATAGTCAATAAATGCATCTGGCAGGTTACTAGCAATTAGCTGTAATTCTATAATTTTCTGAACTTGAAATTCAGTTTCCTTTGTACGTAGATCAACATTTAGGATGGACTTGTCATCCCAATTTATTTCTCGGTGATAATTGATAAATTTATTATCTCCCTCTAAGCTGGGAAATGATCCTCATTAAAAATACAATCAACTAACCGTGCCGTGAATAAATTTCCTGTTAAAGGCTCCAGGTATTTTATAATAGACGAGGATTGATATCCCACGTATATTCCTAATTTCCTGTGAGGGCCCATAGAGGTTCGTTTAGGTGGTGAAATTGGCACATCCAAATTTCCGCAGATGGGAGATATTGGGTTGATCACCACGTACAAGTTGGAGAGGGGAGGTGGTATGATATGCAGTTGGACGTAATTGTAGAAGATCAGCAGCGTGTAAAATTGCATGACCCCAACAAGATGTTGGTAAATTGCATCCTTGCAAAAATGGCCTAGCTATGAGTTTAACACTCTTTATGAGAGATTCTGTCAAACCATTTTGTGTATGAACATATGGAATGGAATATTGTACTTCAATTCCTTGAGCCATATAATAATCATTGATAGCCCGAGATGAGAATTCAGCAGCACTGTCCATACGAATACTCTTAATCCTATATTTAGGATAATTTGCTTTCAACCTTATGACTTGTATCATAAATTTGGCAAAAGCATGGTTACATGTCGATAGTAAACACATGTGTGACCATCTTGTAGATGCGTCAATTAAAACCATTAAGTATCTAAATGGACCACACATTTGTTGTATGGGTCCACAAATATCACCTTAAATTCTTTCAAGGAATTTTAATGGTTCAGCATTGATCTTAAGCGGGGAAGGCCGCAAGATCAACATGCCCATAGCACATGAAGAACACACAAAATCATTTGATTTTGGAATTTTAGTGTTCTTTAACTCATGGCCGGTGCAATTTCCAATAATTTTCCACATCATCCCTATTCCGTGGTGGCCTAGGCGTGAATGTCAGGACTTAAACGTATCAACATTCGGGAAAATTTGTATGCAACATATGGTACGAGTTTTATGTACGTATAGTACAGTCTAGATGGAGTAGAAGGAATTCTTTCTAGAACTTATTGGCCATATTCGGAAGATTTTGAAATAAGAAGAAATTATTCTTATTCTCTTGATGGGTATGTATATGTAACCCCTTTTTTCGAATATCTCCAAAGCTTATAAGAATACATGTAGAATTGGGATACAATAAAGCATACTCAATCATCACTTGTGTCCCATTGGGAAGTGTAATAGTGGCTTGTCCTGAACGAACTATTGTCGCATCGCGTCCTGCGATGGTCAAAACATTTTCCGACCTCCTAGTTAGGGTCTAGAAATATTTATTTCCCTGAGTATAGAGTTTGTGGTGCAAGTATCCACAAGGCACATTTCTTCTTCCATCTTAACTTCCCGTAAGATCTAAAATATAAGAATTTCAATCATTTAATGAGTGGCATTGAAATAATATATACATAGAACTTTAGAATGTTGTATAACCCTAATACAATATATCTAATTATATACATTACAACACACTTTATATATATAGACTAATATTAACAAATATCTATGGAATGTGATCTTAGATAGATCTTTGAACATATCGTTTGGTTTATATTCTACCATAGCATTGTCCATGTTCATATCCATGTAGTTATCAACACTTAGTGTTGGCTCGTTGTTGCTTGGATCTTCAATATCCTTGCTTGAACAACTGACTTCAAATGTTGGCTTTGTTTGGATACTTAAATGAGTTTCATACTCATTTTTAGATCCTTAAGCTTTCTTGTCTTTTCCCAGTGATTTCTGGTACAAAGCCACAGGGTGTTTAGGTGTGCGACATTTATCAGCAGTATGCTTATAAGTGCCACATGCCTTACACTGCACATTCTTCCCTTTGAAGGGAGCACCATCCTTTCTCATTGTCTTTGAGAATTTCTTATTCTTTTGCCTATTATGGCGGTGTCTAGCCGATCTACCATTTTTCTTAGAATCTACATTCTTAGAAGCATTTGCTTTCTTCTCATTATGATGAATTTCAGGTAGAGGAGCAGCCCCAACACGACGTTGGTGATGATTCTTAATAGAAAGTTCATCATGCTTCTATGCTTGAACTAAATCACGAATGAGGTCAGCATAATGTTGGTAGTTGCGAGCCCGGTATTGATATTGTAAGACTCTATCAGAAGAGAGCATAGTTTAAAGTGTCTTCTCTATTTTTCCCTCTTCTAATGGTTCTTTCTCACAAAACCTTAATTTGGCATATACCTCATGAACAACATGATTATAGTCTTCTATAGACTTAAAGTCTTGAAGACGAAGTTGAGTCCATTCATGATTTGCCTCAGGCAAAAATATTGCCTTTTGCTGTTCATAACAACTTTTTAATGTCACCCAAAGACTATGAGGTTCTTCCTCCATCACATATTCTGATTTTAAATCTGGATGGAGGTGATTACGGATGATATATAGTGCCTGATACTTGAATGTATCCAGAAATGTTGCAGGTCTTTATTCAGGAGGAGTAAGAGCAGCCATGAGTCCTCTGAAAGCCAAAATAATTCTGATGTCAAGAGCCCATGTTGGTTAATTATGACAATCAAGAGCAAGTTCTTCAAACTTGCAAGACATTGATTCCTACATATAGGAAACCAGAGATTTTATTAATAAAATCATCATGGTGGTGTTGTAATGCATGTTAATCACAATGAAAAACACATTAAATTTATTCTCTCTTATCTAGCCAAATTTAGGAAAATGGCTTGACAAGAAGAACAAATGTATGTATATTTCATGTTAAAGATGGCCAATTAAATTAAAATAGCCAAATTAAAATGAATTATACACTTTGTTGTATTAAGGTATGTTCCATATTGTATTTAGCCAAATATTAGAAAATGTCTTAATCAAATTGGTCATTTTATTTTATATTTTATGTGTATTTTTTCTTTCCATCATAAGGCTAAATTTTAAAATTAGCTTTAAATGATGGAATTTAGTAAATTTGTGAATATAATAAACCAATTCAAAGTTGAGGCCAAATTCTCCAAATAGCCTAAACATTGAATTTTTGACAATGTGATTTTTAATTTATCTATTTGGCCAAAAGTTTGAAAATTAGCCAAAAATTTGAAATTATTACAAATAATATTTAAATGCAATATTCACATTGGTATAACCAATATTTACATTGATCATAATTATATTGACACATATTTACAATAGATACACACTTGCAAAACTTTAAACTACATTTTAATTTAAATTTAAACTGCAAATAGATAAATAAAATAGAATATTAAAATAGAAAATTAAAATAGATGTAGTAGTAATAGGCCATTTGGCCTACTTGGCCCATGCAGCATGTGGCCTTGCGGGCCCATCATGCGCGCGGCCCAGTGGCCCAAATAGCCTATGCGGCTGGTGGGATATATCGGAGGGGAGGACGGTGTGAGGCGGTAGGGTTAACCCTAACCGCACTCACCTCCTCGGCTCCTTCGTTGCCTCCTCGGTACTTCTGCTCGTCGCCGCTTCTTTGTTTCCTCCTCCGACATTGATTCCCTTGCGCTTATCTCCTTCTTTCGCAAGCACCGCTCCCCCTCCACCCCTTCCTCCAGTGCTTAGTGGCTCGAGCCTGTGGCCGAGGCCCAATTTTTGGGCCTTCGAGCTGCACAGGATGGGGCGGCGAGATGAACGAACCGGTGAAGAATCCGGTTTCTGCTCGGAGTCATGAGTGTCGACGGGGAGCCGAAAGTCGAAGGACTTGCTTCACCTTGAGGAGTTGCCGGTGGGGTTGGAGGTGTCGCTGTTGGTTCTTCTTCGATTGGGGTTGCCGGATCTAGCGAAGAGGACGTAGTCCTCGAGGCTAGCGGTCCTCGGGGAAGTCCCCTTGGACTAACCCTAATCATCGCCGTTCTTCTTATTGCTAGCTTTAATACCGGTGGCAACATGGTGGTTGTGTCCATTGTGATCTCACAGGTATCATCTCCCTCTCTTCTTCCTTCCTCCCCCTGTCCACTCGATGATGAGGGACCTTGGATTGGCGCAACCCAGTTTGGGGATTCCCCACTGAGGATGGTGACCGTTCCACCTTGACGACCCGATTGATGGGCGTCTTGGTCCGAGGGTTGGCGGGGGTAAGGAGTCAGATACCAATCCTCAACACAATGATGAGGTCGGCGTGGATCCGATGATGGTGCCACTGCTCGACGAAGATGACGGCCTCCACGGCGGAGGCAATGACGGTCACCATGGAAACTGCGACGTTCGATACCGCGACCAGCACAGCGACGGGTTTGACGGTGGCAGAGACGGCCAGGATCTTCATCATCGACAAAGAACACGAAGATGATACCATCGGTAAGTTGATTGTTCGACATCTTACTGGTGTGGTTCTTCTCTCTCGTTCAATCGCTCATAGAGTTGTGCTGATGACATGTTAGAAGTAGATTTGGGAGAGAAATTGATGAACACACAATGATTCTAACTTGTTCTTTTATTCATTCTTCCATTCTCCATTTATACACGGTGAGGAGTCACGGCAGCAGGGAGACACGTCCATCCAGAGGGGACGCGATGGTGTAACCGCCGTCGGCGGTTAATCGACAGTATGTGATCACATGTTAATTGTTTTATAATAAATGCGTTATCAAGGAGCTGTCATATTCTAACTGGATCAGCTACATGTCCTCCATAGGTAGTGAGAATGACTTGGATGAGTCTGTTATGTTGGCCACGGCATTACGTGATGTGAGGTTAACTTCAAAAAAAAGACCGTATCAGCTGGAGATGGACCTCCAATGGGATCTTCTCAGTGGCATCGGCGCACAAAGCTCAATTTACAGGGAGCATCGTTAACTCTTGGGCTGACTGGATATGGAGAGCAAGGACGTAACCCAAATGCTGTTTCTTTGCGTGGCTAGTTGGACACGGTAAAATACTTACTGTTGAAAACCTAAGAAACTGGCCTTGTGATCCTGTCTGCTCCTTCTGTTTGTGCTTCCCAGAGACTGTGGACCACATTCTCTCGCAATGTAACTATATTGAAGCAGTCTGGCATAAGGTGATGGACTCACTTCTCATTCCAGTAAACATCGTGAGGTCACTACCAAAGGGGCGTTCCCATGGTTATCCAGCATCACAGCCTCAGGTTTTGCAGCCCAAGAAACGCAGGAATGCTGGTTTCTAATTTCATTTTGGTGGCAGATATGGAAAGAGCGTAATCGTCAGGTTTTCCAACAGGTTGAGGCCTCTTATGCGCAGGCAGGCAAATTCACAATTGAAGATATATCGGTGTAGAGTCTGTTCCCTTAGGATGGTGATTCAGTGTGAGTTATGTGTCCTAGCGATATGGTGTGAGTAAGCTTAGTGTTTGCATATTGTTGTAAATAATGGGTCTTGGTAGTTTGTATTAGGATTTCTCATCCTCTTAATGAAAAGCAGCCCTCCTGCCGCTTTTTTCAAAAAAACCCAAAGAAACGATGCTACAACTGCTGTTAAACCCATTTATTATGCAGGCTCTATGGACTATATTACTGTCTGCTCTTGTTGGATATTCACTACATCAAAATAGACGCCACTAACAAGTATAGTTGACCTGCTGAAGCACAAGTGTGGACGGATTAGTTCTACTTTGATAGATGATTTTAAGGTTTGAAACAGGACATAAGTTTTACAACTATTTTCCATAAAATAGCATATATGACATTATTTTCTAAAAACTTTCAGTCTTCTTCCAAGGCAATGACTAGTACGCAATCTGATTTACGGTGCAATTCTGCAATTATCCTTCCCCAACCATTGGATATCCATCCTAAGGTGGTTGCATTTGTTTACTATAACCCCATCTATCTGTGTTCCTCACATGAATGAGAGTTAAGTGAAAAAAAACACAACCACATACATCCAATGGTTGGAGTTGGATGATTGCATGATTGCACCACAAGTTATATTGCATAGTAGTTGTTGCCTTCTTCCAAAGTGGTAATAATGTCTCGGTTCTGCTGATAGCAATACTCTGACAATCTAAAAGGTAGGCCATGACCTAAATCATTCATGGTGTTAGCAGAATTGACAATCTCATGTACACCAGTTGGAAATGATGTGGGGACCGGAATCCCGACATCCGAGGATCTCATTGGGTGGTGCCGTGCAATGCGACACCCAACAGTATACAAGAATAGAACCTGAATAAGTACAAGACGAAGTATTTTATTTATCATACAGTGGAAGTTTTACAATACTAGCGTATGGAAATATATATATATATATATATATATATATATATATATATATATATATATATATATATATCATAGCTACACTCTCAGCACTAGCTATGCAAAAGCAAAGTTATCCATGTCCTGGATACTTTGCACTAGCAACACTCAATTACGGCGGCGTGCAGGGTTCCCATTCGGCTGTACACCCTGGAGGAGGTGCAGCCTCATCATCAAACCCTTCATCAATTGTATAACCTGCAAAAACTCGTTAACTGCAAACGTGAGCATAAGGCTCAGCAAGACTAACCCGTCTCACTAGACATATGCAGGGTGAATACTAAGCATAGGTAAGAAATGGCATAAAAGACTCGCCTACAAGTGGATCCTTATAATTATGTTTTAAGTAGCAAACGACATTCTCCAAGCACGGCACATCATGGGCTCCACAATCAAACAAGAAATGCTTTACCGATGATATGACATGCTCAGAGCACATAATGCTATTACAGCTAAAGTATGGGGAAATTGTAAACTTTTATTTGTACTATCTCTAAATCATACAAGGTTGCAAAGTAATTATAATTCAATACAATATGATTTTTTTGGCTTCTTTAGTATTTACTACGTCACGACACAGTGAACAAGCGGTACTCTATTACTGCGAGAGACAGTGATTGCAATCAGGACACACCCGGACAACACGACACATACGCACTTTCAGAAATGCCAGCGAGTACTTCGCGCAGTACCTATGTAACACTTCAGTACTAGTCGTATATGGCAACCTTTCGCGAGACACTTAAATGACGAGCTGGTTGATCCGTCACGAGCAGGAGGTCCCTGCATGGGGCGTACTCTGACGTGCCCACCAGCGGATTTACACCTTTGTGCCCTCAACCCACACCTATAAAATGGAACGGTATGCCTCGACACCCAAGTGACCAAGCTACGTCAGTTTATTGGATCCCATATCTCCATTATGTCGCCGGTACAAGTCAAGCTTGTTCAACGGGGCCGCACACAAAGCGCGCCTTAATCGACACAGGCAGGGCTATGCGGCCGAGACTCAATTCTCGCCGCTTCCTATCCATTCCCTGCCCGGTCTCAATTCCATTATATTAATACATTTTCTATCTAACCAATCCTGTGAGATATGTCCTACATCTCTCGCGAGTAGATTCCAACTACTCGACTTCTGCCGGATTTCCTATGCATTAGCAAGGCAGTTACTACAGGTCAAACTGTAACTCATCCCAACCAATCCCTGGGATTTTTTGTCATGCAAGTGGAGTATCAATCATCCTAAACTTAGTGCACAATTTATATACTATTCATCATAGTGATAAAGCAAAATTTTATAAACGACTTAAATGCAAACCGGGGCTTGCCTTAGTTTGCAACTCGAATAAATGTCAATTGTTAGGGCTTGGTCTTCCTCTGGAGAACCTGCCATGAAACTTCAGTGGAAACATCTTGGCCTTCTCCTCCAAGCGAAGTTTCTTGTCAATCACCTATCAGCACGTTCCTATCGACATGATATGCATATAAGTAATTAAGTAATTTAATAATTTAACAATAAACTCCACGGGGTTGTGTAAACTTTAAGAACGAGGAGTTTGACTAGGAAGGACAGATATGCCTCTGTTGTGTGGATGAACCAAGGATGGAGTCAAGTGGTCATAGTAGTATCGAGATGTGAATTGAAAAGTGCAATGTAAGCACACATTGCAACTTGGCACTCTACACTCGACGCTATGCCACTCAAGGACGATACAGCTGAATGGTGTGGAAGTGTTGGACTGGTAGTGTAAGGATGACCTAAGTGTCAAGGTGACATCGAAAGCTTGCGTATGAGTGGAGTGTACAAGACGAAGGTCGTGACTTAACAGTCGACCAATGAAGTTGTTCTAATTCGTAAAGGAGTAAAGCTAGTCATAGCTGAGAAGTGTTGCCGCGGGGTTCAAGAATAGGAGGAATCAAGGTGGAACCCTAGCGATACTTGGGAGTGAAGTGAGATCGACATTGCTTGGGCTCAAAGAGTCATAACAAGCCCTGTTAATCTGATGTGAGGACCAAGACAACATTGAAATGACTTTTTGGTAAAGTAGTTTCTACGGCAAGCTTCTCGAGCATCGTTCAAGTGCTTACACGACGACACTAATGTAGTGTCTCCCGTAAGCCTGTCCAGGTGAGCTCGGTAAGCTCTCGGGACATAAACATGATGTGAGACCTTGCCGTGAAGGCATGCTTTGCCATCTCGAGGAGATCGTCTTAGCGACGTCCACATCAACCCGGACTCGTCAATGGGGTGAGCGGAATCCCGAACACCACCTTGTGAGTCTTAAGGCTAGTGATGTCGACTCGGTTGTTGATAAGCGACTCGACGAACCTGCCGTCGATGAAGTGGTACACCAAGTTAACCAATCCTGTGATCGATTAGGGAACATCCTCGACACAACCAAGAAACTCTTATCCAAGGTTCCCCTTGGTCTAGTTCTCCTTGTTGGTCGTAACGTTCTTGCATCCTCTACTCCAGGTCATCGGTGATCACCGACACACCTGGTTTGACCTAGAAGGCATTTCATCGAGCACCCTGGCTACACCCAGGACTCGACGAGTCTCGCCTCGACTAAACCCTAATTTGGCTAAACGACTGTCGATCGTTGTGTCGTGGTTGTGTTCCAGCATCATGTACATTATAGGCATCCTTCATCTCGATGCCAGGACATGATGATGGCTCGGAACGTCATGACGATGTCATATGGTCAACGATGTCGACGCGGCTCATGGTGGAGCATCACGAGCATGCACGAACAAGTTAACGTGATACAAACGACAAAGGAGGTCGACTTGGGGACTCCTATAGGAATGATATTAACGCGGAACATGGACGTGCGGCTTGACGACACATGAGTAACCTTAGCGATCACGACGAACGGACGTTAGTGACGTCAAGCAAGGTATTTCAGGGCAAGGCTCACCTTGTAGGCATTTCGCCAAACACCTTGGGTGTGTATTTGATTTCCGTCGCTTCATCACCAGTCAAAGGGCATCTTGGCACTTATCTTGGTCGATTTGCCACACCACAACAGACCTGCATCCAAGACTAGCATGGAACGTCAATACATCTAGTTTTCTTCCTTGTAAACATTTAATCGAACAGGTTGACTGCAGCATTGATCCGACCAATCTTTGCACAGATCAGAGCTAACCTTGGATCAATTGTCAATGCTGGTGTGTCAACGACGTGATCCTGCATATCCTTCATCACACCAATCAATTGCCTTGATGCTAGGACACGGTCACTGCTTAGAACACCGCGATGACGCCATGAAGACGATCGCATCGGAACTGCACAAGTCAAATCAACATGAACACGCGCACGGGCTTGCCGGTGGCGCAGAGGTGGTGAGGCACGGTGTCTCAGTGGGGTGAGGCAGCAATGGTGCGAACATGGGAGCGCACGGCCGGCGTGGGCGTGGCGAGATGCTGCAGCGAGCTGCAAGGACCACGGCGAGCGGCGGCTTGGAGCGGCCATGGCCATGCCACACGGGCTGGAACGGCGCTCGCAAACGCGGCTGAGGTGCTGCACGGGAGCAGGGCGGCGGCGAGGGAGGCACGCGGGCCGGCGGCGAAGCGGCACCAGGGAGGTGCGGCGACGGGGCTGCAGGCGAGCGGGAGGTGGAGGGGCGTGCGGGCGCGGCGATGTGAGTGCGCGGCGTCGGCCAACGCCGTAGGCGGCCGTGGGGGCGGTGGAGCGCAAAGGCACAGAGGGAGCCGGGCGCGGAGACGGCCCGGAGGCGGCCAGTGCTAGGGCGTCGCGCGGGCGCTTGGCGGCTCGGCGAGCACGCAGTGGCAGGGAACTGCGCGGCCGGTGAGGTGGGCGAGCGCGCAGGTCGGGCGAGGAGGCGCAGTCGGGGGCAAGCGCTGCAGGCGGCCGGGCGAGCTAGATAAAGGCCGATTTGCATCACGGTGGCACCTGCATGCGGCTGCCTGGAGGCAGGGGAGGAGGTGCCGACCCGACTGGTGGGGACCACCTGTGGGACCCACCTCCCTCACTCTTCTTTCCAAAATTCAAATAGGGCTAGCAAACATGCTTCAAAAATAGTCAACTTTGGCCCAATGACCAAATAAAATGTGAGGAATTTTATGGTGCAATCAGATTTCAAAACTGAGCAAATTGAATTTCGACTCAAGTTTGAATTTGAATTCAAGCGGGGATACTTGATTCACTGAAATAAATGGTAGATTAGTTTCAAAAATCCTGAAACTTTAGATTTAACCTTTTTGAACCATAAGGGACCTCAGGAAAAATTTGGAACTGATTCGGACAAACTTAAGTACAAAGTTTAAATTTGAAGTCAACTCTGATTAAACTCTCCGTACGTGTCCAATAAATGGAAAACTTGCTTCAAAAATTTTGAAACTTTACCGGGAGTCTATTTGGAATATTAGAAGGTAATGGAAAAATTTCCAGCTTTAGATTTGAATTTTTGTGAATGTCCCATTTTAAGGTTGGTATAATTCCTTTTTCTTTCTCTCTTTTTTTGTTTTCTTTTCTCCTTTAGTTTTTCATTGAAAATGTGAATACTTGGAAATTAAAGATTTAACACCTTAAGTTCCAATACATTAGCAAACATCTTCTATATGTGAAATTTTAACAAGTTCCTATTTTCAGTGAACATTGGTTAACTCATATGGTTCATGTGAGTTTGGATTTCCAAGTCCTTTTTCAAAAATTTTAAGTTTGCATTTTTGCGTTTTTGTTCTTCCGAAAAGCGGGCTTTTACAAATGCTACTTTAAAGAGCAGCTTTTTTGGGAAGTCATGCTACTGATTTCAAACGAAAGTATTTTTTTCATTTTCTGAAACCTGGGGACCTGAATTTTGATTGTGGTCATGATTAGCTAGCAGTAGAAACAAACCTGAGACGTGTGAGATGACCATCCTGTGCTGTCCCAAATGACTTGCTTTTGCAATGTTCTGATTGCTTTATAGGGAGCGACTAGAATGTAATAAGCCGTTTGGTGCAATTGTACAATCAACCATCCTAAACAATTAGATCTGCATCGTATGATCGATGTATGAAAATAATGGTTGGAGGTAAATATCTCATGATAAATATTTTGTTATAGTCCTGTGATTTCCATGTTCTCATAACAAAATCCATCATTTTTTCTGCACTTCCTATGGTAAATGAACTGACGTCAGGTCCGCCTTTCGGCACTCACCCTTGATTAGGGGTCAACGACCAGAGTTATGCTCATGCATAAGACATGACAAACAGAGTATCCTGAAAAAGCCAGGCACAAGAAAAATTATGAATACCTAATGGAACAACTAATAAGGTATCGTGTCAAAATCTCGTTTGGAAAATATACTGAACGTGGCAGAAATAAAAGATAAAACAGACCTGGCCACATATCCTCCCACCAAGAACATCTTGCAGGATTGAAGTGCAGTGTGTCAATCTTTGCAGATATTCACTTGTATCATACTCCCTCCGTCCCATTCCAACTCTATTTCTGGAAACGGTCAAAGTCAAACTCATTTAAGTTTGACCAAGTTTATATAAAAATATATAAGTCTCTAAGATATAAAATAAATATGTTGTGAAAATATAATTCATGGTGAATCCAATAGTACTAATATGGTGTTACGAAAGATAATATTTTTTGTTGTAGATTTGGTCAAAGTTAGATTAGTTTGACTTTAACCAATTCTAAAAATAGAGATGGAATGGGACGGAGGGAGTAACTTTTATGGCTTACAGAAACATATGTTAAGTTATAATTTGAATTTACGTTCTGAAGAGATCAATGCATGGCGTAGAACCACATCCATCATCCTTTAAACCTTTCCATGCTTTTGTACAATAATTTCTGCCAAATTTCTACCACGTGATTGCAATAAGGGTACCACAGTCACGTGCAGAGCCTATGTGCGCATTTCGTCATTTCTCCTGGAGCCTGAAGAACGCCATGAGGGGCGCGTACACCCGCTCCTTGGCGTTGCCGGCCATGACGAAGTCGGCGTGCGCGTAGTCGTCCAGGTACTGCACGATGAGCTTGTCGCCGTTGTGCGACTTTAGTGTCTGGAAGAGGTGCCGCACGTCCTGCACGTCGGAGAGGCTGTCCCTGCCGCCGTAGCTAAGGAAGAGCGGGAAGTCGCCGGGAATCGCCGAGACTTCGTAGGCCGGCGGTGTGGCCTGACCGTAGTGCCTCGTGTTGTCGGCGGCGTTGCCGTAGTCGTACTTGGAGATCGTCCCTCGCCTGATCACTGTTTGATTGGTTTGCACAAATTTTCTTTATTAGTTACTGCAGGGATAGCTTGGTAAATTGATACTTTATGCTAGGCTTGGCATCGATAGTCACTCTGGGCCAAATGAACCATGTTCTTGGTCGAGGAGGCTTGTGGCTCATGGTCAAGGAACACCTTGACCGAGGAGTTGTCGAGGCAGCAGTTGTCACCTGAGATTTTTTTTTTAAAAAAAACGTGTTACTGAATTAAGCTATGCAAAATCTCGGTTTTATTTGGCAAAAGTAACGAAGGAGAAAAACAAGTTATATATGCCATAATATCAGTACCTGTGAAGGATGACATCAGATCATAGCAATTGATCCCTGGCTGCTCGCATATGGCAGTGACCAGACTGTGTACAGCCTTCCTGCACGCAGATATTCTGGTGAATGAATTCATGCACATACTGGATGGTATTAAGGTACATAATTCATTTAGGGCTGAGAAAAAAGGTTTATCCTGTGGATAAATAGACATGAAATGAAAAGTTTATTTACCCTGTGGGATCGAACTCATCGATGCCCAGCCAGTAAAGAGCCTGCATGCAACGAGCACAGGAACACATCGAGTGAATTATTGTGTCGAGTCAATGAATATTGGAACCGTATACCGCCAGCTACGGCATTACAATATGCTACCTCGCCGAGGAAGACGTCGGCTGCCGCCCGCGCCAGCGGCGACGAGACCTGGTCGAGGTAGGCGATGGGGCTGAGCAGGCCGGCCGAGCGCAGCATCCCCAGCTGCTGCTGCTCGCTCAGCGCCGCGAGCGCGATGAGGGTCCCCTGCATATATCAATCGGCATTCGGCAGTTAGCATCACTGCGCCGAGAGAAACTTATATTCTCTTTGCAAATTAACGTTGTTGCATCCCATTCGACTATTCGAGTCTTGGGATCATAACCAGGGAGTGACCGATGTAGTGCATCTTCAGCTGGCCGGCCTGGCCGTAGACGTACTGCACCACCGCCGAGAGGTCGTTGCTGGCGAGTTCGTCCCATGACCAGTCCCAGTACGCCTGCATGCCACCAGCTCCCCGTTAAGTTAGCATGCAATTCGTGGTCATCGGGAACCACAACGAGCAGGGAAGATGATCCGAACCGGGTCGGATGCGGAGAGCGAGGTGTGGCCGCGGCTGTAGACGGTGCCGCGGCTGTTGGCAATCCACACGTCGTACCCGTTGTCCGCCAGGATGTACCCCAGCGACTCGTCCGGGGAGTTCATCAGCCACGTCACGCCGTCCTGCAACATTTTATAGATTGGTACCATCAGTTCATCACGTCATCGTCGATCGACCGATCGATCGGCACAACTCAATAATTAAACGCACGTCTACGTACCATCATGAGGCCGTGCTGGAGCAAGACCGGTATCTTGCTGGCCCACGAGCCGCCGGCGCGTCCGCTCGGGATCCGCTGCAAGCTCAAAATGTACCCGTCACTGGTCGCGACCTGCATTGATTACAACAATATTTTGTTCATCATAAATAAAAATCTAGCTAAAAAATCAACGATTAGTGGTCCAGTCCGTGATGAAGCTCCCATTTTTCTCACGGTGTGCTCTTCACATTTGTATCCGAACGGCAGCACTCTGGTCTGGCAGGTGCCGGCCGCCGCCATAGCCGCCGCCGCCACCGGTGCTGGCCGTGCTGCCACCCCTGCTCCCAAACAGAGCAGAATGGCCAAGCTGACTGCAGCTCTGCTGCTGCTTCTCCTTCCACCTGACGACATCGCCGATCCTAATTGTACCTGTGTGATTTGTTCTTCCGTTGATTCCGTCGATGAACAATCGACACGAGCGTTTCCATCTCACCGCGTGCCGGTATTTTATACTGCGTACAATTGATGATCGATCGTGTCATTTCCAGCACAGTTTGAACGCCGCCACGCCGGGGCGTGGCGTTCCAAATGAATGGGGTACCATTTAATGTAATCATTTAACCGGTGAATACAAGGCTTTATTAATCTTGTTTTAATTATACTGGTCTCTCCAACCGTTGTTACGGGGAGTGGAAAAACAAAGTTCTGATGATTACAACGGTGAACCACCAATCAGCGTTCACTGACAAGAGCACTCGCCCGTGTTGTTTTAACACGTACGGTACATGAAGCTCAGGTTGTTTAATTTGGTTGGCCAATTCAGGTACGGCACCCTGATGTGTACGTTCGACAACGCAGTGGGTTTACACGTATTCTGACGAAGGCGTCTTCGGTACGCACACGAACTCATCGTTCTGGCGGTCTCCTTAATGTGCGCCTATAGTAAGCGATGAATGATAGGGAGACGTGTATATGGAAGGCAAAACAATAATCTTATTCATCAACTTTGATTCAAAGTCAACTTCATCTCTTAACTTTAGAAGATCCAATCTACTCCCTCCATTTCACAAAGATTGTCTTTATGAGCTTTTGGATGTGTTCCACAAAGATTGTCATTTTAAAGTTCATCAATGCAGTAGTTAAGATGTGAATTTACCCTTCTACAAATGCATGTTTCCTTCTTGCACAGCTTCCAAAAAAGTGCAACTGTACCTTAATGAGGATCATTGAACTTGAACTTTATGAGGACACATGCGTCATTCACCATCTTCCCTATTATGTTTAAAAAATGCTACAACGACAATCTTTATGAGACAGAGGGAGTAGTCACTAAATTTCAATTGTTAGATTCAGTTTCGTACATAGTTCGACGTGACGATCCACATGGCACTCCATGTCAACTTCAAGTTGGCTTCGAACTTTAAGCTCCATTATGAAAAAATTAATAATAATAATTAACAAAACTTGATTGTGCATCTGAGAGCTTATAAACTTTTTAACTACTCATTCATGCTGGTTTCTATGCAGCTCTTTTTTGGGCAACTTGCAATGTTTTGTACTGACTTAACTTTCGCAGATAATAGTGTTTCACTATTTGTTTGTTAGTCTCTTAGCCTTCTAGAAAACTGTAGGCATAATAGGATAGATCATCAAGGGATACCTCTATGGTCAGGTTGCAACTATTTGTATGAACTTGATGATCTGCATTCATTAAAGTGAATTCATCCGTTTCAAAAAATAACTATTAATAAAATAAGAAAACTGATTTCAAATTTAAAATACAGTTTAGCACTGACGTGGTGTGTCACATGAACAACCTTTTGATCATATGCACAAGAGACAATCGTAACAATTCGGATTGAAGTCCTAATGAACTGTTGATCCTTGCGGGTTTAGAGTACTAATGGGTCTATGACATGAAAGTTTCTTAGTACGCCTATAAATACGAGAGGTAGGGTTAGAGGCTGATGACAAACCTAGCCGTCACCTCTCATAGGCCCTTTCTTGAGACCTCTATCGGGCTCGAGGTGCTAGCACACCTGCACACATTGTTCCTTTCTCGTAAGTGTCGGTACCCTGCAGAACGGGTACCCTCGCATACAAGGAAGACAAGACGTTGGGTTCCAGCTCCCAAGAGTGGAAGTACCCAGAAGCTACCACGTGTCCCGCAGCTCCGGACCTACCTCCCTACTAAGGGTGGCTCCGGTGCTTCCATGTGTCCCGTAGCTCCGGACCTTCCTCCCTACTAAGGGTGGCTCCGATGTTGCCACGTGTCCTGTAGCTTCAAACCTGTCTCCCTACCAAGGGTGGCTCCGGTGCTGCCACGTGCTCTGCAGCTCCAGACCTAACCTCCCCGCTGAGGAGAGGTCCGGTGCTGCCATGCATCTGGCGGCTCCGGACCCAGCCTCCCTGCTGAGAAAAGGTCCGATGCTGCCACGCGTCCCACGGATCATGAAGACAACGTGTGCCCTCAAGACAGTATTAGTGCGTCATCAAGAACGCGGCTTCAAGACACCATTAATGTGTCATCAAGACACATTAATACACCATGAAGACCCATCAAGACCATTAACGTGTCATCAGGACATGTTAATGCACCATCAAACGCCATTAATGTGTTATTAAGACATGTTAATACACTTTTATGACTAATTAACCCGGGGCCACCTGTCGGGTCCCGGTCATAATGTAACATGTCAGCCCTTCACCTATAAAAGGACCAGGCAACCACAACAGAAAGAGGAGGGCTCTCTCACACTTCGCTCATACAATACAACACAACCCCCCTGGATGTAGGTATTACGCCTCCTAGTGGTCCAAACCACGTAAAAATCCTCTGCGTTCATCCAACTCATAGTTCCAAGAAATTCGCCCCTCCAAAAAGGAACCTCCGCGGGCTGCTCCTTAGCAGGTCCGGGGGGAAGTGTCGCAAAAACACTTCGACATTTTGGCGCGCCAGGAAGGGGGGCACTTTTTTGGATCGATGAGCCTCACCTCGATGGTGAATCTTCAGCCCATCGCCGGCTCTTCTCGACGCTCGCACCATGAAGGGAGCATGGAAAACAGTGCCACTTCTCGCTCCAAAGCAGGCTGACCCAGCGGACACATGCTCCATGTTCTTGTGGCTACTACTTTCACCACACGATGGCTTTCTACCGCCACCACCGCCAGTGGGAGGTCCAAAGTATACAGCCTGCTTAGCCTGGTCTTGCACCCCAAGTCGGTGCCCTGTGACCCTAAGCCTGTACACTTTGCCTCATGGCTACTTTTGCCACAACGTGACGACTATGTGCGATCATAGCAACAATGACGCCACCAAGTATCTGTGACGTATCCGGTCTACTTGGTTATTTTCCTGTTTGGAGTCCCATGGCGCTAAACGTTCTCGCCCATGAAAAGCTATTGCCAATAGAGGGTCCGAAGTGTGCTGTCTGCTTAGCCTGGTCCTACACCCTAAGTATGCACACTCTACCTTTCTTGCGGTTGAATACTGGAGGTCCGGAGTGTGCTACCTGCTTAGCCTAGTCTTGCACCATAAGTATGAACACTCTACCTTTCCAACGCTGTGGCTGAGTACTGGGGGTCGGATGTCTCCCGAAAGACTAATGTCAGTGGGAGGTCAAGAGTGTGCAGACTGCTTAGCCTGGTCGTGCACCCAAAGTCATGCACTGTGACCCTAAGCCAGCACACTCTTCCTCCCCAGCACTGTGGTTCAGACAAGGGACTGAAGGACACATGCTCCTGGACAAAGCACTAACCAAAATATGGATACTGTCACCATGTTCACATAATTATGCTTAATTATTATGCATATTATTCCCTTTTTCGCTCTATTACATCTTTCTGTTTGCCCACAGTGGGAGTTGTGCTATCCTGCTGCAGACGGGCAGCCTGAAGTACCTGTGATGTCTTTGGGTATTTCTGGTAGTTTCTCATTTGGGATATCGTGCTCGCTGAATGGCCTACTCGCCTGAAATACAGTGCCAATGATAGGTCCGGAGTCGGCTAAAGACTTAGCCTGGTCCAGCACCCTAAGTACGCCACTCTACTTGTTGTGGGTGTTGTGTCATAGTAAGGTGGGTCCGGACAGCACACGTTCCTGGGTGAGGCGGCAACTAGTACCCGAATACTATCGCACTGAATTACTCAAGCCCCGTAGCCCTGCTAAGGACCATAAATCACAACAAAACTGAGGGCTGGAAGATTGTAACAATTGAGCACTATTACTCTTTCTGCTGTCACTATTGTGCAGGACTTCACCCTTCGCCAAGCTCCGACACCAGCACCTCCCAGGGGCCTTCCATTGACGTTCTTAGCATCGATGGTGGACGTTCCCGCACCTTCACAAAATTCTGGCACCTTCGAGGAAGTCCGTCGTCGACATTGATGATGGTGGCCCCACCTACGGGATCGTCACCTCTCCCTAGGTGGGCTCGGAGGCCATTGTTGGTACCCTGAACAATGGGTACCCCCGCATACAAGGAAGACAAGACACTGGGTTCCACCTCCCAAGAGTGGAAGTACCCAGAAGCTACCACGTGTCTCGCAGCTTCGGAACTGCCTCCCTACTAAGGGTGGCTCCGATGCTGCCACTTGTCCCGTAGCTCCGGACCTACCTTCCTACTAAAGGTGGCTCCGAAGCTGCCACTGAATGTGGTCTAGAGGGGGAGTGAATAGGCCTTTTTGATTTTTAGTCGGAACCCGCAACACTCAACAACTTGATCAAATACCAATAAATCGGACTAGTCCGGTAGTGTGTGGACTAATCAGGTGCTTGCGGACTACATCGATCAAGTTTGATCGATGATCTCGATCCAAGTACTCTACGCAGCGGAAATTAAGATGTAACTAGAGTATGTTGCTTCTATTAAACTGAGGATATAACAAGGTAACCTTAGTTTATGTTTTGACGTAATTTGACTAAGATCAATTAAATCCTAGATGCAATGAACAATAAGCACAAAGTGAAGACACAAGATTTTTGTCCCGTGGTTTGGTTCCCACAAAGGCAACCTACATCCACGTTGAGGAGCCCACGTAAGGACCGGGTCTTCACCAACCCTACTAAAAGTGCATCTAGTAATCCCTTGTGGGTTTTGAATTATTTATGACAGGCAAATGAGATCTTAACCTCTTTGTTGAGATGAGCACAGATTTTAATAGCAAAATAAGCAAGGTGCCAAAAAGAAGGGAGAATGAGGAACAAAGTGGAAATGAGCTCAAGAAAGAAGAATAGTAGATCATTGTGTATGGAGTGTGTTGAGGAAACACACCCCAAGAGCTCAATCACAATTAAACACACACATTGCACAAAGTTATACAGAACCGGACTTGTCCGATATCCCTTCTGCACAAGATCGGGCAAGTCCGATATCCATCGGACTAGTCTGATATCTCTCTGACTAGAATCAGACTAGTCCTCCCCAGTGTGGACTAGTCCTCAAAACACTTCACAAGTCACACAAAATCGGACAAGTCCGATTACCACCGGACTAGTCCGATATTCATTCTGATCTAAATCGGACAAGTCCGAAAAACTCTCTGACCTAAATCGGACAAGTCCTCCAAGTGCAGACTTGTCCCCATAACCACTTAGGGTTTCACTGTCCGGACAAGTCCGATGTCCATCGGACTAGTTCGAAGATTTCCAGAAGCGAAATTGGACAAGTCCGCTCCTAGCCGGACTAGTCCGATATTTCGGGACACTTAGGGTTTGATACACACAGCACACCGGGCTAGTCCGGTGTCCACCATGGACTAGTCGGATCTTTCTAAACCCTAACTGTCACTTTTAGAAACCCCATATAAATAGAGGTGCACGACCCAACTTGAAACTCTCTCGAACCCTAACGTCGTCACACCTCCCAAGAGTGTCAAAAAAACACATCTCTCCATGAAATTAAGTCCAACAAAGATCAATCCTTTGGGGATACACTCTAGATAATTGGAGAGACACGTTCAACACTCATTGAGCTCTTGGTTTGATTATCTAACACACTCCTGTGATTTCATTGTAATCTTTTGAGTGTGTTCTTAGTGGTATTTCGTGTTGTAATCTAGGGGAACCCTCAACGTGTGAGAAGGCCTCTTTGAATTCGGTTATTCACCCCTTTGTGATAAGTGGAAGAGGATTAGCCTTCATGGCGATCCGACGAGGGTACGGTTGGACAAGACCCGATCCTTTTGTGGACTCCTCAACGTGGATGTAGGTTGCCTCTGTGGGAGCCAAAACACGGGATAAATCACTTGTGTCTTGCTTTGTGTTCAATGTTCTTATTCATTACAACAATCTAGGGTTTTAATTAATCTTGCTCACTTTACATTGAAATATCAAATTTAAGATTGACTTGTGATATACCCTAGTACATAATCTTGCAACACATAAATTACAAGTATATTTCCGCTGCTACACCCTAGAATAAAACTTAATAAATCAAACTTGATCAACCTAGTCCGTACACACCGGACTAGTCCGCACTTTACCGGACTAGTCCGATATCTCAAGTTTCTATCTGGTGATTAAGTGTTGCAGGTTCCGAAAAATTTCAAAAAGGCCTATTCACGCCCCCCTCTAGGCCACATTCAATTGGTATCAGAGAAGGTTCTTCAAGAAAGAGACTAATCGCTCGAAGAAGATCATGTCGGACATGAAGGACATCCACAAGAGCAACAACCGAGAAAAAGTTGATGATGACAAGAACCTAAAGATGGAGAAGCTCCTCGAAGCCATTCAAGACTTCGAGGACAACGATGAGGAGACTCTAGAACTAAAGGCGCTCCTAAGAAAGAAGACACTTTCCAAAGGGAAAGTGATGATCGAAGAAAATAAGAAGGGGAGTAGTCACACCGACTACTCCCGATATCCTTTCAACTATGATCGTCTCAATTCCAACAATAATCATTATTTGCCTATCCCACATGGAAAAGACCCACATTTTGACGGAAGTGATTACTCAATGTGGAGGCAAAATATAAAAATGCATCTAATATCTCTCAATCCAAGTCTATGGCATAGTGTGTGCATAGGAATAGATATCCTGGGCGACGACGAAGAACTCACACCAAGCCAAGAGCAGGCAATTCACCGAAATGCTCAAGCCGCGGCCGTAATTACCTCTTCACTTAGTCAGGACGAGTTCACCGAGGTGGATGGACTCGAGATTGCTAAGGAGATATGGGAGACACTGCAAACTACACATGAAGGTGACCGACATGTGCGTGAAGCTAAGATCGAAATGATCAAAGGAGAATTAGGAAGATTCACAATTGAAGAAGACGAGTCACCTCAAGATATGTACAACCGGTTAAAGACGCTCGTCAATAAGGTTCGATCATATGGAAGCAAGAAGTGGAATGACCACGAGGTGGTGAAGCTCATCCTCAGAGCCTTCATGCCTCGCAACGTCACCCTATGCTCAATGATAAGAGAAAGCCCCGGATACAAGAAAATGACTCCGGATGAATTACTTGGAAAAATCATCAATTTTGAGATGATGGAAAAACAAGCAAAGCATGTCAAGGAAATTGTCGACCTCACCTCGGCGAAGAAGAAAGGGGTTTCTTTGAAGTCCACCCTCAAGCCCCTATCTAAAGAAGCTCAAGAAGCTAAGCTAGAAGAAGACAGTGATGATGAGAGCAGTGAATTAGATGAAGAAGACATGCTATTGTTCATGAAGAAATTCAAGAGAATAATGAAGAAGGGGCAAGGTGCTAAATCAAGCGAAGGAAAGTACAAGGGAAGAACAAAGCCAAAGTTGAGGCGGGCATGCTATAATTGTGGTGAGTATAGCCACTTTATAGTTGATTGCCCATATGAAGAGAACAAGAAAAAGACCAAAGAAGGCAAGCCTCAACCCAAGAAATTCTTCAAGAAGAAGAATAAAGCCGAACAAGATCACATAGGAAAAGTGTGGGACTCAAATGATGAGTCCTCATCATCCGAGGAAGAAGAGATGGCTAGCATAGCCATCGAGAAGACATCCAAGAAGTCTACTCTCTTCCCTACACTCGGCGCATGGAAGGGAAATGGCACTTGTCTCATGGCAAAGGAAGGTAAACGCAAGGTAAACACCAAACCCCCTTCCATGCATTATGATTCTAGTGATGATGAAATCAATAGTGGTAATGAGGATATGCTTGTTGGACTAGATAGGAAAACTGCCACAAAAATGAAATTTTTACTTGATCAACTTGTTGAGAAGGAGAGGTTGATACATCGTCAAGAGGACATGATCATCTCCCAAAAGCAGGAATATGTCGAATTTGACAAGCTTCTAGAACTTGAAAAGGAACAAAGCAATTCACTAGAGATTGAGTTAGCTTCAAGCAAGGAAACTTCCTTGGAGTTAACCGACTCAACTGCTGCAATCAAGAACCAACTTGCTGACCTGATCATGGTTAACAAGATCCTTGAAGTGCAAGTTAAGTCACTCAAGCAAGGTGAATCTTCATCCTCTTCAAGTTCACCTTCTCAAACCACTAAAACTAAGGTTGCTTATACTTGTACATGTAATAAACTTGACACCAGTTTGAAAGACAAGCCAACCTCTACAAAAGATAAGCATCCTACCCAAAGTGGCATATTTGACAAGCAGAAGATCAAATATGCACGTAGTGCATACTTGGTCACAAGACCTCCAAATATCAAATATGGCATTGGTTACTCTCATGGTGAAAAGCAACAAGCTAGAAGCCATAAGAATAACAGGGATAGCAATGTCTTTGTAGAGGGAGGAGCCTTCCAAGCTAGAAAATAAAAAATTAATAAGTAAAAAATGCATGACCGCCGGACTAGTCTAGTGGGGGTTCGGACAAGTCTGGTACTCCGGACAAGTCCAGCCTCCCAGACTAGTCCTGCGTATAAACAGCAAAAGTTACTTTTCAATACTTTTGATGCCTCATATGTCTGAATGAGAAATAATTATGGAAAGGTTTATGCTCATTATGTTGGGCCACGCCATGGGAACACCAAATCTCATGTGTGGGTGCCCAAATCTCTTGTGACTAACCTCCGAGGACCCATGCATGCTTGGGTATCTAAAACCAAAGTATAACTTGTTTTTGCAGGCTTATTCCCCCGATGGATCTAAATGGGTGCTAGACAATAGCTTCACCAACCATATGACCGGAGAAAGAAGAATGTTCATGGAATATGAAGAAAATGAGGATCCAAACGAGGGCATCTATTTTGGAGATAATAGCCAAGGAAAGGTGCTCGGTACCGGTGAAATTGCCATATCATCTAAGCACACACTTTCTCATGTATTACATTTTGATTCCTTGGATTATAAACTGTTGTCCATATCTCAATTATGTGACAAGGGTTATAATTGCTTGTTCACTAATGAGGGTGTGACCGTTTCTAGGAGGAGTGATGGTTCCATTGCATTCAAGGGTATGTTAAAGGGAAAGCTCTATCTTGTTGACTTCAACAAAGATAAAGCTGAACTTGACACATGCTTGATTGCAAAGACCAACATGGGTTGTCTGTGGCATAGACGGCTAGCGCATGTTGGTATGAGGAACCTTAAAAAACACCTCAAGGGCGATCACATCCGAGGTTTAAAGGATTTTGTGTTTGAGAAAGACAGGCCTTGTAGCGCGTGCCAAACTGGGAAGCAAGTTGGAGCACCTCACCCCGCCAAGAACGTCATGACTACAACAAGACCGCTTGAGCTACTTCACATGGACTTATTTGGTCCAATTGCCTACATAAGCATTGACGGTAACAAATATGGTTTAGTAGTTGTTGATGATTTTTCTCGCTTCACTTGGGTTTTCTTTTTGCATGATAAGTCAGAAACACAAGGAATACTCAAGAAGTTCTTCAAGCGAGCTCAAAACTAATTCTCATTGACGATCAAGAACATTCGAAGCGACAATAGCACGGAGTTCAAGAACACACAAGTGGAGGAGTACCTTGATGAAGAAGGCATAAAACATGAGTTTTCAGCTCCGTACTCCCCTCAACAAAACGGAGTTGCCGAAAGAAAGAACCAAACTCTCATAGAGATGGCAAGAACAATGCTCGATGAGTACAAGACCTCAGATCAATTTTGGGCGGAAGCGATTAACACCGCTTGCCACGTCATAAATCGACTTTATCTTCATCGCTACTCAAGAAGACATCCTATGAGCTACTTACCGGTAACAAGCCTAATATTTCATATTTTTGAGTTTTTGGTTCTCCATGTTATATCTTGAACAAGAAGCCTAGGACTTCAAAGTTCGCTTCGAAGTCCGATGAAGGGTTCTTGCTTGGTTATGATTCGAACACTTACGCCTATCATGTTTTCAACAAGACCCACGGACTTGTTGAAGTAGCACGTGACGTAGTGTTCGATGAAACTAATGGCTCCCAAAAGGTGCAAGTTGATCCATGTGTGGTAGATAAAGAAGAAGCTCCTTGTCAAGCATTGAAAAGAATGGCCTTAGGTGAAGTTCGACCACAAGAGTCACCTCCACACGTGCATGAGGAAGATGAACCACAAGAGGAGGTCAATGATCAAGGGGGAGCTTCCACACAAGATCAACCACAAGAATATGAAGATGATCAATGAATCAACAAGGACAACCATTTATGGGGAGAAGAAGATGATCATGAAGATACAACGCCTCAAGTGCCACACCCAAGAGTACACCAATGCGTCCAAAGGGATCACCCAATCGACAATATCATCGGTGACATCCAAAAGGGAGTAACCACTAGATCTCGTATAGCTAACTTTTTTGAGCATTATTCGTTTGTATCCTTTTTGGAACCGCGCAGGGTTGATGATGCATTGAAGGACCCGAACTGGATGGTGGCAATGCAAGAAGAATTGAACAACTTCAAGTGGAACGAGGTGTGGGAACTTGTGGCAAGACCCAATGCAAACATCGTCGGCACCAAGTGGGTCTTCCGCAACAAACAAGATGAACACGGGGTGGTGATAAGGAACAAGGCACGACCCGTGGCCAAAGGGTATTCACAAGTCGAAGGTTTGGATTTCGATGAAACCTTTGCTCCCGTAGCTAGACTTGAATCTATTAGAATATTGCTTGCATATGCTACTCACCATGATTTCAAGCTCTATCAAATGGATGTGAAAAGTGCCTTCCTCAATGGACCAATCAAGGAGGAGGTGTATGTGGAGCAACCCCCCGGTTTGAAGATGAAGAGTTCCCCGACCACGTGTTTAAATTGCGTAAGGCTCTCTACATCCTCAAACAAGTTCCTAGAGCTTGGTATGAGTGTCTTAAAGATTTCTTAGTTGAAAATGGTTTTAAGATTGGCAATGTAGATTATACATTATTTACAAAGAACTTTGACAATGATCTTTTATTTGTCAAATTTATGTTGATGATATAATCTTTGGGTCAACTAATCAATCTTTTTGTGAGGAATTTAGTAAAATCATGACATATAGGTTTTAAATGTCAGTGATGGGAGAACTAAAGTACTTCTTGGGATTCCAAGTGCGGCAACAAAAGGAAGGGACGTTCATAAGCCAAACCAAGTACACGCAGAACATACTCAAGAAGTTTGGTATGGACAAGGCGAAACCTATAAAGACTCCCATGGCAACAAATGGCCACTTGGATCTCAATGAAGACGGACCTAGCGTCGACCAAAAGGTATATCGCTCCATGATTGGATCTCTACTCTATTTATGTGCATCTAGGCCAGATATTATGTTGAGTGTATGTTTGTGTGCAAGATTTCAATCCTAAGGAGTGTCACTTGACAACCGTAAAAAAGATCTTGAGATATTTAGTTCATACACCCAACCTTGGTCTTTGGTATCCAAAAGGCTCCAAATTCAACCTCATTGGCTACTCAGATGGAGATTATGCCGGATGCAAGGTAGATAGAAAGAGTACCTCTGGCACATGCCAATTCCTAGGTAGATCCCTAGTTTCTTGGTCCTGCAAGAAACAAAATTCCATTGCCTTATCCACAGCCGAAGCGGAGTATGTTGTAGCCGGGAGTTGTTTTGCACAACTCCTTTGGATGCGAAAAACTCTAAGGGATTACGGTTACAATATGAACCGCATTCCTCTCCTTTGTGATAATGAGAGTGCCATTAAAATTGCCCACAATTCAGTAGAGCACTCTAGAACTAAACACATAGACATAAGACATCACTTT
The DNA here is from genome assembly GCA_036927565.1 of Tuctoria greenei. Taxonomy (NCBI): domain Eukaryota; kingdom Viridiplantae; phylum Streptophyta; class Magnoliopsida; order Poales; family Poaceae; genus Tuctoria; species Tuctoria greenei. The sequence goes on along the minus strand of JAYESD010000006.1, from coordinate 38,697,448 downwards.
TTGAGAGACCATTCCATGAAAGGAGATATATCCATTTCACATGTCAATACCCAAAAACAATTGGCCGACATATTCACCAAGCCACTTGATGAAAAACGCTTTTGTGAACTCCGAAATGAACTAAATATCCTTGATGCTCGGAGTGTGGCTTGAAAGTTTGCATACCTTTATGTTTTCTTCAAAATATGTTGGTTGGGTTGTGAAAATCATCTCTCTCAAGTTTCTTCCGAAAAGCTATGTTAATTATTAGATCTTAGTGAATTATGATCATTGCTTGTTTGTTGTATGCTTACTGATCATATTCATCAAGATCATTTGATTTGTTTTGCCTCCTTATTTTCTAAATATGTACCTTCAAATATATATGAATGGGCTAAGAAATTCTTGCCTGGTGACCACGGTCTAGTCCGTGGTTACCCGGACTAGTCCGCCCATGCAGACTAGTTTGCAGTGTGCCGGTTAAGCCGGAATAGTCCGCTAGGCAACAGACTAGTTCGATATAGCCTCTGGAAAAGTTCAGACTAGTTCGGTCATCTCTGGACTTGTCCGGTTTTTCGTGTCCATAACCCTAGACGCCGCCAAACCCTAATTTCTTGACCTCCACTGTTGCCTCACGCATTCTCTCTCTTCGCGCTCGAGTTCCCAAGGCGATTTTGCATCCCCTCCACCAAAAAGCTCTGCATTTGGGTGGAAATCAAGCTTCCTCCCTCGAAGATTGAAGTTCTCGGACAAGTTTGGACTTCAACACCTTCTTCTTCGAGAATCAAGCAAATTCCTTGGTAATTTTCACTCAAACCATAGAAATCCCAAATTTCTTCATTGTTGATCGAATAGCCTAGCATATTTCACTATATACAAGCCTCCTTGATGTATTATGTTTATGCTAAGCTAGTTGTGCATTAGGAATCACCATTTTTCTAGTTGCCTAGGTTTTTGAGGATGAATACTGGACTAGTTCGGTCCATGCATGAACAAGTCCGGTCCCCCGGACTAGTCCGTGCCTGTATGCTGGACAAGTCCAATTTTTCTGAACTCAAAACCTAACCTACCAATTCCACAATGCGAATCCTTGTCATTATTTCTCACCCATGCCTTGAATTATCAATACTCATTCATGCCTTACACAATTCATCCTCAGGACATGTCAAGCATGAATGATGAGATTTTCGACTTTGAGGGCGAGATGGACCATGAGTTGGCACCGCGGCCCTCGACGAGCCTCGGCAAGAAATGCCAAGAGCGTCCTTCCGAGCCAGCTTTGTCTCCTCCACAGGCTCGGAGGAAAGTGCTAGCGAAGAAGCCGGCCTCCAAGGTGCCAGCTTCTAGGGCTACCACCGGTGGTGGCCCTAGCTCGGCAAGTGCCCGCCTAGCCAAGGGCAAGGGCAAAGGAATAGCAACGGGTCCAGTTGGCCCGTTGAAGCTGCATGCTTCAAGGGAAGGGGTCCGGGACCCCACTGAAGAGAAGTGCAATGGAAAGAGCAGTGACTCAGCGGTCAAGTTCCGCGGTGTGGATTGCTACAGTCATCCAAAGCAAGCTGCAGATGGAAGATTCTGGAGCAATTTTCATGCTGACTATTACAGGGCTGTATACCTGCAGGTGAAGACACCGGTGGTGTGCAGTTAGTGGATTGACTGGGCACACCTTGAGAAGAAGAGATGCTCCGCATTTGATGAAGTGATTGCAGCAGCTGAAAGACATGGCTTGAAGGACCTCTTTACCTTCAAGTACAATTGGAATGATGAAGTGGTGGCCCAGTTCTATGCCACTTGTCACTTTGCAAGCGATGAAGAAGAAAGGGTGACTTGGATGACTCATGGATCCAAGTACACTATCACATATGAGAAATTTGCAATGATGTTGCATCTTGACACCTCGAGCAATGACAATGTGATCATCCACAATGTTGGTATCATCGAGAAGGAATGGATGAAATTCCTTTATGAGCCAAACTCAAAGTTCAACCCTCCCTCCACAAAGAACATGAAGCCCTTCTTTGTGGTCCTGAATAGATTCTTGAGGAAGACGATTGCTCCCAAGGATGGAGATGCTAGGAGTGTGCAGGGTTATCTTCGGACCCTGATGAGAGTGATAAGTAAGGATCGTCCGTTTGATGTGGCTGACTACATTTGGAACGATATGGTCAACATCTCTAGTACTCCAAACCGATCCCGTGGCTATGCCCCTTATCTCATGTTCATGATTGAGAAAGTCACAGGGATCGAGTTTCTTAAGGATGTGGAGCACACACCATTGAGGCCTCAGAAGCCTCAACAAGCAAATGTACAGGCTACTCCCTCACCGACCTCCAGTCCTGAGGCTCCAGCAAGATGTGATGATGCAAGAGCTGCCCCTGCCTGTAGAGCAGCCCCTCAAAGGGGATCTGCTAGTGGGATCCTCAAGTACTTGGCTGCTATATTTGCTTCCTGCAAAAAGGCCGAAGTGAGGGCCCATAAGCTGAACAAGAAGAGAAAGGAAAACATGAAGTATGTCAAGGCAAATGTGAAGCAGATTTGCCAGAAGCTGGAGATCGACCCTGTCAGTACCCTGGCTATCATATACACCTTGGGACTGCAAAGATCTCAAGGGAATGTCATCTACTTGATTTGAAGACCTTCGGAGGCCCACATGTCAGACATAACCGAACCCGCTTCCCCAACATGGTTAGTCCCAGGTTCGCCACGTGTACTATCAAACCGGAGCTACCACCCACAAGGGGGAAGCTCCGGGCTATGTACCATAACGGCACCCCCGGACCTAACCCCAGACCGAGGGAAGCTCCAGAACTGACATGTGTCAGGTGACACCGGACCTATCTGTTCCTCACAGTATGCTCCAGAGCTGCCACGTGTCCAACCGTCGGATCTTCAGCCACTAACCTCCGGAAGACTCTACAACGGCTCCGGATCTTCAAAGGGGAATCAAGGACTTCAAGACCCGATTAAGTGTCATTAATACTATGTTAATGACACACGATCGGTCGACCTTAATTACCAGTAATGGTGCTGTCAAAGCCCGTAACTTGATCATTAAGTGTAATTAAGCGCATCAAACGTGTATCAATATTATTAACTGCCAGGGCCACACGTCGGGCCAGGCTAACTTGTAATGGCCTGTCCTTATACTATAAAAGGACAGGCCGATGATACATAGAAGGGGAGACCTGACCTGATCTGACCTACGCGCTCATACACCCAATACATCAACAACACACCACGTGGAGTAGGGTATTACGCTCAGGCGGCCCGAACCACGTAAACCTTCGTGTCTCCTGCGCCGTTTTACATATCACCTTCTTGAATCTCCGCACGCCCACACCGAAACTAAAACTCCGCAAACACTTTTAGTAGTGTCGGGAGATCTGCCGGATCAAAACCATCGACAGTTGGCGCGCCAGGTAGAGGTGCCTGAGATTTCAATAATGGTGAACTCAGCAGCTGGATCCAATGGTCATCCCGCTGTTCAAGCTGTTGGGGGCAATCCCTCCAATATGCAGCCACCAGCAGGAACCACGGTTCCAGCAGGAGTCACACATCCACCACCGCCACCTCCACCAGCAAATCAAGCTGGGCAGCGCGATGGTGCACCGGTGTCAATCACTGCGTCGGCAAATCTTGACGACCCGGAACACGCGCTCCATGCAGCACGTGCTCTCCTTCTATGCCCACCACCTCCGGATGAATCTCGGGATGCCATGGAGCAGTGGAGGGCCGATGTTGAACACTTGGTTGCAGCAGCAGCCGACCGCATCAGCAACCAGGATCCTCCTCCTTCAGGACGGGCCCCGTCGCAGCGACGGACCTTGTCTGGCAGACTTGGTCTGCACGTTTCCAACAGCAGGAGACGTGCTGTGTCACAGCAGGTAAGTCGTTGCCCTCCGGGGCATGCCGCACTCACACGGTATCAAGGCTTTCAACTCATGACCTCCTGGCAGAGCTTGATCGCCGATACCGTCAACAAGACGGCCGAGTCCATATTGAGCGTGCTCGTGAAAGACGAGAAGCTCAGGACATTCCTGCTCCTGAAGGAGTAGGAGGAGGCTGCTCAGCCCTGGCCATGCATCTGCGTATGGTCAGGTGGTCACAAAAATTCTGGCCTCACCTGACGGAGAAGTTTGACGGGACCATTAATCCTGTCGAATTTCTTCAAATTTACTCCACTGCTATCCTGGCAGCTGGAGGAAATGAGGCCGTAATGGCCAATTATTTTCCAGTGGCTTTAACTGGGACCGCCCGGTCCTGGTTTATGAGCCTTCCACTCAACTCCATCAACAGTTGGGAGGAGTTGTGCTGGCAGTTCACCGCCAACTTCGGGAGTTCATACACCCGACCAGGCACCGAACTGGACCTTTTTGCAGTCGTGCAAAAAGGAGGAGAATCCCTGCGATCATTCATCCAAAGATTCTCTCAGGTACGAAACACTATGCCTTCTATCTCTAGCGCTTCTGTCATTGTGGCATTTAGATAGGGCGTACGGGACAAGAAGATGTTGGAGAAACTGGCGATCAAGGAGATCACCAGTGTCACGGAACTCTTCAGCTTGGCCAATAAATGTGCCAGAGCTGTGGACGGCCATGAAATGCACTCCAAACCACCTCCGGAGGACCACAAGAAATCCTCCAAACGAGAAGCCACTACCTCCGGGAGTGGCAAGAAGAAGAAAAAGACCAACAGCAAGAAGAAGCCGTCGGCCGGCGCATCTAATGCTGCAGCTGCTGCAGCTCCGGGTGGCCGGGGGTCACACCCTAAGAAGCGACCTCGACCGTCTTCTGAAGATGGTGGCAAACCCAAGGTGTGGTGTCCAATTCACAAAACGGACAGCCACAGTTTGAAAGACTGTCGGGAGGTCCAAAACCTTGCCGAGCGCTACAACAAGCATCGGGAAGAAGTTCCTTTCCGACAGAGGGAAGGAAAACAAAAAGTTGACGAAGTTCCAACTGAAGAGGAGTTAGGTTTTCAGGATCCTAAAAAGTTCCCGAAGGCCATCTACACCTCCGTCGACGATGATTCTGACACCTCTGACAACGAGCATCGGAATACCATGAACACCATTTTCGGTGGATCATGGGACATCACCTCCCGCCGCGTCCTCAAGACAATGCGTAGGGACATGGATGTTGTAGCTCCTACAGCCAGGGCAGAGCCTCATTGAAAGTGGATGGACACAACCATCACTTTTGATGCTTCGGACTGCCCTCGAAGCATGGTTGTAGCAGGCCAGTTACCTTTGATGGTATCTCCCTTTATCAATAACATCCAACTCCACCATGTCATGGTAGATGGAGGTTCGGGGCTGAACCTCATAAGCTTCGAAGCTTTTACCAAGCTTCAGCTCCGACCTTCGGATCTCCACCCCTCCCGACCTTTCTCCGGTGTAGGTCCGGGAGCCATTACCCCACTCGGTGCTATTACTCTCCCTGTTACCTTCAGGACTCGGGAGAAGTATCGCACTGAGAAGTTGGTCTTTAACGTTGCTCAGATCAGCTTACCTTTCAATGCCATTTTGGGTAGGCCTGCCTTGTACAAATTCATGGCAGCTGCTCATTATGGCTACCTGGTGTTAAAGATGCCAACACCAGTAGGCGTTCTCCGGATCCGCGGAGATCGCACTGCTGGAGTAACCGCTCTGGAAGAGCTTCATGAGCTTAATACAACGCAAGAGGAGGATTCCAGGCAGGAGCAAGCTCCAAAACCCCCGAGCATTCGTCAACGCGGCTCGACTTCTGCACCTCGTGTGCAGCCAAGCGGCGGCACCGACATCCCCGTCAAAGTCGTCCAAATCGGTTCCGATGTCGCTCAGACCACTCGTATATCGGGGGGACTGAATGACAAATAGGAACTTGCGCTCATCGCTTTCCTCCGGGCTAATGTCGACGTGTTTGCCTGGCAACCGTCACAAATGCTTGGGATCCCCAGGGAAGTGATTGAGCACAATCTGAAGATCAACCCTGACGCCTGGCCCGTGCATCAGAAGCCTCGGAAGCAATCCGTGGAGCGACAAAACTTCATTCGACAAGAAGTGAAGAAGTTGCTCGAAGCTGGATTCATCCGAGAAGTCTTCCATCCAAAATGCCTGGCAAACCCAGTCGTTGTGCCCAAGGCCAGCGGGAAGCTTCGGATGTGTATTGACTACACAACACTAAATAAGGCATGTCCAAAAGATCCATTCCCACTACCTAGAATAGATCAGATAGTGGATTCCACCTCCGGGTGTGAATTACTGTGTTTTCTAGACGCATATTTTGGGTATCATCAAATCAGAATGTCTAGGGAAGATGAAGAGCATACCTCTTTCATCATAGTAGATGGATTGTACTGTTATACAACCATGCCATTTGGTCTCAAGAATGCAGCTTCAACCTTTGTACGAGCTATCTACAAAACTTTTGAAGAACTCATTAGAGACATGGTGAAAGTGTACGTCGATGACATCGTGGTCAAGGTCAAGAACAATGAGTCACTCCTTGACACCTTGCAGGCTGTCTTCGATAAGCTGCGGGTCACCCGCACAAAGCTAAACCCAGACAAGTGTGTCTTCGGGGTTAGCTCCGGAAAACTTCTTGGTTTCCTGGTAAATCACCGGGGCATAGAGGCTAATCCGGCGAAGATCAAAGCCATTGAAGACATGCGGCCACCAGTCCGCATCAAAGATGTCCAAAAGCTGACTGGATGTCTAGCAACCCTCAGCCGGTTTATTTCAAGACTGGCGGAACAGGCACTTCCCTTCTTCAAGTTATTGAGGAAGTCCGGACCATTCCAATAGTCTGAAGAAGCAGAAAAGGCGTTCCATGAGCTAAAACAGCTCCTCACCACCCTACCAACTCTGGTAGCTCCGAACCTTGGTGAGCCTTTGCTGCTTTACATTTCAGCAACTGACGAAGTCGTCAGTATGGTCCTGGTTGCGGAGAGACCAGAACCATCCCATGCTCAGGAATCCAGACCCCTCCGGGAAGGTCCGGAGGTTCGTGAAAGCGAGTCTGGGTCCCAGTTCCTAGACTTGATTCCACAAGAAGTTACTTCAGAAGACCCAAACCCCTCCGGGAGGGTCGAGGTCGCTTCTGAAGAAGCTCCGGGTTCCTCCAGCAAGGACCCGGAGGTCCCCAAAGAAGGTTCGGATCCCTCCGGGAGGATCCGGGTCAATGAAGAGGAAGCTCCGGGCCCCTCCGGGAGTGTCCGGACCATCCAGCGCCCAGTGTACTTCATCAGTGAAGTACTTCATGATGCCAAGACTCGATACCTAGAGGTGCATAAGCTGCTCTATGCAGTTCTTATCGCCTCCAGGAAGTTTCGCCATTACTTCCAAGCTCACGAGATTTCAGTGGTGACTTCTTACCCACTTCGAGCAATCTTGCATAATCCCAACTCAACTGGGAATATTGCAAAGTGGGCAGCGGAATTTGCTGAATTCGAGGCTGAATTCATTCCAAGACAAGCAATCAAGAGTCAAGCATTGCCAGATTTCGTGGCGGAATGGACTCCCTCTCCATCAAACCCTGGAGGCCCCAGTGAGCAGAAGCTAGAACACAAGGCTCCGGTCTTCACCGAGCCCCACTGGACCCTCTACTTCGACGGCTCCATGCAAAAGCAGGGGGCCGGAGCTAGAATCCTACTCCTTGCACCAACCGGGGAGAAGGTAAAATACATGGTACACCTTGACTTCAAGGCGACCAACAACATGGTGGAGTACGAAGCACTCATCTACGGACTAAAGGTGGCACTGTCATATGGTGTCAAGCAACTGCTGGTCAAGGGAGATTCACAGCTCATCATTAAACAAGTGAAGGGTGAATGCTCCTGCAACAATCTCCAGCTAGCTGCTTACCTCCTTGAAGTCCAGAGGCTTCAGAAGGACTTCGAAGTCCTAGACCTCCACCACGTCCAGCGTGTCCACAACGCTGAAGCCGACGAACTCTTGACGAAAGCGTCAACCGGAGCTCCAGCTCCTGACGAAACTTTTGTCTGGAGGTTGTCAAAACCCACAGCTCAGCCTGCCGAACTGAGCGAAGGGGGCGAGATCAGCATCCCAAAGGTGACGGTCCCGATGGCCCTGTTACCACGGCAGCCATCAAGGGTCGTAGGTGCTGCCGGAAGCTCCGAGCAACCCAGCACACAAGACTCAAATGCTCAAGTTAGCTCCGATGCATGGATCTCGGAGATCCGGAGCTACTTGAAAGACAACAACCTTCCTGACGATGATGTATCCGCTGACCGGATAGCCAGATTGCCTAAAAGATACACGTTGGTAGAAGGGGATCTCTACTAGCGCGGTGCCAACAGCATCCTAATGCGGTGCATCACAAGGGAAGAAGGTTGCGAGCTCCTCGCAGAAATCCATAGAGGCGAGTGTGGGAACCACGTGTCTTCCCGAACGCTGGTCGGTAAAGCCTTTCGGCATGGCTTCTACTAGCCTACAACACTCCAGGATGCAACTGAGCTGGTGAAGAAATGCGAAGCATGCCAATTTCATGCAAAGCAAATTCACACACCGGCTCAACCCCTACAAATGATACCTCCTACATGGCCCTTCGCTGTGTGGGGGGTGGACATCTTGGGACCTTTCCCAAGAGCCGTCGGAGGTTACAAGTTCCTGTACATCGCCATTGACAAGTTCACCAAGTGGCTGGAAGCAACTCCATTTGTGACAATTAACAAGCAATCTGCTATCAACTTTTTGCAGTCCATTATATGCAGATTTGGAGTCCCAAACAAAATCATCACTGATAACGGGACCCAATTCACAAGCTCTGCATTTCAAGGATATTGCAAAGACCTCGGCATTCAAGTTTGCTACGCCTCCGTAGCTCACCCGACAAGCAATGGCCAGGCCGAGAGAGCAAATGCAGAAATCCTGAAAGGACTCAAAACGCGCACCTATGAGTGCTTGAAAAAACATGGAGCCAACTGGATTGAAGAGCTTCCGCCCACTCTATGGGCCAACAGGACAACTCCAAACCGGTCAACTGGAGAGACACCCTTCTTCTTGGTGTACGGAGCTGAAGCAATCCTTCCTCCGGAAATCACCTTGGGGTCACTCCGTGTCCGGACCTTCGACGAAGCCACGCAGGACCAGCTCCGGCGTGAAGACCTAGACCTCCTTCAGGAGGGAAGGTGCCAAGCAGCTGTTCGGAATGCCCGACACCGCCAAGCCCTTCGGCGCTATCATCAGCGGCATGTACACAACCGACAGCTTGAGGAAGGCGATCTGGTGCTACGGAGAATACAATCCAGAGAAGGGTTAAACAAACTCTCCCCCAGCTGGGAGGGACCCTTCCGAGTGATTAAAGTATCCTGTCCCGGAAGCGTTCGCTTGGCTATCGAGGATGGGACACCTCTCCCAAATCCTTAGAATATTGAGCACCTCCGTAAGTTCTACACTTGATATCACGGAGGTGAGTCTGTAGTAACTTGAGGTGTATGTTATAGAGTCATTGTACATAGTCGGGTAGTTCCTCAGGGAGAACAGCCGGACCTTTCCCGGAAGGTCCGCAAAGTTCATGCAACACTTGTCACAGTCTTAGGACTAAAAGTGTAGCTAGCTACCCTGGGTCAAACGAAAATGAAACACGCTTAGCCTGGTTCCGTACCCTAAGAGTGTACTTGTTTCCCCTGTACCCCGGACCTATAATAAAAGACATCTTCATGTGAAACAGACTCCACGTGCATTTATTTTGTACAAGCTCAACATTTTTTATTTTCCTCTTTCTTGTCTATAACAAAGTTGTTCAATTCTTAAGAAATTTTAGTTCGACCAGTTCATGTACAATCCGAGCTGTATTGTCAATTATTTTGGATTCAAATATTGTTCATGGCCCACTCGCCTGAAAGCCGCCAGACCAATCTAGGGCCGGAGTGTGCTATCGAGTTAGCCTGGTCAAGCACCCTAAGTACGCCACTCTACCTAGACCCCGGCAGGTCGAAGTAAGGCGGGTACAAGTACAATTGAATCTGAAAGAAAGAAGGAAACACATTCGGTTGTATTCAGAATTGAGTTTGACCTAAAACTTTCTTGGGAATCGTAAGCCGCAACAAAGTTATAGGCAAGGAGTGAATCTTAATATTTTTCTTGGCTTCAGTGTGCAGGAAAAATAAGGAATCCCCATTGATGGAGAAAAGCTGGAGCTAACAAAGCTCCGACTCCCCCTAGGTGGCTTGTAATCGATGTTAAACATTGAAAACGAGCATCACCGGAGCAACCAAGCTCCAGTAAAGCTAGGGGGGCCAGCCGTCGACGCAAAATAAAAGATGGTGAGAAGACCATACAAGCGGAGTCTGCTGCCGGCAAACTATGCATTGGCAAAGGTCACTGCTGGAGCTACTAAGCTTCGACACCCCGGAGGGCTAACTATCGATGCTCTACGCGTTGATAAGGACTATTGCTGGAGCTACAGAGCTCCGAAAGTAGTCAATGCCGGAGCTTCTGAGCTCCAACAACCTCAGGGGGCCTTCACTATCGAAGACTTCAGACCTACATTCTACAAGTTCAAAGCAAACGAGTCTTCAACATAACACAATATCCTCTTGGTACATGTTCACAATCAAATTGTGTACATCTACCAGGGGGCCAAGTGAAGACAAAAGTGTTGAAGACAAAAAATGGAATTCACAAAAATTCAGATTTCATTTATCTGGAGACAAGGGATTACAAAATTGGGGAAGAAAAAGAGAGAATACAAGTGGGATCTACAGAGATGGTCTTAGACCCTATGGAAGAACTGGGCGACCTTCTGAGCAACCTCCGACACGTTGGCTCGGGTGGCTTCACCTTCTCCTTTGACGGGACCTTCAAGCACCGGGTCCAGAGGAAATTGGGGATCCCGGCTGGTGTAGCACGTCAGCACATACTCTGCGACGTTCTTCGCCAGGGATTGCCCCTAACCTCGAACTGGTCCGCGATGACGTCACCCACCTTGGAGAGTTTGCTACCCGCCGAGCTCAACGCTTGCAACGCCAGGTCCGGCTCCAAATCATCTGGATGCACGGGACTGAAGCCCATTGGTGTCAGCGCATCGTTGGCTTTGCTCAGGAACTCCCAAACCTGTAGGGAGTCTGCAGTCCTCAAGCCCATCAGTTCCTCCAAGGACCTTTTGGTCGCCGCCAGTTCAGAATTCTCGCGAGCAAGGCGCTCAACCTCTTTGGCATTTTGCTGAATCTTTTCAGCAACCTGCTTCTCGAGTTTTCCGAGCTCCTCCTCCCGGAGGTAGATCTTGTTCCAGCGGTCGACCAGGTCCTTCTCACGGCCCCTAACTTTCTTCTCCCTGGCAGCGAGGGCACACTCTTGCTGGTAGAGTTCCTGCCCTCGCACCCAGGCCTTCTCCTCCTCCTCAAGACAACGCTCCTCCAACTTCTTGGTGCATTCCTCGAGGCCCTTGTCAACCAGAGCCACCTTTTCGGCGAGCTCCTCCTCCCTCCTCAAGACATCATCCCGCAGCTCTAGGAGTTTTTGCTCTTCATCTTCGATCCTCTTCTCCGTCTCCTCAAGTGCCTCCCGGCGCTTGATGAGAGTATTGTTAATGGCTTCAAGCCTTTCTTGGCGTTCATCAGCCGCACTATTAGCTGCTTTGGTCTTCTCATAAATGGCTCGGGATTGAGCGTCGAGAGAACGAGTCAAGCTCTCCCTATCATCCAATAATTTGCCCCAGTATTCCAGGCGGACCTTCTCCTGCTTGATCCATTCCTTGTCGTCTGCCAGCCTCGACTACACCAGCTTGGTCTCGAAGTAGAGTTGGTTACGCCACCGCCTAAGGGTTTGGCGCTCCTCTTCAAGAGCCTTGCTGTCATGGTAGAACGCTAGCTGGACTTGACGCAGACTGGAGCAAGCGTTGTCAATGGACAACGACAAGAAAATAGGGTCCGGACCTGCTGGGGTCTCCTCCGCTGGTTCCAGCGGGTTCTCGCTTACAAAAATTGGGTCCCACTCCACAAGAGTGGTCCCCTGAGCCTCCACGACACTAGGGCCGTCCTCCCAGATAGCCTCAGTCGCCATTGAGGAGGGTCCCGCAGAATAAGTTCCGACTTCCGGAAGTGGTTCTGAAGGCCCCGCCGCCGGGTCTTCATTTGCCCCCTCGGACAGGGGGCCAGCGACTTCATCTGGGTACCCTGTCCCAGCAGCAGGCACCTCCACCGTCATCACTTCCGGAGCAGGGGCAACTTCAGGCTCCGACCTGGGCTCCTCCTCCGCTGGTGCCTCGGGTGTTGGCGCCTCAACCATCGTGGGTTCAAGTGCCCATGCCTCCGCAACAACTGGCCCTGAGGACGAGTTTCAACCTCAATCGGCTCAGGCACCGGAAGGTCTTCAACTGCAACCGACACTGCAGCTGGAGCTTCAGTGGCAACCGACACTGAGGCCGGAGCTTCGGAGGTAGCCGGCTCAACCGCCGGGACTTCCTCAACCTCCGGCTCAATCACCGGGGCTTTGACAATTTCCAGCTCTGGGGCCGGAATCACTGCTTCCTCTGGCTCAACGGCCGGAGCTTCAAACATCTCAGCATCAAGACCTGGGGCTTCAACCTCCGGGGCAGGTGCCGCTGGCGCATCTTCTCTCCCGTGGTCCGGCGCTACCACGGGAGTCTCAGGAGATGAGTCGAGGTCCATGACCACGACAGCTGGCGGCGGAGCTGCCGCAGCTTCAGCCACCACTTGGGGCGGCACCGGGACAGGAGCAGAAGCCTCCGCCCTCACAGCTTCAGCTGCTGTGGCTGAGGGTGGAGCCTCACTCCTCTTCTTGGGGACGCTGCGGATGATGAATGAAGAAACTTAAAAAACAGTTACTACAACAAAACAACTGTCTGAGGTAAAGATTAGAAATTACCTCGGAAGGCTTCCACACCAGCTTGCACGGAATCTTTTTTCCGGGCGTTCTGGACTGACCATGGACGCCGCCGGCGTGGTAGCTCTGGAAGGCCCCTCGGAACTTGTTGCAGCCGCGGGCATTTCCTTAGTCGAGGTACCCCTCGACCAGGAAGGACCTCCGGACCCAGAGGCCTCAACCGGCCCTGGTGCTGGAGTCACATGCCCGGAGCTTGCACCCCGGGAAGACGGTGCTGCAGGTACAGTCGCCGCAGTTGTAGAAGACCTCCCCCTCCGGGTAGAAGGAGCTGCTGCAGAGGATGCAGGCCTGACGGACCTTCCGCAGCATGCTTCAGTTTCCTCTTCCGGCTCAAGGGCTCGTCCCCCGGCTCCTTGCCCTTGCCGTCGACTTCGGTCCTTGGCTTTGGGGCAGGGTCGGAGCCACCATCAGAAGCCCCAGGGATCACCACCCTGGAGGTTGATCTTCCCTCGACGACACCGAGGTCGTCAAGCACCGGCATCGTCCGCCAGAGCTCCCTGCTGAACTCTACATCCACGTTCAGAGGGAGGAAAGCTGGTGGCGGGGTCAAGTCATCACCCGCAACGTCGATGCCATGCTGGAACTTCTTGAGATAAAACTCCAAGGTTGCCCCCTCCGTGTTGGACTTCAGCCCGGTCACGACCCGGTCATCGTCCATCACACTGTTGAGGGCCCAAGCGAGTTTTTCTCTCCTCTTCAGCAGTGCCCACCTGTTGACCAGGAAATTGCAAAATACCGCCTGAGGAGTTACTCCTCCCTCCACACACTGGCGGATCCTAGTCAGAGCAGGGTTGAAGGCATCCGACAACACCGGAGCTTCACTCAAGACTGTAGTGTTGATGTTGGGGAGGCCTTCGGAAAGCTCCAGCTTCTCGTGCTCCTCCACCCGGATGACTATCCAGTCCTTCTTCCAGTCATCCCACTTTCTAGAGGGAAACAACCGGAGGTACTTTAATGGGCACTTCTTGCGCTTCACGAAGTAGTAGAAGCCAAGGTACTCATTACTCCTTCCGGTGGTATGGACGGTGAAGAAGGTCCGGAAAAGCTCAATGCAGGGGGGGATGCCCACCCATATTTCACAAAAGTGGACGAAGACAGACACTAGAAGAATGGTGTGGGGGCCAAGGTGGTACAGCTGCAGACCATAGAAGTCTAGCAGCATCAAGAAAAAGGAGGAAAAAGGCGGGATCAACCCCACCATGGCGTATGCAGAGAAGTACACCATCTCACCGCGCGTCTCCTTCTCGAACGGGAGCTCCCCACCGTCGCGGACCAGGCGGTTGAAGAAGTCCGAGGACCAGCCCATGAGGGCCCGGACCTTCTTCAGGTCACCTTCGTTCTTCAAGCGGCTCTCGCAGAGACCCAACTCCATCGCAGCACAGCGAGGCAAGGGAGGAAGAGCAAGCACAAGTTTGGGAGTTCGAGCACAAGTTTAGATGAGAGGTGTAAATAACCCCAGACGGTGCATGCTTTCCTTCTTAAGTAAGCCCCCGCAACGCTTGGATGGAAACCGCAAGGGAACCGAAGATACTATTCAAAATATTCACCCTGCCGATGACAAGAGGGCCCAGGACCACCCAGACGATCAAGTCGAGGTTCTTACCCAGGCGAACGGTTGTCATCACGAGGCGAGAAGCCCGAAGGCGGCGGCCTGACAAGGCGCGCGGAACCGATACGATTTTCGTATCGGGAACCGGCGACCTTCAATTGTGTGAGATCCGCACGCCAAAGATCTCATTTGCCGCACACGGGATATGCCACGCGGTGAGGATTTAACTCTAAACTATCGCCAATGGCACATCCGAAGACCTTTGAAGACTCAGTTCAAAAGTCGAAGGATGGACCCACCTCTGGCGGAATGACTTCACCAAAGGGGTCTTCCCCAGAGGTGGGCCCAGGGGGCCACTGTCGGTACCCTGGGTACCATATACACCTTGGGATTGCAAAGATCTCAAGGGAATGTCATCTACTTGATTTGAAGACCTTCAGAGGCCCACATGTTAGACATAACCGGACTTGCTTCCCCAACATGGTTAGTCCCAGGGTCGCCACGTGTACTATCAAACCGGAGCTACCGCCCACAAGGGGGAAGCTCCGGGCTATGTACCATAACGGCACCCCCGGACCTAACCCCAGACCGAGGGAAGCTCCAGAACTGACACGCGTCAGGTGGCACCGGACCTATCTGTTCCCCACAGCATGCTCCGGAGCTGCCATGTGTCCAACCGTCAGATCTTTAGCCACTAACCTCCAGAAGACTCTACAACGGCTCCGGATCTTCAAAGGGGAATCAAGGACTTCAAGACCCTATTAAGTGTCATTAATACTATGTTAATGACACACGATCGGACGACCTTAATTACCAGTAACGGTGCTGTCAAAGCCCGTAACTCGATCATTAAGGGTAATTAAGCGCATCAAATGTGTATCAATATTAGTAACCGCTGGGGCCACATGTCGGGCCAAACTAACTTGTAACGGCCTGTCCTTATACTATAAAAGGACAGGCCGACGATACATAGAAGGGGAGACCTGACCTGATCTGACCTACGCGCTCATACACCCAATACATCAACAACACACCTCGTGGAGTAGGGTATTACGCTCAGGCGGCTTGAACCACGTAAACCTTCGTGTCTCCTGTGCCGTTTTACATATCACCTTCTTGAATCTCCGCGCGCCCACACCGAACCTCAAACTCCACAAACACTTTTAGTAGTGTCAGGAGATCCGCCGGATCAAAACCACCGACAGACCCCATTAGATCTCCAATGATTTCTGAGGACTCCGGCCCTGACATCACCGAGCTCGGGCCCTTGACCCCCTCCGAGCTTGCCTACTTTGGCATTGGGGGCTCGAGTGGCTCCGCACCTCCTCCTCCTCCTCATCGGTCCGAAGACAACGATGAAGACGATGAGAGGACCGATAGCAAGGAGTGAAGACTTTAGCACCCTCCTCTCCTTCTTTTTTGGTGTATTGATGCCAAAGGGGGAGAGATTGAGGGGGAGTCCTAGTCTTAGTTGTAGGATGCGAGGAGAGAGCTCTCTTGTATGCTTTTTGACTTTTTTGTGGGTTGTAAAGCTTTAACTATGTTCTTAAGTTAATTATGGTTCTGTGATGCAATGTTATGATATTTTGAGAAGCAATTATTGAGTTATGTGATTTTACTCCTAGAATGACATATATGCTTGCTTTTGGTTGATTAATGTCAATTATGTCAGTCTCATTGTTTCAATGTACTTAGTTATGCAACCCACCATAAAGAATGCACATATGGATTATGTTTTCATTGCTTGATGTATTTTAAACTCATATGTGCATACTTTATGAAAATCTAAACTTTTATCACATTTTGTGAAATCTCAATTTGTTGTCATCAATCACCAAAAAGGGGGAGATTGAAAGTGCATCTAGGAATCCCTTGTGGGTTTTGGATGATTTATGACAAGCAAATGAGATCCTAACCTCTTTGTTGAGACGAGCAGAGGTTTTAATAGCAAAATAAGCAAAGTGCCAAAAAGAAGGGAGAATGAGGAGCAAAGTGGAAATGAGCTCAAGGAAGAAGAATAGTAGATCATTGTGTATGGAGTGTGTTGAGGAAACACACCCCAAGAGATCAATCACAATTAAACACACATATTGCACAAAGTTATACAGGACCGGACTAGTCCGAATGTCACCAGACTAGTCCAATATCCCTTCTGCACAAGATTGGACAAGTCCGATATCCATCAGACTAGTCCGATATCTCTCTAACTAGAATCATAGTAGTCCTCCCCAGTGCGGACTAGTCCTCAAAACACTTCACAAGTCACACAAAGTCGGACAAGTCCGATCGGACTAGTACGATATTCATTCTGATCTAAATTGGACAAGTCCAATATTAGCACCAACTAGTCCGAAAAACTCTCTGACCTAAATTGGACAAGTCCTCCAAGTGAGGACTTGTCCCCATAACAACTTAGGGTTTCACTGTCTGGACAAGTCCGATGTCCATCGGACTAGTCCGAAGATTTCCAGAAGCGAAATCGGACAAGTCCGCTCCTAGCCGGACTAGTCCGATATTTCGGGACACTTAGGGTTTGCTACACGCAGCACACCAGACTAGTCTGGTGTCCACCACAGACTAGTCCGATCTTTCTAAACCCTAATGGTCACTTTTAGAAACCCCATATAAATAGAGGTGCACGGCCCAACTTGAAACTCTCTCGAACCCTAGAACCATCACACCTCCCAAGAGCCTCAAAAAAACACGTCTCTCCACGAAATTAAGTCCAACAAAGATCAATCCTTTGAGGATACACTCTAGATCATTGGAGAGACACGTTCAACACTCATTGACCTCTTGGTTTGATTCTCTAACACATTCCTGTGATTTCATTATAATCTTTTGAGTGTGTTCTTGGTGGTATTTCGTGTTGTAATCTAGGGGAGCCCTCAACGTGTGAGAAGGCCCCTTTGAATTCGGTTATTCACTCCTTTGTGAAAAGTGGAAGAGGATTGGCCTTTGTAGCGATTCGACGAGGGTAGGGTTGGAGAAGACCCGGTCCTTTTGTGGACTCCCCAACATGGATGTAGGTTGCCTCTGTGGGAGTAGAACCACGGGATAAATCACTTGTGTCTTGCTTTGTGTTCATTGTTCTTATTCATTACAACAATCTAGGGTTTGAATTAATCATGCTCACTTTACATTGAAATATCAAATTTAAGATTGACTTGTGATATACCCTAGTACATAATCTTGCAACACATAAATTACAAGTATATTTCCGCTCCTACACCCTAGAATCAAAATTAATAAATCAAACTTGATGAACCTAGTCCGTACACACCGGACTAGTCCGCACTTTACCGGACTAGTCCGATATCTCAAGTTTTGATCTGGTGAAAGTGTTGCAGGTTCTGACAAATTTCAAAAAGACCAATTCACCCCCATCTAGGCCACATTCACCTACCCTCGTCGAATCACCACGGAGGCCGATTCTCTTCCACTAATCACAAAGGGGTAAGAATAATCGTGTTGAAGGGGCCTTCTTACAAGTTGAGGGCTCCCCAAGACTACAAATCAAAATACCACCAAGACACACTCGTAAGATCTGCAATGAAACAACAAGAATGTGTGAGAGAATCAAACCCAAGAGCTCAAAATGTGAAGAGTTGTGTCTCTCCTTTGATCTAAAGTTAATCCTCAAGGATTTGATCTTTCTTGCGTTGTATTGTGTGGAGAGACGTGTTTTCTAGGCTCTTGGAGGGTGTGACAGCGCAAGGGGTCGAGAGTGATCATAGTTGGGCCGTGCACCTCTATTTATACTAGGGTTTCTAAGGGTTACCGTTAGGGTTTTCAAAGTACGGACTAGTTTGTGGTGGACTCCGGACTAGTCTGGTGTGCGGCGCGTGGAAAACCCTAAGTGTCCTGAATTATCGGACTTGTCTGGCTAGGGGCAGACTAGTCCGTTTTAGTCTCTGGAAATGTTTGGACTAGTACAGCACATATCGGACAAGTCCGGTGTGGTGAAACCCTTAGTGTATTAGGGAGAAGTACGCACTTGGAGGACTTGTCCAATTTTAGTCTGAAGGTTTTTCGGACTAATCCGGGCATATATCGTACTTGTCCAATTTGGGTCAGAAGCATATCGGACTAGTTTGTGGTGATATCGGACTTGTTCGATTTCGTGCAAAGTTGTGAAGTGTTGAGGACTAGTCCGCACTAGGGAGTACTAGAATGATCTTAGTCAGAAAGATATCGGACTAGTCCGTGGTGATATCAGACTAGTTTGGTTTGTGTGAACCTGGACTACGCAGACAAGTCCGCACTGGGAGGACTTGTCCGATTCTGAACAGAAGGATTATCGGACTAATCCGGGATATATCGGACTAGTCCGGATCTGTATGAATTTGTGCAGTGAGAGTGATTAACATTTGCTCGAGTTCTTGGGGCGTGTTTCTCCAACACACTCCATAAACAAAGATTATTCTATTCATCTCTTGAGCTCTTTCCAACTTGATTTCTCACTCTCTTTTCTTTTTTGCGCTTTCTCCATGTTTTCATTAAAACCTGCATTCATCTCAACAATTTGGTTAGGATCTCATTTGTTTGTCATAAATCAACCAAAACCCACAAGGGATGCCTAGATGCACTTTCAGTCACGTGTCCCGTAGCTTCGGAACTGTCTCCCTGCTAAGGGTGGCTCTCCTCGCAGATAAAGTTTGAGAGAACATAGATAAAGTTTTACAACCCAAAATAAACACGAATAGAGCTCTCCTTGCAGCCTACAGCTACACTTAGTGACTCCCCCTCAACCTCTCCCCCTTTGGCATCAATACACCAAAAAGGAAGGAGGGGAGGGATCTAGTGCCTTCATTCCTCGCTGTTGGTCCTCTCCTCATCTTCATCTTCATCTTCAGGCTGTGGAGGAGGAGTGGATCCACTTGAAGTGCCCCCAATGCCAAAGTAGGCAAGTCCGGAAGGTGAGAGCGGTGGAAGCTCTCTGAAGTTGGAGGCAAAGTCATCGGAGATAACTGGATATCCAATAGGCCCAATCTCCAGCTTTTGACAAATGTTCTTGATATTTTCTTTGACATACTTCAAGACTTCCTTCCTTGCCTTGTTCTACTTGTGGAGCTTCACTTCAGCTTTCTTGCAGGAGCCAAAAATGGCGGCCAAGTACTTCAAGATTCCACTAGCATACCCTTTTTGAGGAGGGGCCCTAGTGGCGGGAGCAATCCTCGCATCTCCTTGAGCTCTCCTTGGAGCCTCTTCATTAGACACTGGAGATGGAGCACCTGGTAGAGTAGCTTGGGTAGGCTTCTGAGGCTTCAGGAGAGTGTGCTCCACATCCTTAACGAACTCAATTCCTGTGACCTTCTCAATCATAACCATCAATTAAGGTGCATAGCCACAGGATCTGTTCGGTGTGCAGTAGATGTTCACCATGTCATTCCAAATGTAGTCAAAAACATCAGACTTCCTACTTCTGCTTATCACCTTCATCAGTGTCCTTAAGTAGCCTTGGTCACTTCCTACATCTCCATCTTTTGGAGCTATGGTCTTCCTCAGCACCATATTAAGAACCATGAAGAAGGGCTTCATGTTCTTGGCTGATGGAGGGTTGTACTTCAGGCTAGTATCATAAAGGAAGTCCATCTTATCCTTCCCCAAGACACCAATGTTGTGGATAGTTAGCTCATTGTTACCAGTGTCGTCTAGGTGAAGCAGTCTTGCAAAGTCGTCATAGGTAATAGTGTACTTGGATCCATGCATCATCCAAGTCACCCTCTCCTCTTCATAACTCGCAAAATAGTATGTCGCATAGAATTGAGCAATGATTTCATTGTTCCAATTGTACCTGAAGGCAAATAGGTCATTCAATCCATGCCTTGCTGCAGCCTCCACCACTTCATCAAAAGCACTATAGCTCTTTCTTTCAAAATGATTTCAGTCAATCCACTGGCTGCGGACAACCGAAGTCTTCATTGTGAGGTACATAGAGCTATAGAAGTCTGCGTGAAAGTTGCTCCAAAATCTCTCATCGGTTGCCTTCTTGGATATGCTATAACAATCTACAATTTTGAGCTTGGAAGCCGTATCGCTTCCCTTGCCATTGAACTTCTCTTTGGAGGTGTCCCTGTTCCGCTGTCTTGGTGCATTCATCTTGAGAGGGTCGATCGGGCCCGAGGCAATTCCCTTTCCCTTGCCCTTAGCTTGGTGAGAAGCTGCCAAGCTAGAGCCAGCTGCATCCTTGACTTTGGACGCAGGCTTCTTGGCTAGAACCTTGCACCGCACCTGAGGTGGAGAAGGTGCCGGCTCGGAGGGACGCTCTTGGCACTTCTTCCCTAGGCTTGTCGAGGACCGAAGCAAAGAGTCTTGGTCCATCTTGGCCTCAGAATCAGAAATCTCATCATTGGAGCTTGACATTGTCCTGAGAAGGAATTATACAATGTATGGATGAGCATTTATGGCAAGGAAGTGCATCGAGTAGTTGGAAATTAGGGTTCAGTTCAGTTGAAAATCGGACTTGTCCGGTGTTCTAGTACAGACTAGTCCGGGGGGACCAGACTTGTCCGTACAGGGACCGGACTAGTCCGGTGTTCATCACCTCAAACCCTAACTAGACGATCAATGGTTATTCCAAATGCAAAATAGCTTAATATAGATGTAATACAGCAAGGAGGCATGTATTAGCTGGAAGAAACTAAGCTATTTGATCCAAAGCGAAGGAAATCAAAGTTTCCAGGGTTTGGGAGGAAATTTACCGATATTCTTTGATTCTTGAAGATGGAGCAGTTGGGGATGCAGACAAGTCCTTGGTCTTCAATCCGTTAGCAATGGAGATCGATTTCCACCCAAACTTGAAGGGATTTGATGGAGAAATTGCCAAAATGCCTTGGGGGCTCTCGAGTGAAGATAGAGAATGTGAGATGAGTTGTGAGGATGAAGGATATTAGGTCTTGGCGGTTCCTAGGGTTATGGAGTCGAAAAATCTGACTAGTCCATGGTCGACCGGACTAGTACAGACTACCAGACACTTCGCGGAGTAGTCTGCAGTGTGCGGACTAGTCTGGATAACCACGAACTAGTCCGAGGTCACCAGAACAGATATAATTAGCCCATTCGTTTATATTCGAAGGTTCTTATAGAGAAAATAGGGGGCATAACACACAATAATCTTGATGAATATGATCAGTAAACATACAACATTCAAGCTATGACCATAATTCACCAAGATCAAGTAATAGAAATATTTTATCGGAGAAAATAGAGAGAGATGATTTTCATAACACAATCAATGGATTTTGAATAAGCCATACAGGTATGCAAGTTTTCAAGCCACGTTTCGAGCATCTAGATATTTTCATTTCAGAGCTCGCAAAAACATTTTTCATCAAGTGGCTTGGTAAATATATCAGCTAGTTGCTTTTCGATGTTGACATGGGAAATGTCTATGTCTTCATTCATTCAGTGGTCTCTCAAAAAGTGATGCCGGATGTCTATGTGTTTGGTCCTAGAGTGCTCAATGGGATTATGGGCAATTTTAATGGCACTCTCATTATCACAAAGGAGTGGAATATGACTCATAATGTAACCGTAATCCCTTAGAGTTTGTCACATCCAAAGGAGTTGTGCACAACAACTCCCGGATGCAACATACTCCGCTTTGGCCGTAGATAAGGCAATGAAGTTTTGTTTCCTGGAGGACCAAGAAACTAGGGATCTACCTAGGAATTGGCATGTACCGGAGGTACTTTTTCTATCTACTTTGCATTCAACATAATTTGCATTGGAGTATCCAATGAGATTGAATTTGGAACCTTTAGGATACCAAAGGCCTAGGTTGGGTGTATGAAATAAATATCGCAAGATTCTCTTGACTGCTGTCAAATGACACTCCTTAGGATTGGCTTGAAATCTTGCACACAAGCAAACACTCAACATAATATCAGGCCTAGATGCACATAAGTAAAGTAGGGATCCAATCATGGAACGATATACCTTTTGATCCACACTTGGTCCATCTTTATTGAGATCCAAGTGTCCATTTGTTTCCATGGGAGTCTTTATTGGCTTCTCCTTGTCCATTCCAAACTTCTTGAGTATGTCTTGAGTATATTTGGTTTCGCTTGTAAATGTCCCGTCCTTTTGTTGCCTCACTTGGAATCCCAAGAAGTATTTCAGCTCTCCCATCATGGACATTTCAAACCTATCTGTCATAATATTACTAAATTCTTCACAAAAGGATTTTCTAGTTGAACCAAAGATAATGTCATCAACATAAATTTGACAAATAAAGAGATCATTGTCAATGTGCTTTGTAAAAAAACGTATAATCTGCTTTACAAGTTTTAAATGCATTCTCAATTAAAAAATCTCTAAGGCACTCATACCAAGCTCTAGGAGCTTGTTTGAGGCCGTAGAGACCCTTACGCAGTTTGAACACGTGGTCGGGGAACTCTTGATCTTCGAATCCGGGGGGTTACTCCACGTACACCTCCTCCTTGATTGGTCCGTTGAGGAAGGCGCTTTTCACATCCATTTGATAGAGCTTGAAATCATGGTGAGTAGCATATGCAAGTAATATTATAATAGATTCAAGCCTAGCTACGGGAGCAAAGGTTTCGTCAAAATCCAAACCTTCGACTTGTGAATACCCTTTGGCCACAAGTCGTGCCTTGTTCCTTGTCACCACCCCGTGTTCATCTTGCTTGTTGCGGAAGAACCATTTGGTGCTGGCAATGTTGAACTTGGGTCTTTCGACTAGTTCTCTCACCTCATTCCGTTTGAAGTTGTTGAGTTCTTCTTGCATTGCCATCACCCAATACGGATATTTCAATGCATCCTCAATCCTACGCGGTTCCAAAAAGGATACAAAAGAGTAATGTTCACAAAAAATAGCAATTCTAGATCTAGTAGTTACTCCCTTTTGGATGTCCCCGATTATGTTGTCCACGGGTTGATCTCTTTGGATGCATTGGTGTACTCTCGGTTGTGGCACTTGTGGTCTTGAATCTTCATGATCGTCTTTTGCTCCCCCTAGATGATTGCTCTCATTGACTTGTTGATCATCTTCGTCTTCTTGAGGTTGATCTTGTGTGGAAGCTCCCACTTGATCATTTATCTCCACTTGTGGTTGATCTTCATAATTTTCATTTGGAGGTGGCGCTTGTGGTCGAACATCGCCCAACACCATTCTTCTCAACGCTTGACATGGATCTTCTTCTCTATATAGCACACATTGATCAACTTGCTCTTCTTGAGAGCCGTTAGTTTCATCGAACACTACATCACGTGCTACTTCAACAAGTCCGGAGACCTTGTTGAAGACACGATAGGCGTAAGAGTCCAAATCATAGCCAAGCAAGAAACCTCACTCGGACTTCGAAGCAAACTTTGAAGTCCTAGGCTTCTTGTTCAAAATATAACACTTAGAACTGAAAACTCAAAAATAGGAAATATTAGGCTTGTTACCGGTGAGTAGCTCATATGACGTTTTCTTGAGAAGTCGATGAAGATAGAGTCGGTTTATGGCGTGACAAGCGGTGTTAACCGCTTCCGCCCAAAACCGATCCGAAGTCTTGTAATCATCAAGCATTGTCCTTGCCATCTCTATGAGGGTTCGGTTCTTCCTTTCCGCTACTTCATTTTGTTGAGGGGAATACGGTGCTGAGAATTCATGCTTTATCCCTTCTTCGTCTAGGTACTCCTCAACTTGGGTGTTGTTGAACTTCGTGCCATTGTTGCTTCGTATGTTCTTGATCTTCAGCAAGAACTCATTTTGGGCACGCTTGAAGAACATCTTTAGGGTTCCTTGAGATTCTGTCTTATCATGTAAAAAGAAAACCC
This sequence comes from Tuctoria greenei, assembly GCA_036927565.1. Lineage (NCBI taxonomy): Eukaryota > Viridiplantae > Streptophyta > Magnoliopsida > Poales > Poaceae > Tuctoria > Tuctoria greenei. The sequence continues at coordinate 38,673,287 of JAYESD010000006.1, read as the reverse complement.
ACGTGAAGCGCAAAAAATCATCAACAATTACTAAGACGTATTTGTTACCGCCGATGCTTATGTAAGCAATAGGACCAAATAGGTCCATGTGAAGTAGCTCAAGCGGTCTTGTCATTGTCATAACGTTCTTCGCGGGATGAGGTGCTACTACTTGCTTCTCGCCTTTGCACGCGCTACAAGGCCTGTCTTTCTCAATAACAACATCCTTCAAACCTTGTATGTGATCGCCTTTAAGGAGTTTTTGAAGATTCCTCATACCAACATCTGCTAGCTGTCTATGCCACAGCCAACCCATGTTGGTCTTTGCAATCAAACATGTATCAAATTCGGCTTTATCTTTTTGAAGTCAACAAGGTAAAGCTTTTCCTTTAACACACCCTTGAATGCAACCGAGTCATCACTCCATCTAGAGACGGTCACACCCTCATTAGCGAACAAGCAATTATAACCCTTGTCACATAATTGAGATATAAACAGAAGGTTATAATCTAAGGAATCAACATGCAAAACATGAGAAAGCGTGTGTTGAGATGATATTGGAACTTTACAGGTACCGAGCACCCTTCCTTGACTATTTTCTCCAAAATAGATGCCCTCGCTTGGATCTTCATTTACTTCATAATCAACGAACATCCTTCTTTCTCTTGTCATGTGGTTGGTGCATCCACTATCTAGCACCCATTTTGCTCCATCGGAGGAGTAGGCCTACAAAAACAAATTATGCCTTGGTTTTAGGTACCCAAGCTTGCTTGGGTCCTTTGAGGTTAGTTACAAGTGATTTGGGCACCCACACATAGGACATGGTGTTTCCATGGTGTGGCCCAACATATTTGGCATACACTTTACCAAAGTTGCTTTTCATAAGAACATAAGATTGATCAAAGGTTCTAAACAAAAGTTGTTGCTCATATGAATTAGCATGTTTGGACTTGTCAACATTATTAGCCTTTCTAGATTGAGAGGAGTTTCCCTTGATAAAGGCAATGCGCTCCTTGTTATTCTTATGGCTTCTAGCACTTTGCTTTTCACCATAAGAATACCTAATGCAATATTTGACATTAGGAGGACTTGTGGTCAAGTATGCACTGCGTGCATACTTGATCTTCTCCTTGTCAAATATGCCACTAGGGGAAGGATGCTTGTCCTTTGCCAAGTTCGACTTATCCTTCAAGTCAGTTTCAACTTTAGCACACGTACAAGTAGTAGCAATTTTAGATTTTAGGTGTTGAGAAGGTGAGCTTGAAGAGGATGAAGGGTCACTTTGCTTGAGTGACTCAACTTGTACTTCAAGGATCTTGTTAACTTTGGTCAAGTTAGCATGTTCATCCTTGATAATTACATTTGAGTCGCTTAACTTCAAGCAAGCTTCCTTGCTTGAAGCTAATTCAAGCTCTAGTGACTTGCTTTGCTCTTTTTCAAGTTCAAGGAGCTTTTTGATATTAAGATACTCCTCCTTTTGAAGGATAATCACATCTTCTTGGCGATCAACAAGCTCCTCCTTATCAATAAGTTTATCCATTAAGAATTTCATTTTTGCGGCAGCTTTCTTATCTATGCGAACAAGCATATCTTCATTATCACTATTGGTATCACTATCGCTAGAGTAAGAATGCGAGGATGAAGATTTAGATGTTACCTTTCTTTTACCTTCCTTCGCCATGAGACAGGTGTTGTTGTTCTTCCTTGCGCCAATAGTTGGAAAGATGGTGGATTTCTTCGTTGTCTTCTTGATGGCTATGCTAGCCATCTCCTCTTCCTCTTCGGACGAGGACTCATCATCTGAGTCCCACTCCTTTCCCAGGTGCGCCTGTCCAACTTGCTTTTTCTTCTAGAAGAACTTCTTAGGTTGAGGCTTTGTTTCCTTGGTCTTCTTCTTGTTTTCTTCATATGGTCAATCAACTATAAAGTTGTCATATTCACCACAGTTATAGCATGCCCGCCTCAACTTCGGTCTTGAATTGTCTTTGTGTTTTCCTTCATTTGATCTACCACCTTGTCTTCTTTTCATCATCTTCTTGAATTTCTTCATAAAGAGGATCATGTCTTCTTCATCTATGTCGTTCTCTCATCATCGCTGTCATCTTCTTCTTAGGCTTCTCGAGCTTCTTTAGACATGGGCTTGCAAGTGGATTTCAAGGCGACCCCCTTCTTCTTGGCTCAGGTGAGGTCAGCAATCTCTTTGACATGTTTTGCTTGCTTCTCCATCATCTCAAAATTGATGATCTTTCCAAGCAACTCGTCCGGGGTAATTTTCTTGTAATCGGGGCTTTCTCTAATCATCGAGCACAAGGTCACATTGGAGGCATGAAGGCTCTAAGAATGAGCTTCACCACCTCATGATTGTTCCACTTTTGGCTTCCATATGCTCTATCCTTGTTGATGAGAGTCTTCAATCGATTATACATGTCTTGCGGGGAATCATCTTCTTCTATGGTGAATCTTCCCAATTCGCCTTCGATCATCTCAATCTTAGCTTCTCGCACATGACAATCGGCTTCATGTGCTGTTTGTAGCGTATCCCATATTTCCTTAGCAATTTCGAGTCCATCCACCTTGGTGAACTCGTCTCGACTCAAAGATGATGGGATCACCGCTGCAGCTTGAGCATTTCGATGAATCACTTGCTCTTGGCTTGGTGTTAACTCTTCATCGTCGTCCGGGATATCTATACCTGTACAAACTATATGCCACAAGCTTAGGTTAAGCGAGATTAGATGCATTTTCATGTTTTGCCTCCACATAGAATAATTCTTGCCGTCAAAGAATGGGGCTTTTCCTAGAGGAATTGATAAATAATGGTTATTATTGGAATTCAAATGATCATAATTGAAAGGATATCGGGAGTAGTCAGTGTGACTATTCCCCTTCTTCTTTTCATCTTCGACCTTTAGTTTTCCTTTGGAGAGAGCTTTCTTCCTTAGGAGCGCTTTGAGTTCAAGTGTCTCCTCATCATCATCCTCGAAGTCTTGGGTGGCGTCGAGGAGCTTCTCCAACTTCTGAGCCTTTTCATCTTCAACCTTCTCTTGGTTGAGGCTCTTGTGCAAATCCTTCATGTCCGACATTTTCTCTTCAAGCGATTAGTCTCCTTATGAAGAGTCCTGCTCTGATACCAATTGTATATGGCCTAGGGGGGGGGGGGGGGGGGGTGAATAGGACTTTTTGAATTTTAGTCAGAACCTGCAACGCTCAGCAACTTGATCAAATACCGATAAATCGGACTAGTCTGGTAGTGTGCGGACTAGTTCAGTGCTTGCGGACTAGATCGATCAAATTTGATCGATGATCTCGATCCAAGTACTCTACACAATAGAAATTAAGATGTAACTAGAGTATGTTGCTTCAATTAAACTGAGGATATAACAAGGTAACCTTAGCTTCAAGTTTTGAGGTAATTTGAGTAAGATCGGTTAAACCCTAGATGCAATGAACAATAAGAACAAAGTGAAGACACAAGATTTTATACCCGTGGTTCGGTTCCCACGAAGGCAACCTACATCCACGTTGAGGAGCCCACGTAAGGACTGGGTCTTCACCAACCCTACCCTTGTAGAATCGCCATGGAGGCCAATTTTCTTCAACTAATCACAAAGATGTAAGAATAATAGTGTTCAAGGGACATTCTCGCAAGTCAAGGGCTCCCCAAGATTACAAATCAAAAGACCACCAAGACACACTTGTAAGATCTGCAATGAAACAACAAGAATGTGTGAGAGAATCAAACCCAAGAGCTCAAAACGTGAATAGTCGTGTCTCTCCTTTGATCTAAAGTTAATCCTCAAGGATTTGATCTTTCTTGCGTTGTATTGTGTGGAGAGACGTGTTTTCTAGGCTCTTGGAGGGTGTGACAGCGCAAGGGGTCGAGAGTGATCATAGTTGGGCCGTGCACCTCTATTTATACTAGGGTTTCCAAGGGTTACCGTTAGGGTTTTCAAAGTTCGGACTAGTCCGTGGTGGACTCCGGACTAGTCTGGTGTGCGGCGTGTGGAAAACTCTTAGTTTTCTTAATTATCGGACTTGTCCGTCCAGGGGCAGACTAGTCCATTTTAGTCTCTGGAAATGTTCAGACTAGTACGGCACATATCGGACTAGTCCGATGTGGTGAAACCCTTAGTGTATTAGGGACAAGTCCGCACTTGGAGGACTTGTCCAATTTTAGTCAGAAGGTTTTTCGGACTAATCTAGGCATATATCATACTTGTCCAATTTGGGTCAGAAGGATATCGGACTAGTTTGTGGTGATATCGAACTTGTCCGATTTCGTACAAAGCTATGAAGTGTTGAGGACTAGTCCGCACTAGGGAGTACTAGAACGATCTTAGTCAGAAAGATATCGGACTAGTCCGTGGTGATATCGGACTAGTTTGGTCTGTGTGAACCTGGACTACGCAGACAAGTCCGCACTGGGAGGACTTGTCCGATTCTGAACAGAAGGATTATCGGACTAGTCCGGGATATACCGGACTAGTCCGGATCTGTATGAATTTGTGCAGTGAGAGTGATTAACATTTGCTCGAGCTCTTGGGGCGTGTTTCTCCAACACACTCCATAAACAAAGATTATTCTATTCATCTCTTGAGCTCTTTCCAACTTGATTTCTCACTCTCGTTTCTTTTTGCGTTTTCTCCATGTTTTCATTAAAACCTGCGTTCATCTCCACAATTTGGTTAGGATCTCATTTGTTTGTCATAAATCAACCAAAACCCACAAAGGATGCCTAGATGCACTTTCAGTCACATGTCCCGTATCTCTGGAACTGTCTCCCTACCAAGGGTGGCTCTGGTGCTGCCACGTGCTCCGTAGCTCCGGACCTTCGGTGCTGCCATGCAACCTGCGACTCCAGACCTAACCTCCCCGCTGAGGAGAGGTCCGGTGCTGCCACACATCCCGCGGTTCCAGACCCAGCCTCCCCGCTAAGGAAAGGTCTGATGCTACCACGCGTCCCGAGGATCATGAAGACGACGTGTGCACTTAAGAAAGTATTAGTGCGTCATCAAGAACGCGACTTCAAGACACCATTAATGTGTCATCAAGACACATTAATACAACATGAAGACCTATGAAGACAATTAACGTGTCATCAGGACATGTTAGTGCACCATCAAGCGCCATTAATGTGTTGTTAAGGCATGTTAATACACTTTTATGACTAATTAACCCGGGGCCACCTGTCGAGCCCCAGTCATAATATAGCCTGTCGGCCCTTCACCTATAAAAGGACCAGACAACCACGACAGAAAGGGGAGGGCTCTCTCACACCTCGCTCATACAATACAACACAACCCTCGTGGATGTAGGGTATTACGCCTCCCGGCGGTCCGAACCACCTCAAAATCCTCCGTGTTCATCCAGCTCGTAGTTCCATGAAATTCTCCCCTCCATAAAAAAACCTTCGCAGGCTGCTCCTTAGCAGGTCCGGGGGAAGTCTCGCAAAAACACTTCGACGGTACGTATGGTCCATGGAGGCGCTGCTGTTGTGCTCTCATCAGTTACGGCAACGTGGGGATGCTGCAAAGATGAGGGCGATGAGGTGACGATTGTGATCGACTACTTCCTCTACACCGAAGCGCATCTATGTTGTACCATCTGATCCAATCTTTCATTATGCTACGCGTCTAGTGGTAACGATCCATGACTTCTTTACTCACATATTTTCAGATGATGAGGTATAGTAAATGCTATAGTAGAATATCGCATATTTCCCATTAATGGCAGTAGAGCCGACTTGCATAGTTATTGGTCTGGATCTTTTACATGTATGTGATATGTGTTGTTAGTAGATGCGATCTAGTGCAGTTATGTTCATGTGTTGAGTCTTTTGTTACACGGTTTTAAGGGTTGGAATTAGTTAGACTATATTGTGATCATGATTAGTTCGTGCTCCTCTGTTGTGTGTGCAACATGTTCCTATCGACTGGAATCACCATCAGGCTTAATCATATGCATAGCTATGTTTTGTCATGATAGAATAGCTTTTCTCAAAAAAGTTAAGTATGAGATGCCATTTACCAATAGCAGCACCTATGTAGTTTTGATCGTTGTGTGGTAGGTTTGCCAAAGCAAAATACCATCTGCTATCATCATGAATAGGGTGGATGTTGGACATTCACAAGCATAGTGTTTATTTACTCAACATAGCTATCAAAGCGGTTTTGGCCTTTATGGTATAGAATTTGGAGCCAGTGCATTGGATGTTACCCAACAAGCAAGTGTCATATAGAGATATGATTAACAAATTTCTAGATGTGAAGCCAAAGCTCGCTAGGACTTAGTGAATATTGATCTTGGATCACTATATGCCATTAGAAGGATGAATGTGTTAATATAGTGCAAGTTTCTTTTATTAAATTGATTAATATAAGATTGGTATATACTTAGTGTTGAAACCTTGTATATTTACTTTTTGTTGTAGATCATGGCTGCTAGTAACAATTCTTGTTTCAATTTGCGATATGTGCTTGAGAAGAAAAAGCTCCATGGAGCTAACTTTATTGGTTGGTACCGCAACATGAGAATTGTTCTCAGATGAAAGAAAATTGAGTATGTTCTTCAGCATCCATACCCTGATGACCCCACTCCCCTGATGTGAATGATGCAACTCGCGTAACTTATCAGAAGCACTGCGATGATGCACTTATAGTAAGTTGTGTCATGTGTTGACAGTCATTATATAACAATTTTGACCGTCAATATAACTCAATTATGTGAAGAAATAAATATTTCTTACACACACCACTTGTGAGGACCAGAGTCCCAACATTCTAGGAATCGGAATTGGGTGGTTCCATGCGATGCGGCATCCAACAACACAAAGAAAAAGGTACATCATATTACATAAAACAACATAATATTATACAAGCTTCATATTTTACAAATAATATACATTAAAATACACCACAGCGGAAGATAAGTTCATAGCTCCCGACACTCAAGTCTAAGCTATGCAAAAGTCATTCCGTTCAGCCCGCGAATGGAATCCCACTAGCAGCACACAAGTGAAACTCATGGCGGCGTGCAGGGTTCCCACTCGATCGTGTACCCCGACAGGGGCAACGCTTCACCGGTGAACCCTTCATCATATACGTCATCATCTGCAACAAAAACTTAAAATAGCAATCGTGAGCACGAAGGCTCAGCAAGACTTAATCGTCTCCACTGAGCATGGAACTCTATATGCAGGATAAACGTAATATAGGACAACAGTTTGCAATAAAAGACTCACCTAAATGTTAGTCCTTACTTTCAGCTTTTAGCAGCAAGTTAAGGCTTAATGAATCTGAAATTTAGTGAGCAATCTATTTTATAGCATACAAGTATCAATACATAACTATTATATAAAGCATGATTCATAATATTCAGCTCAAAATAATTAACTACTCACGACTCAGTGAACAAGCGGTACTCAATAACCGCGAGGGACGGCGACTCGATTCGATATACACCTGCAGGGATACCCCAATAGCACGACACATACACCCACACTCAGAGTTGAGAAGGCACACTCCACTAATGTTGTATGCGGCAAACTTTCACCCGCTACCTACATGCCGAACCGGTACCACAGCTACGAGCAGGAGGCCCCCGCACAGAGTACCACTTACCCGCTAGCACATTTACACCTTGCTGCTCTCAACCCGCACCTATAAGGTGGTTGGGTATGCCTCGACGCTAAGGTGGCGAAGTTACATCGGTTTACTGGGTCACATATATCCTGTATGCCTTCGGGACATTTAAACTTGCTCAACAGGACCGCACACGGATCAGTCCTTGACCAATACATGCACATCTACAGCTCACAGGGCCCTATGTCCTGCTGCTCCTACTCCATACCCGGTCTCATATTTAACCAAATGGTGAATCTCTCACTCGACCAATCCCGTGTGAACCCAAATCCTGAACTCACGAGTACATTCCAACTACTCGACTTCTAACAAAGAACTATAACACTAAGCATAGCATGGACACATCATGGACTTAGACATCTACCCTGCTCTTAGGGTGCTCTGGTCATGCAAGTGGAAAACTCCAAGAAAACCTAGACCAAATGCACAATACATTGTAAATCATAGAGTGTGATACAAATAAAATTTTAAAATGCCATTAAATACAAACCGAGGCTTGCCTGGATGTGAGACAGGGTTAAAGTTAGTCTCTGGGTTGATGACTTCCAGTGGCTCTGGGGTCTCCTCAAGATTGTCAACTATTCAATATGCAAAGAATATGCAAAGTGATTCAATAGTGATAATATAGCATACCTGAATGGAAACACAGTTAGATATATTAAATAATGACCACTGGTTCTAAAATTTTTACAGTGGACACTAGGTGATATGAGTGAGGTTCTGGCAAAAATTGGGATCAATTCAAGGAAGTCTCTGTTGTCTAAAATTCAATGTAGATAAACACTTCCAAGAATTTTCATGGGAATCTGGGAGTTTAACATGGCCAAAAGTTGGTGTTATGTTTAGAGGAGGTCAAGAGTGACTCAACAAAATTAGTTCATAATTTTCTAAGCATTTTACTGTGAGATATTGAATTTACAAGTTTGGACAATTTGACGAAAAGGTTTCTGGACATTTTGGAATTTTCAGGTACATACAGATTGGAAACACAATTTGGCTATTCAAATCAACTCAAATGGACCTGAAACTTTTACTGGGACCCAAGGGAATTATTTGGAATGATCTGGCCAAGATTCAGAATTTTTGAATGAAAGGAGCATCAGGAATTAATTCCAAAGGCGTTTTTATTCATGGAATTATTGAGGACAAATAAGGAATTTCATACAGACCAAGTGCACCACTTCAAAGTATAGATCACCCTGGTTCCAATAAAATTTATTTGACAATTTTTGGCCAACTATGCTAAGAGATATTGATTTTCAAAGTTGGAGCAAATTTCAAAATTAAAATCCAGTTGGAAAGTTTGAATTATTGGTTGGGCCCACGGGTTTAAAATCATCCAATCATATTTAAGACACATGGGGCCGCACCTCTTCAGGATGTAGCCACAATGGATCCCAGTGCCGCACCAGATCCGGGCTTGTGCACCCGTGGCTGACAGCCCGGCCCCACCGGGACTTCTTCTTCCTCACGCCCGACAGTGCAAGGAAGGCCAGCCGCCGGCGGCCTCATGCCAGCGCGCAGCATAGGGCACGGCGGCCCTTGAAACTTGATGATTCTTCTTTGAGGCTAAGTGCCTGGATGTGTAGAAGATAAAACTTCACGTCCACGAAGAATTGTTATACGTGGAAAGTGAATTTAATCGGAGACCTAGCTATGTTTTTACATGAAGCTCGTCGGAAGAAATGGAAATACGGGGGCTACGGTCCATGGCATGGGCTCAAATTTTACCAGCAGCCTGCATAGGCGAACCTTTTTGCTTCAAGGAGATGGGTGAGATAAGGCTTGTATCGACGGGTTGACAGTGGAGCAGAGGCGCAAGTGAAAAACAGGGAAACCGACGGCCGCGTTTGAGCTCGGGACTGCTTCGGGATAGCTCAGCTGCGCATGAAAATCATCACACAGTTGCGCAAGATGTTGATGAGTGAGGAGAGGCAAAGAAAACTGCTCAAAACCGATTGTACCTGATTGATTTTGGTCAGAAAATGAATAACATGGGGCTGCTCGAGTTTCTGGGTCAAGAACGGGAGCACAGCAAGCTGTTTCACCTCTGGTGTTTAGATGAGGACGAAAAGAGGCCAGGGACGTGTTGTATGCAGCTGGAGGCAAGCAGGGAAGCAAGCACCTCTGTGGCAAATGCATGCCATGCGGTGGCAAGCTGTGGAGATGCAGAGAAAACAGAGGATTCCATGACAGGTGGGTCCCACTGCTGCTCATCCTCATCTACTCTCTGGACAGTAAATTTACCTCACCAAGATTCATCTAACATTAATAGATATTTGTGGGAAGGCCAAATAGAATGTGGAGAATTTGATTCTAAATTCAAATTATTGATTTGACCAAGTTTCATTCGAATTCAAACTTGAAATTGAGTGGAATTCAATGTAGCCATTGAATTGAATAGTAAACTTGCTTCAAAAATTAAGAAAGTTTGTAGGGAGACTATTTGAAATATTTGGAATCCAATGGTCAACTCAAATCTTCATATTAAACTCATTTGAACAGTAGTTAAGTTTTTTTTTTGAATCCCCTCTTTTGGAGTTTGAATTACTTTGCTTTCCTCATTTCCTTTTTATTTATTTTTGTCATTCAAAAATTTCAGTCTTCTAACTGAAGTTTGCACTATGGAAATTAGGGCTTTTATATTTCTCACCCCTTAAAAGAATCTCATCCCGAGATTACAATGAAGAGACGAAAGTAGGAGAGAAACTACCGGATATGAGAAGTCAAGAAATCTGGATAGTTGGAGCGGAGATATTCCTTGGATTCCCATGTCGCTTCTTCAGCGGTATGGTTGCTCCACAACACTTTATAAAACCACAGTGTGCGGTTCCGCGTGGTTCGGGTCTTCTCATCGAGAATCTGAATCGGATGTTCGGAGTATGTCAGATCCGGTTGCAAATTGCTGATTTCATCCGGGTGGACTGCAGCTGAGAACTTTAGACATTTACGGAGCTGAGATAGGTGGAAAATGTCATGTATACCAGCAAGAGATGCCGCCAATTCCAATCTATAAGCCACAGGTCTGCACTTCTCCGTGATAGGAAACAGTCCGATAAACTGGGGAGCTAGCTTTCCTTTTACTCCAAATTGGTGAATTCCTTTCATTGGAGACACACAGAGGTATACGTGATCACCGACACTGAACTGCATCGGGCAATGCCGCTTGTACACATAATTCTTTTGTCAAGATTGAGCCAATCTCAAGTTCGCTTGAATGATCCGAACTTGTTCCTCGGATTCATTGACTAGATCAATCCCATTGTCGCTCTTTTGCCAGACTCACACCAATTTAGCGGGCTGCGTCATCTCCGGCCATAGAGAGCTTCATATGGTGCCATATTGACACTCGCTCGATAAACATTGTTGTATGAGAATTCCGCCAACAACAAATGATCATCCCAATTTTTACCGTGGTGGATGGCACACACGCGTAACATGTCTTCAAGTACTTGGTTCACCCGCTCAGTTTGTCCATCGGTCTACGGGTGATAGACGGAGCTTCTAATCAGCTTAGTACCCAACAAGACGTGCAGCTGCTCCCAAAAACGAGCAACGAACAGCAAACCTTGATTTGAAATAATTGCGCGAGGAATGCTATGTAGGCACATGATTCTTGATATGTACAACTCCGAATACTTCTTGGAATTGAATCTGACCTTTACCGGAATGAAGTGTGCTGATTCGGTTAGTCGGTCGACTATTACCAAAATCGAATCATGCTTCCGGAATGTGAGTGGCAATCCGACGATGAAATCCATATTCACATCCTCCTATTTCCATGTCGAAATATTCAGCGGTTGCAGCTCTCCCGCTTTCCTCATATGGTCAGCCTTCACTCGTCGACACGAATCATACTCGGATACGTACTTAGCAATCTTACGCTTCATCCGTGTCCACCAAAACATAGTCTTCAAGTCTTGATACATTTTATTACTGCCCGGATGAATAGAATATTTGGACAAGTGAGCCTCGTCTAAGATTTTCTTTCAAAGGTCCATGTCATAGGGCACTACAATCCGATTCTTGAACCATAGAGCACCATGTTCATCTCTTCGAAAGCACTTCATCTCACCATTGTCCATTCTCTTGAGTATTTGAGACATTCCCTTGTCCTTTTGAGCTTCAATAATCTCATCTCGAATTGTGGAAATGAGAGCAAGATTGTATAAAGCTCCATATGGAACCAAGTATAGACTCGGTTCATCCTATTCCATAGGTGTTGTTGAAGTGTTGCTATGACACTTTCCCCAAAACTACTAAAGCGTAGTCCACGGAGGTTCGTATTCGGATGGGGCATGCGTAAGATTATGAACGAGACGGTAACACATGGGATTTTTACGTGGTTCGGGCTGCTTGAGCGTAATACCCTACTCCACGGGGTGGTTGTTGATGAACTTGCGTAGTATGCGTGTGTGCTTTTGTTGGCTCGGTTCGAGTTGGCCTTGGTTGGACTTGGTTTCTACCGTGCAGCTCAGCCCTTTATATGCTAAGGGCTGGCCGTTACAGGGATTGCCTGGACCAACAAGTGGCCCCGGTGGTATTTAATCACCTAATACACGATTTACAAGTATTAAGTTTAATTAACAATGTGATAACGTCCCTTAATGGCGGCGTTACCGGTACTAAAGGTCCTATGGTTGTGTGTCATTAATGCTGAATTAATGACACATTAGTCAGGTCTTGTAAAGGTTGTTTTAATAGCCTATTGAATGTCCGTGCCATTGGAGATCCTATAGTCGTTGCTGGCTAAGCTCCGAAGGTACAACATGTGGCAGCTACGGAGCTTCCCTCTGCTGGGGGTAGGTTCGGAGCCACTCGACACGTGGCGGCACCAGAGCTTCCCTCTATTGGAGGTTAGGTTCGGGGTTGATAGACACGTGGCACGACCGGAGGTTCCATGTGAAGGGAGGTAGGTCCGGTCCCGCTGGACAAGTGGTAGTACCGGAGCTACCCAAATGAGGGATGCAGGCTCAGTGCTATTAGACGTGTGTTTCCTTTGGGGGTCTTCAACTCGAACGTAGGAACTCTTTGGCTTTTCTTGCGATATCGTGGGGTACCAGGTACGCAGGGTACCGACAGTGGCCCCTGGGCCCACCACTAGGAGAAACCCTCTGGGTGAAGTTTATCTACCAAAGGTGGGGCCATCTTCAATTCCCGCGATCCGGCTTCAAAGCTTCTTGGTGGGCGGTTGAGGCGATGACAAAGAGTTACGCCACCACCACGTGGCCCTTTTTCACTCGTCGCCTGGGATCCTAGCGTGCGGATCTCAATACGAAAAACGTATCGGTTCCAAGCGTAATATTTGTAGCCTGTAGGTGGCCGCCCTCGGGCTTCCAACTTCTCATCATGACAATGGTTCTCCTGGGGTAACTTTTTAAACAAAGTGGACCTGGGCCCCCTTGTCATCGACAAGGTCATCTGTGATTTGGGTCTGGAAGTAATTTCCATCCAAGCGTTGCGAAGGCTTACATAAGAAGGAAAGACTGTACGATTAGACGACTCTTTACGCCTTCATTCGAACTTGCGCTCAGAACCTCTCCACCTTTGCCTATCTTTTCCATCTTGTGCTCCGCTTTGCCGCAATGGAGTTGGGTCTTCCCCGTAATAAGATCAAGAAGGATGAAGATTTTGCGAGGGTGCGGACCTACATGGGGTGGTCCAGCGCCTCCTTAGACAACTCGATCCGCTTCGGCAAGCTTCCCTTCAAGAAGGAACGCGCTGGAGAGATCGTCTACTTCTCGGTGTATGCCATGTTGGTGTTGATTCTGCCTTTTTCAAGTTTCCTCTTGATGCGGCTGGACTTCTACGGGCTCCAACTTCTTCACCTCGGCCCTCACTCATTCTTGCTAGTAGCGACCTTTGTCCACTTCTGCGAGATGTGGGTGAGCGTGTCGCCAAGCATCGATCTCTTCTGGACCTTCTTCACAGTCCACACTATCGAAAAGGGGACTGAGTTGATCAGCTTCTACTACTTCGTGAAGCGTAAGAATTGTCCCTTCATGTACATGAAAACTTTCCCTTCAAGGAAGTGGGACAACTAGAAGAAGGGCTGGGTGTTCATCACGATGCATCATCACAACAGGCTGGAGTTGCCTACAAGCCTCCCCAATGTGAACACCGATGCTTGGAATGCAGCTCCGGAGTTGTCCGAAGCTTACAAGTCCATCCTGACAACAATCCAGCAATATGTGGAGGGTGGAATGACCCCTCAGATGGTCTTCGGTAACATCTGGTGAACAGGTGGGCTCCGTTTAACACAAGTGACTGGACCGCATGGGCTTTCAACAGTGAGATGGATCACAACAGGATCGAAGATGGTTTTTGGACTAACTTGGATGATGAGGCTTTGAAGCTCCATCTCCAAAAGCTTCAACACGGTGCCATCACCAAGGATGCTCTGACTCCACCAGTGGGCTTCCTCCCTCTAAATATGGTTTCTGAGTTCAGAAGGGAGCTCCAAAAGGGATGTCAGAACTGGACGACCTCGGCTTGGTGGAGAAGCGCAAGATATCTAGAGTGGCAATTCCTGGAGCTTCGGAAAGGGTGGCTCCCACTGCTCCAAGCCAGAAGGTTGACAACATAGGCAAGGGCAAGGGCAAGGAGATGGCTGAATCTTCCACCCGAAAGAGGAAGCTGAGACATGCTGATGGGAGCTCCCTCAGGTCGGCTCCATCTCCAGTAGCCTCTACCCCCCGGCCAAGCAGAGCTTCGGTGGCCAAGCTTTCTTCGGAGCCGACGTCCGCGAGGGGAACTAACTCTGGCAAGGCGACCCCGACTCCAATGCCAGTTGTGGGCTCCATGTCTCGAGGTCCTTCCCAGCCGAGGGAGGTCCCAGCTGAGGTGACTCCATTCCCCGTGGCAAGCTCCCGACCAAAGTCTGGGGTCTTTGCCTCACCAGGTCCGGTGGTCTCTGACTCCGGGCCACAAAAGAAGAAGTTTCGCAGCGACTGGAGTGGAAGCTTTCCAAGGTAAGCATTGTCTTCTCACCTTGAGTTGCTATTTTTATCTTTTGCATGTTTTGAACTTTTTGATCTTTTGCTTCCAGGGTGTCAAAGAAGAACACTGAAGCTCCAACCCCTACTGCAGCAATGGAGCTGTGCAAACAGAGGCTTCTGCTTCGGCCCCTGCGTCCCTCCATGTGGTGGCTGAAGACACGGCAACTCCGACTCCAGCTGTCATGGATCTGAATCTAGTGACAATGCCAGAAGCTCCCGTGGTAGTGCCAGACCACAGGGGAGAGACTCGTGAGGAAGCGCCGGCTGTTTCTGAGCTGGTGACTGAGGATCTGGTATCGGAGCCAGAGACAGCAGAAGCTCCAACACCTGAACCAAAGGTAACTGAAGCTCGGACATATGAGCCGAAGTAGTTGAAGCTCCGACACCTTAGCCGGAGGTATTTAAAGTTCCAACACCTGAGTCGTAGGTGGTGGGGGCTCCAGATGAAGCTACTTTGCTAGCCCCAGAGGTGATTACTTTGCTAGCCCCGAATTGGAGCACTCAGAGGAGGCGGCTACGAATCCTCCACCCACCGAGCCAACAATCAAAGATCTGACAGTGGGACCTTCCTCATCAGCGCCGAGTGCAGTGGAGATGGAGGAGCTTCCATCGATTGGTCCACCTGACATGGAGTTGCTGGAGAGGGAGCTGTCACCTTGGGGCCCCTCAGTCACCATGGAAGACCCGCTCGAGCCGGCGGAAGAGGTCCAGACTGGTCTGAAGCCAATTCCTTTGGCATTGCCTTTAGATAATGTCTGCTCCAGTCTCCACCAAGTCCAGCTCACCTTCAACTACGAAAGCAAGACTCTCGAAGAAGAGCACAACACCTTGAGGTGTTGGCGCAATAGGATTCATTTTGAGATGAAGCTGACGCAATCAAAGCTCGCAGACTAGCGGGAATGGGTAGAGAAGGAGAAGGCCCGTCTGCTGCAGTTGGACCGCCTATTGAATGAGCGGGAGGCTGCCATCAAGGCCCTCAAGGAGAGGACTTGGAAGATTCTTGAGCACGCTAAGGAGACCAACAAGGCTGCTGATAACCGTCAGGATAGCCTCAATGAACTGAATGAAGTACTCCTAAAGCGCAGAGAAGCTCCCGATAAAAAGGAGGACAAACTCCTAGAGAAAGAGGAGGACCTCTTGAAGAGGGAGGAGGAGCTCGCCTCGAGGCTGTCGCTGGGTTAGCAGAGTTTGGGTGAACGCACCAAACAATTTGAACAGAAGTGCGTTCAAGAGAAAGAAAGGATTTGGCAGGTGGGACAAGAAATCTCCAAAAGAGAGACTGTTGTCTCCACCAGAGAGGAGAGGGTGAAGGGCAGAGAGAACGACCTGGCGGACCGCCAGAACCACATTTACCTCTGGGAGATGGAGCTTGCTAATCGAGAAAAGCATGTGCCGAAAGGATCAAGCAACATGCTAAGGAGATCTAGCGCCTCGCCCGGGAGAGTTTGGAGCTTGCGACCACCAGAAGGTCATTGGAGGAACTTAGGAGCTCGATGGCAACTGAGTCTCAGCAAGTCTGGGACTTCCTGGGGCATACTAACAAAGCTTTGATGCCGCTTGGCTTCAGTTTGGTACGTCCGGCTAACCTAGAGCCAGAGCTGGACAAGGCGCTGGTGGCGTTGAGATCTGCCGGCAACAAGCTAGATGCAATGGGTGACGTCATCGTTGACCAACTAGAGACAGAGGGTAAGTCTCTTGCCGAGAACATCGCTGAATATGTGCTGACGTGTTTCAAAAGCCGAGACCCCCATATTTCTCTTGATCCAGTAGTCGAAGGACCCATTCCTCAAGAGGAAGATGCCGCCAGGGCCAGCCTTCAACAAGCTACCTAGAAAGTTGCCTCGTTCTTCCATAGGACCTCCAATAGCTAGGGCTTTTTTCTTCTGCCTTCACTTGTAATCCTCATTTTGTATGAATTAAATCCAATCTTTTGAATGAATGAATTCCATTTTGTATATCTTCAATGCATTACCCTTTGTATTGTTGGCCCCCTGGTAGATGTACACAATTTGATTGCGAACATGTACCAAAAGGATTTGACAATGTCTTGATGACTTCAATTCTCGCTCTTAGCCGAAACGATAGCTACGTTTTCCAAGTTTACCTCCGACATCTGCAGGGACCCTTTGTTACATCGACGGCGGGCCCCCTGGGAGTTGTCCGAGCTAGGTAGGTCCGACAGCACCCTCTGCCAATGCTTAGAAACATCAACGGTGGGACCCCTGGGGGTTGTCGAAGCTTGGTCAGTCCGACGGCGCCCACGGCCAATGTGTAAAACATCGACGACGGGCTCCCTGGGATCGTCGGAGCTTCCTTCAATGGTGTCCACTGTTAATGCATAATACGTCGATGGCGGACCCCCTTGGGTTGATTTCTCCATCTTCGTTTAGATCACCATTAATTCTTCACATCGACGATGGTCCCCCCTGGGAGTTGTCGAAGCTTGACAGATCCAACGGCGCCCACTTTCAACGTATGAAACGTCGATGGCGGGCCCCCTGGGGTTTGTCAGAGCATAACAGCTCTAGCATTGTCCACCATCGTCATGAGTTTCTCTTTTTTTCTGCGCATAAAAGACAAGAAAACAGTAAAATTCGTCCACTCGTCTATAACTTGTTTGCGGCTTATTGTTCTTATTTGAATTTTAGATCCGAAGGAATTCAACATGATAACAAGTATATTAATGCAATATCTTTAGGTCTGATTTCCTTCTGGATCTGCCCTACTGAGACCTACCGGATTGTAGGTAGAGTGGCGTACATAGGGTGCTTGACCAGTCTAAGTCGATAGCATACTCCAGACCTTTCATTAGCTTTGGTTTTCAGGCGAGTAGACCATTTAGCAATGCTAATATCCGAAAGAAGATCAACAATATAACTTGTATACGAAACAAATAACCCGGACTAAATCTCAAAAAGAATTGCACAACTTTGTTATATATGAGAAGGAAAAGATAATAAAAGGAAGGAGCCTGCACAAAATTAATGCACGTGGAATCTTCTTTCACACAAAAATGTCTTTCATTATAGGTCCGAATAACAAGGGAGACAAGGACACACTTAGAGTACGGAACCAGGCTAAGTGTGATGTTCATCTTGTTCTAACCTAGGGTAGATAAGCTAGACTTAAAGTACAAGGACCAAGTTAAGTGTGCTCCAACTATCCAGACCCTCCCGGAGGGGTCCGAATGTTCTTCTTGAAGACCTACCCAACCCTGTCCATAGACTCTATAATTTACATTATGTGTAAATGCGGACTCACCTCCGTGAAACTAAGCATAAAACTTACGGAGGTGCTCGATGTTCCATGGATTGGGAAGTGGGGTCCCATCCTCTGTTGCCAAGCGAACGCATCCGGGGTGGGAAACTTTGATAACTCGAAAGGGACCTTCCCAGCCTTGCGAGATTTTGTTCATCCCTTCTCGAGTCAGTATTCTCCGCAGCACCAGATCGCCTTCTTCGAGTTGTCGGTTGCGCACAAACCTTTGATGATAGCGCTGGAGCGCCTGGCGGTATCGTGCATTCTGAACAGCTGCTTGGCACCTTCACTCGTCGACGAGGTCTAGGTCTTCACGCTGAAGCTTGTCCTACACGGCATCATCGAAGGTCCGGACCCAGAGTGACCTTATGGTGATCTCTGGAGGAAGGACCGCTTCAGCTCCATACACCAGGAAGAAGGGTGTCTCTCCAGTTGACCGGTTAGGTGTTGTCCTGCTCGCCCACAGTGCAGACGAAAGCTCTTCTATCCAGTTGGCTCCGTGTTTCTTCAGGCACTCATATGTGTGTGTCTTGAGTCCTTTTAGTATCTCTGCATTGGCTCTCTCGGCTTGGCAATTACTTGCCGAGTGAGCTACTGATGTGTCGTTGAATTGTATGATGAGGTCTTCTCAATATTCTTGGAATGCTGCACTTGTGAATTGTGTTCTGTTTTCAATTATGACTATGTTCGGAACTCCAAATCTGCATACTATGGACTTCAAGAACTTGATAGAAGATTGCTTGTTAATTGTCACAACTTGTGTACCTTATGGCCACTTAGTGAACTTGTTGATGGCGACGTATTGGAACCTGTAACCTTCAACGGCTTTTGGGAAAGGTCCCAAATTGTCCATCCCCCACACAGTGAATGGCCATGTAGGAGGTATCATTTGCAGTGACTGAGCCGGTGTGTGAATTTGTTTCGCGTGGAACTGGCACACTTCTCACTTTTTTACCAGCTCAACTGCATCTTGGAGTGCTATAGGCCAGTAAAAGCCATGCTAGATGGCATTACCAACCAACGTGCGGGAAGATGTGTGGTTCCCACACTCGCCTCCATGGATTTCCACGAGGAGCTCGTGGCCTTCTTCCCGGGTAATGCACCGCATTTGAATGCCGTTGGCACGCGCACTTATGAGCGCCTTAAGAAACACGGTGCCAACTGGATAGAGGAGCTTCCGTCCGCATTGTGGGTGAGCAGGACAACGCCTAACCATTCAACTGGAGAGACTCCCTACTTCCTAGTGTATGGAGCTGAAGCAGTCCTTCCTCCGGAAATCACCATGGGGTCACTCTGGGTCCAGACCATCGATGAAGCCGCGCAGGATCAGCTCCAGCATGAAGACCTTGACCTCATCAACGACGGTAGGTGCGAAGCAGCTGTTCGAAATGCACGTGATCGCCAGGCACTCTGGCGCCATGATCAAAGGCATGTGCACAACCAACAACTCGAATAAGGCAATCTGGTGCTGCGGAGAATACTAACTCGTGAAGGGATGAACAAACTTTCCCCCAGCTGAGAAGGTCTCTTCTGAGTGATCAAAGTATCTAGTCCTGGATGCGTTTGCTTGGCAACTAAGGATGAGACCCCGCTTCCAAATCCTTGGAACATCGAGCACCTCCATAAGTTTTACGCTTAGTTTCACAGAGGTGAGTCTGTAGTTAAACACAATGTAAGTTATAAAGTCTATATACAGAGTCGGGTAGGTCCTCCGGGAGAACATCCAGACCCCTCCGGGAGGGTCTGAGAAGTTCAAGCAACATTTAACTCGGTCCCTGTACTGAAAGTGTGGCTTACCTACCATAGGTTAGAGCAAGATGTATAGCACACTTAGCCTGGTTCCGTACCCTAGGTGTGTCCTTGTCTCCCCTGTAGTTCAGACCTATAATAAAAGACATTGTTGTATGAAAGCAAACTCCGTGTGCATTAATTTTGTACAGGCTCATTTTCTTTTATTATCCTTTTCCTTCTTGTCTATAACGAAGTTTTGCAATTCTTTTTGAGCTTTAATCCAAAGTTATTGTAACATCATCATTTTCATGCATCATGCATGGCATAAGTTCATATTCATGTTTAACATTAATCCACATAAAAAGAAATAAGTTTAAAATGAAATTAGAGTAAAATCGCACTTAAGAATTCTGGGAAGTGCGGACTAGTCTGATTTTGGTGCGGACTAGTCCGATTTCTCTCTGACCTTGCTCGGACATATTCGTTCTAGTGCGGACTATTCTTGATTTTGCCTCTGTATAGTTTCGGACTTGTGTGGTCCATTGCGGACTAGTCCGTGTTCCAGGAATCCTTGAAATTTTGCTAAGTCCCTGGACTTCTCCGGTATTCCAGCGGACTTGTCCATTTTTCCTCTGACTAAAATTAGACTTGTCTGGTTTTGGCCAGACGTGTCTGATTTTCCTCTGACCCGGTTCGGACTTGTCCGATATAATCCGGACTTGTCCGTTTTTGCCTCTGTCAATCTTCAGACTAGTCTGGCCTTTTTCAGACTTGTCCACTAAATCGCGATTCCAAGTTGATTTTTTGTTTCACAATGTGCTTTTGGGTTTTACCTTAAGTGGGCCTAAGGACATCGTGTCTAACCCTTTTTGGATCCCAGGTGGGACCCCGAACCCGCCTCAACCCTCCCCAAACTCGAATTCCATCAAACCCTAGCCCTCCACCTCTATATAAACAACCCCACCCCTTGACTTTGCATCCTTTTGCCTCAATTGAAGACAACGAAACCCAAGTTCATGGGAGCCGCCACCAAGGAGGAGTAGGAGATCCCGATCAAGAAGAAGAGGAGGAGGAAACATAAGAGGATCAAGATCTCCATCAAGTTTTCATTTTTCATCAACAATCCACCATCAAATTCTTCATCAACCCTAGATTGTCTAGATCCAAGTGTTGCCTCGAAGATCCTTGATTCATTGGAGTTATAAACACTTGGTATACCTTCTAATTCCTTTTTCTCCTGTGAATTCAACCCCAATTCTCCAAATTAACGTCGATCTAGAAAACCCTAGTTTGTTGTTCCTGCGATGGGCAGACTAGTCCAGTCCCAAGAGGACTAGTATGATTCTGCAATCTGTTTTATGCTAAATTAAATCTAAATTAATTTGAATCAATTCCAAACATGTCCAAACTTGTTAAAACCTATTATAACTAGTTAGTAAACATTATTAACAACTCATTAACTAGTTTTTCTTTACAATTGCATTCATCATGCATGTCATAGCATATTGAGTAACATATGTGCACTTTTTGATTGTATTTCTTGTCTTGTATGTTTATTGAATGGTTTAGACGGATTTGCGCTAGAGATTGATGCGGAGGATCTCCAACACCAATAATTTGAAGTCTTTGATCCAAACCCAACCCAAGATCAAGGCAAGTGTCCTTGAACATATTGATCCCGTTTCGACAATAAATGTTTTGTTTTCAAAACTGCATGCTTGTGTCAATTTGATGGGAATCCTATCATAGGAAGTTTACTAGCTCTGTTTAACAACCCTTGTCAGGTGGAATACATGGTAGAGAGTTGGAAGGGCTTTTTACCTTTTTTGCTTCGCTTAATTAATTGGGATGGGAAAACAACTATACTATTTAATTATGCATTAATGAGATTATTGTTAATATGAACTGGTCAATATGATATGGTAATGGGAGATCTAAGCAAGCATGGTATGTGGATTGAGTTGGATGCCATGGTGGTTGCTTTCTTTATATCTAAGGACCGGTTCATGAGAGAATAAGCCAGGACTACAGTGCCACCAACGTAGATGATTAATTAGGGTATTGCTAGTATTGCATTGATCATCTGGCGCTCTGGGAAGGGGAGTCGGATTGGTTTGGATATGGTTGGTAGGACTCCTTGGGATTTGAATGGCACAAGAGGGGGCCCTTGGTTATAGATGTGCTCAATTAGAGACATCGCCACCAGTGAAACCTCAGTGGGTCTGTACATACTAGTAGTCCCTTTGTAAAGGCTATTTTGTGATCTCTTGGCCATACACATATGTTAGTGTTTTGGCATAATGGAGGTTTCCATTAGTCGCCGACGGGTGATGAAATCACAAACACATGAGTAAAGTGGTACAAACTCTACAGAGTATTAAAATTATCATGATAGTCGTGCTTCCGGTTAAGAGCACTTGGACAACTTTCATGATTAGAGGAAACTTGGGATTCGGGATGGTTATGGTTTGGTACTGGTTATGGTATTATGGTTTATGGCAATGAATATGGTTAATGGTAATGAGAAATCTGGTATATAGATGATGGTATTGAAATATGGACTGGTGTTGTGAGAACTATATGAATTATGATGGGTTTACTTCACATACATATAATATACTGCTTTTCAAATGTTTTAATGTAGTTTTCAGCACATAGCCTTTATTATATTCGTCATTGAATCAGCTACATGTCATACTTTCCACACTTGCTGAGTACAACATGTACTCACCCTTGCCCCGCCAATAGTTGCAGGTCAGATTTTGGAGTATAACGATGATAATACAGAGTTCTAGGCCGTGTCTGCCGTCAGCTTTGCCTGTGGTGTCGATTGGAGCTTCTCTATACCCTATTTGCTTAGCTGCTTAGTTTGCTTATTTTGTTTATTTCTGCTGCATTAGTTCAACTTGTCATTAATATTCATTAGAGCTTGTATTCGAGGATATTATGAATTCTGCAATAAAAGTGCTTTATTAATTTTGTTCTGTGGTAATTTTCTAAATATCCTTTTGTGAATGCACTTGTGTATCTGTGTTGAACGTCCTGGGCACTCATATGCGTTTACTTGGTTCATTTTCGGAACTAGGTGTCACAATTATTCATATGTTATACAAGTTATATTGTCAATTTTTTTGGATCTTAGCATTGTTGGATGGTCTACTCGCCTGAACGCCAAAGCTAATGTTAGGTCCGGAGTGCGCTATCGCCTTAGTCTGGTCAAGCACCATAAGTACGCCACTCTACCTACATTCTGGCAGGCCTCAGTAGGGCGGGTCCAGAAGGCATTTGGATCATGAGAGATTACATCAATACACTTGTTATCATATTGAGTTCATTCGGATCTAAATTTCAAATAAGAACAATAAGTCGCAAAAGAGTTATAGACAAGAGGACACACTTTCTGATTTTCTTGTATTTAATGCGTAGTAAAAACGAAAAACTCATGGGATGGTGGAGGATGCCAGAGCTACTATGCTCCGCCATCCCCCAATTGGGCCCACCATTGACGTTTCGGATGTTAAAGGTGAGCGCTGTCGGAGCTGACAAAGTTCTGACGACTCCCATGGGGGTTTGCCATCAACGTGAAGAATAATGATGATTCAAGCGAAGATGGTGAAGAAATCACCCCGAGGGGATTCGCTATCGATGTATTCTACGTTGATGGTGGATATCGTCGAAGTCGGGAAGCACCAACGATCCCAGGCAGCCCGCCGTCGATGTTTCTACAGTTCACTGTGGGTGTTGTTGAAGCTACCAAGCTCCAACACCCCAGGGGGCCCGCCATCAACGTTTCTACGCATTAACAGTGGGTGCCGTCAAATCTATTAAGCTTTGACAACCCCAGGGGGCCCGCCGTTGACGTTCTACGCGTTGACAGTGGGTACCATTAAAGATACCAAGCTCCGACAACCCCAGGGGGCCCGCCGTTGACGTTCTACGCGTTAGCAATGGGTGCCATCGAAGCTACCAAACTCCGACAACCCTAGGGGGCCCACCGTCAATGTTTTATGTGTTGGCAGTGGGTGCCGTCGAAGCTACCAAGCTACAACAACTCACAGGGGGCCCGCCGTCAATGCAAAAAGGGTCCCTGGAGGTGTCGGAGGTAAACTTCGGACCTAAATGCTAAACGTGTTGGCTACAAGTTCGAAGTGTTGAAGTCATCAACACATTGTCAAAACCTTTTGGTACATGTTCGCAATCAAAATTGTGTATATCTACCAGGGGGCCAATAAGATAAAGGACAATGCATTGAAGACAAACACAAAATGGAATTCATTCATTTGAGAAGATTGGATTTCATTCATCGGAGGGGCTGGATTACAAAATGAGGATTAAAGTAAAAGGCAAAAGGAAAAGGTCCTAGCTACTTGAGGTTCTAAGTCCTGTGGAAAAATGAGGCAACCTTCTCGGTAGCTTCTTGGACGCTGGCCCTGGCAGCATCCTACTCTTCGACAATGGGTCCTTCGAACACCGAATCTAGATAAAGTTGAGGATCTCGGCTCTTGTAACATGCCAGAACATATTTGGGGACGTTCTTAGCACAAGACTTCCCCTCCGTCTCCATTTGCTCGACGATGATGTCACCCATCACGTCAAGTTTGATGCCAGCAGAGCTAAGTGCCAACAGCACCTGGTCCAGCTCTGGTGCTGGTTTCTTCGGACGTACCAGACATAAGCTAAGTGGTGCCAGAGCATCATTGGCTCATCCCAAAAAATTCCACACCTGATGGAACTCATATGGCCTCGAGCTCCGCAGCTCCTCCAGTGACCTTCTGGCCGCCACAAGCTCTGAATCGTCCCGGGCGAGGTGCTCGACCTCTTTGGTATGCTGCTAAATGCTTTCATCCACTTGCCTTTCGCGTTTAGCGAGATTCGTCTTCCGGAGGTGGATGCGGTTCTGCCGTTCGGTCAGGTCCTTCTCCCTGCCTCTCACCTTTCTCTCTCTTGTGGCAACATCAACTTCTCTTTTGGAGAGCTCTTGCCGCAGCTTCCAGTGCTTCTCCTCCTCCTATTTGCATCGCTTATCAAGTTTCTTGGTGCGGTCTGCCAAGTTTTGCTCTCCCAGAGACAGTCTCTAGGAGAGCTCCTCCTCTCTTTTCAAAATATCCTCCAACATCTCTAGGAGCTTCTCTTCCCTCTCACCGAGGTCCCTTCGGCGCTTTAGGAGAATAACGTTCAACGTGTTGAGGTTGTCTTGACGTTCGTCAGCAGCATCATTGCTCTTTATGGCATGCTCGAGAATTTCCCAAGATTTAGTGTCGAGGGCTCTGATGGAGGCCTCCCTCTCCTCCAGCAACTGGCACCAATATTCCATCCAAGCCTTCTACTTCACGACCCACTCCCGTTGGTCAGCAAGCCTTGTATGCGCAAGCTTGGTTTCGAAATGAAGTATGTTGCGCTAACACCTTAAGGTGTGACACTCTTCTTTGAGGACCCTGCTGTCGTGGTCGAAGGCAAGCTGGACTTGACAGAGACTAGAGCAGGTGTTGTCGATAGACAACGCCAAAAGAATAGGCTCCGGACCTGCCGGGGTCTTCTCCACCGGCTGCAAGGGGTCTTCAAGCACAAAAACTGGGTCCCACGCCACAAGCTTGGTCCCCTGTAGTCCTGCGGCACTAGGGCCGCCCCCTGGAAGCTCTTTTGATTCTACCGATGCTGAGGAGGGTCCCACTGAGGGAACATCAACCTCTAGGGCTAACGCCAAAGGTCCCCCTGTCGAATCTTCTACTGTTGGCTCTGTGGGTAGAGGGTCCACCGCCGACTTGTCTGAGTGCTCTGGCTCGAGCATGGGTGCCTCCAAAGTAATCGCCTCCGGGGCGGACGTTGGAGCTTCGTCCAGAGCCCCCACCATCGCCGACCTAGGCGCCGACACTTCCACTGCATCTGTCTTAGGTGCCGGAGCTTCAATAATCTCCAGCACAGAGGCCGAAACATTGGGCACCTCCGACTCAACCGCCGGATCTTCAACAACTTCCGGCACACGCGCCAGAGCTTCAGTTACCCCCGGCTCAAATGCCAGAGCTTCCGCCATTTTCGTCTCGTGCATTGGAGCTTCAGTCGCTGGCGCTGCAGCTGCTGGCACATTTTCATCAACTTCTCCCCTGTGGTCTGGCGCTACCACGGGAGTTTCTAGCGTCTCCTCTAGATCCAAGTCCATGACAGCTTGTGCCAGAGCTGCCGTGTCTTCTTCCACCACTTGGAGAGGCACTAGGGTTGAAGCCGGAGCTTCCGCACGCTCAGCATCAGTCGTTGTAGTAGAAGCTGAAGCCTCGGACTTCTTTCGTGACACCCTGGAAGCAACAGACCAGGAAAAAATAAAGACACAATAAAGACAAAATTAGCACCTCAAGGTGAGATTACAATGCTTACGTGGGGATGCTACCGCCCCAGTCATCGCGAAATTTCTTCTTAAGGCCCGTAGTCAGAGCCCACCAGACCCGGTGAGGCAAAAACCTCGGACCTCGGTCGGGTGCTAGCCGCCGCAGTTGGAGTCTCCTCAGCTTGGACCTCTGCTGGCTGGGAAGGACCACCGGACCTAGAGCCCGTAGCAGGCACCGAAGCTAAAGTTGATTTGTAGGAGATTGCACTCCTCGAGGATGTCAGCACCAAAAGATGCATGGCCTCCAAAGATCTGCTTCGCCGAGGAGAAGGGGTTGTTGAAGTCGGAGCTGACTTGATGTAGCTCCCATCATCATGCCTCAACTTCCTCTTCCGGCTAGAAGATTCGGATGGCTCCTTGCCATTGACCTTGTAAGCGTCATCAACATTCTGGTTTGGAGCAGTGGGGTCCACCCTCTATGAAGCCTCTGGGATTGCAACCCCGGAGGTACTACGCCTCTCCACCACACCGAGGTCGTCCAACCCTAGCATCCTCCTCCGGAGCTCCCTACTAATATCTGGAACCATTTTCAGAGGAAGGAAGCCGGCGAAGCTAAGGCATCACAGGAGATAACCCCATTCTGAAATTTCTTGAGATGAAGATTCAAAACTTCATCATCCAAGTTGGTATTCAAATTGACTTCAATTCGGTTATGATCCATCACACTATTCAAAGCCCATGCAGGCCAGCCCTAGTCTTTAGCGAAGCCACCTGTTCACAAAGAAATTGTCGAAGACCATCCGAGGGGTCACTCCTACCTCTACGCATTCTCGAATCCTTTCTAGGAAGGTCTTGTACACTTCTGACAGCTTCGGAACTACATTCTAGGCGTCGGTGTAGACATTGGGAAGGCCATTGGGCAGCTCCAGCCTCTCGTACCCAGTCTTTCTTCCCGTCATCCCACTTGCCGGAGGGGAAGGCCTTGAAGTACTTGAAGGGTCAATTCTTACACTTCACGAAGTAGTAGAAGCCAATCAACTCTGTCCCCTTCCCGGTGGTGTGGACCGTGAAGAAGGTCCGGAACAGCTCAATGCATGGAGGCACGCCCCACCCACATCTCGCAAAAGTGGACGAAGTTCACAGCCAGCAAGAGGGAGTGGGGGCCAAGGAGATGAAGTTGGAGGCCATAGAAATCCAGCAGCACCAAGAGAAAGGTTGAAAAAGGTGGGATTAGACCCACTATAGCATACGCTGAGAAGTAGACCATCTCTCCGGTGCGCTTTTTCTTGAAGGGGAGCTTGACGAAGCGAGATGTCGCGGTTGCAGGAATTGCTGGACCACCCCATGTAGGTCCGGTCCCTCGACTGTAGGATCGAAGAGCACGTTAGAATCTATCAGAGGGGGGTGAATGGTATATTAAAACTTTTTAGCGGAAGCAACAAAAAACCCCTCGTCAGAAAACTGATTTGTTAAAGAAATAGTGTGTGCAACTAATATAAACGTGTTCAACTGTGACAAAATTAGTATATCTTATAGAGAATCAAGTCACGATGTTGATACAACAAGAATAACTCAAATTTGTCGAGAGAAACTCAAGTTACGATCAAAAGTTCGAACAAAGGTCTATCTGTCCTACCCGAGAAAACAGCTTTGGAACAATGCAATGAAATTCGTGTAGATCAGAAGCCACAAGTCCAATGACACTGAAATTTCTACAGATGATAGAAAATCAAGTTGTGAAGACAACCCAAAAAGAATCACGTCAATCGGATCCGTGAACTCGAGTTATGATAAAACCACCGACGAAAGGTAGTGCTGTGCACTCGACGAGTAAAACTTGTCTGGAACATGTCGGACAAACAAGGCACTAAAATTCCTTTCAAATACGAATTTAATTAAATAGAACACAAGAGGAACAGCCCGAAAATTGTCATCAATGAGTTCTAGCCTCCCTTGCTTTTATAAATGGCCACGAGGCTAACCCAACCACAACTAGGACTCTAATCCTATCCAAATCATGAATCGTAAGTTTCCATAACTGCTCAAGACTCTTCTATACGCAAATCGAAGCATTCTCAAGACTTCCTAACAAACTCAGGAACATATCCCACATTCCTAAACCAAATCAACTTCGTGTCCCACACAAAAACTACCATAACTAACTCGATACTTTCCATATCGAGTCATAACTGACTCCGCCGCAGCCGAAGTCATCAAACGATATGATTCTTCCAACCAGATCTTTCCTTCCTTAACCCGTCTTTAGAACCATGTTGCCACTTCATGCACCGCATGCATACGTGCGAACACCTTCCTTCAATGTTCAGTAACCTTCATATGCACTGCCCTTGATTCAGTCATCTTGCGCAACCTCCTGACCCGCTCAACTACAATTCCTCCTGAACTTGGTTGTTGGAACCTCATATCCTCTTTGAGACAAGTCCAGAGGATCCTGTCACCAGCCATGACATGAACTCAAGCAACACCTGCACATGAACAAACAACCAATCCATATGAGCCCAAGTCCGCGACTTGACTCAAATTACTTCCGAACACAACACCTTGCGTGAGCACCTCATATAAGCATGTTGCAAAACCACAGTAAAACGATATCAGCCATATCAACCAAAACGCATCAAAAACTTAGCAAATGAATACTAAGTAATCTTTCCAACAATGTAAAGTAAGTTCAAAACATTTCACAGTAAAAGCAGGAACATTGCGATCAAGCTCCGAACCTTGCCAAAGCTGACCAAAGATTGAGCTGGAGCTTACCAAAGCTAGTAGAACCTAGCGCCGGAGCTTACCAAAGCTAGTACAACCTAGCGCCGGAGCTTGCCAAAGCTAGTCAGAACGAGTCAACCCAAAAGTCAGAGCTAGAAAAACATGTCCGAGCTAACCAACATAAGTTGAACCTAGCAAAACATATCAGAGCTTAACAAAGACATGCCACAGCTATCAAAGACATGCCAGAGCTAAAGACAAAGCTCACCAGAGCTACCCAAAAACATGTTGGAACTTGACAAAGCAAGTCGGACCTATTGTCGGACCTTGTGAAAGCTCGGAGCTAGAGTCGGACCTTGCTAAAAAGGGTGTTTTGGCAGTATTTTTGAACTTATACCATCAAAGCCAATGTATTCAGTACAAGCCAATGTATTCAGCACACATAGGTCTCACAATCCCCCCCTTGATGAATGCATTGGCAACACCACTTAAAATCCGAACATTGGCTTATTCACATTAAAAATTTTGAAAAATTCCCCCCCTTTGGTAACACCACATAAACATTTTTTCTTTTGAGAAAAATTCTGCCAAAAACACTTGTGAATATGTGCAATGTGTAATCAATTTCTCCCCCTTGCATACTTCTTTTAAAAAATTCACATATTTTCTCTCCCCCTTTGACAATGTATTCAGCAAGGTTCAAAAGATAAATTTCAAATGTTATGAGCATATTATAACATATACATATAAACAAAGCTCATCCAAGTCATACTATCAAGTAACTTACACTATCACAACAATGAGATACATAAAGTAGTGTAAGACATGCTAGAGATCAAATGTAATTTTCAATTTAAGCAAGTCATGATCTCACAAACATAACTGTTTCAAGACCTAAAAGCATGACACTTGTTGCTACAATTTTATTAACTTTTAAGAACAAATTTTGATCATATGACATTTGCAAGAGATCATATGCCGCATCTTCCTTATTCTAACCAACCAAGCCAAGCCTGTGTCTTTTGACAATCAGAAGCTTAAGGTCATGGTTTTAGTCATACACAACACTTTTGAAGTTCATATCTAAGTGCAATGATAAGCCATCTCAGAAGAAGAAGTGCGATGCATGCATATTCTCTTGATCTTTTCTCAATTTTTCATTTGATCATAAAATCTCAACATGTGGATAGTTGATTGATTAATTTTTCATGGTTAAAAGAACTTGTGAGCATGCAACAAGTTCAAAACAGCCAGAAAGTTCGATCATGACCAGATTCAGTGGAAGTAATTATTCCAATTATTAGTTATACCAAAAACTACAAAATGTATAACATGAGTAATGTAGTAAGAACTTTCAGCATGTAAAAGAAATCACAAATCATATAGTATGAAATATTATGATCATATTTTTAAGTTCTGAGTCACATATATTGACATTACAAATTTTAAAATCAACTCCCCCTCAGTTTAACCCTTGTGAATGCATTACCCCAATTTCACTACGAATAAAGCAAAAACGTGTGAAATCCAAAGGTTTTGTAAAAATGTCAGCCAACTGATGTTCAATATCTACATGGTGAAGCACAATGTTACCTTTTTCAACATTATCACGGAGAAAGTGATACCTAATGTCAATGTGCTTAGTTATCGAGTGTTGGATGGGGTTTTTAGCAATGCAAATAGCACTAGTGTTATCACAGAAAAGAGGAACACTATCTAGATTTACCCCAAAGTCCTTAAGTGTTTGAACAATCCAAAGTGTTTGTGAGCAAGCACTAGCAGCAGCTACATATTCAGATTCAACAGTGGATTGTGCAACTGATTGTTGTTTTCTAGAGGACCAAGCAACAATAGAATTACCAAGAAAATGACAAGTATAAAAAGTACTTTTCCTATCAATCCTACAACCTCTGAAATCAGCATCAGAAAAAGCTCTCAAGGAAACAGTTGGGGAAGAAAGAAGAAAAATGCCAAATTCTTGAGTTCCATATAAGTACCTTAGAATACGTATGACGGCTTGACGATGTGAAGCTCGTGGGGAGGCTTGAAACTGTGCACAAAGACATACGCTGAATTGTATGTCCGGTCTTGATGTCGTGAGGTACAAAAGTGATCCAATCATGCTTCTATATGCTTTTTGATCAACCGCTTCACCATCTTCATCAATCTCAAGTGTTGTTGTTGTGCCCATGGGTGTCCGAAGAGGTTTTCTTTTGTCCATGTTGAAGCGCTTGAGAAGGTCTCTTGTATACTTCGTTTGATGCACAAAGGTACCTTCCTTGGTTTGCTTTACTTGCAGCCCCAAAAAGTACGTGAGTTCACCCATCATACTCATTTCAAATTCTGAACTCATCATAGCTGGATCTTGCAACTCGTTCATGCAAGCTTCCAATTATCTGTCGTGGGGGATGATTCTTGTAAATTCGTAGGGGAACAGATGTCTCACAAGCTTCTTCTTCATCAGGTTCATCACAAATTGATGAGCTTGTGGCTTGTGGATGATCAGGACCAGCAGATATGGTAGTCAGAGCTTGTTCAAAGTTCGAAGTTGGACATGTGTCAGCTTCCGAATTATCAGGCAGTATCACCGGCTCTTCTTCTTCTTCTTCTTCGAAAATACCCCCCCCCCCCCTAAGGATATGGATCTGGTCCTCCAATACTGGAGCTAGTACCTGGGCTAGCTTCATCAAAAAAACTTCACAAGTCTCCACAATTTTGTTGGTTCCAAGTAAAAGCACATGGTATCCTCTAGTGTAAGATGGGTAACCAAGAAACATGCCATCAATGGATCTAGGTTCAAATTTATTAAGATTGCCATGTTTCTTAACAAAGAATTTGCAACAAAAGACCTTAAAATGTGTAACACTAGGCTTATGTCCAAACCGGAGCTCATATGGTGTTTTACCTAGCCTAGCGCGCAAGAAAACACGATTTGAGACATAACAAGCGGTTGGAATTGCATCAGCCCAAAATTTCTTAGGAATTTGATATTCATCAAGCATAGTCCTAGCCATCTCAACTAAGGTCTGTTTTTGTTTCTATAACACCGTTTTGTTGAGGTACATATGGTGAAGAAAATTGATGTTCTATTCCATGCTCAGTACAAAAGTGATCAAACAATTGATTTTTAAATTCAAGTCCATTATCACTTCTTGTTTCTTTTAACGATCCTGGGTGATCAATTAATATTCTAAGAAATTAAGTTCTAAAATGAGTAAAAGCTTCATTCTTAGATGCCATAATATAAACCCAAGATTATCTGGAATAGTCATCAACAATTACAAGCACGTACCATTTACCTCCAAAGGATTGTACACGTGTCGGACCAACGGTGTCAAGGTGCAAAAGTTGACTAGGTTCAGTTGTCATAGTCATTGTGAGAGGAGCATGTGAACTTGTAACCATCTTAGCATGTCTACACGAAGAGCATACAATATCTTTGTCTCCTTTGAGTTTAGGCAAACCATGTATGCGATCAAAAGCACTAACACGAGTGAGGTGATCAAAGCTACGTGACCAAGTCTACGATGCTAGAAGAATAAATCTTTTGACTTATTTGCAACTAGACACCTATGCTTAGAAGTTGACATATCGAAATCAGCTTTAAAAACTCTTTCGAAACGAGACATGCAAAACAAAAGCTCACTATTCGAGTTTACAACTTTGCAGCAATTTTTAGAGAAAATTATTTCTAAATTCTCATCAAGCAATTGAGAAACAGAAAGTAAGTTGTATTTTAATTTTTTAACAAGTGCCACATCTTTTAAAGTGTAGTGATCATTTACTCTAACCGATCCTTTCGAAAGAATAGGAGTCGAAGAATTATCGGCAAAAGTAACATTTTCTACACACGGCACAAAAGAGAAGGAGGAGAACCATTCTCTGTTACCCGTCATGTGGCGTGAGCATCCTGAATCCACAATCCATATGTTCTCCTTCCTCGAGCGTGAAACCTACATAGAAGCACAGTACATCGATGACTCAATACTGAGGTTAGTCAATAAGCACTTGGGAATCCAGTACAGAGCCATGCGACGTCCAGTAGGAACAATACGCGAAAGCTGTGACAAAACAACAGGTTTATGAGTCAAAGGTTGAGGTTTTCTATGTTCAACCATTGATTTAAAAGTTGTTACACGCTTAGCACGAAAACCAGTAGCTCCGGAGGTAAAAGCAGTCATTCCAAAGGACAAGGCTGAAGCTCTGAATGCAAAAGCTGATGTTCTGAAGGGAACAACAGAAGGTCCGTGAGCTCTCAGAGGTATCAAAACGACCAGAGCTGCCTTTGCGAATCTCTTACTAGAAGGTCAGGAGGCTACCTTTTCAAATTTCTGACTCACTAAAGCAGGTTGCATGTTTCTAATTTCAGGTCTAGGATGCATAGCAGATTTAGCAAGAAAGTTATGAGATCTAGCAGACATTTTATCCCTTTTAATTTCTTTTGCTAGTCTATAACATAAATCTACGATATGACCATCCTTATCACAGTAAGTACAATGAAATTTAATTTTGTAATCATGTCTAGATGAGCATCCAGCATTGGAAATAGAATTATAAAGCACTCCTGCAGATTTAAAAATCACATAGATATAGTTTTGATTAAAGCTCTTCCAAATGATCTTACAACGTGAGGTGGATGTGTTTTAGAATAAGCATGGGAATCAAAACCTAAACCAATTTTATCATTGCAAGGTTTAGAAGAATTTAACAGCAAGTTTAGATTCTTATTCCCATTGTAGAACCGCTGTAGTATCTTATTTTTATTGTCATGTTCTTTAGATAAAACTAGGCAGTTCTGACATGAAGTTTTTCCTTTTAGTTTGCAACTTGAACAATATTGAACTTCATGAGAATGTAAAGCATTGTTCAGAATGGAAATTTTGTTCATTGCATCTTTTATTTTTTTGTCAAGATTGTCACATGCAGAACAATGCAGATCATCTGTTGATAAGGACATCACAACAGCGGAGACGCACATTCAACTGCAAGGACCAATCACAAGAGCATGAGCACGGTTAATAAATCAGCAGGTGAATTCATTCCTAACTTCCTTTGCATGTGAGTTTGACAATAGATTGCCATGTGATGATTTAATTGTTATTAGGAACAATGGAGAAGATCAACCAGTGAAGGGAAGAGGCCTTGGGAACATGGAGAACCTGCTGGGACGTCCACAAGTTGATGGAATCAGTTTACAACTCGGACTTGAGTTCAACTCGGAGTCCTGGAGCAGTCCACTTTAAAATGGACGCCCATGATTCATACGGACTCCGTTTTCAACGTTACACATATGCACGGAAATAGGAGAACATAAACTTTCCAATGGCTCTGGTCCCACTTCAAAATTCCTCCGGAGTCATTAGGAATCATCGAAACAAGTCAAGTCCAGATTTTTGTCCGGTGTTGCACCATCGAATCGGGCCTTTGGGCCTTGTATCCCGTATGAGTCCATTAGGCACGCGTCTAATCATATTTTGGCTGAACCCTAGCCTTTAAATACTGCAGACGCCGGTCATATTCGTTGGGTTTTTCTTAGAATAACAATTTCTCCGTTCTACGGTTTGTGAGACCCCAACTTCTCAACATCAGATCGTGTCTTCTACGTTCTTGCTTGTGTTCTCAGTTCACTTGCAGGGATTAGCCTTCTTGGCGAGGTCAAGCGTGTGCTGCACGGTTGATAACCAACGGAGCAGTGGTGTAGTGATTGGAGGGGTATTCGAACTGTTCGAGTGACGCGGATCATCAACGCTGAGTTCTCCACCCCAATGGACTTACCTTTCGGAAGATCGGGCCTAAACTTACTCATCAATTGGTATAAGATTTCCAAGTTTCCCGTGAGGTATCTTTGTTTTACTTCCATTAGATCGATTTTGTTTCGTACCTAGAGTCTACAGAAAAGCCACAAAAAGAATTAGATTGTTTTTACCGCTTCCTAGACTATAGTGTCCGCAATTTCATTTTTCAGTTTGCATTCGTGTGGTCGAGTCTTGTTGCTTGTATAGCGTTGTGTTTTGGGCCCTAGTTATTGTGTTTTGTCCTTTTTTTCTTTCTGTTCGACACCTATTTCACAATCCCTAAATAACAAACTGATCCACCATGTTCATCTGTTTGCCCTAGCTAGCCGCCTTGCGTGACCTCCCGCATTACCAACCCTAGATTAGGTGACAAACCTTTATACCACTCATCCTCGAATCATCACACACCACCCTATTAGTTGTTGTGCAAATTCCCGATCGTTTTCATATCCGATTGCGAGTTCTGTTCTCAAACCGAGTTGGAATCAACATCCAAAAATCGTAACTCGGACAGCCTACCTTAAAACAACCATAACTTTCGCATACGAACTCGAAATTGGGCAAAATTTTTTTCAAATTCATCTACGCAAAATTTCACATCTGGTTTTCAGCCGTGTAGCCACATTCGAAGAAATTAGATTGCCCAAATTCCCCTCAGAATATAGGCTATCCGGCCTTTGAAGGTTCAGCACGAATTTTAAAGAATCTTCTTGATTTTCCATAGGCCGCATATTACATCCAATTGAGCTGCAAATTTGTTTACTTCCTATATTCGTGCTCCTAAGTAAAGAAAAAATATCAAAAAATATTACAAAAAATAAAAAAATAGTGAAGAGCACGCATATTAAAGCAATGGGCATATACCACTTGGTGCTGTTTTGTTGGCTATATCATTCTGTCTTTCTTTTGACTTGATACTTTCCTTGTGTTTTGCTAGGCCCTAGGGCACTTTTTTGACTAGCAATGGTTTCCTACATTGAATACTTATTTAATTTTTGTTTACCTGTTAATGATTTTCTGCTTGTTAGCCACCATATTGTGCCATCCAAGCTCCACCTTTTCTCTTGAGCATAACAGGTACCTTTGCAATAACCCCATGCTTCATTGGTTCATCTCACCATCCACACCACCTGCTGTGTCGGCAAGAACACTTGTAAGAGTGTGGTAAGACGCTTGAGCGAGAGAGATTGTTTTCTTCCACCTTTCACATTATCACTGTAGTTGATAGGCATAACAAATTTTTGTTGTCTTTTGTTTCCTACTAACAATGGCAGGAGAAGACAATGATGAAGAATGTGTTCAACATGCTGAGTTACGTGATATGATGAAGACCAGTACAAATATGTTCGCCAAATACAACACATCAATGGAGGAGTCATTGGCGAACTTGAGTCGCCAACTTGATGACCTTGCTCTTCGGATGAATACTATTGAGGCTCGGTTGCCTCTCGCTGGAAGACATGAAGACAATCCTTATGATGATATGGAAGATCACAACAATCAGCCAAGACTGCCACTTTATCGTCGAGGTATGGGAGGTAATAATCATAAAAATTATATTCGTCCTTCTGATAATCCTTTTGCTAAAGTGAAATTTACTATACACTCTTTTTCTGGTGCTTATGATGCTGAGACTTATCTTGATTGGGAGATGACGGTAGCGCAAAAGTTTAATGCCCATCTTGTTCCTAAATAACATAGAGTTCGTCAAGCCACTAGTGAGTTAAAGACTTTGCTACATATGGTGGTATGAACTTGTTAAAACTAGAACTGATCCTCCAACATGGGATAGATTAAAGGAAGCTATGCGTGTTCGATTTGTTCCTCCATCTTTTTAGCGGGACATTCGCAAAAAATTGCAGCGCTTAGACCAAGGTAACATATCCGTAGAGGAGTATTATCAAGAGTTACAAAAGGGGATGCTGCGTTGTGGGGTAGTAGAAGACATGGATGATGAAATAGCTCGTTTTATGGAGGGTTAAGGCACAAAATTCAGAAAATTGTTGATTACAAGGAATATGATACGGTTAACAGATTGTTTCAGCTTGCTATGTTGGCAAAAAAAGAATTGCAGGGCCAACAACAACAGCAACAACGCACAAGGAGCAACTTCACGCCGTGTTCGACGCCCACACCATCCAAAACAGCGCCACCTTCGACCCGCCGTGCAGCGACTACAACATCCAATGGCGGCCAACAAACTACACCTGCTGCTCCACCTTCTCGCATGCCGGAGGGCAGCAAGGCGACATCATTCAAGCCTTCGTCGTCCACTCCTTCTATGAGCCGTAGTTCCGACATTAAGTGTACCATGGACTTGGTCACATGATGAGAGATTGCCCGAGCAAACGAGCATACATAGCACGCGACGATGGCGGGTATGATAGTACTTCGGATGTTAAAGATGAATATTCTCTTGCTACTGACTTCACAGATCCAAATGATGAACACACCAAAGAAGAGGTACTTGGTACAGCGGCGACGGAGAACTACAGGAGCATCATTGTGCAGCGTGCCTTGAGCTCCAAAGTGGAGACCGACGACAAGCTACAATAGCACAACCTCTTCCACATGTTTCTTGTCGTCAAGGATTGCCGTGTACACACTATAATTGATGGAGGTAGCTGCAATAACTTGATGAACACGGACATCGTCAAGAAACTTGGTTTGACAACAAGAGCACACCCTCATCAATACCACATTCAATGGTTCAACAACAGCGGTAAGGTTCGGGTAACACAAACAGCGAGAATACATTTTTCAATTTGTTCTTATCATGATTTTGCTGATTTTGATGTCGTTTCTATGGATGCTTGTTCTCTTTTATTGGGTCGTCCTTCGGAATTTGATACACTTGCTATTTATCATGGTAGAACTAATAAGTATACTCTCATGCATAAGGGAAAGAAAATCACTTTGCTCTCCATGACTCCTGCTGAAATTGTGCATTTTGAGAAGAGTAAAATTCGTGATGGCAAAGCAACAAAACAAGAATCTGAAAAACAGCAAGTCATTAAGTTAAAACCACAATCGTTGCTCGCAACTAAGTCTGACCTTGCTGATTTATTCGATGCTAAGAGGATGTGCTATGCTTTAGTATGCAAATAAGCCATGTTTTCACTTCACGAATTGTCTATTGCATTGCCCCTGCCGTTGCTAACCTTTTGCAGGAGTTTGAGGATGTGTTTCCCTCCGAGATACCCCCAGGTTTACCACCGATGAGAGGGATTGAACACAAGATTGATTTGATTCCAGGAGCAAGTTTGCCAAATCGTGCAGCATACAGAGCGTATCCAGATGAAACTAAGCAAATTCAGCGACAAGTCCAAGATCTTTTGGACCGTGGGTACATTCGTGAAAGCCTTAGCCCTTGTTCTATTCCTGTTCTTTTGGTTCCTAAGAAAGATGGTAGTTGGCACATGTGTGTTGATTGTCGGGCGATTAATAACATCACCATTCGATATCGTTATCCTATTCCTCATTTAGATGACATGCTTGATGAATTGAGTGGCGCTATCATCTTCACAAAAATTGACTTGCATAGTGGTTACCACCAAATTAGAATAGCACTAGGAGATGAATGGAAAACTGCATTTAAAACAAAGTTTGGACTTTATGAGTTGTTATTCATGCCTTTTGGGTTAACTAATGCACCCAACACCTTTTTGCGACTAATGAACAGGGTTTTACGTGCTTTCATTGGACAGTTTGTGGTGGTTTACTTCAATGATATCCTCATTTACAACAAGTCATATGATGAACATCTTGATCATTTACGTGCTATTTTTACTGTTTTGAGAGATGCATGTTTGTTTGGTAACCTCGAAAAGTGCATCTTTTGCACCAATCGAGTCTCGTTTCTTGGCTATGTCATTTCCTCGCAAAGAATTGAGATGGATGAGGCAAAAATTGAAGCACTCACCAGCTGGCCAGCCCCAACAACCATCACGCAAGTTCGTAGTTTTCTTGGTCTTGTAGGTTTTTATCGACGTTTTGTGCAGGATTTCAGCACCATTGCAGCACCTCTACATGAGCTAACGAGAAGGGAGTGCTGTTTCAATGGGGCAATTAGCAGCAACAAGCTTTTGATGCTCTCAAATCGAAGCTTACACAAGCACCATTGCTACAACTTCCTGATTTTGACAAGACCTTTGAGCTAGAATGCGATGCAAACGGCATTGGTATTGGAGGCGTTCTCATACAAGGACGTAAACCCGTTGCTTTCTTTAGTGAAAAACTTCATGGTCCTTCTCTGAATTATTCCACTTATGATAAGGAATTGTATGCCTTAGTGCGAGTATTACAAACTTGGCAACATTATCTTTGGTCTAAGGAGTTTGTCATACATTCCGATCATGAAACATTAAAGTATCTTAAGTGTCAAAGCAATCTGAATAAATGACATGATAAATGGATTGAGTTCATAGAGTCGTTTCCATACATCATTAAGCATAAGAAAGGGAAGAAAATGTCATTGCCGATGCATTATCTAGGATTTATACCATGCTGTCCCAACTTGATCATAAAATCTTTGGTTTGGAAACAATAAAAGCATTATATCCTACTTATTTGGACTTCAAAGATTCTTTTGAAAATTGTAGAGAAGGAAGAACTTGGAATAAATATGTGCTCCAAGAGGGTCTCCTCTATCGTGCTAACAAGTTATGCGTTCCAACTAGCTCCGTTCGTCTATTACTTTTGCAGGAAGCACATGGAGGAGGTTTGATGGGACATTTTGGAGTGAAGAAAACAGAAGACGTGATGTACACACACTTATTTTGGCCAAAGGAGGCGTGATATAGAGTGCTACGTGTGACGATGCACTACTTGCAATAAAGATAAGTATCGCCTTAACCCACATGGTCTTTATATGCCTCTTCCTGTTCCTAGTGTACCTTGGGAGGATATTTCTATGGACTTTGTTTTGGGATTGCCTAGGACTAAGAGGGGGAGGGATAGTATTTTTGTAGTTGTTGATCGTTTCTCCAAA
Source organism: Tuctoria greenei (assembly GCA_036927565.1). Classification (NCBI taxonomy): domain Eukaryota; kingdom Viridiplantae; phylum Streptophyta; class Magnoliopsida; order Poales; family Poaceae; genus Tuctoria; species Tuctoria greenei. The sequence continues at coordinate 38,633,853 of JAYESD010000006.1, read as the reverse complement.
ATGGCACACTTTATACCTTGTCATAAGAATTATAATGCCTCACACATTGTTGATTTATTTATGACGGAAATTGTTCATTTACATGGTGTGCCAAATACCATTGTTTCTGACTGTGATGCAAAATTTTGAGTCATTTTTGGAGAACTTTGTGGTATAAATTGGGAACCAAGTTGCTGTTTTCAACTACATGTCACCCACAAACGGATGGACAAACCGATGTAGTTAATCGTAGTTTATCCACTATGTTGCGGGCTGTCTTGAAAACAAAATTGAAGTTGTGGGAGAAGTGTTTACCACATATAGAATTTTCTTATAACAGATCCGTTAACTCCACGATAAAGGTAATTCCATTCCAGGCACTGTATGGTTTCAATCCCCGTGCTCCTATTGATTTACTACCTTTGCCTCCTTCTGAAACTATAAATTTGGATGCTACACAACGACCTGAATTCATTCTTAAGATGCATGAAACTACAAAGAAAAATATTGAAAATATGAATTAGAAGTATAGGATTGCAGGTAGTAAAGGTAGAAATGAGGTAAAAGTTGAACCGGGTGATTTGGTGTGGTTACATTTGAGAAAAGAGCGATTCCCTGACTTGAGAAAATCTAAGCTTATGCCACGAGCTGCTAGTCCTTTTAAGATTGTTGAAAAGATTTATAATAATGCATATAAGTTTGAATTGCCTCCCGATTTTGGGGTTAGTCCTACATTTAACATTTCAGATTTGCGACCGTACTTGGGAGAAGAAGATGAACTTGAGTCGAGGACGACTCCAAGTCAAGAGGGGAAGGATGATGAGGATATCACAACAACGGAGACGCACATTGAACTGCAAGGACCAATCTCAAGAGCACGAGCATGGTTAATAAATCAGCAGGTGAATTCGTTCCTAACTTCCTTTGCATGTGAGTTTGAGAATAGATTGCTATGTGATGATTTAATTGTTATTAGGAACAATGGAGAAGATCAACAAGTGAAGGGAAGAGGCCTTGGGAACATGGAGAACCTGCTGGGACGTCCACAAGTGGATGGAATCAGTTTACAACTCGGACTTGAGTTCAACTCGGAGTCCAGGAGCATTCCACCTTAAAACGGACTCCCAGGATGCATACGGACTCCATTTTCGATGTTCCACAAATGCACGGTAAGAGGAGAAGATAAACTTTTTAATGACTCTGGTCCCACCTCAAAATTTATTCGAAGTCATTGGGAATAGTCGAAACAAGTCGAGTCCAGATTTCTGTCCGGTGCTGCACCACCGAATTGGGCCTTTGGGCCTTGTATCCCATATGAGTCCATTAGGGACGCGTCTAATCGTGTTTTGGCAGAACCCTAGATTTTAAATACTGCAGCCGCCGATCATATTCGGTGGGTTTTTCTTAGAATAACAATTTCACCGTTCTGTGGTTTGTGAGACCCCAACTTCTCAATTTCAGATCGTGTCTTCTACGTTCTTGCTTGTGTTCTCGGTTCACTTGTAGGGATTAGCCTTCTTGGTGAGGTCAAGCGTGTGCCGCACGGTTGATAACCAACGGAGTAGTGGTGTAGTGATTGCAGGGGTATTCGAACTGCTTGAGTGTCGCGGATCATCAAAGTCGAGTTCTATAGAACAATCGACTTACCTTTCAGAAGATCGGTCCTAAAACTACTCATCATCTGTAGAACAAGAAGCATCTTTTAAGTTTTGAACATTAAAATTAGACAGCCTTTTGTTTTTTTCAATTTCTTCATCAAGTGTATCTAGAGTGGAGGAGTGTGCACTTCTTAATGTGGACAATTGTTCATAGATTAAGTCACATTAGGGACATGCATCATCACTAGGAATCAAATTTTTAAACGGTTGATTTTAGATTATAGTGATTCAATTTTAGCAGCATCCCTATGCTTTTTGTCCTTTTACTTGACAATAATAGTTGCACGAGAAATTGCATCGCATACTTCATTGCAGGTAGAACATACCTCATCGTCATCATTGTTGTGTTCTTCATCCTCCTGACTTGATCTTGATCTTGTTTTGCCAGCCATGAAGCATAAGTTAGCCAGATCATCATCATCTTCATCACTTCCAATGTCTACATCACTTGAACTGAGCTCTTGAAGTGCGGTGATGAAGCTGTTTATCATCTTGCATCCTATGTAACCCTTCTCTTTCTTGTTGGAGTTTCCAAAGGTGGTCTTGACCTTGTTATGCTTCTCTTCACGGGTAGTAGGACCTAAAAGGTTAGGGCATTCTTTACGAAAGTGTCTTGTCTTACCACATTCAAAGCATCATTGAGGTCCAGAGCTTCCTCTCCTTCTAGTTCTCACATTTTGCAACACTTTGAGAACCTAGTAGAGATGAGTTCTAGCTCATCTTCTTGAAATTCTTCAATCTGTTCCAGGGTTAGTGAAGGCAGCAAAGAAAGAGTTTTGCAACATGATGATTGGCCGGAGCTAGGCATATCACGTTGTGAAACGAATGCAATAGACTTATTTGGATTCTTTCGTGATAAAATGTCAATTTCATGAGTTTTTAGTTTAGAGTAAAACACATCTAAAGTAAGAGTACTCATGACAGTTGATTCACGAATGAATGTTACTTTCATCACCCAAATTGTCATTTCTAATGCACTAAGGAGTTGCCTAGCATTCTCAGCATCAGAAAAGTTTACGTTGACACTACGTAGATTACTGAGAATTTTATTAAATCGGGAAAAAATTTGATTGATGGACTCACCAGGTTGCATATCGAAGCGCATGTATTCCTTTTCGAACATATCTTGTTTTACCTCCTTGATTGTGTTGGAGCCTTCATGATAATCACAAATAGCTCTCCAAACATCGTATGCAGATCAAAGGTGCGCGACATGATCAAAGTCGCTTTGAGTGAGTCCCTGAATGATCAAGTTGCGGCTTTGTTGTTGTTGTCAACGTCCCGTAGATTCTTAGTCGTAACTTCATCGTTTGGTGGCACTTCATAAGGTTTGTATACCTTTTCCCATATCACGAATCCTTGCGCCTGGATGAAAGCCTCCATGTGTGCCTTCCAAACCTGAAAATCAATACCACTAAACACACAAGGTTTGGTGGAGTATTTCTCCATGAGGATTAGTCAAAAACATGTGTGAATCAAAAAGATTAGAGCATCTTGGCTCTGATACCAATTGTAGGATCACAGAGCATGTGAGAAGCTACCAGGGGGGTGAATAGTAGATTAAAACTTTTTAGCGGAAGCAACAAAAAACCCCTCGGCAGAAAACTGATCTGTTACAGAAATAATGTGTGCAACTAATCTAAACATGTTCAACTTTGACAAAAGTAGTAGATCTTATAGAGAATCAAGTCACAAAGTTGATACAACAAGAATCACTCGAATCCATTGAGATAAACTCAAGTTACGATCAAAAGATCGAACAAAGGTCTATCTGTCCTACCTAAGAAAAACAGCTCTAGAACACTGCAAATAAACTTGTGTAGATCCGAAACCACAAATCCAATGACCGTGAAATTTCTACAGATGATATAAAATCAAGTTTTGAAGACAACCCTAAAAGAATCATGTCAATCGGATCTGTAAAACTCGAGTTATGATAAAACTACCGATGAAAGGTAGTGCTGTGCAGAAACTCGACGAGTAAAACTTGTGTGGAACAAGTCAGACAAACAAGGCACAAAAGTTACATTCAACTACGAATTTGATTCAATATAACACAAGAGAAACATACCAAAAATCGTAATCAACGAGTTCTAGCCTCGCTTACTTTTATAACCAGCCACGAGGCCAACCCAAACACAACTAGGACTCTAATGCTACTCAAATCACGAATCGTAACCTTCCATAACTGCTCAAGACTCTTCTATAAGCAAATAGAAGCATTCTCAAGAGTTCCTAGCAAACTCAGGAATGTATCCCACATTCCTAAACCAACTCAACTTCGTGTCCCACACTAAAACTACAATAACCAACTCGATACTTTCCATACCAAGTCATAACCGACCCCGCCGCAGCCGAAGTCATCAACTGATACGATCCGATTCTTCCAACCGGATCTTTCCTTCCATAACCCGTCTTTAGAACCATGTTTCCACGTTATGCACCACATGCATACGTGCGAACACCTTCCTTCAATGTTCAGTAACCTTTATATTCACTGCCCTTGATTCAATCATCCTGTGCAATCTCTTGACCCGCTCAACCACAATTCCTCCTGAACTTGGTTGTTAGAACCTCATCTCCTCCGTGAGACTAGTCCAAAGGATCCTATCACCAGCCATGACTTAAGCAACACCTGCACATGAACAAAACAACCAATTCGTATGAGCCCAAGTCCACGAGTTGACTCAAATTAGTTCTGAACACAACACATTACGTGAGCACCTCACATAAGCATGTTGCAAAACCGCAGTAAAACGATATCATCCATATCAACCAAAACGCACCAAAATCTTAGCAAATCAATACTAAGCAATCTTTCCAACAATATAAAGCAAGTTCAAAACATTTCAAAGTAAAAGTAGGAACATTGCGATCAAGCTCCGAACCTTGCCAAAGCTAACCGGAGCTTGAGTTGGAGCTTACTAAAGCTAGTAGAACCTAGCGCCGGAGCTTACCAAAGCTAGTACAACCTAGCGCTAGAGCTTGCCAAAACTAGTCAGAACAAGTCAACTCAAAATCCGGAGCTAGAAAAACATGTTGGAGCTGACCAACATAAGTCAGACCTAGCAAAACACATCGGAGCTTAACAAAGACATGATGGAGCTATAAAAGACATGTCGGAGCTAAATACAAAGCTCACCGGAGCTACCCAAAAACATGTTGATACTTGACAAAGCAAGTCGAACCTATTCTCGGTCCTTGCAGAAGCTCGGAGCTATAGTCGGACCTTGCTAAAAAGGGTATTTTGGCAGTACTTAAGAACTTATCATCAAAACCAATGTATATAGTACAAGCCAATGTATTCAGCACAAATAGGTCTCACATCGATAGATCCTCGTTCGTCTTTATTCTACTGTGGGGAGGACCCAACTCCATCGCGGCAAGGGGGGGAGTTGGAAGGGATAACCAAAGGTTGGGAGGCTCTGAGCATAAGTTCGAATGAAAGCGTAAGGAATCCCCAAACCGTGCGTGTTTTCCTTCTTAAGTAAGCCTCTACAACACTTGGATGGAAACAGCAGTGGGATCAAGATCACACTTTAAAAAATCTACCCTGTCAGTGATGAAGGGGCCCGGGTCCACTCAGGCGGAAAGGGCAAAGTTATTACCCCAGGTGAACCTTTGTCAGGATGGGGAGTTAGAAGCCCAAGTGCGACAGCCTGACAGGGCGTGCGAAATCGATACAGTTTTTTGTATTGGGAACCTGCGACCTTCAATTGCATGAGATCCGCATGCAAAGATCTCACATGCCGCATTCAAAAGAAGCCACACGACGATGGTTTAACAAAGAACCATCACCCCAACGGCACATCAGAAGACCTTTGAAGCCACAACCCTGGAATCGAAGATGGCCCCACCTTTGGTAGAATAACTTAACCCAAAGGGTTTCTCCCAGAGGTGGGCCTAGAGGCAACTGTCGGTATCATGTGTACTGGGTACCCCATGACACCACAAGAAATGCAGAGGAGTTCCACCCGTCCGAGTTGAAAACCTCCGAAGGCCGCATGTGCTACACAACACTGGACCTGTCTCCGTCGTTTGGGTAGCTCTGGCACTACAATGTGTAACACAAGACCGGACCTAACTCCCTTTGTAGGAAAGCTCCGGTCTTGCCACGTGTTTAGTGACCCCAGACCTAACCCTCAGTAGAGGGAAGCTCTGGTGCGGCCACATGTATAGTGGCTCTGGACCTACCTCCCCACGATGGGAAGCTCCGGAACCTCCACGTGTCGAGCCTCCAGACCTGAGACAACAACGAAGAGACTGGCGAATCTCCAACGGTGTGGACATTCAAGGGAAGTTAAAGCTACAGTTAGAAGACCTGATTACGTGTCATTATTGCCATATTAATGACACACCATCACAACACCCTTAACACTAGTAACGCTGCCATTAAGGCACGTTATCACACTGTTAATTACGCTTAATATTCATAGATCGTGTATTAGGCAATTAACTACGCCAGGGCCACCTGTCGGGCCAGGCTAACAATGTAACGGCCAACCCTTGGACTATAAAAGGACTGCGCTACACGGTACATGGATAACTAATCCCACAAGCACACAGGCGCCATACTCCTCGTGGAGTATGGTGTTATGCTCAGGCGGCCCGAACCACGTAAAACTCCTCGTGTCACTATCTTGTTCATAATCTCACGCGCGCCCCAACCAATCAAGAACCTCCGTGGGATACGATCTAGTAGTACCGGGGGAAGTCTCGATCGGACACTTCAATAGATGCCATGGTAACAGGGCCACCGGGACTGCCATCTTCTGGGTGCTGGTCTCGTGCCCTTCACTCAGTTCGGCAGGCTGAGCGGGAAGTCCTGACAATCTCCTGTAAAAAACTCTGTCGGGAACTTGAGCTACGGTTGAAGCGTTCATTGAGAGTTCATCAGCTTTAGCATTGTTGAGACGCTGGACTTAGCAGAGGTCTAGGACATCAAAGTCCTTCCGCAGCTTCTGGACTTTAAAGAGGTAAGCAGCGAGTTGAGGGTTGTTGCAACTGCATTCACCTTTCACTTGCTTGATGATGAGTTGCGAGTCACCCTTCACAATCAACTGCTTATAGAGCTTCATACTCTGCCATGTTGTTGGTTGCCTTGAAATAAAGGTGTATTATGTACTTGACCTTGTCCCTAGTCAGAGCTAGGAGAAGAATTCCAGCTCCAGACCAATGTTTATGCACAGGGCCATTGAAGTAGAGAGTCTAGTGAGGCTCGGTGAAGACCGGGACCTTGGGTCCCGGCTTCTGCTCACTATGGCCCCCTGGGTTTGATGAAGAAGGGGTCAACTCTGCCACGAAATCAGCCAATGCCTGACTCTGGATAGCATGTCGAGGCGAGAATTTGAGATCGAATTCTGCCAGCTCCGCTGCCCACTTTGCAATATTTCCCATAGAGTTGGGGTTTGGCAATTGGCACGTAGTGGATAAGAAGTTACCACTAATATTTTGTGGGCTTGGATGTAGTGACGAAGCATCCTTGATGCAATAAGAGCTGCATAGAGCAGTTTATGCACCTCAATGTACCGATTCTTGGCATCATGTTGTACTTCACTGATGAAGTACACTGACTGCTGGACTGTCTGGACCTTCCCGAAAGGGCCCAGAGCTTTTTCTTCATCAACCCGGACCCTCTCGAAGGGCTTTGGACCTTCTTCTTGAGCTTCCTAGACCCTTCCGGAGGGGTCCGAAACTTCTTCTTCAGTCGTGAGAACTCCCTCAGATGAGAGAGGTTGATCCTCTGGCTACTTGCCTTCAGGATCCGCGCCTGGGGGTCGGGACCCAGACTTGCCTTCAGGTAGCTCCTGACCCTCTCGGAGGGGTCTGGACTCCTGAACTGAAGATGGCTCCGGTCTCTCCGCGACCAGGACCATGCTGACAACCTCAGTAGTTGCCGAATTGTAAATCAAAAGAGGCTCATCGGGATCTGGAGTTACCAAGATTGGTAGTGTGGTGAGGAGCTGTTTGAGCTCTTGGAACGCCTTTTCTGCTTCTCCGGGCCAATGGAATGGCCCAGACTTCCTCAATAGCTTGAAGAAGGGAAGTGCCCGCTCTGCTAGCCTTGAGATGAATCAGCTGAGTGCAGCTAGACATCCAGTTAGCTTCTGGACATCCTTGACGCAGGCTAGGGGTCGCATCTCTTCAATAGCCTTGATCTTCGCCGGATTTTCCTCAATTCCTCGGTGAGTCACCAAGAATCCAAGGAGCTTCCCGGAGCTAACCCAAAGACTCATTTGTCTAGGTTTACTTTGGTGCGCGTTATGCGTAGCTTGTCGAAGATGGCTTGCAGGTTTTCAAAGAGTGATTCCTTGTTCTTCACCTTTACGACAACGTCATCGACGTAGACTTCCACCAAGTCCCTGATGAGATCTCCAAATGTTATGTGCATGGCTCGCACAAAAGTTGAAGCAACATTTTTTAGACCAAATGCCATAGCAGTATAACAATACAACTCGTCTACTGTTATGAAGGCGGTATTCTCTTCATCTTCCCTAGACATTTGGATCTGATGATATCCAGAATATGCATCTAGGAAACACAATAACTCACACCCGGAGGTGGAATCCACTATTTTGGTCTATTCTAGGTAGTGGAAATGGGTCTGTTGGGCATGCCTTATTCAAGGTGGTGTAGTCGATGAACATCCAAAGCTTCCCGCCATCCTTTGGTAGACGACAGGTTTTACCAGCCATTATGGATGAGGAACCTCCTAGATGAAACCACCTTCCAGCAACTTCTTGATTTCTTGTATGATGAAGTTTTTCCGCTCGACTAATTGCTTCCAGGGCTTTTGATGTACTGGCCGGGCATCAGGATATATCTTCAGGATGTGCTCAATCACCTACCTAGGGAACCCAAGCATCTGTGATGGTTTCCATGCAAACACGTTGGCATTCACCCGGAGGAAAGTGGTTAGCGCGAGTTCCTATTTGTTGTTCAGACCTCCCGATATACGCATGGTCTGGGTAGCATCAGAACTGATTTGGACAACTTTGACAGGAATGTCGGTGTCGCCGCTTGGTTGCACACGTGGTGCAGAGGTTGAGCCTCGCTGACGAGAGCTCGAGGGTTGAGCAGCTTGCTCCTTGCCGGTCCTATCCTCCAGCGCTGTTGCAAGCGCGTGGACTTCTTCCAGCACGGTGACTCCCGCAGTGCAGTCCCTGCGAGTTCGGGGGATGCCAGAAGGAGTCAGCATCTTCAACACCAAATAGTTGTAGTGAGCTGCAGCCATAAACCTATACAGGGCTGGCCTGCCTAGGATGCCATTGAAGGGAAGGCTGATGTGCGCTACGTCAAAGACCAACTTATCGATCACGTAGCTCTCTCAAGTTCCGAAGGTCACCGATAGTGTAATTGACTCGAGAGGAGAGATAGATCCCGGACCTACCTTGGAGAAGGGCCATGAGGGGCGAAGGTCCGAGAGGTTGAGCTGGATCTTCATGATTGCTTCATAGCTGAGGAGGTTGATCGTCGCGCCTCCGTCTACCAAGACATGATAGAGCTGGACGTTGTTAATGGTAGGAGAAACCATCAATGGCAGTTGGCCAGCTCCGATCATATTTCTTGGGCAATCTGAAGCATTGAAAGTGATGGAAATGTCCATCCACTTCTGATGAGGTTATACCTTGGTGATGGGAGCCACGGCAGCCATCTCCCAACGCATGGTCTTGAGGATACGCCGAGAGGTAATATCCCTCGACCCTCCGTATATTGTATGGACAGTATTCCGACGCTCATTGTCGGAGACATCGGTGTCATCGTTGATAGTATTGTACACAACCTTCAAGACCTTCTTGGGGTCCTGGAAACCTAGCTCCTGATCAGCTGGAGCTTCGTCGAGCTTCTGCTTTCTTTCCCGTTGGCGGAAAGGAGCTTCTTCTTGGCACTTGTTGAAGCGTTCAACAAGGCGCTGGACCTCGCGACAATCTTCAAGATTGTGGGTCTCCGTTTTGTGGATCGGACACCACATATTTTGACCACCGTCATCCTCAGACGATGGTCGAGGACGTTTTTCGGGTCGTGGCCCCTGGCCACCCGGAGCTACAGCTGCAGCAGCAGTAGGCGTGTTGACCGACGACTTCTTCTCGCCGTTGGACTTTTTCTTCTTTTTTCCACTGCTGGAGGCAGCAACTTCAGTCTTGGAGGATTTTTTACCAGCCTCCATAGCTGGTTTTGAGTGCATCTCTCGACCCTCTGCATCCCTAGTATATTTGTCGGCTAGGCTGAAGAGCTCCGTGATGCTGCTGACTTCTTTCGTTGCCAGCTTCTCTGGCATCTTCTTATCTCTAACTCCCTATTGAAATGCGACAACGACGGAAGCATTGGAGATGGAAGGGATTGTGTTCTATACCTAAGAAAACTGCTGGATTAACGATTGCAGTGACTCTCCCATCTTCTGTTGTACGGCAAACAGGTCCAATTTGGTGCCAGGTCGGGTGTAGGAGCTCCAGAAGTTGGTGTTGAATTCATAGTAAAGCTCCGTCCAACTTTTGATCGAGTGAGGCGGAAGACTCATGAACCAGGACCTGGCTCTCCCGGTTAGAGCCACTGGGAAGTAATTGTCCATAACAACGTCATTGCCTCTAGCCGCGAGTATGGCGGTGGAGTAGATCTGGAGGACTTCGACAGCGTTGATAGTCCTGCTGTACTTCTCTGACAAATGAGGCCAAAACTTCAGAGGCCATTCAACCATGCGAAGATGCATGGACAGGGCTGAACAGCTGCCCCCTACTCCCAAAGGAGAAGGGTTCTCACGGGAAGCTCACCTCTCACGAGCATGCTCCAAGAGGATGCGGCCATCCTGCCTCATGTACCAGCGGTTGAGCTCAGACCGGAGATCATGGTTCAAGAGCCTCGATGTCGTGTGAGTGCAGCATGCCCCGGAGGGCAGTGATGTCACTTGCTGGGAGGGCACACGCCTCTTCTGCTGTGACACTTGAGGACCAAGTCTACCAGACATGGTCCTATTTCTTGAAGGTGCCTGCCCAGCAGGGGGCGGGCCTTGGTTACTGATGGCATTGGCTACAGCTGCAACCAAGTGATCCACATCAGTGCGCCATTGCTCCATCGCGCCCTGAGGGACTCCGTGCAGTGGAGGATGCTAGAGAAGAGTCTGTGTTGCGTTCAGCGTGTTCTCAGGGTTGTTCGTTGATGCAGTGACCGACGCAAACAAACCATCTTGCTTTGATGGTGGAGGTGGAGGTGGAACAACACCCGTCGGGACAACAACGTTGGCCGACTGCTGCATGTGGGAGGGATTTCATCTAGCAGACTCCTCAGCGTGGCCGTTGGACGATCCTGCAGTGGAATTCACATTCTTGAAATCTCAGGCGCCCCCTACCTGGCGTGCCAAAAGTCGAAGTTTTGCTACGACACTTCCCCTGGTACTACTAAAGCGTAGCCAGCGGAGGTTCGTATTCGGATGGGGCATGCATAAGATTATAAATGAGACAGTGACACAGGGGATTTTTATGTGGCTCGGGCCGCCTGAGCGTAATACCCTAATCCACGAGGTGGTTGTTTATGAACTTGTGTAGTATGCGTGTGTGATTGTGTTGGCTCGGTTCGAGTTGGTCTTGGTTGGACTTGGTTTCTACCTTGCGGCTCAGCCCTTTTATATGCTAAGGGTTGGCCGTTACAGGGATTGCCTGGCCCAACAAGTGGCCCCGGTGGTATCTGATCACCCAATACATGAACATGTATTATGTATGATAAAAAGTGTGATAACGAGCCTTAATGGCAGCGTTACCGGTACTAAAGGTCCTCTAATTGTGTGTCGTTAATGCTAAATTAATGACATGTTAGTCAAGTCTTGTCTTGTAACGGCTGTTTTAATAGCCCCTTGAATGTCTGTTTCGTTGGAGATCCTGTAGTCGTTGCTGGCTAAGCTCCAAATGTACAACACGTGGCAGCTCCGGAGCTTCCCTTTGTGGGGAGGTAGGTCCGAAGCCACTCGACACGTGGCGACACTGGAGCTTCCCTCTACTGGGGGTTAGGTCCGGGTTTGCTAGACACGTGGGAGGACTGGAGCTTCCCTTTGAAGGGAGGTAGTTCCGGTCCTGCTGGACACGTGGTAGTACCAGAGCTACCCAAATGAGGGATGTGGGCCCAGTGCTGTCAGATGTGTGTTGCCTTCAGGGGTCTTCAACTCGGACGTAGGAACTCTTTGGCTTTTCTTGCGGTATCGTGGGGTACCCGGTACGTAGGGGTGATGGTCAAGTTATTGACATGAAACTTGCGGCTAAGCGCATCGGCAACCACGTTAGCTTTGCAGGGATGATAATGAATCTCAATCTCATAATCCTTGATCAATTCTAACCACCTTCTTTGCGTCATGTTCACCTCCTTCTGAGTGAAGATATGCTTCAAATTTTTGTGGTGAATGTAGAGGTGCACTAAATTTCCAAGCAAATAATGCCTCCACATCTTTAGAGGAAGCACCACCTCAGCGAGCTCCAAGTCGTGAGTCGAATAATGCTGTTCATGATTGCGGAGCTGCCGTGATCCATATGCGACCACACGTCCTTCTTCCATAAGAACGCAGCCGAGTTTGATGCCTGATGCATCGCAATAAACATCAAATGGTTTCGTTATATCCAGTTGAGCTAAAACCGTGGCTGTTGTGAGATGCATCACCAACGTTTGAAATGCCTTCTCAAGTGCTTCACTCCAAATATATTTGGTGCCTTTCTTCAACAACTCCGTCATAGGTTTAGCAATTTTTGAGAAGTTCGGGATGAACCTCCGATAATATCCTACTAAACCAAGGAAGGTTCGGAATTCATGTATGGACTTTGGAGATTGCCATTTCAGCACATGAACAATTTTACTTGGGTCCACAGCGATGCCCTCAGCTGAAATAATGTGTCCCAAGAACGGCACTTGACTGATCCAAAATTCACAATTGCTGAATTTTGCATAGAGCTTATTGTCTCGCAATCATTGAAGCACGATATGCAAGTGTTCGGCGTGTTCTTCCTCCGATTTGGAATAAACCAAGATGTCATAGATGAATACCACGATGAACTTATCCAACTCCGGCATGAACACCGAGTTCATCAGATACATAAAGTGGGCCGGAGCGTTGGTGAGACCAAAAGACATGACGAGATATTCATATAGTCCATATCGCGTCGAGAATGCCATCTTCGGTATATCTTCCGTCCGAATTTTGATTTGATGATTTCCGGACCAAAGATCCATCTTGGAAAATACCTTAGCACCCACTGATTGATCGAAGAGAATGTCGATGTGAGGTAGTGAATACTTGTTCTTGATAGTCATGCATTTAGCGGATGATAGTCCACACATAACCGTAACATTTCATCCTTCTTCTTAACGAACAGCGCGCAGCAGCCCCAAGGTGAGGAGCTTGGGTGAATAAAACCCTTGTACAGCAGGTCCTTTAGATGTTCCTTTAATTCAGCTTGCTCATTGGGCACCATTCGACAAGGTCTTCGAGAGATCGGTGTGGTTCCCAGCGCAAGTTCAATCTTGGACTCCACGTCACGTTCGGGCGGCATGCCTGGTAGATCTTGGGGAAACACATCGGGGTATTCACGGACTATTGGAATGTCTTCCAACTTAATGGATTCTGAGTGGTACACTGCTGCAATTTCTTGAACGGGTCGATCAAGAATGAGAGTATGTGGACTGTGTAGTGGAGAATCCATATGAACGGTTCGTGGAACGATGTCCAAAACAGCACCGTGGTGATGTAACCATGACATACCTAATATGACATCGATCTTCTGGCCATCTAAGAAAATGAGAGTTTTTGGATATATTTTTCCACCCATGCACAGTTGTGCTTTAGGAATCGTACTACGAGCTGACATTTTCCCACCCGATCAACAAACCATGTATGGATATCTGGTAGGAAATATTTGTAGTTGGTGCTTGACAACATATGAACTACTAATGAAATTGTGGGTGGCTCCAGAATCAAAAAGTTCGATAATGGGGTGATCAATGAGAGTGAACGTACCCGTGAGTACGGGTTTGCCTTCTGGTACGTCCTCAATGGCGATGTGGTGGACGTTGCCGGGTTTTGGATTTGGTTTCTTGGGCTGGTTGCGGGGTTGATTAGCACCCTGGTATGGTGCTTGTCCACTAGTTTGCTTGTCCGGATAGTTGTAGGAGAGGTGTCCAACACGTCCACAGTTGTAGAACATATATTGGACCGGACCACCATAGACCGGCGGACAGAAACCCGGTGCACGCTGCTGCTGTGGGGGTGCACGAGGTATCATCCTCTGTTGCTGCTGTTGTGGCAGGGGTGGTCAGAAGCTTGGTGTGTTGAACGGGCGGCCTCGGAACATTGGTGGTCGCGTCGGTGGCTGCCACATTTGACCGGACGTGATCGGTACACCATATGGTACTTTTGTGGAGCTCCACCACTGCTGCCCTGTGGATCACTTCTCTTCTTCTCTGTCATGAGCTCGCGTGTAGCATCCTCTTGTACAATCGCCACATTGACAAATTCATTGAATGTGCCGCGATTGAACGAAGCGAGCTTGCCCTCCATTTTAGCATTCAAGCCTCGATAGAAACAGTCCCGTTTCTTCTCCTCCGTTTTCACATGATCCGGCACATATTGCGCCAAGTGATAGAAAGCCTTGGAGTACTCGTGAGCACTCTCCTGTCCTGATTTAGTTCAAGAAATTCTTGAAGCTTCCTTTTTCGTAATCCTGGGAGGTATGTGATAGGCGCGGAACGCCTCCCGGAATTCAGTCCAAGTCACAGTGTGACTAGCTGGCAGAGAGGCGATGTAATTCGCCCACCATGCGCCGGCGGAGCCGTAAGCTGCTGCGGCACGAAGAGCGCCTTCTGCTGTCCGGTGCATTGGAGCAACCCGAACTTTGCTTCGGTTGTGCGGAGCCAGTTGTCCGCCTCAAGTGGTTCCCGGCCTCCGTGAAGACTTGTGGATGAGTCACCAAGAAATCCGAGTAGGTGCTGTGTTGAGGCTGATAATTGTCTCCGTCTGGACGCCCCCGCTGACGGGACATATTCTGCATGAGAACTCGCAGCAGCTTGGTTCGCTCTTCGCACGAACCCACTATTGCTGCAATCACATCCGCCAACGTAAGCTGAGGAGGAGGTGGCGGTGGCGGTATCGGCTGCCGCTGATGCTGAGTTCTCTGCTGCTGGAAGTCATCACCTCCCTGGCTCGAGCCACCGATCTCAACCGTGTTACAGATGCGCACCATTCTGCAGTCACAACCATGAATCCATCATGAGAAGTGATATTGTAAGATTACTCAAGGATAAAAACAATAGGGTGCATATTAATAACCAAAATTGCATTATGGTAACATATATTGATAAAGTATAGACTTTATACAAAATACATCATCCCTAGACCAATGTTTCAATTGCGAGCTCCAAAATAATGAACTCCATGGATTTAAGTTTATTTTGACTATTGTTGGTCGCGACGGGATGTTATGCGCGTTATCGTGCAAATACGCTCTCTTATCTTTAATATGATAAAAACATGGTCATAAAAAGAAAATAGGTTTGAGTAGTTCAAACCCTCAATTCCACTCGTAAATGGTTATCGACACCTGGTCTGTTACGACACTTCTCGAAGTGAAATTGAGGACCAGATTCATAACAAGACCAAATTTTGTCAAACCGATGAAGTTTCTGTTGAAACCTAACCAGCCTGTACTCAAACACAAATTTAACCTAGTAAATGGCAGAATGAGATCTTGAGGTGGACTACAAAATTCAAGTACACTTCAAGAACTTTCCAAAAAGTATTTGTTTGCCTCCAGATAATTTCTGGTTGAGTAGATATGGCAATGTAAACCTGACAGTTTTCTGGAAATTTTGACAGCACCTCCTTTGTTTATGCTGATTTTGGGCCACAATTTCCAGATATAAAACAGCATAATTTACAAAAGACACAATTTACAAACTTGTAATACACCTTACAAGTATTGTAGAAATGCCTCGCACGGCCCGGCTCAAATTTTCTACAGCGAGATATAGCAAAAATAGTAAAGTGTCCAGAGAGAGTTTCAGTTTCTGTCCAGTTTGGCATATTTTGGAATTTTGAAATTTTGAACAGGATAGAGCAAAATCCAGCTCTGTAGTTGAACATAACAGTTTTAAAGGACTTCCTAAACTTTCCATCCATGTAAGATACACCTTCATTTCAGTTTTCTACTGGGAGATATGGTTTCTCAAATTCAGGTCTTTTTCTGGCAGAAAACAGAACACTCTGCTTTTGAATCTTTTGACTTCAAAACCTACTCCAATTTTGAAAACTTAATTCAAAATCAGAGGTCAATAGATAATATAAGTATTTTTACATATTCTCTGTTCCATTTTACAGCAAAGTAGTGAATGCATCAATAGAATACATGTCGGTACTACATGCCTCACAAAAGTGAAAATTCTAAGCCGGTATTCCGGCATACGTCTCAACGGTGGCCTTAATGTTGTTCACTCGCAAACGATTTCTAAGCGCAATAAGATCACGCGGTCAGTGTACCTACATAAGACACAAAATTTTCAAAACACTCATTATGGTGCCGTATGGCACAGCCCGCACGGGCGATCATTTCTGGCAGTCACAATAATTTATGAAAGTAAGACATCCGCCCCGTATCATTCCATACGGGCCGTCCCGAGCTGAGCCACGTCTCCAGGTACATGACATGGTTTTCTACCACCCGATGGTGGTACCATGTCTTTGCATAATGCTGCACCAGTAGGAGGCGCATCGGGTTATGTACCACCCGACGCGATCTCACGTCTTTGCCTAATGCTGCACTAGTAGGAGGCGCTTTCATGTGTTTATTAAAAAACAGACTATGTGCTTTTCAACCGCACAATAGGTACCCACGTCATTTATCTCTTGCACTAGGGATCAGCGCTGCATATGGCCCTTTGAACATTGAACGTCCAAGAGTTGCATACTTCATGTTTTTGACCACACGATGGGCTATCCTCGCTTTTGCCTGAAGCACTCCGGGGAACAACGTTTTCATATGTTCCTAGAACCATGAGATGGTTCAGAGACTCATATTAACTCCCGTGCCAAGCCACGGGGGACAATCATCATACTACCTCTTGTACGGAGAGCTTACTACAATTGATCCGCTTGCGGTGGTGTACCTTACCTCTTACCTGACGTCGGAGCATCGTACATAATATAATAACACATATGTTAGCTTTGCCACCTTAAGTAACTATGCTAATAATAGTCTTTATGTGGGCTACTAACGATTCCTCACTGTAAACCTAGTTTATTTTTGTTGTACCATGATCCTTTTTATGTGTGCTATTCCCAATGCGGCTCTGATACCAGGTTGTGAGGACCGGAGTCCCGACATTCCAGAAATCGCAATTGAGTGGTGCTGTGCGATGCGGCACCCAACAACACACAAAAAAATGTACATCATATTGTGAGACTTATGTGTGATGAATACATTGGTTGTTTCGATAAAAGTTTTGAATATTGCCAAAACACCCTTTTAACAAGGTTCAACTCTAGTTCCGAGCTTCGGCAAGGTCCAACAATAGGTCCGACTTGTTTTGGGTAGCTCCGGCAAGGTTCGATGTAAGGTCCGACTTACTTTGTCTAGGTATGACTTGTTTTAGTTAGGTCTGACTTGTTGTGGCTAGGTACAACATGTTTTTGCTAGGTTCGACTTGCTTTGGTAAGCTCCGGTGCGAGGTCCGACTAGCTTTGGTATGCTTCAACGCTAGGTCCTGCTAACTTTGGTAAGCTCCGGCTCAAGGTCTTGTTAGCTTTGGTAAGGTCCGGTGTTAGTCTGCAATGGTTCTGCTTTTACCTTGAAATGTTTCAAACTTGCTTTACACTTATGGAAAGTTTGCTTAGTATTCTTTTACTACGTTTTTGATGCGTTTTCGCTGTTATCATTTTTTTGCTATGGTTTGCAACATGCTTATGTGAGGTGCTCACGTAAGGTGTTGTGGTTTCGGAATCAACGTGAGTCAATTCAAGGACTTGTGTTTGGAAGTATCGGTTGTTTATTCATGTGTAGGTGTTGCTTGAGTTCAAGATATGGCTGGTGACGGGATCCATTGAACTAGTCTTAGGGAGAAGATGAGGTTCAATAACCAACTTCGGGAGGAATTGTGATTGAGTTGATCGGGAGGTTGCGCAACATGTTTAAATCAAGAACAATGCATATGAAGGTATCGTGGATGTTGTTGGAAGATGTTTGCACGTGTGCAAGGAGTGCACAGATATGGAAACATGGTTCCAAGGCATGATGAAGACAAGTGGACGTAAAGAATTGGTCGGAAAGGTCCAACGGACATGATTATGGATTTAGGCTGCAGCTGAGTCGTGTTTGACTCAAATATGGAAATATTTGAGTTGGTTATGATAGGATTTCGTGTGGATCACAAAGTTGAGTTGTTTTTAGGATGTGGGATATGTTCCTAAGCTGTTTGGAAGTCTTAAGATTGCATCTATCTACGTATAGAAGAGTCTTGAGCAGTTATGGAATGTTTTATGTGGAAACTGAGAAGGATACGAGTCCTAGTTTGGTTTAGGTTGCCTCATGGCTGGTTATATAAGTAAGGAAGTCCAGAGCTCGTGACACACGGATTTTGAGCTGTTCCTCTTATGTTATATCAAATAAATATCGTAGTTTAAAGGACCGTTTGTGCCTTGTTCATTCGACTTGTTTTAGACAAGTTTTCTCGTCGAGTTTCTACACAACACTACCTTGCTTCGATTGTTTTATCATAACTCAAGTTATACATATCCAATTGATGTGATTCTTTTTTGGGTTGTCTTCAGAACTTGATTATCTATCATCTGTGAAAATTTCACGGTCATTGGATTTGTGGTGTCTGGTCTACACGAGTTTCTTTGCAGTGTTGTAGATCTGATTTTTCTCGGGTAGAACATATTGACTCTTGTTCAACCTTTCGACCGTAACTTGAGTTTTTCTCGACGGATTTCATGATTCTTGTTGTGATGTCTTTGTGACTTGATTCTCCACAATCTATACTGGTTTTTTCACAAATGATCACGTTTAGATTAGTTGCACACATGATTTCCTAAATAGATCAATTTTCTGTCGAGGGGTTTTCGTTGCTTCCACTGAAAAAGTTGTAATCTACCATTCACCCCCCTCTGGTAGCTTTTCTCATGCTCTTCGATCCTAAAATCGGTATCAGAGCCACGGTGCTCAAATATTTGAGATGTGCACGTGTTTTGAATAATCATCATGGAGAAATACTCTGTCAAACCTTGTAGTTTTAATGGTATTGATTTTCAGGTTTGGAAGGCACGCATGAAGGCTTTCATCTAGGCGCAAGGCTTTGTAGTATGGGAAAAGGTGTAAAAGCCTTACAAAGTGTTGTCAAACGATCAAGTTACAACTACAAATATGAGAGATGTCGACAACAACAACAAAGCTCAGAACTTGATCATACATGGACTAACTCAAAGCGACTTTGACCGTGTTGCTCACCTCTAATCTGTGTACGATGTTTGGAAAGCTTTATGTGATTACCAGGAAGGATCCAACACAATTAATGAGGTAAGGCAAGACATGTTCAAAAAGGAGTACATGTGCTTTCTGATGCAACTAGGTGAGTCCATCGATGACCTCTTTGCTCGCTTTAATAAAATCCTCAGCAACTTGCATAGCGTCAATGTTTTTTTTTTCAGATGATGAGAATGCTAGGGAATTACTAAGTTCATTAGACATGTCGGAGATGAAAGTCACGTCTATTCGTGAATCTACTGTCATGAGTACACTTACTTTGGATGTTCTATATTCTAAATTTAAAACTCATGAAATTGACATAATCTCACGTAAGAACCCCAACAAGTCTCTTGCATTTCTTTCTCAACGTGACATGCCTCGCTCCCACCAATCTTCATCATGTGGAACACTTGCTTTGTTGTCCTCTCTAACCCTTGAACAGATTGAAGAGTTTCAAGACGAAAAACTTGCACTCATCTCTACTCGGTTCTCAAAAGCATTGCAAAATGTGAGAACTAGACGGAGCGGGAGTGTCAGATCCCAACAATGCTTTGAATGTGGTAAGACAAGACATTTTCACATGGATTGCCCTAACCTTTCAGGTACTACTTCCCGTGATGAAAAGCAAACAAGGACGAAACACTCCTCTGTAAACAACAACAAGAAAAAAAGGGTTTTACAGGACGCAAATTGGTGAATAGCTTTATCTCCGCACATCAAGATCTCGGCTCGAGCAATGTGGACATTGGAAGTGACGAAGATGAAGATGATTTGGCAAACTTGTGCTTTATGGCGGGCAAGTAAACATCAAGTATGGAGGAGGCAGAACACAACTGCAACAATGAAGAGGTATGTCCTACTTGCAAAGAAATGTGTGATGCTATTTCTCGTGCCACCTTTATAGTTAAGAAAAAGGACAAAAAGCTTAGGGACAATGCTGTTAAGATTGAGTCACTAGAATATGAAATTAATCATTTGAAATCTTTTATTCCTACTAATGATTCTTGTTCCACATGTGATTTAATATATGAACAGTTGTCCTCTCTAAGAAGTGCAAAAACCTCCACACTTGATAAACATGAGTTAGAGATTGAAAAGTATAGAGAGATTGCTGCACATAATGATAAAAACCTGAAAGATGCTAGCTGTTCTACAATTGATTTGCATTGTTCTACTTGTAATGATATTGATAAGAAACTACAAGATGCTATGAATGAGATTTCTATATTGAACAATGTTTTCTATTCTCATGAAGTTAAATATTGTTTTAATTGCAAACTAAAAGGAAAAACTTCATGTGAAAACTGCCTAGACATGTCAAAGAAACTTGATGACACGAATAGGACATTAGAGCGGTTTTGTAACGGGAATAAGAATCTAAACTTGCTGCTAAATTCTTCCAAGTCTTGCAATGATAAAACTGGTTTAGGTTTTGATTCTCATGCTCATGCTAAGGCACATCCACCTAAAATTGTAATGTCATTAGGAAGTTCTTTGATTCAAACGGTTCCTAAACAAAAAGAAGTGGTTTTCAAATCTGCACGGGTGTTGTCTCATTCAGCTTCTAATAGACATGTTGCTTGCTCATCTAGACATGAACATAAAGTTATTTCATTGTACCCACTGTGGTAGAGATGGTCATGCCATAGTTTTTTGTTATAGACTAGTCAAACAACAGAAAAAGGAAATAATGCAAGCTAGATCTCATAACTCTCATGCAACATTTGCTACACATGCTAAACCAAATATCAAGAACATGCAACTTGATGCTATGAGTTAAAAACATGCAAAATTTGCTCATGAACCTACTTTGTTTCGTTCTACACATGTAACACCTCGTAAGTTAGTAGTTGGGTACAAAAATCCTCAAAATTTGGCTCATAAACCTGCTGTTTTGTCTCAGATTTCGCGTGTTTTTTCTGCTGCACGTCGTGTGACTCAGTACTGTGAGACCTATGTGTCCTGAATACATTGGACATGATCATAAAAGTGTTGAATACTGCCAAAACATCCTTTTAACAAGGTCCGACTTTAGGTCTGAGCTCCTGCTAGGTCCGACGATAGGTTCGGCTTGTTTTGGGTAGCTCCGGCAAGATCTGACGAAAGGTCTAACTTACTATGTCTAGGTTCGACATGTTTTGGCTAGGTCTGACTTCTTTGTCTAGGTCCGACTTATTTTGGTTAGGTCCGACTTGCTTTGGCTAGGTCCAACTAGCTTTGGTAAGTCTGGTGCTAGGTCCGACTACCTTTGGTATGCTCCAGCGCTAGGTCCGAGTAGCTTGGTTAGCTCCAGCGCTAGGTCCTGCTAGCTTTCGTAAGCTCTAGTTCAAGGTTGTGTTAGCTTTGGCAAGGTCCGGTGCTAGATTGCAATTGTTCTGCTTTTAACTTGCAATGTTTCGAACTTGCTTTTTAGATTATGGAAAGTGTGCTTAGTATTCTTTTACTAAGCTTTTGGTGTGTTTTGGTGGTTATGGCTGATATCATTTTGCTATGGTTTGCAACATGCTTATGTGAGGTGCTCACGTAAGGTGTTGTGGTTTTCGAACTAACATGAGTCAAGTCGAGGACTTGTGCTTGGAAGTATTGGTTGTTTATTCATGTGCAAGTGTTGCTTTTGTTCAAGACATGGCTGGTGATGGGATCCATTGAACTAGTCTTAGGGAGAATACGAGGTTCAACAACCATGTTCGGGAGGCATTGTGGTTGAGTTGATCGAGAGATTGCGCAACATGTTTGAATCAAGAACAATGCATACGAAAGTATCATGGACATTGTTGGAAGATGTTTGCACGTGTGCATGGAGTTCATGGACGTTGTAACATAGTTCCAAGGTGTGACGAAGAGAAGCGTACATAAAGAAATTGTTGGAAAGATCCAACCGACTAGGTTATGGACTCAGGTTGCAGCTGAGTCGTGTTTGACTCAAATATGGAAAATTTGAGTTGGTTATGATAGGATTTTTTGTGGGTCACGAAGTTGAGTTGTTTTAAGAATGTGGGATACATTCCTAAGGTGTTTGGAAGTTTTAAGATTTCTTCTATCTGCGTATAGAAGAGTCTTGAGCAGTTATGGAAAGTTTCAGTGGAAACTGAGTAGGATACGAGTCCTAGTTTGGTTTTGGTTGGCCTCACGGCTGGTTATATAAGTAAGGGAGGCCAGATCTCGTGGATACGGGTTTTGGGCTGTTCCTCTTGTGTTATGTTGAATATATATTGTAGTTTAAAAGAACTTTTGTGTCTTGTTCGTCCAACTTGTTTCAAACAAGTTTTCTCGTCGAGTTTCTTCACAGCACTATCTTGCTTCGATGGTTTTATCATAACTTGAGTTTTACAAATCCAATTGATGTGATTCTTTTTGTGTTATCTTCACAACTTGATTATCTATCATCTGTGAAAATTTAGAGTCATTGCATTTGTGGTTTCGTATCTACACGAGTTTCTTTGCAGTGTGGCAGAACTGTTTTTCTCTGGTCGAACAGATTGACCTTCGTTCAATGTTTCTATCATAACTTGAGTTTTTCTCGACGCAATTTCATGATTCTTGTTTTGACGTCTTCGTGACTTGATTATCCACAATCTTTACTGGGTTTTTCGCAATTGATCACATTTGGACTAGTTACACACATGTTTTTTTTTACAAATTGATTTTCTGCCAAGGGGTTTTTCATTGCTTCCGCTGAAAAAGTTTAAATCTATCATTCACCCCCTATGGTAGATTTTCACGTGCTCTTTGATCCTACAATTTGTAGTAGAGTCACAATGCTCTAATATTTGTTATTTGCACATGTTTTTGACTAATCATCATGGAAAATACTTTGCAAAACCTTGTGTATTTAGTGGTATTGATTTTCAGGTTTAGAATGCACGTATGGAAGCCTTCATCCAGGCGCAGGGCTTTGCAATATAGGAAAAGGTGTACAATTCTTACGAAGTGTCGTCAAACGATCGAGTTATGGCTACAAATCTGAGAGATGTTGACAACAACAACAAGGCTCAGAACTTGATCATACAAGGACTGACTCAAAGCGTCTTCAACCATGTTGCTCACCTTCGATCTGCGTACAATGTTTGGAAAGATCTATGTGATTACCATGAAGGATCCAACACGATCAAGGAGGTAAGGAAAGACATGTTCAAAAAGAAGTACATGTGTTTCGAGATGCAACCCGGTGAGTCAATCGATGATCTTTTTGCTCGCTTTAACAAAATTTTCTCACCAACTTGTGTAGTGTCAACCTTAATTTTTTAGATGCTGAGAAAGCTAGGCAATTACTAAGTGCATTAGATATGTCAATTTGGGAGATGAAAGTCACATCTATTCATGAATCTACTGTCATGAGTACACTTACTTTAGATGTTCTATATTCTAAATTGAAAACTCATGAAATTGACATAATCTCATGTAAGAACCCCAACAAGTCTCTTGCATTTGTTTCTCAACGTGACATGCCTAGCCCCGACCAATCTTCATCTTGTGGAACACTTGCCTTGTTGTCCTCTCTAACCCTTAAACAGATTGAAGAGTTTTCAGAGGAAGAACTTGCACTCATCTCTACTCGATTCTCAAAAGCATTGCAAAATGTGAGAAGTAGAAGGAGAGGGAGTGACGGACCTCAACGATGCTTCAAATGTGGTAATATAAGACATTTTTGCACGGATTGCCCTAACCTTTCAGGTACTACTTCCCGTGATGAAAAGCAAACAAGGATGAAGCACTCCTCTGCAAACAACAACAAGATAAAGAAGGGTTTTACAGGACGACAATTGGTAAATAGTTTTATCTCCGCACTTCAAGAACTTGGCTCGGGCGTAGTGGACATTTGAAGTGACAAAGATGAAGATGATTTGGAAAACTTGTGCTTCATGGTGGGTGTCGAAGTGTGAAATCGACACTTCCCCCGGTATTACTAAAATGTAGTCCGCGGAGGTTCGTATTCAGATGGGGTGCGTGTGAGATGAAGAACGAGACAGTGACATAGGGAATTTTACGTGGTTTGGGCCGCCTGAGCGTAATACCCTACTCCACAGGAGGTTGTTACATGTATGAGTGTGTAGCTGCTTGGGGTTGATTGGACTTGTCCTTTATACTGTTCGACACAACCCTTTTATAGTCCAAGGACTGGCTGTTACGTTGTTAGCCTGGCCCAACATGTGGCCCTGACAGTGTTTAATTATGTAACACACGATTTGTATGTATTAATTATATTTAACAGTGTGATAACGTGCCTTAAAGGCGGCTTTACCGGTACTAAAGGTCCTCTTATCGTGTGTCATTAACATGGCATTATTGACACACTATCAGGTCTTGTAACGGCTGCTTTAACTATCCATTGAATGTCCGCGCCGTTGGAGATCTGACATTCTTCCTGTTGTGGCTTAGGTCCGAAGGCTCGACACCTGGCAGCTCAGGAGCTTCCCTCTGTGGGGAGGCAGGTCTGGAGCTGCTATACACGTGGCAGCACCGAAGCTTCCATCTACTGGGGGTTAGCTCCGGCCTTGCAGTACACGTGGCAGTGCTAGAGCTACCAAAACGAGGGAGGCAGATCCAGTGTTGCGAGACACATGGAGCCTTCAAAGCTCTTCAACTCGGACATGTGGAAGTCTGTGAGTTTACTTGTGGTATCGTGGGGTACCCAAAATGCAGGGTACCGACAGTTGTCCTTGGGCCCACCTCTGGAAGAAACCCTTTGGGTGAAATTATTTGGCAAGATGTGGGGCCAGCTTCTTTTCCCGCTCTGCGGCTTCAAAGGTCTTTTCGTGGGCCACTTGTACGATGGTTTGTAGTTAAACCATCGCCACGTGGCTTTTCCTGATGCGGCAAGTGAGATCCTGGCGTGCAGATCTCACGCCATTGAAGGTCGTCGGTTCCCAATATGAAAACCGTATCGGTTCCGAGCACCCTGTCAGGCCGCCGCTCTTGGGCTTCCAACCTCCCATCATGACAACAGTTCGCCAGATGTGACAGAGTTGTGTCTTCCCCGCAGCAAGATCAAGAATGACGTAGATCTGTCGAGGGTTTGGACCTACATGGGGTGGTCCAGCGACTCCTTCAACAACGCGATCCACTTTGGCAAGCACCCCTTCAATAAGGAGTGCATGGGAGAGATCGTATACTTCTTGGCATACGCCATGGTGGGTCTGATCCCGCCTTTCTCAAGTTTCTTGTTGATGTTCTGGATTTCTACGGACTCCAGTTTCATCACCTCGGCCCCCACTCCTTCTTGTAAGTGACGACCTTTGTCCACTTCTGTGAGATGTGGGTGGGTGTGCCGCCGTGCATAGAGCTCTTCCGTACCTTCTTCACGGTCCACACTATCGGAAAGGGGATAGAGTTGATCGGCTTCTACTACTCCATGAAGCGCAAAAACCGTCCTTTCAAGTACTTGAGGACTTTCCCCTCCGAGAAGTGGGACAGCTGGAAGAAGGACTGGGTGGTCATCGCTGTGGAGGAGCACGACCGGTTGGAGTTACCCAAGAGCCTCCCCAATGTCAACACTGATGCTTGGAACGCAGTTTCGAAGTTGTTCAAAGCATACAAGCCCATCCTGACAAGGATCTAGCAATGCATGGAGGGTGGAGTGACCCTTCATATGGTCTTCGGCAACTTCCTGGTGAATGGGTGAGCTCCGCTAAAGACAAGGGAGTGGCCCGCATGGGCCTTCAATAGTGAGGTGGACCATAACCGGATAGAAGCCAGTTTTCATACAGCCTTGGATGATGAAGCTTTGAAGCTCCATCTCTAGAAGTTTCAACATGGCGCCATCACCCGCGATGCATTGACCCCGCCGGCGGAGTTCCTCCATCCGAACATGGTTCTGGAGATCAGGAGGGAGCTCCGAAGGGGTATGTTAGAGCTTGACGACCTCAGCCTGGTGGAGAGGCGTAGCACCTCCACGGTTGGAATTCCTGGAGCTTCGAAGAGGGTGGCTCCGACCACTACTCCAAGCCAGAAGGTCCTTCGACGCCAACAAGGGCAAGGGCAAGGAGCCAACCGAATCTTCCAGTTGGAAGAGGAAGTTGAGACATGCTGATGGGATCTCTCTCACGTCGGCTCCATCTCAAGCAACCTCTTCTCCCCGACCAAGCAGAGCTTCAACAGCCAATCCTTCTTCGGAGCCAGCCTTCGCAAGGGGCACTAGCTTTGGGAAATTGACCTCGACCCTGGTGCTGGCTTCGGGCTCCAGGTCCGGAGGTCCTTCCCAGCCGAGGGAGGTCCAGGCTGAGGCGACTCCAATTACTACGGCCAGCTCCTAACCAAGGTCCGAGGTTTCTGCCTCACCAGAATTGGTGGGTTCTTGATCCGGACCTCAGAAGGAAAAGTTATGTGGTGATTGGGGCGGAAGATTCCCAAGGTAAGTGTTGTCTTCTCACCCCGAGCTGCTATTTGTATTGTTTTCCTGTTTTGAAATTTTTGATATTATCTTCTAGGATGTCGAAGAAGAAAGCTGAAACTTTGGCACCTGTTGCAGTAACTCATGCTGTGCAGGCTGAAGCTCCAGCTTCGATCCCGGTGCCTCCCCATGTGGTGGTTGATGACATGACAGTTCTGGTGCCAGCTCTTGTGGATTTGGATCCAGAGGTGACGCCCGAAGCTCTCGTGGTAGCGCCGGACGACAGGGGAGAGATCCGTGATGAAGCTCCGGCATCAAAGCCGAAAGATGTTGAAGCTCCGGCAGCATTGCCGAAAGTAGTTGAAGCTCCAACATCTGAACCAGAAGTAACTGATGTTCCGACACTTGAGCCGGAAGTTGTTGAAGCTCCGGTCCCCGAGCCGGAGATGGTTGAAGTACCAGCCCTTGAGCCGGAGGTGGTGGTGCAGGCTCCAGTCGAAGCTCCAACGTCAGCTTCAAAGGTGCTCATGTTAGAGCCAGGGCATCCATAAGAGATCGTGGCGGGTCCTCCACCCGCAGAGCCGATGATTGAAGATCCAGCATGGGGACCTTCTTCGTTAGCTCCAGAGGTTGAAGTTCCCACTGCAGGACCCTCCTCAGCCATGACGGGTGCAGAAGAGCTCCCGGATGGCGGCCCTAGTGCCGTAGAGCCACATGGGACCACACTCGTGCTGTGGGACCCAATTTCTATTTTTGAAGATCCTCTCGAGCCGACAGGAGAGATTCAGGCTGGTCCAGAGCCAATTATTTTGTGTTGTTTATCGACAACGCCTGCTCCAGTCTCCACCAAGTTCAGCTAGCCTTCGACTATGAGAGCAAGACTCTCGAGGAGGAGCGCAACACCTTGAGGCGTTGGTGCAACAGGCTTCACTTCGAGACGAAGCGAATGCAGTCAAGACTTGCAAACAAGCGGGAATGGATGGACAAGGAGCAGGCCTGGCTAGCACTGATGGACCGCTTGCTGAATGAGCGGGAGGCTGCCACTAAGAATCTCAACCAGAGGACTCGAGAGATTTTCGAGCATGCTCGAGAGACCAATGAGGTTGCTGACGATCACCAGGACAACCTCAATGAATTAAATGAAGTGCTCCTCAAGCGTCGGGAGGCCCTCGACGAGAGGAAGGAGAAGCTATTGGAGAAGTAGGAGGACATTTTGAGGAGGGAGGAGGAGCTCGCCTAGAGGCTGTCTTTGGGGGAGCAGAGCTTGGCAGATCGCACCAAAAAGTTTGAAGAGCGGTGCAAGCATGAAGAGGAGAAGAATTGCCAGGTGGGACAGGAGCTCTCCAGG
Source organism: Tuctoria greenei (assembly GCA_036927565.1). Classification (NCBI taxonomy): domain Eukaryota; kingdom Viridiplantae; phylum Streptophyta; class Magnoliopsida; order Poales; family Poaceae; genus Tuctoria; species Tuctoria greenei. The sequence continues at coordinate 38,606,052 of JAYESD010000006.1, read as the reverse complement.
AGAGAGACTGAAGTCTCCACCAGGGAGGAAAAAGTGAGGGGCAGGGAGAAGGATCTGGCAAACCGCCAAAACCGTATACACCTCTGGGAGACAGAGCTTGCTGACCGCGAAAAGCAGGTGGCTGAAGCATTCAGCAACATGCCAAGGAGGTCAAGCGCCTCGCCCGAGAAGGTTCAGAGCTTACGGCCGCCAGAAGGTCATTGGAGGAACTGAGGAATATGAGGGCGACTGAGTCCCAGCGAGATTTGGATTTCCTGGGGCACATTGACAAAGCTTTGGTGCCGCTTGGTTTCAGTCCGATACGTCCGACTAACTCAGAGCCGGGGCTGGAGAAGGTGCTGGTGGCATTGAGCTCTACCAGTAACAAGTTGGACGCAATGGGTGACGTCATCATCGACCAAATGGAGACGGAGGGGCAGTCTCTAGCCAAGAATGTCATCGAATATGTGCTCACGTGTTTCAAAAGCTAGGACCCCCAATTATCTCTAGGTGTGGATGTCGAAGGACCCATCTTTGAAGAAGAAGATGACGCCAGGGCTAGCGTTCGAGAAGCTGCCGAAAAAGTTGCCTCATTTTTCCATAGGACTTAGGAAGTCTAGTAGTTAGGACCTTTTTTCTTCTGCCTTTCACTTGTAATCCTCATTTTGTAATCCAATCCTTCAAATGAATGAAATCCAAACTTCTTGAATTAATGAATTCCAGTTTGTACTTGTCATCAATGCATTGCCCTTTATATTGTTGCCCGCCTGAAAGATGTACACAATTTCATTGCGAACGTGTACCGCAAGGATTTGACAGTGTCTTGATGACTTCACTACTTGCTTGTAGCCAAATGGATAGCTCCATGCTCCAAATTTTACCTCCGACATCTCTAGGGACCCTTTGTGACGTCGACGACGGGCCCCCTGGGAGTTGTCAGAGCTAGGTAGGTCCAACGAAACCCACTATCAACGCTTAGGAACATCGACGGCGAGCCCCTTGGGAGTTGTCTGGGCTTGGTAGGTTTGACAGCGCCCACTATAAAGGTTAGAACGTCGACGGCGGGCCCCATGGGAGTTGTCGGAGCTTGGTAGGTCTGACAGTGCCCACCACCAACGTGTAAAACATCGATGGCGGCCCCCTAGGATCATTGGAGCTTCTCGCCTTCGGCAATGTCCGCCATCAACGCGAACCTTGTCGCGGTGATTTTTCCACCATCTTCGATTAGATCGTCATTTATTCTTCAAGTCAACGGCCGGACCCAACGGTGTTTTTGGAGCTTGGTAGTTCTGAGGACGCCATTTTCAATGCATATGGTTTACTTTTTTCTGTGTGCTATTGGGTGCTGCATCGCATGGCACCACCTAATTGTGATTCTTGGAATGTCAGGACTCCAATCATCACAGCCTAGTATCAGAGCCGCATTGGGAATAGGGGGCTTAAAAAGGATCGTATTACGAGAAAAATATAGGTTTACGATGAGGAATCGATAGTAGCCCAAACAAGGACTATTATTAGCATACTTACTTAAGGCGTCAAAGCTAACATATGTGTTATTATATTATGCAACGGTGCTCCAACGTCAGGTAAGAGGTAAGGTACACCACTGCAAATGGATCAATTGCGGTAAGCTCACCGTACGAGAGGTAGTACAATGTATTTTCCACCTGGCTTAACATGGGAGTTAATATGAGTCACCAAACCTCTTTATGGTTCTGGGAATAATTCAAAATGCTGCTCCCCGGCGTGCTTCAGGCAAAAGCATGGATACCCCATCGTGTTGTCAAAAACACAAAGGATGCAACTCTTGAATGTTCAATGTTCAAAGGGCCTTACGCAGTGCTGATCCCTAGAGCAAGAGATAAATGGTGAAAGCGCATCTAGGCATTCCCTTGTGGGTTTTGGACTATTGATGACAAACAACTGAGATCCTAATGAATTCATTTAGATGAATGTAGGTCAACAAATATTAGATATTAAGGTGCAACCAACAAGATGAAAATGAGAAGTGAGAAAGGAAGAAGCCCAAATTATCAATGGAAGCACAAAGTAGTCATAATTGTATAGGATGTGTGTGAGAGGCACATCCCAAGAGCTCATGCCATTGAGTAGAGGGTAAGGGATAAAACCAATCTAATTAATTCACTAAGCACCGGACAAGTCCGTTCACTAAGCGGACTAGTCTATTTAACTTTCTGATGTCACAATTCACCGAGTATCGGACAAGTCCGGACACTAATTAGACATGTCCGTTAAACTCTCTGATATTACAATTCATCTTGCACCAGACAAGTTCGGACACTAACTGGACAAATCTATTCAGGTTTCTAATGTTTCACTCAGACAAGTTGGAAAAACAAAATTCACATTGGACTGGACAATTCCGTTATATCGCGGACTAATCCGATTAACTTTCTATAATCACAACAGAATAGTCCGATGAACTCTCTTTTCCAATACGGACAAGTTCGGTATACCTTACACAAATTAGAGTTTTTAGTGTGCTGCACATTCCATGCGAATTTTACACAGCACGCCGGACAAGTCCGATCCCCAGAGCGGACTAGTTCGGCCGTCTGGATCCCTAATGGTAATATTTTTAGAAACACTATAAATAAGTGACCCATGACCCAACAAAAATAAGAACCGTACTCTACTGTCAAGAACATAAACCCTAGCGCCGCCACTTGTCCCAGGAGCACAAAAACACTTTTCCTACACATCTAAAGGCCTAAAGAGTTAAATCTTTTGGGTATCGAGTTTTGGGCTAGGGAGATCGTCTACGCATCGTTGAGCTCTTGAGGTTTGATCTATTATACACTCTTGCATTCATTGTAATCTTTTTAGTGTATTAGATCATATTTTATTGTTGTAATTTTGTGGGAGCCCTCAGTGTGTGAGGTTGAGCCACCAACTTAGTGATTACCATGTGATAGTGTAACTCAAGTCGGCCTTAATTGTGTGGTGACTTGACGAGGGAAAAGGGTTTGAAGAGACCCGACTTTGTGTGGGCTTCCTCAATGAGGAGTAGATCTCTTTGGTGAGATCGAACCTCGGTAAAAATCTTTGTCTCGCATGTTCCATTCTTTTACTTTTGCAAGTACCATCATCCAGGGTATAAAGTTGATCAATCTTGTAATTTGTGTTAACTTTGTATTCCACATGCAATTCTTCTATCCTAATCGCTCCCTCAAGTTGTTAGGGTAGTTGATTACATTCTGCTGCTGCAACATCTATGATATCTCCATAAACATTTAATCTTTTGTAGCACATCAAGCACACTGGACTAGTCAGTATACCACAACGGACATGTCTGGTCCATCCTGTATTTGACAGTTTGATTAAGTGTTCTAGGAAAAGTTTTTCAAAGCATATTCACCCCCTCTAGGCCACATTCAATTGGTATCATAGCTAGGCTCTCCATTTATGAGACTCACCGCTCAGAGAGATCAATGGTCTCTGACAAGAACAACGAGATCCCAGGGATGCCCATAATTGGAGACAGACAAAACTCCAAGGCGTTCGATGTGCTCAAGGAGCATGGAAACAATTATGAAGAAGTGAGTGAACTCAAGGCACTTCTCAGGAAGAAGCTCCTAAGCTATAAGGGAAAGAAGGAGGATGAAAAGCCAAAAGGGGGGAGTCATGAAGACTACTCCCGATATCCTTTTAATTATGAGAAGCTTAACAATTACAATCATTATCTTTTTATTCCCATGGTAAGACCTCCACAATTTGATGACAATGACTACTCAATGTGGAAATATAATATGAAGATGCATCTAATCTCACTTAATCCAAGTCTTTGACATATAGTGCGTACAGGTATAGATATCCCAGACACCGATGATGAACCCACCCCGGAGCAAGAACAAGCAATTCACCGCAACACACAAGCCGTTGTGGTGATAACTTCATGTTTGAGCTGAGAAGAGTTCACCAAGGTGGATGGACTTGAAGTTGTCAAAGACATTTGGGATACACTCAAGACTTCTCATGAAGGGAATCGCTCTGTCTAAGAAGCAAAGATTGAAATGCTTGAAGGGGAATTGGGGAGATTTGCCATTGAAGATGGTGAATCCCCATCAATAAATGTACAACTGCTTGAAGACACTCATCAACAAGATTCATGCTTATGGAAGCAAGAATTGGACTGATCATGAGGTTGTGAAGAGAGTGATAAGAGCCTTTATGCCTCGGAATACCACCTTGTGTTCCATGATAGGAAAAAGCCCGGGATTTCACAAAATGACCCCTGAAGAAGTTCTTGGCAAAATTATCAATCACAAAATGATGGAGAAAGAAGCCAAATATGTCAAAGAATTAGCTGAACGTACCTCATCCAAGAAGAAAGAGGTCGCCCTCAAGGCAACCTGCAAGCCTAAAGGGAAGGAGACTCATGAGGCTCAGGAAGAAGAAGACACTGATGATGTAAGCTCCGATGGATAATGAAGAGATGGTACTCTTCATGAAAAGATTCAAGTGCATGATGAGAAGAAGAAGAAGAAGAGGAAGCAACTACAAGGATTCCGGTTTATCGCAATGAAAAAATTCGTCACAATAAGTCATTTTTTGTTACAATAGGTCACTGTTGCAACAAAAAAGAATGTGGCAATCGTTTTTATGAATCGTTGGCATAAGTCCCGTGGCAATAGGTTGTTGCGAAGACTTGACATCCGTGGCAAATAGTATGGTATTGCAACGATTTCACATCGGTGGCAAATAGTATGTTATTGCAGCGATTTCACGTATTATGGCAATTTAACATATTGTAACGAATAGTACAATATTGCAACGATTTCACATTCGTGGCAAATAGTACGGTGTTGCAACGATTTCACATATGTGGAAAATAGTATTATATTGCAACAATTTATCGTATTGCGATGATTTAACGTATTGCAACGAATAGCATGGTATTGCAACAATTTCACATTTGTGACAATAGTATGTTGTTGCAACAATTTCACATTCATGGCAAATAGTATGGTATTGCAACGATTTAACATATTTTGATGATTTAACATATTGCAACGAATAGTAGCGTATTTAACGATTTCACATCTGTGGCAATAGTATGTTATTACAACGATTTCACAGCCGTGGAAAATATCATGGTATTGCAATGATTTAACATATTGCTATGATTTAACGTATTGCAACGAATAGCATTGTATTGCAACGATTTAACATTCATGGCAATAGTGTGTTATCGCAAAGATTTCACATTCGTGGCAAATAGTATGGTATTGCACTGATTTAACATATTATGACGATTCAATGTATTGCAACGAATAGTAGGGTATTGCAACGATTTCACATTCGTGGTAATAGTATGGTATTGCAACGATTTCACATTCGTGGCAAATAGTATGGTATTACAACAATTTAACATGCGTGAGAAATAGTATGGTATTGCAATGATTACACATCGGTGGCAAATTATATGGTACTACGACAATTAAACATCCACGAAAAATAGTATTTTATTACGACGATTATACGTTTGTGGCAAATAGTATGTTATTGCAATGATTTCATATCCGTGGGAAATAGTATGGTACTGCAACGATTTCACATCCGTGGCGAATAGTATGGTACTGCAACAATTTCTTATCTGTGGCAATAGGTTCATAATGCAACGTTTCCTGATCTGTGGCAGTATGTTTGTAATGCAACATTTCCTGATCTATGGCAATAGGTTCATAATGCAGCATTTTCTGATCTGTGACAATATGGTTGTAATGCAATGTTTAATGATTTGTAGCGATAGAGGTTTAATGCAACATTTTCTCATCGGTGGCAATAGCGTTGTAATGCAACATTTTCTGAGTGATGGCAATAGCAGTCTAGTGCAACCTTTTTTGAGTCGTGGCCAAATGTTTATACTACAACGTTTTGTAATTCGTGGCAATAGCTTCCTATTGCGACAATTTATCATTCGTTACAAGAAATTCGTAATGCCGCATTTTATAATTAGCTTTATTAGAATCCTAATGCACCAGGTTTGAAAATTAGTGGAAACAAAATCAATTTGTTCGCACACGATACGTATGTCGAGTTTAACAATAAACATCAATTATAAAATGTTCTTACAATATGCATCCATCAATTGATGCAACACGCATGACAACACTCAAGAATTATTAGCATGATATTGATGCTTATTTAAAGTTTGCCTAAGAAAACCAGAACTAATTGGAACAAGTGCCTTTTGTTGGCCCTTTTGTCGGCCCTTTTGTGGAGTAGATACTAGCAGTTGTGTATCTGTTTGTGGAATCTCCACCATTTTGCGCATTTCAGCCAAGAATGAGAGGCAAATGTCCATCATTTCCTGAGCTCTCTATTCACGATCAGCTGCTATCTGACATTCTAAGTTCTGGACTTGAATGTTTAACTCTTCATTCTTCTGGCTTATGTTGTCCATCTGGGTGGTTAAGCTATCATTTTTTCCTTCCAACTCCTACACTTGGTGATTGAGGCCTACATTTCTTTCTTCTAAGTTTCAAACATGGTTGTTGAAGTGTTCACCCATCTGGATACGCAGTCTTTCAGTAACATTAGATTTAGCCATACAACCACACCCCCGAACCTATGATCCTGACAACCGATTTAGGATCTATAACAACATTGGAAGATGTTGTCTCCTCATTTGGGATTGGGCCTCCCTGCTCAGCTTCCTTGTCTTTCACTTGGGCACGTGCCTTGCTCTATATACAAAATGAAAAGTCACAAGTACATTGCAAATATTTATTTTAATGGGGATTGTTTAAAGTGTTACTCACATGTACAACTTCTGCTTGCTCGGTTGCCGATTCACCATTCTTGAAATGGCTTACCTATCGCAGCTATATGTCATCGGGTTCTTCTCCGGTCTCTGGGTCTCGCTACATAAAATACAAGTAAAATACAACATGTAGGTATACATATTGATTGTAGCTCAAAGTAAAAGTGTGATTTTTTCATACCTTCTCGTAACTAAGTTGGGCGTACAATTGGGAGCCAAGCAAGTGTGTTGTCTTTTGTCTTCTTCGGTTTTAACAATTGGTCCTGCTTAATGACTGCAATTTTAAGAATTAATTCTATGATGAATGTAAATCAAATAGTTTTTGTATGATGTTAAGTTACTAAAATGTTAGCTGACCATGAATCATTCAGACCCAAAATATTCTATTAGGTGCGACCAGTCGAGCGTCAATACGTCATCAGGATTGTTTCGTATACGCTCTTCATTGGTCGAATAACTCTTATAGGTGGCATGCAAAGTCGAGCGCCACCACTTGCAGCGCTCACCAGCAATTTTCAAAATTTTCTTGCGCTCTGCTCTATGTCCTCCATGTCCTAGAAATTATGTACATTGTATAACATGTTGGTGTAAACGTAAAAGATGGAGATTGCAAGAAAAAAATTACTTGTGTAGGGTGTGACGACACTAATCAGAATATCTCATACTATTTCTCTCTTGTTAGTATTGCCAAACTCTGCCCACATTCTTGCACCGCTAGGGGTGCATGTTTTTTGTAAACATAACCACATCATAGACAAAGTGCCGCTGATAAATACCAACTGCAGCACCCAACCTAGTGGAGAACTGAATTGGTAGCTTCACGTTCTCCGTTCTACTAACTTGGGATGCACGGCGTATGCTGGCAACCTTAAGGCTCCCTTTGGATTGAATGAATGGCAAATGAATTTTGAAGGATAGGATTTATAAAGGATTTTCCCTAGATGACCATTTGGCTCACAGGAAAAACAAAGTGTAGTTTTCATAGGAATGGACTCCTTTGATAAATTTTGAAGGAAACGTAACATGAGCTTGGACCTCTTTTTTCTTTCCTGGCTCATGTTACAGGTTCCTTGTTTTTCCTATGATGCTGCCAAAGGGCTTCTCATCTCAATTCCTATATTTTCAATTCCTATAGGATTGCAAAAATAAACAATTTCAATTCCTATGTTTTTCCTATTCTTGTATTTTTCAATTCCTTCAATCCAAAGGGAGCCTAAATCCTTTAGCCACACCTCTTCCAAACTTCCTTCCTTCTGTTACATTGATACAAATAGTAAACGATTAAAGCAAATTACCGCCTGACCAAGTTTAGTATCATGTACAAATAGTGTGAAAAGAAGAAATGTCTAGAGTTCATACCATCTTCATTAAGAGTGTGGAAAATACGAGCCTGGGACGACTGCATCCCAGTAACATTTTCTTTTGTATTACTCCCTCTTGGTTTATATTAATTGTCGTATTAGACCAACAAATGAATTAAAAATGAACTAGTTAGGACTGTCTGAACAATAATTATTTTGCTCGAGAGGGAGTACATTGTTGACTTTGGTGTTGCTGTTAATACCCAAAAATGAGCCATTAGGTACACATGTCAGTGGCACTACTACACCCGTAGTACTGCAGAAGATTTTTAGTCCAGCAGCGAAGCAGGCAAGACTGAGAAGGCGGGCATGCAGCTGGCCATACTAGACTAGACAAAGATAGGGTTCGCCAGTTTGGTCTAACTGACATCAGCCAGAGCGCGTCTCAAAGAGAATTGGTTGAAGAGCGAGTAATGAACGCCAGCGGTAGCAGGTGGCGAATGCAAGACAGATAAGGTGAGCAGCTTGCTGGAATGAAATCCTCTGCAGTATTGCACCTGCAGTAGCTGCCACTAACATGTGGGCCCATGAGACATCGGGTCCACTTGTCAGTGGCAGTTACTCCAGGTGTAGTTCTGCATAGTCCCAGCTTGCGACGCTTAAGAAAGCGAGGGTTCGGTCTGACTGGGATCACCAGAAGCGACTCTCAAGGAGGATTGGTGGCAGGGCGAGTAATTGCATGGGATTTGCAAGCAACGGAGTCATCATGGCATGCGAAGGATGGGACGTGGCGATGGGCGAGGGAGACGCGTCGGGGGGGGGGGGGGGGGGGGACACTGAAGTGACCAGCAGTAGGGTGCGGGCACCAGTGCCGGCCGAGTGGCCGGGGGCAAGAGAGCACAACATGGAGGCATCAAAAAATCACGCCATCACCCAGACTGATGAACAGTTAACTATAAAGACTAGGAAAGTAGAATGCAAGTCATGCTACAACAATTAGTAGAGCCTAGCACATATTTATGGTTTGTATAACTATACCTGTTGTTGGTTCATGCATCGTAGTACCTGGGAATGAAGAATCTCGGGGTTCCTGAACATCATGTGCTGCAATATTCTTTGCATACCATGCAATGGAATTACTATTTTCTAAATTTTTTATTTTGATAGTAAACACATTTATAGTTATACCATGTGATTGTTGGCCACCATGAATACTTGTAGAAGACATGATGGTTTGGTGTCTTATTCCTAAAGTAAAGAGCATATATTGTAAGTAGTCATTTCAAATAACAATGATAATGTCAGGTTATATGCCCGACGTAGATTTTGGGTCGAACGGTGTGGTTACTATAAACTGACGGTGTTTGTTTGGAACGAAGGAAATAGAAATGAAGGAATAGGAAAAATGTATGATCTGAGAAAGCCACAAGAAAGAAAAAAGTGTAAAAACTGTGGGAACTGAAAATCTTAGGAATACAAATTTGTAACACAGGAATAAGAGTACAACATTTGGAGTGGTTGATTAGATAACCCGTGTGTGATTTACTTCCAAATCCAGAAAATTACACACTACCTCTGGTTTTTAATATTTGTCGTTCCCGGCAAAGAATTGAACTAGAATACATTAGTGTAATAAGTTGTCGCAGCGACATTTATTTTGGGACATATGTAGTATATGCTATATATATATATATATATATATATATATATATATATATATATATATAACTAAATTTGTTAAACATAAGAGCAAATTTCTTCTTTGTTAATTTATTTAGTCTTCGTATATCAGCATGGACCGTGTAAAACCTAGCCAATATAGCTCTATAAAAAGATGGCATGGATCGTGTAGAACTTACATAGCACAAAACTGGAGTCTGGGATGTCGCAGGGAGGGTTCAGCGACAAAGAGATTCGGTTGAGCCCGTCAAACTTGGTCGCCCGGTGTTGTACCTACGACTCACTGAATGTTGCCTAGAGGGGGGTGAAACACACTTAATCAAATGTTCAAATGCTTGATAGACCGGACTTGTCCGGCTGGAGGTGTGGACTAGTCCGGTATGCTAAATGTGTGTCGAGTTGATTAAATGTTGATTCAGGAATTAAACTTTATAGCAGTGGAAATTTGAACAACATATGAGATCACTTGAATTATCAATCAATATTGTGAAGTTACACGTGAAAAGCAACTGCGATTCAAGTTACAAGCTTGATCAATTAGGTGCCCTACTTAATGAAGATGCAAAAACAAAGAACCACCCGAGACACAAATTTTACCTAGGTTCGATCCCACCACACAGATATACCACCTCGTTGAGGAAGCCCACACACAGTTGGGTTTCTTCAAACCCTTTCCCTCGTCAAGTCACCCCACAAGGCCGACTTTAGGCCACAATCAAGGGTAATCACCGAGTTTATGTGGCAACCTCACACGCTGAGGGCTCCCAAAAGAATTACAACAAAAGGTTGATCAAATACACTCGAAAAGATTATAAGTAAGAGCACGAGTGTAAAGAGATCAAACCCCAAGAGCTCAATGAAGTGGAGACAACAATCTCCCAACCCCAAATCTGAATACTCAATTGATTTTCACCTTTGAGGACTTTAGATGTGTGGGGAGATGTGTTTTTGTTCTCTTGGGACAGGTGGCAGCGCTAGGGTTTCTGAGTTTGATAGTAGGAATCAAAAGTTTTTATTGTGGGGTCATGGATCTCCTATTTATAGGGTTTCCAAAAAAGTTATCGTTAGGAATGCCGACAACCGGACTAGTCTGCCCTGGGGTTCGACTTGTCTGGTGGGTACACTAGAAACCCTAATTGTGTGAGGTATGCTAGACTAGTCTGTTAGGTGTCTGGACTTGTTCGGTGCCCTATGAAATTGAACTCTAGAGAGTTGAATGGACTAGTCCAGTTCATGAACGGACTTGTCGGGTGATACGTGTTATAGAACATCACAGAGTTCAACGGACTAGTTTGTCCTGTGGACGAACTTGTCTGGAGTGTAGTGTAATGAGTTTACAAAGACTTGAACGGACTAGTTTGGTACAATATCAGACTAATCCAGAGCATTGTGAAATGTGGTTCTAGAAAGTTTACCAGACTAGTTCGATAAATGGTTGGACTAGTTCGATAAATAGTCGGACTAGTTTGGTGCACAGTCTATTTGGACAACAGGGAGTTGAACGGACTAGTCCGGTCCATGAAGGGACTATTCCGGTGCTTAGTGAATTTTTAGGTTGATTTTATGCCCTTACCCCTACACAAAGACTTCATCTCTTGGGATGTGTCTCTCACACACATCCTATACATTTAAATCTACTTTGCGTTTCAGTCGTCAGTTGGGCTTTTCTCTTTTTCTACATCACTTCATTTTTCACTTTTTGAGTGCACCAAACTATCTAATTTGAATTGACCTGCAGTCATCTCAACAAGTTCATTAGGATCTCATTTGGTTGTCATTAGTCGTCCAATACCCACGAGGGATTGCCTAGATGCACTTTCAATCTCCCCCTTTTTTGTTATTAATGAAAACCAATTGAGATTTCACAATTAAGCGTAAAAATTGATTTTCATAAAGTGTGCATATATGAGAATAATAAATGAGTAACAAAACTTCTCACATATATGCACTCTTTATGGTGGGGTGCCTAACAAGTGTGTGATCAAAAAGATGTCATGAGCAATACATAAGCACTTGATAGTTATAGCAACAATCATCACATTACCATTGACTAAGCATCACACATTAAGTAAATTAAGCACATCTAAAATAAATTACAATAGTTTGAAAATTAGTACATGTCCTTGATCACAAGTCCTTAATGGCTTAATGACTACAAAATAGACAGCTAGTATCAATCTCTTCCCCTTTGGCATCCAGACACCAAAAAAGGAAAAATTGAGTGGAATTACTCATCGCCACTGCCTCCCTAACTCTCAGTCCAATATTCATCCTCTTCTTCATCTCTTCAGGTGCTTGCGGAGGAGGAGCAGAGGTGCCAGCTACTCCGAATGAAGCCATCTCTTGTTCAGTTAGAGGTGTCATGTCTGTGATGTCTTCTTCAGAGTCTTATGAGATATGAGGTGACCCCACTGGCTCTATTTCTAGCTTCTCACAGATTGCTTTGATATTTTCCTTGACATATCTTTGAAGCTTCTTCCTGGCTAGACTTTCCTTGTGTTGCTTGATTTCCACTTTGCGATAGGAAGCAGAGATGGATGAAAGCATCTTCAGCACTCTACTGGAGGACTATCTAGGAGGCGGAGGAGCAGGAGCAAAAGCCTCAGATCTTGTGCCTTCTTGAGTCCTCTTAGATTTTTTCCCTCTATTGGTGAGGTAGGAGCAGAGGGGACAATGTAGATAGTAGGCATTTGGGGCCTGAATATAGTATGAGGCACATCCTTGACAAATTCAAGTCTTATCACCTTCTCAATCATATACATGATGTAGGGTGCATAGCCACAGGACCTGTTAGGAGTGATGGAGATGTTCACGATCTCATTGTACATGTACTCAAAGACATTGAAAGTCCTTTTCTTGCTGATGTCCTTCATCAATGTCCTAAGGGTCCGCTAGATAGTCCATGCATCTCCCTCCTGGGAGCTATGGTCTTCCTTAGGATCCTGTTTAGCACAGCAAAGAAAGGCTTCATGTACTTTGTAGGTTGAGACTTGAATGGCATCCTTGTATCATAGAGAAAGTCAAGCTGATCTTTCTCCAGAGGCTTCAGATTGTGGATTATGATGTCATTCTCCAAAGAATCTTCTAGGTGAAGAATTCTGGCAAACTCCTCATATGTGACACAATACTTTGCTCAATGTGTCATCCAAATCATAATGTCACCATCATCACGAGCAAAATAGAGGGTTAAGTAGAACTGAGTGATCACCTCATTTTTTCAGTCCCACTGGAAGGAGACTAGATCCTTCAGTCCATGTAGCTCCAAAGATTTCAGAACCTCTTGATAGGCTTGACATCTTTTGGACTAAAGGTAGGTGATGTCTACCCATTGACTTTTAATGACTAGGTTTCTCATCTTCAGAGAGACATGCTCATAGTAATCAACATGGAAGTTACTCTAGAATCCTGGATTAGCTCATTCTTTGGGCTGATCATAGACTTCTACCTTCCTAATCTTGTCAGCTAGCTCACCCCCTTTGCCAGTGAAATTAGCACTAGATGGCTGTCTGTTGCGGTGAGTAGGAGCTTTCATCTTCAAAGGGCCAATAGGACCACTAGAAAGTACTTTGCCTTTGTTGAGAGTTCTCTTGGGCCCCGATGAACTCTCAGCAGCATCCTTGCTCACGGGTTTATTAATTACCACTTTCCTCTTCTTGGGGATTAAATCGTCGGGAGAAGGGGAGTGAACATTGATATCATGCGTTTTGTTGATCACCCTCTCTTTGGATCTTTGCACTCGAGAACATTCTAGCTCTTCATTATAGTTAAAAGAACTATCATCTGAGCCTGAAGACATCGCGCCTAACAAGGAAGTTTTAGGATTTAATAAGAATTGATTTGAGGCTATGTGCAAATAGGAAATTAGAGGTTCATATTGTGAGGCACCGGACTTGTCCGTTTTCAGAGTGCGTACTTGTTCGGAGTACCGCACTTGAACACCAGACTAGTCCGGTCTTGCATAAGAACCCTAATTTTGTATTTTCAACAAATGTAGCTCGAATCGATTCACAAAGACTAGGAAAAAATAGGAGTACATCTAGAAGAGTAATGAATGTCCTAGGAATCAGGTAAGATAAACAAGAATCAAGAAAAATTGAGAGCGAGGTTTGAGTGAAATTTTACCAAAAAATTAAAGATTCGAGTTGAAGGAGCGGAGCGGAGGCCGAATTAGTCCAGAGTGGACAAGCTGTGTGCCAAGGAGGACATTTCCCTTTGAGAAATCCGCGTTTTTGATGGCTGAAAGTGGAGACCTCCTGTGGAGCTCACGGTGGAGCAAGGAGAGTGCAATGGAGATTGTGGAAGAAGGAAGATGAGCTCCTGGTGGCGGATTAGGGTTAACCCCGACAAATCCGGACTAGTCTGGTGCTGACGCCGGATAAGTCCGGTGTCAGCATGACATAACAAAGTGGATCAACTAGTTTTTTTGGTGTTTAATCTAATAGTGAGCTAAAGGACATTATTTCACAAATAATCTTGATGAACACGACCACTAAGCAATCAACAATCATACAATGACCATAATTCACCAAGATTTACTTATTTAAATAGTTTTTAGGAGAAAATCGAGATAAGGGGCAAAGTTTTGCAAAAATGAGTAAAATTTGAAATCACAATCAGGTATGCGATGTTTCAAGCCACATTTCTAGAGTCAAGTATATTTAGATTGTTTCTTAGCTCGCAAAACCTCTTTTCATCTAGTGGCTTGGTAAAAATATCTGCAAGTTGTTTTTCAGTCCTAACATGTGAGATTACTATGTCACCTTTTAATGAATTATCTCTTAGAAAATGGTGACGAATATCTATGTGCTTAGTTCTTGAGTACTCTACTGCGTTGTGTGAAATTTTTATAGTACTCTCATTATCATATAGGAGCGGAATATGGTTCTGATTATAACCATAGTCCCTTAGAGTTTGTCGCATCCAAAGTAGTTGTGCACAAAAACTACCGGCTTCAACATACTCCGCTTCGGCTGTGGAAAGAGCAATGGAGTGTTTCTTTTTAGATGACCATGAAACTAGGGATCTGCCAAAGAATTGGCAAGTCCCCGACATGCTCTTTCGCTGCATAGTCGGCATCGAATAACCTATCAAGTTAAACTTGGATCCTTTGGGATACCAAAGGCCCAAGTTGGGTGTGTGCACAAGGTATCTTAAGATACTTTTTACAGCTATTATATTGCAGTCTTTAGGTGCGGCTTGAAATCTTGCACACATACACACACTAAGCATAATATCTGTCCTAGATGCACATAAATAGAGTAATGAGACAATCATAGACCGGTATACCTTTTGATCCACATTTGGACCATCTTCGTTGAGATCGAGATGTCCATTAGTTGCCGTGGGTGTCTTGATGGGCTTGGCCTTGTCCATATTGAACTTCTTGAGGATGTCCTGCATGTACATGGTTTAGCTTATGACCGTGCCCTCTCTTAATTGCTTCACCTGGAATCACAAGAAGAACTTCAATTCGCCCATCATCGACATCTCAAACCTATGTGTCATTATCTTGCTAAACTCTTCACAAAATGATTTATTAGTAGACCAAAGATTATATCATCAACATAGATTTGACATACCAATATATGATCATCAAAGTGTTTTATGAACAAAGTATAATCAACTTTTCCATTTTAAAACCATTTTGAGTCAGAAAATCTCTAAGGCACTCATACCAAGCTCGAGGAGCTTGTTTGAGGCCATAGATAGCCTTACGCGGTTTGTAAACATGGTTGGGGTACTCTTGATCTTCAAATCCTGGTAGCTGCTCCACGTACACTTCCTCCTTAATTGGTCAGTTGAGGATGGCACTTTTAACGTCCATTTGATACAACTTGAAATAATGGTGAGTAGCATATGCGAATCAAATATGAATGAACTCAAGTCTAGCTACGGGAGCAAAAGTTTCATTGAAGTCCACACCTTCGACTTGTGAGTAACCTTTATCCCTAAGTCTCGCTTTGTTTCTTGTTACCACTCCATGTTCATCTTGTTTGTTCTTAAGACCCATTTGGTTCCAACAATGTTCGCCTTTGGTATTTCCACAACCTCCCATATTTCATTTCTCTTGAAGTTGTTTAGCTCCTCTTGCATTGCAATCACCCAATCTGGATCCTTTAGTGCTTCTTCTACCCTGTATGGTTCCCGAAAAGAGACAAAAGAGTAGTGTCTACAAAAATTTGCTATGTGAGATCTAGTAGTTACTCCCTTAGCAATGTATCTAATGATGTTCTTGACAGGATAATCTCTTTGTACACTCCGATGTACTCTTGGGTGAGGGACTTGTGAAGTTGCTTGTTCTTCAATGTCTTCATATTCATTGTCTCCCCCTAGATCATTGCTTCCATGGTTATGTTGATCTTCTTGATCTTCCTGATCTTCATCTTGTGCATGATCTCCCCTTGATCATTGCTTTCCTGTTGAGGTTCATCTTGTGGTTGCTCTTGAGGTCGAATATCACCAAGTGCCATCCTCCTCAACGCTTGACATAGGGATTCTTCTTGATCTAGCACACACTTATCAACTTGCTCCACTTGGGAGCCGTTAGTTTCATCGAACACTACATCACGTGCTACTTCAACAAGGAAAGAGACTTTGTTGAAGACGCGATAGGCATAGGCGTTCGAATCATAACCGAGCAAGAACCCTTCATCCGGTGGGTGGGTCGGAGTTACTCCAAACCGCGGTTTGCCTCCTCTCGGTTATCGCAACACGGCTCGACGCGTCCCATCGGCTTCACATGCAGTTTTTTAATTTGACACGCAAAGGGTCAAGGGTATGCAATGGCCCACCTGACATACTTTGTAGGTCCGTCCCGCGGTGTTTTAGTTTTTGAGTTCTAGTTTTTAAGTGTGACAAGCAAAGGGCCAGGGGTATGCAAAATGTTCCAGTTTTTGAGTTTGTCATGCAAAAGACCTCGATCATGTTTCATGATGTTATGTGTTTTGTTTTGTTGAAATATCATCATATATATAGTTAAAAGATTGTCACAAAACACAACGAAAAAGTACAAGACACAAGAAAAGAAAAACAACAAAAGAAAACCTAAATCCTCCTCCTCCTCCTTAGAGACAACACATCACTGAACTTAGAGCACATTCACTTGGTAACTAAATCATTCATTTGTCCAAAAAATAATCAAATCCTTCCTTATTAATTTTCGTTCCTTAGAACACGATGAACACACCACACATTCATTCATTAACACAATATATTACAAACTCTCGATCATGTTTTCAGTTTGACACGCGAAAGACCTCGATAACGCATGTTTGATGATGTTAGGTGTTTTCTCTTTTTGTTGAAAGATCGTCATATATAGTTTGAGGCTCGTTGATCATATGTTTGGGGCGTAGCATGTATGGACAACTAACATGCATGTGTGAGAGAGACCTCGATCATGTATGATGACGTTACGCGTGTTCTCTCTTTTTGTTGAAATATCGTCATGTTTGAGGCTCGTAGATCATGTTTGGGGCGCGTAGCAAGAATGGACAATTAACATGCACTTGAAAGACCCCGATCATGTTTGATGACGTTGTTACGTGTTTTCTCTTTTTGTTGATAGATCATCATATATAGTTTGTGGCTCGTTGATCATGTTCGGGGCTAGCATATGTGGTGACAACTATTTTGAACCAAGAGGGAGTATTAATTAAACAGTAAATACTATGGAAAATAAATAAATTTCTTGATAAGTGAATAAAATCTAGAGTCTAGGCAAAGGCCTTATCCATTCTATTCATTATTGTTGTAGTTTCGTTCGTTCTTATCCTTGGCTCATTGTCTCTCTCTTCTAACATGTGCTCCATCAAGAGAACTTGTTTCCTCAAGTCTGCATAATCACTTTGTCTTCAAGATGCACTCACTTGTTCTCCCGTGTCATGCTCATACTCATGATGCGACGTCAAGGGGTGTTTGCCATCTCCAAGCACAGAGTTCATGGCAGGTGAGGCTATAGTGCTCTTTGCATGGTGGCAGTTTTTCGACAGAAGATCACGGAGCCATAGGCAACTCAGCACCGCTTATTTTGTTACGTTGTTCTTGTTAGTGCTAATTCTTACTTGCTGGGATAATAAACACCTGATGAGTTCAGGTTGTGTTCTTAAGTACGTGCACAAGAGTGGTCTGGTGCTGATTAGTTGCCGCATCAGAAGAGCTTGCTTGGCTCATTGACAAGGAAAATACTTTGTATGTAGTACAAAATAGTAAGTTGGTCGGAATTGCTGTTCGTACGCGAAGATGTGGCCAGGTAGTTACTTGCAGGTGTATGCTAATTACGTGAGTGTTTGGCCGTGTCATGTGGTTAGTCCATGATGCACCCTAAACCCAGTGCTGAGGTCGTGTATGTGCGTACACTAGTGACATGTGACAAAGTGCTCTCAGTCAAAGTTAGTTGGCGTGTATATGCGTGATCTTTTTGGCCGCGTCATGCTCGTGCATATGATGGATCATGCACGTCGAGCGCCGAGTCATTCGGATCGCTGTGCAAATTTCGGATGTGGAGTTCGTGTGCTCCAAGCCTATAAAAGATGATGTACTCATTTGTTGAAATGACAGTACGGGTAATAGAAAAGCAATATTCGTCGCTGGCCTTGTTATCTGTCAACTGAGCGTCTTTTTTGTTTCCTCTGTTATATTTTGCTGACTCATTGATCATTAGTTCTAACAGTATGTCGGCTTTTTCCATGAATGGGTGGCTTCACACTTTGAAATGATGTTCATTGATTGTTTGATTGTTGCATTGTGCCCGTGCGTGCTACAAGATTTGAGGCGTTGGCATACGTGGCAATCATCGGAGTAGGGTGGCACAGTCGCAGGATCCGTGCAGTGCGCCCTTGACTATATGGTTGTAAGATTCGAAGCGTGAACGTACATGGAAACCATCTGGGCAGGGTCGCACAAAGATGGTTGTGCGGCCCTGCCGTATAGAATTCGATTCCCGCACCAAGGGGTGAAAGGCAAGCCCGATTTTGGGCTTGGTGGGAGGGGCGACCACCTAGGGCAAGGCCAAGGAGGGGCCCACGATGTCAGCAGTTAAAGGGAAATGAAATAAAATTAATTAGTATTTGCATCATCCATATGCGATGTACAGTTACACGGTCTAGCTTGCTATTTTAAAATTTTTTGAAATATAATACTACATCCTAATGTGTGTAATATTTATTAGATATAATATTACTAATGTGTTTATTTTCCATATGCAATGTTTTTTGATAAAAGGATGTGTTTTTTGATAATGCATAGGACACATTGTTCATGAACATAAAAGACATTTTTCATTAACATAAAAATAACACATATATTACAAACAAGAAAAAAATAAAAACACATAGAAAACAAAAGAAAAAACTACTGCAAATCCTACTCTACTCGGAGGAAGGCTTGTCCACGTCCTCCTCCTCCGCCACCACATCCGCCGGTGGCGCCTCTGCATCCGCCACCGCCGCATCCGCCGAAAGCTCCTCCTCCTCCACCACAACCGTCGGCAGCACCTCCTCCAACACCAGACCGAACTTCCGGCTGCCGGCGTCCACCAGTTGCTCGCGAAACTCCACCCAGGACACCTCACCAATCATCTTGTAGAGGAAGTCGAGACAAGCGGCCACAAAGCCTAACCCAAAGCAGTAGTAGCTGGCAGAGTCCATGATGGTGTGGTGGGGAAGACTGCCAAGTCCTATATGGCAATAGGAGCAAGATTTATTGTCAAATACATCCCGTGCCATTATGTCGAGCGCTCTTGCACGCACGTCAGCGATGGACAGGTCATTAGTGACCTCCTTAAGCTGGCGCTCGAGTTCGTCAATGCGGTCCTTGAAGAAGCGGACAGTCTCAAGCCTGATGTGTGGGTGCCGTGAGTGGAGACGGGGGCGGAGGAGGTGGGTGTGCCGCCTCCAATTACACCGGCATTAGCGGAAACGGAAATAGAGATGAAGGAGGTTCAGAGGATGTTGATGGCCTGGAGCACTTTGGTGTGTGGCTACCCATTTGTGCGGCGACGGGGGTGCGGAGAATGAGCGAGAGGTGGTCAACGGTGGTGCGGTGGAGAAGCAAGAGGAGAAGTTTGGAGGCTAAGATCAATGAAGAGGTGTGGCGGAGAAGAAGAGGACGATGTGCCTCTATAGCGGGTTGTTATCTAAGCGCGCGAGTGGAGATGATCGGACGCTTTAAAAGTTGTGCTTTTGAGTCGGCGGGTCGGTGGAAGTTACTCCCTCCGTCCCAACTCAACTCTATTTCCGAGTTTAGTCAAACTTACCTTTCACCAATAATCTCTATAGATTCTATTAACTTCAATCATATGTAAATTGTATATTTCGGAAAAATTTTCCATGATGAATCTAAAAGTACAATTCTTAGAGTGTTAAAATTGATCAAAATTACAAAAAATATTGGTCAAACGTAAATTTGAACAAACTCAGAAATAGAGTTCAATAATGGGATGCGGGTAGTACTTCAAACCGCGGTTTTCCGCGTCTCGATTATCGCAACGGCTCGATGTGTCCCATCGGCTTCACGAGCAGTTTTTTAATTTGACACGCAAAGGGCCCAGGGTATGCAATGGCCCACCTGGCATACTTTGTAGGTCCGTCCTCTGATGTTTGTAACATTTCGTGAGAACAATTTCAACGAGGTGCAGAAGATTGACTTGAACGTGTGTGGCAATCGATTGAGAGTCCATATCTTTTTTTAGAAAATATACTATATACATGGCAGCATGCGATTAATTTGATAAACCACGCACATTGTGAGAGCTGTGTGCTTAGATGGTACTCCATAGTACACATTCAATCCTCACCCCTCGAGGGAGCATACTTCCTATCAAACATAGTTTGTTATCTCTATTGATGATAGGATAATATTCTTTATTAATGTGGCATATATACTGTCATATAGGTTGCGAGTATACACATGCATGGTAGACAATATGATAAATATAGAAATATATATCAATACATGGTAGGAAATATTCTATTCTTGGAATACATGTTTGGGGCGTAGCGTGCATATGGACATCTAATATCAATGTGAAAGACCTCGATCATGTTTGATGATGTTACAAGTTTTCTCTTTTTGTTGAGAGATCGTCATGTTTGAGGCTTGTTGATCATGTTTCGGGCATATCATGCATGGACAACTAACATGCATGTGAAATACATCGATTGATCATATGAAATACCTCGATGCATGTGAAATAACATGCATGTTTTTAAAAGCCCTCGCCTTGGCCCGCGCTGCTATTCTTGGAATACATGTTTGGGGCGTAGCATGCATATGGACATCTAACATCCATGTGAAATACCTCGATCATGTTTGATGATGATGTTACATGTTTTCTCTTTTGTTGAGAGATCGTCATGTTTGAGGCTTGTTGATCATGTTTAGGGTGTAGTATGCATGGATAACTAACATGTATGTGAAAGACATTGATCGATCTTGTGAAAGACCTCAATGCATGTGAAATAACATGCATGTTATTAAAAGCCCTCGCCTTGGCCCGCTGCTATTCTAGGAATACATGTTTGGGGTGTAGCATGCATATGGGCATCTAACATCCATGTGAAAGACCTCGATCCTGTTTGATGACGATGTTACATGTTTTCTCTTTTTGTTGAGAGATCGTCATGTTTGAGGCTCGTTGATCATGTTTGGGGCGTAGCATGCATGGACAACTAACATGCATGTGAAAGACATTGATCGGTCATGTGAAAGAACTTAATGCATGTTAAATAACAAGATTGTTTTAAAATCCCTAACCTTGGCTCGCACAACTGATGTAACCTACGGCGGCGGCACGGAGGCTGAAGGTAGCGCGCTGAGACGGTGGCATGCCGAGGCGGAGGCTGGACCCATGGCGCGTGGCACCAATATTTTGGCTCGAAGTTTGTAGCCTCATGATGGAACGAGGAGGCGGGGCACGGTGCGTGGAGCTCTGGGCGGCAGGAAGCTCGCACAGGCAGCGTCGCCTCCAACCGACAAGCCAGAAGAAGGGTGAAGTAAGTTTCTTACTTATTTGAGATTATTAATATGTACTCCCTCCATCTCCCAAATTACTTATCGCTCTTTAATTAATTAGTGCATTTTTGAACTAAAAAGAGTGAGAAGTAATTTGGGATAGAGCGAGTAGTTGTAATTCCGTAATTGTAAGGACTATGTTAATTTGTACTTGCTTAACCTAAAAAAATTAATGGTTAATGATTAATTGCATAATAAGTGACTAACGACAGTAATTATTACCTTCTAATGATCTGCTGCCTAAAATTTTCTCAAATTTGAGACACATGACAAATAGACTCCAGCTAATTCAGCCATCACAAAAACCATTCTTTTTTTGAATAATCATCAAAGAAACTACTAAAGAATTAACTTAAATGCCTAGATAGTGGCGATGAAATCCTCTTCCCTGCAGTTACTGCAGCTGACATGCGGAACCAACAACAGTGGGGCTCACATGTCATATGAACCCAAGATAGTGTTTCCTAAAGAAAAAAATAATTTTAAGAGAGATTGAGCGCACAAGCAGAAAAACTAGAACTTCAGCGCTGCATCTGCGAATTTCCTACCGGGATGATCGACGGCAACCAATCCACAAACTCAGTGGTTAGATCAGTAGTCATCGAAGAGCATCTTGCGACCGACCTCAAAGGAGATGAAGGCGTCGTTGCAGGCATAGTTGATCTTCTCGCCGAAGAGATTGTATGTGTCCCAGTACTCGTCCTCACTCGACAAGGCTTCTCCATGTTGGCGCCCATCACGATGCTCGCGACGTCCTTCATCTCTGCATGCGAAGGCTCAGGAGATCCATCTCCTCTGTCGCGAGCTCAGCCAGGTCCACCAGTTTGGCCACCTTCAGCTGCAAGGCCTTCCAAAGTTGGTCTGCGTCACCCGCCACGCCCACACCGATGAAGCATTAGTCAGAATCACCGAGGAAATCTTCCAACTCATCGGGAAAGTAGTTAGCGTGGATGACCTGGATGATGAGGCAGCGACGACCGATGCATAGCTACAGAACGGCAACGGGTTCCTGGTCAGCAGAGTAGCTGGGGCGCCACTCGATGTCGAGACCCACGACGAGCTTGAGAAGGCGCTGACGGTGGATGGAGAGGGCCTCATCGAGCCAGTCCTCCATGGCCTTGCCAGACGATGTCACGATAGTGGTGATCATGTCATCCTCGAACATCATGTTGTACACCAGAGTCCCCATCATTGGGTCCTCTCCTTGTCCCTACGGTTGAGGTCTGCAGCAGCGCAGCGCGACTTCTCTCTTGTGCAAACCTTCCTCTACCTCTAGTTTGTATTTTCGAAATGGGTGTGGATATATAACTAATACAATTATGATGTGAGTGGAGGAGTTTCCGAATTTGATAGGCCCAAGCCTCGAATAAAGAAAGTAATGAAGATTTTTTAATCTGATATACTCTTTCTATTTTTGAATTGTTATCATTATGACCACAAGTTGCATTGTCTCAACCAAACACTATGTACAACAACAACAACTTTTTTTAGAGGCAAACCCACTAGGTATGCCAGGTGGGCCACGACGTACCCTGGGTCTAGCCACCAGAGAGTAGCTAGTGTGAATGCGTGCTGGAGAGATCAGCAGAATCGGGAACTGGCCAATGAAGATGAAAGTCAGCACTCTCACGGTTCATGGATCGAAACAGGCACCATCCTCTTTCTTCTTCCTTTTTTCTTATATTATTTTTCCCCCAGTCTCTAGCCCTCCATTATTTGAAGTTGTATAGTTGGATCATGATACATGGCTGGTGTGAGGCAAGAGCCGTGTGTGCAATACCAGGCGGAACTTCGTGGAGAGACTTTGCTCCCCTTGTTGAGGATCATGTTAATTTGATGACGTTGAGGATCGGATGTATCATACGTGTTTTCACGAGTGCGTTCATTTGTTCCTAAAATCAGAACATGTAACGGCTAGCGGCTACAATTGTTGTTTCTTTGGAAGGACGAGTACAGTGTGTTGGAAATTATATTGTACTATATGGCATGCGAGTAATTTGATGAACCGCGTAGTTAGATGTGCCTAGATGGTACATTCTATCCTCAAACCCTCAAGGGAACATCCCTTATGTCAAACATGCACACTGAGAGTGGGGATGGCGCTCGGTGGACGGTGACGGCAAGGGTGAGGGCGACGCTCAGCGGCGATGCCGAGGGTGAGGACAGCACTCGGAGTTGACTGTGATGGCGAGGGTGGTGGTTTGGGAGCAGCAGGGAGGGCTTGGCGGCAAAATGAAGATGTTAGGGTTGTGGGGCGCGGCCGGCGCATTTATAACTGCCTAAGAAGATGCATATCTATAATGAATTTTGTACATCAATAATGTATAACACATCAATAAAAGAGATAAATAGACCACTAGATTCTTGTTAGAACAGCAATATTAGAACTATTTTTCAACAACTATGAACAGCAAAATAAAGTTCATTACCTTGAGACAATATACTACAAACAAGAAAAAAAATAAAAACACAAACTAGAAACAAGAAAAGAAAAACAACATAACTAGAAACAAGAAAAGAAACTACTTTTCCTCCTCCTCCTCCTCCTCCTCCTCCTCTTCCTCCTCCTCCTCCTTTTTGGGTTTTTGGGAGGGCGGGGGCGCCTCGTGCGGTGGAGAAAGCAAGCCCTGTTTCCTAGACATCACCACCACCAGGTTGTTGCAACCGATGATGCCGAGCTCGACCGCCACCATGTCCAAGAGGACATCGAGGCGATCGGCCGAGTGCGTCATGCGAAGATATAGTTGCCGTGGTCTCAATTACAGTATGCTCTGGAAGGGGACCAAGCCCGAGGGGGCGCATGGAGCGTGATGTATTGTCAAATACATCGTGCCCCATCTTCCTGAGAACCCACTCCATGTCTGACGGGGTACAGGCGGGGCCGCTTCCCCTTGGCATCTTTCGGCGGGCTTGGCAGCAGTGTTTCTTGTTAGCCATGGTGTTCTTGGCACGGTTTTGAGAAGAGAGGAAGAGTGGTTGTGCGGAGAAGACGATGGTGTGCCCAGGTGATCTTATAGCATACTAGTCTGGCGATTTGTCTCTCAACGCGCGCAGTAGTGGTGATGAGACGCGGAGCCATTCAAATTGAATTCAAAGATGTGCATGCATTGCATGCGTTTAAGGCGCCTCGATAACTGGTGCACACGCATGGTGCGCCCGGTCGCACCAGCCGCCTGTACAAATCACTACTGCTTCAAGGACCAGACCTTATGCGGCAAATGGCTACATAATACTCCCTCCGTCCTGACTCAACTCTATTTTTAGCTTTGGTCAAACTTGCCTTTGACAAATGATTTCTATAAATTCTATTTACTTCAATAACATATAAATTGTATATTGTAGAAATATTTTTCATGATGTATCCAAAAGTGCATTTTTCATATTGATAAAATTGATCAAGATTACATAAATCATTAGTCAAAAGTAGATTTGACCAAACCCAGAAATAGAGTTCACATGGGACGGAGGTAGTAGCCTATGTGGCATGTCACTTTAAAGCTTACTGTATAAATGGCTACATAATAGCTTATGTGGCATGCCAATGTGGATGAACAACTCAAACAAAGGATGAAAGTGAAACGGTTGTGTGAAGTTGAGGGACTAAATTGACCAATTTGAAAAGTTCAAGGACCAAACTGAGTTTTGATTGAAAGTTTCAGGATGAAGTTAAGTATTGTGCCAACTCTAAACGAGCCAAGCTTGAGCTTGCGAGCTTGATGAGCTCAAGCTCGAAAAGCTCGAGTAAGCTCATTTATGGTTGTCATCTATGATATGTATGATTAACTAAACATGTAATTCTATTAAAAATATTTATTGGGACACAATTTTATATATGATAGCAACAAATAATGTGCAACATTGTCCACCTTTCCTACTCCATTAGTTGTGAACCTAAATTTAGTAAATTGTATTCTATATACATGAATTCTGGGCTCGACTCGAGATCGACCTGGAGTTTTATCAAACTCATGCTTAGAAAGACAAGCTCGCTCGGATTCGACTCGTTGAAATCCCTAGATGCAATTAAAGTTTTGATGCAATTGTGTAATTAATGATATGATTGGAGGAGTTTCTGAGTTTGACGGGCCTAAGCCCCGAGTAAAGAAAGTAATGAAGATTTTTGAATATGATATACTCTTTCTATTTTTGAATTCTTATCATTATGACCACAAGTTTCATTGTCTCAACCAAACACCTCGTACAACAATAACAACTTTTCTCAGAGGTGCACCTACTTAGTATGCCAGATTGAGCCATGGCATACCCTGGGTCTAGCCACCAGAGAGTAGCTAGTGTGAATGTGTGCCGGAGAGATCAGCAGAATCGGGAACTGGCCAATGAAGATAGAAGTCAGCAGTCTTAAGGTTCATGGATCGAAACGCGTGCCATCCTTTTTCTTCTTCATTTTTTCTTATGTTATTTTTCCACCAATCTCTAGCCCTTCTTTATTTGAAGTTGTGCGCTTGGAACGGGATACGTGGCCGGCATGAGGCTAGAGTCGTGTGTGCAACACCAGGTAGAACGTCGTGGACAGACGTTGCTTCGCTTGTTGAGGATCATGTTAATTTGATGATGTTGAGGATCGGATGTGGCGTCCGTGATTTCACAAGTGCATTCATTTGTTCCTAAAATCAGAACACGTAGTGGCTAGTGCCTACGGCTATCATTTCTTTAAGAGGACGAGTACATCATGTTCAAAATTATATTGTACTACGTGGCATGCGATTAATTTGATGAACCACATAGTTAACTATGCCTAGATGGTACATTCTATCCTCGAGCCCTCGAGGGAACATCCTTCATGTCAAACATGCACGCTGAGAGTGAGGACGGTGCTCGGTGGACAGAGATAGCAAGGGTGAGGCCAACGCTCAGCGGCGATGCCGAGGATGAGGACGACGCTCGGCGTTGACTGCGACGGCGAAGGTGGGGGTTTGGGAGCGGCCGAGGAGGTCTTGGCGGCAGAATGAAAATGTTAGGATCGTAGGGCGCGACCGACACATTTATAACCACCTGAGAAGATACATATCTATAATGAATTTCTACATCAATAATGTATAACACATCCATAAATGAGATAAATAGACCACTAGCTTATTGTTAGAACAGCAACATTAGGACTACTTTTGCACACAAATGAGCAGCAAAATAAAGTTCATTACTTTAAGACAATATATTACAATCAAGAAAAAATAAAAACACAAAATAGAAACGAGAAAAGAAAAACAACAAAATTAAAAACAAGAAAAAAACTACTCTTCTTCCCCCTCCTCCTCCTCCTTCCTGGGCTCCTGACAGGGCGGGGGAGCCTCCCGCGACGGAGATGGCAAGCCAAGTTTCCTGGACATTGCCGCCACCAGGTTGTCACGGCTGGCGATGCTGAGTTCGGTCGCCAGCCTGTCCCAGAGGATGTTGAGGCGACCGGCCAAGTGTGTCATGCCGAAGACATAGTGGCCCGTGGTCCCCACTCTAGTATGCTTTGGAAGGGGACCAAGCCAAGGCAGCGCATGAAGCGTGATGTAGTGTAAAATACATTGTGTGCCATCTTCCGGAGAGCCCACTCCATGTCGGGGGGGGGGGGGGGGGGGGGCGGTCGGGGATGCTTCCCCTTGGCGTCCTTCGGTGCGCTTGGCGGCGGCGTTTTATTGTCAGCCATGGTCTTCTTGGCGCGGTTTTGGGAAGGAAGGAAGTGTGGTTGTGCGAAGAAGATGATGGCGTGCCCGGATGATCTTATAGCGTAGTAGCCTGGTGGTTCGTCTCTCAACGCGCGCAGTAGTGGTGAAGAGACGTAGAGTGGCTCGATTTGAATTCAAAGATGTGCATGCGCTGTGCGCGTTTAAGGCGCCTCGGCAACTGGCGCGCATGCTTATTGCACTCGGTTGTATCAGCATCCTGTACAAATGGCTACTGCTTCAGGGACCAAACTTTATGCGGCAAATGGCTCCATAATACTCCCTCCTTCCCAACTATACTCTATTTTTATCTTTGGTCAAACTTACCTTTGACAAATGATTTCTATAAATTCTATTTGCTTCAATAACATATAAATTGTATATTGTAGAAATATTTTTCATGATGTATCCAAAAGTGCATTTTTTATATTGATAAAATTGATCAAGATTACATAAATCATTAGTCAAAAGTAGATTTGACCAAACCCAGAAATAGAGTTCACATGGGACGGAGGTAGTAGCCTATGTGGCATGTCACTTTAAAGCTTACTGTATAAATGGCTACATAATAGCTTATGTGGCATGCCAATGTGGATGACCAACTCAAACTAAGGATGAAAGTGAAACGGTTGTGTGAAGTTGAGGGACTAAATTGACCAATTTGAAAGTTCAAGGACCAAACTGAGTTTTGACTGAAAGTTTGAGGATGAAGTTAAGTATTGTGCCAACTCTAAACGAGCCAAGCTTGAGCTTGCGAGCTTGATGAGCTCAAGCTCTAGTAAGCTCATTCACTGTTGTCACCTATAATATGTATTATTAACTAAACTAAATAATTCTATTAAAAAAATTTTATGGGACACAATTTTATATATAATAGCAACAAATAATGTGCAACATCGTCCACCTTTCCTACTCCATTAGTTGTGAACCTAAATTTAGTAGATTCTATTGTATATACATGAATTCTGGGCTTGACTCCAGATTGACTCGGTGTTTTATCAAACTCAAGCTTAGAAAGACAAGCTCGCTTGAGTTTGACTCGTTGAAAGCTCTAGATGCAATTAATGTTTTGGTGCAATCGTGTAATCAATGATTTTCATCCGTTGGATCTACATCTTACAATTATTACATATTTTCATTTGACCCCTTCCACCACGCCGACGAAGCAGTAATTATAATCGTCGAGGAAATGTTCCAGCTCGTTGGGGAAGTAGTCATTGTGGATGACCTGGAAGATGAGGCAGCAGCGGACGATGCAGAGCTGCAGAATGGCGACGGGATTCTGGTCGGCACAGTAGGATGGCGCCACCACTCAATGTCGAGCCTGACGGCGAGCTTGTGAAGGCGCTGATGATGGACGGAGAGGACCTCGTCGAGCCAGTCCTCCACAGCCTCGCTAGAGGATGTCATGGTGGTGGTGATCACGTATTCCTTGAATGTCACATTGTACACTGAGTCCCCGCCATTGGGTCCTCTCTTTATCCCTATGGTTGCGGTCTGCGGCGGCGTGGCGCAACTTCTCTTTTGTGCAAACCTTCCTCTACACCTCTAGTTTGGATTTTGGAAATGGACGTAGATATATAACTGATTCAGTTACTATATGAGTGGAGGAGTTTCCGAATTTGACAAGCCCGAGCTCCGAGTAAAGAAAGTAACTAAGATTTTTGAACCTGATATATTCTTTCTATTTTTGAACTCTTATCGTTATGACTACAAGTTGCATTGTCTCAACCAAACACCACGTACAACAACGACAACTTTTCTCTGGGGCACACCCACTGGGTATGCTGGGTGGGCCATGGCATACCTTGGGTCGAGCCACCAGAGAGTAGCTAGTGTGAATGCATACTGGAGAGATCAGTGGAATTGGGAACTGCCCAATGAAGATGGAAGTCAGCAGTCACACGGTTCATGGGTCAAAACGCACGCCATCCTTTTTTTCTTTCTTTTTTCTTATATTTTTTTTCCACCAATCTCTAGCCCTCCTTTATTTGAAGTTGTACGGTTGGATCAGGATATGTGGCCGGTGTGAGGCGAGAGTCGTTTGTGCAACACCAGGCGGAACATCATGAAGAGATGTTGCTCCCCTTGTTGAGGATCATGTTAATTTGATGATGTTGATGATCAGATGTGGCGCACGTGTTTTCATAAGTGTGTTCATTTGTTCCTAAAATCATAACACGTAGTGGCTAGCGCCTACGGCTGTCGTTTCTTCGAAAGGACGAGTACAGCATTTTGGGAATTATATTGTACTATATGGCATGCGATTAATTTGATGAAACGTGTATTGAGCTGCCTAGATGGTACATTCTATCCTCAAACCGTTGAGGGAACATCCTTCATGTTAAACATGCATGTCGGGGGCCACCACCACAGTCAGTTTCTCATCAAGAAACTTGCATGTCGGAGGCCGCATCCGCTGATCATTAAGGCTTTGCTGGTTTGTCTAGTGGTGAATCGCCTGCGTCATCAAAAGCCTAGATTAAGTTGGAGAACAGGAATTGGAGCATACCTGCAAAGCTCTTCCCAACCACCAGCGGGGATGCACGACGGGGGTTTAGTACACCGGCACGTACACCCGGACCTTACGTGTACCCGACCAACCATGTAGCTTCGTTCGAACCTCTGGTTGGCTGCCTAGATGGTACCTTTTATCCTGAGACCCTCGAGGGAACATCCTTCCTATCAAACATGCATGTCGAGGGCCGCCCCCGCAGTCAGTTTCTCATCAAGAAACTTGCACGCCGCTCATCATTGAGGCTATGGTGGTTTGTCTGGTGGTGAACCGCCTACATCATCGAAAGCCTAGATGGAGTTGGAGGACAAGAATCGGATCATACCTGCAAGGATCTTCACAACCACCACTTGGGATGCACGACGAGGGTTAAGGTACACAAGCATGTACATCCAAACCTTACGTGTACCCGACCAACCCTGTAGCTTCGTTAGAACCTCCGGCTGGCTGCCTAGATGGTACCTTCAATCCTCAAACCCTTGAGGGAACATCATTCCTATCAAACATGCATGTCGGGGGACGCCCCGCAGTCAGTTTCTTATCAAGAAACTTGCATGACGCTCATCACTGAGACTATGCTGGTTTGTCTGGTGGTGAACCGCCTACGTCATCGGAAGCCTAGATTGAATTGGAGGACAGTATTCATAGCATACCTACAAGGATCTTCCCTACCACCACCAGGGACGCACGACGAAGGTTAAGGTACACCGGCTTGTACACCCGGACTTTACTTGTACCTGGCTAGCCATGTAGCTTCATTCAAACCATTGGATGCCTCCCTAGATGGTACCTTTTATCATCAAACCCTTGAGAGATCATCCTTCCTATCAAACATGCATGCCGGGTGCCGCCTCTGCAGTCAGTTTCTCATCTAGAAACTTGCATGCTGGTCATCAGCAAGGCTATGCTGGTTTGTCTGTTGGTGAACCACTTGCGTCATCAGAAACCTAGATAGAGTTGGAGGATAGGAATCGGAGCATACCTGCAAGGTTGTTCCCAACCACTACGAAAGTTAAGGTACACCGGCACGTACACCCAGACCTTACGTGTACCCGACCAAGCATGTAGCTTCATTCGAACCTCCGGCTGGCTTCCTAGATAGTACTTTTTATTCTCAAACCCTCGAGGGAACATCCTTCCTATCGAACATACATGCTAGGGGCTGTCCCCACAGTCAGTTTCTCATCAAGAAACTTGCATGCTGCTCATCACGGAGGTTATGCTGCTTTGTCTGGTGGTGAAACACGTGCATCCTCAGAAGCCTAGATTGGGTTGGAGGACAGGAATCGGAGCATAACTGCAAGGCTTTTCCCAACCACCACCGGGGATGCACGATAGGGGTTAAGATACACCGGCACGTACACCCAGACCTTACGTGTACCTGGACAGCCGTGTAGCTCCATTTGAAGATCCGGTTGGCTGCCTAGATGGTACCTTTTATCCTAAAACCCTCGAGGGAATATCTTTCCTATCAAACATGCATGTCGGGGATTGCCCCTGCACTCAGTTTCTCATCAAGAAACTTGAATGCCGCTCGTCACCGAGGTTATGCTAGTTTGTCCAGTGGTAAACCATCTATGTCATCGGAAGCCTAGATGGAGTTTGAGGACAGGAATAGGAGCATACTTGCAAGTCCCAACCACCACCGACGATGCACGACGGGGGGTAAGGTACACTAGCACATACACCAGGACCTTACGTGTATCCGGCCAGTTGTGTAGCTTCGTTCAAACCTCTGGTTGGCTGCCTAGATGGTACCTTCTATCTTCAAACCCTTGAGGGAACATTATTATGGTACGCCCGACTGAGCTTGGAACTCCTCTGAGATCTGCTTTTGGAATTGCATCGATTGGGCGGACGGCCCGCGTCGACCACATCGATCGCCGCACACCCGTGTTCGAATAAAGAGACTAGATGCGGAAGGACAAAGGTGAAAGGGGAAAAGGGAGATCAAGACCACACACAGTCAGTAGACATAGCTAAAAAAGGGGGCAAAGTGACGAAAGGGAAGACAATATCACAAGGAAGGAGGCTGCGCGCAACCATTTTATCCGTGGTAGGACACGGCTTCTCTCCTTCCATGCGTGCTCCCGCTGACGTTCCATATTTTTATTGTTTCTGAAAATGTGGTTATTAGACTAGAAATACATGAAGAGAAGAATAAAGTATGACACGTCAGAGGGACCATGCATGGGAAGAGAGAAGTTAGTTGTTTCAGGTAGAGTAGAGAACGGGAGGAGAGAAGCCGTATCTGCGGCCAGGGGGAGGGAAGAGATAACAAGGACGACGCTAGGAGCGGCACATCCAATCACCTCGTGGACACCCAAACTTTAAAGTAAGATTGTCAATAAAGCTCGAAGATCGTAACTTGCTCGTTTGCTCTTCCCTTGGCTTAAAAGTAGACTTCATTTTTCCTAATTTTGCTCTTCCCTAGGCTTAAAATTTTTATATTTTACAATATTTTTAGATATGTAATATGACATAGGATATATCACTTGATAGTTTTGCAAAAAAATGGAGGAGACATATGTATATTCCATGCAACTACGTAAATCCACCCCAATTAACTAGCTAGTTATTTTTAGGATGATAAAAATTATTATCTTTTTTCTAACTGAGGTGGGAGGGGGTAGATGATGTGGCATAATAGCTTATGTGGCATGCCAATGTCGATGTCCAACTCAGACTAAGGATGAAATTGAAGCGGTTGTGTGAATAAAGTTGAGGGACTAAATTGTG
Organism: Tuctoria greenei; assembly: GCA_036927565.1. NCBI lineage: Eukaryota > Viridiplantae > Streptophyta > Magnoliopsida > Poales > Poaceae > Tuctoria > Tuctoria greenei. The sequence goes on along the minus strand of JAYESD010000006.1, from coordinate 38,573,367 downwards.
TAAAAGCCCTAAATTTAAAGTGCAAAGTTCATAAAGGAAAAGTTAAAATTTGAATGGCCGAAAGAAATCAAATGGCAATTTGGAAATTAAACCAATTCAAACTTCAATAGAAGGGATTCAAAAATTCAAATGAGCTCCTGTTCAAACTTTGCCAAAATAAAAATTTAAGTTCACTATTAGCTTCCAAATATTCCAAATAGTCTCTCTGCAAAGTTTTCGAATTTTTGAAGCTCATTTGCTATGTAATTCAGTGGCTCCATTGAATTTCATTCAAATTCAAATTTGAATTTGAATTTCACCTGAAACTTGTCCGAATTTGAAATCCAATTCCGGAATCTTAATGTCCATATTTAAATTGGCATCTCCACAAAAATCTAGAAAATTTGGACAATTGTGGGTTGGTGAATTGAATGGAACAGAGAAGTGGGCTGGTTATGACGAGTGGGACCCACTGGTCAGTACCCTACTCTGCACGCCGCATTTCTACCTCCTCTGCTTGTGCCACGGACGGAGCGACCAGGCCATCTCCTCCTTGCCGACTTTCACTGCATCTACCTTCTGGGAAACAGCTCATATACAGAGTAAAGTCGAGCACATCGGTTCCCATTCATCTCCACGGTGAAAACTGAAAAGTTTCCCTGTTTTTTGTCTGCCCGCACGCACAGCACCACCTTGCTGTCGCTCAAGCTTGCTGACCAAAAGAAGCAGTGTTGCGCCATGCTCTAAGAAGATAAAAGTAACCCAGCTCGTTGCTCTATCATCTCCACCATTTGGCTTATCGTTTTGCTCATTGTCTTGCCCGTATTTTGAAGTTCCGCGGACGTCGTCATGCAGATGCTGTTGAACCTCCTCTTTTCCACCGTGAAGCCGAGGTTCTAGGTGCGTTTTCACTCTTCCCCGTCAACTACAAATAGGTGCGCAAAGACACATGGATTTTGCGGGTGACATTTCAGCCCCTATCATGCCTCTTAGCTCCTGTATTTCGAGTTTCACCGTAGCTAGTTCTTACCGGGGTCACTAGATCATCAGTTTAATTCTGTTTCTATGTGCAACGATTCTTCAATCAAATTAAGGATTATCTTCTAGGTCTCCAGGCGCAGCATCTCACCAAAAATGAAAGGAAATCATCGAGAGATGAAGTCGGATTTCGAGGTTTCGTGGCCGCCATGGAAAATCCCGCCCGTCCACCGTCGAAGTCGACTTTGCTGGTGATTTCATCCCTTTTTCTCCCCATGGTCATCTTCCTCATGCTCCCAGGAACATTCCCAGCCATTCCCCGAGCTTCTTGCGCCATTCGCGAGCAATTCCGGCCATTGCCGAAACCCTAGCTCCGCCACCGCCGTCGTACGCTCACCTCCCATCGTCGCCGTCGCGATTGGACCTCACCAGAGTGTTGCACATTCGATTTTAGAGCTAGGCGGCCACGATAGAGCTGGGTGGAGGTCGACGCAGCAAAGCCCGGCGAGCGCCGCCCGCGGTTCCGGCGAGGAGCGCCGCCAGCGTCGCGAGGAAGACGAGGGCCGGCGGGCCCCGCGTGCCAGCCGCTGTTACTCTCTCGCGCAGATCAGCTGTGGCTTTGGATCCGGTGCAGCTACGCGGTTAACTGCGTGGCCCTCGGTGCGGTCCAGCTCTGATTGGTCCGTTTAAATGAATTGGGGCCAGCGGATTTATTTAAACTTTCCAATTGGAAAATAATTCCAGATTTCAATTAAACTTCTAAAATCCATTACTCCTAGTAGATTTGCTCAAAAATTTCCAAACAAATTCTGGTAGACTTATCTTGATCCCAACTTTGCAGTAGTGCAATTTATGGGACATGAAAGTCCCAGAATGTTCATAATTAATTCCTTTGAGCTAACTGCTTGAGAAATTAATTACTCTTGTTCTGTCAATTGGAAAATTCCCAATTTTGGTCAGGACACTATCCAGTAAAAACTTCATTTACTGGACCAAACAGTGTTAAAATCACCTATGCCATTGAAAAATGGAAAATGTACAGAAACATTTTCAACTTTTCCCCAAACTTCAAAAAGCAGTTTCTCCTTGTAGAAAGCTAAGTAAAATGTGAAACAAATTTTCCCAGAACCAGAAAATCCTCTTCTACCAAGATCATCCGCTGTTAACCATGTCAAAGCTACAGAATTAAAACCAAAATTCAGAGAAGCCTTTTAATTGTTGGAATTTTAGAGACAACAAGCTTCCTTGAACATCTCCAATTTTTGGTCCAGATCTTCCTCATGGAATAAAAATCCAAAAGCCAATTAAAATCAGTTTCTATACTGATCACAGTTAATAAGATCTTGTATATAGTTTCAGTATCACTCATGTACTTTATATATTGCATATCATATAGTGACCGAGATCGAGGAGGACCCGGAGGCCTTGGACAGCATCCTACAAGAATCTAACTTTCCCCTTGACTCACAACCAAGCAAGCCCCGATTTGCATTTAAGTGCTATTTTAAAGTTTCTATTTGGATCACTTAAGTCAAGGATGTTTTTTGTGCATTACGGCTAAGGTGCTTGTTACTCCACTTGCATGACTCACAAATCCCATGGAGTATTGGGTAGGTCTACAGCCCGATGTGTAGAAAATGCTATGCTTAAGTTTCAAAAATACGGTAGAAGTCGAGTAGTTGGAATCTACTTGCGAGATAGGATTTTATCACATGGGATGAATTGGATCGAGGAATGATTTATGAGTATGAAATTCAGACCGATCAGCGGGTAGGATGCAGCGAGACATGGTATCACGTGTGTAGCCCTGCTTGTGTCGATTGAGGACCGATCCTTGTGTGGCCCTGCTGAACAAGTTTGAACTGTACCGAATGCATACTGGCTATATGGAAACCAGGAAACCGATGTAATTGGATAACCTGGGTGTCGAGGCTTACCCTACCATTTTATAGGAGTGGGCTGAGGGTAGCAAGGTGTAAATCTGTCGGTGGGCATAGCAGATGCTCCGCGCGGGGACCTCCTGCCCGTTACGGAAGGACCGGTTCGGCATTTGGGTTTCCTTTGAAAGGTTGCTGCATACAACATAGTATTGAAGTGTGATTCAATCCACTTCCAAAATGGGTGTATGTGACGTGTTATTCAGGTGTTTCCTGATTGCAGTCACCGTCCATCGCAGTTATTTGAGTACCACTTGTTCACTGCGCTATGACATAGTAAATACTGAAGAAGTCAGGAGAATACAATGTATTGAATTATAAATGCTTTGAAACTTTGGTTGCTGTCAAATGTGATCACTAAAGTTACTTTATTAAACTTGTAAGCTGTTGTTAATAACTTGAAAATTAAGGATCAACATGTAGGCGAGTCATTTACTGCAATTTCTATGCCTATGTTAAGTCTCTCTGCATATAGAGCTCCATGTTTAGGTGAGACGGTTAAGTCTTGCTGAGCCTTCGTGCTCACGGTTGCTATATTAAGTTGTTTCCAGGTGAGACGTCTGAGGAAGGGCCCGAGGATGAGATGATGCCCCCGTCGGGGTATACCGCCGAGTGGGAGCCCTGCACGCCGCTGTAAATTTGTGTGTGGCCAGTGTGCAGCGTTCGCGGGCTGGATGGCTGTACTTTTGCATAGCTATGCTGAGAGTTTAGCTATGAGTATTATCTTTTGCTGTACATTATATATTATAAAAGACTTCCGCTGTTTATATAAATAAAACTTTGTATTTTGTCGTATTCTTTTCCTATGCACTATTGGGTGCCGCATCGCACGGCACCACCCTCTGCGATTCCTAGAATGTGTGGTCCCGATCCTCACAGCCTGACCCATTTGAAAGTTCAAGGACCAAACTGAGTTTTGATTGAAAGTTTGAGGATGAAGTTGACTATTGTGCCTATTCTAAACGAGCCAAGCTTAAGATCTTGATGAGCTTAAGGCTCGAAAAGCTCGAGTAAGCTCATCTGTTGTTGTCATCTATGATATGTATGTATGATTAACTAAACTATATAATTCTATTAAAAATGTTTTATGGGACACAATTTTTATATATGATAGGAACAAATAATGTGCAACATTGTCCACCTTGCTACTCCAATAGTTGTGAACCTAAATTTAGTAGATTCTATTGTATATACATTAATTATGGGCTCAACTCGAGATTGACTCAGTGTTTTAGCAAACTCAAGTTTAGAAAGACAAGCGCGCTCGAGTTCGACTCGTTGACAGCCCTAGATGCAAATAATGTTTTGGTGCAATCGTGTAATCACGATTTTTATTCGTTGGATCTGCATCTTATGGTTATTACATCTTTTCATTTAACCCCTTTCCACCACCACCCCTCCACCTGGTGGAGGGGGTTAAATAAAGATTCAATGACCATAGGATGTGGATCGACCCAACAGTTGAAGATTGATTGCTCGATTTGCACCAAACATTTGATTACATTATATCGTTCCCAACTTTTAAACAGGAAATCTTTTGACACAGATTAATCCAATCATGATGTTTTTCTTCTCTTGTTTTTTGATGTTTTAATTTTTTATTCTTTTGTAATGTGTTTTTTCTTGTTTTGTACTTCCTCCTTCCCATATTACTTGTCGTTAATAATTAGGATAAGTGTTGTAGTTTAAAAATGAACTAAAATACTTGTTCTAATTAACGACAAGTAATATAGGAAGGAGGGAGTAATGTTTTATGATAATGAACTCAATGTTGTTCGTCTGTTTCATTTGTTATTTTGTTTTCTATCCGCTGATTAGTGAACTATCTATTCTATCTGTATTCTCTGTTAATGAACGATCCTCCACACAGTCGGTGACCTCTAAAGTGGCCTCTATGATACTTTAGCCGCTGTAGGTGCCAGGAGATCGCCCTCAGCAGGGCCTGCAAAGCGGTATGTAAAGTAGTATAGTAACAGGAAAATGCAACAGGTAGCAATGACTAGAATGAAAAGTGGAGGCAATGAATAGAGACAAAAGAAAAAAGAGGACGAGAAAATGTTAGAAAAAGATAGGTAGTACGTACAACTTAAGGTGTAAGTGTGTGGAGAACCAAACTGTAAAACAGGAAATTTTTGGAGCAAATTACTCCAATCTTAGCATGTTTTTTGGAACACAGTTTTTAATATCAAAGTTTTGGTAAACCACAGTTTTTAAGATGTCATGACAATATTAAAGTATTTCAATACCGCGGTTTTGCAATATGTAAGACTGTTTGGGAGCGAAGTAGCAAGCATCAAGAGCAAGCAAGTAGAGAAAAACTTTTGTTCAGACCAAAGTTTTCTATACATAAAAAATACCGTAGTATAGATAAAACCATAGTTTTAAATATATAGTTTTTGAGTTGGTTGCCAAACACCATTTTGTAAAAAATACCATGGTAATCTCAAATACTAAAGTATTGCTCTAAAACTCCAAAAATACTGTATTCCCAAATATAGCGTTAATCCTGTCAAACATAGTATTTTATCCCTATTGATGATAGGATATTATTCTTGTTCGGATGTTGAAAACAGAGTGGTTCCATTACTTCGTGGGTCCCATCAGTTCATGCAGAGAGGCGTGGGTTCCATAGGTTGTGGTGTTCACATGTCAGCCACCCTTAATGCACCTGTAGTACTGCAGAGTATGTGGATCCGCCACCCAAACCATCACTGCGCACGACCTCGATCAATACGCACGGAGAAGATGTTGGTGTGTGTCTTTATTTAATGTCTCCATTGCCTTCTCCGTGCATACTCTATAGACACACTGTCATCTTCTCCGCGTGTACTCTAGCTCTTTGTCTTCACTGCGTGCATCCTCAATGGTTCCCTGCGCAGCACGATGATGTTGAAGCCTATGGAGTTGCCATTCACACACGATATTGCGGTCGAGAGCCTTTGGCGCCTCGCCGTAAGCTCCCTGCGACCCTTGGACGACCTCTCAAGTCTGCGTGCCACCTGCAAGGCCATCCATGCGGCGTGCCAGGATGGCACCGTGGGCAGATGCGTGGCGTTGAAGCGAGAGACCCGGAGGATGTGGCGCGACGCGGGGCGCTACGAAGCCCGCGTGGAGAACCTGGCCATCATCGGCAACCCTACGTGCTATATCAGCGGGCTCAAGCTCATCTTTGCGGACGATCACGCACAGTCGGGCACACAATTTCTCGTCCAGGCGGCTGGGGGCGGCCACATGGAGGCGACATACGTCCTTGGCCTCCTCCACTATGACGCCGACTGTGGGGCCCATGACACCGTCAACTATATCCGATATGTCGAAGACGAGGTTGATGTCGGTGAGAAAGCGGTCGGGTCCATCGCCATCATGAGGACCAACAATGAGTGCAGGCGGTGTCGGATTAAAGCCTTGACTGAAATTGGTAATATGATGTGGGCGCATCCGCGCCTGCCTCTAAGACCGCCGATGGTGTCGCTGCCCAAAAAGGAGGTTGACCCATGCATGGCTGCCAACTGCGAGAAGCAAGGGTGGAGCGGTTGCAGGGTCTTCTGTAGTGAAGTTTGTAGGATTAGGCACGAGTATGTCGCCTTCTACCGTGAGGTGTTATCCGGTATGGGCTATATATAAAATAGACTTATAAGGTTGTTATGTTGTTTTTCTTGTTTCATGATATCATTTTTCTTGTTTTGTAGTAATGTTTTATGTTAATGAACTCAATGTTGCTCATCTGTTCTATCTGTTACTTTGTTTTCTATCTGTTATTTAGTGAACTATTTGTATTCTCTGTTAATGAACAACCCTCCACACAACTAGTGGCCTTTAAAGTGGGTACAATACTTTAGCTACTAGAGGTGCCAGGAGATCGCCTGTAGCGGAGCCTGTAATGTGGTCTGTAAAGTAATACACAGTACTAGTACATAGTAACAGGAAAACGCAACAGGTATGAACGACTGAAATGAAAAGTGATGACAATGAACTCCAGAAACGAAAAGAAAGGACGAGAAATATGTTAGAAAAAGATAGGTTGTACTCCTACATACCACTGGCCCTATGCCCCTATACGCGGTGTCATCATTACCACTACTCCTATACATGGCCGGAAGTTATTACCACTGCAGGGAAGTGTTGCTTACTAAATGTGCAGATTAGTTTATTTCTTGTTTATTGGGGATTATGTAACAGCTAGTTCTGTCAAGTTAATTAGTTTGTTGTGTGGAATAGTACGTTGAATACTACTATTTGGTTCCATCGATGTTTAGATCTAGCATTTAATCCTTGTTTATATCACTGTGTTGCTGCGGTTCAAGAAATTGTATGTGTATTCTTTATTTTGATTGGAATACCACCCCCATTGCTACATTAACTTATTTATATAACAATTGCCAGAGCCGGACACGCGCCCGTAGATGGGCTCACACGTCATAGGGACAAACACCAAGCATCCTACCGCAGTTTTGGCCCACGAATACAAATTGACTTAGCGAAGTTTTAGCCCACGAATAACAAGCGGTCCAGCGCAATGTTGGGCCTACTCTGATAGCCTCATGTAAGCTTTCTCCTGGCTGGCTGCCTACGGGCCGCGACGGTCAATTTTTTTTTCACGCCGAATTAAGAAGGAAAATAAGAAATGAAAAAAAATATTATAGTACCCTTCGATCCACAATGGCCCCTCTCCCGACTATGTGAAACGTGCTTGGAGGAGCATCCGCTGGCTGCCACGATCATGTAAGAGCATCCACCGGCTGCCATGCTCTTGGAGGAGCATCAGTCGGCAGCCACGCTCTTGGAGGAGCATCTGCCAGCCGCTACGCTCTTGGAAGAGCATCCGCCGGCCACTGCGCATGGAGGAGCATCCGCCGGCCACCACACGTCGAGGAGCAACAGCGCTAGGTACAATTGCTCACATAATGTTATTGTAGATCTATCCTCTTATGGATAGGCTGATTGCATTGTAGGAAGCAATGTCAGAAGATAATACATTGATGAATGAAGGGGTGGTGGAATAAAGTCATTTTTAAATTTTGCATTCCAGGGCACTCGTTAAGGAGGAACTATGCCTTGTCCTTGCACAAGATGTCATAATATATGCCACGTACACGCAAGGAAGTTTATCTTCACATGCTTCATATTGGGATGTCATTGGATTATACTTGTTGGGTGCACCATGGAGAAAAACGAGTTGAGAAAAATATCGCTAAGCATTAAGCAAATAATGAGGAAATAATTTCTAATGATGTTGCTTTGGAAAACATGCTGTCCAGCTTACTTAGATGCACTGATCATGGTGGTACTTCAGCAGATGTTGATGATCCAGAAAATGCTATAAACCAGCAGGAGCCAACTGGGTGTGCAAAGGCATTCTATGACTTATTAAATGATGCCAAATAGGAGTTGTATCCAGGTTGTGAGAAGGTGAACAAATTATCCTTCATTGTCAGGTTGTACCGATAAAGTGTTTAACTGGTTTGAGCAAAAAGTGTGTGAGTTGATCCTTGAACTATTCTCATATGTGCTTCCAGATGGATACTCCATTCCTAATACACTTGATAAAGGTCAGAAGGTTGTGATCTCGGGCTGGACTACCAAAAGATCGATGCATGTGTCAATGATTGTGTGTTATTCTGAAATGACTATTCTCTGCTGCATCGATGCCCAAAATATGGTGAATTAAGATGGAAAAATAGTACTGGTGGGGATGCAATAGAGGATTTACCTTGTGGAAAAACCAAGAATCTTGTAGCACACAAGATTCTATGATGCTTCCCTCTTATTCCCCGTCTTCAAAGGTTTTATATGGCAGAATCAACGGCATCAAACATGCACTGGCACAAAAAAGAACGTATTGATGATGGAATATTATGCCATCCTGTAGATTCGAAAGCATGGAAGCATTTTGATAGCATTCACCCAAATTTCTCATCTGATCCTCACATCATAAGACTTGGGCTAGCATCTGATGGTTTCAATCCTTTTGGAATAATGAATGTTTCTTACAGTACATGGCATGTGATTCTAATCCCTTATAATCTACCACCTTGGTTGTGTATGAAGCAGCCTTATTAGTTGATGTCAATGATAATTCCTGGACCAAAGTCACCTGGAAACAACATTGATGTGTATCTGCAACCTTAGATTGATGAGCTACTGAAATTATGGTCTGATGGTGCTGAAACATATGATAGTTCAAAGAAAGAGACATTTCTCATGTGAGCTTCTATATTGTGGACAATAAATGATTTCTAGCATAAGCAATGCTATGTCGATGGAGCACAAAAGGTAAGTTATCATGTCCATACTTCCATATAAACAATGATGCCTTGTCTTTGAAACATGGACGAAGGTATTGCTAGATGGGTCATCGTCGTTTTCTACCTCAGAATCACAGGTTGCATCGGAACAAAGCTTCTTTCAACAACAAGATAGAGAATAGAGAGGCTCCAACATCACTCTCTGGTGACGAAGTACTCCAACAATATAAGAGTTTTGATCTAGTGAGTTTTGGACAGACGAATAATAAGAGAAAGTGCACTGAGGAAAATAGGTGCCATAGTTGGAAGAAGAAAAGTATATTTTCCAGCTCCCATATTGGAAGACATTGCTAATAAGGCATAACTTGGATGTCATGCACATTGATAAAAACATTTGTGATAGCATATTGGGGACATTGCTTAATAAGGATGGTAACACAAAAGATAGTTTACAAGCCCGTCCTTATATGCAGGATATGGTTATACGGCCACATTAACATATGTTGGCTATAAATGAGAAGTATGATTGTCCACCAGCATCTTTGCATAAATATGATAAGACCACCTTGTGCAAGTTTTCTTGGGATGTGAAGATGTCTGATGGTTATGCCTCAAACATCAAGAGATGTGTGGACATAAAAGTACGTAAGGTATCGGGTCTAAAAGCTCATGACTGCCATATTATATTTCAGAAGCTCCTTCCTATTGCAATACGTGACATATTGCCTAAAAAGTTTCTTGCACCTTTAATTGAGTTTAGCAGATTCTTTTCTATAATTTGTTCTAAACATAAGTGGAACTAGATTTAGAGAAGATGATCAAACAATTTCCTGAAACAATTTGTAATCTTTAGATGTTGCTTCCTCATGCTTTCTTTGATATCATGGTACATCTTCCAACCCATCTTGCCGAAGAAACTCGCTTGGGTGGAACTGTTTCTTACAGATGGATGTATCCAATTGAGGGGTACCTTGGTATGTTGAAGAGGTATGTACGTAACAGAGCTCACTCGGAGGGTTCTATCACTGAGGAATATATTATCGAAGAGTGTATTACTTTTTGTAGCCAGTATTTGGATAACATTAGCACCAAGCTTGATAGGCCAGAATGTCATGTAGCTGCAGCTAGGATGAACCTTCTCTCGAGTCTAATATATTTACGGAAGTTGATAATTCTAGAAAAGGGTTTAAATGGGGCCAACTTACTATGGTGGCACTACATAACATCAGGCATTATATTATTTATAATGCTGAATAGGCCACTCCATGGATCAAGTATGTATAACTCAGATGTTCTACACTATCTTGGATCATGTTTATTGTAGATGGCTAATTTAATTTTGTACCCTTTTCAGTGAGAATTTTGACGAACTGAAAAGGATTCATTCTTGTAATGTTGAAAAACGCCATAGAGATGAGTTTGTTTATTGGTTTTAGAAACGAGTAAGTACATGCAAGTTTTACTTTGATGAAATATTAAACAAATATGTGTTCTGAAGTTGGTTTATCGATGGCCCATTTATACTAATGTGTACAAATTACGAGATTACACAAAGAAGGCAAAGTAAATGATTATTTGTATGCATTATCTAGAGGACCTGATCGTCGAGAAAGTTTTTTTAGTGGATCATTCATCAATGGCTTCGCCTTTCGAACTGCAGAGGTGGATAAAGATTTACGAATGCAAAACAGTGGTGTTGTTGTTCGGGATGGTAATCATGATTGGTTTGGAGTAATCAAGAGAATGATTTCTGTTGATTTTGAAAAAAGAATCATGAGGTTCTGTTATCTGAATGTGACAGGTTTGATCGGCCTTTTTCCAGTCAGAAGGAAAACAGAGGCTACAAAAAGGATCAATACGGAATGATAGATGTTGACCCTACTCTTTCATGATTTAAGTATGAGCCTTATATTCTATCCACCCAAGCAGAACATGTTTTTTACGTTCAAAGTGTGAAACAACCTAAATGGATACAATTGTTAATACCAAGCCATGAAACCTTTTTGCCATGCCCCCTGGAGACAGTGAAAATAATGTCACTGAAACGATGGAGGCTGAGGCATTTGATGATCGACTTACTGATATTAATATGCCACATAAATGAGGATACGACTGCATGGTCTAGGAATGACATTGAGGGAGCAACTAGTGATGCTTCCGTTGTTCAAATGAGAACAGGTGAGATTGACACAGATGGAGTTCCATCAGAAAATGAAGATGACGACGACGATGATGATGATACATATATCAATGATGGTCATGTAGCTCCATTGGTGTTGGGGACAATAGCAAATATGATGATTTTTTATATAAGCATTGTTTGAGCTATGAACTGTTTTTTTTTTTTGGAAAGATAGAAGTCGTACTTCTATTTTAATAGCAAGCCTAGAAGCAAGGCCGTTTCCAGAAGAGGGACTAAAGCAAGCATGTTAGCGTCAGTACTCGTCCCTTTAGCTTCATTCTCCACTTCAACTCCCACTGCAAGCGGTTTTTGCACGAGTGGCAGTTTCCTCGAGAACACCCCCCCCCCCCCACGGCTGTATAGAGTTAGGGATATTATGAAATCAGCGTGTAACCAAAGTCCACCTATCTTAGCTCTATTTTTGATAATCCTGTAACCAGTTGGGGCCAACATTGCTCCATAGGTGGCATGAAAAAAAGAACCAATAATGCAACGATTGTGTTCTGTGGCAATAGATCCTAATGCCACAAACTAGTACAATTGTGGCAACAGATTCTAATGCAACGATTGTGTTGTTCCATGGTGAAAGATACTAGTGCAACGAACTAGTGATTCGTGGCAACAGATCCAAATGCAACAGTTGTGTTCTATGGCGATAGATCCTAACGCTACGAACTAGTGAATCGTGGCAAAATTTCCTAATGCAATGATTGTGTTCCATGGCGATAGATCCTAAGGCCACAAACTAGTACAATGGTGGAGACAGATCCTAATGCAACGATTATTTCTGTGGCGATAGATCCTAATGCCACGAGCTAGTGAATCGGGACAAAAGTTCCTAATGCATCAATTGTGTTCTGTGGCGATAGATCCTAAGGTCACGAACTAGTAAATCATGGCAAGAGCTCCGAATGAAACTATTGTGTTCGGTGGTGTTAGATCCAAATGCCACGAACTAGTGAATCATGACAAATGTTCCTAATGCAATGATTGTGTTCCGTGGCGATGGATCCTAAGGCCACGAACTAGTAAATCATAGAAAAAGATACTAATTCAACTGTTCCATTGTGATAGATCCTAACACCACGAACTGGTGAATCGTGGCAAAATATACTAATGCAATGATTGTGTTCCATGGCAATAGATCCTAACGCCACAAACTAGTGAATCGTGGAAAAAGTTCCTAATGCAATGAATGTATTCCGTAGCGATAGATCCTAAGGCCACGATCTCATGAATGGTGGCAAAAGTTCCTAATGCAACGATTGTGTTCCGTGGCGATAGATCCTAAGGTCACGAACTAGTAAATCATGGCAAAATATTCTAATGCAACGATTGTGTTCCGTGGTGATAGATCGTAAGGCCACAAACCAGTAAATCATGGCAAAAGATCTTAATGCAACGATTTTGTTCTATGGCGATATGTCCTAAGGCCACGTACTAGTAAATTGTTGCAAAAGATCCTAATGCAACGAATATGTTACATGGTGATAGATCCTAAGGCTACGAACTAGTAAATCGTGGCAACAGATCCTAATGTAATGACTGTGTTCTGTGGCAATACATCCTAATGCCACGAACTAGTGAATCGTGGCAAAAGTTCCAAATGCAACGATTGTGTTCTGTGTCAATAGATCTTAATGCCACAAACTAGTACAATTGTGGCAACAGGTCCTAATGCAACGATTATGTTCCCTGGCAATAGATCCTAATGCCACGAACTAGTGAATCGTTGCAAAAGATCATATTGCAACGATTGTTTCTGTTGCGATAGATTCTAATGCCATGAACTAGTGAATCGTGGCAAAAGATCCTAATGCGAAGATTGTGTTCTGTGGCAAGAGATCCTAATGCCACGAACTAGTGAATCGTAGCAAAATACCAAGCTTACTGCAATGATTTAGTATTCGTTGCAGAACAATTGTTTTAATAGGGCAGAATCCTTTTAGTGTGAAGGAAAGAACAAGGAAAAAGAGAAATCCAAGGCTCGATGTACTTGCTACAAATGCGGCGAATATGGACACTTTATGGTTGACTGTACATACAAGGAAAATAAGAAGAAGAAAGAAGTGAAGTCGCAAGAGAAGAAAACCTTCAGGAAAAAAAAGCAGGTGTTGATGGTCCTTAAGTGCAATATTTAGATCATCAACTCACCTCATAATGTGCACAAAAGAGAAACACAACATAGTGGTAGGATTAAAAACAAACCAATTCCACGAGTGTTGGTGTTTATTCATATGTAGGTGAATTTGGACCCAAAATACCAAGACATGCAGAGAGTAATCAATAAAATTGGATTTTGATGAATCAGGCGATGCCACATGTCATCACATGGGTCAAATGGCCCACAAACAGAAGTATCCAAGGACATCCAATAGTGCAGCACCCGTATAAGGGATAGAACCGACATGGCAGAGACCTGGAGGAAGCACAGCACCAACGGGGCTAAGACCAGGTCGACCGACCTCCCTAGTCGGCTGACTGGGGAGTGGTGCCAAACCCGGTTGAAAGCCACATGTTGGCTCCTCCTGGCTTCAAGAAGTCATGGGCGATGGATTCGCGTGCATTTGGTGGTGGGAACCGACCTCCCCCCCCCCCCCCCCCCCTTACAAATAGAACCCCACACCTCACTTCACACAAACACCAAAAGTTGAGAATAGAATACCACTCCTAAGGTTTAGAGTAGTCCTAGAGGCTACCAAGTAGAAGGAGAGTGTCGTGAGAGCTTAGGAGAAGGAGGTTTGGGCTTGTCGAGTCCCTCTTCTACACGTGTATCCCTACAAAGGTGTACTCAAATCAAGTAAGCCCTTGGTGAATTCATTTCAAGTTTGATTCTCAATTCGTCGTAGCTTGCACAAGTAGTTACTTGTGGGCTCATTGCTTTAACTTATTAGAGGCTCTAGTTGTAGCTTTGTGTTCAAAACAACTAGAGTTGTGATTTAAAACGTAAGTGTGGTGCTTAGGTTAGAAATCACTGGTGAATATCTCGTAACCCACAGATTGAAGAGGTAAGCAGTAGGTGGTGACAACCCTATTTGGCCTTTGTAATCCTCCACGTTCGGCTATGCCATAGGATCTTGGATGGAGTCATCCTAGTATTTCTAGGGGTAAACCCGTGCCCAAAGCAAGCGGCTAGTGCAAATTCTTTTGAATTAGAATCAATACTTTGAATTCCTCTCTCTTCCTTGCCTACAAAAAAATTTTGTGTCCTTGGGTGGATTAGTTTGTAAGATTAGCACACACGTTCTTTGAATTTGATACCCTTGGGAATACTCCTAAACAGAAAGTGCTACATGACAGTTTCCGTGCGCTTGCGGATTTTTTATCTGTGACGTAAGAAACGCCAACAACCATTTCTAGTGCCTTTGCCGGGGAGCAGTTGCTGTTAATCTTCAAACCTTGTTCACCCTCATATCTATCTTCTTATATTATCTTTCCTTTTCTCACAACCACCACATATATGGAGCAGCCCACCATTCTTTCATATTCTACCCCAAAGGGCAAGTTCCGTGAGCCACCGCATTCGGCAGAACCTACCTGTTCTACCAGCTATGAACTTCGCCCTGGCTTTATAGCCATGGTTCGGGAATAATCCTTCTTAGTATCAAATTGTGAAAACCCTTATCACCATCTAAGAGAGTTTGAACAATTCTGTTCATGCCTTCTAATCAAAGGCATGACACAAGAAACTCTCAAATTGAAGTTGTTTCCATTTGCCCTTAAGGAAAAACCCAAACAATGGTACGACCATAACATCGGGAAGACAAACGGAAATTGGAATGAATTACGAGACAAATTTTGTCTTGCTTTCTTTACGATTGCCCGAATTGTTTTCTTGTGGAAGGAAGTACTATGCTTCCAGCAGATGGAGAAGGAATCCATAGGTGCAACTTAGGAAAGATTTTTTTTCTTTTGAGAAATTCCAGCCCAGATTTTTCCATGCCTGATCCATCGCTCTTACAACATTTCTATATGGGATTGAACAAAGAGCCTTCCCTATATCTTGACATTACAGTTGGAGGATCTCTCCTCCATAAGACGTCGGAAAAAGGCAAGGATCTTCTAGACCGAATTCTAAAAAATTCCTCCTTCATTATGGGTCTTAATGAGCCTCCTCAAGAGGAAGTATTGTCAAGATCCGAGGATAAATCCATGGACAAGGAAGAACCTATCTCTTGCTTATCTCAAACCTTGCTGGAGGATTCCTCTCCCGAACCCGAAACTACAAAGGAATAAGAAATTCAACCTTCATGTAAAAGCCCGCTTTTGAAAAGAACATGAATGCAAAAATGTGGACTTAATTTTTTTATTAGGAATTCGAATTCACATGAACTAGTTCAACTAATAAAGAAGGTTAATAATAGAACATCTAAACAACATTACCTTAGATGAGAGATTATGACGGTATGTTTACACTCAAGCAAATAAATAGGAAAAGGGGGAAATGCCAAATGCAATTCAAAAGACAAAGAGTGATACAAATACAAGTCTAAAAATCAGTTAAGGGTAAAGCTAAAAGCTCTAGAAACCCTAAAGAAGATTTCGACTTAGGAATCAAATGGAGGAATAAAAAGGGAAATAAAACATAGTGTTCAAAAAGGGTTTTTAATTGAACTCGAAAAGAGAATGCTAATTCAAATCAAAATCTCTTCTTCAAATTCGTTAAGCTCAAGGATTTAGATCACCAATGTCTTTCTCAGGATTCAAACATCATCTCTACCAATGTTTGCTATTTTTGATCCTCATTTACTATTTATTTAGATCAAGCAAAAGAGGGGATTCAAATTCAAATTCAAACTTTAGTTTCAAATTCAAATTTCTCAATTTTCGAATCTGATTGTCCAAATGGGTTCAGAATATTCAAAGTACATCACATGCCAAATTGTATTAATTTTAGACATCATATAATAATTAATTGCATCTAGTCATAAGAGAGAATTCAAACCCCATTCAAATTCAAACTCCAATTTCAAATTTTTAAGTTCTCAAGCTGTATTCCAATTTGAGTTCCAAATATTCAGCTGACTTACTCTGCAAGGATGCATTAAAATTTGAGTTGATATAGAGGTAAAAATCAGAGAAGAGATAAGGAGAGAAGAAGGGTGGGACCCACAAGTTAGCCTAACGGTAGTGTGCTCTGTTTTGCCTTCCTTGTCCGAGTGCCACCGCTGCTCACCCTTATGCCACCTCCTGCTTGATTCAGACATCGGTTCCAGCTCATGTAAACCTTGCTTCACATTTCTTCCACTTTGTTCTTAATCATTCCTGGCTAACCAGGGTGAAAACACTCTGCTAATTCTTCCTCGATGTTCAAACCCTAGCTGCCATGGCCGTTCTTCATCTCCATCCTATTCCAATCAAACCCAGTAGTCTTGATTCACCCTCTTCTTGTTTTCAACTCCTCTATGATGTTGCGCAACTTGCTGACCCGGTCTATGGCTAGCCACTACTACAATAAGCCTTATCGCATGCGGCTCCAAACCTATTATCACACGCAGTTTTTAAAACCGTCTGAAATGAAGAGCCTGTGATAATCCGAAATTTCACAAGCGGAGAAGTGACACCGCCTGTGAAGACACATTACCACAGGCGGTTTTTTACTTAGGCTAGCCGCCTGTGAAGATAAGTTATCACAGGCGGGTCGTGCAGCATATATAACCGCCTGTGATAATTGTGTTATCACAGGCGGGTCGTGCAGCATATATAACCGCCTGTGATAATAGTGTTATCACAGGCGGATCTTGACCTACATCAAGCCGCCTGTGAAGACAATTTATCGTAGCCGGTTTCTACCATAACAGTAACCACCTGTGATAATTAGGTTATCACAGATGGTTCTTTACCTATCCCTAGCCGCCTGTGATAATTGTTTTTCACAGGCATGTCTAGCCATTGGTAAATAACCGCCTGTGATAAGGTATAACCTATGCAGTACTAGCTGCTATTATTTCTAATTTCTAGGTCAATTCAATATAATCACAGAACAGCAATATCATCACAGAAGTCAACAATATCATCACAGAAGTCATCTCACAGAAGTCAATTTCACTAAAACAATATACATATGTACAAGTTACACATACAATTTATCTCATAGTTTACAAGTTTTCACTAAAAATTGTTTCTATTGGCATAGTCGCAAAGTTCTGGCACATCAGCTATTGCACAATTCTCATCAAAGAACTGCCGTCTTTTGTGCAAAATTTGGTGACGAATGAATTGGCAGAGTTCAGCAGCAATCTTGTCAGCTCCTCCACCAGGAATACTTCTACAAAGCGGCCATTCTTCATTCACATTCTTTGTGTGCTGCAATGAAACACATAACAAGGTTTAGAATGTGTTGGTTTGAACAATCTCAAAGTATAGATCAAAGTGAGAGTATACAGGAATTTATTTGGTATTTTTGGAGCAGTTGTACTATGAGCAATTGAATTTTGAAGTTGGAATCAAAATATAAAAATAATTTTTTCTGGTAATATTGAACAGCACAGAATATAAATATTAAACTATGCTAGTTACAATGAAAATGAAACTCATAAGTAAGAAAATAAGATATCGACATTAAGGATAACTTACATCCTCACAATTCACTCTATATTCACTGGCGGTCCGAAGATGCTCGCATACATAATACCCGCATAATACACTCCCATCAGGTTGTTTCGGACAAGCATAATACGTTTTAATGTCCAATGCATTCGTATTAGGAGGTCTCTGACCGCCAAGCTGTTCCGCGTAAAACCGCCAAGCGCTGTAATACAAGAAATGTCATATAAAACTTGTCAACACATTCTAAATGTGCGTAAATTAAAATTATTGAATGAACGTATAGTTTCAAAATGGAAAGGAAATCTTTGTAACGATCTGGTGGGAAATCGGCCGAGTCCAAGACTGTTGCCATTCCCTGCGTTGGCTTGATGAAGATCATTATGTAGTGATTACTGCAAACATACAAACACATGTGTTAACAATTACAAATAATTTCTATTTCAATGTCATGTGTCGAACTTAGTCGAAGTGGTACGGAGCCTTTACGAGGTCCTTGTCGTCTCTGACAAAGTTAAACATTGCATGTCCTATATAAGCTGCAACTTCTGTCCTTCTATCCTTCTTAAGTTTGGTTTGGAGCCACAATTTGCCACACCTAAAGTTAGTCAAGTTTGACCACCTTAGTCATGTGTTTGGTTCATAGCCACAATTGTGGCAACATTCCTTGCCACCTAACTGGCTCCCACATGTCAAGGTCTCAAAAAAGTGTGGCAAGATTCCCTTAGGCTTGCCAAGTTGTGGCTGAAAATTTGAGCACCTAGGGCATGTTTGGTTTTATGCCTAAGTTGCCTAAGCCTAACTTTAGTCACTTGCCACACGTGTGGCACGCCTAAGCTACCTAATGTTAGCTGTTGTTTGGTTTGTTACTGTAGCCTAAGCTTAGGCACACCTAAGGAAGTGTGGCATGCTTAGGCGGTCAATTCGAGTGCCTCAGTTGAGGCAATTTTTTGTTAGGCAGTAGATGCAAAAGTTGCCTAACTTTTGTGGCGCGCCTAACTCTAGTCAACAACCAAACACCTGCATAAAACAAAATGGCATGCCTAACGTTAGACTTAGGCAACTTAGGCATAGACCCAAACAGCCACCTAACCTTAGTCAAGTTAGGCAAAAATTTGTGGCAAATTATGGCAACCTTAGTATATAAACCAAACAGCCCCGTTGTCCAAAGTTTTCAGATAGAGAACATTGATATTTGCATAAACAATATATTGCAAACTTGTTACACACATCCTCAGGATTCCATAAATGTAAATTATGAAGACTTTTGATGATCCTACTAGAAATTATGATCCAAACAGCAACTGAATACATAACTGTCCAGATTCTGGAATGTTACGACACCTTAAATGGTACTTCGATTTAGACCTGGTTATTGCATGTTTTAGCCTTAGCGTTGAATAGGAAGTTGATAGAGGACTCTTTAAGATTTCCAGACATGTATATATATGCATAGGTTGCTTTTCTAATTTAAGAATTATGGCTGTTCAAAGTTCAGAAATTTTCTAGCTGTTTCAGATAGCACTGTACACAGGTACTAACTTCAACTCCAGTTTCTAATTAGTTCTAAACCGAATTTGAGGTAAAAATGAATACAAAAGTTGTATAATAGATCTTCCCCTTTCAAAAAATGTATCACAATAGACAAGAAGAGCTTTCTATAGATAATTATGTCAAAAATTCAGATGCTTGTTCATACAGTTTCAGAACAATAGCTGATTTAGTTAGAGAAGATTTTCATCACCTTACAACGGTCTATTAGCTTGAAGGTCAATACAAAACTTACAGAATACTTCAAGAGATTTCCAAAAAGTATGCCTACCCTTTTCGCTACAGAAGGCTAACCAAGGATGCTACCCTTTTCGAATTCCTGAACCCTACTCAAGGAAATCTATGCAAGGCATCATTTGACTCGGCCGGCGCCGAGGGCGAGGAGGGAGGCGGCACGGGACCGAGGAGGGAAGGTCAAAGGGTTTAGAGTTTACCGTGAATCTCGGCGACGATGGCAATGGTTTCGCTCGACGTACCTGGAAGTGACAAGGGCAAAGCAAACAGATAACGGCGAAGCTCGGCGGCGACGGTGAAGCTCGGTGGCGATGGCGAATCTCGGCGGCGAACACTTGGCGGCAAACGAAATTTTGGCAGCCTCACAGCGTTTAATTGTTTCGCCCGGGTTAGGTTTTTCCAACGCAGCCCGAGGTGTATATGTAGACGCCTATTTTCTCTGGCGGATTTTAAGTACAAACCTAAGATAATGGTTATCTCAGGCGGGTTTTACTTACCAACCGCCTGAGAAGATTCAATTATCTCAGGCAGTTGGTAAGTAATACCCGCCTGAGATAAACATCTTCTCAGGCGGTTATTAAGTACCAACCGCCTGAGAAGATCTTTACTTCTTCTTAATTAATATTATTGATTAAATGTGGGTCCCTTAAAAAATGCAAAATTCCACTTTCTTGTAATATTATTGATTAGTAAAGGTTACCATTAAATTTCACTTCATAAATCCTTCGAGATTGGTCATAACATAAAAAACATATAACAATTGCTATTTTTCATTTTTCTATCTTGATGAATATAATGATTTTTCATTTATTTTTTCAATGGACATTTTTATTCATCATACCAACCTATATGAATTTTTTCAAATTTTTAAAATTTTTTTGAATCAATGTGTGTTCATAATTTGATGCATGCCTCATATGTATATGAGCATTTAGTTAGGATGATGGATAATTTGTATTTTGACATGTTGGATTGCTTTAAAAAAAATTAAAAAAATTCATACATGTACAAATTATACATATATGTCCATACCAACAATTTTGATTGAAGGAACCTTTTTTTATGAGATACACAAATGTGAATAATATGTGAGTAGAAATTAATTTGATATTTACCAAAACATTACAATGTCAGCTATACAAGTTTTAAAAATATTTTGTTCAGGTGGTAGATGTTAATTTTTGAAAATTATAGAAGAAAGGATCATCGAATTTGGACTCAATTTGCAAAATTTATACATGTTTGAGTATTTATATTGGAATCTAAATAAAAAAGAAGCAAGGGAAAAGGAAACTGAAGAACAGGCTCCGGCATTATCTGAGGTGGTTCGTAAGTAAAACCCGCCTGAGATAAACATCTTCTCGGGCAGTTATTAAGTACCAACCGCCTGAGAAGACATTTACTTCTTCTTAATTGTTATTCTTGATTAAATGTGGGGCCCTTAAAAAGGAAAAAAATTCCACTTTCTTGCAATATTATTGATTAGTAAAGGTTACCATTAAATTTCACTTCATAAATCCTTCGAAATTGGTCCTAACATAAAAAACATATAAAAATTGCTATTTTTCATTTTCTATCTTGATGAACATAATGATTTTTTCATTTATTTTTTCAATCGACATTTTTATTCATCATACCAACCTCTATGAATGCATTCATATTTTTTAAAATTTTTTTGAATAAATGTGTGTTCATAATTTGATGCCTCATATGTATATGAGCATTTAGTTAGGATGATGGATAATTTGTATTTTCACATGTTGGAATGCTTAAAAAAATTAACAAAATTCATACATGTATAAATAATACAAAAATGTTCATACAAACAGATTTCAGTGAAGGATCCTTTTTTTAGGAGATACACAAATGTGAATAATATGTGAGTAGAAATTAATTTGATATTTACCAAAACATTACAATGTCATCTATACAAGTTTTAAAATATTTGGTTCATGTGGTAGATGTTAATTTTTGAAAATTATAGAAGAAAGAATCATCGAATTTGGACTCAATTTGCAGAATCTATACATGTTTGAGTATTTATATTGGAATCTAAATAAAAAAGAAGCAAGGGAAAAGGAAACTGAAGAACAGGCTCCGGCATTATCTCAAGCGGTTGGTAAGTAAAACCCGTCTGAGATAAACATCTTCTCAGGTGGTTACTAAGTACCAACCGCCTAAGAAGATCTTTTCTTCTTTTTAATTAATAATCTTTATTAAATGTGGGGCTCTTAAAAAGGAAAAATTCCACTTTCTTGTAATATTATTGATTAGTAAAGGTTACCATTAAATTTCACTTCATAAATCCTTCAAAATTGTCATAACATAAAAAACATATAACAATTGCTATTTTTCATTTTTCTATCTTGATGAATATAATGATTTTTTCATTTATTTTTTAAATGGACATTTTTATTCATGATACCAACCTCTATGAATTTTTTCAGATTTTTAAAATTTTTGAATCAATGTGTGTTCATAATTTGATGAATGCCTCGTATGTATATGAACATTTAGTTAGGATGATGGACAATTTGTATATTGACATGTTGGAATGCTTCAAAAAAATTAACAAAATTCATACATGTATAAATAATACAAATATGTTAATACAAACAAATTTCAATGAAGGATCCTTTTTTTAGGAGATACACAAATGTGAATAATATGTGAGTAGAAATTAATTTGATATTTACCAAAATATTATAATGTCAGGTATACAAGTTTTACAATATTTGGTTCACGTGGTAGATGTTAATTTTTGAAAATTATAGAAGAAAGAATCATTGACTTTGGACTCAATTTGCAGAATCTATACATGTTTCAGTATTTATATTGGAATCTAAATAAAAAAGAAGCAAGGGAAAAGGAATCTGAAGAGGCTCGGGCATTATCTCAAGCGGTTGGTAAGTAAAACCCGCCTGAGATAATCATTTTATAAGGCGGTTATTAAGCACCAACCGCCTGAGAAAAAGTTGAAAACCGCCTTTGAAAAACCGACGCCTATATAAAGACCCCTCACCACAGTCAAAACGTAACACTGGAGAATTTATATCGACGTCGCAAGTCTACCGAATTTTCCCTGTGCCGCGCCGCCGCCCAGCCCGTACTACCACGCCGCCGCTCCGCTTCCCAACCCGCATTGCCGCGCCGCCGCTCAGCCCCGCACCGCCACTTCTCCACCCAGCCGGCCCACCGTGCTGATGCCTCCCCACCGTGCTGACTCTTATGGAAGGTAAATGTAGTTTCCTTACTTTTTCTTTGTATATCTTCATTAGCTGATAAGCTGTTAGTTTTGTGTGTTCTGGTATATGGGTTATGTCCTTTTGCATATGTAAGGACTGTATGGATTGTGTTCTGATATATTGATGTATGGACTATATGGAGTGTGTCCTTTTTGTGTGTTATGCTAGTTTGGTCTTTTAGATATTGATGTATGGACTATATTGTAATAATCTTATTGTAGTTTGTACCTATTATGTGACCTGCTATGATGTTTAATTAACAGATGATATTTTAATATATATATAAGATGCATGAAGTTTACCCGAACTTGTAATTGTAGTTTTATGTGTTTTCCTTTTAAATATGTTACTTGTGTGTGCGTACCTCCTGCTTGCATATATTTCGAAGGATTGATTAGGGTTAGCTTTCTAGGGAGATGGTTTTATAACTCACCCATTTAGTTACCATCGTTGGATGGGATTCGACATCAAGATATAACGGACCGGATCCCACCCAGACCTAGCCCATGCTACTGGGCCTGTTTGCCCCACGACTTCAATCCTTCACCCCGCTTGCTGCTCCCGATGCCTTCGACTCCGTCTATCTCAAGACATCGCCCGTCTCCTCCAGACTCCGCTCGACGCCGCCGCCTCCCGTCCGCCATGCTTTCTGTTCGTCACCGATCTTAGAGTCTTATTTGACGTTGCTGCCTCTCTCCTACGTGCCACCTCTCTCTACAACTCTTTATCGACTTGGTATTACCATAAAAACCTTGAGGATGACCAGACATTGATTAGCCATCGACTAGGGTCAATTAGTCGCCCTAATGAACAGACCTACATTAGTCGCCCTAATAATACTTGTTATGTCTTTGTAAATTCATTTTATAGAAGACCTTTAGGGAATATTTGTCGCCAAATTTTGTAAAGCTGACAAAAATTCTATTATTGAAGCATGGACCGTCGAGCGTGGATGTATAACATGCCAAAAACGATCCTATGTACATTCATAATGTTGCAAATTTTATTGAAGCATCCAAGAGACATGCGAAGTTGCAAAAGATAGATGACATATTATGTCCATGTATCGACTGCGAAAATAAGATTGCTTGGACGGATACTATAGTAAGCCAATCTCATTTGGTGAAAAGAGGTTTCAAAAAAATACACAATATGGACAGAGCATGGTGAGTTAGATACACATCATGTGGATAAAGATGATGAGAGAGGTTCAGATCATGATAATGTTCATATCGATGCTGGTAGTGACAATCAAGATGGTGATGATGATGATGAGTTCGATTGTGAGGAGATGTTGCGTCACATTGAACCATATGTATTGACTTCTATGGGAGCAAGCAAAGGTTTAAGTAAAATGGAGACATTGCAGAATGCGGCGACGGAGCTTTTATATTATGAATCAAACGGTTGTGATAAAGATTTTACTACATTGCGTGCAGTCTTAGAACTACTAAAGTTGAAAGCGATGCACGGATGGTCTGATTGTAGTTTCTCTGATCTTTTGAATCTTATGGCGAAATTCTTACAAATCCAGATAAACTGCCCAGAAGCACTTATAAAGTGAAGAAAATTCTTTGCCCGATGGAACTAGGTGTGACAAAAATACATGCTTGTGTGAACCATTGTATTCTGTATTGCAATGAGCATGAGCTCGCAACTAGATGCCCCATTTGTGGTGTCAGTAGATATAAGAAGGACTACAATCACCAGTATATGACCAACATGAAAAAGTCTCAGAAGAATAAAAAGTTTATTATTGGTCCTGAAGGAGACGATGACGATACTTCTGGCGATGCAGACTGGAAGAATAAGATAAAAATTCCTTCCTTGGTGATGTGGTACCTTCCGATAATTGATCGCTTGAAGCATTTGTTCTCAAACTCTAGGGAGGCTGAACTTATGCGTTAGCATTCTGAGCAATGCAAGAAGAATGAAAAACATATTCGACACCCTAGTGATTCAACGCAGTGGAAGAATTTTGATATTCAGTATCCAGAATTTGCAAAGGAAATCAGAAATGTGAGGTTTGCCTTGGATACAGACGGAATGAATTCGTTTGGTGAAAAAAAGGAGACTACACAGCACATGGCCCGTGGTCTTAACGATGTACAACCTACCAATGTGGTTGTCTCACAAAAGGAAATATATGTTGTTATCTGTTCTTATCCAAGGTCTGAAACAACCCGACATCGAAATTGATGTGTTCTTGGAACCTTTAATGAAAGATATGACGGAAATGTGGAATGAAGGGTTACGTACATGGGATGAGTACAAGCGGGAGTATTTCACGCTAAGAGCAATGATATTCGTTACTGTGCATGATTATCCCGGACTGTTTACATTACCAGGACAAATGAAAGGGAAGAAAGGTTGTGTAAGGTGCGTGGATAGAACTGGATTTCTATACCTCACTTCATCCAGAAAGACGGTGTACATGAGACACCGATGGTTCTTGACAGATAAACACAAGTATAGGAAGATGAAAGAACAATTTGATAACAAACTAAAAAAAATACTACACCAAAACCTTACAGTGGAAAACTTGTGTTCGAAATGGTCAAGAACATTCATATTGCTTTCGGTAAGGGCAAAAAATGTAAAGGAAGTAAGAGAAATTAAAGTACATCTTCGGATGATACAACTGACATGGCTTTCAAGAAACAATCAATTTATTTCAAGTATCTTCTGTATTGAAAGAATCTAGAATTTTCCATAGTATTGATTTGATGCACGTTACAAAGAATGTATTTGACAACATCATCGGGACCTTGCTGGACATGCCGAGGAAAACAAAGGACGGATTCAATTCACATATGGACCTAGTAAATCTTGATTTGAGACCAGAGCTTCATCCAGTAGAAAAGGTGAACGGGAAGCATTACCTTCCCCCAGCCAGCTACAACTTGACGCTAGAAGAGAAAAAAGTAATTTGTGAATGCATGCGTGGGATCAAAGTGTCCATGAGTTTCTCATCCAATATCCGCAAACTAGTCTCGATGAAACACTTGTCTTGATTTGGTTATAATTCTCACGATGTCACATGATGATGACAGTTTTCCTTGCCATTGCAATAAGAGTCATCAAACCTGAGCATATAAAAGTTGTCATCACACGTTTGTGTTACTTCTTCAATGCAGTATCACAAAAGGTGACAGCACGTGAAGATTTAGACTATCTGAAAACCTACATCATCGAGACTATGTGCAAGCTTGAGATGTGTTTCCCACCATCCTTTTTTGATATGCAAGTACACCTAATCATACATCTTGTTGATCAGATAAAAGCATTGGGGCCACTATATTTACATCATATGTTTTCGTTGGAGAGATATTTCAAAATATTAAAAGGTTATGTGCGGAACCGTGCTCACCCAGAGGGTTCAATTATGGAAGGATACACTATTGAAGAAGTGGTTGAGGGTTGTGTTGATTACATCAAAGATTGAAAATCGATAGGTGTGCCTATACCAGTACATGAGGGTAGACTACGTGGGAGAGGCAAAGTGGGTAAGAAAACTTTTATCGTTCAAGATTACAAGAATGTACAACATGCACATTTTGGTGTACTACAACAGCTCGCAATAGCTGAGTCGTTCATCGAGGAACACCAAATTGAGCTTCGTGATAAAAACCAAGACCGCACACAGGATTGGATCATGAAAGAGCACAGAAGATGTTTCACTGAATGGTTAATGGACAGAAATATACCATACGGAAACACTATAGAAGAGGCAACAATGAAGAAGTTAGCTTCTGGCCCATCTGGTTTGGTGACATCATGGCAAGCATATGACATCAATGGTTACACATTTTACACTAAAGAAGAAGACAGTAAGAGTGTTGCACAAAATAGTAGTGTTCGTATTGAGGCTTATGATTCACAAGGGCAAAAGACCACATACTTCGGGTTCATAGAGGAAATATGGGAACTCGATTATGGTGGAAGAATGGTAATGTCCGTATTTAAGTGCCAATGGGTCAAACATCCCGATGGTTTGAAAGTGGACAATTATGGGCTGACACTGGTAGACTTGAATAAAGTGGGTTATAAAGATGACCTTTGGGTTCTCGCCGATAGTGTTGCACAAGTATTTTATGTTCAGGATCCAGAAACTGAGAAGATGCATGTAGTTGTTTCTGGAAAGCAAAATATTGTTGGGGTTGAGAATGTGGGAGATAATGAAGAGAAATATAATCAGTATGAAGAGATGTACCTTTTCACCGAACCAAAAAACATCAAGCACGTAGAGAGAAGCATTAAAAAGAATTTGAAACCCTATATGCGAGAAGATGTCAATGCTGGAAAAAATGTATATAGCAATGCGAAATAATATATATTGTATATATTTGTATCTTCTGAAATCAACTTAGAACAATGCTCTATTTCAGCTTTAGATAGCATGTTTCAAACATTATTAAATTCAGCTTCTATTTCGAACATTATTAAATTCAGTATGTGTATATAAATGTCTTCTGACCTATGATGATCAGGCTTGCCTTCCAATAGCTCGGTTCTAAACAACATCTAGAAGCACAACTCTTGAAGCTCCTGTCAAGCTAATCCCTTCACAGCAAGCTCTTGTAGATGCAAGTAACATCCGAGACTTATCATTTGGATTGTTAAAAGCTTGAATTGAAGTCTGACGATACTTCCCGTCCATTTGAGGGCTTGTTTGGATAGGAGTGGATCCACTTCAATATAAGTGGTTTGAGGTGGATTGAGGAGAAAATTGGTTCATTCTTCACTTCAATCCATTTCTATCCAATTAGATTGAGTACACCCAAACAAACCCTAAAAGATTTCTTTCTCTTCTCTCCATTTCAAAAACTTACGAAGATGGTACTTTATCAGTTCTAATGGCTGAATATATTGACTACAAATCAGTACCACCTCTCTTAGTGCTTCACACAAGCGACGAAGCGTACAACTTCAATCACAAATCTTGTTTTTACCATTTTCATAGGAATTTGACCTTAATCTTTCAAGCATAGTTTTATCAATCATTGAAGCTTCCTCATTAGACATGTTAATGGCAGTTACAAGGGAAGGGTGTGTCGAAGCTAACAAAATCTCAACGAGACTGAAGACAAAGAGATGCTACATATGATTGACAATGTCAAGGTTAGACAGCATGAAGCTATGATGGTAGCCTTCAACAACATGAAAAGTGATGCCAAGGTTATGCTTGCATCAACCAAGACATGTTGTGAGGGTATAACACTTGTTGGGGCAAGCATAACCTTGGCCCAACAAGTGTTATACCCTCACAACATGCCTTGGTTGATGCAAGTATAACCTTGGCATCACTTTTCATATTGTTGAAGGTTGTCATCATAGCTTCACTCTGTTTAATCCGTACATTGCCGCTCATATGCAGGATCTCTTTATCTTCTGTCCGATTCAGATTTCGTTAACTTCGACACATCCTACACTTATAACTGCCATTAACATGTGTTATAAGGAAGCTTCGCTTATATGATAAATCTATGCTTAAAAGATTAAGGTTAAATCCCAATGAAAGTGTAAAATAAAGATTTTTGATTGAAGTTGTTCGCTTACTCGCTTGTGTGAAGCACTAAGAAAGTAGATACTGATTTCTAGTCAATATATTTAGGCATTGAAACTAAGAAAGGAGCATCTTCCTAAGTTTTCAAATGGACAGGAGGGAAAGAAATCATCCAAATGGATGGAGAAATCGTTCCAAGGATCGCCAGCCTTCAAATTAATGCTTTAAACAATCCAAATGATGAGCCACGTGTGTTACTTGCATCTACAAGAGCTTGCTGTGCAGGGATTAGCTTGACAAGAGTTTAGCAGCATCACATGCGGTTCTTAAACAACAACCGCCCGTGGAAATCATGTATTTTCTCAGGCGTTGGTTAATTAAGAATCGCTTGTGATGTTAGCTACATCACAGACGGTTCTTAATTAATAACCGCCTGAGAAAATACATGATTTCCACGAGCGGTTGTTTTTTAAGAACCGTCTGTGACGTTCTGTCATCACAGCTGGTTATTGCATCATTCTCCATCACATTCGCATTTTTTTACGGACTGCCTGTGTTTGAAAAATTCAGGCGCCTGTGAAAATGCTTTTTGTAGTTGTGAGCTCAAGCTTCCAACCCGATGGCATCTTTGTTTCCGTGGCCGCCCAGTGCAGACTGCCCTGTTCCAACGTGTCTTCATCGCGTTCCCGCCTCTACAAGCTTCATCACCCCTGCTGCCAATGGAGAAAAGGTTCGCCTACACCTGCTGTCTATGCTCTCCGAATTTCGCTTCAAACCATTGGTCATTCCACCGTATTTCAAGTTTTCCCCAACTCAATTGAAAATGGCACGGGTCACCGTTGAGGCCTCTTTCAGCCATTCCCTTCTCGATTGAAGTTCTGTTTCTTGTCAAATGAGTTTCCACGGTGGTCCTGGGCAAAACCCCACTCAATTTGGAGGAGAGATGGGGGAAAATGAGCTCAGACTTGGGTACGTGGCTGCTATCCGCGCGCCCCTGCCGGAGGTTATAGATGAACCTGATAGTGGGGCCCACTGCCTGAATTACAGTTAAAAGGATAATTTCAGATTTACATTCAAACTGCACAGCTCAATTACACCTAGTATATTTGCTCAAATAATTCCAAATAAATTCTGGGAGACTCATCTTGATCCACACTTTGTAGTGGTACAATTATTTGGACGTGAAACTCTCAATATTTTCTTAATTGGTTCCTTTAAGCTAATTGCTTGAGAGATTGATTACTGCTGACCTGATAATTAGAAACTTCCCAATTTTGTTCAGAACCCTCCTTAAATTGTCCTTCAGGTCCAGTAAATATTTCATGTTCATTGGACTTTATTAATTTTTCTTAATTAACTTCTAATCTCTCAGGCATTTGAAAATTAGAAAAATTAATAGAAACATATCAAAAAATGGTAGAAACTTGTAAAATCATTATCTCACTGTGGAAATAGAAAAATGTGAAATAAATTTTGTTAGGCTCCTTATGATATATAATTTCGATTGGTGAATTTTTATTAGTTTGAAATGCCATAATGGTTCATGAATATATCCACTAACACTACAGGAATCCCGATCAATTATGTCGGTCAAGACCGACGTACTTAAGGCCTAAACTGACGTAAGTTACTTAATTATGTTAGTTTCCCTTAATTACGTCGGTTGCCGGCCGACGAAGCAATGGACGTAATTAAGGTAACTTACGTCGGCCGTCGACGTAAGTTACTTAATTACGTCGGTATCCGGCAACCGACGTGAGTTATTTACCGGGATGGGCCGCGGGCTGGGACGAAGCACTTACGTCGGCCGCTGCCGGCCGACGTAAGTTAACCGGCATAACTTACATCGGTTGCGCGAAATCGACGTAAGTTAAGTGGTACAACTTACATCGGTATGGTCTGACCAATATAACTTAAACTGGGCTAACTTACGTCGGCTTGGCCATAGCCGATGTAAGTTAAGTTTTCATTTGTTTAAAAAAAATACAGAAACTGACTACCTCGCAGGATTGCGAGCTCCATACAGATCACAAAACAATGAACAAACAGTTTTTACAATACACAGATCACAAAATAGTCCACAAAACATCCACAACAACACAAAACGATTTCAAAACCACTCACCGGGCTACACGCTTGCCCATCCACTACCTTCGGAGCCGAGATCTTCTCGACGCGTTCCTCTGTGTGCCTGTGGATGTGGCGAAGGAGTTTGAGCCGCATTTCCTAAACCCTACAAAAGAACCATATATATTCCCTGTATTAGCCTTGTAAAGAATTGCACAACCATATTATACTTCAATGGATCCATTTAAAGCATGAACTATCACATACTATGAAATGAAACAAATTTTACCAAATTCCACTCACTGCATATGATGTTATGGTTATTTTGATATTAAGTGATGCATGCAAGAAACAAGTGGAGGTAAAACTTTGTAAAGGTGTACACTCTAGAAGTAAAGTTCATTTCATAGCAATTGTTCGTCCCATCAACAGGATAGGATCTTGCCGACTCCTAGAATGTGAAAGAGTGGATAATTCATTTAAGAAGCTTAGCACAATATTAAAGAAAGAGTTTATCACCTGTCTACTGCGGCGGAAGCGTAGGAATCTCGATACCCTTACCGCTGTGTCGAGAAAGAGTCTGCCATTGCAAATTATTAGAAGATATATGTTATTGAAACGCTATGAAATTTAACTACGGTACTTTAAATTACTTACTGCCACTGCTGCTTGCATCTGGGCCATCATTAAGGTTGTCCTCTGCTGCTCCTCTCTCGACCTCTCCAGCTCTGTCAAGGTCTGCGTCAACGTCTCCTTCAAAGCGAGGAGCTCCAGCTGGGTCTGCGAGAAATGACCACTGGTGGCCCCAACAGACGAGGCCTGCGACGATGAAGTGCCTCTCAAAGGTCGCGTCGACCTCGAGTCGACAACTCCATCAAAAATGGCAAACCTACAAAAGAATAAAAACACTAAGTAGAAGAAAATAAATTGAAAAGGAAATGAAACACATGAACAACTCACCGTCCATGTGCCTTCCCGCCTCCGCTAGGGTACGCGGCTTGGGAGTCGATCGGCGCGCTTTCCCAATTGTAATCCGCATCGTGTATCTTCGTGACCTCCTACGTGTACTTTGCCTACAAAACAAATAAATCTTGTCAGCATGCCGATAATAGTATTAGTTATAATGAAATTGATGAATTTCGAAAACTTACCAGTCGGTCGGTTGCAACCTGACTACACTGCCCTGGCTGAGAAGGGTCACTTCCCTTGTGACCTCTCTTCCAAACCTGGGCCGGGGTCGGCTCATTACCCATCTCTCGCTCCTGTATAGCCGTGTTAGTGAGATAAATATATTAGGGCACATAAATAAACTGAAAAATTACTTACCATGTGTTTAGCCAAACGCAAGTAGCCGTCGCCGCCATAGTTGTGCTTGCCGTCGGACTCCATACGGCACTTTCTAGCCTTTGTGGCCTTATTGATGAAAGCGTCGCTAGCCCAGTATCGACAGAGAGCTAAGTATGCCTCGGTGTTACCCAGTAACCAGGAAATAGTAACCTGCACATATTTCATTTTTCATCAACGCAGTTAACATACATAGATATTGTAAATACATAACAATATTAAAAATTACCTCCGCGTACTGCTCCTCTGTCAAGTACGCATCGGAGTCCTTCCTAAATTGACCCCTTTGCTGCTCCTCCTCCTACTCCCAGGGGTGCCGCTTGTAGTACGCATTGACGGCCTGAATTCAGGCGTTCGACAACGCCGCCGTCATGAGCTTCCGAGCGTTGTAATGGAACATGCGTCTCGCGTGGTCCTCCATGCCCGGTTCCTCTACTTGGTACCTCAACTTTAATCAAAAAAACATTTAAGTGATATGCATTAACAATTCAAACGAGTTGAACAAATAATACAGTTAAACTTACCATAAAATCGTGCCACATGGCTCCCTGAGCCGTGCCATGGACCGGGTGAGAGACACGAGTGTAGTCGTCCAACGACAGGGCAGGGAAAGCGTCAATGACACCGGGGTAGTGCAACTTCACGATAGCACCCAGGAGACCGTTAACCTGCCTGTGGTGTCTGTCAGCCCCCGTGAACGAAAAGTCATACCAACATCTGAAAAATATATTAAATCATTAAGTAAAGTAAAACACCATCTAATATTCAATATACTATATACAGTTTTTACCTGTCACTGATAGGACGGATCGCGGTCCGCTGAGAAGTAACCGAAGGAGGAGACGCAAAGTGGGTCCTCCTCGTCCGTCGCCTCTGCTGCGATGCCGCCTCGTCCTGTGACCCTGAAGGCTCTGCAAAACCACCGAAGTCCAAAGGAAGGCTAGCGGTAGCCGGCTGGAGAGGAAGGATAGCGCTAGCTGGCTCCAAAGGGAGGCTAGTGCTAGAGGGCTCCTATAGCCGCCCCGCCTCTGACTCGAGATCCTGTAGCGGCCCCCTAGCCTCCGACTCAGACTTAGAAGACTCTGAGTCAGACTGCACAAAAGAAAAAGATTGATAATAAATAATTATTAACAACTGCATTTTATAAAATAACTTTATTGTAAACTAAAATTTATCTTCGGCCGCTGAAAGCACACGTGAACTGAGGGTGGAGCGTGCGCAAGAAAGAGGGAACGTCGGCTCGATGGTATTGAGGTCCCTGAGCAAGGGTATCGTGGCGGCTCAAACCCTCTCACTGGCTTCCCCTTCCCCTTCACCTTCCCCTTTGACGACGACATCCTATTGCAATGAATAAATGATTAATATGCAAAGATAATATACAAAATTAATGTTAAGTCAGTGAATAAAATTTTACATTAAAATTCATCAACATCACAGTCATCAACCCTACTCCTTAAACCAGCCCATCGATCTTCTTCTTCCGCATATCGTTTTCGTTTGCGAAAATCATCAGGTTTGACTAAGTCATCGATATCTTCGGTTTTCGATTTTGATTCTGTTTCCGCTTCCGTGCTAGTCTCGATATCTTGAGCGTCTCCAACTAAGTCATTGAGTCCTACACCGGGCTCGACTGAGAAGGAGTCTGGCAACTCTTCCTCTTGTTAGATCACATCAGCCTCAGCTTCCTCGTGATAATCATCATCTCCTGGAGCGTATAACTGCTCACGAGGATTCACCTTCTGTACCACCCACCAAGCTTTGAATTTATTGCATGGATAAGGTAGATAGTACACTTGCTCTAGTTGGTGTGCAAGAACTAATGAATCAAATCCTTTCAACCGTTCCTTGTGTTTTACTTCAACCATGCCAAATTGTTTACTCGAATTCCATGAATGGAATCAAACCATTCGCAGTCAAAGAATACTGCTCGAATTGTCTTGTTTCTGACAAAAGTGAATTCAAGGATTCTTTTAATAATTCTATAGTACTGAGTTTCATTTTCTTGCGAATCGATTGCCCTCATCACAACTCTGGTATTACATGTTGCCGCGAGAGGACGAAGAGATTCAAATTGAGTTGTACAAAATCGAAAAGCCATTGACTTCATATCGACCATAGCTTCTAACATTAACCACAACACATGATAGTTGTCGCAAATCTTCATGGACATTGGCATCTTTTTTGCAATGTCCAAGATATGAAGTTATTAGAAAACATAAGTATTCTTAAGTTATTAGAAAACATTGTTAACATTGATAAGTTAATGAGATAACGTTACATGATCTTGAAACCAGGAAATAAAATTAGATCCCCCGTTTATTCCTTCCCGTCGAATCTGTTCTATTTGCTTGCTCGTGGGTTGATGTCTATGTCTCCAATTTTGCTTGTCGAACATACTACACGAAAGGAGAACCTTTTAGAATACATGTGTATGAAAAGATGGTGAAAATCATAAGTGTAGGAGAAACACTTACTTAAAATATTCATTCATTTCTTCCATATTAGCGTACATGTACAAGAAAGCAGCACACCTTTCTTTTTCGCTAATGTCGTAGGAAGTGTAACTACCAACAGTAGTGCCTGTTGTTGCAAAAATGGAGGGATCGCTACAAGGAGGTTGCTCATCCATATTGTACCGCATTACTAAAGTATTAACATTATGTTCCTCTGCAGAGTAAACACTTGAGAAGTATCCTACTTCCTTAAGAGTAAAAGCTTTGGCGATGCAACCTTCAACCCTTGCCCTGTTACCAACCATTGGTTTCAGATATCTGAGTGATCTTTCAATATGATACATCCACCTATATTGCACGGGACTGCCCATTTTCACTTAAAATGGAAGATGAATTAAGAGATGTTGCATTGGATTGAAAAATCCTGGAGGACAATTTTTTTCCATCTTACACAAATGTACCGATATCTCCTTCTCCAACTGAGTCATCATCTCTGGCGTGATTTCTTTACACAGATTTGCCTATAGAAGTGGCTAAGCTCGACTAACACCTTCCACACCGCATCGTCAAAGTAGCCTCGAAACATATCATGCAGAAGTCTTTCCATGATTACGTGATAATCATGACTCTTCAACCCAATGAGCTTTCCCGTTTTCACATTCACGGCTCGTCTCAGACTAGCTGCATAATGATCTGGGAATTTCAACCTTTACAACCATTCGAGAACTTCTTTCTTTTCTTTAGGTCGAAGACAGAAAGGAGCGCATGGTTTACCACCATTTTCGAAGAGCTCAAGAGTTTGACGGTTACAAAGCTCGCCGAGATCCTTTTGAGCCTTTAAGTTGTCTTTTGTTTTGCCGGTCATGTCCATGCATGTGCTTATGATACATTCGGCCATGTTACGCTCTTGATGCATGACATCAATGTTGTGCCTTAGAATCAACGACTTCACATACGGTAGCTCCCAAAGTCCACATATGTGAGTCCAATTGTGTTTGTCTCCGAAACCTTCAAAATATCCAGGATGACCTTTATCTAGCACCAATTTGTCCAACATATCAGATATTTCTGAGCCATTAAGACATTTCGGTGGTCCTTTAGTGACAACAGTGTTCTTTCTAAAGACATTTCTCTGTTGTCTAAACAAGTGATTCGGAGGCAGCCAACGTCTATGACAATCGAAGTAAGATATCTTGCCTCCATGGGTAAGTCAAAAGCAATCGGTATCCCAGGCACATATCGGACACGTCAACCTACTATGAGTGCTCCATCCAGAAAACATGCCGTATGTCGGAAAATCATGGATGGACCATAAATAAGTAGCTCGAAGGTTGAATTTCTGCTTCTTGTAACAGTCGTATGCTTCGACTCCTGTCCACAACATTTTAACCTCTTCTATCAATGGTTTCAACATCACGTTGAGACATGACCTAGGATGATCTCGCCCAGGTACAATGAGGCTCAGAAACATGAACTCATTCTTCATGCAAAAAGTCGGTGGAAGATTGTACGGAATGACAAAGACGGGGCAACAGGAGTATGGTGTGGCATTTGTGCTGAACGGTGTGAACCCATCTGTCGCCAACCCGATGCGAACATTTCTCGCTTCACGACCAAATTCAGGGTCGAAATGGTCCAGCGCCTTCCATGCCTCACCATCGGACGGGTGCGTCATGACTCCATTGTTCTGGCGCTCACCTTCTCTGTGGCATCTCATGTGTCTGGCCATTTTTTTTTGAAAGGAACAGCCGCATCAACCTCGGTGTCACGGGTATGTAACGAAGCTGGTTACGTGCGACTTCCGTCGTCACAGTATCACCATCGTTATTAACAACTTCGACAAACCTCGGTTGACCACATTTCAAACATTTGTTCTCATTGAAATTCTCTCTCCAGAAAAGCATACAGTTGCTCGGACACACATCAATCTTCTCATACTTCATACCAAGACTGGAAAGAATTTTCTTCGACTTATACATATCTTTAGGCACTTTGTTGGGATGTGGAAGGGCATCATTGAAAAAATTGATGAGCTCGTTGTAACAGTTATTAGAAAATAAGAACTTTGACTTAATTGCCATAAGTCTAGTCACAAAGTTGAGGATTGTCATTTTAGTGTGTCCATGCAGCAACTCTTCTGAATCATTGAGATATTTGAAGAACTTTTTAACCTCTGCTGTTTGAGGATCCTCTATAAGCTCTGGTCATAAAGCTTCCAGCATCTCATCCATCATATCAACCTTCGTGGCATCATCATTGTCCGCTTCCACTTCTTGTACAGCATGAGAAGTTGTCTCACTATGGAAGTTCCACAACTCATAATGTGACAAGTAACCATTTCGACACAAGTGCATCGTAAGTTCCACTTTGTCCAAAAATGTTCCATTACAGAATTTCGTACATGGGCACCGCGCCTAATCGCTATTTGACAACGAAAAAGCTCGTTCCACAAAAGCTTCTATCTTGGCGTACCACTCATCTGAGTGACCACTAGTTTTGCTCTTCCAACCAGTGTACATCCAACTACGATCTTCGACCATGCATGTTTGACTCTGCAATTAATAGTCGGACAAATTACCGTTAGTTTCTCATTAATTTATGCACGATAGAGAAAATAATGAGAGAGACAGTGAACTGGGTCCAGGCCAGCTCAAAGCCCGACACGGGCTATGCTTGGGCTTGACCTCAGACCCCGCTCGGCCGCCCTCGGGTCCCTCCCTCGCCTCCAGCACCTCAGGCGAGCCTGACGAGCGACGACTCCTAGACTCTCGTCTAGAGGAGGCGAAGCTAAGACCCCGGTAGGTCTACGGCGAGCTGACAAAACTGTTGACGAAGAAGCTGCGGAGGAGGCGACGAGGCGCGAGGAGGTGACCACGGCTCGGCCGGGCTTCAAGCCGGCACAGCATGCTCAGCCCGCAAACGGTATAAATCATAGGTTACATCTCACAAATCACGAAATTTCGGCAGCATAACGCCGCATATTTAACACTACACCCCCCTATCTGGTGCAGTTCTTAAAGTGCAAAGGGGGGCAATGGGTTAGCTAGGAAATCTGTTGCCTTACGGATGTTGCGAGTCAAGGACAATACTCGCAATATAAGTTTTCGGAGTTTTCATTGTCTTATACATACTCACAAACACGCGCGATGTGAACGGGGGGTCTTGCGGCGAAGAGATACCTCATTAAAGACTTTTAGGCTTAGTAATGGGCCACATGGCCCATATACACTTAACCATAACGATTTACCTCGTGTCACCAGTCACGGGTCACGATCGTGACCCACACTGCCTATATACGCTAGGGTTGGGCCCGATGGGCCGTATGTACGCTACATATATACCACGGCTCAGCCAGGCTTTGAGCCAGCACGACACGCAAGGCCCGCGAACGAGCCCGACACAGCCCGATAGAGGAAAATGGGATCCGTCGTGCTTGTCCTTAGCTTATGGACCATTGTGTCGGTCCGGCTTGGAACGGCGAATTTGTGGGCCGTGTCGGGCCTAATGTTTTCATGCATGAGACCGGTTGGGCTCGGGCTGGGCCGGCCCGGCACAGCCCATTCCCCATATATAGCCATGATAGAACCTAAGGCCCCGACAGCCGGCCGCCCCCGACGCCGCCCTCGACAGAAACCAATTAAGCATAATCTACACTGCACTAATTAAGCATAATCTACACTAAGCAAATTAAGAACAATTAAGCAACTTAACCACTTAAGCATGACTAAATAAACATAATATAAATTGAGCAAATTAACTAATTAAGAATAATTAAATAAACAATTAAGCAATTTAAGCATAATTTAAACAATTCGATTCAATTTCAAATTTGAACAATTCAATTCAAATCAATTTTTAACAATGCAATTCAATTGAATTTTAAATGTGAAACTGGGGGGGGTGTGGTGGGGGTGTTTGGGGGGGGGGGGGGGGGTGGGGGGGTCTGTGGAGGGGAGGGGGGCCTCGGGGAGGGGAGGGGGAGGATGGGGGGGGACCTCTGCAGGGAGGGTGAGGGGGGGAGGGGGCGGCGCTCGGCCGTGGAGGGGAGAGGGAGGGGGCCGGCACTACAAGAATCGGGCAAAAAAGTGTCGGCCAAACTATAATCGTCGGCCCCGACATTTTAAATCCATTTATATTCGTCAGTTTAGCTAAGCCGACAATTATATGTTTATGGCCGTCGGCTAGGCGATAACTACCGACGGCTTCAAATATGGCCGTCGGTTTCAGCACAGAGGCTGACGACATTAATTATGGGCGTCGGCTTAATGCCATGCGGCCGACGGCCTTAGTGCGGGCCCTGCTGCGCGAAAAAACTATTTTCCCGCCGATCTATAAGGCCGTCGGCCCAGACAAAAGAGCCGACAGCTTTAAAGCGGGCCCCACCCTGCTACGCTATGGTCGTCGGCTTTAGTGCTCTGGTCGACGGCCATAAAGTGGCCCTCGCGGACCTCAACTATGACTGTCGGTGCTGTGTAACCGACGAATTTAGAGCCCTTAAAATCGTGCACCGCAGGAAAACCTAACACTCCACGCGCGTTGCTCCGTTGCTAGCTCCGCGCCGCCGCCCGCGTCCCTAATTCGCCGCCTGCATCGCCGCCCCGCCGCCGGTGTCGCCGCAGCGCGTCTCACGCCGCTGCCCGTTCCTCGCCGCCTCCCAGCGCCCCGGATGCCGCGCCCCGCCCCCGGCCGCCGCGCCCCGGCTGCCGCGCCCCGTCCCCGGCTGCCGCGCCCCGCCCCCGACCGCCGCGCCCCGGCTGCCGGCCCCGCCCCCAGCTGCCGCGCCCCGCTCCCGGCCGCTGCGCCCAGCCTGTCGTGCCCCGCCCCTGGCTACCACGCCCATCCCCCGGCCACCACGCCCCGCCCCCGTCCACCGCACCCCGGCTGCCGCGCCCCGCCCCGGCGCCCCATCGCGGCCGCCTTGCCGCGCAGTGCCCCCACCTGCCGCCGCTCCCAGTCCGCATGTCTCCACCTTCACTCTTTCAGCTCATCGGATAAGGTTAAACCTTAAACTTGTCTATAAATTAAGTTTTTGATTTCTGATAAGTGTGGCGTTAAGTTTTTGATTTGATTAGTGTATGAATTGCTATATCATTAATAGTGTAAGTTTATATTGTGTTTTATCCATATATGTGTTTGTTAACTTGATTATCATAGATGTTAGTTATTTAAGTTCGATTATGTTTATTTTAATTTTTTTATTGTTTATGTACTATATGTGTATATACAATGTTATTAAATATAGGTGAATAGGATCGACTAGACGACTAATCGTTGATTAGTGCGATTAGTCGACCGTAGTCGAACTCTAGTCGATTAGGAAACAAAGCCGGGTGATGATCGTAAGGCGATGGGTGACGATTAGTCGTTCATTAACATATATTTATTTGATGCAATTTTAAAATGGGTGACGATCGTAAGGCGGTGTATAATGGATGGAGTTCAACTGGTGCGCACACTAATGAATGGGGTCATATCGCAAATGCTTTTCTGAGCCATGCATTTGCTAGTGATGCTCGTGTTGTGAAGTGGCCGTGTATCAAGTGTTGGAATCATCGACGTCTGGATAAGTTTGAAGTGGAGTTGCATCTTTGCAAGCACGGATTTATGCCCGACTATCTGGTGTGGCATGAGCATGGGGAGATAGAGCATGATGACGAGTCAGGCGACGGTAATGAGGATGAAGATCGGTTGGAAGAGATGATAGCAGACATTGGTAAACAATCGAAGGAGGTGAAGGAGTTCTACGAGCGTCTTGCCACAGCAGATCGAAAAGTTTATGAGGGCATATGACTGTTTTGCAGGCGGTCACATGACTTATGGCGATGAAGTCCATGTTCAATTTCGCGAACAATTTCTACAATGGTATCATTAAGTTGATCAGTGATCTCCTTCCATCAGGTCATCACATGCCGCCGGATCTATATCAATCTAAAAAAAATTTGGCTGGTCTGGGCATGAATTATGAGAAGATTGATGCGTGCGAGAATAATTGCATGTTGTTTTGGAAGGAATACATGGACGATACTCATTGCATGCATTGTTATAAATCTAGATATGTGGACGTCATGAATGATGATGGAGAACGAATAACTACAAAAGTACCGATCAAACAACTTCGGTACATGGCAATCACGTCAAGGCTTAAACAATTATTTCTGCTCAAGAAACAGCGAAGCACATGCGTTGGCATTCTGAAGGGATACGTGAGAACGATGAGAAATATGTTATGGCGCATCCTTCGGATGCTGCATCTTGGCAAGCTTTAGACCGTTTCGATCCAGAGTTTGCAAGAGATCCTAGAAATGTTTGCTTGGGTTGTCAACAGATGGTTTCACTCCATTCAGCACTAGTAGCAGTCCATACTCCTGTTGGCCTGTTTTTATCATGCCCTACAATCTCCCTCCCAACATGTGCATGAAAGAAAGATACATATTCCTTGCGGCGGTCATTCCTGGTCCTAAACATCCAGACAAAAAAATCAATGTGTTTATGCAACCATTGATTGAAGAGTTGAAAGAGTTGTGGCAAGGTGTAAAAGCATATGATAGTCATATGAAATGTGAATTTAACTTACATGCCGCGTATCTATGGTCAATTCATGATTTGTTGGCATATGGCATTTGGTCTGGTTGGTGTGTCCACGGACAATTATGTTGTCCCATATGTATGAGTGACACAGATGCTATAAGGCCCAAGTACGGGAAAAAAGTCAACTTTTTTTATTGTCATCGACGATTCCTTCCTTCAAATCATCGTTTCAGGAGAGATACACAATCATTCTGTAAAGGCATAAGAGTTACAAAAGGAGCTCCTCGTTGATTGACAAGTGAGAAAAAAATGGCATGGCATGCAAAGTTAAAGCAGTCTGAAGAAGATGGTTTCGAAGGGTATGGTACAGAACACAACTGGACTCATATTTCTTTTCTTTGGGAGCTACCATATGCGAAGGCGCTGCTTCTACCGTGCAATATTGATTTGATGCATCAGGAGCGTAATGTCGCTGAAAGCATAATAAGCATGTGTTTTCATTTTACTGGTCAAACCAAAGATAATTTGAATGCAAGAAAAGATTTAGCTGATCTTTGTGATCGTCCTGGGTTTGAGATTAGAACAAATGCTAGTGGAAATGAAATTCGGCCACGAGCTTCTTAGTGTGTCAAGCCAGAAGAAAGAAAGCAAATACTTAGTTGGTTGAAAATGTTGATGTTTCCAGACCGCTATGCAGCTAACATAAAACAATGTGTTAATCTTAGCACTGGTAAACTGAATGGGTTGAAGATTCATGATTACCATATTATGATGGAAAGACTGTTACCAGTAATGTTTCGTGGATACGTCGAACCTGACTTGTGGAAGATATTTGTTGAACTTAGCTATTTTTATAGGCAGATATGTGCTAAGGAAGTGTCGAAGAAGATAATGCGGCAACGGGAGAAAGAAATCATCGTGCTTGTATGTAAGATGGAAAAGTCTTTCCGCCTGGATTTATGAATGTTATGCAACATTTGCTGGTGCATTTGCCTTATGAAGCATTAGTAGTAGTACATGCACAGTTCAGGTGGATGTATAGTCAAGAAAGAGAACTAAAAAAACATAGAGCTACAATGCGCAGCAAGGCAAGAGTTGAGGGGTGTATTGCAGAAGCATTTGTAGCTAAAGAGATTACAAACTTCTCTAGCAAATATTTCGCACGTGCCAACAATATGAATGCATCTGTGACACGATATCATGATGCTGAAGAGCAGCCTATGACTGAGCTTAAAATTTTTCATTGGAAGGGTAAAGGTGTTGGGGTTGCCAATTCTAATTATATTTCGGAGCAAGAGAGAAACTACACCATGCTTTACATGTTTTTCAACATGGAAGAAGTGTTACCATTTTTTGAAATGTTTGACAATCTGTATTGGACATCTTCTCGAAGGCCGACGCAAAGTCAATTGGATAATCTACGTCAGCATGGCATAAAAGGTGGCAAAAACTTTGTGAACTGGTTTCGTGAACATGTAATGTGCTAACTTCTCTGATATCCTTTGTTCTTCAATCATAGTCCATATACTTATTATAAGATGCTAACTTTGTATGTTGTTGTACACGTAGTCTATGAAAGATGTCAACATCTCAGATGATTTGCGACGGATCGCGAATGGTCAGTTGAAAGCTAGAGAATTTAGCCGATATGATATCAATAGATATCGTTTTCAAACGGCAAGTTTAGAAGCAATTCGTCCACTTGCAGCCACATCAAACAGTGGAGTGTGTATAACGGCTGCAGAGGGTAGTGGAGAAGTGAAGGAATACTATGGTGTTCTTCAAAAAATAATTGAGTACACATTTGGCGGTACGAAAGAACTGAAGCTGGTGTTTTTTGACTGTCACTGGTTTGATCCAACATCAGGCACTCGAGTGGATGATTTTGGAATGGTGGAGGTAAACCACAACTCACGCTATACAGCCCCTAACAACAATGTCGTACTTGCACATCAAGTGGAACAAGTGTACTATTTAAGTTATCTTCGTCCAAGTTTGAAAAATTGGTGGGTTGTATATAAAGTTAACCATGAAGTGCACCCTCGTCGTTATGATGAGTACATAGACAACAAGGAAGATGATGATTGAGTTGTTCATCAAGATGAAGTCGAGGAAGTACAAGATATTAGGATATCTTCTGGGACAGAGCTTGCGGAAATTGCTTGTACTACTCTAGAGTTAATGTCTGAAGAACAAGCCGGCCCTTCGAGAAAACGTCTTCGGGAATCTCAAAGGATTATTGAAAAGCAAAATAGAATTATTGAAGAATATAGTGAAGGAGAAGAGTTTGAGGAAGAGATGGTAGAAGAAGAGGGACATGAAAATATTCATGCACGTGTGATAGAAGCAGAATCGGATGCTGATGATTTTTAGCACATTCTAATACTGGTGATTTTTATTTCTTACTTGTTCGCATTCTTTGAGATTTAAATTTTTATTGTTTACATCATTTAGTCTTTATCATTTATTTTTTATTGTTTAATAATCTTGTATACTAATCATTATTTGAAATTTGTGCAAATGTGGAAGCATTTCAAAAAAGGAAAGAAGCGAAGTGGTGATACTTCTTCCTCAGCGTCTCAGGCTCACCACAGTAGTGGTTCGGTTCACACGTCCTTGTTTCAGGTACTTTGTTTTTTTTAACACTTCAATATCATAATCATCTATTTACTATTTATTATATGTTTATTTGCATTT
Organism: Tuctoria greenei; assembly: GCA_036927565.1. Lineage (NCBI taxonomy): Eukaryota > Viridiplantae > Streptophyta > Magnoliopsida > Poales > Poaceae > Tuctoria > Tuctoria greenei. Next base: position 38,529,875 of record JAYESD010000006.1, on the reverse strand, counting down.
GTAGGGCACGATAGTGAGTGCAGATATACAGAGACAACCTCTGGGGTGTGTGACAGAGCAGGAATCGAGTCAGCTAGCAGTAGGTTTAGGAGGAGGCTTAGGTGTGTACTCGGAGGAGGCTCAGGAGCTGGGAGGAGGCTTAGAAGCAGGCACAATGGAGGAGGTTCAGGAGCAGGGGGGCTTAGGAACAGAGGAGATTCTCGCGCAGGTGTTTGGGATGTCGTCTTCTAAGGGTGGACAGGATGGTACTGAGGGTGGACAGGGTGATACTGAGGGTGAAGTGAGTGGCGAAGAGGAAGATGACCCAAAACAAGATGCAAGGTTGGCAATATTGGCAGAGTTACAAGAGGCAGCAGGGGGACAGAGTGATCGATGCCCTTATAGGTATTCTTTTTGAATTATTTGTTAAGTTATCTTATACATTTGGTTTTCTTATCAACTAACTAATGTTATTTGTACAGGCTGCGGAGACGCCTTTTGTGTACTCCAAGTAAAAGTCCCGATACACGTGCGATTATAAGGCCAAAGGGTACTAGGTGCTAGCTGGAGATTGGTTGGGATGGCAGGGGGCATCGACGCTATGTTAACACGGAGTTGGGAAATGCCATCCGGTTTTGCTGTCCGGGGATGGTTCTTGTGGGCGGTCAGCTAATTGCCGCCCATAATTGGGATCACTATGCCCTGAAACCATATGGCACTGCGGGTACTTGTCAGGATAGAGTTTGGGAGATTTTTTGGGTGAGTTTGTTTTCATTGTTTGAAATAGGTTGCATCTAACTTTGGTTGATACTAATTGTTTGTTTTATGCAGGGTATATTTAAATTGGAGGAAGGTGTGGCTCCAGCATATGCGAGGTCTGTTTTCGAGACCTTAGTGAGAAAGCTCACGAAGGACTCCTTCTCTGATGCACGAATCAAGGCTGTGACCGTGTATTACAAGACCAGATTGCGTCAGCCCATGACAAACAAGCGAGCAACTACAATTTATCTGCAAAAGCATGAGTACATGGAGAGTAGTGTGGATTGGATCTGTGCAGATCCGACAGCTTGGGAATGGCTATGCGAATATTGGGCATTGAAGGAGTTCAAACATATCTCAAGGAGAAACCAAAGCAACCGAAAGAGCAAGCCTAGACTATAATGTTATGGGGCAGATGGACATGTGCGGATGGCACAACGAATGGTATGAACTATCACACTCACTTGTAAATTGCTTCAAAAAATTGCATTGATTGAACTGATGTTGTATTCTGATGTTGCAGGAAGCTGAAACCGGTGTCGCACCTTCTTTTTTTGAGGTTTACCTCAGGGGGCATAGAGGCACAGATCCGGCTCGCCCGGAGCAGTTGTGTGACAAGGCGGCAACACAAAAAGTGGTAAGTGTGTTGACTGCTTTCTATCTATGGACTAAATCTATCTTTAATGACTCTTACTCATGAACTTAATTTAATGTTGCAGGCAAAATATGTTGAGTGTCTCAAGAAAAGGCATGGCGATGATGTAGATTATTTAAGAGTGCCGTTGGATGTGGGTGCGGCGTACGAAGCCGGCGGAGGCGTACCGCATGGGTGGTACATATAAAGTTAATGATTGTTTAAAGGTTAATTACCATCGATTCATCACATTTGTGATTTTTGTAGACTTGGATTAGGCGACGGTTATGTGGAGCGCGACACTTATGTGGGACGACGGTCTTCTACTTCCAGTTCGAGTCTATCCCATGTCGTAGATGAGGTATTGAAAGAGAAGTTAAGATGGTACTAGGAGAAAGTGGAACAACAACAGCAGCAGATGCAGCAGATGCAGCAACAGATGCAGTATCTGTATATGGCGCAGGTAACTTGTAATATTAACAATTGAATAGTTTATTCCTTTCCATACTGCTTCTACTTAAGATTTCACAAATAATTTCCTTTCTGTAGTTCTTGGGGCAAGGCAACACTGTAACTTAGTTTAATATGCCACAACAGCCTTAGTTTGAGATGATGTCGTAGATAAATTACTGCTTTACTTAAGTTGCTATACTTGTTACCATATTTGTGTTAAAGTCAATAACTGATATTCTTACATTATGCAGTTCTTCCCTCAAGGTGGCTTTGGATAGCAGTTCGGTATGCCTCGTCTAATGCAGCCCGGACAACAAGTTGGCTCTTCTTCACAGGTATAACCACATTTCTTATTAATTCGACTGATTGTACAAAATACTAATCATATTTGTCTCAGGGTTCCCAGAGTGGTCAAGCCTATCCTCCACAATAGGGATTCATGTCAATGTTGGTCCCTGGATTGCAGCCTTATCCAGGTGTTCTCCCATCGTTGCCCTTCGCTTCGGGGCATAGTCAACCATCAACACCTCCGGGCGCTGCAGCGGTATGATTACTAAATCATTACCTTTAATGATAGCGTAGCTTAATTTTAACAATTCTTAGCGATTTATTCAATGACATAGTTGGTAATACCTTTAAGTTAATTACACATGTGAGTTGGGCATTTTGTGAATTTTAGAAACATTGAGACATATGAATTGTAACTATTAATGCAAAGTTAATTTTTATTTGTTTCTCGTAGGGTTCTGCTCATGGTTGCGATGATTTCCTCAATTTCAACATCGGAGGTGCAAGTGGTGGAGGTTCCAACAATAATATGCAAGCGGAGTGAACTTCACAATGGTTGTGTTTGCGATGCGTCTTCTCTTGAACTAATTTGACTTGAACTTGTTGATACGTTAAGTTAGTTGTATGACTATGTGAAGAATGTGATATATTTGTTGCATTGTGTGGAATTATGGATTATATGTGCTGTATATAAATTGTGGACTATATGGATGTGCAAAATCTGATATATATATATATATATATATATATATATATATATATATATATATATATATATTGCTATATACATATGTTGTGATATATGTGTTGTATATACATATGCTGTATGAACCGGAGGCTTCCCACCCGGGGAGGGAGGGAAAGCAGCCGGGAATTTTTTTTTTTTAAAAAAAAGGCCAGTATGGCCGTCGGTTCCTGGTGACCGACGGTCATAAGTTCCGTAAAGACGTCGGTGTGGCAATGAAATCGACGGCCATAAGTCCATGGTGGCGCCTACGTGTCGCAAATAAGGTCGTCAGTGCTGACGGCTTTAAAGGAATTATAGTTGTCGGGGATAATGGGTCGACGGCCTTAAGGAGTTATGATCGTCGGTCTGCCACCACTGACGGCCATATAGGGCCTACGGAGTAAAGGCGTCGGGGTAGGCCGCTCGACGTCTTTAATGCTCTAAAGCCGTCGGTCCCGACGTCTTTAATGCCTTAATAACGTCGAGCTGGTGTCGTCGGATATGGCCGTCGGCAGGCCGACGAGTTTACACTAAGGCCATTGGCTACAATGTCTTACCGACAGCCATAAGGCCGACACTTCTTTGTGCGTTTCCTGTAATGCGGGGAGGGGAGGTGGAGGGAGGACCTAGGAGGGGCGGAGGGGGTGGGGGGCAAGAAGGGGACGGGGGGCTCGTGGAGGGGAGTGGAGGGGGGCGGCGCTCGGGGAGGGCGCGGGGAGGGACGGGCCGGCGGCGTTCGGCCGGGGAGGGGGGGGGGCAGCGCTCGGGGAGGGGGTGGGGTGGCCGGGCCGGCGGTCAGGGAGGGAAGCGAAGGGGGGGAGGAGTGGAGGGGAGGAGTAGTACCTGGCGGCGGTGGCGTCGGACGGCGACGGGCGTGGCGGCGGCTGAGGCGGCGGCGTTAGGAGAGGGAGCGCGAGGCCAAAGCGGCGCGCGGGTAAGGAGAAAGAGAGGCGTGCACGGGTAGGTTAAATTCCGTAACTTACTTCGGCTAATTAATATAATTATGTTGGCAATTAAAGTTGCCGACGTAAGTTAAGCGTAACCTACGTCGGCCTTTTATCTTACTTCGGCTTGGGTTCTTGGCCGACGTCAGTTCATGTTTTTTCCTGTCGGCCTACTGACTTACGTTGGCCGTCGGCGAAAGCTATTTAACTTATGTCGGTTTGTTCTGGCCGACGTAAGTTACTCGACTTTGGTCGGCTGGCCGACGTAAGTTAATCCGGCCGACGTATGTGCTCGCGTTTCCTGTAGTGTAAGCAAAACTTCTTAGTAATTAATTCCTGAAGATCTGTTTGGTGGAAAAATCCCAAATATAGCAAGATTCCTTCTATTAATTCCTCTGAACTCCAGTAAAAATCTTAGATGCATTTGAGTTTATTTGAATGGTGAAATTATGTTCCCAATTAGTATCCACATGAAAAATTCCAAAATGTCCATAATCTTTCTCAGAAATTGGCCCAAACTTCTAAAATCAATATCTCACAATAAAATGCTTAGATAATTATTAAACCAATTTTTTTAGATCACCCTTGACCTCCTATAAACAGCAAACCAACTCTTGGCCATCTTAATGCGTCAGATTTCTCCTCAAAATTTTGTAAATGGTTTATCTTCATAGAATTTTAGAGACTAGAGACTGTCATGAACATTGATCAAATTTGGCCAGAAATCTACTCATACAGCCAAGAGTCCACTGTAAAAGTTTCAGAAGCATAGAACTTGAATTACTACAGCAAACTATATTTCATATCCCTATATCCAAAACATTGCTTATTTCATTTCATACCAAATCTTCTATGTTCACAACTTGGTGGCATCCCTGTTCTTGTGCACTTCAACAGTGACATGCTTGCAATCCTTGTACAACTTGTAGTTTACTCCTGTCATTCATATAGCTTGGCCTCCATGCTAAACTATATTCCTTTATATGATGTCTGGCTCACTTTAGTCCATAATCCCCTAAGTGTCTAATTATTTCTCCTCTGTTTCATTGTACAGCAGAGACATACCTGCATTCTTATTAGGTTTAATCCTTCTAAAGTATAAACATCATCACTGATTACATTACTAAGTTACATTTTTCTTATGTGCATTCATGTCGATAGTGAACACGCGATGAAGGCGCCTGACAAGGAGTTCAACTCGGATGCGAGGATCCCCATCTCGTAGCTGCCATAGTGGATTCTCCGGAGGAAGATCAAGACACTGACTTCTTGACATTTACATAATTACAACCTAAGGCAAGACCTGGTTTGCATATAAGCGCCTTTATTAAGTTTTATTTTGTATTTACTATGAGGTATGTATTATGCATTAGGTCAAGTTTTGTTGAAAATCCACATACATGACCAAATAATTCTTGGAGTGACTGAGTAGAACATTACTTCATCGTATTATATTGCTATGCTGATGTTTTAGGGCAATCGATAGAAGTTGAGTGCTTGGAATCCACTCGCGAGACAAAGATTTGGGTCCACATGGATATAGTTCGAGAATGGTTTATGAATTTGAAAATGAGACCGGACAGGGGAGTTGGAAGCAGCAGGACGTGGTCCTGGGTGCGTAGCCCTGTCTGTGTCGAATATGGACCGATTCGTGTGCGGCCCTGCTGAGCAAGTTTGAATTGTACCAGTTGCACAGTGGCTATATGGGTCCCAGAAAACTTATGTAACTCGGGCACCCTCACGTCGAAACTTATACCGTGGTCCCTTGGGTGAAAGACGACAGAAGGTGGAAATCTGCTAGCGGGCAACTCCGACGCGTCCGTGTAATGGACCTTCAGTGAGGATCATAGAACTTGTTCGGTGTTGGAATGATGGGTGAAAGGTGGCCACTTATGACGTGATGAGAAGAGCACCGACGTGTCTTCCACATGGGCGTCTGTGTCGTGCACACCGGGTGTTTACTGATTGCAATCACCGTCCCTCGCGGTTATTTGAGTATTGCTTGTTCATTGCGCCGTGACGTAGTAATAAAGAGTAGTTGTATTATTATGAATCTGCTACAATGATTATAATAATAATAATTGTATTGCAACTTGTATGACTTAGTAGTAGCACAATTAAATTTACTATTCCTAAAGATTTAACTTGTATGTAGTTTATGCAACTTTGGTTATGTAACGTCATACACGAAGCGTTTCTTGTTTGATTGTGGAATTTATGATGTGCCATGCCCATGGAGTGCACATCTGCCAGTTAAAATCTAAAAATAATGGTTTACTAGTAGGCGAGTCCTTTATGCAATTCAGCTTTTCTATGTTTAGAATTCCTGCATGTAGAGTTTCATGTTTAGGTGAGACGGTTAAGTCTTGCTGAGCCTTCGTTCTCACGATTGCTATATATCTGGTTTTGCAGGTAATAGTTTCACTGCTACTTTTGTGGTTGCCCGTGAGACCTCAGACTTTCCGATGTGTATGGCTCATGAGAGACTTCGTTGCTGCTTTATCTTCTTCGTGTTGCTAGTGAGAAGCGTCCGCGGGCATGGACATCTCCTCTCATGCGTAGAAAGGTTGAGAGTTTGAGTATATTCTTTCTGTTGCTTATGTACTCCTTATGTATATTATTTTGTAAACTTGATTATATTATGAAATGGAAACTTTGATGTATTTGACTATTCTTTTCGTGTGTGCTGTTGGGTGCTGCATCGTACAACACCACCCAATGCAATTCCTGGAAGTCGGGACTCCGGTCAACATAGTGTACAACAGGGTACACACGTAGCAAAAAATATATACTCACACTCCCAACCTATCTAAGCACAAGAGAAGTCGTCCATGCTCGCGGATGCTTCTCACTAGAAATACGAATATCATAAGGCAGCGGCGTGGTGTCATGTGATAGATAACTCTCGACAGCTCGAGGTCTCACATACAACCAATAGCAGCAACAATATAATTAAACCTGAAAAACCACAAATATAGCAACCGTGAGCACAAAGGGTCAGCGAGACTTAACCGTCTCACCTAAAGTATGAAACTCTACATGTTGGAAACTCTAGAGATTGGAAGCTGAAATTTGCAGAAATGAACTCGCCGAAAGTAAATCCGTAGTTGTCAGTTTTAGAGTAGCAAATGCGAGATCAGTGGGCATGCATCATAATGAACTCCACAATCAAACAAGAAATGCTTCATCCACGATGATACTTTCCTAACGCTGCATGAGATTCATTCAAGTTAAATGTTTCGAAATGATAACTTTAATTATGCTATCTCTAATTCAGTCAAGGTTACAATACAAAATAGTATTCATAGCAGCATATTCATATTCTTCCAATTACTCTTTATTACTACATCACAACTCAGTGAACAAGTGGTACTCATAACCGCGACGGACAGTGATTCAAATCAAGATACCCGGAATGCATGACACGTACGCCCGTACTGAGAGTCACGTAGGTGCATTCCATGGACGGTGTACGCATCAACATTTCCCAAGTCCCGCCCAAATTGAATCGATTCAATCGTCTAGAACAGTATTCCCACCCACGGTGCACCTTTCCGCTCTGAAGATGCCGTGGGCGAGTTTCTGTCTACTGTGCTGTGGCCGAAAGCCTAACGCGATAAAAAAAGTCCCAACAAGGGCTTCCCAAGGTACATTGGTTTCCTGGACCCCATATATCCAGTATGACACTGGTACAGTTCAAACTTGCTCAGTAGGGCGGCATATGGATCGGTCCTTAACCGATACAGGCAGGGCTACACAACCTACCCCACTGCTCGGTCTCATATTCACTTCATAACAATTTTCTAAAATAACCAATCCCATGTGACAATATCACTATCTCGCGAGTGAATTCCAACCACTCGACTTCTACCGCATTCCCTATAACATTAGCATGACAATTCTACGCGTTGAGCTATAAATATACCCATACACTCCATGGGATTTTGGGTCATGCATTTGGAGTATTCAAACATAATAGACCTAATGCACAATTCATATACTTGTCAACATAGAGATAAAAGCAAAACTTTAGAAAGGTACTTAAATGCAAACCGGGGCTTGCCTTGGGTTGCGACTAGGTAAATGTTGATAAGTCAGTGCTTGTTCTTCTGGATGCAGCTTCTCGTAGCTTTCTCTCTTTCACGGTCTAGCTACTGCTTGGGCAAATCTTGTTTGAAGTAAAGTCCATGCTTCTGCCTCCTCCTTCGAGCATGCTCCTCGTCGAACTCCTTCGTCGCATGTTCTACCGACATGCACATGCGAAATGCACAAATGAGGAAGTTGATACTTCAATGTGCATCATAAATAAATCGGTGCTCAGAATTAACCAATCTTACCCTGACTAGACGTGAAGGGTAGTTTAGTTAACCAACATATTTTGGTGTCCACACATAAACAAACAACTGATTTGACATGCAGCATAAATTCATCCAGGCAAGAGAATAAAGGTTCCTAGGTGATAATGAAGATTATATGCATTGACTGGGAGCATATGTGACTTAACTGACAAGGATTCAAAGTCAGGTATGTTAAATTCAGTTCTTCACTTTATTTGGGACTGGTTACAGTCCAATATTTAGTATCCATTCATCTATTGATCAAGCCCCAACCTTCCTGAAGAGATATCATAAGGCACACTGTTGGTAGCAGAAAAATGTTCAACGCATGCACAATCTTCACTGGTTTGCAGCAGGAGGTGAAAATCCTATGTAGTAAAAGTGAAACAAGCCACCAATTACATATTTGTTAAGAGAATCCCACTTCTGATTATGCCACTCATAATCAGTTAGACTGCATAATCATCACGACTGAATTTGTATACCCATGGTTTTCTAAATAGTATGATTTCATCTTGCAGATAGCCACACTTCGCATACTCATCCTGTCCTCTCTTTTTGTCGCTCTTTATCCAATTTGGCTCTCGCAGTCTCAGTTGTATAACCAGCTCACAAGTAATGACCATAAGCTTATTAGCCATCTTAACCTTGGAGAAGGTACTGACACGTATAACATCCAAGCTATGACTGAATCCCATTGATTCCATTGTCGACCAATTACTTTCAATAGAGAAGAGAACTTGTTGACATATTGGTTGTTGCTAGCACAAACTGAAAGAATTGCATTCCAAGATATCAAGTCGACGTTCAGGATATTAATGAATAAATGAAAGGCATCTTCAAAACTCTTACACTGGCTATGGAAAGTGACAAGAGCACTCATTAAGGATGTTTCCTAAGAAAGTACTGGCATTCGGAAGATGCAACCATGATCCCGCATCCATGTTTTCACATCACCTACTTGAGTACAAGTAGTGAGCAGACTGATGAAGTAAAGTGAATCAGGTGCAACTCCTGTAAAAAGAAGAACTTGAATCAAGTTTATTCCATATATAGTTATATCCCTTCATCACATATCATTGAATTGAAGGAAATGTATGTGTGTATCATCCAGTGATAGGATTCTGAAACATTCTGTCTACATTGATGCCAGTTCATTTACAGTTTATTATATTGATGAAATAAACCGAAGAGAAGAAACACGTTGCTGGGAAGATAAGGGAGAGGCAGTAGCGTGGTCAGCTCAATCCAGAGGTGATAGCTTAAGCTGGATGCATGTATCGGGTGGCACTCACAGAGAGAACAGAGCAGATAAGGAGGAAACAGAAGCTCAAAGCTGAGGCTGCCTGGTGGGGCCAGTGGGTCCCACCCATTCTTATCTCCCTTTTCCATTTAACAGATACCTAACATGCTACAGAAAATAAAATTGACAGTAAATCTAATTCCAATTTGAGCAAACATTTTGAGTGAACTTAAAACCTCATTTGAATTTGAAATCAAACTTTATGTATTACTTTGAATTGTACACTCCAGTTTATTCGCTTTGATTTGAATTGGCTCTTGCATTTGAATTAACTTTACATCCTTTATTAATTAACACCGTTCATGTGACTTTGAATTTCACATTCAACTTTAAATATTTTCAATTTCACAAATTTGCATTCTTATCCTTTTCAGAGCCGACCCTCGCGGTCTCATGGGTGCGTACGGTTTATGAACGTGGGTACATACGCATGACGTGTGGGTCCTCTAGGAGGGACACGTTATGGTACGTATGCCAGTACTGAACGTATGGACGTGGCCAAGAGGGGACATTCCTGGCTTGGGAGATGACAGATAAGGATGTTGGTCTTCTAAGGGGGGTGGATTGTGACATCCTGGCTCAAGGCTTAATATGATTGAATGAATAACTCATACCGCAAAGGTATAACTTCTTTTTCGAAAGCCCACCAGTAAAGAACTCCGAGATTAAGCGAGCTTGGCCCAGGGCAATTTACGGATGGGTGACCGACTGAGAAATCTTCCAAGGTGCGCATGAGTGAGGACAAAATGCACAAAAAAGACTAGTTTTGGTTTGTAGGGCTAGTCTGTGATCCTAGAGAGCTGCCTGAAGTAACGATTGCAAGACCCATAGTGGTTGGGGTGTTACAAATGGTATCAAAGCCGCATTGGGAATAGCACGCTCGAAAAAATCCTATTTTGAAAACTTAGAAGTAGCCGAGTGAGGATTAGTTACTATGCCCACATAAGGACTATTATAGTATTAGTTACTTAAGGTGGCAAGCTAACTTATGTGTTATTATATTCTATAACGACGCTCCGACGTCAGGTAAGAGGTAAGGTACGCCACTGCAAGCGGATCAATTGCGGTAAGCTCACCATGCGAGAGGTAGCACATGACTGTTTTCGTGGCTCGGCACGGAAAGTCAATATGAGTCTCTGAAATTCTCCATGTTTCTAAGAACATAGGACACGTGGTACTCCAGCGTGCTTCAAAATTAGTGGGAGCCCCCATCAGGTGGGACATAACCTGATGCGCCTCCTACTGGTGTAGCATTATGCAAAGACGTGGGACCCTGTAGGGTGGTAGAAAACCAGATCATGTACCTCGAGACGTGGCTCAGCTCAGGGTGGCCCATATGGAATGATATGGGACGGATGTCTTACTTTCATATATATTATTGTGATTGCCTGAAATGATCGCCCGTGCGGGCTGTGCCGTATGGTACCATAATGAGTGTTTTGTAAATTGAGTGTCTTATGCAGGCACACTAACCGTGTTCATCGTATTGCGCTTAGAAAATGTTTGCGAGTGACCGTTTATAACGCCACCGATTGATACATATATGCCGGTAATATCCGGTTAGGATTTTTACTTTTGTGAGTCACGTAGTACCGACATGTATCCCATCGTTGCATTAATCAAGGTTGCTGTAAAATGGGCAAATAAGATGTAAGAATACTATAATTAGCTCTCGATCTCTGATTTTAAACTAAGTTTCAAAATTGGGATAAGTTTGAACTCAAAAGTTTCAAAAAAAAAACAGAGTGCCCTATTTTCTATCAGCATTTGACATGACTTTACAAAACCATAACTCCTAGTAGAAAACTCCAATGAAAATGTACCATACATTAATAGAAAGAACAGAGAGTCCACTAAAACTTTTTTGTTCATTCCCAGAGCAGAATACATCTCTAACCTGTTCAAAATGTCGAAATTTCAAACTCTGTCAAATCTGGACAGAAACTGAAAATGGTTTCTGGACTCTTCTTAAATCGACCATAACTCTCTGTAGGCACATAATGCTATTACAGGTAAAGTATCGGGAAACTGTAAACTTTTAATTGTACTATCTCTAAGCCATAAAAGGTTGCAAAGCAATTATAATTCAATACAATATATTTTCTGACTTCTTTAGTATTTACTACGTCACGGCGCAGTGCACAAGTGGTACTCTATTACCGCGAGGGACGGTGATTGCAATCAGGACACACCCGGACAACACGACACATACGTCGGAAATGTCAGCGAGTACACCTGTACCTACATAACACTTCAGTACTAGGCGTATATGGCCACCTTTCACAAGAAACCCGAACGCCGAGCCCGTCTCACCTCTGCAAATAGAAGCTCTCCGCACGGAACACCTCATGTGTCCGCCGACCTATTTACACCTTACTGTCCTCAACCCACCCCTATCGATTGTGAGTTAATGGGCCTCGACACCCCAGTTATCAAGTTACATCAGTTTACTGGATTCCATATGTCCATTATGTTGCCGGTACAATTCAAGCTTGTCCGAAGGGGCCACATACAGACGGGCCTTAATCGACACTGGTAGGGCTATGCGACCGAGACTCAATTCTCGTTGTTTCCTATCCATCCCCTGCCCGGTCTCGGTTTTATTATATTAAGCCATTAACCAATCCAGTGAGATATGTCCTACATTTCTCGCGAGTAGATTGCAACTACTCGACTTCTACCGGATTTCCTATACATTAGCAAGGCAGTTACTACAGGTCAAACTGTAACCCGTTCCAACCAATCCCTGGGACTTTTGGTCATGCAAGTGGAGTATCAATCATCCTAAATGTAATGCACAATTCATATAATACTCATCATCGTGATAAAGCAAAATTTTATAAACAACTTAAATGCAAACCGAGGCTTGCCTTAGTTTGCGACTTGAATAAATGTCAATTGTTAGAGCTTAGTCTTCCTCCGGAGAACCTGCCATGGAACTTCAGTGGAAACACCTTGGCCTTCTCCTCCAAGCGAAGTTTCTTGTCGATCACCTATCAGCGCGTTCCTATCGACATGATATGCATATAAGTAATTAAGTAATTAAGTAATTTAATAATAGACTCCACGGGGTTGTGTAAGCTCTAAGAATGAGGAGTTTGACTAGGAAGGACAGATATTCCTCTATTGTGTGGATAAACAAAGTATGGATTCAAGTGGTCATAGTAGTATCGAGATGTGAATTGAAAGGTGCAACGTAAGCACACATTGCAACTTGGCACTCAACACTCGATGCTATGCCACTCAAGGATGATAAAGCTGAATGGCGTGGAAGTGTTGGGCGAAGAAGTGTAACGACGACCAAAAAATTAAGGTGGGACGTCGAAAGCTTGAGTATGAGTGGAGTGTACAAGACGAAGGTCGCGATTCAGTAGTCGACCAATGAACTTGACTTAACTCATAAAGGAGTAAACCTAGTTAAGTAAGCAGTGCTGTCGTAGGGTCCTAACTTAGGATGAACCATGATGGAACCTAATGACACTTGGGACTTAATTGAGATCAACATGGCATGGACTTAAGAAGTCATTACAAGCACTATTAACCTAGCATGAGTACCAAGACAACGTTCAAACCGCTTTTAGGTAAACCAGTTGCTACGACTAACGGCGCAAGCATCGTTCAGGTGCTTACACGACGACACTAATGTAGTGTCTCCCGCAAGCTTGTCCAGGTGAGCTCGGTAAGCTCTCGGGACTTAAACATGATGCGGGACCTTGCCGTGAAGGCATGCTTTGTCATCTCGAGAAGATCGTCTTAGCGACATCCACATCAACGCGGACTTGTCAATGGGGTTAGCGGAACCCCGAACACCACCTGGTGAGTCTTAAGGCTAGTGTTGTCAACTCGGTTGCTGATAAGCGACTCAACGAACCTGCCGTCGATGAATTGGTACACCAAGTTAACCAATCCTGTGATCGGTTAGGGAACATCCTCGACACAACCATGGAACTCTTATCCAAGGTTTCCCTTGGTCTAGTTCTCCTTGTTGGTTGCAACATTCTTGCATACCTCTACCCTAGGTGATCGGTGATCACCAATACACGTGGTTTGACCTAGAAGGCCTTTTATCGAGCACCTTGGCTATACCTAGGACTTGATCACCCTCACATTGACTAAAACCTAATTTGGCTTGACAACTATTGTCTGGCGAGTCGTGCTTGTGTTTCAGCACCACACTCATCACAGGCATCCTTCATCTCGATGCCAAAGAACGATGATGGCTCGAAACGTCACGACGACGTCATATGGTCAACGACGTCGACACGGCTCAATGTGAAGTAACACAAGCATGCATGGACATGCCAACACAACACAAAGGCGAGAAAGGTCAACGTGGGGATTTCTAAAGGAATGATATCATGGAGGAAAATGGACGTACGGCTAGACGACACATGAGTACCCTTTAGCGATCATGACGAACGGACTTCGGTGAGGTCAAACAAAGCATTTTAGGGCAAGGCTCACCTTGTAGGCATTTCGCCGAATATCTTGGGGTTGTACTTGATTTCTGTTGCTTCATCACCATTCAAAGGGTATCTTGGCACTTAGGCTTGTCGGTCGCAACATCATCCTACCCCTGCATCACAGACCAGCTCTAGACATCAACAAAGTTGGTTCTTCCCTCGTAAACATTTCATCGAACACCTTAGCTGCAGTAACTAATCTAATCAATCTTGCACAATCAGAGCCAACCTTGAACCAGTGGTTGATACTAGTGTGTCAACGACATGTTCCCGAATCCTGTGCATCTCATTCATCACTTGCTTTGCTTCCAGGACCTAGCCACAACGCGGAACGCGGACATGGTGTCATGGTGCTCGCGGTCGGCCCGGAAAGGCGTAGCCAGCAGGGACACGGCGGGCGGGTGTCTGCGCGTGGTGCTTGGTCTGGACAACAGCAAGGGCGGACGACCGTCACCGGCGCAGTGGTGGACGGACAGGGAGTTGGACAACAGTGCCGCTATGGGGCGCGGCCGGCGAGCAGCAAGGTGGCCATGGGCGCGCGCTACAGGCGGCCGGGAGTGGAGGCGCGAATGTGAGCAGTGACCAGGTGGAGCAGGGCGGTGCTGTGAGTAGCCGGCGCGGGGCGACGCGCAGCGATCGGGAGAAGGAGCAGAGTGGAGGTGCGGCTCCGGTCGAGCGGACGGACGGCTGGCCAGTGAGGGGGCGAGCGCGGCGTCGGCAGACACAGGCGGACTAAGCAGGGGCGACGCGGGGCTTGGCGATTCAGCGAGCACGTAGCAGAGCCGACGAGGGAGCAGGCGCCCTGCACGACGTTGACGGCGCGTGGGGGCGGCACCGGCGAGGAGCCGAAGCATGGACGGCAGGGCACCGGCGGTGATGGCGCGCATGCGGGGGCACGGCGAGGGCGACGCGAGCCGGCGAGCAGGTCGGCCGACGGGAGGAGCCGGAGCGACACGCGCGGGCCGGTAGGCACGGACGGCGCCGGTGAGGAGGCGACCGGACGCGGTGCCGTAGGCCAGGGGCACGTGGGACGGCACTGGAGGCGGGCGGACCAGCGGGCCTGGAGGTGGCGAGCGCGAGTGAGGCGCATCGGGGAGGTGAGCGGCGGTCGTGGATAAGACCGGGAGAAGGCCGGCCGGTAGATAAGGGCCGATGAAACGTCGCGGTGGCGCATGCAGCGCGTCTGCGTGGAGGCAGGAGAGGAGAGAGGGAGTAGGTGCCGACCTGACTTGTGGGCACCACCTGTGCGACCCACTTCCCTCCTTATCTTCGTTCTAACTGCAATTAAATATCTAACAGGCTCGAAAAATGTTAAAAGTGGGCAGGGACACTAAACAAAATATGAGGAATTTATTGGTCAAATCAATTTCAGTATTTGGTAAAGTTTCAAACAAATTCAAATTTTGAATTTGAATTCAAGTGGTGATACTTGACTCAAGGAAATAAATAGTAGATTAGGTTCAAAAATCATGAAACTTTGAAGTTAACATTTTTGAACCATAAGGAACCTCGGGAAAAATTTGGAGTTGATTTGGACAAGGTTAAGTACAAAGTTTAAATTTGAAGTCGACTCTTATTAAACTCTCAGTACGTGTCCAATAAATGGAAAACGTGCTTCAAAAATTTTGAAACTTTACCGAGAGTCTATTTGGAATATTAGAAGGTCATGGAAAAATTTACAGCCGTAGATTTGGATTTTTTTGAATGTCCCATTTTTGGGTTGGAATATTTCCTTTTTCTTTCTCTCTATTTTTTTCTTTTCTCATTTTAATTTTTCATTGAAAATGTGAATACTTGGAAATTAAAGATTTTACACCCTAAGTTCCAATACCTTAGCAAACATATTCTATATGTAAAGTTTTAACAAGTCCCTATTTTTAGTGAACGTTGGTTAACTTATATGGTTCATGTGAGTTTGGATTTCCAAATCCACTTTAAAAATTTTTAAGTTCGCATTTTTGCGTTTTTTTTCTTCCGGAAAGCGGCCTTTTACAATCCTTCCCCCTTAAAGGAATCTCGTCGCGAGATTCTAACAAGTAGAATAACAGAAACGATGAGGGTACGATCCGTAAAAGAGGGTCATTGACTAAGGAAAGTGGCAATGCCCTTAAAGACTTGGGTTCTACGAAATAGTGATTATCTTTAGGCATCTTAAGAAATTCTAAAGTCTGCTTCAAGTGATTCCAGTCCTTAGGTTGAAAATCTTGACAGAGTGCTCGACATGGCAATATCACGTCGTAAGACTCTCACGTCTGATACTGATCCTTTATTGTTGTACTCTTACACTGACATGACATCTTGTACTGTCCTAGTCTTGACTGAAAGAATCAAGACTTGTTCCTTGCTTCTCTGGGTCACCTTGATAGTTTGAATCCTTGCATGGATTCTTAGTTGCTTGCTTGGTTTTGCATAGGTCCTTATAACTTAAGGTGGTATTTCCCCTGACATGAGTTAAGATGGTTTACAAGGTTAAACAACAATCATTAACCTCGTTTGATGTTTAGTCAACCATAGGATCCCCTAGTTGTAGCATAGGAGTAGCAAAACACTCAACACTCTTATGTGATGAAAACAGCAGGAATACGGAAGATATGGCGACTACAAGATTTTTGGGTATATCAACATCTTCAAACAATAGAAATAGGAGATGAAGACCCTTTGCGGTGGTACGCGAGGATTTAAGGATTCAACATCCTCATATGTTTCAACACAGCAAAGAACTCAATCATATGGTAACTACAAGGTTCTTAGAGTATCAAGGTTACCATATACCGACGTAAGATCTTAGATGGACCCAAAGAGTTTCACGAGGTTGACAATCGAACGATATCCTCGCGAGTAGGGTGATTTCATGGCTTTTACAAGGTTGATCATCGAACTGATGACCACTCGATGACGAACGGTATAGTTGCAACAATCAAGGTACTTGAACCTAAACAAGTCAAGAATGGAAGTTCAAGTGTTTGTTTAGTTGCAAGGGAGGTTGAGTGATCGGTTGCCCAGGTATCACTCAATAGAAAGAAGATCAACAATGTAAGAAGTCAAATGAATATGGTGAAATGATCATAGTCATTAGACACCTTAGAATAGTTTGAATGGGGTACACAATCTTGCTATAAATATTAGTATTATCATGCATTCCATCATTGGTGTTACATTGGTAATGATGCTTCATGATGCATCATATGTTGTATGGTGCAATGAATATGCACATGGTATGGTGCAAATGGTGCATATGTATGGTGCAAATGATGCAGATGTACGGTGCAAATGGTGACCATGCATGGTGCAGTAGCTTTTATAGTTTGAGCAAGATTAAATGAACCACACCCACAAAACTCAAGTACTGTCTGATGATTTGCAAGGATTGGATACCGTGGTCGTGAAAGACACTCAATGAGTAGCGTTGCTTTCATGACTCGACCATAGTTAAGAAATTTATAACAGAACGATTGACAAGGAATGTGGGAAATATACCACGTTACCTCAACCTTTTGAAAGCTTGTTCATGTTCTACTCAACTTGATTGTATCTTCATCAGGAGAAAAACAACTAACTATAGGTCTCTAGTGATACTTCACTTAACCTTCGCTTCGATATGGCAATAGGAATTGATATCCTTAGCGATCACTTTACTGGAGTTGAAGTAACACTTCTTCTTTGAGTAAATCCATCTGGTGGTGGATGATGGATCCTCTTGAAGATGTAATCTTACTTGATCGTCTTCTTGTTGACACGACTCGTTGTAACCAAGGTTGATGGTTGAATACCACCATTACTTGAGTGCTCGCCTTCTCCCTTAAAGTTCCAAACCAGGATGTCGAAGCGTACTCCAAACAGTCCTCATGGAAAGACGAGATGCAACTCGATTATTTGCGATCTGCGTTCAACATCACAAGATGTGATAAGGCAAGTCACATAAATCAGACACTAGTATGCCTATCCAAGGGAAAAGGGCTTCAAATGAGTTAAACACTCTATTCAACTTGGTAAATACTTGATTCCTAACTCTTGGTTGGTTACGACACTCCTCGAATTGATATCGAGAGCCGAATGCCTAACAAAAACCAAAAGGTTCAAACTGGCCAGGTTATGGTGACAAACGACCAGCCTGGACACAAACTCGATTTTGAACCAGTTAATGGCAAAATCAGATATCGAGGTGAAGCAAAGTTAAAGACTTCAAGACCATTCCAAAAAGTATTGGTTTGCCTCCAGATCATCCGTGGTTTGCAAGTTATGCTATTTTAAAGTCAGCAGAATTTTTCTGCACTTTCAGCAGAACCTGCTTAAAAAGTAGCAGTTTTGATCTAAATTTTTCAGGCTGTCTGATGGAAATATGGAAATATTATTATTTACAAAGTTGTATCCAATGTAATAAGCTTTCCAGAATGTACTTACTTGTCTTCATATCGGTCCTGGTTTAAGAGATATGCATTTTTAAAGTTTGCCGAAATTTCAGCATTCAGACCTTTATATTCAGTTCAGATTGACCACATTGTATTCAAACTCGATTTGGAAAAAGTAGACGACAGATTCAGGTCTGGAGCCAATTACAAAAATTGTAGCTGACTCACTATCCTTTCCAAAGGTTACTCGCGCGACACCATTGGATGCAAAATCTGCTAGTTATGGGTTACATTCATAAAAGTTCAGAGTGCTGTCCAGTTTTCTGTAGTCCCGGACAGTTTCTGCAATTTGCAAAATTTCACCCACTTAGGAAAATATTTTGGTCTTGAGCTGAATAGCGAACTTGTAGAGGAATTCCAAAAATTTCTAAGGAGTACTTACTTGCCCTTGTAGCACTCCTGGTTGAGAAGATATGGTATTTGCAAGTTGACAGTTTTTCTGAAAAATTGGACAGCACCTCCTTTGTTTAAGGCTGATTTTGTCCATAATTTTCAGATATACAAACATCAACATTTGCAAAAATAATACATAGCAAACTTGTTTCATACATTCTCAAGATTCCAGAAAGGTAAAACCCGAAGCCAATCAATGATCCTACTCAAAGCTAGGGTCTAAACAACAACTAAACCCAAATCTGCCAGATTCGGAAATGTCACGACACCTTAAACGATATTTCAATTTAGACCTTGTTATTGCGAGTTTTAACCTTTTTGTTGAATAGGAAGTTGATAGAGAACTCTTTAGGATTTCCATACATGTATAAACATGCATAGGTTGCATTTCTAGTTTAAGAGTTATGGCCATTCAAAGTTCAGAATATTTTTTGACTGTTTCAGATAGCACCTATATACATGTACTATCTTCAACTCCAGTTTCTAATTAGTTCTAAACTGAATTTGAGGTAACATTGAATAAAAAAGTTGTAGAATAGCTCTTCCCCTTTCCAGAAATATATCATAATGGAATATAAGAGCTTTCTACAAGGAAACGTGGCAAAAATTCAGATACTGGTCCATGTAGTTTCAGAACAGCAGCTGCTGTGATAACGGTGCATTTTCATCACCATAAAAGCTTCTTTTGGCTTGGAGGTCAATAGAAAACTTATAGAAGACTTCAAAAAATTTCCAAAAAGTATTCACTTGCCTCCAAAGCCCTCCAGGTTGAAGAGATACGCATTTTTGAAGTGGAACAATCGGTTCAGGTTTCAGAATTTAATTGGATAGATCATGGTTGTTCAAAGCTGATTTGGCCACTGATTTTCAGATGGATAACATCACAATTTGACAGCAAGTCCCATTACAAACTTATTTACAAGTCGCAAGGTTTCCGGAAATATATTACACGAAGGTATTCGAT
This sequence comes from Tuctoria greenei, assembly GCA_036927565.1. NCBI lineage: Eukaryota > Viridiplantae > Streptophyta > Magnoliopsida > Poales > Poaceae > Tuctoria > Tuctoria greenei. The sequence continues at coordinate 38,510,222 of JAYESD010000006.1, read as the reverse complement.
GATTCTACAAAGAGTTATGGTTGAAATGCCGAGGCTAGATCATTATATCAAAGAGGTGAAGAAATGCTGGTTTCTAATGATTTGGAAGGGTTTCCCCAGTGTTGTTCTGTCCAACTCGTCCATAGAGAAATCGTCAAGGACCTAAAGATCTCTCCCATCCCTACAGCATACTACAATGTCCTATGAAGTTTAACTAGAAGCACATCTTGACATAATCGAGCTAGATTCCGTCAAGAGTACACAAAAGCCTTAATCCTCATCCTTTTTCACATTGTACGTTCCATGTCAAAACTTTGATCCAAATCTTACCAGCATCTGGGAGTTGGATCTTATAAGATGATAATGAAGTCATTCTTTCGTGGGGGATGGTCAAAGTATCAATTGTGATACTGACGGTACTACGTGCCTCACCAAAAGAGAAGTCTAACCCGGTATATCCGGATATGTCTATAGGTGGTTCTAATATCGATCACTCGCAAACGTTTGCTACACGGGTCGTTACCGTTAGTTAGTGTAACTGCAGAAGACAAACAATCCCCTTTCACACCTTCACACCTCAAGGGTGGCATGGGGAAACATGACAGACAGTCACAATAAGATATAATCAAAAGTAAATGCATACGACTCTGGTGTGAGTCGCCCTCGAGCGAAGTCATGTCTCGAGGTACATGGCTGTAAATACGTCTGTACAGCAAAGACTCCCGTACGAACCGGCTTATACACGCTCGGGCATACGTGTTTCGCATTCTCCCATAGAACATGAATGGTTCTAGAGATGCATACTATCGAGTTATACACCACCCGACGGGGGCTCCCACTAATTTTGTGTCACGCTGGGGTGCCGCGTGTCATATGTTCTCAGAAACATGGAAAGTTTCAGAGACTCATATTAACTTTCCGTGCCAAGCCACAGAAATATCACATACCATATCTCGTATGCAGAGTTTACCGAGATTGATCCGCTCTCGGTGGCGTACCTTACCTCTTACCTTGAAGACAGAGCGTCGTTACAGAATAATATAACAAGTTAGTTCACCACCTTTATAAATTATACTAGTAATAGTCCTTAATGGGCATATAGCTAATTCTCACTCGACTACTTCAGAGTTTTCGAAAATAGGCTCTTTTCGAGCGTGCTATTCCCAATGAAGCTTTGATACCATGTCGGTGGGGACCGGAGTCCACACATCCGAGGATCTAATTGGGTGGTGCCGTGCGATGCGGCACCTAACAGCACACACAAAAAGGATACCAAAAGATATAAAGTTTCCATTTCATAATAAGAAGAGTTTACAAAAGAGTGTACCACAGAAGTACACACGCAGCAGAAAATACATACTCATAATCTCATCTAACTAAGTAGGAGAGAAGACGTCCATGCCCTAGGACGATTCTCACTAGCAACAAGAAGGACATTCAGCAGCGGCGTGGTTCACATGAGATTTATCTCGACACCTCGAGTCTCATGTGCAACCTGAACAGCAGAAATAAAACTAATACCTGCAAAAATCGTTAAAGCACAAACATGAGCATAAGGCTCAGCAAGACTAACCCGTCTCACTAGACATATGCAGGGTGAATACTAAGCATAGGTAATGAATAGCATAAAAGACTCGTCTACAAGTAAATCCGTATAGTCATGTTTTAAGTAGCAAATGGCATTCTTCAGGCACGACATATCATAGACTCCACAATCAAACAAGAAACGCTTTGCCGATGATATGACATGCCCAAAGCACATAATGCTATTACAGGTAAAGTATGGGAAACTGTAAACTTTTAATTGTACTATCTCTAAGCCATAAAAGGTTGCAAAGCAATTATAATTCAATACAATATATTTTTTTGGCTTCTTTAGTATTTACTACGTCACGGCGCAGTGAACAAGTGGTACTCTATTACCGCAAGGGACGGTGATTGCAATCAGGACACACCCGGACAACACGACACATACGTCGTTCGGAAATGTCAGTGAGTACACTTGTACCTACATAACACTTCAGTACTAGGCATATATGGCCACCTTTCACAAGAAACCCGAATGCTGAGCCCGTCTCACCTTCGCAAACAGAAGGTCTACACACGGAACACCTCATGTGTCCGCCGACCGATTTACACCTTACTATCCTCAACCCACCCCTATCGATGGTGAGTTAATGGGCCTCGACACCCCAGTTATCGAGTTACATCAGTTTATTATGTTGCCGGTACAATTCAAGCTTGTCCGAAGGGGCCGCATACAGATGGGCCTTAATCCACACAGGCAGGGCTATGCGACCGAGACTCAATTCTCACTGCTTCCTATCCATCCCCTGCCCGGTCTCAGTTTTATTATATTAAGCCATTAACCAATCCTGTAAGATATGTCCAACATTTCTCGCAAGTGGATTCCAACTACTCAACTTCTATCGGATTTCCTATACATTAGCAAGGCAGTTACTATAGGTCAAACTGTAACCCGCTCCAACCAATCCCTGGAATTTTTGGTCATGCAAGTGGAGTATCAATCATCCTAAACGTAATGCACAATTCATATACTACTCATCATCGTGATAAAGCAAAATTTTATAAACGACTTAAATGCAAACCGGGCTTGCCTTAGTTTGCGACTCGAATAAATGTCAATTGTTAGGGCTTAGTCTTCCTCCGGAGAACCTGCCATGGAACTTCAGTGGAAACACCTTGGCCTTCTCCTCCAAGTGAAGTTTCTTGTCGATCACCTATCAGCGCGTTCCTATCGACATGATATGCATATAAGTAATTAAGTAATTAAGTAATTTAATAATAGACTCCACGGGGTTGTGTAAACTCTAAGAATGAGGAGTTTGACTAGGAACTACAGATATGCCTCTGGTTTGTGGATAAACAAAGGATGGAGTCAAGTGGTCATAGTAGTATCAAGATGTGAATTGAAAGGTGCAACGTAAGCACACATTGCAACTTGGCACTCAACACTCGATGTTATGCCACTCAAGGATGATAAAGCTGAATGGTGTGGAAGTGTTGGGCGGAGAAGTGTAAGGACGACCGAAAAATTAAGGTGGGACATCGAAAGCTTGAGTATGAGTGGAGTGTACAAGACGAAGGTCGCGATTCAGTAGTCGACCAATGAACTTGACTTAACTCATAAAGGAGTAAAGCTAGTTAAGTGAGCAGTGCTGTCGTAGGGTCCTGACTTAGGATGAACCATGATGGAACTTAACGACACTTGGGACTGAATTGAGATCAACATGGCTTGGACTTAAGAAGTCATTACAAGCACTATTAACCTAGCATGAGTACCAAGAAAACATTCAATCCGCTTTTAGGTAAACCAGTTGCTATGACTAACGGCGCAAGCATCGTTCAGGTGCTTACACGACGACACCAATGTAGTGTCTCCCGCAAGCTTGTCCAGGTGAGCTAGGTCAGCTCTCGGGACTTAAACATGATGCGGAACCTTGTCGTGAAGGCATGCTTTGTCATCTCGAGAAGATCGTCTTAGCGACGTCCACATCAACCCGGACTCGTCAATGGGGTTAGCGGAACCCCGAACACCACCCGGTGAGTCTTAAGGCTAGTGATGTCGACTCGATTGTTGATTAGCGACTCGACGAACCTGCCGTCGATGAATTGGTACACCAAGTTAACCAATCCTGTGATCGGTTAGGGAACATCCTCGACACAACCAAGGAACTCTTATTCAAGGTTCCCCTTGGTCTAGTTCTCCTTGTTGGTCCTACGTTCTTGCATACCTCTACCCTAGGTGATCGGTGATCACCAATACACGTGGTTTGACCTAGAAGGCCTTTTATCGAGCACCTTGGCTATACCTAGGACTTGATCACCCTCACATTGACTAAAACCTAATTTGGCTTGACAACTATTGTCCGGCGAGTCATGCTTGTGTTTCAGCACCACACTCATAACAGGCATCCTTCATCTCGATGCTAGGGCACGATGATGGCTCGGAACATCACGACGACGTCATGTGGTCAACGACGTCGACACGGCTCAATGTGAAGTAACACAAGCATATATGGACATGCCAACACAACACAAAAGCGAGAAAGGTCAACGTGGGGATTTCTAAAGGAATGATATCATGGAGGAAAATGGACGGACGGCTAGACGACACATGAGTACCCTTTAGCGATCGCGATGAACGGACTTCAGTGAGGTCAAAAAAGGCATTTTAGGGCAAGGCTCACCTTGTAGGCATTTCACCGAATATCTTGGGGTTGCACTTGATTTCCGTCGCTTCATCACCATTCAAAGGGTATCTTGGCACTTAGGCTTGTCGGTCACAACATCATCCTACCCCTGCATCACAGACCAGCTCTAGACATCAACAAAGTTGGTTCTTCCCTCGTAAACATTTCATCGAACACCTTAGCTGCTGTCACTAATCTAATCAATCTTGCACAATCAGAGCTAACCTTGGACCAGTGGTTGATACTAGTGTGTCAACGACGTGTTCCCGAATCCTGCGCATCTCATTCATAACTTGCTTTGCTTCCAGGACCTAGCCACAGCGCGGAACGCGGACATGGTGTCATGGTGCTCGCGGTCGGCCCAGAAAGGCGCAGCCAGTAGGGACATGGCGGGCGGGTGTCTGCGCGTGATGCTGGGTCTGGACAACAGCAAGGGCGGACGGCCGTCACCAGCACAGTGGTGGACGGACAGGGAGTTGGACGACAGTGCCGCTATGGGGCGCGACCGGCGAGCAGCAAGGTGGCCATGGATGCGCACTACAGGCGGCCGGGAGCGGAGGCGTGAAGGTGAGCAGCGACCAGGCGGAGCGGGGCGGTGCCGTGAGCAGCCGGCGCGGGGCGACGCCGCAGCGGCTGGGAGAAGGAGCAGAGTGGAGGTGCGGCTCCGGTCGAGCGGACGGACGGCTGGCCAGTGAGGGGGCGAGCGCGGCGTCGGCAGACGCAGGCGGACTAAGCAGGGGCGGCGCGGGGCTTGGCGGTTCAGCGAGCACGCAGTAGGGCCGGCGAGGGAGCAGGCACCGTGTGCGACGTTGGTGGCGCGTGGGGGCAGCACCGGCGAGGAGCCGAAGCATGGACGGCTGGGCACCAGCGGTGATGGCGCGCATGCGGGGGCACGGCGAGGGCGGCGCGAGCCGGCGAGCAGGTCGGCCGACGGGAGGAGACGGGGCGACACGCGCGGGCCGGTAGGCACGAACAGCGCCGGTGAGGAGGCAACCGGACGCGGTGCCGTAGGCCAGGGGCGCGTGGGACGGCACCAGAGGCGGCCGGAGCAGCGGGCCTGGAGGTGGCGAGCGCGAGTGAGGCGCATCGGGGAGGTGAGCAGCGGCCGTAGATAAGACCGGGAGAAGGCCGGCCCGGTAGATAAGAGCCGATGAAACGTCGCGGTGTCGCATGCAGCGCGTCTGCATGGAGGCAGGGGAGGAGAGAGGGAGTAGGTGCCGACCTGACTTGTGGGCACCACCTGTGGGACCCACTTCCCTCCTTCTTATCTTCATTCTAACTGCAATTAAATATCTAACAGGCTCAAAAAATGTTAAAAGTGGGCAGGGACACTAAACAAAATATGAGGAATTTATTGGTCAAATCAATTTCAGTATTTGGTAAAGTTTCAAACAAATTCAAATTTTGAATTTGAATTCAAGTGGTGATACTTGAATCAAGGAAATAAATAGTAGATTAGGTTCAAAAATCCTGAAACTTTGAAGTTAATATTTTTGAACCATAAGGAACCTCGGGAAAAATTTGGAGTTGATTTGGACAAGGTTAAGTACAAAGTTTAAATTTGAAGTCGACTCTTATTAAACTCTCAGTACATGTCCAATAAATGGAAAATGTGCTTCAAAAATTTTGAAACTTTACCGAGAGTCTATTTGGAATATTAGAAGGTCATGGAAAAATTTACAGCCGTAGATTTGGATTTTTGTGAATGCCCCATTTTTGGGTTGGAATAATTCCTTTTTCTTTCTCTCTATTTTTTTTTCTTTTCTCCTTTAATTTTTCATTGAAAATGTGAATACTTGGAAACTAAAGATTTTACACCTTAAGTTCCAATACCTTAGCAAACATGTTCTATATGTAAAGTTTTAACAAGTCCCTATTTTTAGTGAACGTTGGTTAACTCATATGGTTCATGTGAGTTTGGATTTCCAAGTCCACTTTAAAAAATTTTAAGTTCGCATTTTTGCGTTTTTGTTCTTCCGAAAAGCGGGCTTTTACACTATCTCTCAAATAGCACAAGAACACTTCTAATACCTTCTCCTCTGTCTTTGTGGTTGCTTGACGATGCGGCCATCGAGCCAACAAGGAGAGACCACAAGAAGAACGACGGCGAGAGGCGTTTCCCCTTGTTTTTTCTCTTGGTATGTTGATCAGATTCTGAGTGGGTTAGAGTGTTCAAGTGTGTATGTGTATATGCATTAGCATACCTTGATTATACACTTGACCCTCTTCTTATACTGGACCAAGAGACGCAAGAGGGGGCCTCCCACCCTTAAGAATAGTTGTGTCCCCAGATTAGGGACACACCACTCGGTGCGACGTGTCGTTTTAATTAGAACACATGTCCATTTCGAGTTGAAACTGATAGTTACTGAACAGATCGGACTAGTCCAATCGGGGTCCGGACTAGTCCGATATATACTGGATAATAGCGAACTAGTCCGATAAGGGTCTGGACTAGTCCTGTTGCCCTTACTGGACAGCACTGGACTAGTCTGGTCTCACTACCGGACGAGTCTGGTACTTCTAACACTTTTTTATTCAACATCAGAGCTGATTCTACTGTTAGCTAGCTCAAAAGCTCAGTTAAGTGCAAACTGGTCAATCTGGACAGTGAGGTAGTCAACAGAGTCAAATTGAAATTTTCAAATCATTTAACTTTGGTTTCACTTTCCCGAGTTGCACAATGCCTCCCATGATGATTGCTTGGAGTAAGTTTCTCGATCACCTAGCTCGAAACTTAAGGGGGAAGGAGTGTGCTCAAGTATCTAAAGTGTTCAATCACCAACCTTGTTACTTTGTAAAGTGTCAATAGCAAGATGATCAAATGGGATTATATCTTCAAGAGGATCCATCTTCAAGCACAATATTCACTCATCATGGGGGGAATGCAATGTCAACTCCACAAGAGCTATCAAGGAAGATATCAATTACCATGACAAGATTGAAGACAAGATTAAGTGAAGCACTATTAAAAATGACTTTAGTAGCCTTAACCTTATGTCTAGTGACACTAGATTATTGAGGTAACTTAGTTAGTAATTTATATCTTAGAAGTGACTTGAGTCAGTAGGTGCCTCAAATAATTAGGTGAAGAGATAAAGAAGCAGATTACAATGTGCACAAGCATGGAAAAGTTAAGATGGTGTAGTGTTTTTCCACATTCCTCATCGATACTCTTAATATGAATTCATTGACCATGATCGAATTATGAAAGTGACATTCCTTATTGAGTTCCTCTTGTGACCACAGTATTCCAGCCTTGCAAATCATGAGATATTTCTTATTCTTGTGTGAGTTGTTTTATTCATTCTTGTTCAAACCTAAAACATGATGTACCATGCATATTGCAAGATTTTTAGAATTGCACAAACCCTTATGTACAACAACCTTGTATGCACCATACATATGCACCATTTGCACCATACATATGCACCATTTGCACCATATCATGTGCATACGCATTGCACCATACTACATGTGATGCATCATGAGGCACCCTTCCTCACAAAATAAGAAACATATGATGCATGATTAATACTAAAAATCTGAGCAATATTGTGTACCTCTATTCAAACTATTAAGTAGTATCTAATGATCTTGAACTTCTCACAACCCTTGTGTTTTATCATCGTACGCTCAAATCTTTTTCATTGACTAATACTTTGGATGTCGATTACTTAATTTGTAGTTAAGCAAAAACTTGAATCTTCATTCTTGACTTGTTTAGTTTCAAGTACCTTGATTGTTGAAACTATACTGTCCAACCTCGCAAAGCTCCTTGAATTTGATTTAAATTCTTGAATTAGGGCCCGTTTGGATGGATGAAACGTTTCTGATTCTGGGTAGAATCATTTGAAACTAATCCAAACGGCAAAAAAGAGAAACGTTTCAGGGGAGAATCACTCTGAAGTGATTCACTTTTTTGAACTATGGAAGTGAAACACCTGAAAAGGTGTTCCACACCTTGGAACACTTTAATCAATAGTAACTCGGGTCTAAGTTCTAGAAAAATTACGAAGATTTGCCATCACCATAGAATGCTTCGGATCAGTGGCCAATTTTTTTCATCTTCGTTTTTTTGAACTCGTCAACGTGATAATACAAACAAAATAAAAACTTACAGCAACCAAATAACAGCCATTGATATGTTACAACATTTTCACTAGAGGTCAACATTACGACCGGAGGCTATTTTTTTATTGTCAACGTCATTACATAATCACAAACATAAATGAAGAACAACAACAAACCAATCAGGGTTAAATGGGTCAACTCAACATTTCTCTCCTCTCCCCTGAAACTGAAACAGATATGCTAGCCAAACGGTTTCTAAAGTGATTCTATTCTAGAGTCTGAAACCATTTCAGCATTGGAACTGAAACGTTTCTGATTCTATGTGAATTTGGAACCGTATCAAACGGGGCCTTAAAATATGGTGACTTTGACACGTTAAAAACCTTGTAGTTACCATATGTTGGGTATCTTTGCACTTTGAAAACATAAGAGAAACTGAATATTAAATTCTCTTATGACATTGCAAAGAGTTTGATGCTTTCTTCACTTATTGAAATACCAATTCGTTGCGAGTTTAGTGATTCATTACTGATTATGCCAACCATCTTGATCCATATCGGGGAAATACTACATTATGTTTTTAATAGAGCCGTTGCAAGATTAGTTCAAGGATGTCAAGATGATCAGAAGAAGTGAAGAACAAAGGTTGATTATTGAATGTGGCCTAGAGGGGGGGGGGGGTGAATAGGCCTTTTTGATTTTTGTCAGAATCTGCAACACTTAACAACCAGATCAAATCTCGAGATATTGGACTAGTCCGGTCAAGTGCCGACTAGTTCGGTGTGCACCGACTAGGTTAATCAAATTTGATCGATTAATTTGATTCTGGGATGTTTGCAGAGAAAATATATTTGTAATTGAAGTGTTACACGATTATGAACTAGGAAATACCACAAGTCAATCTTATATTTAATGTTTCAACGTAAAGTAAGCAAGATTGATTGAAACCCTGGATTGATATGATGTATAAGAACGATAAGCCCCAGGTAAGAACACAATCACTTTATCCCGTGGTTCGGTTCCCACAGAGGCAACCTACATCCACGTTGAGGAGTCCACAAAAGGATCGGGTCTTCTCCATCCTTACCCTCGTCAGATCGCCACGAAGGCCAATCCTCTTCACTTATCACAAAGGGTAAATAACCAAATTCAAGGGGCCTACTCACACGTTGAGGGCTCCCCAAGATTACAACAAGAACTCCACCAAGAACACACTCGAAAGATTACAATGAAAATCACAAGAGTGTGTTAGGGAATCGAACCAAGAGCTCAATGAGTGATGAACCGTGTCTCTCCAATGATCCAAAGTGTATCCTCAAGGGATAGATCTTTGTTGCTTTTGTTTTCGTGGAGAGATGTGTTTTTGAGGCTCTTGGGTGGTGTGACGGTGCAGGGGGTCGAGAGTGATAAAAGTTGGACCGTGCACATCTATTTATATGGGGTTTCTAAAAGTGACCGTTAGGGTTTACGAATATCGGACTAGTCCGTGGTGGACATCAGACTAGTCCGTGGTGGACATCGGACTAGTCCGGTGTGCTGTGTGTAGCAAACCCCAAGTGTCCCGAAATATCGGACTAGTCCGGCTAGAAGCGGACTTGTCCGATTTCGCTTATGGAAATCTTCGGACTAGTCCCATAATCATCGGACTTGTCCGGATCAGTGAAACCCTAAGTGAATTGGGTGACAAGTCCGCACTTGGAAGACTTGTATGATTTAGGTCAGAGGTTTTTCAAACTAGTCTGTGTCAATATCGGACTTGTCTGATTTACATCAGAATGATATCGGACTAGTCCGTTGTGTGATCGGACATGTCCGATTTTGTGCAACTTGTGAAGTGTTTTAAGGACTAGTCTGCACTGGGGAGGACTAGTTCGATTCTATTCAGAGAGATATCGGACTAGTCCGTGGTGATATCGGACTTGTCCAATCTTGTGCCGAAAGAAATCGAACTAGTCCGGTGTCAGTCGGACTAGTCCGATGTCAGTCGGACTAGTCTGGTCCTGTATAAACTTGTGCAATGTGTGTGATTATTTGTGCTTGAGCTCTTGGGGTGTGTTTCCTTAACACACTCCATACAAAATGATCTACTACACTTGTTCCTTGAGCTCTTATCCACATTGATCCTCATTCTCCCTTCTTTTTGACACTTTGCTTATTTTCTCATTAGAACCTGTGCTCATCTCAACAAAGTGGTTAGGATCTCATTTGCTTGTCATAAATCATCCAAAACCCACAAGGGATTCCTAGATGCACTTTCAATCTCCCCCTTTTTGGTGATTCATGACAACCAATTGAGATTTCACAAAATATGATAAAAAGTTGATATTTTCATAAAGTATGCACATATGAGTTTAAAATACATTAAGCAATGAAAACATGATTTGTATGTGCATTCTTTATGGTGGTATGCATAACTAAGTGTATAGAAACAATAATCATGATGAGAATGACATAATTGACATCAACACATCAACAACAAGCATACATGTCATTCTTAGAGCAAAATCAAAGATTTCATCAATTACTTCATAAATAGTTCAAAACATTGCATCACTGGACCATAAGTATCATAAGAGCATATTAAAAGTTTTACAAACCACAAAATAGACAAAAGACACAAAAAGAAGCTCTCCTCACATCCTACAGCTAAGACCTAAGACCTAGGACTCCCCCTCAATCTCTCCCCCTTAGGCATCAAGACACCAAAAAAAGGAAAGGAGGGATCTAAAGTATTCAAGCCTCGCTGTCGGTCCTCTCATCGTCTTCATCTTCATCTCCGGGCTAATGAGGAGGAGGAGGAGGAACGGAGCCACTCGAGCCCCCAATGGAAAATAGGCAAGCTCGGAGGGAGTCAAGGGCCGAGCTCGGTGTAGTCAGAGTCGGAGTCATCAGAAATTACTGGAGATCCAATGAGCTCGATCTCCAGTTTTTGGCAAATCTGCTTCACATTTTCCTTGACATACTTCATGTCAGCCTTTCTTCTCTTGTTGAGCTTGTGGGCCTCACCTCAGCCTTTTTGCAGGAGGCAAAGATAGCTGCCAGGTATTTGAAGATGCCACTGGCAGATCCCTTTTGAGGAGCTGCCCTAGTGGCAGGGGCAGCCCCGACATCTCCACTCGCTCTCGCCGGAGCCTCTGCACTAGAAGCAGGAGAGGGAGCAGCTTGAACATTTGCTTGTTGAGGCTTCTAAGGCCTCAATTGTGTGTGCTCCACATCTTTGATGAATTTGATGTCTGTGATCTTCTCAATCAAGAATATGAGGTAGGGGGCATAGCCACATGATCTATTTGGAGTGCTAGAGATGTTGACCGTATCATTCCAGATATAGTCAAACACATCAAACTTGCAGTCCTTGCTTATGACCTTCATCAAGGTCTGGAGATAGCCCTGTACACTCCCTGCATCCCCATCCTTAGGGGCAATTCTCTTCCTCAGCACTCTGTTAAGCACCACAAAGAAGGGCTTCATGTTCTTTGTGGAGGGAGGATAGAACTTGGAGTTGGGCTCATAGAGGAACTTCATTTTATCTTTTTCCAAGACCCCAATGTTGTGGATCACCAGTAAGTTGTTGTCGGTGTTCTCAAGGTGGAGGAGACTGGCGAACTCATCGTAGGTAATGGTGTACTTGGACCCGTGACTCATCCAAGTCACCCGCTCCTCCTCATCACTGGCAAAGTGACAAGTAGCATAGAACTGAACTATCACTTCGTCATTCCAGTTGTAATTGAAGGCGAAGAGGTCCTTCAAGCCATGTCTCTCAGCTGCCTCGATCACCTCATCAAAGGCGGAGCATGTCTTCCTCTCAAGATGTGCCCAATCTATCCACTGACTGCGCACCACTGGGGTCTTCATCTGGAGGTAGACAGACTTGTAAAAGTCTGCATGGAAGTTGCTCCAGAATCTTCCGTCTGTAGCCTGCCTGGATTGGCTGTAGCAATCCATATCCCTGAGCTTTGCAGCTGAGTCGCTGCCATTCCCGTTGAACCTTTCCTCTGTGGCATCCCAAGCCCCTTGCTTTGGAGCTGACATCTTTAGAGGGCCAATCGGGCCCGTTGCAATCCCTTTGCCTTTCCCTTTTGCTTGGCGAGCACTTGCCAAGCTAGGGCCTCCACAAGTAGAAGCCCTGGAAGCAGGCACCTTGCGTCGAGCCACCCTTTTCTGAGATTGAGAAGGAGAGGGGGCTGGCTCGGAAGGGCGCTTCTTGTTTTGGCCCGTCGAGGACCGAAGTTGGGCTTCTTGGTACATCTCGGCTTCAAAGTCAGAAACTTCGTCGTGAGAGTTCGACATGCCCTGAGAATGGATTGCACAAGGTATTGATGAGAATAGATGACAAGGAATTGCACTGAGGGATTTGTAAGTTAGGGTTGAGTTTAGAAAAATGGGACAAGTCCGGTGTACAGGCACGAACTAGTCCAGGTGATCGGACTTGTCCGTGTATGGACCGGACTAGTCCGGTATTCATCCTCAAGAACCCTATTGATGAGAAAAATGGAGTTTCTCAATGCAAAACTAGCATAACAGCAATGTAATACATCAAGGACATTAGTATTAGGTGAAAGAAGCTAGGCTATTGGATCAACAATGAAGAAAATTGAGATTTCTAGGGTTTGGGGGAAAATTACCGAAAATTTGCTTGAATCTCAAAGAGGAGGGTGTTGAAGGGTGGACAAGTCCGTGGACTTCAATCCCTAAGTGAAGGAGCTTGAATTCCACCCAAACTTGGAGCTTTTTGATGGTGGAATCGCCAAATCGCCTTGGGGAGCTCGAGTGTGGAGAGAGAAAGCTTGAGGCAAGTGTGGGGGTGAGGAAATTAGGGTTTGGCGGCGGCTAGGGTTATCGACACGAAAAATCAGAGAAGTCCAAAAATGATAGAACTAGTCCGAACTTTTCCATAGGCTATATCGGACTAGTCCGTGGTGTGCCGGACTAGTCTGGCCTAACCGGTGCTCTGCGAACTAGTATGCATGGGCGGACTAGTCCGAGTAACCACGGACTAGTCTGTGGTCACCAGGGAAGAACTTCATAGCCCATTCATATATATTCGAAGGTACATATTTAGAAAATAGGGAGGCAAATCAAATCAAATAATTTTGATGAATATGATCAGTAAGCATACAACAATCAAGCAATGATTATTATTCACCAAGATCTAGTAATTGACATAGTTTTTCTGAGAAAATTGAGAGAGATGATTTTCACAATCCAATTAACATATTTTGAAGAATTCTTACAGGTATGCAAATTTTCAAGCCACATTTCGATCATCACAGATGTTTAGTTCATTTCGAAGCTCGCAAAAGCATTTTTCATCAAGTGGCTTGGTGAATATGTCGACTAGTTGCTTTTTGGTGTTGACATGGGAAATGGCTATATCTCCTTTCATGGAGTTTTCTCTCAAGAAGTGATGCCGGATGTCTATGTGTTTGGTTCTAGAGTGCTCAACTAGATTATGAGCAATTTTAATGGCACTCTCATTATCACGAAGGAGTGGAATACGGTTCATATTATAACTGTAATCCCTTAGAGTTTGTCGAATACAAAGGAGTTGTGCACAACAACTCCCGGCTGCAACATACTCCGCTTCCATTGTGGATAAGGCAATGGAGTTTTGTTTCTTGGAGGACCAAGAAACTAGGGATCTACCTAGGAACTGGCATGTATCGGGGATACTTTTTCTATTTACTTTGCATCCGACATAATCTGCATCGGAATAACCAATGAGATTGAATTTGGAACCTTTGGGGTACCAAAGGCCTAGGTTGGGTGTATGAACTAAATACCGCAAGATTCTCTTAACGGCTGCCAAATGACACTCTTTTGGGTTGGCTTGAAATCATGGTGAGTAGCATATGCAAGTAATATTCTAGTGAACTCAAGTCTAGCTACGGGAGCAAAGGTCTCATCGGAATCCAAACCTTCGACTTGTGAATACCCTTTGACCACAAGTCGTGCTTTGTTCCTTGTCACCACCCCGTGTTCGTCACGTTTGTTGCGTGAATGTGGGCCTAGAGGGGGGGTGAATAGGCCTTTTTGAATTTTGTCGGATCCTGCAACACTCAAGAATAAGTTCAATACCAGAGATATCGAACTAGTCCGGTAATGTGTGGACTAGTCCGGTGTTCACGAACTGAGTTGATTAAGCTTGATCAATTAGGTTGATTCTTTTATGTATGCAGCGGAAATATAGAATCAAATAAAGGTTCCAATGTTATATATTAGATTATATCACAATCAAGTCTTATGTTTGACAATTCAACGTAAGATGAGCAATGATTATTGAAACCCTAGATTATATTGATGAATAAGAATGATTAACACCAAAAGCAAAACACAAGGATTTATCCCATGGTTCGGCTACCACAAAAGGCAACCTACGTCCACGTTGAGGAGTCCACAAAAGGATCGGGTCTTCTCCAACCCTACCCTCGTCGGATCGCCACGAAGGCCAATCCTCTTCCACTAATCACAAAGGGGTGAATAACTGAATTCAAGGGGCTTTCTCACACGTTGAGAGCTACCTTGGATTACAACAGAAAATACCACCAAGAACACACTCAAAAATTACAAATGAATCACAGGAGTGTGTTAGAGAATCAAACCAAGAGCTCAACATGGTGTTGCAAGTGTCTCTACAATGATCCAGAGTGAATCCTCAAAGGATTGATCATTGTTGCACTTAATTTCATGGAGAGATGTAGTTTTTGAGGCTCTTGGGAGGTGTGACGGCGCTAGGGTTCGAGAGGGGTCATAATGGGCCGTGCACATCTATTTATATGGGGTTTCTAAAAGTGACTGTTAGGGTTCAGAAAGTTCGGACTAGTCCGTGGTGGTCACCGGACTAGTCCGGTGTGCTATGTGTAGCAAACCCTAAGTACCCTGAAATATCGGACTAGTCCGGCTAGGAACGGACTTGTCCGATTTCACTACTGGAAATCTTCGGACTAGTCCGATAGTCATCGGACTTGTCTGGACATATGAGACCATAAGTTTATAGGATGACAAGTCCGCACTGGGGACTTGTCCGATTCAGATCAGAGGGTATTTTAGACTAGTCCGTGTAAACATCGGACTTGTCCGATTTTGTGTGACTTGTGAAGTGTTTTGAGGACTAGTCCGCACTGCGGAGTACTAGTCCGATTCTAATCAGAAAGGATATCGGACTAGTGCGATGTTTATCGGACTTGTCCGATCTCGTGCAAAAAGGATATCGGACTAGTCCGGTTGTGATCGGACTAGTCCGGTCCTGTGTAACTTTATGCAATGTGTGTGTTTAATTGTGATTGAGCTCTTGGGGTGTGTTTCCTTAACACACTCCATACACAATAATCTACTACTCTTCTTCCTTGAGCTTATTTCCACTTTGCTTCTCATTCTTCCTTCTTTTTGGCACTTTGCTCATTTTCCTATTAAAATCCTGCACTCATCTCAACAAGGAGGTTAGGATCTCAATTGCTTGTCATAAATCATCCAAAACCCACAAGGGAGTCCTAGATGCACTTTCAATCTCCCCCTTTTTGGTGATTGATGACAACCAATTGAGATTTCGCAAAATGTGATAAAGATTGAAATTTTCATAAAGCATGCACATATGGGTCCAAAATACATCAAGCAGTGAGAGTATAATCCATATGTGCATTCTTTATGGTGGGATGCATAACTAAGTACACTGGAACATAAAGAATGACATAATTGACTTTAATCAACCAATAGCAAGAATATATGTCATTTTAGAACAAAATCTCAGTTTTCATAAACACTACTCAAAGGATCAAATCATTGCATCACAGAACCATAATTAACATAAGATCATTGTTAAAACATTACAAGCCACAAAAAGAGTTAAGAAAACATAAAGAGAGCTCTCTCCTCGCACCTTACAGCTAAATCTAAGACTCCCCCACAATCTCTCCCCCTTTGGCATCAAGACACCAAAAAGAAGGAGAGGAGGGTCCTAATGTCTTCACTCTTCACTGTCGGTCCTCTCATCGTCGTCTTCATCTTCTTCATCTTCAGCTTGATGAGGAGGAGAAGGAGGAGGGGCGGAGACGCTCGAGCCCCCAACGCCAAAGTAGGCAAGCTCGGATGGGGTCAAGGGCCCGAGCTCATTGTAGTCCGGGTCGGAGTCCTCAGAAATCACTGAGATCCAATGGGGTCGATCTCTAGCTTCTAGCAAATTTTCTTCACATTTGCCTTGATGTACTTCATGTCCTCCTTTCTTTTCATGTTGAGCTTGTGGGCCTTCACTTCGGCCTTCTTGTAGGAGGTGAAGATGGCAGCCATGTATTTGAGGATTCCACTAGCTGATCCTCTCTAAGGGGCTGCCCTTGAAGTTGGAGCAGCTGTGACATCTTCTCTTGTTCTTGCTGGTGCCTCGAGACTGGAGGCCGGCGGGGGAGCATCCTGCACACTCGGCTTTTGAGGCATTTGAGGCCTCAAGGGGAGATGCTCCACATCTTTCACAAACTCAATGCCGATGACTTTTTCAATCACAAACATTAGGTAAGGAGCGTATCCGCAAGATCTGTTGGGAGTGCAGGATATGTTCACCATATCATTCCAAATGTACTTCGCCACATCAAATGGGCGGTCCTTGCTTATGACTCTCATCAGAGTCCGGAGGTATCCTTGCACACTCCCAGCATCTCCATCCTTGGAACAATTGTCTTCCTTAACACTCTGTTCAACACCACAAAGAATGGCTTCATGTTTTTGGTGGAAGGAGGTTTGAACTTTGAGTTTGGCTCATATAGGAACTTCATCCTATCCTTTTCAATGACACCAATGTTGTGTATGACCAAGCAATCAGATCTTGTGGTGTCAAGATGAAGCAGGTTAGTGAAATCTTCTTGAGTAATGCTGTACTTGGATCCATGGGTCATCCAAGTGACACTCTCCTCATCCTCACTAGAGAAGTGACAGGTCGCAAAGAACTGCGCAATCACTTCATCATTCCAGTTATTTATGAAAGCAAATATATCTCTTAGTCCATGCTTCTCAATGGCTCTCACCACATCAGTGAACGGTGAGCAGCCCTTCTTCTCAAAATGTGCCCAGTTAATCCACTGACTGCGCACAACTGGTGTCTTCATTGGGAGATACACCGATCTGTAGAAGTCAGCATGGAAGTTGCACCAGAATCGTCCATCAGCCGCTTGCTTCGGTCGGCCATACCAATCGATGCTTCTGAACTTGGCCACCGAGTCACTGCCCTTCCCGTTGAACTTCTCTTCATTTGGGTCTCAGACCCCTTCCCTTGGAGCATGAAGTTTCAACAGGCCAACTGGACCCGTAGCAATCCCCTTTCCCTTGCCCTTTGCTTGGCGAGGGCCACTCCATGATGCAGCTGCCTTAGAGAATGGCTTCTTAGCTAGCACATTCCTCCGAACCTGTGGAGGAGACTGGGCTGGCTCGGACGGTCTTTCTTGGCGCTTCATGCCAAGACATGTCGAGGTCCGAGGTGCCACCTCATGGTCCATCTCGCCCTCAAAATTGGAGACATCATTGTCGGAGCTCAACATGACCTGGGAATGAGTGGTATGAATGATAATGAATGACACAAGGCATAGGTGTGAACGAGCAGCAAGGAATTGCATTACGGAATTGAAGAATTAGGTTTTGAGTTCATAAACATCGGACTTGTCCGGTGTACAGGCACGGACTAGTACGGGGGGACCGGACTTGTCCGTGCATGGACCGGACTAGTCCGATATTCAAACTCAAAAGCCTAAGAAACTGGACAAATGTTGATTCTTAATGCACAATTAGCTTAGTGAGAACGTAATACAGCAAGGAGGCATGTATATAGTGAAAGATGCTAGGCTGTTCGATCTACAATGAAGAAAATTGAGATTTCTAGGGTTTGGGTGAAAATTACCGAAGAATTCGATTGAAACTTGGAGATGAGGGGTGTTGAAGGCCGGACAAGTCCGTTAGCTTCAATCCTCAAGTGGACAAGCTTGATTTCCGCCCAAAAGCGAAGCTTTTTGGTGGAGGGAGCAAGAGATCGCCTTGGGAGCTCGAGCGGAAGAGAGAGAATGTGTGAGCAAGAGTGGAGGATGAAGGTTTTAGGGTTTGGTGGCAGCTAGGATTATGGACACGAAAAATCGGACAAGTCCGGAGGTGACCGGACTAGTCCCAACTCATCCAGAGAGCAATATCGGACTAGTCGGTGGTCTGTCGGACTAGTCCGGCCTAACCGGCACTCTACGGACTAGTCTGCATGTGCGGACTAGTCCGGGTAACCACAGACTAGTCTGTGGTCACCAGGAAATAATTGCATAGCCCATTCATATATATTTGAAGGTTCATAATCAGAGAATAGAGGGGCAAATCAAATCAAATAGTCTTGATGAATATGATTAGTAAGCATACAAAAATCAAGCAATGATCATAATTCACCAAGATCTAGTAATTGACATAGTTTTTCAGAGAAAAAATGAGAGAGGTGATTTTTCACAGTCCAAAACAACATATTTGAAGAATTCATACAGGTATGCAACATTTCAAGCCAGACTCCGAGCATCAAGGATATTTAGTTCATTTCGGAGTTCGCAAAAGCGTTTTTCATCAAGTGGCTTGGTGAATATGTCGGCCAATTGCTTTTGAGTGTTGAAATGTGAAATGGCTATGTCTCCTTTCATGGCATGATCTCTCAAAAAGTGGTGTCTTATGTTTATGTGTTTAGTTCTGGAGTGCTCAACTGGGTTGTGGGCAATTTTAATGGCACTCTCATTGTCACAAAGGAGTGGAATATGGTTCATATTGTAACCATAATCCTTTAGAGTTTGTCGCATCCAGAGGAGTTGAGCACAACAACTCCCGGCTGCAACATACTCCGCCTCGGCTGTGGATAAGGCAATGGAATTTTGTTTCTTGGAGGACCAAGAAACTAAGGATCTCCCTAGGAATTGGCATGTACCGGAAGTGATTTTTCTATCTACTTTGCACCGAGCGTAATCCGCATCAGAGTAACCAATGAGATTGAATTTTGAGCCTTTTGGGTACCAAAGGCCAAGGTTGGGTGTATGAACTAAATATCTCAAGATCCTTTTTACGGCTGTCAAGTGACATTCCTTAGGATTGGCTTGAAATCTTGCACACAAACATACACTCAACATAATATCTATCCTAGATGCACATAAATAAAGTAGAGATCCATGGAGCAATATACCTTTTGGTCGATGCTAGGTCCATCTTCATTGAGGTCTAGGTGGCCATTCATTGCCATGGGGGTTTTTATGCGCTTCGCATTGTCCATGCCAAACTTCTTGAGTATGTCCTGCGTGTACTTGGTTTGGCTTAGGAACGTTCCTTCCTTATGCTGCCGTACTTGGAATCCTAAGAAGTACTTTAGCTCTCCCATCATTGACATTTCAAACTTCTTTGTCATGATTTTACTAAATTCTTCACAAAAAGATTGGTTAGTTGACCCAAAGATTATATCGTCAACATAAATTTGACAAATAAAAAGATTATCATCAAAATTCTTTGTAAACAGTGTATAATCTACTTTGTCAATCTTAAAACCATTTTCAATTAAGAAATATCTAAGACACTCATACCAGGCTCTAGGAGCTTGTTTGAGGCCGTAGAGAGCCTTACGGAATTTAAGCACGTGGTCGGTGAACTCTTCGTCTTCAAACCCGGGTGGTTGCTCCACGTACACCTCTTCCTTGATTGGTCCATTGAGGAAGGCACTTTTCACATCCATTTGATACAACTTGAAATCATGGTGAGTAGCATATGCAAGTAATATTCTAATAGATTCAAGCCTAGCTACTAGAGCAAATCTCATCAAAATCCAAACCTTCGACTTATGAATAACCTTTGGCCACAAGTCGTGCCTTGTTCCTTGTCACCACCCCGTGTTCATCTTGTTTGTTGCGGAAGACCCATTTGGTGCCGACGATGTTTGCATTGGGTCTTGCCACAAGTTCCCATACTTCGTTCCGCTTGAAGTTGTTCAATTCTTCTTGCATTGCCACCACCCAGTCCAGATCTTTTAATGCATCTTCAACCCTGCGTGGTTCCAAAAAGGATACAAACGAATAGTGTTCACAGAAGTTAGCTATGCGAGATCTAGTGGTTACTCCCTTTTGGATGTCACCGGTGATGTTGTCGATTGGGTGATCCCTTTGGACGCATTGGTGTACTCTTGGGTGTGGCACTTGAGGAGTTGTATCTTCATGATTATCTGCTTCTCCCCCTAAGTTATTGCCTTTGTTGACTTGTTGATCATCTTGGTATCTTTGTGGTTGATCTTATGTTGAAGCTCCCCCTTGATCGTTGATCTCCTCTTGTGGTTCATCTTCCTCATGTACGTGTGGATGTGGCTCTTGTGGTCGAACCTCACCTAGAGCCATTCTCTTCAATGCTTGACAGGGAGCTTCTTCTTTACCTAGATCACATGGATCAACTTGCTCCTTTTGGGAGCCATTAGTATCATCGAACACTACGTCACGTGCTATTTCAACAAGTCCGGAGGCCTTGTTGAAAACACGATAGGCGTAAGTGTTCGAATCATAACCAAGCAAGAAACCTTCATCGGACTTCGAAGTGAACTTTGAAGTCCTAGGCTTCTTGTTCAGGACATAACATGGAGAACCAAAAACTCAAAAATATGAGATATTTGGTTTGTTACCGGTAAGTAGCTCATAGGATGTCTTCTTGAGTAGTCGATGAAGATAAAGTCGATTTACGGCGTGGAAAGCGGTGTTAATCGCTTCCACCCAAAATCGATCCGAGGTCTTGTACTCATCGAGCATTGTTCTTGCCATCTCTATGAGTGTTCGGTTCTTTCTTTCGGCAACTCTGTTTTGTTGTGGCGAGTATGGTGCTGAAAATTCATGTTTGATACCCTCTTCATCAAGGTACTCCTCCACTTGTGTGTTCTTGAACTCCGTGTTGTTGTCGCTTCGAATACTCTTGATTGTCAATGAGAATTCGTTTTGAGCTCGCTTGAAGAACTTCTTGAGTGTTCCTTGTGTTTCTGAGTTATTGTGCAAAAAGTAACCCAAGTGAAGCGAGAAAAGTCATCAATAATAACTAAACCATATTTGTTACCGTCGATGCTTATGTAAGCAATTGGACCAAATAAGTCCATTTGAAGTAGTTTGAGCGGTCTTGTTGTAGTTGTGACGTTCTTCGCGGGATGAGGTGCTCCAACTTGCTTCCCGGATTGGCACGCGCTACAAGGCCTGTCTTTCTCAAAAACAACATCCTTCAAACCGCGGATGTGATCGCCCTTGAGGAATTTTTAAGATTCCTCATACCAACATGCGCTAGCCGTCTATGCCACAGCCAACCCATGTTGGTCTTTGCAATCAAGCATGTGTCAAGTTCGGCTTTATCCTTGTTGAAGTCAACGAGGTAAAGCTTTCCCTTCAACATACCCTTGAATGCAATGGAACCATCACTCCTCCTAGAGACGGTCACACCCTCGTTAGTGAACAAGCAATTATAACCTTTGTCACATAGCTGAGATATGGACAACAGGTCATAATCTAAGGATTCAACATGTAAAACATGAGAAAGTGTGTGTGTAGAAGATATTGCAATTTTACCGGTACCAAGCACCCTTCCTTGACTATTATCTCCAAAGTAGATGCCTTCGTTTGGGTCCTCATTCTCTTCATATTCCACGAACATTCTTCTTTCTCCAGTCATGTGGTTGGTGCAGCCACTGTCTAGTACCCATTTGGATCCACCAGAGGAATAGGCCTGCAAAAACAAATTATGCTTTGGTTTTAGGTACCCAAGCTTGCTTGGGTCCTTGGATGTTAGTTACAATACATTTGGGCACTCACACATGAGATTTGGTGTTCCCATGGCGTGGCCCAACATAATTAGCATAAACCTTGCCAAAATTATTTCTCATTAACACATAGGAGGCATCAAAGGTTCTAAAGAGTAATCGTTGTTGTTTGTATACAGGGCTAGTCTGGGAGGCCGGACTTGTCCGGAGGACCGGACTTGTCCGGACACTTACCGGACTAGTTCGGTATTCGTGTGAGTTCACATTTTTATCCTTCAACTTACCATTTTGAGAGGGTCTTCCCTTCACAAAGGAAATCATCCCCTTGTTATTCTTATGACTTCCAGCATGCTGCTTTTCACCATAAGAGTAACCAATGCCATATTTGACATTTGGAGGTCTTTGGACCAAGTATGCACTACGTGCATAGTTGATCTTCTCCTTGTCAAATATGCCACATTGGGTAGGATGTTTATCCTTGGTGGAGGTTGACTTCTCCTTCAAACTGGTGTCAATTTTACTACATGTGCACATATGAGCAAAATCAGTTTTAGTGGTTGAGAAGGTGAACTTGAAGAGGAGGAAGGTTCACTCAGCTTGAGTGACTCAACTTGCACTTCAAGGATCTTGTTAACCTTGATCAGGTCAGCAAGTTGGTCCTTGGTTGCAACATTTGAGTCAGTTAACTCCAAGCAAGCTTTCTTGCTTGAAGCTAACTAAAGCTCTAGTGAATTTTTTTCCTCCTTTTCAAATCTAGAAGTTTGTCAAGTTCGACATACTCCTCCTTTTGGGAGATAATCATGTCCTCTTGATGATGAATCAACCTCTCCTTCTCAACAAGTTGATCAAGTAAAAATTTCATTTTTGTTGCAGCTTTCCTATCTAGTCCACTAAGCATATCTTCATCATCACTAATTATTTCATCATCACTAGAGTAGGAATGCACGGAAGGGGTTTTGATGATTACCTTGCGTTTACCTTCCTTTGCCATAAGGCACGTGCCATTTCCCTTCGTTGCGCCGAGTGTGGGGAAGAGTGTAGATTTCTTGGACGCACTCTCGATGGCTATGCTAGCCATCTCTTCTTCTTCGAATGATGAGGACTCATAGTTTGAGTCCCACTCCTTCCCAATGTGCGCTTGTTCGTCTTGTTTCTTCTTCTTGAAGAATTTCTTAGGTTGAGGCTTGGCTTCTTTGGTCTTCTTCTTGTTCTCCTCATATGGGCAATCAACTATAAAGTGGTTATACTCACCACAATTATAGCATGCCCGCCTCAACTTCGGCTTCGTTTTTTCCTTGTACTTCACTTGATTTTGTCCCTTATCTTTTCTTCATTATTCTCTTGAACTTTTTCATGAATAATAACATGTCCTCTTCATCTAGCTCACTGCTCTTGTCGTCACTGTCTTCCTCTAGTTGTGCTTCTCTTGCCTCTTTGGATAGAGGCTTGAGGGTGGACTTTAAAGCAACCCCTTTCTTCTTAGCCGAGGTGAGGTCGGCAATTTCCTTGACGTGCTTTGCTTGTTTTTCCATCATCTCAAAGTTGATGATTTTTCCAAGCAATTCATCCGGAGTCATCCTTTTATATCCGGGACTTTCTCTAATCATGGAGCATAGCGTGACATTGCGAGGCATAAAAGCTCTAAGGATGAGCTTTACCACCTCGTGGTCATTCCACTTCTTGCTCCCATATGATCGAACTTTGTTGACAAGTGTCTTCAATCGATTGTACATATCTTGGGGTGACTCGTCTTCCTCAATTGCGAATCTTCCTAGTTCGCCTTCGATCATCTCAATCTTTGCTTCACGCACATGCCGGTCACCTTCATGTGCAGTTTGCAGTGTATCCCATATCTCCTTAGCAATTTCGAGTCCATCCACCTTGGTGAACTCGTCCCGACTGAGTGAGGAGGTGATTACAGTTGCGGCTTGAGCATTTCTATGAATGGCCTGCTCTTATCTTGGGGTGAGCTCTTCGTCGTCG
Source organism: Tuctoria greenei (assembly GCA_036927565.1). Taxonomy (NCBI): domain Eukaryota; kingdom Viridiplantae; phylum Streptophyta; class Magnoliopsida; order Poales; family Poaceae; genus Tuctoria; species Tuctoria greenei. The sequence goes on along the minus strand of JAYESD010000006.1, from coordinate 38,486,219 downwards.
TCCGGAATGTCTATCCCTGTGCATACAACATGCCATAGACTTGGATTGAGAGAAATCAAATGCATTTTCATATTCTGCCTCCACATTGAGTAATCACTTCCATCGAAGTGTGGGGCTTTTCCAAGTGGGATAGATAAGTAATGATTGTTATTGGAATTTAGACGATCATAGTTAAAAGGATATCGGGAGTAGTCGGTGTGACTACTCCCCTTCTTCTTCTCTTCGACTTTCACATTCCCTTTGGAATGTGCCTTCTTTCTAAGGAGCGCCTTTAGCTCCAGTGTCTCCTCATCGTCGTCCTCGAAGTCTTGAATGGCTTCGAGGTACTTTTCCACTTTTTTAGTCTTGTCATTGTTAACCTCTTCTTGGTTGTTGATTTTGTGGATGTCCTTCATCTCCAACATGATCTCCTCAAGTGATTAGACTCTTTCTTGAAGAACCTCGCTCTGATACCAATTGAATGTGGGCCTAGAGGGGGGGTGAATAGGCCTTTTTGAATTTTGTCGGATCTTGCAACACTCAACAACAAGTTCAATACCAGAGATATCGGACTAGTCCGGTAATGTGCGGACTAGTCCGTTGTTCACAGACTGAGTTGATTAAGCTTGATCAATTAGGTTGATTCTTTTATGTATGCAGCGGAAATATAGAATCAAATAAAGGTTCCAATGTTATATATTAGATTATATCACAATCAAGTCTTATGTTTGACAATTCAACGTAAGATGAGCAATGATTATTGAAACCCTAGACTATATTGATGAATAAGAATGATGAACACCAAAAGGAAAACACAAGGATTTATCCCGTGATTCGGCTACCAAAAAAGGCAACCTACGTCCACGTTGAGGAGTCCACAAAAGGATTGGGTCTTCTGCAACCCTACCCTCGTCAGATCGCCACGAAGGCCAATCCTCTTCCACTAATCACAAAGGGGTGAATAACTGAATTCAAGGGGCTTTCTCACATGTTGAGAGCTCCCTTGGATTACAACAGAAAATACCACCAAGAACACACTCAAAAATTACAAATGAATCGCAGGAGTATGTTAGAGAATCAAACCAAGAGCTCAACGTGGTGTTGCAAGTGTCTCTCCAATGATCTAGAGTGAATCCTCAAAGGATTGATCGTTGTTGCACTTAGTTTCGTGGAGAGATGTAGTTTTTGAGGCTCTTGGGAGGTGTGACGGCGCTAGGGTTCGAGAGGGGTCATAATGGGTCGTGCACCTCTATTTATATGGGGTTTCTAAAAGTGACCGTTAGGGTTCAGAATGTTCGGATTAGTTCGTGGTGGTCACCGGACTAGTCCAGTGTGCTATGTGTAGCAAACCCTAAGTACCCTGAAATATCGGACTAGTCTGGCTAGGAACGGACTTGTCCGATTTCACTACTGGAAATCTTCGGACTAATCCGATAGTCATCGGACTTGTCCGGACATGTGAGACCTTATGTGTATAGGATGACAAATCCGCACTGGGGGACTTGTCCGATTCAGATCAGAGGGTATTTTGGACTAGTCCGTGTAAACATCAGACTTGTCCGATTTGGATCAGAAAGAATATCGGACTAGTCCGGTTGTGATCGGACTTGTCCGATTTTGTGTGACTTGTGAAGTGTTTTGAGTACTAGTCCGCACTGGGGAGGACTAGCCCGATTCTAGTCAGTCAGGATATTCGACTAGTCCGATGTTTATCAAATTTGTCCGATCTCATGCAGAAAGGATACCGGATTAGTCCGGTTGTGATTGGACTAGTCTGGTCCTGTGTAACTTTGTGCAATGTGTGTGTTTAATTGTGATTGAGATCTTGGGGTGTGTTTCCTTAACACACTCCATACACAATAATCTACTACTCTTCTTCCTTGAGCTCATTTCCACTTTGCTTCTCATTCTTCCTTCTTTTTGGCACTTTGCTCATTTTCCTATTAAAATCCTGCACTCATCTCAACAAGGAGGTTAGGATCTCAATTGCTTGTCATAAATAATCCAAAACCCACAACGGAGTCCTAGATGCACTTTCATTGCGGAAGACCCATTTGGTGTCGACGACGTTGGATTTGGGTCTTTCGACTAGTTCTCACACCTCGTTTCTTTTGAAATTGTTGAGTTATTCTTGCATGGACACTACCCAATCCGGATCCTTCAATGCATCCTCAACCCTGCGTGGTTCCAAAAAGGACACAAACCAGTAATGCTCACAAAAATTAGCTATGCAAGATCTAGTAGTTACTCCCTTTTGGATATCACCGATGATGGTGTTGATTAGGTGATCCCTTTGGACGCATTGGTGTACACTTGGGTGTGGTACTTGCTGTCTTGAATCTTCATGATCATCTTCTTCTCCCCCTAAATGGTTGCCCTCATTGACTTGTTGATCATCTTCACTTTCTTGAGGTTGATCTTGTATGGAAGCTCCCCCTTGATCATTGGTCTCCTCTTGTGGTTCGTTTTTCTCATGCATATGTAGAGGTGGCTCTTGTGGTCGAACTTCGCCTAACGCCATTCTTCTCAATGCTTGAAAAGGAGCTTCTTCTTTATCTAGCACACATGGATCAACTTGCTCCTTTTGGGATCCATTAGTTTCATCGAACACTACGTCACGTGCTACTTCAACAAGTTCGGAGGTCTTGTTGTAGACATGATAGGCGTAAGTGTTCGAATCATAACCAAGCAAGAAACCTTCATCGGACTTTGAAGAGAACTTTGAAGTCCTAGGATTCTTGTTCAAAATATAGCATTTGGAACCGAAAACTCGAAAAATTGAAATATTAGGCTTGTTACCGGTGAGTAGCTCATAGGATGTCTTCTTGAGTAGTCGATGAAGATAAAGTCGATTGATGGTGTTGCAAGCGGTGTTGACCGCTTCCGCGCAAAATCGATCTGAGGTCTTGTACTCATCGAGCATTATTCTCGCCATCTCTATGAGGGTTTGGTTCTTCCTTTCGGCCACTCCGTTTTGTTGAGGGGAGTAAGGAGCTGAAAACTCGTGATTTATGCCTTCTCCATCTAGGTACTCCTCCACTTGTGTGTTCTTGAACATCGTGCCGTTGTTGCTTCAAATGTTCTTGATTGTCAATGAGAATTCATTTTGATCTCGCTTGAAGAACTTCTTGAGTATTCCTTGTGTTTCTGACTTATCATGTAAAAAGAAAACCCAAGTGAAGCGAGAAAAATCATCAACAACTACTAAACCATATTTGTTACTGCCGATGCTTATGTAGACAATTGGAGTGAATAAGTCCATGTGAAGTAGCTCGAGCGGTCTTGTTGTAGTCTTGATGTTCTTCGCGGGATGGGGTGCTCCAACTTGCTTCCCGGCTTGGCACGCGCTACAAGGCCTGTCTTTCTCAAAAACAACATCCTGCAAACCTTGGATGTGATCGCCCTTGAGGAGTTTTTGATGGTTCCTCATACCAACATGTGCTAGCCGTCTATGCCACATCCAACCCATGTTGGTCTTTGCAATCAAGCATGTGTCAAGTTTGGCTTTATCTTTGTTGAAGTCAACAAGGTAAAGCTTTCCCTTTAACATACTCTTGAATGCAATGGAACCATCACTCCTACTAGAGACGGTCACACCCTCATTAGTGAACGGGCAATTATATCCTTTGTCACATAATTGAGATATGGACAGCAGGTTATAATCTAAGGAATCAACATGTAATACATGATAAAGAGTGTGTTGTGGTGATACGACAATTTTACCAGTACCGAGCACCTTTCCTTGACTATTTTCTCCAAAATAGATGCCCTCGCTTGGATCCTCATTTGCTTCATACTCAACGAACATCCTTCTTTCTCCGGTCATATGGTTGGTGCAGCCACTATCTAGCACCCATTTTGATCCACTGGAGGAATAGGCCTGCAAAAGCAAATTATGCCTTTTTTTTAGGTACCCAAGCTTGCTTGGGTCCTTTTAGGTTAGTCACAAGGGATTTGGGCACCCACACACGAGAATTGGTGTTCCCATGACGTGGCCCAACATAATGAGCATAAACTTTGCCAAAATTACTTCTCATTAAGACATAAGATGCATTGAAAGTTCTAAATAGCAACTGTTGTTGTTTATACACACACTACAGGAAACGCCAACAATTACGTCGGCCAACGAAACTTATGTGGGCCAGCCGATGTAATTAAGTTACTTACGTCGGTGCCTGGTAACCGACGTAAGTTAAATAAATTACGTCGGCTTCTATCCCCTGGCCGACGTAAGTAAAGGAACCAACAACAATTAACGGATACTTACGTCGGCCGCAGCCCGTAGCTGACGTAAGTTGATTGCCCGACGTAAGTTAACATTTACTTATGTCGGTCTTGACGTCGGTCGACGTAAGTAACCACGGCCAACGTAAGTTGTTGATTTAACCTAACCGCGCGAGCCGCGCGCACCTTCTCATTTTCCCCGCGCCGCTTTGATATCTTTCCGCCGACCGCCGCCCTACTTTCTGCTGCCGCCGCCGCTGACCGACGCCCCGCCGCCTGCCCGCCGTGGCCGCCCCACCGCCGGCCCGCCACCCCGCCGTCGTCGCCCCGCTGCCGCCCTGCTCCTGCCCCCGGACCCGCCCCCGCGGTGCCGCCCCGACCCCGAGGCGCGTCGCCACCCCGCCGCCGGCCCGCCGTCGCCGCCCCTGCGCCCCAGCTGTCGCCGCCCCCAGTCCGTCGTGCCCCCGCTGTCGCCGCCCCGGTCCGTCGCCGCCCCCGTCCGCTGCGCCCCCGATCGGCGCCTCCGGCACACCAAAGCAAGGTGAGCTCGAGTTTTTTTTTTCATTTTAAAATTCATATACACAGTGTGAAAAATGTGTTTAGGGAATTATTCCTACAAATTATATGTGTTTAGAGAATTATTCCTACAAATTATATAGATACACAATAGGGAATCATTCATGGTTTAGGGTTTAGGCTTGCCTTCATCCTTGAGGGCGGCACACTTAGGCTGTGCAGCATGCATCGCTCCTGCCGGTGCAGCTGGCCGTGCCATCAACATCATGTCGTGCGTCATCTGTACCGACAGTGGCAGACCCACGCCAGGGCCACGCGGGAACCCCCACATGGGCGGCGAGGACACCGAGAAGCCGGCCGGCAGTGGCGAACAAAGGAACGGGTTCGAGAACCCCGACGGCGGAGGCTGGCACTGGACAGGGTACGTGAACCCTAGTGCCTTTGGCAGACGACACTCTAATGGGCACGCAAACCCAGGATGCAGAGGCGGGCCAATGAACGGGCTGGGCAACCTCATCGGCGGCAGCATGTCTGCAGGAGGCGGGAAGTAGGTCACAAACATGGGCGGGGCCGGCCGGGGCACGAGAGGCGCCTGCGGCACGAAGAGCGGAGTAGCGACGCTAAGGGTCGAGGAAGAGGATGGCGCCATGGAAAGGAGGCGAGCGGGCTCTTTTGCTTCACCTCTCTCGTTCGGTGGGGGGTTCTTTGGGAAGAATAACCTAGCAGAGGCGTGAGCTTGGGGAGAGAGAGGTCGGCGGCAGACGAGAGCCGCAGCGGCTGCCTGGTTATATAAAGGCAAAAGAGGCCCGAACACCACGGTGTGCCTGTGTCTCTGCTTGTGGGCTCAGTTGAAGCGCTTCCACCCACATGCGTGCCAAGGGCCGTAAGCCGTTCTGAAGGAGAAGGGAAGGTGTGGCGCTGTGCTATTTCATGCGCTGCGCTTGGATCCTGGAAGGGAAGCAAGATTAGAAACAATTAGAAACAGTAAACTGAATCGTGTCTGGGAATATATATTGTACTAGTATATAGCACTATCTAGACGCGTAGTTCACAAGCCATCATGCATGGTTTAGGGTTCAGGGTTAAAATGTATACACAATGTGAATAATGTTTACTATGCTTATGTTAGAATTAAATCGATAAATTGATGAATTACAATTGATGAATTTTTATGCTTATTTGTTATGCTTAGAATTATGGTTATAATTGAATTGCTTATGTTTAGGTTTAATTTAATTGAATTGAATTGCTTATGTTAGAATTGAGTTGATAAATTGAGTTGATAAACGTCGGTTTAGGCCTTACTTACGTCGACTTTGGCCACGTAAGTGATCGATATTCCTGTAGTGACAGGACCGGTCTGGGAGATCGGACTTGTCCGGAGGACCGGACTTGTCCGGTGATCATGCATGTTGGATTCATTAATTCTCGATTTTCCAGATTGAGAGGGTCTTCCCTTTACAAAGACATTGCTCTCCTTGTTATTCATATGGCTTCTAGCATGTTGCTTTTCACCATAAGAGTAACCAATGCCATATTTGATATTTGGAGGTCTTGTGACCAAGTATGCACTACGTGCATATTTGATCGTCTCCTTGTCAAATATGCCATTCTATGAAGGATGCTTGTACTTGGTGGAGGTTGACTTGTCTTTCAAGCTGGTGTCAACTTTACCACATGTACAAGTAGAAGCAACTTCAGTTTTAATGGGTTGAGAGGGTGAACTTGAAGAGGACGAAGGGTCACCTTGCTTGAGTGCTCAACTTGCACTTCAAGGATCTTGTTAACCTTGATTTGGTTAGCAAGTTCATCCTTCATTGTAGCATTTGAGTCTCTTAACTCCAAGCAAGCTCCCTTCCTTGAAGCTAAATCAAGCTCTAGTGACTTGCTTCGCTCCTTTTCAAGTTCCAGAAGCTTGTCAAGTTCGACATATTCCTCCTTTTGGGAGATAATCATGTCTTCTTGACGATGTATCAACTTCTCCTTGTCAACAAGTTGATCAAGTAAGAATTTCATTTTTTGCGGTTGTTTTCTTATCTAACCCAATGAGCATATCTTCATTATCACTGTTAATTTCACTATCACTGGAATAGGAATGCACGGAAGAGGGTTTTATTGTTACCTTGCGTTTACCTTCCTTTGCCATGAGGCAAGTGTCGTTCCCCTTCCATGCGCCAAGAGTAGGGAAGAGAGTGGACTTCTTAGATGTCTTCTCGATGGCTATGCTAGCCATCTCTTCTTCTTCTGATGATGTGGACTCATCATTTGAGTCCAACTCTTTGCCTATATGCGCTTGTTCGGCTTGTTTCTTCTTCTTGAAGAATTTCTTGGGTTGAGGCTCTGCTTCTTTGGTCTTGTTCTTGTTCTCTTCATATGGGCAATCAACTATAAAGTGCTATACTCACCACAATTATAGCATGCCCGCCTCAACTTTGGCTTTGATCTTTGCGTGTACTTTCCTTCACTTGATTTAGCGCCTTGTCTCTTCTTCATAATCTTCTTGAATTTCTTCATCAATAGTATCATGTCATCTTCATCCAAGTAATTGCTTTCATCATCACTGTCTTCTTCGATTGTGAACCTTCCCAGCTCGCCTTCAATCATCTCGATCTTCGCTTCTCGCACATGACGATTGCCTTCATGTTCCGTTTGCAATGTATCCCATATTTCTTTTGTGATCTCGAGTCCATCCACTTTTGTAAACTCATCACGACTGAGTGATGATGTGATGACTGCAGCAGCTTGGGCATTTCGATGGATGGCTTGCTCTTGACTAGGTGTGACCTCCTCATCATCATCCGTGATATCTATTCATGTGCATACTATGTGCCACAAACTTGGATTGAGAGAAATCAAATGCATTTTCATGTTTTGCCTCCACATTGAGTAGTCACTGCCATCAAAATGTGGGGCTTTTCCAAGTGGAATGGATAGATAATGTTTGTTGTTAGAATTTACGCGATCATAGTTAAAAGGATATCGGGAGTAGTCGGTGTGACTACTCCCCTTCTTTTTCTTCTCATCTTCGATTTTCACATTTCCCTTGGAAAGGGTTTTCTTTCTTAGGAGTGCCTTGAGTTCTAGCGTCTCCTCGTCATTATCCTTGAAGTCTTGAATGGCTCCGAGGAGCTTCTCCAATTTTTGGTTCTTGTCTTCATCAACCTTCTCTTGGTTGTTGCTCTTGTGTACGTCCTTCATGTCTGACATGATCTCTTCGAGCGATTAGTCTCCTTTTGAATAACCATGCTCTGATACCAATTGAATGTGGCCTAGAGGGGGGTGAATAGGCCTTTTTGATTTTTGTCGGAACCTGCAACACTTAACAACCAGATCAAATCTTGAGATATCGGACTAGTCTGGTCAAGTGCAGACTAGTCCGGCGTGCACCGACTAGGTTAATCAAATTTGATCGATTAATTTGATTTTAGGATGTTTGTAGCGGAAATATATTTGTAATTGAAGTGTTACACGATTATGAACTAGGATATACCACAAGTCAATTTTATATTTAATGTTTCAACGTAAGGTAAGCAAGATTGATTGAAACCCTATATTTATATGATGTATAAGAACGATGAGCGCAAAGTAAGAACACAAGCACTTTATCCCGTAGTTCGGTTCCCACAGAGGGAACCTACATCCACGTTGAGGAGTCCACAAAAGGACCGGGTCTTCTCCAACCCTACCCTCGTCGGATTGCCACGAAGGCCAATCCTCCTCACTTATCACAAAGGGTAAATAACCAAATTCAAGAGGCCTTCTCACACGTTGAGGGCTCCCTAAGATTACAACAAGAACTCCACCAAGAACACACTCGAAAGATTACAATGAAAATCACAGGAGTGTGTTATGGAATCAAACCAAGAGCTCGATGAGTGATGAACCGTGTCTCTCCAATGATCCAAAGTGTATCCTCAAGGGATAGATCTTTGTTGCTTTTTTTTGTGGAGAGATGTGTTTTTGAGGCTCTTGGGAGGTGTGACGGCGCAGGGGGTCGAGAGTGATAAAAGTTGGGTCGTGCACATCTATTTATATGGGGTTTCTAAAAGTGAATGTTAGGGTTTAGGAATATCGGACTAGTCCGTGGTGGACACCGGACTAGTCCAGTGTGCTGTGTGTAGCAAATCCCAAGTGTCCCGAAATATCGGACTAGTCCGGCTAGAAGCGGACTTGTCCGATTTCGTTTCTGGAAATCTTCGGACTAGTTCGATAATCATCGGACTTGTCCGGATCAGTGAAACCCTAAGTGAATTGGGTGATAAGTCCGCACTTGGAGGACTTGTCCAATTTAGGTTAGAGGGTTTTCGGACTAGTCCGTGTCAATATCGGACTTGTCCGATTTACATCAGAATGATATTGGACTAGTCCGTTGTGTGTTCAGACTTGTCCGATTTTGTGCTACTTGTGAAGTGTTTTGAGGACTAGTCCGCACTGGGGAGGACTAGTCCGATTCTATTCAGAGAGATATCGGACTAGTCTGTGGTGATATCGGACTTGTCCGATCTTGTGCCGAAAGAAATCGAACTAGTCCGGTGTCAGTCGGACTAGTCCAGTCCTGTATAAACTTGTGCAATGTGTGTGATTATTTGTGCTTGAGCTCTTGGGGTGTGTTTCCTTAACACACTCCATACAAAATGATCTACTACACTTGTTCCTTGAGCTCTTATTCGCATTGCTCCTCATTCTCCCTTCTTTTTGGCACTTTGCTTATTTTCTTATTAGAACCTGTGCTCATCTCAACAAAGTGGTTAGGATCTCATTTGCTTGTTATATATCATCCAAAACCTACAAAGGATTTCTAGATGCACTTTCAATTATTCAAGTCAAGATTAGGACAGTAAAGTATCTCCTTTGAATGTTAGTGAAAGCATTGGAAGACACTAATGAAAACTCGAGCATCCCGTCAAGTTTATCAAGATAGAGACTTGAATCCGTAGAAATCAAATACAAAGTTTGAGCACCCCATTGTACTCAAGTAACATCATCCTTGAAGACAATACATGGAGATAAGGAGATTATTATCCCTCCTATTAGTCAAAGTTGTTAGCATATATGCTTAGCAATCATTACTTATTCCTTTCCTTTTTCCTTCCTTAGAATCTCGGACGAGATTCCTTTAAGGGGGAAGGGTTGTAAAATCCCGCTTTTGAAAAGAACATGAATGCAAAAATGTAGACTTAAATTTTTTTATTAGGAATTCGAACTCACATGAAGTAGTTCAACTAATAAACAAGGTTAATAATAGAACTTCTAAACAACATTACCTTGGATGAGAGATTGTGACGGTATGTTTACACTTAAGCAAATAATTAGGAAAAAAGGGGAAATGCCAAATGCAATTCAAAAGACAAAGTGTGGTACAAATACAAGTTTGAAAAATCCGTTAAGGGTAAAGCTAAAAGCCCTAGAAACCCTAAAGAAGATTTTGACTCAGGAATCAAATGGAGGAATAAAAAGGGAAATAAAACATAGTGTTCAAAAAGGGTTTTTAATTGAACTCGAAAATAGAATGCTAATTCAAACCAAAATCTCTTGTTCAAATTCGTTAAACTCAAGGATTTAGATCACCAATGTCTTTCTCAAGTTTCAAACATCATCTCTACCAATGTTTACGATTTTTGATCCTCATTTAATATTTATTTGGATCAAGCAAAAGAGCGGATTCAAATTCAAATTCAAACTTTAGGTTCAAATTCAAATTTCTCAATTTTCGAATCTGATTGTACAAATGGGTTCAGAATATTCAAAGTACATCACCTGCAAAATTGTATTAATTTTAGATATCATATAATAATTAATTGCATCTAGTCATAAGAGAGAATTCAAACTCCATTCAAATTCAAACTCCAATTTCAAACTTTTTAAGTTCTCAAGCTGTATTCCAATTTGACTTCCAAATATTCAGATGACTTACTCTGCAAGGATACATTAAAATTTGAGTTGATGTAGAGGTAAAAAAAAAAGAAGAGATAAGGAGAGAACAAGGGTGGGACCCACAAGTCAGCCTAACAGTGGTGTGCTCTGTTTTGCCTTTCTTGTCCGAGCGCCACCGCTGCTTACCTCGATGCCACCTCCTGCTAGTTCATACATTGGTTCCAGCTCATGTAAACCTTGCTTCACGTTTCTTCCACTTTGTTCTTACTCATTCTTGGCTAACCAAGACGAAAACACTCTGCTAATTCTTCCTCGATAATCAAACCCTAGCTGCCATGGCCGTTCTTCATCTCCATCCTATTCCAAGCAAACCCGGTAGTTTTGATTCACCCTCTTCTTGTTTTCAACTCCTCTATCATGTTGCGCAACTTGCTGACCTTTTCTCTGGCCAGCTCAAGCTTCCAACCCGACGACATCTTCGTTTCCGTGGCCGTCCAGTGCAGACTGCCCCGTTCCAACGTGTCTTCATCGCGTTCCCGCCTCTACAAGCTTCTTCACCCCCTGCTGCCAACGGAAAAAAGGTTCACCTACACCTACTGTAGATGCTCTCCGATTTTTACTTCAAACCATTGGTCATATCCATGGTATTTCAAGTTTTCCCCAACTCCATTGAAAATGGCACGGGTCACCGTTGCGGCCTCTTTCAGCCATTCCCTTCTCGATTGGAGTTTCGTTTCTTGTTTCATGAGTTTCCACGGTGCTCCTGGGCAAAACCCCACTTAATTTGGTGGAGAAATGGGGGAAAATGAGCTCAAACTTGGGTACGTGGCTGCTGTCCCGCGCCCCTGCTGGAGGTTGAAGAAGAACCTGGCAGTGGGGCCCACTGCCTGAATTACAGTTAAAAGGATAATTTCAGATTTACATTCAAACTTCACAATTCAATTACACCTAGTATACTTGCTCAAATAATTTCAGATAAATTCTGGGAGACTCATCTTGATCCACACTTTGCAGTGGTACAATTATTTGGACATGAAACTCTCAGTATTTTCTTAATTAATTCCTTTAAGCTAATTGCTTGAGAAATTGATTACTGCTGACCTGATAATTAGAAACTTCCCAATTTTGTTCAGAACCCTCGTTAAATTGTCCTTGAGCTCCAGTAAAAGTTTATGATTATTGGACTTTATAAACTTTGCTTAATTAACTTCTAATCTGTCAGGCATCTGAGAATTAGACAAATTAACAGAAACATTATCAGAAAATGGTAGAAACTTGTAAAATCATTATCTCACTGTATAAATCTTAGAAAAATGTGAAATAAATTTTGTTAGGCTCCTTATGATATCTAATTTCGATTGGTGCAATTGTATCAGTTTCAAATGCCATAATTGTTCATGAATAATTCCACTAAGTAAAACTTCTTAGTAATTAATTACTGAAGATCTGTTCAATGGAAAAAACCCAAATTTGGCCAGATTACTTATATTAATTCCTTTAAACTCCAGTAAAAATATTAGATCCATTTGATTTTATTTGAATGGTGAAATTATGTTCCCAATCAGTATCCACATGAAAAATTCCAAAATGTCCAGAATCTTTTTTCAGAAATGGCGCAAACTTCTAAAATCAATATCTCACAATACAATGCTTCGAAAATTTTTAGGTCACCCTTGACCTCCTATAAACATAAAACCAACTCTTGGCCATGTTAAGGCTTTAGATTTATCATCATAGAATTTTAGAGACTATAGACTGTCATGAACATTGGTCAAATTTGGCCAGAAATCTACCCATACAGCCAGGAGTCTACTGTAAAAGTTTCAGAAGCATAGAACTTGAATTGCTACAGCAAACTATATTTCATATCCCTATATCCAAAACATTGCTTATTTCATTTCATACCTAATCTTCTATGTTCACAACTTGGTGGCAACCCTCTTCCTGTGAACTTCAACAGTGACATGCTTGCAATCCTTGTACAACTTGTAGTTTACTCCTGTCATTCATATAATTTGTCCTCCTTGCTAAACTATATTCCTTTGTATGATGCCTAGCTCACTTTAGTCCATAATCTCCTAAGTGTCTAATTATTTCTCCTCTGTTTCATTGCACAGCAGAGGCATACCTGCATTCTTATTAGGTTAATCCTTCTAAAGTATAAAAAAACATCGTTGATTACATTACTATGTTACATTTTTCTTATGTGCATTCATGTCGATAGTGAACACACGATGAAAGCGTCTGACAAGGAGATCAACTCGGATACGAGGATCCCCATCTCGGAGCTTCCATAGCGGATTCTCCGGAGGAAGATCAAGACACTGACTTCTTGAAATTTACATAGTTACAACCTAAGGCAAGCCCCGGTTTGCATATTTTGAGTTCAATAAAGTGAACTTACCTGTTCATCTAACCCGATAAAGTTCTTCCTTTGGTTTATTTATGTTGAATAAAGAATTTAGGGAACAATTGAGGCGGAGGCACCCCAAAGTCGCAAAATCCCGACGTACAAAAATAGTGTTGCATCTCGAAACACATCTCAACCGAACATACGACTCGACATGTCAAAATAGAGCAACAGAAAGTCCAGAAGGGGGTCGACCGAACCCCCAGGTCGACCGACCTAATGTGGGCATCACAAGGCTCTGTTTCGCTCCACAAATTTTGTTTGGATCTTCTACCCCTGAATATGCATGCCACGTTACTGTATGAGTTGGTTAATATTTAACACTGAATATTTGAAAGCAATTCAACTCAACAAATTAAAATGTAAAACTTGGTAGTCAAAATTTGCTTGAGTTGAAAATTTGAATACTTTATATTTCGATTTATTGCCTTGTTTATGATTCCCACAAGCAAAATAGTAAAAAACACGTCATCTAAGTATTTGACTAGTGTGATATGGTAAATGAGTTATCGAGGAGATATCTCTTTTACTTGAATTTGATTTTTGATGTTTGCACAATTTGGACTCTTGAACTTTGCCTAATTCTCTTATTGGAGATATAAAATACCCACCACGGCCATATTATACAAATTCTTGAATAACCACATGCATATGTCATTTTGTTTGTCATTGAACTTTGTCAAAATTGTGACCCAATTGAGTGACATGCAGACCTAGAAATTCTTGGGCACTCTACTTGTTGAAGTGTAGCAAAGACAATTCCCCCGTTACTACTAAAGCGTAGTCCGCGGAGGTTCACATTCGGATGGGGCGTGCGTAAGATCACGAACAAGATGATGACACAAGAGCTTTTACGTGGTTCGGACCGCCTGAGCCTAATACCCTACTCCATGGTTTGGTTGTTGATTGAGTGCATAGCGAGTGTCTGGGGTTGCTTGTATGCGTATCAGCTTAGCTTATTTCTGAAAGTGCATCTAGGCATCCCTTGTGGGTTTTTGGTTGATTTATGACAAACAAATGAGATCCTAACAAAATTGTTGTGATGAGCCTAGGTTTTAAAGAAATCAAGAGGAAAGCTGAAAAGGATAGGAGAATGAGGAATCAAAAGGAAAAGAGATCAAAAGCTAAAAAAATTAGATCATTGTGTATGGGGTGTGTTGGAGAAATACACCGCAAGAGCTCAAGTTAACAAACAATTTAACTCACTGCACAATTCAAAGGAAAACCGGATTAGTACGATATACACCAAACTAGTCCGATATGTATCTGAATAGAAACGGACAAGTCTCCCTAGTGCGGACTTGTCCTCAAGTACTCCAGTTTACACAGCACCGGACTAGTCCGATATCGCCATGGACTAGTCCAATATCTCTCTAACTAAGATCGGACTAGTCCCCCCTAGTGCAGACTAGTCCTCAACACTTCACACTTGCACAACATCCGGACAAGTCCGATATCTCTCTGACTAAATTCGGACAAGTCCTCCAAGTCCGGACTTGTCCATTAGCCCCACAACTTTTCATGACACCGGACAAGTCCGATATCACCACGGACTAGTCCGAAAACTCTCTAACTAAAATCAGACAAGTCCTCCAAGTGCGGACTTGTCCTCAATTCAACATGAGGTTCACCACACCGGACTAGGCCGATTTGTGCCGGACTAGTCCGAACACTTCCAGAGTCCAAAACAGACTAGTCCGCACATTTCCAAACAAGTCCGATATTTTATAACACTTAGAGTTTACTACACACCGCACACCGGACTAGTCCGGAGTCCACCACGGACTAGTACGAACATCGCAAACCCTAATGGTAACTTTTGGAAACCCTAGTATAAATAGAGCGTACGGCCCTACAAACACATTACACGACCCCCCTGCACCGTCACACCTTCCAAGAGCCCAAAATACACATCTCTCCACACATTCTAACCCTAGAAAGATCAAATCTTTGAGGATTAGCATTGATCAAAAGGAGAGACTTGTTCCTCACGATCTTGAGCTCTTGGGTTTGAATCTCTTGCACACTCTTATTGTTTATTGCATATATTTCGAGTGTGTTTGGTGCTTTTCGTCATTACAAATCTTGGGGAGCCCTTAACTTGTGAGAAGGCCCCTTGAACAAGGTTATTTGCCCATTTGTGATTAGTGGAAGAGAATCAACCTCCGTGGCGATTCGACGAGGGTAGGGATGGTGAAGACCCGGTCCTCCGTGGACTCCTCAACATGAATGTAGGTTTCCTTCGTGGGAATTGAACCACAATATAAAATAATGTCTCGTGCATCTTTGTTTTACTTTCCATCATAATCTAGGTTTTGTCTAGTGTTGTGAAATTCACCTTGAAACATTGTATCATACTTGATCATTGCAATATACTGATTCATTGGTTCAATACACTTTACTTGTAATCTGATTTCCACTGCATAGTGTGCTAGACATAGAATTATCAATTTACCTTGATCGTTTAGTCCGCGCACACCGGACTAGTTCGCACAATATCGGACTAGTCCGGTCTCTTTGTATTTGATCAATTTGTTAAGTGTTTCAGGATCCGACAAAAGTTCAAAAAGCCTATTCACCCCCTCTAGGCTACATTCAATTGTATCAGAGCAGGACTCTTTAAAAGAGACTGAGTGCTCGAAGAGAAGATGTCGAACGTCAAGGATGTACACAAGAACTTCAACAACGAGAAGGGTGACAAAGAAAGAACTCAAAAGCTAGAGAAGCTTCTCGACGCCATCCAAGACTGTGAGGATGATGATGAGGAGATGCTTGAACTCAAGGCACTCCTAACAAAGAAGGCACTCTCCCCAAAAGGGAAGAAGAAGATCGAGGATGAAATAAGAAGGGGAGTAGTTACACCGACTACTCCCAATATCCTTTTAATTATGATTGGTTAAATTCTAACAATAATCATTACTTGTCAATTCCTCTAGGGAAAGCACCTTTCTTCGATGGCAATAATTATTCTATGTGGAGACAAAACATGAAAATGCATCTCATATCTCTTAACCCCAGTTTGTGGCATATAGTGTGTATAGAGATAAATATCCCGAATGATGATGAAGAGCTGACTCCAAGCCAAGAACAAGTTATTCATCGGAACGCTCAAACTGCAACTGTTATCACATCGTCACTGAGCCGAGACGAGTTCACCAAGGTGGATGGACTCGAAATTGCCAAGGAAATATGGGATACTCTACAAACCGCACATGAAGGTGATTGTCATGTACGCGAAGCCATGATTGAAATGATTGAAGGCGAATTGGGAAGATTAGCCATTGAAGAAGACGAGTCACCACAAGATATGTACAATCGATTGAAGAATCTTATCAACAAAGTTCGAGCATATGGCAGCAAAAAGTGGAATGATCACGAGATCGTGAAGCTAATTCTTAGAGCATCCATGCCTCACAATGTGACCCTTTGCTCGATGATTAGAGAAAGCCCCAAGTATCGGAAGATGACCCGGGACAAACTTCTTGGCAAGATCATCAACTTTGAAATGATGAAGAAGCAAGCCAAGCATGTCAAAGAAATTGTCGATCTTACCTTGGCCAAGAATAAAGAGTTTCTTTGAAGTCAACTTGTGAACCCTCATCAAAAGAAGCTCGACAAGCTCATGAAGAAGACGATAGCGATGATGAAAGCAGTGATATTGATGAAGAAGACATGATCTTGTTCATTAAGAAGTTCAAGAAATGATGACAATAAGACAAGGTAGTAGGTCAAAGGAAGGAAACAAAGGGACAAACCAAAACCAAAAATGAGGTGTGCTTTCTATAACTGTGGAGAGTACGAACATTTCATAGTAGATTGTCCTCATGAGTAAAACGAGAGGATGACTAAGGACAACAAGCCTCAACCTAAGACAATGTTCAAGAAGAAGAAGCAAGATAGATATTCTTATCTAGGAAAGCAGTGGGACTCCAATGATGAGTCCTCATCTGAATAATAAGAAGAAGAGATGGCTACCATAGCCATAAAGAAGACTACCAAGAAATCCACTCTCTTCCCAACCAAGAGCGCATGGAAGGACAACGACAACACATGTCTAATGGCCAAGGAAGGTAAAAGGAAGGCCTATTCATCCGGTGGAGCTAAATAGGTGCTAGTCAGTGGATGCACCAATCACATGACCGTAGAAAGAAGAATATTCGTGGAATATCAAGAAATTGAAGATCCAAGCGAAGGGATTTACTTTGGAGATAACAGTCAAGGAAGGGTGCTTGGTACCGATAAAATTTCAGTTTCATCAAAGCATACTCTTTCTCATGTTTTACACATTGATTCATTAGATTATAACCTTTTGTCCATATCTCAATTATGTGACAAAGGTTATAATTCTTTATTCGCTAATGAGGGTGTGACCATCTCCAAAAGGAGTGATAACTCGGTTGCATTCAAGGGTGTGTTAAAGGGAAAACTTTATCTAGTTGATTTCAACAAAGATAAAGCCAAACTTGACACATGCTTGATTGCAAAGACCAATATGTGTTGGCTGTGGCATAGACGTCTAGCACATGTTGGTATGACGAATCTTCAAAAACTCCTTAAAGGTGATCACATCCAAGGTTTAAATGATGTAGTTTTTGAGAAAGACAGGCCTTGTAGCGCATGCCAAGCTGGGAAGCAAGTAGGAGCACCCCATCCCGCGAAGAATGTCATGACTACAACAAGACTGCTCGAGCTTCTTGACATGGACCTATTTGGTCAAATTGCTTACATAAGCATCGACGGTTACAAATACGGTTTAGTCATTGTTGATGATTATTCTCGCTTCACGTGGGTTTTCTTTTTGCATGATAAAATTGAAACTCAAGGAACCCACAAAAAGTTCATCAAGCGTGATCAAAATGAATTCTCATTGAAGATCAAGAATATAAGAAGTGACAATGGAATGGAGTTAAAGAATACCCAAGTTGAGAAGTATCTAGACGAAGAAGGGATAAAACATGAGTTTTCAGCACCATATTCTCCTCAACAAAATGGAGTAACCGAAAGGAAGAACCGAACCCTCATTGAGGTGATGAGGACAATGCTCGTTGAATACAAGACTTTGGACCGGTTTTGGGCCGAAGTGGTTAACACCGCTTGTCACGCGATAAACCGATTCTATCTTCATCGGTTGCTCAAGAAAACTTCGTATGAACTACTCACGGGCCTCGAGACTTGTTGAAGTAGCACATGACATGGTGTTCAATGAAACTAACGGCTCTCAAGAAGAGCAAGTTAATCAATGTGTGCTAGATCAAGAAGAAGATCGATGTCAAGTATTGAGAAGAATGGCGTTGGGCGATGTTCGACCACAAGTGCCACCTCCAAATGCGAATGAAGAAGATGAACCACAAGTGGAGGAAAATGATCAAGGGGGGCTTTCACACAAGTTCAACCTCTAGAAGACTAAGGTGATCAACACATCAATGAAGGCAACTATCCAGGGGGAGGAGAAGATGATGACCATGAAGATTCAAGATCACAAGTGCCACGTCCAAGAGTACATCAAAGTATCAAAAGAGATCACCCCGTCAACAACATAATTGGTGACATACAAAAGAAAGTAGTAACTCGATCTCATATAGCTAATTTTTGTTAACATTACTCGTCTGTATCCTCTTTGGAACCACATAGGGTTGAAGATGCATTAAAGGATCCAGATTGGGTGGTGGCGATGCAAGAAGAGTTGAACAACATCAAAAGAAACAAAGCGTGGGAACTTGTTGAAAGACCCAAGTTCAACGTCGTCGGCACTAAATGGGTCTTTCGCAACAAGCAAGATGAACACGGGATGGTGACAAGGAATAAGGCACGACTTTTGGCCAAAGTGTACTCAGAAGTCGAAGGTTTGGATTTCAACGAGACTTTTGCTCCTGTAGTTAGGCTTTAATCAATTTGTATATTACTTGCATATGCTACTCACCATGATTTCAAGCTTTATCAAATGGACGTGAAAAGCGCCTTCCTCAACGGACCGATCAAGGAGGAGGTGTACATGGAGCAACCCCCGGGTTTGAAGATCAAGAGTTCCCCGACCATGTATACAAACTGCGTAAGGTTCTCTATGGCCTCAAACAAGCTCCTAGAGATTGGTATGAGTGCCTTAGAGATTTTTTGATTGAAAATGGTTTTAGGATTGTTAAAGATTATTACACCTTGTTTACTAAGCATTTTGATAATGATCTATTCATTTGCCAAATCTATGTTGATGATATTATATTTGGTAAAACTAACAAATCTTTTTGTCAAGAATTTAGTATGATTATGACAGATAGATTCGAGATGTCCATGATGGGAGAGCTGAAATACTTCTTGGTATTCCAAGTAAATCAACAAAAGGATAGGACATTCATAAGTCAAAAAAGTACACTCAGGACATTCTCAAGAAGTTTGGAATGGACAAAGCAAAGCCCATAAAGACTCCCATGGCGACAAATGGACACTTGGATCTCAATGAAGACGGACCAAATGTGGACCAAAAGGTATATCGTTCAATGATTGGCTCTTTACTATATCTATGTGCATCTAGGCCAAACATTATGTTGAGTGTATGTTTGTGTGCAAGATTTCAAACCAATCCTAAGGAATGTCATTTGACAGCCGTAAAAAGGATCTTGCTATATTTAGTTCATACACCCAACCTAGGCCTTTGGTATCCTAAAGGTTCAAAATTCAATATCATTGGATACTTCGATGCAGATTATGCCGACTGCAAGGTAGATAGAAAAAGTACCTCCGGTACCTGCCAATTTCTAGGTAGATCCCTAGTTTCTTGGTCCTCCAAGAAACAAAATTCCATTGCCCTATCCACGGCAGAAGCGGAGTATGGTGCAGCCGGGAGTTGTTGTGCACAACTCCTTTGGATGCGACAAACTCTACGGGATTACGGTTACAATATGAGCCATATTCCACTCCCCTGTGACAATGAGAGTGCCATTAAAATTACCCATAACCCTGTCGAGCACTCTAGAACCAAACACATACACATCCGTCATCACTTTTTGAGAGATCACTCGATGAAAGGAGGCATAGCCATTTCCCATGTCAACACTAAAAAAACAACTAGCTGATATCTTTACCAAGCCACTTGATGAAAAATGCTTTTGTGAGCTCCAAAATGAACTAAATATCCTTGATGCTCGGAATGTGGCTTGAAAACTTGCATACCTGTGTGCCATATTCAAAAATCATGATGATTGTGTTGAAAAATTATCTCTCTCTATTTTCCCCGAAAAACTATGTTAATTATTTGATCTTGGTGAATTATGATCATAGCTTGATTGTTGTATGTTTACTGATCATATTCATCAAGAATATTTGTGTGTTTTGACCCCTATTTTATTTTTAAGCACCATCAAATATATACGAAAAGTCTATTTGTTTCTGTCCTGGTGACCACGGACTAGACTGTGGTTATCCCGGACTAGTTCGAATATTGCAGACTAGTTCGCAGAGTGTCCGCTAGACCGGACTAGTCCGGTCAGACCACAAACTAGTCTAATTTTTTGACTCCATAAACCTAGGGCCAGCGCAACCCTAATCTCCTTCCTCCTCACAACTTCTCTCACATTCTCTCTCCTCACTCAAGTGCTCCCAAGGCGATTTGGCAAGTCCTCCATCAAATCCACTCAAGTTTTGGTGGTATTTGATCCGCATTGGAAGGGGATCGAAGACCAAGGACTTGTCCGCATCAAAACTCCTTCAACGCCGCGAATCGAAGGACTTGGTAAAATTTCTCTCCAAACCCTTTATCCTTTGATTTTCCTTGTTGTTGTTCAAATAGCCTAGTTCTTCCTGTCAATTCATGCTCACTTGTAGTAGTACAACTACATTGCTCCATTTTTGCGTTGATTAACTTCATTATCCTGTTAGTTAGGGTTCGAGCAGCTGAATATCAGACTAGTCCGTTATCAGTGCGGACAAGTCCGATACCCCAGACTAGTTCGCACCTGAGCAACGAACAAGTACGATGTTAGCTGAACAAAACCCTAATCTTCTTCAACTCAATTCCTTTCCATGCTACTAATCCTTATTTATGTCAAGTATAACCTTCTTGTTAGGACAATGTCGAGATCAAATGATGACATCGAGGCCAAAATGGATCAAGAGACCTTGCCTCGCATTTCGACGGGCCAAGCCAAGAAGAGACAAGATAGTACCGCTGACCCCTTGCCCACCCCACCTAGGGTGCATAAAAAGGTTCCGACCAAGAAACCAGCTTCGAGAGCACAAGATGTGGTTGGCCCTAGTTCGGCGGCTCCACGCCAAACTAAGGGAAAAGGCAAAGTAATTGCCTTTGGCCCGATTAGCCCCCTCGAAATGACTGCTCCAAGACGGGGAAATAGGGACCCCTCGGAAGAAAAGTTCAATGGCAAAGGGAGTGATGTGGCTTCGTAACTGAGGAAGATTGATGCCTATAGCAATGGCAAGAATGCAGTTGATCCCAGATTTAGGAGCAACTTCCACGCGGACAACTACAATACTCTGTACTTTCAGATGAAGACTCCAGTAGTCCACAACCATTGGATCGACTGGACACACTTTGAGAGAAAGAGCTATCAAGCCTTCAATGAAGTGATAGAGGTTGTGGAGAGACAGGGCCTCAAGGACTTGTTTGCTTTCAGGTATAACTGGAATGATGAGGTCATCGCTCAATTCTTTACGACCTGCTACTTTGCCAGTGATGAAGAAGAGGGAGTGACTTGGATGACACATGGATCCAAGCACACTATTACTTATGTTGAGTTTGCTAAGCTGCTACATCTTGAGGACACCAACAGCAACGAGATCATTATTTACAATATTGGTGTTTTGGAGAAGGGCAAGATGGACTTTCTCTATGATACTCATCTCAATTATAATACTCCCTCAACCAAGAACATGAAGCCTTTCTTCATGGTTCTCAATAGAGTGCTTCAGAAGACAATTGCTCCAAAGGATGGAGATTGCCGGAAGTGTCAAAGGTTAAAAAGAACCTTGATGAAAGTTATTAGCAAGAAGAGAAAGTTTGACATCTTTGACTACATCTGAAATGATATGGTGAACATCTCCTGCACCCCAACTGTTGTTGTGGTTATGCATCGTACATCATGTTCATGATAGAGAAGGTCATAGGAATTGAGTTTGTTAAAGATGTCGAGCATACTGCTCTAAGGCCTTAAAAGCCTCCTCAAGCCACTCTCCAGCTGCTCCCTCACCTGCCTCAGCTGAAGAACATCTAGAGAGAGCCCAAGGAGAGGCCAGACCTCCATCAAGCTCAAGGGCCCCTCCTCACAAAGGGTCACCTAGTGGCATTATGAAGTACTTGGCTGCAATCTTTGATTCTTGCAAGAAAGCTGAAGTGAAGCTCCACAATTTGAACAAGGCAAGGAAAGAGGACATGAGGTACATGAAGGAAAATTTCAAAGCCATATGTCAAAAGCTAGAGATTGAGCCTGTTGGATCTCCAGTGATCTCAGATGACTCCACTTCTGATCGGAACTTCAACCTATATCTCCTTCCGATCTTGCCTACTTTGGTATTGGGGGCACGACGAGTGGCTCTTACCCTCATCCTTCTCAGCCTGATGATGAAGATAATGAAAGGACCGATGGCGCGGAGTGAGTCAGAGACGGCGTTTAGATTCCTCCTGTCCTTCTTTTTGTTGCATTGATGCCAAAGGGGGAGAGATTGAGGGGGACCTTAGGTCTTAGCAGTAGGTTGAGAGATGAAAGCTCTATTTGTGTTTATTTGGGTGCTATAAAACTTTGATTATGCAATCTTATGCTTTTGGACATGTGTTGTGAAACAGTTACTATGTTATGCTTATGATCTATGTTTTATGCTCTGAATTTGGTATTCATGCCTGATAATCTTGATGTTGTTATGATTATGCTTTTAACTTTTTCACGTCAAGATTATTGCTCACACACACGTAGTTTCGCACCCCACCATAAAGAGTGCACATATGTCTTATGTCTATATTGCCTATTTTGCTCAAATCTCATATGTGGACATTTTATGAAAATCTGAATTTTTATCATATTTGTGTAAATCTCAATTGGTTGTCATCAATCACCAAAAAGGGGGAGATTGAAAGTGCATCTAGCCATCTCTTGTGGGTTTTGGTTGATTTATGACAAACAAATGAGATTCTAACAAAATTGTTGAGATGAGCGCAAATTTTAAAGAAATTAGGAGGAAAGCTCAAAAATAAAGGTGAATGAGGAATCAAAAGGAAAAGACCTCAAGAGCTAAAAAAGATTATATCGTTGTGTATGGATTGTGTTGGAGAAACACACCCCATGATCTCAAGTTAACAAACAATTTAACTAACTGCACAATTCACAGGAAAACCGGACTAGTCCAATATACATCGGACTAGTCCGATATGTCTCTGACTGGAAACGGACAAGTCTCCCCAGTGCGGACTTGTCCTCAGGCACTCCAGTTTACACAGCACCGGACTAGTCCGATATCACCACGGACTAGTCCGATATCTCTCTGACTAAAATCGGACTAGTCCCCCCTAGTGCGGACTAGTCCTCAACACTTTGCACTTGCACAACATCTGGACAAGTCCGATATCCATCGTACTAGAACGATATCCATCGGACTAGTCCGATATCTCTCTGACTAAATTTAGACAAGTCCTCCAAGTTTGGACTTGTCCATTAGCCCCACAATTTTTCACGACACCGAACAAGTCCGATATACCACGGACTAGTCCGAAAACTCTCTTACTAAAATCAGACAAGTCCTCAAAGTGTGGACTTATCCTCAATTCAACATGAGGTTCACCGCACCGGACTAGGCCAATTTGTGCCGGACTAGTCCGAACACTTCCATAGTGCAAAACGGACTAGTCCGCACATTTCCGGACAAGTCCGATATTCTGGAGGACTTAGGGTTTTGTTGCACACCGCACACCAAACTATTCTGGAGTCCACCACGGACTAGTCCGGAAATCGCAAACCCTAACAGTAACTTTTGGAAACCCTAGTATAAATAGAGGTTTACGACGCTACAAACACATTACTCGTCCCCCTGCGCCATCACACCTTCCAAGATCCCAAAGGACACATCTCTCCACACATTCTAACCCTAGAAAGATCAAATCTTTGAAGATTAGCATTGATCAAAAGGAGAGACTTGTTCCACACGATCTTAAGCTCTTGGGTTTAAATCTCTTGCACACTCTTATTGTTTATTGCATATAATTCGAGTGTGTTTGATGGTGTTTGTCATTGTAAATCTTGGGGAACCCTCAACTTGTGAGAAGGCCCCTTGAAAAAGTTTATTTTCCCCTTAGTGATTAGTGTAAGAGAATCGTCCTCCGTGGCGATTCAACGAGGGCAGGGTTGGTGAAGACCCAGTCCTCTGTGGCATCCTCAGTGTGGACGCAGGTTTCTTTCGTGGTAATCGAACCACGGGATAAAATTGTGTCTCGTGCATCTTTGTTTTACTTTTCATCATAATCTAGGTTTTGTCTAGTGTTGTGAAATTCTCCTTGAAACATTGTATCATACTTGATCATTGCAATATACTGATTCATTGGTTCAATACACTTTACATGTAATCTGATTTCCGCTGCATAGTGTGCTAGATGTAGAATTATCAATTTACATTGATAGTTTAGTCTCCGCAAACCAGACTAGTCTGCACAATATCGGACTAGTACGATCTCTATGTATTTGATCGATTTGTTAAGTGTTTCAGGATCTGACAAAAGTTTAAAAAGCCTATTCACCCCCCTCTAGGCTACATTCAATTTCTACCGTGCGGTGCAACTGTCGGTGGTTTGGAACCGGCAGATCTCCCTACACTGCTAAAGTGATAGGGGAGTTTGATGTTCGGTATGGGCGCGCGGAGATTCAAGAAGGTGAGTAGGAAATGACACAGGAGACACAAGAGTTTACGTGGTTCGGGCCGCCTGAGCGTAATACCCTACTCCACGGGTGTGTTGGTGTTGTATTAGCTGTATGAGCTTGTGTTGAGCGTCAATGGCGTGTGTGTCTAGCCCCCTGAACGTGTAGTCGGCCTGTCCTTTTATAGTACAAGGGCAGGCCGTTACAAGTTAGCCTGGCCCGACATGTGGCCCCGACGGTTACTAGTATTGACACTTATTTAACACATTTAATTGCTCTTAATGACCCTGTAACGGGCTTTGACAGCACCGTTACTGGTGTTAAGATTGTCCGTTTAAGTGTCATTAATATGGCATTAATGACACTTAATCAGGTCTTGAAGTCCTTGATTCCCCTTTGAAGATCCGGAGCCGTTGCGAGGTCTTCCGGAGGTTAGGGGCTGAAGATCCGACGGTTCGACACATGGTAGCTCCGGAGCATACTGTGGGAAACAGGTAGCTCCGAAGCTACCTGACACGTGTCAGGTCCGGAGCTTCTCTCGGTCTGGGGTTAAGTCCGGAGGTGCCATTTCCGTACATGGCCCGGAGCTTCCCTCTTGTGGGCGGTAGCTCCGGTTTGATAGTACACGTGTCGACCCTGGGATTAACCATGTTGGAGAAGCGGGTCCGGTTATATCTGACATGTGGGCCTCCGAAGGTCTTCAAATCAAGTAGATGACTTTTCCTTGGTATCTTTGTATCCTCAAGGGGTGTACGGTTTCTAGGGTACCGACAGTGGCCCCCTGGACCTACCTCCGGGGAAGACCACTGGGGTGAAGTCATTCCGCCGGAGGTGGGTCCACCCTCGTGACTTTTGAACTGAGTGTTCAAGGGTCTTTGAAGGTGCCGTTGGCGAGGACTTAGAGTTAAATCCTCACCGTGTGGCGCATCCCGCGTGCGGCAGATGAGATCTTTGGCGTGCGGATCTCACGCAATTGAAGGTCGTCAGTACCCGATACGAAAACCGTATCGGTTTCGCGCGCCTCGTCGGGCCGCCGCCTTTGGGCTTCCCGCCTCATGATGGCAACCGTTCACCTGGGTAAGAACCTCGACTTGATCGTCGGGGTGGTCCCGAGCCCGCTTGTCATCGGCTGGGTGGAATTTTTGGGTGGTACCTTTGACTTCCTTGCAGTTTCCATCCAAGCGTTGCGAGGGCTTACTTAAGAAGGAAAGTGCGCACCGCCGGGAGTTCTTTACGCCTCTCATCTGTTCTTGCGATCAAACTCCCAACTTGTGCTTCGCTTTTCTTCTCTTGCCTAGCCGTGTCGCGATGGAGTTGGGTCTCCGCGAGAGTCGCTTGAAGACCGACGGCGACCTGAAGAAGGTCCGGGCCATCATGGGGTGGTCCTCGGACTTCTTCAACCGTTCGGTCCGCGCCGGTGGAGAACTCCCATTCGAGAAGGAGCACTCCGGCGAAATGGTGTACTTCTCCTCGTACGCCATGGTGGGGTTGATCCCACCTTTTTCTTCCTTTTTCTTGATGCTGCTGGACTTTTATGGTCTGCAGCTATACCACCTTGGCCCTCACTCCATTCTCCTCGTGTCTATCTTCGTCCACTTCTGTGAGATGTGGGTGGGCATCCCCCCCTGAATCGAACTCTTCCGAACCTTCTTCACCGTTCACACCACCGGTAGAAGCAATGAGTACCTTGGCTTCTACTACTTCGTGAAGCAAGAAGTGCCCATTCAAGTACCTCCGGTCGTTCCCTTCTGGGAAGTGGGATGACTGGAAGAAGGACTGGATAGTCATTCGGGTGGAGGAGCACGAGAGGCTGGAGCTGCCCGAAGGCCTCCCCAACATTGACACGACGATCTGGAGTGAAGCTTCGGTGCTGGCGGACGCCTTCGACCCTGTTCTGACCAGGATTTGCCGGTGCGTGGAGGGGGGATTAACCCCTCAAGCGGTGTTTTGTAACTTCCTGGTCAACAGGTGGGCACCGCTGAAGAAGAGGGAGAAACACGCTTGGGCCCTCAACAGCGTGATGGACGACGACCGGGTCGAAACCGGGTTGAAGTCCAACATGGTGGGAAAAACCTTGGAGTTCCACCTCAAGAAGTTCCAGCACGGCATCAACGTCGAAGGCGATGACTTAACTCCGCCGTCTGCTTTTCTTCCTCTGAACGTAGAAGTGGAGTTCAGCAGGGAGCTCCAGCAGAAGATGCCCGTGCTTGACGACCTTGGTGTCGTCGAGAGAAGGTCGACCACCGGGGTAGCGATCCCCGGAGTGCCCAGGGATGGTTCCGACCCTGCTCTGAAGTCGAGGGAAGAAGTTGTCGGCAAGGGTAAGGAGCTGGCGGAAGAACCTGTGAGCCAGAAGAGGAAGCTGCAGTATGCCGACGGAAGGTCCGTCAGGCCCGCTACTTATGCGTCGGCTCCTTCTCCCCAGAGGGGAAGGTCCTCTACAACTGCGGCGACTGTTCCCGTAGTGGGGTCCTCCCGGAACGAGACTGTTCCCGCAGTGGGGTCCTCCCGGAGCGCGACTGTTCCCGCAGTGGGGTCTTCCTGGGGTGTTAGCTCCAGGCAAGCGACTCCAGCACCTGGGCCGGTGGAGGCCTCCAGGTCCGGGGGTTCTTCCCGAGGAGGGCCTCGACTCGGGAAACACCCGTGGCTGCGACGAGTTCTGGGGGGCCTTCCGGAGCTTCCACGCCGGCTATGACCAGCCCAGAACGCCCAGGAAAAAGGTTCCGCGCAAGCTGGTGCGGAAGCCTCCCAAGGTAATTTTTAATCTCTACCTTGGACAATTGTTTTAATTGTAGCAACTGTTTTTTAATTTTCTTCGTTCATCATCTGCAGCGTCCCCAAGAAGGGGAGTGAGGCTCCACCCTCAGCCACAATGTCTGAGGCCGTGAGGGTGGGAGCTTCTGCTCCTGTCCCGGTGCCGCCCCAAGTGGTGTAGTAACAGCTCCGGCGCCGGCTGTCGTGGTCATGGACCTCGACTCATCCCCAGAAGTTCCCGTGGTAGCGCCGGACCACGGGAGTGGAGATGCGCCAGCGGCACCTATCCCGGAGGTTGAAGCTCCGGGTCCTCGTGCTCAGATGATGGAAGCTCCGGCTGTTGAGCCGGAGGAAGCAGTGATCCCGGCCTCTGAGCCGGAAATTATCGAAGCTCCGGCGGTTGAGCCGGAGGTGATTGAAGCCCCGGTGTGCGCGCCGGAAGCTGAGGTAGTTCCGGCAGTTGGGCCGGCTACTTCCGAAGCACCGGCCGTTGAACCAGTTATTGTTGGAGCTCCGGCCACAGGGTCGGTCGACGTTGAAAATCTTCCGGCTTCTGAGCCAGTTGTTGAAGAGGTGACGGAGCTCGAGCTCCCATCGGAAGAGGTGCCCAGGCCAGAGCCAGCAGCAGCTCCTGCTCCAGAAGCGACAACGTCGGAGGTACCTGCGGTCGAGCCGGAGTGCCCAAGCGAAGTCGCTGGCCCCCTGCCTGAGGGGGTGAACGAAGACCCGGCGGCGGGGCCTTCTTTGATGGCGACTGAGGCCATCCCGGAGGACGGCTCTAGTGCCATGGAGACTCAGGGGACCACTCTTGTGGAGTGGGACCCAATTTTTGTATCTGAAGACCCGCTGGAACCAGCAGAGGAGACCCCAGCAGGTCCGGAACCCATCCCGTTGTCACTGTCTATTTAAAACGCATGTTCTAGTCTGCGTCATGTCCAACTGGCCTTCTTCCGCGACAGCAAGGCTCTTGAAGAGGAGCGCCAAACCCTTAGGCGGTGGCGTAACCGGCTCTACTTCGAGACCAAGCTGGCGCAGTCGAGGCTAGCGGATGACCAAGAATGGATCAAGCGGGAGAAAATCCACCTGGAGTACTGGGGCAAGTTACTGGATGACAGGGAGAGTATGACTCGTGCCCTCGACGCTCAATCCTAGGAAATCTATGATCAGGCCAAAGCAGCCAATAGTGCGGCCGATGCACGCCACGAACAGCTTGAGGCCATTAACACTGCACTCATCAAGCGCCGAGAGACACTTGAAGAGAGGGAGAAACGGCTCGAAGATGAAGAGCAGAAACTCCTAGAGCTGCGGGATGACGTCCTGAGGAGGGAGGAGGAGCTCGCCGAGAAGGTAGCTCTGGCTGACAAGGGTCTCAAGGAGCGTGCCAAGAAATTGAAAGAGCACTGCCAAGAGGAAGAGGAGAAGGTTTGGGTGCGAGGGCAGGAACTCTATGAACAAGAGTGTGCCCTTACTGCCAGAGAGAAGAAAGTGAGGGGTAGAGAGAAGGACCTGGTTGACCGCCGGAACAAGATCCACCTCTGGGAGGAGGAGCTCGGAAAACTCGAAAGGCGGGTTGCTGAAAAGATTTAGCAAAACGACAAAGAAGTTGAGCGCCTCGCCCGTGAGAATTCCGAACTGATGGCGGCCAGGAGATCCCTGGAAGAAATGAAGGGCTTGAGGACTACGGACTCCCTACAGATTTGGGAGTTCTTGGGCAAGGCCAACAACGCGCTGACACCGATGGGTTTCAGCCCGTGCGCCCGGATGATCCGGAGCCGGAGCTGGACCTAGCGCTGCAGGCGTTGAGCGCAGCAGGTAGCAAGCTCTCCAAGGTGGGCGATGTCATCGCGGACCAACTGGAGGTTGAGGGGCAATCTCTGGCGAAGAACGTCGTAGAGTATGTGCTGACGTGCTACACCAGCCGGAACTCCCAATTTCCTCTAGACCCGGTGCTTGAAGGCCCCGTCGAAGGAGAAGGCGAAGCTACCCGAGCCAACGTATCGGAGGTTGCCCAAAAGGTCACCCAATTCTTCCATAGGGTCTAGGACCATCTCTATAGTTCTCACTTGTATTTTCTCTTCTTCTTCCTCAATTTTGTAATCCCTTGTCTCCAGATGTAATTCCTTGTCTCCAGATGAATGAAATCCCCAAATTTTTGTGAATTTCACTTTTGTCTTAAACACTTTTGTCTTCACTTGGCCCCCTGGTAGATGTACACAATTTGATTGTGAACATGTACCAAGAGGATATTGCGTTTTGTTGAAGACTCATTTGCTCCAAATTTGTAGAATTTAGGTTCGAAGTCTTCGATAGTGAAGGCCTCCTGAGGTTGTCGGAGCTTAGAAGCTCCGGCATTGTCTATCGCTGGAGCTTAGTAGCTCCGGTAATAGTCTCTATCAATGCGTAGGGCATCGATAGTTAGTCCTCCGGGGTGTCGGAGCTTAGTATCTCCGGCGATAACCTTTGCCAACATGTAACTTGTCGAAAGCAGACTCCATTTGAGGGTTCTTCTCACCATCTTTTATTCAGCATCGACGGCTGACCCCCCTAGCTTTATCGGAGCTTGATTAGTCCGGTGATGCTTGTTTTCGATGCATAACATCGATTACAAACCACCTAGGGGACAGAGCTTTGTTAGCTCCGGCTTTTCTCCATCAACGTGTATTTTATTTTTGGTGCACACTGAAGTCACGAAAAATAGTAAAATTTGTTTCTTGTCTATAACTTCGTCGTGGCTTACGACTCCCAAGAAGATTTTAAGTCAAACGCGATTCTAAATACAACCGAATGCGTTGTATTTTCTTCTAGATCCAACTGTACACGGACCCGCCTTACTTCGGCCTGCCGGGGTGTAGGTAGAGGGGCGTACTTAGGGTGCTTGACCAGGCTAAGTCGATAGCACACTCCAGCCCTAGGTTGGCTTGGCGGCTTTCAAGCGAGTTGGCCATGAACAATATTTGAATCCAAAAGAATTGACAATACAACTCGAATCATATATAAACCGGTTGAACTAAAATTTCTTAAGAACAACACGTCTTCGTTATAGACAAGAAAGAGAAAAATAAAAAATGTTGAGCCTGTACAAAATAAATGCACGTGGAGTCTGTTTCACATGAAGATGTCTTTCATTATAGGTCCGGGGTACAGGGGAAACAAGTACACTCTTAGGGTACGGAACCAGGCTAAGCGTGTTTCATTTCTCATTTGACCCAGGGTAGTTAGCCACACTTTTAGTCCGGAGACTGTGACAAGTGTTGCATGAACTTTGCGGACCTTTCGGGAAAGGTCCGGCTGCTCTCCCGGAGGAACTACCCGACTCTGTACAATGACTCTATAACATACATCTCAAGTTACTCAAGACTCACCTCCGTGGTATTAAGTGTAGAACTTACGGAGGTGCTCAATGTTTCAAGGATTTGGGAGAGGTGTCCCATCCTCGGTAGCCAAGCGAAGCTTCCGGGACGGGATACTTTAATCACCCGGAAGGGTCCCTCCCAGCCGGGGGAGAGTTTGTTTAACCCTTCTCTGAATTGTATTCTCCGTGGCACCAGGTCGCCTTCCTTGAGCTGTCGGTTGTGTACATGCCGCTGATGATAACGCCGTAGGGCTTGACGATATTGGGCATTCCGAACAGCTGCTTGGCACCTTCCCTCCTCAAGGAGGTCTAGGTCTTCACGCCGGAGTTGATCCTGCGTGGTTTCGTCGAAGGTACGGACCCGGAGTGAACCCAAGGTGATTTCCGTTGGAAGGATTGCTTCAGCTCCGTACACCAGAAAGAAGGGTGTCTCTCCGTTGACCGGTTTGGAGATGTCCTGTTGGCCCATAGAGTGGGCGGAAGCTCTTCGATCCAGTTGGCTCCATGTTTTTTCAAGCGCTCATAGGTGTGCGTCTTGAGTCCTTTAAGGATTTCAGCATTTGCTCTCTCGGCTTGGCCATTGCTGGCTGGGTGAGCTACGGAAGCGTAGCAAACTTGTATGCCGAGGTCTTCGCAATATCCTTGGAATGCAGAGCTTGTGAATTGGGTCCCATTATCGGTGATGATTTTGTTTGGAACTCCAAATCTGCATACAATGGACTGCAAAAAGTTGATAGCAGATTGCTTGTTGATTTCACAACTGGAGTTGCTTCCGGCCACTTAGTGAACTTATCAATGGCGATGTACAGGAACTTGTAACCTCCGACGGCTCTTGGGAAAGGTCCCAAGATGTCCATCCCCCACACAGTGAAAGGCCATGTAGGAGGTATCATTTGTAAGGGCTGAGCCGGAGTGTGAATTTGCTTTGCATGAAATTGACATGCTTTGCATTTTTTCACCAGCTCAGTTGCATCCTGGAGTGCTGTAGGCCAGTAGAAGCCATGCCGAAAGGCTTTACCGACCAGCGCGCGGGAAGACGCGTGGTTCCCACACTCGCCTCCATCGATTTCTGCGAGGAGCTCGCAACCTTCTTCCCTTGTGATGCATCGCATTAGGATGCTGTTGGCACC